>CM029675.1:11476974-12889991 GCA_017311315.1 Dendrocalamus latiflorus
ACCACCCGCTAAGGTTTCACCACAACTCGAATCCACGAGTCGGAGCCCCCTCTTGCGCCGTATGAGTACAGTAAACCCTGTCCCTCACTATGAGTAACCAGTACACCCTGGCACTCAATACACCACTGGTGATATCTAAACTACACCTTTATAGGTTAGTTAGCTAGGTCGTACCCATATAGACTTGTGGTTGCACTGTTTTGCTCAGTTTGGACAAACACAAGCGTCGGTCCTTAAACGACCAGGGTGGTTCATTCACAATTCCAAAAAAAATTCTCGTGCTAAACTGCACCAGCCAAACCTTCCATCCACCCTTGTCAACTTTTCCCTTTGAACTTCATTTTTATTTTCAAATTAACAGTGGTAACATCCATTACCACTTTTCAAACAAATCAATTAACAATGGTAACATCCATTACCAATGTTCAAACAAACCATTGATCAAAACATTTAGCAAACATGCTTCTCATTTGACATTTTATATTGATTCGCTAAACTAAGCATTTGCTAGTATAAATTTAACAAAATGAAATACTTACTCATTATTGAGTCAAAGGAATATCCTAAGTTGACAATGGTACAAGGTAAACGATTTTCAATGGAAGGTATAGCAATTGGAACATTTAACTAAATTTTTTTTAAAATCAAGTTATCCACTTTTACAACATAAGCATGCAATAATTTAAAATAACTACACAAATCATTTTGTAAATCATAGGAGCAAGATGGTCAAAGGAGACTTGCCTTCCTGTGCTAGGTTGTTATCTTCCTGAGCTTGATCCAGAATATCTTCGGACAAATCGGTCTCTACACGTAAATCGAGAAAACCAAATAAATAAAATAAAATAAAAAAATTCAAAAATTGAAAATAAATATACCAAATGAAATATTGGAATTTTAGATGAATTTAGAAATTTGAATGGATCAATTTGGATTTAAAATGAGAAAGTTATGGCTTCCAGAAGATTAAATAGGAGGGAAAAAGGAAAAAAACGGGTTTCGGGAATTATTTTTGTACTGAAAAATACTATTTATGACGTCATCATTTTTCGAATTTTCTGAGCGGGAAATATTATTTGAATGACGGGTGGGTCCGGTCTACCGTGAACCGGATCCACGGACCACGGGGTTCGCCGACGTGGCACACCGGCCACATGGCGCCATGCGAGCGCGAGGTGGCGGCCACGTGGCCGTCCACGCGGGCACAACCGGCCACGCGGGCGCACGCGCAGCCGCACGGGAGGATGGCCGGCCGACGGCCTTGCCGGCGGTCGGCGGCCGGCGGGAGGGCGGCGAACGGCGGCGGCGGATGAGGAGAGGCGGCGGCGCTTACCGGCGGCGGCGACGGAAGGCGGGGCGGTCGGCGGCGGCGCAAGGAGGAGGTGGCGGCGGGGTGGTGCGGGATGGCCGGTGAGGGGCGGCCGAGCGGCGGCGCACTGCGGCGGGGTGGTGGCCGAAAGAGAGGGAGTAGGAGCCGGCCGAAATGGAGGAAGAAAGGGGAAGGAATGGGGAGGGAGGCCAATTTATAGATGGAAAAGAGAGATGAAGAGCCGGCGGTTTAGAGATGATTAAAGGGAGGAGACGGCCGGCCGTGAGTGGGGATTGATGAGGGCAATCAATTGCACGCGTTAGCTTGGAGTTTAATTGAGAGAAACGACCGAAATTAAAGCTTCATTTTCGGTTTAATGGAGGTGGAGAGAGAGGGTGGGAGGAGGAAGAAGGTGAGGTTGAAGATGGATATGACATGTGGGTCCCATGTGTAATAGAGAGGAGAGGAAGTGAAGGGGTACGGGCCGTCAGATTCGCGACACGTGGCAAGTGAATGGATAAGCGGCTTTGGATTTTATGAAGGGGTAAGTTGTGGTGGATGGCTAGGATTAAAACGTGGAGAGAGATTGATTTAATCTGAGAGCGACACGTGGCGGCTAGGGATATATTGATTTTTATTTTCGGATTTAATTTCAGGAATTACTAGAAACTTTATTAATACTTCGGAAAAATAATATTTAATGTCTAAAAATTCCAGAAAAATCATAGAATATTCCTGGAAGTATTTTAGACTTTAATAAAAATATTTTTAATCTCAGATTTGAATTTAATAACTTTATAAAATACTTTTTAACTTTGAAAATTGATTTTAATTTCCAGAAAATTCTCAAAAATTAATTAAAAATTTAGGGAATGCTAGGAAAAATAAAATAAATTCTTTTTGGCTTTAATAAAATATTAAAATATATTTTTTTGCTTTAAATTTTTAAATAAAATCCAGATAAATCCAAATAAGACTCAAATACATTAAAATAATTAATTTAAAATTAAAATTTTTCAGAAAGCGAAAATTTGGGATGTGACAGGTTTGGGCCGGTTGTGGTCGCTGACTTGTGGTGGCTGGTGACGGTTGCTGGCTTGCGGTTCTTTTGCGGTTGTCCCGGTGGTCTTGCTCCCGTCGGCTTGCCGCGCCTTCACCTCTCTAGCCTTCGGCTCCCCGCGGTGGTTGGCTTCGCTGTGGTGTTGGGGCTGACTGGAGAATGTTGGGGGATTGCTTACCTTGCCTTGCTGCCTCTCTGTGCTCTTTTGCTCTGTGTGACTATTGGTATATGACAGTGGGATATTTTGGGCTGTGTGGCTATATTCTTGGCCATGAGGGTTTGCTGGCCGGCAGTGCTAGCTGGGCATGCTTGCTCTGGCCGGGTGTTATCTCGGTTGCTATTGTGCTATGTGGTGAGGCTTTGACAGGTGCCTCTCGATTATGGTTTGGGCTTGAAAATGGGTTCTGGTATTTTGGCTTTGCCTTAGCTGATCCCTATACTCAAAACAGGTTTGTATAATAATAAAATACCGTGTGATGAGCCTATGGTTGTGAGAGGTGCCGACTGGCCCCCGGACGGTCAGGTATCTCCGTGAACGGATTACCCCGCCCGAAGTTAATCCTTAGGGCTCTGACGGGAACGCTTACTTTATATTGCTTTATTTTCAATTAACTCTTTTGTTCGGTCTTTTTCGGTCTTATAGTTTAGCTATTTATTCATAAGTAAAATAATGTTGTATCGGCAATTTGACAATAATCTGATTAATGTATGAAATGTTCGAGTATGTAAATTTAGGCTTCCTCTTAATATTGCTGTCTAGATGATATTGTAGGTGATCCAAATGTAGTTTCTATTCTTTGTTAATTCGGATGCAATGAATATGTATGAGATGGACTGGGTGTAATTTACTTCATGTATGCTCCGGCTTAATACTACAATTGTATAGTAATTGCTTAAATGTTAAGATGATTATTTGGTTGAGACATGAAATTGTACATTAGTTGTAATTCGTCTTGTCGCTATGATGTAATGTCAATTGTAATATGTTTATTTGACTTGATGTGCCTTCTAATTGTTTATATTCTAATTGAGTGGAAAACTTTTATTGGTCGTGCAATTGAGTTTTACTTCTCATTTTAGTCTACACCGCTTGATATTCACTCTCGTCGATGAAATTGTGAAAACAACGTATTAGTTTATCGCTCGCTAAGTTCCATTTAAACGTCTGCAAAGAAAATTTTAAATTCCCTCGTATTTTTAGATTATTATTTATGTAATTAATCCTACTTAACGTTCTAATTCGCTAATTAGGGTTAATCAACGACGTGGGTCGTTACACACTTCCCTCCTTAAAAATGATTTCGTCCTTGAAATCGAAAATGGCCTAGGAAGATTGCGGTAGGTCTCCTATCGATTCCGTAAGAAACGTATTTGGAGATATATCTATTTAATGCCCCTTTGGTAGACACGCCTATGCTTGTATTGCTTGTCGGTTCCTCACACCTCGACGTTGAAACCTTAAATCTAGCTTACGGTTGTCGATTATCGTCACTAAGAGTTTGGTAGAATTAGGATCGGGATTATAATTCACGTTAAGGTAGGAAAATTGTTCAATCTATTCTATGTTGCATCAGTTAATATTTTCTTTTTTTTCTAACCAATGCCCCTTCCCTCAATTCTTTAGCTACTCCTTGGTTCCTTTGATGGTTCTATTGAAATGCTATGAGTGATAGTTTAGTAGGGTGGTTCAAAGAAAGCGGTGTTGCTTAAAATGACTGGATTGAGATATCGTCTTATGGCAGGAAGAATTGAGATTAGATTAGCATTATCCTAGTTTCCTGGCATTGTACTTGGGCTATTTAAGGGTTGAGTATTTCCGGTTTGGTTAATATAGGCAGGTCCTGACCGAAAGGTACGATCAAAATTAGTCGAATTTTAATTGCTCATTTTACGGTGGTTCAAGTGGTTCTATTGATTTGTATGGATACTTATGAGATGTTAAGAATAGATGGGGCATGAATCTAGTGGGTAGATATTCAGGGAATGGCATTATAGTGTTGGGAAAATTTTGGACTCAAACTCTGCGTCTGGGATACTAGCTTTTGGGACATGGTTTAGCTCTTCGGGAGTGAACAGATCTCACTAGATTATTAGGTAGGCCTAGAGATTTATTTGTTACACACAAGGATATGGTATGGCCCTACAGTTTGGGTTCTGTTGATGATAAATCACTGACATTGAAAGTGTAAACATTTCCCCCTATTCATAATATATGTCCTCATGGAATGCATGAAACAAGTCTTCCGAAAACTTTAAACACTATGGTGCAAGAAATATTTATATAGAATGATGCAAGGGTTTTGTGAAAATACTTATTCCTAATGTCATGTTGAAACATTTTCGTTTGTAGAATTTCATTTTATAAATTCATGGTCAATGTTATGCTCCGCGGAGACTATGACAAGGTTCCTGAAACCATATATTCATGAATTTGGGGAAATGCACCAGACATGGATAACAATATTTCGGTGAAAGCTTTGAAATGATTCATGGATGCCGAGGTGATTAATACCCCGACAGTCTTGGGCTTAGAAGCCTAAGGATCGACGGTTCAAGTCTGATTTGAACAAAGAGACACAGGTAGCTATGGACTCATTCCCTCGGTTTGACATCAGAGTTGGTTACGTTTCTAACCATACCTTCCAAAGTAATTGGGACGTAGCAAGGAAAAGTGTCTCGAGGAAGTTATAGGTAGACTACTAAAGATAAAGATTCGTCTAATTTAATGTCTTTAATGTTAGGTTGTCTACTATTCGAGGGATGGTGAATATGTAGTCAATTTTAATCCGATTATACTTTAAGGATGTCTCATTCTAAGTCATGCTCTCCTTAAAATAGATGGTGGTGGATCAATTACCTATAGTCGGCCCCGTAATAACTCGTCTACGTCTAGTCGTTCTGGTGGTTCCATATAACCGGTTTTTGAAATATTAAGGAACGGAGCGTTTTTCCTAGATTATGGACTAGGCCCTAAATTTTCACTGGTTTTAATTCGAGTGTTCATTATAAATTTAGTCACATCACTTTAAGTTGTAATTAAATTTTGGAAATTCTATTTTTTGAAGATACCTGCTTATCATGATATTATCAAATTTCCTGCAGCAAGTTGTTACAAGAGGTACGAACAAAATTTTGTTCATGTTGTAGACCCAGGTTTTTCTTATTAATGTTCAGCATGCCAATAGATGAGAATTTATTTATATTGAAATAGTAGAAAACAACATTACTTCCCCTCTACGGTTGATCTTCTCATTACAGCATACACATTAGGCAAATAAAACCCAAGAAACATAGAGATGCAAAAAGAATCAGCTCCTACACTACTCTGGGACTACGTGCCCAGCTACACTCGAGATCTCGCTCTCGAGATCGCCCAAATCTTTCGTGTTTGGGACCACGCTCAGAGCTCGCCTCCGAGTGCAACCTACACTACCCTGGATCTCCGCGCCCAGGCACGCCTGAGAACTCGCTCTCAGGATCGCCCAAAACTTTCGCGTTTGGAACCACGCTCAGGACTCATCCCTGAGTACGCCCAGGACTTCGTTCCTGAGTACGCCCGAAACTTACACGTTCGGGAGCGCCACGGACCACTCGTCCGGGAAATCTCATATGCAGAAATGAGATGAGTCAATTTTATTTTGGTTCATCTGCCATCATGGCAGATGCGTTCATTGAATTGCAAGAGCGAAAAGATGAGGGTCTCGGAGTTTTGGTTCACTTCTAAACCATTATAACTACTAATATTTACCTTAGGTTGCCCTAGGTTGCCACAGTTGAGTCTATGTCGCTACGGTTGAGAAAAGTAAAACAATCATACATTAATTGAATGCAATAATTTAAATACAGACTCTATAATTACAGGAAAATTTAATGTTAAGTTCCTAATTAAAATTATATGGTTCACTAACTACTACTAGATTTTTTTTACTAACACTGTTACCGATGAAAAGAACTAGTACCCTAATTCAGATCTTCACAACTATTATTGTCATCATTCCCCATTTCGCTACCCACTCCCATTTTTGCTATATTGGGTGGTCTAAAAGTAACAATTCCGAAGCCTAGAGCTGACCAAATAAGGAATGACGTACAGACGAGAAGTAGTAAAGAATACATATTGCCATATAGCAAGAACAACATCCTTAAGTCCAGAACTGTCTCTAATTATTTGCGTGGCCCTCAAACCATTGCTCTGATACCACCTGTGACGACCCGCATTATTACCATGGGGTAATAACGCTAGTCAACGGATTATTATTCGTTTTAGCCGATAAAACATCGCTCTAACGAATAATAAGCCTATCAGAGTATTGCAGCAGAACAATAATTAGAGACACATTATGATATTACACAGTATTACAAGAATATCGCCACGCAGGGCTACAGTTCATTAAAAAGCCTCAAGGGCTTGAATATTACAATCTTTAGATAAATATTCTAACTACTTTCTATTCCATAACGATCACACGGAGTGTCCACCTTGTACCCACTGTAATCCGAGTCTACGGTATTCCATGCAGGTAGCTTCCTCCTGATATTAGCCATTTCCTGAATTGACATGCTCCTAAGCAAAGGGAGGATTATAGCAAGGGTGAGTACAGAAGTACTCAGCAAGCGTTATAATACAAAATGCATAACATGCCCATCATTTACACTTGTAGGAATCTCAATTCCTCTCTTCAGTCTCGTGTTTATTTTTAACACGCTTTTTCATCAACCCTGTCATTTCCATGACTTATAGAAAATAGGTTTGTTGGTTTTTAAAGAAGTCCGATTTATTAATTTAGAAAACTACTGAACATACGCATGAACAGCAAAAACCCCCATAAGTTTCCGTAATTCTCCTTTCCCGTAGACGGGCATGAATTCATGATTTGGATAGCATTGCGCAAACTTGTATCACTTTACCCATCATCACTTTGATCGTGTTGGCTCTTGGGTTAATCCACAATTCCTTTGAAGCGGCGCCCAGACCAGAGTACAGTACAATTTTCTCTAGTTTAGTAATTATATCTCCACCCGGTTATACACAATCAGCAGCCTGGATCACACAGACCCACTGAAAACGACATAACCGTTGGCTGGTAGGGTACTCCGACCCTTCCCCAGCCCCCACTCTGCGTAATATAACGCCAATGCGCAACCCGCCTGTGGGTTCTTACGCTCCGGTCTTATACCGGTTCCTTTGGGCCTATTCCCTAAATAAATCACTCCTGTGGAGAACATAACACCTCACTAGAGTACCGACTGCCCGTGAAAACGGAACGATGGTTGATACGGTTGGTACGGTCTGTTCATACAAATGAAGTTTGTAGTCCCTTATATTCTATTCTTATGCAGAGGTTCCACGCCTCCCACTCACACCTGCCCTGGCAATCTCTGCCCACCTTTTTACTACTAATAGGGCCAACTGCTCCATCAGTTGCCATCCATTTCTTATCTCTTGCCTCTTTTCGATTTAAATCTTATTTTATTTATTTCATGCAGGGTGATACTAAGTTAATATCAAAATACTTGTTTCAAGCAATATACGCTAAAAATTTGATCAAAGGAATGCTTGCCTGGATTTCAACCATAAATTCGGATTCAAGCAGGATCAGGTGAAGTCACCCCCGTAGCTTGGATTGTCGTCTGCAGTTAAATATATTGGCTACGATTTAATGTATGAAAGTGTAATAGAAGTAATGAGGTCTATGTGCTGGTGTTCTTAAGGTAAGCTTCATCCATTTAACACGATTGCAGTAGTCCTAGTTAGCTCGTATTTTATAATCGTCACTGGACGTTATTTTCCTAGCACGGCTGAGTGGTTTGCTTAAAAGTTAAACTCCGCCTTTTGTTGATTTCGAACTATCTATCGTTGCGATAGTGTTAATCTTCTAATGGCTATGACTTTATTCTAACAATTCAGAATATTTATAAGTGAACTTCTACAGTTTATAATCTACTAATAAAATTTAACTGGGTATTTAGATATGTAAGACAGGTGTTCTACATGATTTTATGATAATTTAATTCATTTCTATTATCCAAGAATATTTACTAAGACAGTTTTATGGTTTAGCATTATCCGGGTTAAGTAGGTGTTTAGTTATGACCTTGAATGATTTAATTAGCAATGCATCATTTAAATTGATACATGCTACAACTTTATTTTACATATGGCAATACATTTGTTCTAATCATTGTAAATGCAGATTAATGGTTTTCAATTGTTTAGATGAACTTAACTAATTTTATCGGACCCAAATAACTTGTTCTAATGACCCTATGTAACCAAGGTTGGATTTCTAGAATTATCAGAGGTAAATTTCTCTAATTTAAATATTACTAACCAAGTTGTCTAAGTAATTAATGATACCGCCAATTAGTCTAAATAACAAAACACAGGTTCTAACATTTACATGGACCTGTTTTAGTTCATTGGCGCTTTTGGTTTATTTATAATGATCATGAATATTTAACATTTATTATTAATGTCTCTTGAGTTTATACTACCAATATGGTTAAATAATTATTTGATTAGGATGTTAATTGATTTGATCGGCATTATACCATTTCATTCGATACGCTCCATATTGCTAATGTATGGACAACCTTTTTGCCTGACAATTATACTACGAATTACTCTAGGGCTTCGCGATATAGTATGGTTAAATTAATTAAGCGAATACTACTGAGTATGCGCACGGTTTATTCTAAGTTTCTATTTAATTCTTAAAAGAAATTCTATTGCGATGCTACAGCAATAATCTACTACTAAATTCTTAAAAACATCTGCATCTAATTTCCTTAACCTTAACAAATCTATTATAGCAAGGTTATTACATTGCATGCTTATGAACATTCCCAATTCTAATAAATTTACCCCTTTCTACCCTTCCTTCTTTTCTTATTTCTTTTCTTTTCTTCGTTCCTTCAGCCCGGTCCCCGTTTCTTGCTCTCGGCCGACACCTCAGCTTCCTCCTCTTTTTCCTCTTTTCTCGCCCACTCCGCCGGCTCCCTCTCTCTATCTCCCTCTCTCGGCCTCCCCGCTCTCTCCTCACGCGCCTCCCCTCGGCTCCTCCTCTACGCCGCTGCCTCTACCCCTATGCGGCTCCCTCCACATGCGCCCCTGCCTCCTTGCGCCGCCGCTCCGCTCCCCCAGCGGCTCCGCCGCCCACTCGTCGGCGTCGCGCCGCCTGGCCCGTCGGCGTTGCGCCACTCCACCGCCGCGCCTGCTTCGGCCCCAGGCCTCCTTGCTCCCCTCCGGTTTCCTCTCTCCTCCGCGCCGACTCCCCTCGACTCGGCTCCCCGAAGCGCCACGCCATGCGGCCCGGCCGCCTCCGCCTTGCCGCTCGGCTCTTCCCCAACTCGGTGCCTCCGCCGTCCACTCCCTCTGCGCCTCCTCCTCCGGCGTCGCCCCCACCGACGCGCCTCCCCTCAACGCCGCCTCCTCCCTTAGCCCGGTCGGCTACTGCCGGATTCGGAGCCTATGGCTCGGATCTGGCGCTCCTCTCTCTGGTTCAACTGGATCCACGGTTGATTTCATTATTATTTCATTTTGGTTCTACACTTTGATTTGTCTATTGTGCTTTTTGGGAATCTACCTGAGGGTGGGCATTGGTGGCTCCGGCGGGGCTCGAGGTCGTGCCATGCGCCGGGGGAGCATGGACTGGCCGTCGGGTGCGCGGAGTTCACCTGGCCCTATGGCGGCTTGCCTTCTCGGTATCCTCTGTTCCTATGCTTTATTTCCCCTACTTTTGGTGGTTGCTCTGTGTGATGGTTCCATGTATTCTACTGGGGATGGATGCTTATGGTTTCTATTCTATGTTGAATGGATTGGATAATGGCATTAAATGGATGGCTAGAGTTGTGGGAATTTACCTGCGCTGGTGAGCACAAGAGGGTTAGGGTTTGGGCCGGTTGTGGTCGCTGACTTGTGGTGGCTGGTGACGGTTGCTGGCTTGCGGTTCTTTTGCGGTTGTCCCGGTGGTCTTGCTCCCGTCGGCTTGCCGCGCCTTCACCTCTCTAGCCTTCGGCTCCCCGCGGTGGTTGGCTTCGCTGTGGTGTTGGGGCTGACTGGAGAATGTTGGGGGATTGCTTACCTTGCCTTGCTGCCTCTCTGTGCTCTTTTGCTCTGTGTGACTATTGGTATATGACAGTGGGATATTTTGGGCTGTGTGGCTATATTCTTGGCCGTGAGGGTTTGCTGGCCGGCAGTGCTAGCTGGGCATGCTTGCTCTGGCCGGGTGTTATCTCGGTTGCTATTGTGCTATGTGGTGAGGCTTTGACAGGTGCCTCTCGATTATGGTTTGGGCTTGAAAATGGGTTCTGGTATTTTGGCTTTGCCTTAGCTGATCCCTATACTCAAAACAGGTTTGTATAATAATAAAATACCGTGTGATGAGCCTATGGTTGTGAGAGGTGCCGACTGGCCCCCGGACGGTCAGGTATCTCCGTGAACGGATTACCCCGCCCGAAGTTAATCCTTAGGGCTCTGACGGGAACGCTTACTTTATATTGCTTTATTTTCAATTAACTCTTTTGTTCGGTCTTTTTCGGTCTTATAGTTTAGCTATTTATTCATAAGTAAAATAATGTTGTATCGGCAATTTGACAATAATCTGATTAATGTATGAAATGTTCGAGTATGTAAATTTAGGCTTCCTCTTAATATTGCTGTCTAGATGCTATTGTAGGTGATCCAAATGTAGTTTCTATTCTTTGTTAATTCGGATGCAATGAATATGTATGAGATGGACTGGGTGTAATTTACTTCATGTATGCTCCGGCTTAATACTACAATTGTATAGTAATTGCTTAAATGTTAAGATGATTATTTGGTTGAGACATGAAATTGTACATTAGTTGTAATTCGTCTTGTCGCTATGATGTAATGTCAATTGTAATATGTTTATTTGACTTGATGTGCCTTCTAATTGTTTATATTCTAATTGAGTGGAAAACTTTTATTGGTCGTGCAATTGAGTTTTACTTCTCATTTTAGTCTACACCGCTTGATATTCACTCTCGTCGATGAAATTGTGAAAACAACATATTAGTTTATCGCTCGCTAAGTTCCATTTAAACGTCTGCAAAGAAAATTTTAAATTCCCTCGTATTTTTAGATTATTATTTATGTAATTAATCCTACTTAACGTTCTAATTCGCTAATTAGGGTTAATCAACGACGTGGGTCGTTACACAAAATGTATTGTGTCTCCTCAATCGAATAGGCCTGTTATGGGTATTGTCCAGGACACGCTTTTTGGTTGTCTCAAAATCACTAAAAGGGACACTCTTATTGAAAAGGTTTACAAGATTGTACTTAACACCTTCATTAGTATTTTCAGTTCAGTTTTGTAGCTCAATGTTCTGAATTTTCTTCCAGGACGTATTTATGAACATCTTAATGTGGTGGGAGGACTTCGATGGAAAGATCCCTTACCCTGCCATTTTGAAACCGAGGCCTACTTGGACTGGGAAACAAGTTTTCAACTTGATTATTCCCAAGCCAAGCAATTTAATTAGATTTTCCCTCTGGCATTCTGAAGCAGAAAGCGGATTTATTACTCCTGGTGATACTGTGGTCCGGATAGAAAAGGGAGAACTTCTATCTGGTACACTTTGCAAAAGGACTCTGGGAACATCATCGAGAGGTCTTATTCATGTTATTTGGTAAGTATGCTGTACTAAGCTTTTAGAGTCAAAAGTTGCATTGCAGTTTTTAATAATATTCCACGTCCTTTGGCTAAACAAGTTTTGGTTTAAATTTTTCTTTGCAGGGAAGAAGTTGGCCCAGATGCTGCACGCAAGTTCTTAGGTCATACACAGTGGCTTGTCAACTACTGGCTACTGCAAAATGGTTTCAGTATTGGAATTTGGGACACAATTGCAGATGCAGCCGCCATGGAAAAGATTAATAAGACAATCTCGAAAGCTAAGAATGATGTGAAGAAGCTTATTAAACAAGCGCATGACAAGCAGTTGGAGGCTGAGCCAGGACGCACCATGATGGAATCGTTCGAAAATAGAGTAAATCAGGTACTGCTTGACTGTCTTCGTTTGGTTCTTTCAATTGAAATATAAAAACAAATCAGTCTGTTGGTCGGCTTGTTTAATAGGTCTTTTTTCCATGCTAGGTTCTTAACAAGGCTCGTGATGATGCTGGAAGCAATGCTCAGAAGAGTTTGTCCGACAGTAACAATTTGAAGGCTATGGTCACTGCAGGGTCAAAAGGCAGTTTCATTAATATCTCACAAATGACTGCTTGTGTCGGACAGCAGAATGTTGAGGGCAAGCGGATCCCGTTTGGTTTCATTGATCGAACTTTGCCCCACTTCACAAAAGATGACTACGGTCCTGAAAGTCGTGGATTTGTGGAGAACTCTTACCTTCGAGGCCTGACACCACAAGGATTTTTCTTTCATGCTATGGGTGGTAGAGAAGGTGTGATTGATACTGCTGTGAAAACTTCTGAGACTGGATATATCCAGCGACGACTTGTGAAGGCTATGGAGGACATCATGGTGAAATATGATGGTACTGTAAGAAATTCCCTGGGGGATATCATTCAGTTCTTGTATGGAGAAGATGGCATGGATGCTGTTTGGATTGAATCACAGAAATTGGACTCCCTGATGATGAAAAAGTCTAGTTTGAGAATGTTTTCCGTTATGAACTGGATGATGAGAACTGGAGGCCAAACTACATGCTGCCTGAACATGTTGATGATTTAAAGACCATTGGTGAATTCAGAAATGTGTTTGAGGCAGAGGTCCAGAAACTAGAAGCTGACCGATTCCTGCTTGGGACTGAGATCGCCACAACTGGTGACAATACATGGCCTACGCCTGTCAACCTCAAGCGGCTTATCTGGAATGCTCAGAAGATATTCAAGATTGATTTGAGAAAACCTTCTGACATGCACCCAATGGAAATTGTGGAAGCAATAGATAAGCTGCAAGAAAGACTAAAGGTTGTCCCTGGTGATGATGCTATGAGTATTGAGGCTCAGAAGAACGCTACTTTGCTCTTCAATATCCTGCTTCGTAGCACATTTGCTAGCAAGAGGGTCTTGAAAGAATACATGCTTACAAAGGAAGCTTTTGAATGGGTTATCGGTGAGATTGAATCGAGGTTCCTTCAGTCTTTAGTGTCTCCAGGTGAAATGATTGGATGTGTGGCTGCACAGTCCATTGGAGAACCAGCAACTCAGATGACGCTCAATACTTTCCATTATGCCGGTGTCAGTGCCAAGAATGTTACCCTTGGCGTTCCCAGGTTGAGAGAGATCATTAACGTCGCCAAGAAGGTAAAGACTCCATCACTGTCTGTTTACCTAAAGCCTGAGGTTAACAAGAAGAGAGAATTGGCTAAGAATGTCCAATGTGCCTTGGAGTACACTACACTGCGCCGTGTGACCCATGCCACTGAGATATGGTATGATCCTGATCCTCTAGGAACCATCATTGAGGAGGATGTGGAATTTGTCAGGTCATATTATGAAATGCCTGATGAGGATATGAACCCGGAAAAGATTTCTCCTTGGCTGCTGCGTATTGAGCTGAATCGTGAGATGATGATTGACAAGAAGTTGAGGACGGCTGATATTGCGAAAAAGATCAATCATGAATTTGGTGACGACTTGTCATGCATATTCAATGATGATAATGCAGATAAACTCATCCTTCGCATCCGCATCACAAATGACGAAGCTCCAAAGGTGGAATTACAGGATGAATCTGCTGAGGATGACGTCTTCCTCAAGAAGATTGAGAGCAACATGTTGACAGAGATGGCCCTCCGAGGCATTCCGGATATTACCAAGGTCTTCATCAAATACGGGAAGGTCAATAAGTTTGAGGAAAATGATGGTTTCAAACCAGATAACGAGTGGATGCTTGATACAGAAGGCGTCAATCTCTTGGCCGTCATGTGTCACGAAGATGTCGATGCTACAAGGACAACAAGTAACCATTTGATTGAAGTGATTGAGGTCCTTGGAATCGAGGCTGTCCGTCGAGCTCTCTTGGATGAGCTGCGGGTGGTCATCTCCTTCGATGGGTCTTATGTGGATTACAGACACCTGGACATTCTTTGTGACACAATGACATACAGAGGCCATCTGATGGCTATCACAAGGCACGGTATCGACCGCAACGACACGGGGCCCCTTATGAGATGTTCTTTCGAGGAGACCGTGGATATCTTGCTTGATGCTGCTGTGTACGCCGAATCTGACTACCTGAGAGGTGTCACCGAGAACATTATGCTCGGCCAGCTTGCTCCTATTGGCACAGGAGGCTGCGAATTGCACCTGAACGACCAGAAGCTGGAGCAGGCCATTGAGCTGCAACTCCCGAGCTACGTCGAACGTCTGGACTTCAGCATGAAGCCAGTGCTTTCACCGACCTCACGGACAGCGTACCACCAAGATTCGATCATGTCACCAAATTGCCTGTTGAGTCCAAACATTACAACAGATGCTCGCTTCTCGCCGTATGCTAGTGCCATGGCATTCTCTCCCAGGTAATGTGTCAAGCGTATCTCACACTACTACAAAAAGCCTAATAGTAGACGATCAATCACAGACGATTTGACAAAACCGTCTGTGACCAACACTAACACAGACGGTTTTAATCTGGACACTGTCTGTGTTGGCGGCGTCGGGGAAAACGCGTATTACAGACGGTTCTTAACTATGAACCGTCTGTGATAATTCACAGACGGTTTTTTATTAAAAACCGTCTGTGATAATGGCAGTGGGCATTTATTGCGTTGCTCAGACCGCATCTGACTTCATTTCGATCCAGATCTAGCTGGTGCTTTACTCTTTCGCTGAGGAGGCAAGCTTGGCGATTTCAGGCCACTTAATTTGGTGGGAGGAGGCAGATATTGAGTTTTGAAGATTTATACTTTCCTGGTTGCTCTAGATATGGTTAGTAATGAATTTTATTTTTTCTTTGCATGCATTACAATTTAGGTCTAAGTAATTGGCGAGTGTTATTAATTGAAGATGGTTTACAAAATTGTTGGTTATATAATAGCTGTTGTGTTTATAATATGAATTGAGCTAGCAAATTAAGCCTCATTATAATACATGTGGCCGGTATATATGTAGTAATAATTAGTTGATTTAATTTTTAATACTAAGTTGTTATATATGTACGTAACGTAGGACCGAAGCTGGATGTATGCCACGAGCCGTGTGAGTGAAGAGTACATTAATGGCGTGTCTGCTTTTACAAGAGCTGCCGAGGAGGATATGTTGAATAAGGGGGTGGAATATATGTACTGTCAATGCACTGACTGCGAGAATTTAAAGATGTTTAAGAACCGAGGGCAAATTGAAGCGCACTTGATTCGGGGGGGTTTCAAAAAGGGTTATACGTGTTGGACCAGTCACGGCGAAGTGAATGATCAAATGCCGTCGGATGACATCGCCGGTGAAGTGAATGATATGCCGCCGGATGACATCGCCGGTGAAGTGAATGACATGCCGCCGGCTGATGTCGATTGTGGTTCGGATTCGGATAGGTTGCACGATGATAATCTGGATCAGATGCTTTGCGATGTAGAAGAGAATTATGATGAGAGAGAGTATGTTAAATTCCGAGGCTTGGTGGAGGACTCGGAGAAACCTTTGTACACGTGCTGTAAGTACACAAGGTTGTCGACCGTGCTTGAACTCTTGAAATTGAATGCAAGCAACGGTTGGTCCGACAAGAGTTTCACGGCACTGCTAGGTCTTTTAGCGGACATGCTTCCGGAGGGAAATGAGTTGCCTAAAACCACGTATAAAGCCAAGAAGGTTCTTTGTCCGTTGGGAATGGAAGTAGAATGAATACATGCATGTCCGAACGACTGTATCCTCTACCGTAAAGAGTATGCAAACATGCATGTATGTCCGATGTGCAACGCATCCCGATACAAACGTAACAATCAATCAGATGATGGCGAGGGAACAGAGGCGAAGAAAGGGCCTCCTGCTAAGGTGGCATGGTATTTTTCTATAATTTCCCGTTTGAAAAGATTTTTTGCAAATCCAAAGGAGGCAAAATTGCTGCGTTGGCACTCGGAGGAGCGCAACAAGGATGGAATGCTAAGACACCTTACTGATTCCGTGCAGTAGAGAAACATCGATAGGAGTTTTGCAGAGTTTGGTGCAGAACCAAGGAATATAAGGTTTGGACTGAGTACAGATGGAATGAATCCTTTCAGTAGCATGAGCAGCCAACATAGCACATGGCCCGTGACTCTCTGCATCTATAACCTTCCTCCTTGGTTGTGTATGAAGCGAAAGTACATTTTGCTGTCGATACTTATCTAAGGGCCAAAACAACTTGGGAATGATATCGATGTGTTCCTAGCACCGTTGGTGGAAGATCTAAAAGTACTGTGGAACGAAGGGGTACATGTATGGGATGCATACAACCGAGAGAACTTCACTCTGCGCTCCTTATTGTTCTGCACTATAAATGATTATCCTGCCCTTGGTAACCTATCGGGCCATAGTACAAAAGGTGTCAAAACTTGTACTCACTGTTTAGATGGTACCGAGAGTGTGTGGCTGAGACACTCACGCAAAACCGTCTACATGCGTCACCGTCGGTTCCTTCGGAGGGCTCACCCATACCGCAAGATGAAGAAACAATTTGATGGAGAGAAGGAAGACGGTTCAGCTCCAAGGCATTTAAGGGGACACGAGGTTTATGATATGGTTAAGGATTTAGATGTTGTCCTCGGAAAGGGACGTAAATTGAGGGCTCATGAGAAGAACACCTGGAAGAAGAGATCAATATTTTGAGACTTACGTTATTGGGAGTACCTAGATGTTCGACATTGCATCGACGTCATGCACGTAGAAAAGAATGTATGCGACAGCTTGATTGGTCTCTTGCTGAACATTCGTGATAAAACAAAGGACGGCGTCAACGCACGGATTGACTTGGCTGATATGGACATCCACTGATAATGGACGAATGTACCTTCCCTCTGCGTGTTACACTCTGTCCAAGGCTGAGAAAACAGAACTGTGCCAGTGCTTGCATGGTGTCAAAGTTCCGTCTGGTTACTCCGGCAACGTGAAGAAACTTGTTTCGATACAAGATTGAAGTTAAATGGAATGAAGTCTCATGATTGTCATGTACTGATGACACAGATGCTCCCTATTGCAATTAGAAATATTTTGCCGATCAAAGTCCGAGAGACAATCATGAGGCTATGTTGTTTCTTTAACACAATTGCTCAGAAGGTCATCGATCCCGAAGGGCTAGATGCTCTGCAGAACGAGGTGGTGATGACTCTATGTCATCTTGAAATGTATTTCCCTCCTTCGTTTTTCGATATCATGGTCCATCTCATTGTTCACGTTGTGTGGGAGATAAAAATATGCGGGCCCGTATTCCTACGTAGCATGTTCCCGCTATCGAAGCCCCCCAACGACGAGATCGTGACTCTAGGGCAGGCCATTGGAACATTCATCCAGTGGCCCAAAAACGACATCTCCCTAGAGGCTTCTTCACCGGTGGCAGGACTAGAAGGGCAGTGCGAACCAGAGCAACATGCACTGGTGCCATCTCCAAAAGGGCAGTGCGAACCAGAGCAACATGCACTGGTGCCATCTCCAAAAGGGCAGTGCGAAGTAGAGCTACCTGCACCGGTGCTATCTCCACGGGTGCTATTCTCGGCAAAGCAACTTGCACCGTCTGTACTATTACAGTCGACTACCACAAAGTCGACATACAGTCGAGGCAGTGGCTATGGCAAATCAAAGACGAAGGATGATGACGATATCCCGTATCTGCCATTGGCCCGCAAATTCGTGCTAGGCGAGCTGATGATATTCCCGGAAGAGCACCTCTTAAATTTATGACTTGGTTGCCAAAGATTCCACGCTTGGTATATGGAACAGTCCAATAGGCCAGAGGCAAAACGGCGCTCAGGTATCACTGTCAAATTCAAGCCGGAACATTTCGTGCACGAAGCTCACGAATGTGTCTTCGCGGTGACCTTTGACGATATATTTGAACTTTTCACGCTCAACGCTCTCGACGCCTCACTCGTTCGATGCTGGACGCTGTAAGTCTGTACAATCACAGTTTCTGTTCACGTAATACCGATATATGTCACAATTTGTTGCTTTTCTGTGTATATATATAGATTCATGCTGACCGAAGCTAGATCATCGAAATCACCAATTGGTTTCCTGGACCCACGCTTGGTCGCCATTGATACCATCAACGAGGATGCATCCTTCGTCGAGAACTATATTACACAAGCACTGCTGGCTCACCAAGATAAGGAATTTGTTCTTATGCCATACAATGAGCACTTCCATTGGATTTTAATTGTAATTATACCAAAATGGAACAAGGCTATATACCTTGATTCTCTAAGTAAGAACAAATTCAAGTACACAGCTATCGCCCAAATACTCGATAGGTAAGTACATTGTACATTGTACTCTTTCTTTCCTTCCGAATGACTAATCTAACTTTTTCGAATAATGAAGGTCGTTCATCACATACGTTGAACAAACACGTGGCTCGACGACAGGGGCCAAGCCCTTGAAACATACTCGCAATTTTCGAGTATTCGCTAGCTACACATTAATTAATCATATACAACACTTAGTAGTAATGCCTCTTGATTTAACACATTCTATTTTTTGCAGTGTCACCAGCAGCAGCCGGGCAATACGTGTGGATACTACGTGTGCCACCATATGAGACTACTCCTCGATTCCACCAAGATCACCAATTCTAAGGTTTGTCAATCTTTCCACATTTTATTTCATACATGTCAGGTTTTATATGTATGCGCGTTGATATTCCTATCGACAGGCTGCGCCCATCTCTGCATCTGCATTGACACAGCCGGACTTTACAAAAATTCGAGGAGAGTTAGTTTGGTTTTTGTGGACTAAAGTCATAATATCAGATGGAGAGTTCCACTGCGCAGAATGATTTTTTATTGTAATTCTAAGTGCAAATGCAGTGTAGATCTTTTGTACTTGTGTATTTGTTAATGGATATTTTATTGCAATTCAATTAATTGATTTGCGAAATGGATGCTTTATGTTTGTGAAATGAAGTGCGTTGTCAATTGGATGTTTTATGTCTGTGAAATGAATTGAGATGTGAAATGTATCTGAAATGACATGAGATGTGTGAATTGTATATGTTTTATGTCTGTGATTATCTGCTTGTTTCAGAGGGCATGGCTAGCATTTCCTGAGGCTAGCCAAAAAACAGAAATATATTTAGGGGTTGAAGGGAATATCACAGACGGTTTTTGAGTAAAAACCGTCTGTGATAGCTGATAATCACAGACGGTTTTTAGTTAAAAACCATCTGTGATTATAGCTATCACAGACGGTTTTTACTCAAAAACCGTCTGTGATGATCAGTATCACAGACGGTTTTTAACTAAAAACCGTCTGTGATTATCAGCTATCACAGACGGTTTTTACTCAAAAACCGTCTGTGATAGTTGATAATCACAGAGGGTTCGAAAACCGTCTGTGATGACCTTCGATTATCACTGACCCATAAATACAGACGGTTCACAAAACCGTCTGTGATGACGTTTCCGAACCGTCTGTGATGACCTTTTCTGTAGTAGTGTCATCTGCCTGCCATGAAAAGCACCATGGGTGTTCTCAGTCTCAATTTTCCACTTTGCAGCCCTGGCGCAAGCTACTCCCCGTCGTCAACCGGCCAGCAGTTCTCGTCCCAAAGCTACGGACAAGGACGACGAGCGCACTCGCTGAGGCTGCTGAGTTGAGAAAGGATGGTGATGGCTGAAGAGGAACCACGAATCCGTCGCGCTACACTACCTTGTCCTGTTCCTGCATATATAGATATAGTAGATTACATTACATGAGCTCTTTTATCGTGCACCTGTGATAACCTCTCTAGCTGTGACAAATCTTAACCATTGATTACTGATGGGGTTTTCCCCAATAAAACATCTACCGGCTCCTCCCATTACATCACGGTCACAAAAATGAAACTACAAACCGACATAATTATCCTTCCCAAAACTAAATCACGCATGATGTCTATGAAATCAAGGGGAGCGCCTACTAAAGCGGCAAAATTACATGTCAATCAAATAATAAAAAAGCTTTGATATTCAAAGCAAATACCAAAGGTATCAAAATCAATGTTGTACTTGAAACAAAAAATCATTGTAATTTGAATTCTTAATTTTTCTATTATGTGAAATTCGGCGGGTGCACTATAAAACTAATAGTGCATAGTAGACGTGCAAAACTAATAGGTTTTTTATTTTTAGAAATTCAATTAAACCCAGGGAAATTTCAATGAATTCCAGAAATTTCAAATAAAGACCATGCAAGGTTTTAAAAATATGAAAGATTTAAGGTTTTAAAAAGAGAATTGTAGGATGTTACATGATAGAAAGATCTTAGGCAAGTACTGCGATTCATAGTCCCCATGTGCACGGCCAGCTCGGACTCGTCCTCGACACGAACATGTACACGTATCGGCATGGGCTCTCATATGCTATCACATATGGCATCGTCGTCTCGATTTTTTCTTCAAATAATCTATTTTTTATTTAAAATAATAGAAATATATCTACGCTAATATTTTTTTTATAGAAATAGACTCCAGTCACCTAACAGTCAGATGACTAGAGCCTATCACCCAACGGAAAAAGCAACAACGAAGTTGTCTACAAGCCGTTAGGCGACAGGTTCCAGTCACCCGACAGTTGGGTGACTGGAACTTGTTGCCTAGCCACAGGGCTACAGCAACTACCCCAGCCTTAGGGCGACTGCAAATAAGATGCTACTCCTCTTCGTGAATTTTATAGATTTTGTGAATTTTGTAAATTATGATTGGGAAGATAATCTGTTGGATTTGTAATAAAAGTTTATGATAGTTGTATGTTGTTGGAGCGTAATAAAATTTGTTAATTTTGTTAAGAATGATTGAATTTAGAATGATCGGTAAGTACGATGGTAAATGATATTGTGATGTTACTGGGAATTCGTACACAGAGGAAAACTGGTATGTTAATATTGTTGGGTGACTTGCTATAGAAATAATCGAATGTGAAAAGACGAGGAAATAAGTTTGTCTAAATTTAAATAGACTTCATAACATAGTTATGAGTAATATGTTGCGTACGTTTGATTACATGCATAACATAGAGCATCATGTGCGACTAACCAACCAAACTACTCGTACGACCTACTGTGTGGATCGGCGCCATTTTCCCTTCCTTGCGAGTTCAGCGTTGAACTTCTCGGTGGCCTCTATTGCCTTGGTCGTCATTCCCTCTTTTTTTCGCGCTCCCTCTTGTGAGCCTCCCGCTCCGTACGCATGCACGCCTCGAGGTGAGCTTTCGTCTCGCGTTGTATACGCAGAGTTTGCTCATCCTTGTGGCGCTCCTTCTCCTGGATCTCGGAGGACCTTGTGACATTCCACTACTCGAAGTCGAGGGCCCACTGGTCCTCTGGGTGGATCTCAAGATCGATCCATTTGCAGTAGCCACATAGGGGTTTCAGAGACTCTGAATATAGAGGAGAGGTTGTTAGTGCGTACTTTCAAGGAGAAAAAGTTGGGGGAAAACGATGCACCTGGTCCTTACCGGCTGTTGATAGGTTGCGGTGTTTAGAAGGCAGTCAGGATAGTCACTGGAGCAGTTTATGCAACCCCAGTAATGCATACCTAGGCTAAGACGGTGCTTAGAATTGAAGAACTTGCACGAGTCCCGGTACCAACAAAGGGGGCGTCTCCCCCTCTGGTGGGTGTTGCGGTGAACGCTCTGTAGGAATATTCGGGATAGGGTTGTTGCTACGGGTCACATTATTGCGGGGAGCTAACCTCATAGCACGCTAGGCTTGTTCTGCCCGAGCCACAGCAGCCCTTGCTTTCTCATCGCGAGCGGTAGCTGACCGTGTTAGGTCATGGGTCTCCTCTCATTGCTTCATAATCTTGTCCCATTGCTTCTTCTGCCTCTTGTCCATCCTGGTGTGGTGAAGCAAACGCTAGTGCAGTGTGGGGTTTGCTTGTGTAGTGTTCTTTTAGAAATCTCTCTGACCTCCTTTTATAGGGCCCCTTCTGACCTTCTCGGTACATAAAGATGCCCGTGTGGTTGCGTCACTGCGCAAAGCTACCAAGTGTGGTATTGTGGGCACACAAAACTGCCCAGTTAGGTCTTTCGACTGCAAAAAGCTCTACCCTTTAGTCTTATCGCTACGCAAAGCTGGGCCGTGTGGTCTTGTCGCTGTGCAAATGTGTCTCATCTGGTCTTGTAACATCCTGAAAATTTAAAATTTGAAAATATGAAGCTTTTGAAATATTTTACAATATATTTTATTGGAATTTGGATTTTATGGTGTTTTCCTGAATTTGGTGGAGGTTTCAAAATTTAAGAACTCATAAAAAGGAATGTACAAATAATGGAGATTCGAAACTTTAAATACGAATTTGAAAAGATGATCCAGTGTAAGGAGGGAGAAATTTGAATTAAATACATGAAATTAAAAATATATATATATATAAAAATACATTTACGCAATTGATCAAAAAGAAAAAAAAGAGTGGGAGTGCAGCCGGCCGGCCGAAGCAGCCCGGCCCACTCCTCATCCCCGCCCCCTCTCTCTTTTCCTCCTGCCAGGCGGACCCGCACCCTGGCCGCTGGGCCCTTTCCCCCGCGCCTCTCCCTCCCCGTTTCCCTCTCTGCCGCGCGGGACCGCCCCCTCCCTCTCCCCTTTTCCCTTCCTTCCCCGAGCGCCCGCGCCACCTCTCCTCTTTTCTCTGCGTCGCGCAGCAACATCCCGCCCTGTGGCAGCCATGCGCCGCGCCTCCCCTGCTGCCGCCCACGGTTTTGCCCGCGCTACCCACCGATTCCCTATCTCCCCGTGAGTATAACCAGCTCCTGCGCCACCCCTCTTCCCTGGCCTTACTCCTCCCTCCAACCAAGTCCGCCGAGCGTGCTGGCGCCTACGCCTCCACGCTGTCCTGGCCACTCCGACGATCTCCGGCCAAGTGCACTGCGCCAAATCGCGTCCCCACTCCTCCTCTCCCTCCCCTTCCACCCAATCGGATTTTCGTGCTCCGAGCTCGCCGGGGTCGACTTCCTCCCCACCGCCGGTCAAAACTGCCGCCACCGCGCCGCTCCCTCCCCGGTGAATCCCTTCTCGATTCCTTGGGATGGGAGCGACATCTTGGCACCCCGAAGCTATATATTCCCGCCGTCGGTCGGAGCCCTCCGCCGCCCGAACTCCTCCTCCACGGCGACTCGACCAAGCCACCGCCCAAGCACGTCGCCGGCCCGCCACCGTGTTCCTCAGTTCCCACCGACACCCCCGGAAGCTTCCACGCGACGCCAAGGACCCGTTTTGCCCACCTCCCGATCCTCACCGGTTGCCCCTCGCCGCCGGCACCGCCGCTCCGAGCTTCCCCTGCCTCAGCACCATCTCGGCTTAACTAGTGTCGCCGTTCACTCCTGGTCAGGTAATACCCGAGAGCAAGTTGGTTAAGAGTGCGTACGTTCACCCTTGGCACCCGCGTTCGATCTCCCCAGGCCGCATTATTTAGATGTAAGATTTTTGCCCATTTTGCCAGTAGCTCCAGTGAAGAAAAATTAAGGAAAGATTAGAAATAAATTTCTAAAAGATGCTAAAAATTTAATTAGGGTATACTGAGCTCAATAAAAACTTAGTCATATGTTAATTCTTATATGTTAGTAAAGTGCATTTGAACTCTATATTAAGCTTATTAAATGCTAATTAAAGACAATATGAGATATGGTTTGAGCATGTGGTAAAGATTTATGCTCTCATAAAAATAGTAAGTCGGTAAGGGATACATAAATTAGCCGTTGCAAAGTTAAGCCATAGATTAATGCCTTCAACCCTAGCAATTAGGAGAACCCTTTTTGACTATTAATAATGTGAACATTAAGCCACCAACCTTTAGGCCATGATATTTCAAATTGAATTAGAAGCTACATTGTATGTAATTGACTTATGGTTAAACTTTAAATAATTCTTGATTCATGCTAACCCCAAATTAAATGAAATACATATTTAAACTAGGAAGTCATGATTTATAAACCCCACCATTAGTTTCGGTACATCACCGATAAATAAATCTCAAACACTAGATTTAGTTAATAATGACAGTAGGTGTTTAGATTGGCACCTCACATAAAATGACTATAGAATATATTGTGAAAACTATTTGCGCAACAAAAGCGGTATATAATTAAGTAATACACAATTAACCATTTAAAGTATGACTATCGTTACTATATCTTTGAGAAGTCATAAAAATACTTTCACAAACAACCCTTAAATAAACTGAGGTGCTAAGTTATTAATATTTAAACTATAAGTGCGTGGCTTGTACAACTTAATGCCATTCAAGAAATAATAGGCTTAAAACTGTCTATCAATGAATAGGTTTAATCTAATTAGTAAGTAAAGGCCTATACCAGAGATTATTCTAAAACTTAATAAAGATATCCAAGTGTCATAATACTTTCGATTAAACGATTTATAGAATAAGTACAGATCTCATCCATCAGTCCAGTTTACCTTTACCATAACCTAAGTTGCAAGGAATACATACCCAGTCAGACTCATACTTCGATACATAGGTCTAACCCGACTCATGGAACTTTCTTGATAAATACAAAAATAATAAAAGAGGTTAGTAATAAAAAGATCGAACCTCGCCTTTCTCCAATCGGCTACGCTGGGCCACTTCTTTTCCAAAGTAAATAACTCATGTAGATACTTCCTCCCTTTTGATCCCTTATTATCCTAGAATTTTCCCTCACGGTAAAGCTATTCAGATAACTCGTCCTCTCACTCAAATCCAGCTACCGCTGTGTTTGCAAAACACTAAACCGAATCATCCTTCTATTCTCAAATCGTAATAAATGAATAAATTAAATTAAATCGGCAATTTGAATTAATCGGATTTATTTGGATCTTTTGAGTTATTTGCTTTTATCTGGGTCAGTTGTTTGTCGCGTAATTAGAAATTGGGAGTCGTGAAGATTCAGTGGATCAAGCGAGATCAAGCTCGAAGTGAAGATGAAGAATAGAAGCTCAAGAGAAAGCATCGTGTGAGCCAAAAGTCCGCGGTAAACCGCGCCAGGCGAGTCAATACTTTGATCATGTTGAACCTACGTTTTCTGCAAATTATTTTTGTTTAAATTATCAAATTGCATGCTGTTATTTTATATGCAAATTCATGTTTAATTTAGAATTCTAGTTAAATGCCTATTATCTAACTTGGTTAATATTGTCCATCCTTTGGAATATTTGAACATGAGAACCTTGTCACCCTAGCAAAATTATAATAGTAACCTTTGGAAAATAAGTCCCTAAATATATGCCATGCTTAGTATTGTTTAGGTACTCATGGGCGCGAGAGCGCCCAAGCATCACTTTTAATCATGAGAAAATTTTGGTTGGGGCAGTCATGGTGGTAATGACTGATAAATGTTGGATATGATTATTTTATGTTTCCAAAAATCCCAACATGCTTAAATATCTGGGCGGATGGTTCGGGGGTATGGTGCAGTGGTGCACGAGAGTGTGGTTTGTGGTAGAACCGCCCAGATACCACTAAGGACTGAATCTTGTCATGTCAACCCGTGTAAAACAGTACAACCACAAGTCTGTAAAATACAACTTGGCTTAGTAGATTTACCGGACCCTGAAAGTCATCCTTCCAGGAGGAGGTGTGGAATAGTGCAAGCGGCAGTCTGTGTGACGGCTTGAATGGGACACCCGTGGAAGGTGAAGTTCTGCTGTGGCGGGCTAGCAGGGGTGGGGAGCCAGCTGCTAGATGTTCAGAAGGAGAACATCCCGCACAACGTATGGGACCCACCGCAAGTGGGAGCGACCCATAGGGTGAAATGATGGAAGGGGCGAGGTACTTTGAAAAGTTACTGTGATGGTTGGCTCAACCATACGGCTAAGGAATCGTGTGGGGCAACGAGTAAACTGTCTCTTGTGGTGAAAGTGTACAAACTCTACAGAGTCTAAAACTATTCGAATAGCCGTGCCCACGGTCAAGGGCAGACATGGGAACTTAACTGGATATAGTTCTGTTTTAAAAACATTGGAAATTGGGAATGGAAACTTGAAGGGCGAAGGACTGCCCTGGTTTGGAATTGTCCTAGGTGTCGTCCCAGTGGTAAGTTAAGCGGCTATAACGCTGAAGAAATTGCTATATGGTGCGGATGCCATGTAACGGTGGATGGAATCTGAATCGATATTAATAATGCATTTCCTTGTACATTATGATTTGGTTCAAATTGCTAGGTCTTAGAGATTTTTAAGTAATTGTATTCAAAAGCACTCTACGCAAAAATAAACACTACAAGAGATGTTGGGTTCTATGGCTTTTAGTTTATGTCATAATATCTGCAATTTATATCATAGATTAACATTTATGACACTCGAGTGACGAAAAAGCTTACGTCACTAGTCATGCGCCTTAAACCATGTTTTATGTTGTTTACCTGTTGGTGTCATAAATTTATGACATTGGTTTTGATGTCACAAAATTTTATGACATTGGGTTTTAAGTCACAGCTCCTTGCACCATGCCACATAGATGACACGTAGGCAAATGCCACGTAGGATTAGAAACGTCATAAAATTGAATTATGGCCTGTTAAAGCCCACGAAATGAGCAGGCTTTTAGTGGGCAAAGCCCATCGTTGGGGCTGAATTTTGGCCTAGCCCATTTCTTGTTTTAAAGCTTTTTCGGCCCGTATCTAAATTGTATTGATTCTGGCCCAACCTACTTTGTTTAGGCTGAGCCCACGCACGGTTTTTGGGGTCAGCCCAGATTTTTTTGTATGTTGTTTAGGGCCTACCCAAAATTTATTTAGGCCAACCCACGTAGCTTTTTATTGGGGCAGCCAAACAACACAATGTCAAAACAAAAAATTTCCATATTTATATATGCATTCCAACAGATATAACAATATATATCCTGCATTTCAAATATAACCAATACACAAATATTGCAATTCAAATAACATATCCATTCCACCAGCAAATATACGCATTACATTCAGTTGTGAGTCTCCAAAATCAGAACATTCATAGCCAGAACATTACCAGAACAGTGACCACACATAAGGTTCACACATAGCTTAGATACATGCTAATCTGAGGACAGTTGCTGTTCAAGAGCTTACCAAAATCACACAAAAATCTCAAGTCATCTCCAAAATCGCATACACGGCTAGAGCTTCGGTCACAGGTATGTGTCCATATCAAAATGACAGCCAAGACACTGATCTGAGGAAGTTTAGAAACTTACTGTGAGGCATTAAATGATGCAGAATTGCCACCAAAGAAAGAACGGAAGAAGCCATGCATCTCACTTATTTGGTTCTTCAGCCTCTCAGTCTCTTCTTCCACCTTCCTTCTTGCATCCCTCTCCTCCTCTACTTGATTCCTCAGATCAACCATCTGAACTCGAACTTCTGCTGCTCCTTCCTTCTCAGCAATTAGTTCACTCTCAAGCTCACGTACACGCTTAGCAACTTCAGCAGCTTCGGCACTTTTCTTCGTTGCTGCAGACACGATGCCAACATTTTGAAGGAATTTTGATCTTGGCATAACTTGAGCTACAGCTTGGGTTGGAGTCTTTGCAACTTGCCCTTCTTGTGGTGGTTCAGCAGCGATGGCCTCCATTTGAGCCTAGCAATAGAAAAAAAGCAATTCAGGTTTCTCGCATCCCAATTTTTGTTCATCATAGTACAAAAGAAGAAAGGAAGATGTACTCACAATAACTTTTTGTGCGTCCTCACTATAACCTGTCTTGCTGCTGCAATGTGTGTCCTTGAAAAAGTCAATCGCAGTGGGTGGGGCATCCTTAAATTTAGTCTTCTGAAACATGTAAACAGCAATTGAAACAATTGAAATAGAAATTTAACAGCAATTGAAACAACAATTTATTTATGTTCAATCATCAATGCATCGGATTATGGTTTATCATGCGTGCAACCGATAGCCAGATGGAACCAACAAAATTAACCAATTATGTGCACTTAAGTGTGTCTAATTGTATAGTGAAATCTGCTTAAATCGCTTTTCAAAAATACAAAACTGAAACTTGTAACTCGGTTTGAAACATACTGCAGACCGATATCCCCATGCTGCACTAAAACAATGGTATTAAATTTTTCTGTGACTTAAATCACAGTCACAAGAAAGAGATCCAGAAGTTAGCACAAAAATCAAATGCAATTTTGTTCAGTTCGGTACTTTTCCAGGTCATGGTTATGCCAAACTATGACAGTACAATGATTAAGTAACATGAAGAATAGGTGTGATGAAAAAGGAATATATCTAGAATCTAGTTTAAAGATCATGTATGTACTATGCTAACAAATTTGTATTCAAATCATGACTTGTAACAGATTCTTTTCTTCATGGCAAATCTGACTAGATACCATGAACAATTAGATCTGAATCACAAGGTGAATTATAATTCATGTATCAGTAGCACATGTCTCAAGCAAATAAAAAAAACAAATGTAGACAAACATTCATCAGCTAAGCATCAATTGATAGAGCAATGCAGGCACATTCCATTTTGTCAAGGAAAAGCAACAGAAATAAACACCAATAAAGTTTCACAGGACTAATATCTTACGCTGAAAAGTCAGCAGAACAAGAGGCAGAATGCAGAGCATTTGTGTCTAGACAACAGCTCCTTGCTATTAATCAGTACTTCAGTATTGGTAATGATTAGCTAGTTGAGGCACAATGCATTTATTTATTAGTTACTAGTTCATAATCTGAACATGCAGAAATGAAACGACCCAGATCTGTATAGGTTATATGAAACAGCAATGTGTATCCTTGCTATTAATCTGAACATGCAAAAACATGACTGCACACAAGTAGTTAGGCAACATTTCATCAACAATCTACTCCATACTAATCTGAACATGCAAAAACGAAACGATCCAGATCTGTACAGGGTAATGTTCATTCGCTGGCCTACTTTGAAGAAAGATTAATGGCACTACAGGACTGCACATAAGTAGTTAGGCAACATTTCAGCAACAATCTACTTCATCCTATGTATCTCTGCCCGAAAGAATTAGGCATGGAGCACCTTTCTCAATTGTCAGCAGCACAACTTATCATCCTTTATATAGGGAAAGTTTGATCATAATCATTGTTGATGTCTTTTTACGTGGGGGCATGTATTATAGCACATATGTTATATGTATCCAACAACTGTATATTCTGTTTTTTAAGCATCTTTAGTTTTAACTAAGCTTTCATTATTGACCAAATGATGAACCTTTAAAAGGATATAAATTAAAACTAACCAAATTGCCAGCTTTGTCTATATATCCACCAATTTGAGACAATCGATTCTTTCTGATATCCAAAAGAATCCTAGCTGCCATTTCACTAATATCTAATACACTTTTTAATCATGATGGCTTAATGGAAAATTATTCAGACAATCATGGTAATAGAGATCTGCACAGGAAACTTGACAAGTAGTAATCTGAATGACAAACTTATTGATGCAGCTATACCAACAACTACCAAACAAAGACATGCATGGATCAGTGACTACCAATGACTCAATCTCCAGAGATGGACTAATTCACAACAGAGATATGATGACAAAGACATTATGTCTTACATTGTCCAGAGATTAAATCACAGAACCAGTGCAATCGGGTTCACTAAAAATAGCAATTTGAGCAGCAGAAAAGTACTTCGTTGACACCAGAAAGCAGAAAAGTAGCTTACCGTGACATAACATTGAGTAGTATAGGACCGAGATCCTGTCTTCTGCTGGTATTTTACTAGCTCACGGCTATCCTTACCTTTCAAACATTTTTCCTATAGAAAGGCAAACATTAATGGGAGAGGTGGTTCTTTTTTGAAGTAAACAATTGTGAGAGATATTTAGGAAGGATACCTTGTGCTTTGGGGTAGACCACATGTCTACGAGTTCTTTCCACTGCACATCTGTCATAGTGGCCAATGGTGAAGTGGTTCTCACTTGGTTTGCTGGTATGCCATTAAAGTATTGCTTCTTCAACAAGTATCTCATATTCCGCTGTCCTTTTTTGAGCAAATCAGCGCATGCATATTCCACTGACTTACTGGTTGTGTCAATGGAGAAATGACTCTGGACAAGAGCATGAACATATGGTTAAAAGGCGCACAAATCATGTAACTACGCTATGAGAACTAACACAGCATGCATATTTGAGAACTAATTCTGCTATGAGAACTAACATAACAGCTTGAGTAGTGCAGCCAAATGAACAAGCAGTTACTGGATAATCAGCCTTTTATATGATCTGCAGTGCATATGATCTAGCAAGTTTCAGAATAATTCTACAAATTAATCTCATCCCTTCATGTCTAAAGGACAGAACAAATTAATCTCATCCCAATTGCAATCCATTAAGTATCTAAACTTTGAAAATCTACTATGCTAAAGACATATCGCAACTTACTTTAGGTACTGAGAAAATCTAACTGCACAGTTACTCAGCACATTTTTTTTGAACCAAGGCAGACCCCATTTCCATTACTTGAATAACAGAAATACAGCAGTTTTAGAGTAGTTCAGACAACACTTAAGATGACCCTTCAGCCAAAGAGATACACAGGAAACTGAAACAAACACAGGTTTCCTCTTATGCAATTTTTCTGTAGCATAGAACAACACAGGCTGGGTACTTACAGCAATTTTTCCCATGTAGTCTTCAACAAGATCCTTATTATTCTTATAATTTTTCCAATGGGGGAGGATCGGGATATGGTCCCGCAAAGCAATACCAGCCTCTGATGCTAGTTTTGCAGCTTGCATAGGTGCCTCTGGCCGCCGGTTTCCATCAGCAATGTGCACTGCGATCTTGGTGTTTAACCCTCTAGAGATCCTATCCAATTCTCTGCCTACGCGGCGGATTTTCCTGATACGTTGACCTATCATGGCATTTCGGAATCAATTAGTGGAAATCATAGACCCATTAATATGCAAATATGTAAATCATTAATCATGGAGAGGAGCTACAATCACTTGCCTTTTTCAGTCATGTTGTTGTGGTTGTCAGATTGAGTATGAGCATCCAGAACTATCAACCCATCTTCTGTGGAACCGTCTTGTGGGTCTGTTGATGGAACATGGCAAAATTCATCAGCTGAAGATATTTCCCTTGTCCTCTGCCTAGTCATTCTAGTTGGTTGGTCTCGCTCCTGAACTGCCATCACTCGCTTTGATGCTCTTGATCCTCCGGTACTTGGCAAAGTTTGGGTAAGTTCAGGCTCAAAATCCTGCATGGCGTCCTGCATGATACAAGAAATTAAAACAAAAAAAATACTTCTGCATACTGAACACAAATAAGTAATCATAGTGGAACATTGCATATACCTTATCAACTACTCCTTGTTTAGTGTCCTCGTCTCCAGGTTGATACAATGCGTCGGAGTATTCACGAGCAGCAACCGTGGGCTTTGCACTCACAAGTGAACATAACTGTCCTAAACCAAGCCGCTGGAACATCCGATTTTTCTCGACAATGTGTTGCACCCTTTCCATCTCATAGTCAGTAATTGGCGCCTCTGTACTTGCACGATATTAAAAAAACATGAATCAGTGGGAATGATGTATATGTTATCCTGATCTTTGGAAGTGCACAATAATCAAACAGAATAAGGGATGGGGTGCTAGTAGATCAATGACATACAATACATCGACTTTATCATGTATATAATTGGCAACCTTGCCCAAGATTAGGCTTGGAAATGCCTGAAATCAGTGCAATTGTGCAAAGATGGACATAATATAAATAAAAAAATAGATAGGCAGATGGATAAATTGATGAATTGAGCTAACCCTGACTCCTAAGGACAAATAAACCAAATGCTGTTATTTCAAAAATAAACATGTCAAGCAAAATATGAGAAGAAAAAGTGAGCAATTGCAGAATCCTAGCTAACATGTCAATTCACTTAAGTATGATATCAGAGACAACAAAGAAAACAGAAGAACAGACCATCAATCCTTAAAAGAATCTATGTCGCATCTTCAAAACAAAGATGCAGACTGACAGAATAAAAGAAGCAGGTATCAACATATTTCATAACCATATATAGTATGCATGTTTACTACGCATATTTGCAACTCCATCGACACATATTTCCTACGCATTACCAAACTGATATGAACACCATAGGAATCACAGGCATATTATAAGAAACGTGGCATCAATTTTGAACTAAGACATGACTTGTAGGAACCAAAAAAATGTGACAACTAGCGTCTGACAATATACCGTCTGCTCTACATAATGAACACAAATAAGACAACTAGCAACAAAAGTACAAAACACAAATCAAACTTACCTATTGGTTCACAGGTAGTTGACTTCCGGTTTCCGCCCTTCCTACCAGGAGCCATCTTGATGCGGAGATGTCGTCGGCGAGTGCGGCTGTCACGATATAACAATTAACAAAAGTATATCATAAATGGCTAATTGCATTACATAGAGCACAATGCATTCAAACAGGTTATGTGTTTTTTCAGACACTGGAACAACACAATAAAAAATGATATATGGCCACTACTTGACAGTCCAACATGTTCATTGTTCAATATGGCTACAGAGTAAGTAATGCAAGGCGACAATAATTTCATACAAGGTTTTCTCCATATTATACTTCAAAATATAACAATGAACAAAGATTGCATTGTGAATTGTGATCATCCAAATTCCAACACATATACAAGGTTTATTTCACAGCCTCACAGGCACATCCCCTGAACTTTAATCTTTGAAGAACTGAAGAAGGCTAACCCATACATTCATCCATGATCCATCCACACAGTCACACAGAAGAACTGAAGAAGGCTAACCTCGAGTTCAGCCTTTCGGGGGAGACTGGAGTCTGGAGAGGAAGATGAGGCGCGGCCGCGCGGGGAGATGGCCGAGGTCGGAGGATGAGGAGGCGCGTCGGGGGAGAGCTCGCGGAGGGCCGGAGGCCAAGCAGATCTGGAGCTCGCGGGGTGAAGACGAGCCGACGCGGACGGAGGTAGGGGCGATGGGGATCAGGACTGGGGGCAGAGACGGAGGCGACCAGGCGGCGGACGAGGAGGCGCGTCGGGGGAGAGCTCGCGGAGGGCCGGAGGCCAAGCAGATCTAGAGCTCGCGGGGTGAAGACGAGCCGACGCGGACGGAGGTAGGGGCGATGGGGATCAGGACTGGGGGCATAGACGGAGGCGACCAGGCGGCGGACGAGGGGGCGCGTCGGGGGAGAGCTCGCGGAGGGCCGGAGTCCAAGCAGATCTGGAGCTCGCGGGGTGAAGACGAGCCGACGCGGACGGAGGTAGGGGCGATGGGGATCAGGACTGGGGGCAGAGACGGAGGCGACGAGCGGCGGACGAGGCAGCGCTGGCGGAGGGAGTGAGCGACTGAGAGCATGGAGCTGTGGCGGCTGTGGCCTGTGGGCGCAGGAGACTGATTTGGAACTTTAGGGTTTGGGGAACAGGGAAGGGAATAGAGAATGACAATGGCGAAATTACTATAGTACCCTTGGCCTGACTAAGGCTGTTCTAGAATATGTCTAGACAAAAAGATCATTTTACTCCCAAAATTTTGGTCTGGCGGGGATGCACGCGCCCACAGGGAATTTCTATTCGCGCTCACAAGGGAACTTTACATATCAACACCGTATACTTCGCTTGACATCCTGTATACATATTTATATACGCACCCTTGCTTCTTAGGAAGGATCAAGCCTTTATTCTTTGTTTTTGGTATTTTTAAAAACGTTTTTGACATTTCATTTGTGAAAAAAGAGCGACTGTAACGGAGTAGCGTATGAGAAGAGTGACGCTGAGGATAGGGCTGGAAACGAGCCGAGCCGGCTCGAGCCAGGCTCGGTCGAGCTCGCTCAAAGCTACGGCTCGGCTCGTTTCGGAAACGAGCTACGCGAGAGGCTCGACTCGACTGCCGACTCGCATCGCATCGACCACATCGATCGGAGTTCGGACTGGGCTGGGCCGACTGCGCATCACTGGTTCACTGGGCTGAGCAGACTGGGAACGAGCTCGCACAAGCCAACGAGTGGCTCACGAGCGGCTCGAGCTCGACTCGTTATTGTCACGAGTTGGACAGTGGGCTTGGCTTGGCTTGAACCAATTACGAGCCCGAGCCGAGCCGGCTCGAGCTCATTACGAGCCGAGCCGGCTCGCAAGCCTCAAGCCAAATGTCTACCCCCTAGCTGAGGGGAATGAGACCCTGCGCATTCGGATAAAAAAAAGAGGAGATATATTTTATAAGACGTATTTTTTAATAGTTTTATTTTTAAATATAAGATATATTTTATATTTTTATATAAAATTAGTGTCATGTTTCTTTTATATCTTTAATAAATATGTATCTTTACTTGCTATTAGCCTATTCTCTATATGTATATATTGAATATAGTATTTAGAGATAATAATTATAGATAATCAAGTTGTTTCACTGTCTCATTATCTACGTGTCAAGAGAAAATATACCGTATAAATTCGAAGTGAGTAATACATAGGCATGCGTGGGCTTCCAAAATTTTTGAAACCTTGTGCCCCTATCCCATGGGGGTAGGTCAATTTCACTAGTTTCTCGTTTCTCTCACCGCAAAGCATCAATGCACTCTTTTTAATGTGTAAAATTTTGTCATTCACTAACTGTTTAGATCAATCTTGTGACCAAGATTGTCAGCATCTCAACACCTATCGTAATATCCTACGATCCTATAATTCTACTATGATTTTACCAAAGGTAAATAATACGGGTCACAATACGTATCGGAATCAGGTAGTATCATAATAGGAATCACGATTCTACGAGGATCGCAGTGGGATCGATCTTGATAATAAACTATATTAACACATAAATTTGATATTACATATTACTAGTTTAAGTTGCACTAGTTTAATTTACTTTGTTTTGTTGTTTACATGTTAGGTAAAAAATATCTTCGACATATTGCATTTATAAATTATTAGTTTATTAAAAATAATTAAATAAGTTTCAAATATCAATCTTAATTCAATATACACGAATAAGTGTACTCAAATTACAAAATTAAATTTAAAAAATCTATAATAATCTTGCATATTTAGAAATATAATTTATTTTTATATAAAATATATACTCTTTTGAAATTTTGATAGAATTATGATTCTACGATCCGATCCCATCAGACAAAAAATAATTTTACTTGGTATCGTGATCCAAACACTTGTGACAGACGCAATTTTTGGTGTGACGCGATAAGCAAACATAATACCAGGGAAGACGAAGCAAGATAACTGATGCCATGACGGGGAAAATAACATCGGCCTTTCGGTAAGGGTCAAAACGGGCCGGTTCTGAGAGTTGGTCGTCCATTTGTGTTTGATTTTTGAAAATACATTTACTTTCATCTAATTTTTTTATCTCTATTTCATGTATATTTCCACATCTAGTTTTTTTATTATTAAATAGAAACCATTGCTGACATCCATGAATCAGTTGCAATTTCTACTTCCAGCTGTAAATCGAAGCGTGACATGCAAAAACATTGAAAAGGCTGCAAAATGTATATACACCAGAACATTGCCATCCTTCTTGGCAGCTGAAAACAGAATGGAAGCTGGCCTATGCTTACAGTTCTACAAACACGAATCAAATTAACCACATCAACCTGTGCAGAAAACTTGGTTCCCGATCTCGGACCAAGAAGGTTATTTGCTATTTAACCAGTTTGAATCGCTGCCGATGAAGATATCAATGGGATGCGAATACAAACAAACAACTTCTGGACCAAATTAGCATGCCTGCAGGGTAAATTTACAAATTGACAATACTGCAGATTATCAGCACACGTTACTCTCTTGAAAAGGTGATAGTAACTGTAGGAAGAAGTTTAGCAGTTACCATGGAACAAGTATACTACCGATGAAATCTGGAATGAATCTCAACATGGCCAGTGTTGTGTAAACTATGGGGATTGATGAACCTTATCAAGCCATCATTAAAATATTAAATGACAAATAAAATAAACATCTTTTTAGTACATTGACAAAGTTAATACGACTTCAATCAGAAACATTCATAACTACAATTTCAATGAAGTTTTTAAAAACTCCATTTTTTATCCAATTACTACAACAGCATAAGTGATGAGGTTACAATAAGCATCGAAGAAGAAAATCAAAACCATGACAGCTGTTATTCCAAACTAGTAACACCTGTAGGCATATCTAGAGCGACAAAAAATAGATGTGAAAGAGGAAATACAAGATAATGATTGATCTGACAAAGTTAACGGAGTAGCAACAAGACAATAAATTCTGGAAGAGAAATTAAGAGCTGATTTTCATGATGTTTCAGTGTACATTATGACAGAATACAAGTATACAACAAGACAACTGATTGCATGATAGTCCACAAAAGACAACAGAATGCATGATAGTCCACAACTACTTGTGAGTGCTGAACTCCATGAAGAAAAGGAAAGAAATTGGCTAAGCAAAGCTCAGTACACCACACATCCAGTCAAGGTCATAATGATTGATAATCTAGATATGGTCATTCTCAATGCCACAAAATATTGTGGAATCTCAAAATTGATTGCTACTACTGCTAGAACTAACAGTCTGCCACTACCACCTGACTAGCTCAAGGACTTGGTCCAAAGACAAATCAATCAAACAACCAAGCCAGGCCGGAATTACCTGAGAAGCATGAATAGATCCAAATTCTTTTCAAACAAGCATCCAACACAGCTACTCGTAATCGCTATCATCATCATCATCATCTTCGGGAGGGTTTGTTGGAAATTCATTATCACCGACATATTGCCATCCAGTTTCATCATCCTCGTCACTTGACTTAGCCAATTCAATTTCCTCTTCTCTTTGTCTACGGAGGTCATCAACTACGGTAGCATCAACAGTATGAAAATCTTCATTGGCTGGCTGTTCATTTTCCAAAGTTCCCTCATTAAGTGCCACCTGAACACCACCTCCACACTCCTCATCTTGGTAGGACAATACCACAACATTGGGTATATCATCTTTGTCATTTTCAGCCACATTCCACAAGTGTCTATGTGAAAACTTCTGAACAACTCGCCACTTTTCGTGGTACTTGGTGTCTTCCAGGTAGAAAACCTTTTTTGCCATGGTTGCTAGAATGAAAGGATCATTTTTGTACCAGAAACTGCCATGGTTTATGCTTCTAAACATCCCATCGTCTTTCATTCTGAACTTCTTTCCATGAGTGTCAAACCAATCACATCGAAATAGAACCACTGTCCGGTGATCACTAGAATCTGAGTTGTACCTTAGTTCAATTATTTCCTTCAAGCAACCATAAAAGTCAATATCCTCGCTGTCATGTGTACCATCAGCCAAAATTCCGCTATTTTGTGTTCTTCTATTTTTCTCACGGTCTACAGTGTGGTATCGGATACCATTAACAAGACACGCTGAAAAAATTCGAACTCGCAAATTAGGCTCACATGACAATGCAAATAACTCATCCTTTATGTCTTCTCCATCCACATAACGGAGTCTTGCAATCTGCTAAAAAAAAGTAAACCAACTTGACTAAAACAAGAACAATTGATACTGATCAAATAAATGGACAGCAAACCCACATGCTTCTTGAACCATGAAGAAAATTGCTTCTCAAGGGTTTTTTGAACATCAGGACATCCTTCGTTCTCCAGCTCATTCTTGTATATCCTGAAAATGATAGTGACTTCAAACATTAGGGCCAGGCTAATAATCTAGTTATATGAAACAAGTAAAATAGCAAATGGGATGACATACTCAATATATGGCTCAACCTCCTCACAGTTGTTTAGCACAAACCAAACCATTTTTTCATAATCACGTTCAAGATATGTAATCCTTGGTGCTCCAAGAACCTCAACTCCATGCTTGAAAACAGAAATGTCACATTTTCTCATATCAACACGCTCTCTATTCCTGCCCTCCCGATTGTGTCGTGTCTCAACATCATCACCAAAGTACCTCGAGCAAATAGTCAAGCACTCAGCAGTGACATATGCTTCTGCAATGGACCCTTCAGGCCTTGCCATGTTCCTCACAAATCGTTTCAATGTAAACAACCTTCTTTCAACTGGGTACATCCATCCATACTGTACTGGACCTCTAAGAATTGCCTCTTCAGGTAAATGAACGGCCAAATGCAGCATCACATCAAAGAAAGGAGGAAATATTTTCTCTAGTTTGCACAGAATGATTGGGATGTCAGCTTTCATTCCTTCCAACACATCTAACTTCAAAGTTTTTGCACAAAGTTGCTGAAAAAAGTTACCTAATTCAGCAAGTACTTCATATATGTCCTTGTGCATGATTCCTCGAACAGCAGCAGGTATAATCCTTTGAAGAAGAATATGACAGTCATGTGTTTTCAGTCCTTGGAGGCTGCAGCCATCAGCAGTAACACATGTTGCTAAGTTGGAAGCGTATCCATCTGGAAATTTTACACTTCTCAAAAACTCACAAAAATCAGCTTTTTGGGTTTTAGTCATCGTGAATTTATAGTGTCCTTTGAATTCCCAGCAATGCCTAGAAATGTACCAAGGATGTACTCACATATATTTTTTTCGATGTGCATCACATCAAGGTTATGGCGCAACTTCAAACTTGACCAATACGGCAAATCCCACAAACACGACCTTCGCTTCCAACATTGGCCTTCTTCGTCCCTCTTTCTCTTTTTGCTTTCAGGATGCTTTCCTGGTCTAACATCCTTGACCCTCTCTAGTTGCTCCATCAGCTCATCCGTAGTAAATTCCTCTGGTTTCTCACGGTTTTCAACTTTACCATCAAACACCTTCCTCCTCCTCCATGCATGGTCGCTAGCAAGGAAACGCCGATGGCCAATGTAACATATCTTATTCCTTATCCTTTTGGAGCAAGGATTTTTGTCACAATGCACACAAGCATAATAACCTCTTGTGACTCTACCTGACAATGTGCTCAAAGCAGGATAATCATGAATGCACCATATTACAGCGACATGTAGATTAAACTTCTTCTCACTAAGTGCATCCAAAGTAGGGACACCTTTCCAAAGCTCTAGCAACTCCTCAACAAAGTGGCTCCAAGAAGACATCAATATCCTTTCCTGGGCATTCTCGACCAGGGATAAGTAGGCCCATGATGAAGTTAGATTGCTCCACACATTCCCACGGAGGGAAGTTGTACGGGATAAGAAACACTGGCCACATGCTGTACGAGGAGCTCATTTTGCCAAATGGGTTGAAACCATCAGTAGCAAGGCCAAGTCTGATGTTCCTTGCATCTTCTGCAAACCACCCATAATTTCTGTCAAAGTCTTTCCATGCCTCGCCATCAGCTGGATGGCTGAACTCATTCTCCACTGGTTTCCTCTTCAATTTGTGCCATTACGCCTCCTCTGACATTTTCTTGGAAGAAAAAAATCCTCTTCAACCTAGGAATCAACGGAAAATGCCGCAATACCTTCTCAGGAATCTTCTTTCTTCCATCATTGTCTTTCCATCTTGATGCACCACAAACTGGATAAACATCTTTTTCTGCTAACTTCTTCCGAAACAAAACACAATTATTCGGGCACCCATGGATTGAATTGTATCCTAACCCCAATGCACGAATAAGCCTCTTTGCTTCCTGGTATGTTGCAGGAATAGAGCAATTTGGGAATGCTGATGATAACAACTTTAGTAGTGCTGTGAATGCAACATTAGAAATTCGGTAAAATGACTTGATATGAAGTAACTTCACCACAAAAGAAAACCTTGTACAATTAGCACCAGGGTAGAGTTCCTGCTTCATCTCTTCCAATAGAATTGCAAACATAGACTTTTTTCCTTTACCTTCATCTTCAGCTGTATACAACTCCTCTACCATATCACGAATTCCATCATCAGGGTCATCTTCTTTATCCACATTCATACCAAAATCCTCATTGAGACTAGCATGTTCATCAACATGGTCCTCATTTTCATGTAATACAACCTCCAATGGTTCTCCATGATGTATCCATCTAGTGTAAGTGCTAGCCATCCCATGAATATACAAGTGATCCTCCACCTGTCCTTTAGGTCTGCGAACTCGATTCAAACACTGACGACACGGACAAAACATTTCTTCATCGTCATTAAATCTCTCGGAAACAAAGGTCATGAACTCCTTCACCCCATCCACATGTTCCTTGCTGAACATCCTACTATTGATCCAAGATCTGTCCATCTGCACCAAATCATGAGCCCTGTTGGTTCAAAATATTTTACATATGATAATTGACCAAAGTTATCTAACTAACCACTTATTATCTGTTTTATTTCTTGCCAAGCAATGGCGGACCCAAAAACGCGACAAGGGGGGGCTGAATAGTAAAGGGCTAAAAATCTTACTATCGCTACTACGCTATACTAAATTATGTAATAGATATAGCCGTAATTGTTGGTTCTTGGTGGCTTAAAGAGATAGAAATAAGAAACTTGTCCATCCTAATATGCAAATTCAGAGTTTCAGACTACAGCTACAGAGAGTTGCTCACATCACAATTCATAGTTTCAGACTACAACTACAGAAAGTGGCGCAGGGTGACTAGCCCAGGCAATGCCGCCGCAACACCCAGGCAGTCAGTGGCGGAACCAGGATTTGGTTACGCCTTGGGCTGAACTCTAACAACCTAAAACTAACGCCAATTTGTACCCATGCCACGATATAACAATTAACAAAAGTATATCATAATTGGCTAATTGCATTACTGATATGAAACTTGAGTTCAATACTAAACAAATAAACATAAAACATAATAAAAAAACATGGCATGATAACAAAAATATAAAAAACATTAACATAATAGAGATACAATTTGAGTACCTAAATTACGAAGATTTGCTCTCTATCATATAGTAACGAATGTTTGCAAATGTCTCGCTAGTTTCCTACAGCGATAGATAGGCCAACAAATTTTCTAACATCAGAATGCAGATTCCGCAATAGCAGGCAGGCTGATATGTGAAACATAAGAAAATTATGATATGTGAAACATAAGAAAATTACTCACTTCTGAATGTAACTAAGGATACATAGAGCACAATGCATTCAAACAGGTTATGTGTTTTTTCAGACACTGGAACATCACAATAAAAAATGATATATGGCCACTACTTGACAGTCCAACATGTTCATTGTTCAATATGGCTACAGAGTAAGTAATGCAAGGCGACAATAATTTCATACAAGGTTTTCTCCATATTATACTTCAAAATATAACAATGAACAAAGATTGCATTGTGAATTGTGATCATCCAAATTCCAACACCATACAAGGTTTATTTCACAGCCTCACAGGCAAATCCCCTGAACCAATCCTGCCAATCCATACATTCATCCATGATCCATCCACACAGTCACACAGAAGAACTGAAGAAGGCTAACCTCGAGTTCGGCCTTTCGGGGGAGACTGGAGTCTGGAGAGGAAGATGAGGCGCGGCCGCGCGGGGAGATGGCCGAGGTCGGAGGACGAGGAGGCGCGTCGGGGGAGAGCTCGCGGAGGGCCGGAGGCCAGGCAGATCTGGCGCTCGCGGGGTGAAGACGAGCCGACGCGGACGGAGGTAGGGGCGATGGGGATCAGGACTGGGGGCAGAGACGGAGGCGACGAGGCGGTGGACGAGGCAGCGCTGGCGGAGGCGCTCGCGGCAGAGGTGCTTTGTGCCCAGGACGCCAGGTGGCAACGGCACCGAACAGGCCAACAGAGCTAGCGCCGGAGTGGTGGACCGCGACCGCCGGACCTGGACCGGGGAGGCCGCCGGGAGGGATATGGGAGAGGCTGAGAGGGAGTGAGCGACTGAGAGCAGGGAGCCGCCACGGCGCCACCGGAGGCCGGATCCGGACGACGCAGGCAGCGGCGCGCCGCGAGCGCGACTGCGGCGAGGAGCCGCCGCCGGGATTTCGGCGAGACGCCGCACGCGCGACTGTGGGAGATGCCGAGCGGACTGCTGTTCTTTTTTACCTGCGCGCACCCCTGCTACTACTAGCTATTAAATTGTAATAGATAAAAAAATCAAACGGCAACACCTAACGCTATTGTCGCTGTAACCCAGTGGTTTGTCCTCTCCTTCGGATCCCTGAGATCCTGCGTTCGAGCCCTCCTGTTGGCTCATTTATTTTTTTGGTTAATTCCTGCGCGCGCCTGCTACTTGTCCTAATGGGCCGGCCGCTGGGAGTTCTGGCCACGCGAGTGTGGAGTTCAGAGGGCTGGGCCACTTTGGAGCTGTGCTAGGTCAAATAGGTGGCTTTTCAAAAAAAAGGTCAAATAGGTGGGCTGAATACACGGGGAAAAAAGAAAAAAATGTGCACGTGGGACCCACTCGACTAGGTGGCAGTTGGGCCCACATGCCACCTTGGACAACAATATTAAAAAACAATAAAATAATTTATGACACACCATCCTTGTCATAGATTTATGACGATTGCAAATTGGTGTTTATGACACGACAAATATTGTCACGATATGGAATTTGAGTACCTTTAAAACATTTTTTGTGACGTGCATTTAGTTATGTCACTAAGTTGAAATGCCTCCAAAACAAACGTCACAAACTGATCGATTTAGTGACCTTTTGATCAGATGTCATGCCATAAACGTCATAAAATGACACATCTCTTGTAGTGAAAATAACCCGAGCCTTCCTTTGATAAGCCATGCATACTATTTAATTGTATTCTGTGTATTGGCTCGCGGAGCACAGGGTCGGAGTGCTCATGCTCGCTTTTGCGACAAAATTCAGAATCAGGAATCAAATCACCTCACCTCAGCAACAAGATTGGACAAGCTGGCCGAGAAGATGACGATGTCAAGGGCTAGGTCGCGAACCTCCAGTTGGCTGCCTGTGGGCATGTCCTGAAGGTCCCACCTGTGTGCTTCGTTCTTCCGCTGCTGCAATTTATCGATTTTGGCCTAATCGGCCCATGTGTAAGTTTACTATTATATTTATGCTTCCGCATGATATGTACTTTGATATTCAGAACTGTAATCTGTGAGCACTATCTACTGATCCAGGGAATAGTGCGGTGGAATCACAGAGGAATCCGGATTGTGAAATCTGGGTCCGACAGCGCTGGTATCAGAGCATATCGACTGCAGGTCGTGACCTAGTTAGCCTGGCCGATAGTTTCATGAGTAGAAATATTTCTTTAAAATACTATTTCCAAAAATATAAGTTACACTGCTTATTCTTTTCTCTCTTAAGATGATTCCCCCTCATCCATATGCTGCCCTAGCCATTTTACTTCTGAAGCTCTCTTACCCAAATTCAAAGTAATGAAAATCCAGTACTTCTCTTGTAAACTTTCTATGAAAACGCACTTAAGGCCAAGAGTCATGGTGCTTAACCTTGAAGCTTAATATCAAAGATTGTTTTATTTTTGGAGTAAACAATAGGGTGAAAATTGGAAGAACAAAAAAAAATTTGGTGGAGCCTAACGGAAATAATTAGAATGACTAGATGGAGGAATTAAGTTATTCTTGGAGAAATAGGAAATATGGAAATAATTGCGGGACTACAACATTGATAAATAACATAATTCTTGGGAGATATTTACAATAGTGGAATAATGGAACATAATCGATTGCTAGACAAATTGATAGAGTTTTGAGAAATTGGAGAGATGACAACAATTATCAAAGTATAGGCTTGATTAATAACATTATTCCTGAAAGATGTTCATAATAATGAATTAATTCGGAGGATGTCACTGAAGATTTAGATGGTTACTGGAGGAGTAATTATGATTTTGAATACAATCTTGGATTATTAGGAAGTCTTGATACACATGACACTGGTGGATCGAATAAAATAAGTAATCTCCTTCACTGTTTGGAGTTTTAGATGGCAGTAATACTATGAACAATTAATGGAGAAAGCCTAAGTGCAGTTTGCAAAAGTGGAAGTTAAATTATAAAGGCCATTGGATTCTAAGCCTTATGTACAAAAAAAATCATATGGGAGTTAATTGATTCAGTGATGGATAGTTGAGCATTGGAAGAGATTAGGATATCAAAAAAATCTGTTTTGCCACAAGGATCATTGATAAAAAAATGAGTGCCAAAACCAATGAAACTACCCCAAATACTTTCCACTTCGTTATATTAATTACAAAAGGAAAATTTTGATCCTTTTCTCATACCCCTACTCCAAATATTAAGGTTAGGAACGTCGAAGATGATCATGAAGATAAGATGGTCTCGTTTTAGGCGGACTGTGCATATGAACCCTGCACCCTCCTATGTGTGTTCCCCGAGTAGACGTTGTATTGTTGCAAGATTTTATTTGGCTCTGTGTACTGCCTTCTTGCCCTTGGGCGTCCTATTTCGCAGTCACAGGAAAAGCTTGCTTTAAAAAAAATTATGGTTCAGTGTCACTCCAGCTCCCTGGATGTGCCCTTTTAAAGTTAGAATGGGTTCGGATTACCTTATCCCCACAATTCTATCCTTACCCCATGCTATTCTCTCTCACCCTTTTCTGAAAACCCCATCGGATCTAAAGGAACAAAATAACAAGTAACCCAAAACCAGTGCAATCAAGAGGGTGTGAAGATTCTGCAACCTTCCAAGATTTAAGGAGAACAACATCACTGTGAAAAAGACCACCCGCCAATCTCATGATGACCAAGACAGCTAGAGTACAATGGATGATTAATGACAATCGTCATTTATTTAAGGGGGGTAGCACTACGAGATATAATGTCGGCAAAATCAAGGAGCAAGTACCCTGAAGACGACGACCTCTCCAGAAGAACAAAGATCCCCTCCCTCTCTTTTTGCCTCCTTAAAGTGCAGGTCCTCTCCCCTTCTGTCTACCCCTACGGCAGAGACCGTTGCTACCCACCTATTAGTATGAAAATTCTACAACCAAATGTCCGATAGACGATGCAATTACTCCATTCTACGACGACGTGAAGACAACAACGTTAAAGAGCAAGTATTTGGAAGTCTACGATTTATCCAGAAGAACAAGGTTTCTCTCTTCCCTTGTGACTTCTCCAAGTGTTAACCCCCAATGTGCAGATCTTCATCTCCTTGAGGAGCTAAGGAACTATATGTCGAGCAATACCCCGAAACCCATTGCTAGCCAATATAACCCACCTCCATTCCTTCTGCTGTACCGGAATCTCGAGGTCGAGATTCTTTTTAAGGGGGGTAGATTTGTAACATCCTGAAAATTTAAAATTTGAAAATATGAAGCTTTTGAAATATTTTACAATATATTTTATTGGAATTTGGATTTTATGGTGTTTTCCTGAATTTGGTGGAGGTTTCAAAATTTAAGAACTCATAAAAAGGAATGTACAAATAATGGAGATTTGAAACTTTAAATACGAATCTGAAAAGATGATCCAGTGTAAGGAGGGAGAAATTTGAATTAAATACATGAAATTAAATATATATATATATATATATAAATACATTTACGCAATTGATCAAAAAGAAAAAAAAGAGTGGGAGTGCAGCCGGCCGGCCGAAGCAGCCCGGCCCACTCCTCATCCCCGCTCCCTCTCTCTTTTCCTCCTGCCAGGCGGACCCGCACCCTGGCCGCTGGGCCCTTTCCCACGCGCCTCTCCCTCCCCGTTTCCCTCTCTGCCGCGTGGGACCGCCCCCTCCCTCTCCCCTTTTCCCTTCCTTCCCCGAGCGCCCGCGCCACCTCTCCTCTTTTCTCTGCGTCGCGCAGCAACATCCCGCCCTGTGGCAGCCATGCGCCGCGCCTCCCCTGCTGCCGCCCACGGTTTTGCCCGCGCTACCCACCGATTCCCTATCTCCCCGTGAGTATAACCAGCTCCTGCGCCACCCCTCTTCCCTAGCCTTACTCCTCCCTCCAACCAAGTCCGCCGAGCGTGCTGGCGCCTACGCCTCCACACCGTCCCGGCCACTCCGACGATCTCCGGCCAAGTGCACTGCGCCAAATCGCGTCCCCACTCCTCCTCTCCCTCCCCTTCCACCCAATCGGATTTTCATGCTCCGAGCTCGCCGGGGTCGACTTCCTCCCCACCGCCGGTCAAAACTGCCGCCACCGCACCGCTCCCTCCCCGGTGAATCCCTTCTCGATTCCTTGGGATGGGAGCGACATCTTGGCACCCCGAAGCTATTCCCGCCGTCGGTCGGAGCCCTCCGCCGCCCGAACTCCTCCTCCACGGCGACTCGACCAAGCCACCACCCAAGCACGTCGCCGGCCCGCCACCGTGTTCCTCAGTTCCCACCGACACCCCCGGAAGCTTCCACGCGACGCCAAGGACCCGTTTTGCCCACCTCCCGATCCTCACCGGTTGCCCCTCGCCGCCGGCACCGCCGCTCCGAGCTTCCCCTGCCTCAGCACCATCTCGGCTTAACTAGTGTCGCCGTTCACTCCTGGTCAGGTAATACCTGAGAGCAAGTTGGTTAAGAGTGCGTACGTTCACCCTTGCCACCCGCGTTCGATCTCCCCAGGCCGCATTATTTAGATGTAAGATTTTTGCCCATTTTGCCAGTAGCTCCAGTGAAGAAAAATTAAGGAAAGATTAGAAATAAATTTCTAAAAGATGCTAAAAATTTAATTAGGGTATACTGAGCTCAATAAAAACTTAGTCATATGTTAATTCTTATATGTTAGTAAAGTGCATTTGAACTCTATATTAAGCTTATTAAATGCTAATTAAAGACAATATGAGATATGGTTTGAGCATGTGGTAAAGATTTATGCTCTCATAAAAATAGTAAGTCGGTAAGGGATACATAAATTAGCCGTTGCAAAGTTAAGCCATAGATTAATGCCTTCAACCCTAGCAATTAGGAGAACCCTTTTTGACTATTAATAATGTGAACATTAAGCCACCAACCTTTAGGCCATGATATTTCAAATTGAATTAGAAGCTACATTGTATGTAATTGACTTATGGTTAAACTTTAAATAATTCTTGATTCATGCTAACCCCAAATAAAATGAAATACATATTTAAACTAGGAAGTCATGATTTATAAACCCCACCATTAGTTTTGGTACATCTCCGATAAATAAATCTCAAACACTAGATTTAGTTAATAATGACAGTAGGTGTTTAGATTGGCACCTCACATAAAATGACTATAGAATATATTGTGAAAACTATTTGCGCAACAAAAGCGGTATATAATTAAGTAATACACAATTAACCATTTAAAGTATGACTATCGTTACTATATCTTTGAGAAGTCATAAAAATACTTTCACAAACAACCCTTAAATAAACTGAGGTGCTAAGTTATTAATATTTAAACTATAAGTGCGTGGCTTGTACAACTTAATGCCATTCAAGAAATAATAGGCTTAAAACTGTCTATCAATGAATAGGTTTAATCTAATTAGTAAGTAAAGGCCTATACCAGAGATTATTCTAAAACTTAATAAAGATATCCAAGTGTCATAATACTTTCGATTAAACAATTTATAGAATAAGTACAGATCTCATCCATCAGTCCAGTTTACCTTTACCATAACCTAAGTTGCAAGGAATACATACCCAGTCAGACTCATACTTCGATACATAGGTCTAACCCGACTCATGGAACTTCCTTGATAAATACAAAAATAATAAAAGAGGTTAGTAATAAAAAGATCGAACCTCGCCTTTCTCCAATCGGCTACGCTGGGCCACTTCTTTTCCAAAGTAAATAACTCATGTAGATACTTCCTCCCTTTTGATCCCTTATTATCCTAGAATTTTCCCTCACGGTAAAGCTATTCAGATAACTCGTCCTCTCACTCAAATCCAGCTACCGCTGTGTTTGCAAAACACTAAACCGAATCATCCTTCTATTCTCAAATCGTAATAAATGAATAAATTAAATTAAATCGGCAATTTGAATTAATCGGATTTATTTGGATCTTTTGAGTTATTTGCTTTTATCTGGGTCAGTTGTTTGTCGCGTAATTAGAAATTGGGAGTCGTGAAGATTCAGTGGATCAAGCGAGATCAAGCTCGAAGTGAAGATGAAGAATAGAAGCTCAAGAGAAAGCATCGTGTGAGCCAAAAGTCCGCGGTAAACCGCGCCAGGCGAGTCAATACTTTGATCATGTTGAACCTACGTTTTCTGCAAATTATTTTTGTTTAAATTATCAAATTGCATGCTATTATTTTATATGCAAATTCATGTTTAATTTAGAATTCTAGTTAAATGCCTATTATCTAACTTGGTTAATATTGTCCATCCTTTGGAATATTTGAACATGAGAACCTTGTCACCCTAGCAAAATTATAATAGTAACCTTTGGAAAATAAGTCCCTAAATATATGCCATGCTTAGTATTGTTTAGGTACTCATGGGCGCGAGAGCGCCCAAGCATCACTTTTAATCATGAGAAAATTTTGGTTGGGGCAGTCATGGTGGTAATGACTGATGGTTCGGGGGTATGGTGCAGTTGTGCACGAGAGTGTGGTTTGTGGTAGAACCGCCCAGATACCACTAAGGACTGAATCTTGTCATGTCAACCCGTGTAAAACAGTACAACCACAAGTCTGTAAAATACAACTTGGCTTAGTAGATTTACCGGACCCTGAAAGTCATCCTTCCAGGAGGAGGTGTGGAATAGTGCAAGCGGCAGTCTGTGTGACGGCTTGAATGGGACACCCGTGGAAGGTGAAGTTCTGCTGTGGCGGGCTAGCAAGGGTGGGGAGCCAGCTGCTAGACGTTCAGAAGGAGAACATCCCGCACAACGTATGGGACCCACCGCAAGTGGGAGCGACCCATAGGGTGAAATGATGGAAGGGGCGAGGTACTTTGAAAAGTTACTGTGATGGTTGGCTCAACCATACGGCTAAGGAATCGTGTGGGGCAACGAGTAAACTGTCTCTTGTGGTGAAAGTGTACAAACTCTGCAGAGTCTAAAACTATTCGAATAGCCGTGCCCACGGTCAAGGGCAGACATGGGAACTTAACTGGATATAGCTCTGTTTTAAAAATATTGGAAATTGGGAATGGAAACTTGAAGGGCGAAGGACTGCCCTGGTTTGGAATTGTCCTGGGTGTCGTCCCAGTGGTAAGTTAAGCGGCTATAACGCTGAAGAAATTGCTATATGGTGCAGATGCCATGTAACGGTGGATGGAATCTGAATCGATATTAATAATGCATTTCTTTGTACATTATGATTTGGTTCAAATTGCTAGGTCTTAGAGATTTTTAAGTAATTGTATTCAAAAGCACTCTACGCAAAAATAAAATAACCCGAGCCTTCCTTTGATAAGCCATGCATACTATTTAATTGCATTCTGTGTATTGGCTCGCGGAGCACGGGGTCGGAGTGCTCATGCTCGCTTTTGCGACAGAATTCAGAATCAGGAATCAAATCACCTCACCTCAGCAACAAGATTGGACAAGCTGGCCGAGAAGATGACGATGTCAAGGGCTAGGTCGCGAACCTCCAGTTGGCTGCCTGTGGGCATGTCCTGAAGGTCCCACCTGTGTGCTTTGTTCTTCCGCTGCTGCAATTTATCGATTTCGGCCTAATCGGCCCATGTGTAAGTTTACTATTATATTTACGCTTCCACATGATATGTACTTTGATATTCAGAACTGTAATCTGTGAGCACTATCTACTGATCCAGGGAATAGTGCGGTGGAATCACAGAGGAATCCGGATTGTGAAATCTGGGTCCGACAGGTCTTCTCACTATGCAAAGCTGGCTCATGTGGTCATGTCACTGCGTAAAGTGGGCACGTACGGTCTTCTCATTGCTCAAAGCTAGCGCGTACGGTCTTCTCACTACTCAGGGGTTGGCTGCATGAAGTATGGCATTCACATGCCTCTATCTAAAGTAGCCGATTGTGCTGTGCGGAACACTTTCCATGATGACGATGAGGGGCTGAGAATGAAGGCCCCTAAGAACCCAACTGTACACCTTTGTAAGGTCAGTCGTCATTATGCCATACTTTGCATCGTCCGTGTCGTGCAATAGCAACCACTTCTTTAATGGTTCTCCCTCGATCCACTATGAGAAGCACTTGATGTTCTGTGAGCTTCTCCTCCTCGGACCAGCTGGGTTAGGCTCATTGAGTGCTGCCAGGCATTCTGGTTGTGCCGTCCTAGGCATGACTGGCCCCTTGTTCCTCTCATCAACGTGCTTCCTGCTGTTCTCATCCAACAACACCCACAAAGCATCAAATTTTTTCTGCTGGTCCTGCATAGCAAGCCTCTTGAATAGCTTCATCAATAGTTATTTTGGGAACTACTTGAAAAGTTCGCCCCTAGGTGACAAATGCACTATCCGTTCCTCATATCCGGCTAAGAAAAGAGCTCCTTAGGGTCTTCCTAAAGTTTTCTTATGGCCTTTACAATCCCGGTGTGACAATCATGGATTACGCACACACCAGGACGAGTGCTGACAACTCCAATCCTCACATGTCTGAGGAACCACAACCAGTTTTCATAATTCTCACTTTACACGAATGCGATTGTAACAGCTCAGCTGTTTATTTCAAAATTTTCAGTAAAAAAATTTAATTTAAAATAAAATCATGTGTTCTTTGATTGCTTGAATTTCTGAGATTTTATTTTGCCTGTTTTTAGCTTTTAAAAATGCTTTTCTTAAAAAGTAATTTAACTAAAACATAAAAATATTATTAAATAAAGAGTATTTTGAACTTCTATAAAATCCTAGTTCAAATTAATTATTTTAAAGCAATTGCATTTTATTTGGTTTTTCTGTGCTTTATTGAATTTTAAAAATCAATTTTGAGAGCTAAAAAGTATTTTTGTAAAAAATTAAATATATCAAATTTAAGTTGGAAATATTTTTCCTAAGTCTAAAATGCCTCCAGGAATTTTTATGAATTTTCCTAGAATTTTTAGACTCTAATTATTATTTTCTAAGTATTTATAAAGCTTCTGGCTTTTCTGAAAATTAAAAACAAAATTTAAATCTGAATCCCTCCATCTGACACGTGGCGCTCTCAGATTGAATCCGCCCGATCTAATCTGGACCCTCCGTTGCCACTTACCCCTTCACTTTGAATCTAACGGCCCGATCTCCTCCTTGTACGCGTGGCTCAAATCCGGCCGTCCGCCCCTCCCGTTCTTTTCTCTCTCTCTCGCTGACATGCGGGGCCCGCATGTCAGGCCCTTCTCCCACCTCCCCTTCTTCCTCATCCAGCCGAGCTGCCATGAATGCCCACCCAAGCTCTAAATTCGGCTGTTTCCCGCAATTAAACCCTGAGCTAATGCGCGATTTGACTGCCTCCTTCACTCCTCAGTCACTCCCGCCCGTTTCCCCCTCCTTTAAGCCTCTTTACCCCCACCGTTTCAAGCCGCCTCTGACCGCTTTTACTCCGGCGAGCCAAACCGCCCGCCGTTACAACTCCCCTCCGCCTATAAAACCCTCCCCGAGGACCCCCGTGCGCCGCCTTCCCTTTCCCCTCCGCCAAATCCTCCTCTCCGTGCCCGAACCCTCACCGCATAGAGCTTCTCTGTCCTCGCTGCCGCGCCGAGCTCCAGCGAGAAATTGCCGCCGCCACCGTCCTCCGCCCCTCCGCCAGTTGAATCCGCTACTGTAGACCCGTCACCGCCTTCGACCGTGCGCCGCCGCCGCCACAGCTCGTCACCGGCCCCCTTTCTGCGCATCTCAGACCCCGCGCCCAGGTGAGCCGAACCCCCGCCTTCCCCTCTTGCCGGTGCGCGACTCGGCCGCCGCCGCTGGGCGACGTAGCGCCGGCGAGCCCGTGAGCCCGAGCGCCGCCTTCCGTCGGCGCCGCCTCGTCAGCGCACGCGCCCGCATGGCAGCCCGCGTGGCAGCCCGCGTGGCGCCGCGTGGCCACTTCGTCAGCACCCGGCCGCCACCTCCTCCGGGCCACGTCAGCCGTGGACCGAGTCCACGGTGGACAGAGCCCATCCGTGAACCCAGTCCACCGCACTCCCGTCCCCACCTGTCGGTCAAATGAAGCCTTTTTCAGTATAAAAATAATTCAGCCGGAAAAATAAAATTGATGCTGATGTCATAAATCGGTTTTTCAGTACAAAAATAATTCTAGAAAATCAGTTTATTCTTTTTCTCTCTTTTCAAACTTTCAGAAGCCCGTATTTCTTCATTTTAACTCCGATTGAGCCCGTTCAAATTTCTAAATTCATAAAAAATTCCAACCTATCCATTTATACCATCATTTTAAATATTTGAAATTTATTTGGTATTCCAAGATTTAAATTTCAAATTCCAATACCTAGTTCATTTTCAAGGCCTCAGTTCATTCAAAATTTTCTGTGCACTTCCAAATTCCAATTCAAATCTTCCAAACTTCAAAATCTCCATAAAAATATCCATTCTATTTTTCTAGATCCAAATATTTTTCTTGGCACTTCTCTTTTTCTAAAAATAACGAGATTTCCCTCCTAGGCCAAAGTCTTCTTTTGTGCAAACACGCTTAACTCCAAAATTCTCACCATCCCAGTGCCATAGATTCTTTTCAAGCATTTGGACTATTCTTTTTTAGCCTAATATTTCTTCTTTCTACCTTTGTTGTTCATCTCCACGTATCAGACCAACAAACACTCTGTTCTTCTGCTAAAGCCACCGTGAACCATGCATGCATGCAGGCAAAATCAATTCCCTCTTACCAAATTAATTGGCATGCAGCAAGAAACCTCTATTCATTGCCAAACATCAATTCGTTTTCAGTTTTTAGTCATTAACATTTCAGTTTTTCAGTTTCTTGCATTCAAGCATTGAAAACCGACATTGCACATAACTCGGCCAAATTAACTCATTTCTCTTGTTCTTGCCATATAAATAGAAGAACCTCCTTGTGTTCCATTCATATGCCAACCCCCAGCACCTCCTCTACCTTTTATGCAAAACACTAGAGAAGCCGCAGCCGTCCGTGCCCTCTCCTTCCTCCACCATGCCACCTTTTCTTCGGTGATCTTTTTTTTCCGGCTTTTGTTCGTGTCACATCATGTTCTAGCATTTTAGCAACCTACCCATCAATTTAATGTGATTTTTATGCAGCCATTTGGTGGGAATCAAGTCTTTCCCAAAATATTCGGTTTTCGCTTCTTGACGTCGATTCATCGCCTCTGTTGAATTTTAGCCCGAGCCATCCAACCAAAATTAATTGGTATGCAGTAGAAATGTCTCTAATAAATTTATTCTCAGTTTCATGGCCATTATACTCATCAATTATTCAGTTTCTTGCATGCAAAGTTGAAACCGAAATTTCATTTATTCTTGTCTTTACTCCGGTAATCAATTTTGGCCATTCCTTTGTTCCTCTTCACCTATAAATTGAACCACCTCCTCTCCTCATTCCCCACTTCTGTTGCACACTAGCACACCAGAAATCCAGCTTAAAAGAAGGTCTCAACAAGTATTCCCTCGGGTGGTATTATTTTCCAGCAATTTCCTTTCCAACCGATCTTCCGATGACTCGTTCTTCGTCGTCCGAACTCCGAATATGTTGATTCTTTCTCCTAAATTCATCTAAAATCATAATATATCTCCCAGTATATATTTTATATTTTTTTAATTTTATTTGGATTTTATTTATTTTCTTTGGTTCTTCGCGTGTAGACTACGTCGAATCCGGAGAGTACGATTTCAACGATTCGCAGCATCAAGTCTTCGAGCAAGGCAAGTTACACCTTTGATCATGTTGATCCCAGTAATTTAAATTATTTATGTTGTTTTTAAAATTATTATGCATGCATATTTTTATTGAAATCTAGTTTAAATTCGATTTAAATTCTAGTTATGCCCAAATTCCTTTGTATATGGCCAAATTTGACATTGAACTTTCTATGCCTTGTCACCATAGAGAAAAACCTAGTTGATACATTAGTATTAACTAGACATTTTATAGCAAAGCTTAGCCATGCTTAGGATAATCATAGGTTGGGATACTTATTCACATAAAATGCTAAAGTTTTCAAATGTATTCTTGACTTTCGTGAGTGAAGAATGATTATGAAATGTTTCCAAACAAAATATAAAAACTTGGTTTAGACTTAGGCAAATGGTTAGGTGGTGGGTGCTTGCTGGCATGCATTGTTGTTTGGTGACACAATGTTGATTGCCAGGCACGAGGGGTATGTGGTTGGTGCCTAAGTCAGTTAAGGACCGGTCTGTGAGCTACTATTGCAAAGCCCTATCGTACTACCACAAGTCTGGTATGGGACAGACCTGGCCGAATAATTTGTGAAGTTCCAACTTAATCTCGCTATAGACTGAATGTGAGCACGGCGTAGGTCGTGAGAAGTCTCACATGGCACAAGAGGGGGCTCCAACATGTGGATTCATGTTGTGGTGAAACCTTAGTGGCGGCGTGATTATGTTGACAATAGATCATTGTAAAGGCCTTGTCATGATCTCCTGGCCGCACACCTAAGGAAGTGTGTTAATCCGGTGGCAAAAAGAGATGATCATGTCTTGTGGGTAAAGCTGTACAACCTCTGCAGAGTGTATAATCTATCCTGGATAGCCGTGCCCATGGCCATGGGCAAGCTGAGTAAAGTTTTTCACGGATTAGACTTTGTTTTTCAAAATGGTTTATGAAAACCTTATGGATGGATGGAATCCATATGAGATCTTTTTGGAAAAGATGGTCCGGGTGGGATGCCCGTGGATAGATTGGTGTTTGGTCGGAGCCTGCACTAACGATATTATTTTGTTAAAATCTTGTTTCTATCTATTGTATCAAATTCAGCTTTTGAATCTACTTACAGTATTTACTTCAATATCGCTTTATGCTCAACTAACCTTACTATGCCTTCCTTTGTCAATCCATATGCATGCATTAACTCTGTTAAACCTCCTGGTGTAACTTGTGGAGTACTTTATGTGCTCACGTTGCTCAATTTATCATTTTTCAGAGGACAGCTTTGACTTCGGTGAGGATCAAAACGTATAGGCCGCGTCTTATTGTAGTTTGCCTGTGGGCAGGCTCAGTGGGCTTCTTCCGCTTTGGTTTATTTCTTTCGCTGCTTGTATTTAATTTTGGCTTATGTGCCATTGATGTAAATTTTGGCCATCAGGCCCATATTTTGTTAAATAAAGTTTGTCATTGTGCATGATATGTATTCCTGTTACTACTGTGTGCACTAGCTGATCCTCGACTAGTGCGATTTACATAGAGGGTTTCGAAGTTGTTGCTCTGGGTCCCGACAGCGATGGCCAGCGGCAATATTTGATTGTTGCCGTCAACACCTATGACCGTCAGGATCTCGCCATTGTATTTGTCAATCAAAAAGGTCTCGTCAACTGAGATCACTGGTAGCATGTGCCTGAATGCCTTGATGCACGCACCAAATGCTAAGAAAGCCCTCTGCAACACTGCATAACCTGGTGGCCTTGTGGATGGTTTGTCCTTCATAGCGATATATGTGCCCAGGTTCTTGTCCTGCAACACCTTAAGCATACGAGGAAGATTTTTGTATGCCACCTCGAAAGACCCAAACCATTTTTTCAGCGCCTTCTGCTTTGCATGCCATACCTTCGTGTAGCTAATCTTGTACTTGAATTTCTTCTCGATAGCTACCACAATGTGCGTGGCCTCCATGTCTTTCTTCAACACTATCTCTTCATACATCAGATTGGCTATAAAGACGGATATTAGGTTACGATGCCTTGCCAAAACACTACTGAGAATGTAAGAGTGCGGCTCCACCTTCGACACAATCCAGTGAGTCTTATACTTGGGTCTACGTGTATGCACCCTCTAAGGACAACCGGCCTTCTTGCACTTCATGGTGTACTGCTTTGGCTAGATTTCACGACCCAAAAAGTCCGCTGCATAGAAAGGGCCCATAGCTTGATGGCATCCTGTAGTGATGCCTTGTCAGCAAACATTGAATGTGTAGGACCGAAATGGCGACAGAGGGGGGGTGAATGTCGATCTCTAAAAATCGCCCCCAAAGAGTATCTTCTCCTCCAATAGCTATGGAAGCTATGTAGGTAGAAAATAAGCCCTCACTGGAAATCACAGAGATAAGGAAAAACTAAACCCAGAAGGAAGCAACCAAGAAAAACAAATTCAGCGCAAGATTGGCTGCAAGCGGTAGTACCGCTGGGACGAGCGGTAGTACCGCTGAGCGGTAGTACCGCTGAGCGGTAGTACCTCTCCAGGAGCGGTAGTACCTCTCGAGAAAAACAGCAAACATGATTTTCAGGCTGGAACTTTGAGACTTCGGATTTTTGGCTAAAAAGAAGGTTTGCTCTCAATCTTTTTGATCCAAGGCCTTACTACAACATACTAAATAGTAAGGGGACCTTGGGAAACAAGAGAATCAAACCAAGAAGCAAGAATTTCAGATTATGGGTAAAAATCTGAATTTTTGCACAACCCGAGCCAAAAATCAAATTGCTTCCAAACCTTTGATCCTATGGCTAAGAAATTTTGCAGATATGTTAGCAATAGCCATAGGACTCTCCATGCCAAATCTCAGCCCATCTTGCAAAGAGAAACAAGAAATGCTCAAAAACCCTAGAAGAGCTAAAGAAGAACAGAGCAACCCAAAATGCCAAATCTGAGATTAAAAGAGGTTTGCTCTAGGGAAACTTGATCAAATGATCTTGAGGCACTATCCCATCAAAGAGCAACCCATTTTGGGCCTTCCCAGCAATCAAGAACTCAAAACACAAAAAATCAAGAAATTGCTCAAAAGGGAAGAACGAAGAACATAGAGCACAGGAGGAGACATAAACTTCAGATTTTCATTCCAACCAAGCAAGATGATTACAAGGAGTCCCGATGACACGATTGAATACAGAGGAATGATTACATGATGGCTCAACTCCCTCTTCTTCCTCTCCACAAGCTCTCACACACCCAAGAACTCAAGAACCCATGGTGGGAAGGAGAAGCTACGGGAGACAACACCCAGACAGCCCTCTGTCCATCTCCCCCACTCTCAACAACTAAAGCCTAAAGCCAAAACAAACTCACAAAGCCTCTTTTGACTCTAGCAAACCCTAATTCCCTCCAAAATCCATGTGGAGGCATGCAGCCTTCTCCACCTATTTATAGCCCATGGCTAACGGGTCTCCACCCCATTACGCCCGCTAAATCCAACAGAGCCCGCTCCCGCTTGTGCAGCCTTGCGAAATTCCCGTTTCGCCTTTTCTGCACCTTCCGGGAAGCTTCCGCGCTCCTTGTCTCGCACGTCTTGCAACCACCTCGAGTCCACGTCGTCTTTGACACATCCCGACCGTTCTGACCTCAGCGCCACCTGCGCCTAGTCCGGTCCACCGTGTCTCACCACGACTCCACTCGACGTCCTGCAGCCACACAGACAAGAAACACGTCAAATAGCACCGCTCGATACATGAACGCGTAAATAACATCACTTACCATGCCGAAGTCCAAACCTGTCAAAATATTAGAATATGCAACCTAAACCCTTTGACCAGGATTGACCAAGTCCGACCGAGCCCAATTGCGCCACGCAATGACTCGACTCCGAACCACCCAAACCAAACTCGACTAACCTAAACCCTTGTCAATTACTCATCACTCTCATGGGGTCACGACCACATGGTGTCTCAATCTCCCCCTTGATGAGTATATTGACAAACTCAGAAAAAGCACAAGGTTGAGTTTGAGTTTAAAGAATCCAACATGGTCCAAAGAAGGGAAATGAAGCTAATGACCATGTCAACAGAAGGAACACTAGAGCAACAAGGAAAGAGCAATTTTTTCTTCAAAGCTCTAGAAAGAACCCAAATGATTTTTTCCACCACTATTCTCCCCCTTTTGGCAATAAACACATCAAGGATGCAAAAGAGAGAATAAGATCACAAACATGGATGAAATGGCGGAAGTTTGATTATTCTTAAGCATTTTGAGCCATGAGAATTATCCACGATGACCATAATGAACTACACCAAGCCATAACTCAATAAAAGGCTATCTAGATCATGACAATATATGTATATCCTAGCTAGAGCATATAGATGACGATCTGAAATGTAATGCATTTTATGAGCATGTCAAGTCATCAATAAGCACAGTCTAACTAGAGATATCCAAGGATGATGCAGGCCATGTTAATAAGCTAAGCGGAACAAGGAAGCTAATATTGAGTCCAAATAGAGTGTTATAAACTCAAGATTGAAACATTGGTTAAGTACTTGGTTCTTTTTGTAGCTTAAGCAAATTGAACACATAAAACATTGTCTTTTTAAAGCTCATGGTCGTTTCCAACCCAATTTTTTTATGTGCTAGATCTCAAGCCTTATGCGACTACTCCAAGCGAGAAGCTTAAGAAGATAGTCTAGGTCATCCAAAACTCCCCCTGAGTTCATGCCTAGTGCAATGGCAAGCCGTCTCATGAGAAAGAATTGGTGAAATCAGTTTTTTCGTACAAAAGAGATCATTTTGCTTTTTAAACATGATGTACTAACTTATGTATCATCAAGAACTAATATAGCTCAACCTAAGGCTCAATAGAGATTCAACGCTCAACTAAGCCTATTTGACATGGCATGAATCATAAAAGGATAGCTCAAGAAAGACTAAACTCAAGTGCTAGCATGACAAGTTTTTAATTTAAGTTGATCAATTTTAATTCACTTATCATGGCAAAAGCTAGTTTACACATATGGAGTCATGATTAATCTAGCAAATAGAGCACAAGTCATGGCAAGGTGTAAAGCATTGTAAACATGTCAAAAATGGGATAATAAACAGGGCTCAATGTAGTTATATTACAATGCTAAATGCTGAAAATGCATAAAATCCAACTCCCCCTCAACATATGATGCAGCTTTAAGTTCGAGTTGAGTTAAGTCAAAATTAAGCTCCAGAAGCTCCCAAATGAACTCCCCCTGAACCAAAGCAATAAAAATGAGAAGCTGGCAAAGAAAATCCAAACGGGCAGTCCTTAAAGCATAGATAAGATATAGAGACAGCTATGGCTCAGACTGACTCTCATATACCCCATATGACTCCAGGACTAATAGCTGACCGTAAAACACACACTAGAGAGCAAACACGTACCCTGTCTACCCGAGGGTGGCCCGACCCTCGCTAGAACCTACAAGAAGTGAGTGAGCTCAATCTAGTGAGATAAGAAGCAGCTAATAAGAAGCATCCTGGAATCACAAGACAAGAGTAGGAAGTCTAAGCAACTAGGCAAGAGAAACACTCTAACCTATGCTAGAAGGACTAAACCCAAATGCACCCCGTGTGCAAAGCAGCAGAAATGAGACAGAAGCATAAGCAATATAGTAAAGCAGTAAAGCCCAAAGCTCCCCCTCACTACAGTCCATAAGGACAAACCACCCCAAGCTCTCCCCGTAGAGCTGAAAACCTCGAGCTATCCAAAGGCTTGGTGAAGATGTCAGCCAACTGGTGGTCACTCTCCACAAACTGGAGCACTATATCACCCTTCTCTACATGGTCTCTAAGGAAGTGGTATCGGATATCAATGTGCTTGGTCCGAGAGTGCTGCACTGGGTTCTTAGCAATGTTAATCGCAGAAGTGTTATCACAAAAGAGTGGAACACTGTCTATCGCTAACCCAAAGTCCCGTAGGGTCGAGACCATCCAAAGCACTTGGCTGCAGCAACTGGCAGCAGCAACGTACTCGGCCTCTGTAGTGGACTGTGCAACACCGGACTGCTTCCTCGAAGACCAAGAAACGAGAGAAGTGCCAATGAATTGGCAAGTGCCAGAAGTGCTCTTCCTATCTATCCTACAGCCGGCAAAGTCTGCATCCGAGAAGGCTCTCAAGGAAAGACAGGATGAGGAAGAGTACCAGATGCCATAGTCAATGGTAGCTCGAAGGTACCGAAAGATGCGCTTCACCGCCTGGCGGTGAGTACGCGAGGAGAGGCCTGAAAACGAGCACACAGACACACAGAGAAGTGTATGTCTGGTCTCGAGGCGGTGAGGTAAAGAAGGGAGCCGATCATACTTCTGAACTCTTTCTGATCAACTGGCTCGTCGTCCTCATCTGGGTCAAGATAGGCTGTAGAAGCCATGGGAGTCGACACAGGCTTACCATCACTCATGTCGAAGCGTCTTAGGAGGTCACGAGTGTACTTTCCCTGATGAAGAAATGTACCCTCCCGAGTTTGCTTGATTTGGAAGCCAAGGAAGAAGGTCAACTCGCCCATCATACTCATCTCAAACTCGGTGCTCATGACATCCGAGAACTGTGAAACCAGAGTATGGGAAGAGCCGCCAAAGATGATGTCATCGACATAGATCTGGACAAGCAGAAGGTCATTGCCATGACGGCGGATGAACAAGATCTTGTCAACTTTACCCATTTCAAACCCATGACTCAACAAGTAGGACTTAAGCCTCTCATACCAAGCTCTCGGGGCCTGCTTAAGTCCATACAACGCTTTGGAAAGCTTGAAGACATGGTTAGGGTATTTGGGGTTTTCGAAACCAGGAGGCTGCCTGACATAGACTTCTTCCTCAATGAACCCATTAAGGAAGGCACTCTTGACGTCCATCTGGTACAGCTTGAAACCCTTAGAAGCTGCAAAGGCAAGCAGAATTCTAATGGCCTCAAGTCGAGCTACAGGGGCAAAGGTCTCCTCGAAATCCAGACCCTCAACCTGGGAGAACCCCTGAGCTACCAGTTTAGCCTTGTTTCGAATAACCACTCCATCCTCGCTCTACTTGTTCTTGAACACCCACTTAGTCCCAATGATATTGTGACCTCGCGGGGGCTCGACAAGCGACCAGACCTTGTTTCTCTCAAAATTCTCTAACTCCTCATGCATGCCATTGACCCAAGACTCATCAGATAAAGCATGAGAAACATCTTTGGGCTCAAAGGAGGCAATGAAAGCAGAATGGAGACAGAATTGAGATAAGCCAGATTTTGAGCGGGTAACACGCTCGAAAAGGTCTCCAATGATCTGCTCTGAAGGATGAGCTTTCTGGATATGTCTAGGAGGTTCAGGATGAGATGAAGAAGCGGCCTCTACCTCGTGAGCTGACGAGGTAGGAACAGAGCCACTAGCTCCAAAAGAAGCAGAAGGCATGGGCTGATCGCCTCGAGGTGCGGTGGAAGACGGCACCTCAAGGGGTGGATGAGGGACAGGATCAGGTAGACAACCGTCGTCTCCATCGTCCTCATCATCCACGAAGATGGTCTCGGACTGCTCTAAAGAACCTGAGATATCAGGCCTAGTCCCCGGACTGGCCTCATCGAAGGTCACCTCACAGGTCTCTACCATTTTGCTAGACTCGTAGTTCCAGACCCTATAAGCCCGCGAAGAAGTCGAGTAGCCTAGAAAGATCCCGTCACAAGAACGTGACTCGAACTTATCTAGGTTCCCGGACTTCAAAACAAAGCACTTGCAACCAAACACACGAAAATGAGAGACGCTAGGCTTTCGCCCATATCTCAGCTCATAAGAAGTGCGATGCAAGTGTGCCCGAAGAAAAACTCAATTCGAAACATGGCACGCGGTGGCTATAGCCTCAGCCCAAAACTTCCGCGGTGTAGAGCATTCATCAAGCATCGTCCTGGCCATCTCGACCAAGGTACGGTTCTTCCTCTCCATAACGCCATTTTGTTGAGGGACGTGCGGAGAAGAGAACTGGTGCTCTACACCTGTCTCACCACAGAAACTCTCGAAGTAGGAATTCTTGAACTCCGTGCCATTGTCACTGCGGATCGCTCGTAAGGCACCCGGGAGCTCAACAGAAAGCCTACTGAAAAGACCTCGGAAATGTGAAAACGTCTCATCCTTCGATGCTAAGAAAAACACTCAAGAATACCTCGAGAAGTCATCGACCACAACAAGAACATACCACTTCCCTCCTGCTGACTGCACTCGGGCTGGTCCAACTGTGTTCATATGGAGCAGCTGTCCTGGTGCATCGGTCATAGTAACTGTGACCGGAGGGTGAGAAGCGGCAACCATCTTGCCGTGCCGGCATGGAGCGCAAACAAGATCTTTGACCATCTTGAGTTTCGGCAGACCACGAATGAGATCGTGACCGCTCACTCGAGTCAAATGGTCAAAGCCTATATGACCAAGTCTCCTATGCCAGAAGGAAAGGTCGCGGGACTCAGAAGCAACTAAACACCTGAGAGGATCACCAGAAGACTCAGAAAAATCAGCACGAAAGATCCTCCCAAAACGAGAAATCCCGCAAACCAGACTACCCGAAGAATCAAGAATTTTGCAATTGTTTTTCTTAAAGCTCACCTCAAAACCGTCGTCGGTAAGCTGAGAGACTGAGAGCAAATTATACTGCAGCTTACTAACCAAGGCTACATCTTTCAAGATGAAAGAATCATTAATGCGCACAGTACCTTTGGCGATGACGCGCCCAGATGAAGCATCTCCGAAGGTGATCATCTCATCACCTGGAGCACGGGCAAGGGAAGAAAACCAACGGGAATCTCCGGTCATGTGTCGTGAACACCCGGAGTCGACGAGCCAAACCTTTCCCTTCCCTGCCCGGCGAACCTGAGTCAACAAGAGAGTAAAGTCTCAGTACTGGGGTAAATCAACAGTGATTTTGGCACCCAATACTGAACGACACGTCGAGTAGCAGAAGTAGCCACACACGACTGACCTCTAGCTACCCTACGCTCTCTGTCACTCAAAGCAGAAGGTCTGTGAGCAGACCTGAAGCTGTTGCTAGGTCTGACTGCTATGGGAAAGCGAGTCGTAACACCGTCAACCTGCTGATCACGCCGTGGGTAACTGTCTCGACGGAGGAAACGAGATGTACCCTCAGGACGGCGGAAGTCACGACCCGGAGCAGCACGAGGACGAAAACCAGAAGACTCAGAAAAACCAAGTCCTCGATGCTGCCCAAACCCGTCAGAAGCAAACCTGGACCTCGTGCTAGTCTTAGGTGCACTCAGGATCTGGGGCTGACCCTGAATACGCCTAAGTGCCTCCGCACGGTCTCTACGCGCAATCCTAGCGCGCCTGAAGCATCGATCGATCGTATGTCCATCCTTCTGACAGAAGGTGCAATGATACTTCGCCTTCTGAGAGGCTGAAGCTGCAGGTGGACTCACCTTGCTGTCAGAAATCCCTTGGACAAAGCCCGCTGATTTGAATTTGACCTCATCAGACCTGGGCTCAACCTCGATCGCACCTCCTACTATGGGTCTGAGAATAGCAGGTGGATGCTTCCTAATGTCCTCATAGTAATCATATCCTAGACCCTGATTGAACTTGCAAATCTTGGATTGGTCTAGAATAAGATTAAGCTTCTTCTTGCCGCCTACAAATCTCTCGAGAGTGTTCATAAGGTACTGACACTCCCGAAAGAGAGAGGTACAAGAAGAGCAGGGAGAAGAGGGAACAGCAGGAGGTAAGGAAGCAGATGAAGAACCAACAGCAGAGGAAAGAATGGCTTGTGCACGCACAGCCGACTCTGAATGGACAGTCCTACTGCTAGCCGGTTGGTTCACGTCGCTAGGCGTCTCTACCTTACCCTGGGGCTTCTCCCCCTTCTCAGCAATCACATCACAACAAGATTGTGGCTTCTCTAGTAAGTCCTTAGTTAGCTTCACACACTTTTCTTCCAACGCAATCAAGTCAATTTTTAGTTTATCACATCTAATGCATGGTGAGCTAACAGGATCCTTAGTCGCATACTGAGCCATTTTCTTGTTGTTGTCAATCATTTCTTGAAACTGTTTTGAGACAGATTCAAGTTCAGCAGTTAACTTTGGACAGTTCAAACATGAATCAATAGGCTCAAGTAAAGAAGCTTGTAGTTCAGCAATTTTATGATCTGCCCGTTTTAAGTTCATCTTCAAGTTATTGCAATTTTTACAAGAATCGGGCAGATCAAGGAGCATGGCATAAGGTCCTCTAGCAGCAATGTCCTTATCCTCACATGAGGTGGGAGAAGTAGTCTCATCAGTAGTAAGTAGGGTAATAGCCATCCTACTCAACTCTAACTCAGCAAGCAGACTAACATTCTCCATCTTAACAATATCAAGCTCGGAGGACACACTATCATGAGAGGTCCTTAATTTCTCCATGTCATCAAGCAAGGCACAGCATGTATCACAGTCGTCACGGGAGGGAGCAGATGTAAGTGAAGTAAGCTCCCGTGACAGTCTATCTACTTCCTTCTCCAACTCGCTACACCTAGCTCTAGATCTAGTATGAAATCCTCCTAGCTTAAGGAAAGCTTCATTAAGTTGGTCATAGGAGGGACATACCTCGTCGGAGTCAGAGTAGAGCTCGCTGTCGCTGATCTCGCCCTCAAGGGCCATGAAGCACATGCCGAAGAAGTCGTCGCCGCCATCCTTGGGCTCTTGGTCACCCGTCCCATCGTCGTCGCTCCATCCCTCCACCTTGTTGAGGTCGAGGTCGTCGAAGGCGGTGAGGACGCGGTGGAAGAGCTTCTTGGCTTTGCCGAAGTTGCGGAACTTCTTCTTTCCCGGCGTCTGAGCTGGAGTCTTCTTGTTGCGGTTCTTGTCGGTGTAGTCGTTCTTACTCGAACCGTCGTAGTCGTTCTTGCCCTTCTCCAGCTTGGGGCAGTTTGCCCGAATGTGGTTGGGGCCACCACACTCGAAGCAAATCACGGGTCCTCCTTTCTTTCTGTCCCTCCTCCCCTTGTAAGCATGGGAAAATCTTCGAGCAAGGAGGGCCAGCTGCTCATCCGCAAGTTGCTCTAACTGATCATCAGTTATGTCACAGACAGCAGCAAGGGAGAAACCGCAAGGAGACTCAGAAGAAAGACCAGAAGCCGAACTGGGATCGGTGACTAGAGCCATCGACTGTGACTTCGACTTGCGAGAAACAATGTCAATCTCATGAGTCTTGAGGCGCGAGTACAGCGCATCAAGAGTCAAAGTCGAGAGGTCCGTCGTGTCTTTGATGGTAGTCACCTTCATCTCCCAAACACGAAAATCGAGTGCAGCGAGCATCTATCGAGCATTATCCGAGTCGGAGTATGTGAGACCAACGGCTCGGAGGTTGCTCAGAATCTTGTGAAAACGCGCAAAACACTCATCAAGGGACTCACCAGCGAGCATTTCAAACTTGTTGTAATCTCGCTTGAACTGGTCCTGTCGCACCGTCTTTATTTGGGTGGTGCCCTCATGGTAAGCATCGAGGGTCTCCCAAATATCGAAGGCGGATGAAAGATGAGATATGCGATCAAACTCGCTACGACTCAGGCCCTGGATAATGATGTTCCTTGCCTTAGCGTTTGCCTCAACATCATGCATATTCCCAGCATTGATGTTCTCATCGGCAGGAACAATAAACCGGACCTTGACCTTGCGCCAGATGGCGTACCCCTGGGCCTGGATATATGTCTCCATTCGGCTTTTCCAAAAGGGGTAATCGATGTCATCGAAAACGGGCGGCTTGGTCGAGTACTTGTCCGTCGCCATGGCTCTTGAGACCGGTTAAGATCTATTGAAAAGAGCTAACCGGCTCTGATACCAATTGTAGGACCGAAATGGCGACAGAGGGGGGTGTGAATGTTGATCTCTAAAAATTGCCCCCAAAGAGTATCTTCTCCTCCAATAGCTATGGAAGCTATGTAGGTAGAAAATAAGCCCTCACTGGAAATCACAGAGATAAGGAAAAACTAAACCCAGAAGGAAGCAACCAAGAAAAACAAATTCAGCGCAAGACTGGCTGCAAGCGGTAGTACCGCTGGGACGAGCGGTAGTACCGCTGAGCGGTAGTACCTCTCCAGGAGCGGTAGTACCTCTCGAGAAAAACAGCAAACAGGATTTTCAGGCTGGAACTTTGAGACTTCGGATTTTTGGCTAAAAAGAAGGTTTGCTCTCAATCTTTTTGATCCAAGGCCTTACTACAACATACTAAATAGTAAGGGGACCTTGGGAAACAAGAGAATCAAACCAAGAAGCAAGAATTTCAGATTATGGGTAAAAATCTGAATTTTTGCACAACCCGAGCCAAAAATCAAATTGCTTCCAAACCTTTGATCCTATGGCTAAGAAATTTTGCAGATATGTTAGCAATAGCCATAGGACTCTCCATGCCAAATCTCAGCCCATCTTGCAAAGAGAAACAAGAAATGCTCAAAAACCCTAGAAGAGCTAAAGAAGAACAGAGCAACCCAAAATGCCAAATCTGAGATTAAAAGAGGTTTGCTCTAGGGAAACTTGATCAAATGATCTTGAGGCACTATCCCATCAAAGAGCAACCCATTTTGGGCCTTCCCAGCAATCAAGAACTCAAAACACAAAAAATCAAGAAATTGCTCAAAAGGGAAGAACGAAGAACATAGAGCACAGGAGGAGACATAAACTTCAGATTTTCATTCCAACCAAGCAAGATGATTACAAGGAGTCCCGATGACACGATTGAATACAGAGGAATGATTACATGATGGCTCAACTCCCTCTTCTTCCTCTCCACAAGCTCTCACACACCCAAGAACTCAAGAACCCATGGTGGGAAGGAGAAGCTACGGGAGACAACACCTAGACAGCCCTCTGTCCATCTCCCCCACTCTCAACAACTAAAGCCTAAAGCCAAAACAAACTCACAAAGCCTCTTTTGACTCTAGCAAACCCTAATTCCCTCCAAAATCCATGTGGAGGCATGCAGCCCTCTCCACCTATTTATAGCCCATGGCTAATGGGTCTCCACCCCGTTACGCCCGCTAAATCCAACGGAGCCCGCTCCCGCTTGTGCAGCCTTGCGAAATTCCCGTTTCGCCCCTTCTGCACCTTCCGGGAAGCTTCCGCGCTCCTTGTCTCGCACGTCTTGCGACCACCTCGAGTCCACGTCGTCTTTGACACATCCCGACCGTTCTGACCTCAGCGCCACCTGCGCCTAGTCCGGTCCACCGTGTCTCACCACGACTCCACTCGACGTCCTGCAGCCACACAGACAAGAAACACGTCAAATAGCACCGCTCGATACATGAACGCGTAAATAACATCACTTACCATGCCGAAGTCCAAACCTGTCAAAATATTAGAATATGCAACTTAAACCCTTTGACCAGGATTGACCAAGTCCGACCGAGCCCAATTGCGCCACGCAATGACTCGACTCCGAACCATCCAAACCAAACTCGACTAACCTAAACCCTTGTCAATTACTCATCACTCTCATGGGGTCACGACCACATGGTCTCTCAGAATGTAACCGAATCTCAGTCTCATGATACTCCTACGGTGATTTGTGCTTGTCATGTGCAGAAATACCCTCAGCGTCAAACCGGTTCCATTCCTATGGGACGGGAGCTTCATCCTCATCCGAACTATCCTCATCGTCCTCCTGTACATCTTCCTCTTCAGCCCATACCGTTTGTTCATCGCACTCCATCTGGTGCACTATGTACTCCATATGCTCCCCTTCATCGGCTTGTCCTGTTCCCTCACCATGGTGTGACCATTCTCTCTCTCCTCCATGTACCGCATCGGCCGCGTCACGAGTATTTCCTTCTCTTTGCCAACATGTGGGCCGCCCAAGCTGCTCGCACCTCCCGGATGATGGCCGTACACACGACCTTGCACAGTTTCTAATGGGCATGGTTGCACAAGCATCACACTCGTATCCACAGCATCGGCACCCTTACACAAACCCCTTGCACGCAATAGTGCGCATTAATGTTCTCAACTCCCATCTAATATTTGTGGGAGTTGGCTCCAAAGCCCTTGTATGACGATGCTGCACACCTCGTGGTCCAACAAAAAACTGCGGGTAAACCAATGTATCACATCTGAGATTCGAGCATTCTCACCGTTTGGGTGTTCCAGAGTGGCTTGCGCAAAACTGCTCAAATCCACACCATTCAGACCTTCACAAACGGTTCCAGCACCGTAATGCACTCTCAATATAGTGGGTATCGGCATTACTGATGTCTGCATGCATATATGTTTCAATTTTGCATCATGTCAAATCACACCGCACACTACGAAGGTACTGACGTACTGCAATTCACATTTCACCGATCGTTTGCCTGTCGTAACCAACTATACTAACCTCGTAGTATTAACTTTCTATTGGTAACTCGCGCACCGATGCTGCACTTTTCTTGCTACTCGAGTTGTCCCATACTGCAAATAATTCCTAATGGTTTCGATAATTTACATGGCATATCGATTTAAATGCCTATATACCAGTTACAATGGTATACATGTTTTTCCAACGTACTAACGACATTACATTCATTCGTATTTAATTATAAATATTACGTATTATTTTTTTTACAAAGCAAATTATGAAATTCTTACATAAATATTGACTGAATTTTGTAATACCTACAAATTTTTACAGACGATTAATTTCTACGTAACGTTGACTGAATTTTCTACAACTCCAATTTTGTATGCATGCCAATTTGCTAACGATTCTAATTTTATACCGCTATGTTCACTAAATTATACACAACTACACGCTACTATGGTTGCTAATTTCCTAAAACTACATTAACTAAATTTTCTATACCAAAAATTAAACTATTTCTGTCTACATTTACAATTTTCTACTAACGTTAACAGTAAATAATATATCTACTGCATATACAACATTTTAAATAAAAGAAAAAATTACGTAGGGTTGCTTCTTCCTCTCCTCTCCCTCACCTTTTCTCTCCACCCTCTCCTCTCCTCCCCTCCCTCTCCTTTTCTCTCCTCTCTTTTCTTTCCTCTCCTCCTCTCCTTCACCTTCCTTTTCTTCTCCCTCTCTTCTCTTCTGTTCTGTGGGTTTTGTTCACGGCGCAGTCGAGCGGCCTCCACCACTTGGCAACGCCCTCCTTTTATCTGCGCTTTCAGTCGTCGAAGGGTTAAGCGACTGGAAACGCAGTCACCTAACCTTAGGCGATAGCAATTGCAGTCGCCCGACTATTTGGCAACTGCAATAATTCGCCCAACGGCCGGCATATTGTTTGTGTGTCGCTTGGTCATTGGGCAATAGGCTCCAGTCCCCTGACGGTTAGGCGGCTGAAGCCTATTTTTGTAAAAAAGTTTTGCAGGGTATATTTTTGTTATTTCGAATAAAAAATAGAATATTCGTAAAAAAATTTCTCATCATCTGTGGTTCCCGTTTGATAAGTTATTTTAATAAGGAAAGTGCTAAACAGTATTTAAGTGTTTTTTAGATTTAGAATATCTAAATTTTTTTCTTATATATGTACTCCTTTTTTTAAAAAAAATATGAGTGCTATATAAATCACAAAAACACTCGAATTCCCTTTTTCCATATATGCACCACTCTAAAAAAATGTAAGTGCTCCAAACCATAAAAAACACTCGAATTTTTCTTCTCTCATTATATATGCACCCCTCCAAAAAAAATCTGAGTGTTCCAAAATACAAAAACACTCAAATGCTACCTAGACACCACCTTTTAACAATTGTTGTACAAGTCATTGTCTAAGGCGTGCGGTTTAGCCTTGCTTATATGGTATCAGAGCCTTACTTAGTTACGCTCGTCAAAACCTATCGTCTTCTCACGCCGCCGGCTTCCCTGATGGACGATTTGTACATCCTCCCGTCGGCGACTTCCCTGGTCATCGATGTCCACCTCTGCTGTGTTTCCTCCTCTTTTTTCTTATGCGCAACACCTCCCTTTGCCGACTTGAGCGACAGAAGTGATACCAAAGCCGATCTTCTCAAGGGAAAAGAAGTCGTCGCCACCCCTTTGCCCGCCGCGCAAGCTATGCACGTCGCAAGCATCAAGACCCATGTGCTGATCATCTTGGATTTCCATGCATCCAATCAGGCGAGTTGCGCGAATTGTTTCTCGTCACCCTTGGGAAGTATTCTGAGCCACATGAACACCACTTGAATTGAGTTGGAAACCAGACGAACACCAAAAGCTTGTGCAGTTGTACATCAGATCTGTGAGATTGGTTGTATTGGTACTAGTGTACCTTTACCGACAATAAAACTTAGCTGAATAAGTATGTACAGTCAATTTTGAAAACAAAAAGGAGGAAGTAGTAGTCGGAAAACAATTTCGGGCCAAAATCCGGTTTTTCTCAGCTCTCCTCGTAAAAAGTCCAATCCGATAAAAATTCAGCACGTTTTCAATTTTTTGGCCCAATCCACCACCCCATCTTTCTCATGTACCGAACTGTCTCCAATAGCCCATAAGGTCTCCCACGCCGGATTCTCTATGGCCGATTCCCCAATCCTTGTTTCCCTATTGCACCCGCACCAGCAAAGGAGAAGGGGCAGCAGCAGTGATAAGGGAGGTGGGGGAGGCGGCACTGGCAAGGGAGGGGGAGGTGGCGTTGGCAAGGGAGGCAGGCATGACACGGAGGTGGTGCGGATGCGGCCATCATCGAGATTTCACCGGGATTTGATAATTTCTAAATATATTTGCATTCTTAAATTCAAATTGTATTTTTGAATATTTTGACCAAATTTTTCTGTAAATATTTTGAAATTTCTGAATTTCGGATTTCTCGGAGTGATTGGAAATTTTTTTAAAACCAAAATTGTTTTCCCAGTCTCCAGAAGTACTGTGTAACTGTGCATATATCCTCTACTGTTTACATATCGGTTTGCTAAGTCGCTTGCAAGGGTTCCAATGGGCTATTACTACTCCTGCAAGGCTGCAATATGTAGGATGGCAATGGAGACTGTTGCCCACTGGCACACATGTATGTTAGGGTTCGGAGGTACTGAGAATTTAGAGTTGTCCGGCGATTCATGTCTGTAAGAGAAATGCAATGGGAAATCTTCGAGGAAATGTTGAACCATATGGCGGCTACTATATGGTACGCTCGGTGTAGAGTGTAGATGATGCCAAATTTCGTGCAGAACTCGGCACGACTTCAATGAGCAAATTGCTGCAGATAACGCAGCCTTAGTTGCATTAAAACAGCATAGGAGGGATTTATAATACAATCTTTCAACTCCGTGCTAAAGTTGGAAAATTCAATTCACCCTAACAGTTGTGGATGTGCACTGGGAGGATTGTAGGATTAATATCCGATAATGCAGCGAGAAATATGGCAGATGGTTCATTGAAGTGGAGCGTTTGAGTTATGAATCTCTATACATTTTCTTTTATGGGTACAACAAGAATGATAATGCATAAATTAAACAAATTTGCATGTACAAACTAGGTAGGTTCCTATACATACAATAATTAATAAGATAGCAAAAATTCTGATCGTGAACGAGGAGACACAGCCCTGTATATATTGAGTTCTAAAAGTTGTTTTTTTCATAGTAAATGACTTTTCTACAGTATCTAACTTTTAAACGGAGACTTTTCAAGACGGGTGTACTAATCGATTGTAGTACACACTATGACGACTTCACTTATATCGACTAAAATCGCATACGAATGTCTATCTTTACAAGCTGTTACTAGCATATATGAACAGGCTCTAAATACTAAACACTACTTGGATTCGGTTTTTCCGTGACGGCCAAAATCCATCAGCGGTGACCCAAAAACCGTAAGGGATACTTTCCCTGACGGGTTACCGTCAGGCATTACCCGCGAGGGTTGCCTACCCAGGGATACAGTGACCGTACGTAGGTATTCAGCTAGGCCAGCCGCCAGCGTCGCGTTCAAACGCCTGTGCCCTGACGGTGGAACCTTCAAGAAAGGTATATGATTGCCAAAAAAAAAAAGCTATACCATCATCAACAGTATCATATTTCCATTCTAAAATATATATTTTCATCGTTCTCAACCATAAGGTAGTCTTAGTGCATCCAACACACCTCACTAAAACAATACAACTAAAGTCAAGCAAACAAACCTGGAGCTAATTTGCGTACTTCGACAACTACAGCTGAAGCCTGGAACTAATTTACATACTGCAACAACTAAGGCCGGGACCTACATCTCAAGAAATTGATAGTTGCCATGCTTCCAGGCGAGGAGTGCATATTGTAGCCACCGGTCATTCTAGTCATTTTTTCCATGTCAGGCTGAGGTCATGAGTTCATTTTAGGCTCCCAAAAGTGCTTATTGATATATCTTCCTACTGATTTGTAATGGAAAGGGGTAAAGCTCACTACTACAGAAAGTCTAATACTAAACGCCAAATCACAGACAGTTTGACAAAACCGTCTGTGACCGACACTAACACAGACGGTTTTAATTTGGACACCGTCTGTGTTGACGGCGTTGGAGAAAACGAGTATCACAGACGGTTCTTATCGATGAACCGTCTGTGCTATTCCAGTATCATAGACAGTTTTTATTTAAAACCGTCTATGATAATAATTTCAGATTATCATAAACGGTTTTTTATTAAAAACCGCCTGTGATAAGTTGATTATCACAGACGGTTCGTATTAAAAACCGTCTGTGATAATCTACAATTATCACATACATTTTTTTATTAAAAAACGTCTGTGATAAGCTGATTATCACAGATGGTTCGTATTAAAAATCGTTTGTGATATGTTCCCCGCCTTGCAATTCTCCAAAATTTCATAATTCCCACCTGAGTCCGAGTAAGATTCAGTTTTGAGACACATTCAGTAAAACGGGCATAATTTTTGCATACGGTGTCCGTTTTCAACGTTCTTGTACTCGTTGGAAAGCTAACGATGAGCCCGATCCAAAACAATGACCGGCTAGCGCTAGTCGCCCTCCAAGGCCCCGAAAATCGGCCATCTTTGGACCTAAACCTGCGTCGCAAGTTTTTGGTTTCTGTTTTTGCCCTTTTTCTTGGTCTTCCTTTCAGAATTTGGATTTTGCTTCAATTGAAAAGTTATAGATCTCATCAAAACCTTTCAAATGAGTATATATAAGCCATATAAAACTTTGCTATTTTTATCTTTTCAGACTAGTTGTTTATATTGCATCGATATATAAAATTTTATACTCTAATTCACAGACGGTGGGTATATAGAACTGTCTGTGATATTCATTCATCACAGACGGTTCTAGCTACCAACCGTCTATGATAATCTGACCGCTGGGCCCGTCAATCCTCCTCAACCCAATCCTAGCCAATAGAAATCCACCAATCCTGATTCTGAATTCTGTCGCAAAAGCGAGCATGAGCACTCCGACCCCGTGCTCCGCGAGCCAATACACAGAATGCAATTAAATAGTATGCATGGCTTATCAAAGGAAGGCTCGGGTTATTTTATTTTTGCGTAGAGTGCTTTTGAATACAATTACTTAAAAATCTCTAAGACCTAGCAATTTGAACCAAATCATAATGTACAAAGAAATGCATTATTAATATCGATTCAGATTCCATCCACCGTTACATGGCATCCGCACCATATAGCAATTTCTTCAGCGTTATAGCCGCTTAACTTACCACTGGGACGACACCCAGGACAATTCCAAACCAGGGCAGTCCTTCGCCCTTCAAGTTTCCATTCCCAGTTTCCAACGTTTTTAAAACAGAACTATATCCAGTTAAGTTCCCATGTCCGCCCTTGACCGTGGGCACGGCTATTCGAATAGTTTTGACTCTGCAGAGTTTGTACACTTTCACCACAAGAGATGATCAACTCGTTGCCCCACACGATTCCTTAGTCATGTGGTTGAGCAGACCCTCATAGTGACTTTTCAAAGTATCTAGCCCCTTTTGTCATCTCACCTTATGGGCTGCTCCCACTTGCGGTGGGTCCCATCTATGCGCGGGATGTTTCCCACAGCCACTAACGCCGATCGGACTTCTCCTACCCGCGACGTTAGGACAGCTGGGAAACTTCACCCTCCACTGGTGTCCCTTCAGGCCCCCTTGCCATAGCGTAGCCCCCTTCAAACCCCAACCAGTGAGATGAGTCCGGGGTTTCGATAAGTTTACTTAGCCAAGTTGTATTTTACAGACTTGTGGTTGTACTGTTTTACACGGGGTGACATGACAAGATTCAGACCTTAGAGCTCCCTGGATGGTTCTACCACATTTCACATTTCTTTGTGCATCCACTGCACCACATTCCAGCCCCCAAACCATCCATCCAGGTATTTAAGCACTTTGTGGGATTTTTCGGAGATATAGAAAATATTGTTCCCGCTTACTACAGTCATTCCACCCATGACTGTCCCAAAGCTCATCATATTTGGCAAGTGTTGTGTTTGGGGGCAGCAAGGTACCCCCGTATTACCTAGCATTACTAAGCAACGCAATATTTATTCGGACTTACTGATAAAAAGCTATGATAGTATATGTTTTGCTAAGGCGACAAGGTTCACATGTCCAAGCATTTCAACGGATCATTATAAGCAAGCATTACAGTAGGTGTATAGCTATCATTTCAGGAAATGAACATATTTTACCACAGGAATTAACAGCATGCATGTTGATATTTAAAAGATATTACTTTGCAAGATCATAGGTTCAAAATGGTCAAGGTGTTAACTCGACTTGGTCACAGGGATCTGGTTCTTGATGATCTTGAGCTTCTAAGGTTGCTGCCTCGGCTTCTTCCTCCTGAGCCTCGTACGCTATATAATCGTGCGTAATACCCAAATAAAAGAAAATCAACCAATCACTCAAAATATCACCAGAAAATCAAATAAACTTCAAAAATTATGGTTCTGGTTCCATTAGATAGATCTTGAATTTAAATGAATTTAAAATTTTGTTTCATTCAATTTGGAGCTAAAATGAAGAAGTTATAAGCAGTCAAAGTTCTCGGTTCCAGTCAATTCCAAAAATAATCAAATTCTGACATGTGGGGCCCACTGTCAGCCCCTGTTTCATTTTAATTTCCATTTTTATTTACTTTTCGGTTCTCTGTGCTACTGACATGTGGGTTCGGTTACTGTTCATGGGGTCCACATGTCAGTACGATCCTTGCTTAGATGTCTCACTGACCGGTGGGGCCCAGCGGTCAGCGGTGACTCGGGAATGCAGTGGCTGACAGGTGGGGCCCACCTGTCAGACCGAAATAAAATCGAGAAAACTCAACCCGGCGCTGCGGAGCCAGAGGCTCGAACGCGCGCGGCCGGGGAGTTGGGAGGGAGAAGATAGCGCTGATAGCCAAGTGAGCGGGGGAGGCTTTGCCTACCTCTATTGGGCAATGTATCCCCTTGAGGTGGGTCGGCAGCGGGGTCGGGCAGAGAAGTCGGGGTTGGCGGTGGCCGGCGGCGAGGGAATGTCGGGGAGCTTCGGGTGAGTGCCGAAACGCGATCCTCGCGCTATGGTGAAGACGGTGACGCGGTCGTCAAGGGACGAGGAGGTCCGGAGATGGGTCGGCGTCGAGCTGCGGCGGCGGCTCGAGGAGGCTCTCGGCGACAGCGGCGTACGGACGACGGGGAGCTCAAGTGGAGGTCGGGGAGGCTTCGCAGCGCTCTGGAGACGGTCCTGGCGCCAGGAATTGGGCCCTGGGACAAAAGAACCGCGGGGGGGTTAGTTCGCCGGAGTTGGGGGAGAAGAAGCTCGCCGGCGGCTACGGGGCACGAATACCCGATTACCTTCAGATGAACGGAGAGAGCGGCGTGGGGAACTCAACGGAGGGTTTATTGCCTTATATACATGCTAGGAGGGGAGCTGGTACCGGGCGGCTCCCGCGCGGTCGCATCGGAGCAGGTGGCGGAGGCAGGGGGTGACGCGGGCGGCATTAATGCCAGGCGCACTGTGCATGACGCCGCACGCCTACGCCCGCGCGGTCTCCTCTGCTTTTGCTGCCTCTCACGCGCGAGGGGGAGCGGGGCAGAAGACCGGCGCCACGTGGCCGGGCCGATGCGACGGGGCGGGGAGAAACCGGGGGCGGTGGCGCCGAACCGTGGGCGGAGGCGGTGGATCCAGGGATGGCGTCGGCTCCGCAGGCTTTTCCACCATGGCGACGGGATGACACAGGCAGGCGGAGCCGTCGCATGCGCGCCACGGAGGCGCGCGGTGCTGTCCCCGCGCAGAGAGAGGAGTCGGGGCGAAGGGGGAAGAAGACCCTGACAGGGCGGGCCCGCTGTCCAGCGAGAGAGGAGAGGAAAGGCGCGGCCGGTGCGGATGGAGCCGGCGCGCGCGGGAGGGCGGATCGGGCCGCACGCGTGTCGGCCGATGGGAGAGGTTAGGCGGGTTTCCGGCGGGATCTGGCCGCCCACGTGTCGAACGGTGAGGGAGGGCTGGAATTTCTATTTTCTTTACTGAGTTTTGGGTTTTCAGAAAAGCCCAGAAATTCATTTAGCCTTGGAAAAATATGTAATTACTTCTAAAAATTTCAGGAAAATTCACCGAAGCTCCTTATAACATTTTGGACTTAATAAAAATATTTCCAACTAATGTTGGTATTTACTTTACTTGCTTCCATTGTTTTTCATGCCGTTGTTTTCAAAAATAATATTTTATGCCCTAAATCCAATTTTCTTTCTTTACTTTTATGGATCATCTTTTCAGATTCGTGTTTACAAATTTTTGTCTTCCTTCCATTATGTGCACATTCCTTTTTAGGGCATTATCAATACCTGTATTTCTCTTTTATTAATTCTTCGATTTTTGGAACCTCAACCAAATTCAGGAAAACATCGAAAAATCCAAATTCAAATGGAATATATTGCAAAAGTAATTCAAAAGCTTCTCATTTCTAATTTCGAATTTTCGGGCTGTTACAGTTCTCCTTCTCCTTGACCCATACCATAATAGCCCCACGAAGCAGATGATGCACAAGGCAGCGCTCAATCAACGCCGACGATGGTGGGCGTCAAAGACATCCAGCTCGTGCGCTGCATCAGGGGTGAGAAGGCCTAGGCATAGAGGATCTTTGCTTTTCTCTGTTCTTGTTGTGTTAGCTAGATGGGCAACCTGTTTGTTGTTCTCCTCCTCCTTGTTGTTTGTCTGTCTGTTCTTGTAATGGTAGGCTGTAATCTTAATAAAAATAAAATGTGTGATGTGTTTCATACTATATTTGCTTATTTTTATTTCAATTAATTGATTTGCGAAATGGATATTTTATGTTTGTGAAATAAATTGTACATGTTGGTCTGTTTGTTTAAGAGGGCATGGCTAGCATTTCCTGAGGCTAGCCAATAAATAGTAATAGATTTAGGGGTGAAAAGAATATCACAGACGGTTTGTAACTAAAAACCGTCCGTAATTATCAGCTATCACAGACGGTTTTTAGTTACAAACCATCTGTGATATTTACACCACAGACGGTTCGAAAACCGTCTGTGATAACCTTCGATTATCACTGACCCATAAATTCATACGGTTCAGAAAACTGTCTGTGATGACGTTTTTGAACCGTTTGTAATACGGTTTTCTGTAGTAGTGGCTCCTTATTTCAGGATCCTTAGAGATCAGCGTGCTGCATGGCACTGATGGCATCAGTTAGAATCCATGCGAACACCAAAAGCTTCTTGTTGTGGACTCTTATTGGAGAAAGTATTATACAAGAAAATCTACGAAATAGCCGTTATGAATATTGTTTGTATATTCGTGAGGCTTAAAGGGTTATATACATACATACATATATATACATACATACATACATACATACATATATATATATATATATATATATATATATATATATATATATATATATATATATATGGAGTACAAGGAGACATTACTATGGAATATGCCATACACAAATAAAGAAACAAAGTCATATAAGGAAACAAAGAATTCCTATCATATTCTAACACCCTCCCCTCAAACTCATGGTGGATCACACACACACTGAGTTTGAAGAGAAAATATAAATGTTGTACCCTAGTCTGTGGCTTCATGAGGAAGTCAGCAATTTATAGCTCTGAAGGTACAACTGTAAAGCGAGAACTCCGTCCTGCACCTATGAGTGAGTATATGAAGCATCCACACGGGTGTGCTTGGTGAGCTCATGCTTCACTAGGTCACAGGCAATACTGATAGCACATATATTTTCAGACAAAAAAGTCATAGGTCCCATCACAGGTACTCCAAAATCAATAAGTAGCCGCCTCAACTAAGTAATCTCTGTTGTCATTACTGCCATAACTCTCAATACAGCCTCTGCACTCGAAAAGGAAACATCAGTCTACTTTTTTGTCTTTTAGGCAATCAGGAAGGGGCCAAGAAAAACATAGTAAGTAGAAAGAGAACGACGATCAGAAAGATTACTAGCCCAGATCATACCGGAGTACGCTTGAAGCTGTAGTGAGTTTGAACTAGGGAAAAACAAACGACGAGATATTGTTCCACGCAAGTAGCGAAGAACACAAAGAAGGTGACTGTAGTGAAGATAAGTAATATGAACCATGAATTAACTCAAGATATGAACAACATGAGTAATATCAGGACGTGTGCTCACAAGATATACCAAACTCCCAACAAGATAGCGATATCCAGTAGAATTCTCAAGAAGATCACCATCAGTAGCACGAAACTGAAGGGAGAGCTTCATGAGAGTCTCAATAGTGCAAGTGTCACCCAGATCAGACCGATCAAGAAAATCCTATACATACTTCTGTTGAGGGAGGTAGTAACCCTCAGGCATAAAAAAACCTCAATCCTAAGGAAGTACGCAAGCAAACCAAGATCAGTCATTAGAAACTGCTTACTGAGATGCTTCATCACATACATGATGAATGAGGAACCGTCATCAATGATGAGCATATCATCCACATATAGAAGAAGCAGTGTCCTACCCCGAGGTGAGATATGAACAAAAGGAGTAGGATTAAGGGAACTAACAGTGAAACCGACAGTGGTAATCACTGAGCTAAAACATGCAAACCAGGCATGAGGAGCCTGTTTGAGGCCTTAAAGAGCACGACGTACATGACAGAAATGGCCATCTGGAATAGAATACCTAGGTGATGACTGCATGTAAACCTCCTCATGCAAAATACCATTAAGAAAGATATTCTTAACATCCAGCTGAGAGATAAACCACCAGCAAACAGAAGCAACTGCAACAAGAGTGTGAACAGTGGTCATATGGGCAACAGGGGCAAAAGTCTCATCATAATCATGACCATACTACTGCTGAAAGCCATGAGCCACAAGATGAGCCTTGTAGCACTTGATAGTACCATCAGACCTGGTCTTAATCTTGTACACCCACTTGCACATGATAGGACAAGCATGCACAGGTGTCGGTACAATATCCTAAGTCTTCATACGTCGAGGAGCATCAAGCTCTTCTGCCATAGCAAGCTGCCATTCAGAATGAGAAGCAATCTTATGATAAGAGCTAGGCTTAATGACAGAGAGAGCATAAGCTATCGAAGTAAAACCAAGATGATCAAGAGGCCAAAGGGATGTTTGGTTACGAAGGGTGTAATGAGGAGAATCATCAAAGGAATCAGACGTTGGTGTCAGCAAGATACCAGAAGAGGAGTTTGGTGAAGGATGAGGATGCCTAGAGTAGTACATCCCAGAGAATCGAGATAGTGGTGCTGCAAGAACAAGAGGCAGTACTACAAGAGGCAGCACAAGAGGTGGAGGTATAGAAGAAACCACTAGAGATAGACTAGGGGAAGGCTTTGATAGGGACGAAATGGGTGAAAAGTCAGAGAGAGACAACTAGGTGATCATCTCAATGGTGGAAATAGGACGACGAGCCGAATCTCGATAGAAGAAAGTTCAAGAATCATCAAAGATAATGTCTTATGAGATCCTGATGCATTGAGCAAAAGGATCATAACAATGATAACTCTTATGCTCAGAACTATAACCAAGAAATACACACTCAACTGACTTGTCTGACAGTTTTGTGCACTCACGAGGTTGCAGCAGGGCAAAATAGGTGCTACCAAGAACACAAATGTGAGTATAATAGGGGCTCTAAAGTAAAGATGCTCTATAGTACTAACATCCTTAAGAGCAGTGGAAAACTGCATATTGATGAGATATGTAGTCATAGAAACAGCATCAACCCAAAACTGTGGTAGAACATGAGAGGCAAAGAGAAGAGTGTGAGCAGCCTCATTCATATGATGATGCTTGTACTTAGCAACCCCATTCTGAGCATAGGACTAGGACAAGAAGACTAGTAAAGAGTGCTCTGCTCAGAAAAAAAAATATCTAAAAGCATTGGAATAGTACCCACCAGTGGAATCACAGCAAAAAAGTATGAATAGAGGACTCAAACTATGTATGAACCGTCGTTGCAAAGCTACTTTATATCACAAGAAACTGACCATGAGTAGACATAGGGAAAGACATGCAAAATGGAATAATCATTAATGAAAATTATATACAATTTATGCCCACCTTTAGAAATAATAGGCGCAGGTCCCCATACATCTAAATAAACTAAATCAAAAGGATAAGAAGACAAGAATTCACTAGAATGATAAGAAAGTTGTAGCTACTTGCCCAGCTTATAACCCTGACAAAATATGGCCATGTCAGTAGTAACACGTCCAAGAATACCTAGACAAACTAGTGAAGAAAGACAGGTCCCATACAAGTGACCTTAACGGTGATGCCACTGCACAAAAGCTCCAGAGGTGGTGGCAGTAGTGGCGATGGAGGTAGGCATGAATGTGGCAAGAACAACTGAAGTGGACGGAAGGTGGAGGCAGTCGAGAATGTATAGACCCTAACGATCCCTATGGCACTGACCAGTCCCAAGTACCATCACTGTCTGTTGATCCTAAATGAAATAGGTATGAGAGTTAAAACCAACCCTACAACCAAGATCGGTGAGTTGACCCACTGAGAGAATCTGTACGGTAAGCTGGGAACATGAAAAAAGGTAGAATAGAAAAATCAGGGGACAAAAGGGTGCCCTGACAGCTAACAGATAAAGGAGTACCGTCAGCTATCTGAATAGAGTAGGTGAAACCAGAGGTCCTATTTAAGTGAGAGATGTGGAGTCCGGTGTTATATGGAAAGCGGCATCAGAATCTAGAACCCAAGAGGTACCTAGAGCTAGACTGGCCAAACCTGCTAAGCTATGAGAGAGCTAAAGTAGAGCCTCACAGAGCTGCTGAATAAAGTCACCTCACTAAGAACTTGACGAGCTAGCCTGTCCTCCTATGAAGGAACGGCCTCCCTGCCCTCCTTAGATCATCCACCCTCACACGCCTTGTTCTGCTTTTTTTTTGCACTGTATAACTCTGGTAGTCGTGCTCGAAGTTCTTACAGTAGTTGCACTGAATTCTAGTTGGTGTGAAAACAAGAGCGGAAACATGCACTTGGGGAAGGATTGTGGTTGGAGCAGAAAATGTTGGTGTAGTTAAAGAAGATGGGGCAACAAGCACAATTAGAATGGACTGTGCTGCTAATCGAAGGTGAAGTTTCTCAGCTTGAAGCATCGAAAGGGCCTTAGTAACAGTCAGAGCGGTGAGTGGCTCAGCAGTTTAGCCCTGACAGGCTGAAACTCTAGGCGAAGATGGTAGATAAAATCATAAAAGCAAAGGCGATCATGATTCGCCTTCTGCACTTTATGACATTCTTGGCAAAGTGGAGAGGCTAGCTCATTCAGCTGGTGCTAGAGACCAACCAGGGCTCAGAAGAAGTCATCGACGGAAGAGTCACCTGGCGAAGCATCTCCAACTCACACTGAAGTGAGGAAAACTGAGAATCACTGCTCTACTGGTATTTCTCACACAAGTACTCCAAGATCACACAGGTCTAGCTGAATGGAGTCATCGATGCTGACCACTAGGATGGCTCAAAGATGAGCCTATCAGCACACCAGTGCTCGAAAGCGTCGATGGCATACTGAAGGCCTCATCACAGCGTCAGCAGCAGTAGCCCCTACCTCCTTCTTGGTGGCCTCATCTTCTGCAGTAGGTGCAGAAGTAGACTGCTTAAAAGGATGTTGAATCGACGATGGCGAAGAAGTTCATGGACCAGTGACATGTCCCTAGAGGCGGAGACCATCGAACGTGATGTCCATAAGTGAAGACCACAATCTGTAGTTTATCTCATGGAGCTTTGTTTCCAAGAATGGGATCATAGCTGATGGAATAGAAGTCATCGGTAGATGGCACTGGAGGACGTGGTGACCAAGGCAACGAAGTCTAATTAGTGTTGGACGACGTGACATTTTGATTGATGTTTGTTATTTTCTTGAACTAATGCATGCAAAAACCACTGAACTTATCAGATTTGATCTGATCGAGTCAAGTGGGTGGTCATGCGCTTGTCAGCGGTGCGATGGGCGACTGGACAGTGGTCACCAGTCGGCATCCAGTCGCCGGGCGTCCAGGCGGTGGGCGATGGGTGACGAGGCGACAGTTGTCCAGGCAGTGGTCTCTGAGCGACAAGTGACTAGGTGATAGGATCCAGGCGATGGCCAACCAGGCGGTAGGCGTTTGAGCAGTGGGCGCCAGGCAATGGGTGATCGGGCGGTGGGCTCCAGGTGACCAGATGTTGAGTGGTGGGCAACCAGGCGGTAGGCGCCCAGGCGTTGGGTCACTAAGCGATTAGCCGACAATCAGTAGGCGATGTGGCAGGGGCAAAGCGGCAGTGACCAAACTAGCGAGCGGTGGCCCAGAGGCCAGTGGCTTCTCCGTGGACAGGTGGCGGTGATGGATCCCCAGTGGTGGTGCAGAAAAACTAGGGTTAGTGTCCTAGCTCTAATATCATGTGATGAATTTTGTGTGTATATTTATGAGGTCTAAAGGGCAATATATATAGGGAATACAAAGATATGTTATAAGAGAATATGTCATATATAAATAAAAAAACAAAGAATTTCTATCCTATTCTAACAACAGCAAGCTGCGATGGCTACGTGGAATAGAAGTGGACTACAATTAATTTTTTTAATTGCGTTAGCCAGGTTTTGAACTCGAGACCTCTTGGCCCTGATACCATATTGAGCTTCATGCAACAGCCAATTCACCCAAAAGCTTAAGCTGATGAGGAAAGATGAACAATTCACTTATACTTCAACACTGTCAAGCAACAGAAAGCTTACCACATCAATAGGCCGTGGCAGATGAAGGAACAAAAGTTTCATACTTCATTAATTTTTCCCAAATCTTTCCCTTTTACTCTCTTTTTATTGTAGAACCTAGGAAACATGTAAATGTGGTTTACAACCCCTCATACCAGTTTTTCTCAATTTTCAGATGAAGATTGAGATCCTACAGAATTGTAGGCTACAAGACTACAGCTAAGTGGAAACTAGATTAACACTAGGATGTGATAATCTGCACCCACGTTCAGGTGCACCCACAATCTATACCACACATTTGATTATAGAGATCTGTGCCAAAAGAAATTAGCTAAATATTAGAGATCATTAATGACATTTCAACTACAAAATTAGTCCCATCTACTGACACCACTCACTTCCCTCCCAACTGCCTCTTTTCAAATTTGAATGAATGCACGACACACGGGTCAAGGATTATACAACAGAACATATTAGAATTTTTGGCATATATAGCGCGTTTTACACCCATATTTACAATAATAGCTATAAGCACATGGCAATGTCAAAAATGACACTTCTATCGCCCGGTCACCGGGCGGCAGTGGCCTGCAAGCGACATATGGCGTCCTGAGCACCTGCCGCCCAGCCACCAGGCGGCCACGCGCTTGCCACCCGGCGAACAGACGATAGGTAGCCTACTGCCCCACCACAACAAGGTAGATAATTAAGCTATCTAATTAGCCAACTTAATTACCTACCTAAATAATTGGCCAGCTTAATTACCTGCCTAAATACTATTTTATGTGCCATAATTGTTTGAATTTTTAAATATAGGAAATGAGCTCAAAAAATTACTAAAATTTTATGTTTAGCTTTCTGACATAACGTACTTCTTTATGTAATTGTTTGACAATTTTATCCACTCTGAATATTGCTCAAAAATTCATACTATTGAGATATTTGCAGGAGTTGTCACATATAGCAAATGAGTTCTAAAAATTATGAAATGTTATATGAAGCCTTCTGACACAATCCACCTAATTGTGTAATTTTATGGAAATTTTATGTGCTTCAAATTTACCACATTAATTTATGTTAATTTAATTGTAATTAGCGATATACGATGCATCTTTTGCAGTGCGTGATCTCTGTCATTCGTATATATGTTGGTCCGTTGCTGCTATGTTTCCTTTCCCACTACATCCTTCACACAATTATTACTCTACCCATGCCGTCTCCCCTCACATGCTCTCTTGTCCGCACTGATGTCATTATGTCTGTGCCATCCCCCTCGTCCGCTCCCTCGTCTTCACATTTGTCAGTATTACCATGTCATCCCCCTCACCTAAAGTGCTATGTATCGACAAGGACTGCTTAATTTACAGAGTGAGTGCACAGGGTTCCCTTTTCACTCGACCATAATTACGAACCTTTCGTAGGTGGTCATTGGTCATCTTAGTCACTCGTCATAGAAGCTCATTCTCGTGGTCATCGCTCAATATTAAGAGTGCATAGCTAATTACTTTGAAAAGCCAATGCATAACTCATTGAGGACACAGCAGGAGAACGCGACAGTGCTGATTGCTTCTCCCGAAAGACAGGTAAATTTTTGTCACATACTTCCAACGTTATTTTCGTAGTCCTCGTTAATTAGTGTTATTTAGTTAGTCGTAATTAATATAGTTTGTATTATGAAGTAACTAGGTCGTAGTAATTTAGACAGTTTTTACTATTTTGTATACGTACAGTACCCATAATTTGTTATTTTATGGTAGTGTGTAATTAAGCAGTCATAATTATTGTAGTGGCAATTATTTATGGTTAAGTAATAAGTTAGTGCTAAGAAATTAAGTGCTATGGATGATGGTAATGAATCACTTGTAATTTTTCAAATGGGTAATCAAATTGTCAGTAATTAATGAATTATTCGTATGTAGTTACACGCATGTAATCACTAACTTGCATCCTGCTTATCATGATTTTTTTTGTTGTAGTGCTTACTACAGATCTGGTTGTTGTGGCTTTAGGTAGTCACAGACATAGAACACTTGATAATGCTCTACGGCGATGGTCTTGTACGGGCTGGATCCAATGGGTTGGACCTATCGACATGTCAATACAAGGTGCCCTGGGCCAAGGACAGCTAATACAAGGTGCTCTGGGCCAAGGGGCTCAGCGTCATGAATATTCACGAGCTACGAAGGTTCATCCGGAGGGATTTCACCACGGAGGCAATGGTGATGAAACTTGTGATCAAGAGGATCACCTGCACAAATGGCGTGTGGGAGCTCGTGAAGGTGATTAGCATCATAGCATGGAGGCAGCACATGCAAATTGCCTCCCAGCCTAAGGCAGACCATTTACGGGAGGCGATGGTGTACCACAGTTTCGTGCGTCGGGCGTCAGAAAACGGTGATGATCTTAGCCCCTCGACACCCAGGGAACCACAGGCGAAGCTTCAAGACAATACAACTGAATATGTTGTATCAAGTGAAGACTCGCCGTGATTTCGTGTAGAATGATGGGGTGGACATGTGGTGGTCAGCTCGCATTGACTGTCACGAGTATCTACTGAACCAGGTGCTTGGGTTGGAGTCCGTTAAGGACACTAACCCAGGCTCTGATGATATCAATGATGACTCACAACAGACGGCCCTGTGTGTCATCAGAGGTGCCCTATGTGTCCTTCAGACTTGATGATGTTGCGGTGCGTTCCCTCGTACTATCGCAAGTAGAAGGGTCCCAGTGTGGTATCAAGCTGACACCCTCCTAGTTGGGCAGTGCTTCCCTAGCAAGGCGGTTGTGCAACAAGCTATTGCACGATACATTTTGTTTATCTGCTGTGTGTACCGAGTGCACTGGTCCAACCTAGCCAATTACGTTGTGAAGTGCGTAGTGGAAGGTTGTCCTACAAAGGTCTGCACTGACCGAGCCAAGATTTTGGCTCCGTCTTCTCAATAAAGGCGATGATCGACCACACTTGCATGATCAGCAAGCCCCTACGCCATGATCGGTACGTGACTTCTGCATATGTGGCAAGCATCATCAGCCACCTAGTTGCGGCGAATGTGTCCATCTCCCCGAAGATGCTCGTGTCAGAAGTCGCCAATGTGGTTGGCTATCTGGTCAGCTACAATAAGGTCTGACGACGCAAGTAGAAGGTCATCAAGTCCATGTACAGGACGTACGAAGAGGCGTACAACCTTGTGCTACGATTGCTTCACCAGATAGCCGAATCAAACCTTGGTACGTACATAAACAAGCTTGAGCATTCATGTGCTGATGGTAGGCCCAACTGCTTCATACTGGATTGGTTATTCTAGGCTTTCGCCCAGGCTATTGAGGGCTTCAAGTTTTATCGTCCTGTGCTCATGATGGATGGCACTTTCCTCACAGGGAGATACAAGGGAACCATTCTCACTGCGGTGGCGGCCGACGTGAACAACCAGCTTCTCCCAATGGCATTTGCCATTGTGGAGAGCGAGAACACATCTAGTTGGCTCTGGTTCGTGGCAAACGTGAAGCAAGCACTGGTTGGTGACCGACCCAACGTTTGCGTCATCATAGATCGTAATGTTGGGTTAATGGTCGCGCAGAACACCATGTAACATGGGACCGAATCCCCTCAGTAGTGGAACGATGTGCAGACCCGATGGTGCATGAGGCATCTTGCATCTAACTTGTTCACATGGTTTCGCAGCCATGAAGTTCTAAAGATGTTCAAGGCATTGTGTCTGAAAAATCAGAGGCAGATGTTCGAGTCCATCTGGATAGAGCTAGAAAGGTGAACTACGAAGGGAGAGCAACCTTGTGGTGCCATAAGTTTTTCGGAGTGGATTCATCGGCACACTCCTGAATTAAACAAATGGTCCCGTATTTATGACACGAACAATGCGAGGTATGGGATTATGATAACGAACATGTCCGAGGTATACAATAGTGTCCTGAAAGGCATGCGGTACCTCCCCATCAGTGCGATCGTGGAGGAGACATGGACTCAAACTGTTGGTTATTTTGTCAATAGAGCCACCGCGGCGTGGTGACAAACAGACAAAGGCAAGAAATAGTTCGAGAACAAGCAGAGGCATATCAACCAGAAGATGGAGAAGGCCTGAATGTATGACATCCGAGTAATAGATGGCCTCCAGAGGAAGTATGAGGTCAAGCTTTAGCTGAAATATGTGAACAATCATGCAGGGGTGAAATGAAAAAGACATGCGCCCTGGGTGATGTCGCAACATGCACCTGTAACAAGGCGAAGCTCCTGCAAAAGTCATGCTCTCATGTGTACAAGGAATGTGCGCAAATGAGGCAGATGTCCGAGCAATACATCTTAGAGTACTATGATATGCAACACATTTTTAGTACATGAAGTGCAAAGTTTCACTCCTACGACTTGGACATTAACTACTGGGATCATTGACCAAGCATGTTGTAATGGCCCCCTAATAAGGAGTTGAAGATAACTACGAAGGGATGTCAGTGGATGCAGTGCTTCCAGAACAACATGGATGTGAGTGAACGTAGCAGCATTACTCGCACAGTGAAATGCAGAATATACAAGACCTCTAAGCACTCAATGAAGGATTGCCTCAATAGACCAAGCTCGTCTGGTCACCCTTTAGTGTCATATTTCCATATATCTTTTACTATATCATATTAATTTATATTTGTACCAATTTGAGATGTAATTGGCAATTAATCGATTGATGTAATTAGTCGCATTTCATCATCTGCTAGAAAAAGAGGGTTAACATGAAAACTCTATTAGCAATAAGAGAAAAATCTATTGGCTAATTGTACCCCAGAGTGTGGGCATCGAAAGAAACGTCACTTTCCATCGAAATGGCCTTCGATAACCTGCACGACCATGTCCTTCCTGTGTCTGCATTTTGTCCATATCGGTTGAGCCCACCTATTTAGCATCAAGCAGTAGTTAGGGCCAAACTCCTCCCTCCTTTCCAGGGAAAGGTCTTCCTTTGGGGACCCTGCTCTGACTGACCCCTCAGCGTCTGCCATGCTATGTTACTGTATGAAGGAGAATGTTCTTCTTCCTACAAGAAATGAAACGCAGTTTACATGCGCGATGAGAGATTGCGAGAGCTCTGTATTTGAAGCCGAGCGAAAAGAGAACCCAGTGCATTGCCACCAGAAATTATGGACGCGTTGTCAACACGCAGCACCGTGGGCATCTGGGACAAATAACATGGTAAGAGTTACATATGTGCACATGAGGGAGCGGGAGAGGCGGGACGACATGGATGGACTGACATTTGTGCGGGCGAGGGGGATGACACAAACACAACAACATCATGCGGATGAGGGAGGGCAGGAGGGGGATGACACAAGTAGAGTGACAATTATGCAAAGGACGCAATGGGAAAGGAAGCATAGTTACAATGGGCCGACATATGTACGAAGGATATAGGTCACGCATTGCAAAAGATGCACCGCATATCGCTAATAATGATTAAATTAACATGGTAAATTTGAAGCACATAAAATTTCTATAAAACCACATAATTAGGTGGACTTTGTTGGGGGGGCACTCACATAAAATTTCGTAATTTTTTTGAGCTCGTTTGCTATATGTAACAACTCCTGCAAATATCTCAATAGTATGAATTTTTTAGCAACATTAAGAGTGGATAAAATTGTCAAAAAATTACTCAATGAAGTACGTTGTGTCAAAAAGTTGCACATAAAATTTTATAGTTTTTTGAGCTCATTTACTATATTTAACAATTCACACAAATATAACACATAAAATAGTATTTAGGCAGGTAATTAAGTTGGCTAATTTGCAGTATTATGGTGAGGCGGCAGGCCACCTGCTATCTGGTGGCTGGGCAACAGGCACGCGGCCACCTGGTGCCCGGGCAGCAAGCGCCCGAGATGCCATGTGTCGCCTGCAGCCGCTGAAGTGCCATTTTTGCCATTACCATGTGCATATGGCTGTGTAAAACATGCTATATATGCCAAAAATTCAACATATTGCTGTTCCTGTATTATACGTAATATGCTGTACTATACATGTGTTATACATCTTGTTGACTGCACAATGCACATTAATTGTACAAGAATGCACTGTACAAATGGTACAATACCAAAAATACATGAGTATTAGATACTAAATACATGGGGAGAAAGAGATACGTACAAGAGAGTATTATTCCCTGTACTGTACTCGGTGAAATACATGAAGCAAAAATAAAGGAGAGGGAGAGTGACATTATTTGTACCGAGAGGGAATGCAGGAAGCGAAATACAAAAATACTCCAATGAAATACATGAAACTGTAAAATAATTTATCGCTTTCCATGGTTATTCGGGCCAACTTCATGTGTTATTTTTAGCTGCGCTATGGAATGTGGTTCTGTGCTTGTAATAATTACCTGTGGGAAACCTTTATTCCTGGTTAACTGTGGGAAACCTTTATTCCAGATAAGATCTGTTATGATCGAGATACTGAAATTGGCATACTACATTCACAGGTCGTTTTAGCGAGGTGCATGGAATGTGATTCTTAGCTTAAACTGACCCGTTTATTTCGGTTTTAGTTTTTGGCTTTTGATTCTTAATTTTTTATTTTCGTCTTTTTCTGATTTTTTTTTGTTTTGGGTTTTTTTGTCTTTTCTTTTTTTTCCATATTCCTTTGCATAGTTCGTGATGAGCTAACCTGTTTTTTCTATTTTAATTTTTTTAAATTTAATTATGTCAAAAAAGCCATAATCAATTACAGTACAAAATAAGCCAGCTATAATACCAAACAGTGCAAAATAAACCACCTAAAAAAGCCCAAACAGTGATTCTTAGCTTGAACGTAGGTGCATAGAATGTGATTCTTAGCTTGAACCACGCCTATCGTTCATGTTACTTTTAGTAACTACTTATTTGGGCAACGTATCAGTTGCATAAGAGCATATTTATGGACATATGCACAAACTCGGTCCCAGCCATCTGATCTGAAATCCACGAATCGAGGTTGGTGCTGCCCACTCCTATGTGTTCGTATTGGCTTTTGTTGGTGGTTTTGGCTTAAAATGAATAGTAGTGGCTTTTAGAAGGAGAAGGTGAGTGGTGCAAAAAGTGAGGGAGAGATGCGTGCATGTGATGGGAGTGAAAGGAATAGGGTGCGTGCACCTGTGTCCACATGCATTATCCCCGGAGTGAGACGGTAGCGCAAGGAGTGGAGAAACTGCTTCGAGAAGCCGGATATTTATTTTTGCTTTTTTTAAGTAGAAGTATAAACCAATATGAACAGAGTCTTAATTCATTTTGTGTTTTGCCCCCCACCCTCACGCCGATCAAGTTTCTAAACCAATGTGATTACCTGTCAAAATGGATGAGTTTATACCAAAGAATATGAGATAGTGTCATGTGAATACATGAGAAAATACACGACAAATTGTAATGTGCATGATGAACAAGTGCTGCTATAGTTCAAATCATTTTGCTCCCTATGCATTTAATTTTATGAAAAATGTCAATTTAATCAGACAAGTTTAGTGCTCGATGCTTGAGCCCCCATGGATATAGCAGAGGCCAGCAGCACTTGGTGCATGCTAGCAGCACAAAATTTCTAAACCTTATCGTAGCAAAAATCCGTTCATCCATCATGTAGCATTGAGAAAATAAACTAATTAAGATGAACTCATGGACGCCTGACACTGTTATAAATTCGGTTTTTCATTCACTTGTATCACTCAGATGAACTCGTGGGCACATCTACACAAACACACAACAATTATGCTTGATACTAAAAAATTTCTAGTACAACACATTTCAGCTACCAAAATATAGAAGCAATTTTTTTATGCAAATACACAACGATTCTGCTTGATACGTGCTAGTAGCAATGCCAAATTTCATGTTGAGAACTAAATGGAGTTTGCTTGTACTTGCTTGACTGGTGCTTCTACCTGTCAGTTTTGCTTCATCCATTTTTGCCCTGAAGCAGTGAAAGCTAGAGACAACACATAATACAACACTATCACGTTCAAGAAATCTCGTCGGTGAATAGAAATTCCTACAAGAGAGAACCGGCATAGCAAGAATAGAACTGGTCTTAATTCATTACATCAACACAATTCACATGGTTATATAGAACTGAACTAGGTTCATTACATCAACATAGAACTTAATTCAATTGAGGAAACATAAGAACTGAACTTAAGTTAGTTCATTACATCAAGAACATTCCCATCCTGAACTTTTCGTAGAACTAACATAGAAACTGAGCAATTATCCATGCTGCATTTTATCATGATTTCGATGAACTCGATGTCTTCAATCAAAGCTAGCATCGTCATTGGTGGAGAATATGCAGAACTGAGTCGAGGCGGCACGGTGGCACCACGGCAAGTGGGTCCATGGGGGCGACGAGCCGGCGGAGCGGCAGCTAGCAGAGGCAGCGGAGCTGCCATCCCCTAACCCTAGCCTGGGATGGAATTGGTAGGAGCCAGGACAGGATCGAAGGGGAGGAGTCGGGCATGAGAGAAGATGATCACAGGGGTTTTTGCAAATTATCTAGCATGGCCCACGGGGCGCAAATTGCAAAAATACGTAAGTAGGTAGGGGTAGCATTCGCCTCGATCTCGTCGGTACATTTCGGATCAGATAGCTTGGAGTGAGCTTGTGCATATATCCACAAATGTGCTCTTGTGCATAAGATATTTTGTTCCTTATCGGCGGAGGCACGTATCGGGAATGCATAAAAGAATCGTGTATTCATGTTGTAATGGCTAGGCCAGAGAATCGAAAGGAGTGGAAGGATAAGATCTGTACCATCTTTGCATTGATTCTTTCTAGTGAAGTGGATGGCTTTGCCAGCCTATGACTTTTTTGTATTGGTCGGACCTCCGAGCGGTGCAAATTAATCCTATAGCACTAAGCCATATCTCTTCTACTTAAAAAAATAGAGTTAATGATGCTAGTTCAACTGCCCCTCCTAACTCCCACTTGTATCTCCTAAAAATTTTCTAACAAAAATAGAAAAAGCAACCTATCAAAAATCAAATTCCACCGCCATACAGATGATCGTCAGTATATGTTGGATGTATCATGGAAGTCGATTTCTTGCTTTCTTTACAACCGATTTCTTGTGTTGTATCCTGTGAAACTTTTGAGGTGATGTGCGACTGTGCGCTGTACAAAAAAAGTGCACTATATATATTCTGCCTCTTACAAATGGCAAGCAAGAATTGGCGGTAAGACAGATGTTCGGGTCCTTTCGCTATACGATCATTAACACAAACTAGTGGGCAATATACTCTCGAAAGAGAAACCACAAGTTAGGCAAAAAGATATGGTCAAGAACATATATTCTTTGCGTGTTTCATGTGCGTGCTTAAGAAACAAAAGAGAATTATTCTCATGAAAACAAATCGTATTGGTTGACGCCATTGACAATCACTCTAGCCTTTCACGTAGGAGAGAATTTTTTTCCTCTTTTGAACGTGTGGTCTGTTCTTTTCAGCTTTGGCCCCGACCAAACCCAATTCTGCCGTCCACCGCCCGAGCGCGAAATGACCGGAGGCCGGCGAATGGCAAGCCCGCGTCGGGGGAGCACGGCTTTCGGCTTCGCTGGGCGCGCGCGCGGAAGCGAACGGGCCCACTGGAATCGGCGGTTCCCGATAGCGGGAAATGCTGGAAAGAGAACCGCACTTGGCGAGCGCGGAGAAGGCTGGGGTCATTGCGCGGAGTACAGATTCCTGCTCATGGTAATCTTTGTTGTTCAGGAGGCCTTCATTACCGTGTAGACAGAACTATAGCTCCATAATACCAGTTGTAACTAATGAAAATTCCGTCGAATTTGGAGAGGAAATCATGGTTTTTTATGTTGACGAGTTTATTTTTTTTGTTGATTAATCATTGCGTATAATAAAAAAACACTTCTTCTTTAGTAGCCGTTTATTATCGTGTTTACATTCGTATAAGTCCATAATTGACACGTAAATATTGTACAGGAAATATTACTTTTTTATGCTCCATAAGTACCCATTTTTGGTCGATCTTTTTAAAGTAAATTGACCAACCACGAGATTGAGCCCTCGATGCCACATATCTATAGGCGACCACTGAGAATATGGAACATTCAATAAAATATGGATAGTACTACTTAATTTCATAACATGATAGTACTACTGTAATTCACAGCACTGATAATACTACTCAAATCACCACAATTATTTGCTAGGCTTACCATTCTACTGGGTGCACTAACACACCGGATCAGCAAACCCATACATAAACTCGGAGAAATAGTCCACATGAACCTCTACGCTCGTTGTTTGAAACTTTCCCTACTACACCCCGTAACACACCGTGCAGTGCCACTGTTTCCATCGTACTCGTCGTCGTTGTCAATCAGTTAGAACCGTTCAAACTGTTCTAGGACTTCTTTGTCTTCATCGTCCATGTGATCGTCCTCATTCACCTACTCGTCACCAAACTTTTCCACTCCCTCTTCTACCTCTTTATCTTGTCCTCCTTATCCATGTCATTCTTCATCGTCTTGCTCCTATGCTTCACTCTCATACTCTTCCTCCTGGTACAATGACACCACATACATATGCTTGTGAAATGTGTGCACTGTTCTGTACATATTGCAGTTGGATGTGCTTCTTACCTTAGAATATAAAGGTTCGAAAATGTCGCCCACAACCTCGCCCTCCCAGTCCTTCAATGATGCAGCTAAGTCTGTTAACAACCTCATTAATATTCACAAAAATGTTCATGCAGTACATACATTCATGCGTGAGCTAAGGTTGTCGCCATCTTCATAGGTATCCAGACTTGAGTCCGAACCAAAGTCGCCTGGTCCGTATGGATCGTCCGATCCAAAGTCCATCAAACATTTGCTCACTGTACATGTGCGCCTGTGGCGGGCTAGTCCTGCAGAATGAATGATGTTCTTTACCACACTGTGATGCAGTGCCTTATAAAGTAGAGAAGCCAATATGGCTGTGTGTGCAAGTGGTACACCAGAAGCAGCGTCTCCCGCTATGTTTTTGAGGAAAAATATTCCGAAATGCTTTTTGTTGGAATTTTTAAATATAGGAAACAAGGTTCAAAAATAATTAAATTTATTGTAAAGCCTAGTAATATAGTTTGCTTGCTTGTGTAATTGTTTTGTAATTTTTAACATTTAGAATTTTCATCCATAATTTATTTATGTGTATTGTGAGCATGAATTTTGAAATATAGAAAATGAGGTCCAAATATTTTGCAATTTATTGTGAAAGCTGATTACGTAGTGTACTTCATTGTGTATTATTTTCAGAATTTTATATATTCTAAAATTTTCTCCAAAATTAAGGGTTCATGTCTCGGAAATTAGGACCTTATGTTTTGGAAATTCTTACAAACACTGCTACAGACAGCCCTATCACAGACGGTTCGGAACCGTCATCACAGACGGTTCTTGAACCGTCAGTGTCTAGGTGTCAGTGATAGTTGTGGTTATCACAGACGGTTCCCAAGCCGTCTGTGATAAAAACATTACAGACGGTCTTTATTACTAACCGTCTGTGATATTCGAGTATCACAGACGGTTTTTTTGTAAAAAACCGTCGGTGATAGTCTTGTATCACAGACGGTTTTAAAAAAACCGTCTGTGATACGAGACTATCACAGACGGTTTTTTATAAAAAACCGTCTGTGATACAAGACTATCACAGACGGTTAGTAATAAAGACCGTCTGTGATATATACAATATCACAGACGGTTGTTATTACTAACCGTTTGTGATATTTTGTATATCACAGACGGTTTTCATTACTAACCGTCTGTGATATTTGTGTATCACAGACGGTCAGTAGTAAAGGCCGTCTGTGATATCATTCACACCACAGACGGCACTCTTTGAAACCGTCTGTGATATTGTATCACAGACGGATTTTAACAACGAACCGTCTGTGATACCAAGTGCATCATCCATTTTATTTGATATTTTTTGGCTAGCCTCAGGATATGCTAGCCATGCCCTCTGAACGCAAGCAAGCAAGCAGATTACAGATAAATGACAGATATAAGTTAATTGCAACTCATAGTAAATTACAACAAAATTCGTACACAGCAGATCACATACATATATATATAGAATGAAAATCGTTACACAAAATCTGACAAATGAAATCATTTGAAGGAATTGTTTGATTTGTACAGTTGAATCCAATGTTTCAACATCTAATTATCACCATTGCCGGCGTAGAACTCTCCCTTCCTACTTATGACCTCTCCTAGCAAGAATTGGGAGATGATTGCACGAATCTCCATGAGATTGTCAAGATCATATGCACTTTCGTCCAAGTGCACCCGCTGTCGCTAGGAGCAATGTTAAGTCATTAATTAGCATGTGTGTGTAATACAAATACATATATATAATCAGAAAGTAATAATTATTGGAAGGACCTGACAAACCTCTGGATCATTGATCTTAGTAGCAATGATTTCCTTCATATGGCGGCAAACGTAGAATCCACATACGTTGCCCTGTAGCTGCTGGTGGCACTGCAAAAATAGAATTACATACATCGGTATTGTCAATTCTAGAGGCATTATAACAAAGTATGATATAGGATTGTTGTGTTGTAGCGGGTACCGGAAATCGCGTGTTGTGTCGTAGCGTGTCACTGGATTTGTCGTGTCTTCCTCCTTGAGCAACATAATCGGCAAACGCCCTACGTGATTCAAAAAACTTATCCTCGGCCGTGGCAAACAAAAGAAATATTACAATAGAGTTACGTATGGAGGAAATGAGTTTACCTGTTAAGTACTTCTTGCACAAGACTGAAGTCGTGGTTGCTCCTAAGGAGGGAATCAAGGTATATATACATGTGAAGCATATACATGTGAAGCATATATATATATACATGTGAAGCATATACATGTGAAGCATATAACATGTGAATCATATATATATATACATGTGAAGCATATACATGTGAAGCATATAACATGTGAAGCATATATATATATATACATGTGAAGCATATAACATGTGAAGCATATATATATCATAAAGCTAACATGTGAAGCACAGGGAGGGACCGGCGTCGGGGGGGACCGCCGGCTTCGGGAGGGAGCGGCGTAGGGAGGGAGGGACCGGCGTCGGGGGGGACCGCCGGCTTCGGGAGGGGGCGGCGTAGGGAGGGAGCGGCGGCGTCGGGAGGGAGGGACCGGCGTCGGGGGGACCGCCGGCTTCTGGAGGGAGCGGCGTCGGGAGGGAGCGGCGGCGTCGGGAGGGAGGGACAGGCGTCGGGGGGGACCGCCGGCTTCGGGAGGGGGCGGCGTAGGGAGGGAGAGGCGGCGTCGGGAGGGAGGGACCGGCGTCGGGGGGGACCGCCGGCTTCGGGAGGGAGCGGCGTAGGGAGGGAGCGGCGGCGTCGGGAGGGAGGGAGCAAAACCTAGCTAGCAGGGGCGCTGCAGAGTGGAGACAAGAGACTGCGGCAGAGCGGACTCCGCGCGCAGACCTAGCTGCGGGTATTTAAAGATGATCTATCACAGACGGTTCCATCAAGCCCTCGAATTTACCAAACTCTCTCTCACTATAGTTCCCTTCTGCATCACGTAACATCTGATCCAGATTGTCATCCTGCGACCTATCCTCATGATCGAAAGAACAGTCCACATCTGGTATATCGTTGCCTCCCTCGACTATGTCATAACTACCTTCTTGTGTACTTTTTTCTTCACCGTGACTGGTCCAACATTTGTACCCTTTTCTGAAACCCCTTCGAATCAAGTGAGCTTCAATCTGCGCTGAGTTGCTAAACATCTTGAGATTATCACAATCAATACATGGGCAATACATATATTTCATCCCCTTCTTCAACATATCCAGCTCGGCCGCCCTTCTAAAAGCAGACACGCCAGTAATGTACTCTTCACACACACGGTTCTCAATATACATCCAGCTTCGGTCCATCTACGCTACACAAGTGACAAATGGGTGTCAAAAATGATTATTACCCCTACTACTAACCTCTGATCAGATCACTAAGAATGTTATGTAATTGAGTACTAATCTCTGATCAGATCACTAAGAATGTTAAGTATACTAACCTCTGATCAGATCACTAAGAAGACGGTGATATTTTTTCGCCCCCAACTCCCTAAAGCCGGCCGCCTTGCTCCACCGATGAAGCGCAATGAAGACAGATCGGTGTCGACATCCTTCAAGCAAGTACGCCAAGCAATTAATACTACGCAGAATATCACAGACGGTTCCAACCACAAACGGTCTGTGAAAATGATATATCACAGACGGTTCGTATTAATAACCGTCTGTGAATTATCACCGACGGTTACTAATATGAACCGTTTGTGATACAAGCAATATCACAGACGGTTCAACTTAATAACCGTCGGTGATTGTTGCCTATCATAGACGGTTCACATAAATAACCGTCTGTGATAGTCTACATTATCACAGACGGTTCTTAACACGAACCGTCTGTGATGCATACTATCACAGACGGTTCGTCTTAATAACCGTCTGTGATTGTTTTATCACAGACGGTTCGTTAATAGAACCGTCTGTGATACCCAGATGCCGAAGCGACTATCCATCTGCTTCTTCCCACTTCTTTTCTTCATCCGAGGCCTGCTGCGTGTCTTGAGGAATGCCACATCTGAAGACCAGTTCTTGACCAGCTCTTGGGTCTTCAGATGTGGCATTCCTCAAGACACAGCTGCAGGCCTCGGATGAAGAAAAGAAGTGGGAAAAAGCAGATGGATAGTCGCTCAGAGAAGAAGTCGGCAACGTCGGCTGCTGAAAAATCTGGAAATGTCTTTTTTTGAACTTTGTAATAAAATTGCCTTGAATTTTGCAGGAAAAAGAAGGATTGTCGGAGTGGACATCACATCTCGACAATAGTCGGCATCGTCGAGGAACATGCAAATACAGAGGCAAGCACAAAAACTCAACAACACATTCAGATCGATCTATTACAGGATAACAAGCTAACAAACCCTTCGCGGCACGACGGTCCACACTAAACAAGACACACTTACGACACTTACGGCAAGAGTGTGTTGTTTAGTATGCACCGAACGTGTCGCGATATGGAGGTGCTAGCTCACAGCGGAGGGGAGATGCATGCAGGAAGCTAGCTTCAGGCAACATCTCGACAGTAGTCGGCATCGTCGAGGAACATGCAAATATAGAGGCAAGCACAAAAACTCAACAACACATTCAGATCGATCTATTACAGGATATCAAGCTAACAAACCCTTCGCGGCACGACGGTCCACACTAAACAAGACACACTTACGACACTTACGGCAAGAGTGTGTTGTTTAGTATGAACCGAACGTGCCGCGATGGAGGTGCTAGCTCACAGCGGAGGGGAGATGCATGCAGGAAGCTAGATAGTGGATGAACTCACGCGTGACTAGTACCGGTGGAAAGGTTGATGGGGAGTTATTAATAAGGGCCTGGCCGTGGGAGGAACTGGTGCCAGCCATTCGATGTGGAGAGAATGGACGGGTGAGATCGAAATCCTGGGTATACGCCAATTATTGGTGACACGTGATATCACACGCCAATTATTGGTGGTATGTAATTATCACAGACGGTTATTAACGCGAACCGTGTGTGATAATAAATATCACAGACGGTTCTTAATACGAGCCGTCTGTGATGTTAGTTATCACAGACGGTTATTAATAAGAACCGTCTGTGATGTCTCAATTATCACAGACCGTTCGTGATAATAACCGTCTGTGAAAATATCACCGACGGTTGCCAGTTTAAACCGTCTGTGATGTAGCCGTCCAGTATATTATCACAGACGGTTTTTTTATGAAAAACCGTCTGTCATAAGCTTCATACCAGAACTGCTTCGCGCGTGTTTCGATGCCAGAACGCTTCGTGTTTCGATCGTCTAATTAACGTCTCTCGATCGTTATACGAAGCGTCTATATCATTAATGTTTGGGTATACGAACCGTTTGTGCTAAAGGTTAAATATGCGCTCCTAATCCAGGTCTTCTACGTACGTACAATACAATATACAATACAACATGGCTTCTACTACTGTTCTTGTGATCATCTCCTTCCTCTCATCTGTTCATCACGAATTGTTCGGCCGGAACCTTACACAGGCGGCCAGCAATTTGCATCTGGAGCAGCTTCTCCGCACCCGCCCTGCTCTCCTTCCCCGACTTTCTTGCATCCGTCAGCTTGACCTGATCCTCCGCCGTCGACGGAGGCGTCTCGCTGCCGCTCAAGAAAGGGAAACAGCTCTCACCCTGGTTCTTCTCCACAATGTGCGCAATGCGGAAGAAGCTCTACTCGCATTGCACAGACTGATGGATAGCCTTGCCGCTCATGCAGAAACAGCAGATTGTGAGGAATGTTTTAATGCTATCATGTACGACATGATGGATGCTGCTGATCATTTGCCCAGGCTGCACGAGGAAGTGCAGAGGACAAGGGCAATCTTAACAGCGTTCGAGAATTCAGCGGCTGATCCTCCAAGTCCCAAAGTCGAAGAAGAAGCGTACGAAGCCCAAAAGATTACAATCTGGGAAACTCTTTACCTGTGCGACTTATGTAATGAATTTCCCTCTAATTGAAATTAATAAATTTGCCTTTAATTTGTGACCTCTTGTCTCAGTAGTTCTGTAGTTAAGTTATTAGAAGCAATGTGTACTTATATATTAACCTCTGATCTAGAATATGACAGACAAAGGGACATCACAGCCGGTTCTTGTAAAAAACCGTCTGTGAACATTCCCAGACGGTTCTTAACAACAACCGGCTGTGATAGTCTACACAACACAGGCGGTTTTTAATAAAAAACCGTCTGTGATAATTTCAGATTATCACAGACGGTTTTTTATTTTAAACCGCCTGTGATACTAAAGTATCACAGACGGTTCATTGGTAAGGACCGTCTGTGATACTCGACTACTAACACAGACGGTGTCCAAATTAAAACCGTTTGTGTTAGTGTCAATCACAGACGGTTTTGTCAAACCGTCTGTGATGTAGCCGTCTAGTATAGCCTCTTTTGTAGTAGTGAAATCCAACTCCTACTGTGGCACAATAACTACCACATAGCTAATTATATACTAATCATAATGGTAAAACAATAACCGCATGTGCAAGAAAATTACCTATTAATGCTCGTAAGCCGATCTATAAGCATTGTAACTGCACTGACTTGAAAATCCAAATGAAGCAACACAAACTGCTCTTCCTCTATCGGTTTGCGAATTTTTTGTACGGATAATCCATTTTTTATTCGAAATTACATAAATATACCCGCGGGAAATTTTTTTACAAAAATAGGCTCCAGTCGCCTAATGGTTCAGCGACTGGAGCCTTTCGCCCAACCAGACCGCGACACAACATTTGTCGCTGCACAGTGGAGCGACTGCATCTAGTCGCTCTACCGTACGGCGACTTACATGTTGTCGCCGTTTTGTTAGGCGACTAGCATGCAGTCGCCATCCCATTAGGCGACTGCATGTAGCCCACGTGATTGTTTTGGATTTTGTGAATTTTGTAATGTTCAACCCGTAAAAATATGGTGAAGTTATAATAAAAGTTTATGTTTATTGTATATTGTAGGTGCGTAAAAAGTTTTAGAAACTATTTTTTAATGAAAGATTGAGTAGAGAACGATCGATACATACACTGTTAAGTGAGATAGTTTATGTGGGAAGAAGAGATGATAGACTTATGTAAATTTAAATAAACTTCATAATATAACTGTGAGTAACATGCCGCATATTTTTTCATTACATGCATAACATATATAGCATCTGCAGCACGCCTCACTCGCCATCCTGGTGTGCCCCATCACCAAGCCCGCGTCCTCCCATACGGCCTCGCTTGGCCGTCCTCCGGTGCAACGGGTTAGGACGATCCGAAAAAGTAAAACGAGCAGGAGGGTGTCTATCCCGCTCCTGCGCTGGTGGAGTCAGCTGCACCTCTGGCTGTGTGCCCTCCGGTGCACCGTGGAGGGCACTGCCAGAGAGAACCTCCGGTGCTGCGTCAGAGAACTGCCCAGGCCACTCCGCGAAAAACTGCTCCACATTGTCCTGGGCCGGGGAGACGCCGAGCTGCTGGTAAGTACCTGCAATAGTAATATCGTTAGTTCGTTGCATGTCATCTTGGGATAAAAACGAGATTAGACGATGCGTACCCATAGCTGGCGCCATCGAGGTAGGAGGAGGGGCGTGCACCCCCTGCGTGTGGAAGGGAATGTGCTGACGATGCGTGAAGTGAGGTGGTGTAGGAGGCTGTGCCCAGGCTGAACCCCCTGCCTGCTCCGAGTGAGGTGGTGGAGGACGTCCCCGCCCGCCTCGTGATCCTCCTCCGTGGCCTGCACCATCCGGGCAAGAGGGAGTAGCCCGGCATCTCGCAACCTGCAAACAAAGTGAAGATCAACACAGAACGTTCTTACGGTCACACTAAACACTGGCGTAGTGCAAATCTGGAAATCCAACGAGGGTCGAGTCCCCAGGCCACGCGAGGTGTGCGTGTCCGGACCACTCCCAGCTCAGTCGGCTCAGTGCTCCCTGGTGGCGGCACACGACGGGAAGCGCGATGAGAGCGGTCCACGTGCTCATCCAACAGCGCGTACCGCCACTCGGAGTCACGTCCAGCACCAGTCATACCTGCAAAATTTGTACAATAATTTCAACATTAAATTTTCTATAATAATACAACAAAAATACTACACAAAATTTGTACACTCAATTTTCTACATCTAAATTTATATATTACATTTTCTACATCTACGTTTCAATACTATATTTTGTACAATAATGCATTAAAAATGGTATACAAAATTTATAAACTAAATTTTCTAAACTTAATTTCTAAACTACATTTACTAAAGAAAATTTGAATATTAAATTTCTAAATTAGATTTCTAAATTTAATTTGTACACTAAATTTCTAAACTAAATTTTCTAAACTAAATTTCTAAACTAATTTCTAAACTACAATTTCTAAACTAAATTTCTAAACTACATTTCTGAACTACAATTACTAAACAAAATTTGAAAATTAAATTTCTAAATTAGATTACTAAATTTAATTTCTACACTAAATTTGTAAACTAAATTTCTAAACTACATTTTCCAAACTAAATTTGTAAACTAATTTTCTAAACTATATTTTTTAAACAAAATTAGAAAATTAAATTTCTAAATTAAATTTCCAAACTAAATTTCTAAACTAAATTTCTAAAAACTTTCTAAACTACATTTTCTAAATTAAATTTCTAAATTAAATTTCCAAACTAAATTTCTAAAAACTTTCTAAACTACATTTTCTAAATTAAATTCGTAAACTAATTTCTAAACTACATTTTCTAAACTAAATTTCTAAACTATATTTTCTAAACAAAATTTGAAAATTAAATTTCTAAATTAAATTTCTAAACTAAATTTCTAAACTACATTTTCTAAACTAAATTTCTAAAAACTTTCTAAACTAATTTCTAAATGGATTTCTAAACTACATTTTCTAAACTACATTTCCTAAACTAATTTTCTAAAGTAAAATTATAAACTAAATTTATAACATTAACAAAAATTATAACACAATAAAATACCTGAAAATCAGCTCTCCCTCTCCTCCTCTCCCCCTTCTCTTCTTCCTTCTTCCTCTCTTCTTCTCTTCTTCTCCCTCTCCTCCTCTCCCCCTTCTGTTCTTCCTTCTTCCTCTCTTCTTTCTCTTCTTCTTCTTCTACTCGCCTCTGCGCGCTCGGCCGAATACAAACAGTGCAAAGGCCGACGCCGTCCGAGAACTTATATGGCATTTAGTCGCCCAACGGTTCGGCGACTGCATTTCAGTCGCCGAACGGTCCGGCGATTAGATTGCAGTCGCCGAACGGTTCGGCGACTGCAATCAATCGCCCAACGGTTCGTAAATTCATTAAATGCCGCAGTGTGGTTGGGCGAAAGGCTCCAGTCGCCGAACCATTAGGAGACTGGAGCCTATTTTTGTAAAAAAAAAATTTTCCCGCGGGTATATTTATGTAATTTCGAATAAAAAATGGATTATCCGTACAAAAAATTCATCGGTTTGCTGCACTGCCTCGGGAGGGATGAACAAAATGCAATTGCGAATAGCAGCCGTAGGCGTCCACAGCCATTATATAGTTGAACAAGATGCACTGCACGTAGAGGCCAGAGAAACAAGAGAACGAAGGAACTAACATGTGTGGACAAAAAGGGCAGCCGGGACCCGCGGTGATAGAGAGCGCATTCAAGCCAGGACCCACGTTGTTGGAGTGAGAATTTTTTTCAAGCGCGTTTGCCAGTCGGTACAATTGTTTTCGTGGGAAATAAATTCAAATTTTTTAAAATTTTAGATATAGGAAATGAGGTTGAAAAAATATAATTTTTTCAATGGATTCTTATAACATAGTTTAGTTGCTTGTGTAATTATTTTCTAATTTTAAACATTAAGAATTTTTGTTTGTACTTTATTTATGTGTACTACTTGCACGAATTAGTAATATACAAAATGATGTGGAAATATTTTGAAAACTTGTTACGCAGTGTAATTGCTTGTGTATTGTTTTGGAATTTTATATGTTCTGAAATTGTCTCGAAAATTGAGGGTTTACATCTCATAAATTAGGACCTTACATTTTGAAAATTAGGGTTTCATCATTTCATGTGAGTTGGAATGTGGGAGTTCCATTTGACTAATTTTCTTCGGTACCTATTTAGCTAGTTTTGCTGCCCCCTTGGGTCTTATCACTGCACAAGGATGTTTTATCTAGTCTTGTCACTGTACAAAGCTACCCCGTCTGGTTATGTATCTTCACGTTCGCGAGGCAACGGGCCCGAGGAGGTATCGTCATGTCATTTCATGTGTGTGGTCATCATTTTGTGCGCGTGGTCGGTGAAGTGGGTGGGGGCCACCCACTTCTTGTGGTCGGGGAGTGCCGATACAAAGTAAAAAGTAAAATTACTTACTGTAAAGTACGAAGTGGAAATTAAAATAAACTTTATAATAAAGTTGGGAATAATAGGGCGCACAAGGTTTCGTTATGTCCATAAGAAACTGTATCATGCACGTTGCAACAAATCGAAGTACTCCTACGATATATATACGCCTTTTTGGAATGGAAATAAATTCGACCTTCGGGGGACTAATTCGGAATGGCCTGACCTATTGAGTGGACTAGAGCCATTTCCCCTTCCTTGCGAGCTCGGTGTTGAACTCCTCGGTGACCTCCTTGGCCTTGGCTGCCATTTTCCTCTTTTTCTCATGCTCCTCTCACAAGCCTCGTGCTCTCTGCGCATGCACGCCTTGAGATGAGCTTTCGTCTCCTGACGTATACGGTTGGTTTGCTCGTTGTTGAGGCGGTCCTCCTCTTGGATCTTGCAGGCCCTTTTGACATGCCACTCCTCGTAATTGAGAGTCCACTGGTCATGTGGGTAGATCTCTAGGTCAATCCACTTGCGGTAGCCATATAACGGTTCCGGGGACTACGGGTAGACGGAAGAGGTTGTTAGTGCAGTGCATACTTCGAAAGAGAAACAGTATGGGAATGCACTATAACTAGTCCTTACTAGCTGTAGATAGCTACTCGTGTCTCAACGGTGGTTGGTATAGTCATAGGAGTAGGTCGTGCAACCCTAGTAACGCATGCCTAGGTTGAGCCGTTGCTTAGACTTGAACAACTTGCATGGGTTCTTGCACCAACAGAGGGGCGGCATCTCCCCCTCAGGTGGGTGTTGCGGCCAAGGCTCGGTTGGAACGTTCAGGACGGGGTTGCTGCTATGGGGGCTGTTATTACGGGGAGTTGGCCACCTGGCACATTCACTTGTTTGTCTTGGGTCGCAGCAGCCCTTACTTGTTTGTCGCGGGTTTGCGGGTCTCCTCCCATTGCTTCATCATCATGTCCCATTGCTTCTTTTGCCTCTTGTCCATCCCGATGTGGTCACGCAAGTTCTGGTGTATGTTGGGTTTGGTTGTGTAATGTTCCCTCCCAGATCTCTTCCACCTCCTTTTATAAGCCGAAGGGTTGGCATGGTGTGGTTAATTTTATGTGAGTAGCCTGTGAGGCAGAGTATTGCCTTGTCTTTCTGAAAAGTTGCTGGTGAGGTAGAGTGTTGTCACGTCTAACTTTGGATAGTGTTGGCACGTCCTGCTTTGCAGAGTCCTTTCTTTTCAGTCTGAAAAGTTGAGGAGGTCAATGTTGTTAGTGCTTAGTCTTGTCACTGCACATAGCTCCCTCATCTGGTGTAGCTATTGCATAAAGCTGTCTCGTTTCATCTGGTTACTACTTAAAGCCGCCTCTTCTAGCGTAGTCGATGCAAATAGCTGCCCAGTTATAGTGTATTGTCACTGCTTAAAGGTGCCTCGTCTAGCGTAGTCACTGCACATAGCTGCCCCATTTGGTCTTGTCACTGCACAAAGCTGCGTCATTTGGTGTAGTCACTGCACAAAGCTGCCCTGTTTGCTCTTGTCACTATGCAAAGCTGTCTCCTTTGGTCTTGTCACTACTGAAAGCTACCTCATTTGGCCTTGCCACTGCTCAAAGCTACCTTGTTTGATCTTGTTACTGCTCAAAGCTGTCCCATTTGGTCTTATCACTACACAAAACTGGGGTGACTGGTCTAGTCACTGCGTAAAGCTGTCCCATTTGGTGTATACACTGCATAAAACTGCCTCATCTGGTATACTCACTGCACAAAGTTACCCTGTTTGGTCTAGTCACTGTGCAAAGCTGCAAGCTAACACATGACCCGCTATATCAGTCTCCCCCCGCGGGCTATAAAATGCACAACCAATGCTCCAAAAGCAGGAGCACTTGACCCTCCCAACTGTAGAAAGAAGAACCTTCTCTGTACTCTAGTAACATAACCTGGCAGACGCCGAGGGGGCAGTCCAACCGAGGTCGCCAACGCAAGACCTTCCCCTGGAAAGGAGGGAGAACTTTGGCCCCAACTACTGCTTGATGGCAAACATGCGTGCTCAACCGGTATGGCCGAAATGTAGACACAGGGTGGACGTAGTCGTGTAGGTCATGGACGGCCATTTTGATGGTAGACGATGTTTTTTCCGACGCCCACACTCTAGTGTATAAGTAGCCAATAGTATATTTTCTGTTACTGTTAATAGAGCTTCCATGTTATCCCTCCTTTCCAAGTAGATAGCGAAATGTGACTTTGTCTGCTGGATCGATCCTCCCCATGAACACCATGTTGTGACATACATGGATACATTGTGGTGCCGAATCGTAGAGTTGGAAGCACAGTTGATAATCTCAATGAGGAGAACAATGACATCCGCCAATAGATGCAGCGCGAGAGGGGCAACGAGGAGGTCGTCAACATAGGAAGTTCGTATAATCCCATATGCTACTGCATGAACCCTAGCTGCATATGTGTATGCCACTACAACAACGACCACCCTGTGCAATACTCCATTTGGGTAGCATGAGGCACCTTCTACCAGTAGCCATGCCTGAAGAAGCTTGTACCACAGTAGTCTCTCTTGTTGTACACAGTTATATTCAATCTCCTAAAGCTTATAACTAAATGGTGCATGCATCGTTGCGGTTTCCATTTATTGTGTGGACTACTCCAGCACTGTGTTGCGTGGCCCCGTTTGGTGTTATGTCCCCATTTGGTGTTATGTCATGCAAGAAGCAATTTACAATGCATCTTTTAGTAAATATGTTATTTATAAGAAATGACATCATTTTATGTAAGATGTATTTGAATGATGTCAGTTTTATTAGCAAAATAACTTGAGAAGAACACTCCAATGAGAAGATTATTATTTGCACAAGGTGGTGTGGGTATGCATTGTACATACGTACATCGTACAAAGGAGTGTAGGTAATAACGCGACAGTACCGAAGAAGGTATATATGAACTCATTGTGCATGTGGCCGCCGCTTTCTCTGACAGCATATGTGATCCTCAGAGAAGGTAAACCTAATTAGGGAGCATCGTGAGTCTCGAAGGTCGTACTGCGAGGGCTGAACCACAGGTGGGGCTATGGACAACTCCATGGAGAGCTGTGACAGATGGCTAAAAATGTAGGTCAGCCAGTCGACCGAAGAGGGGTCCACAGCTTGCTCAAATGGTATAGCTTGTTTAGGCCAAATGCTATGACATTTATAATGCATAGTACTATTGGAAGGTGTGTACCCGGGGAGTCAAAAATGCAGAAAATGGACCCTAGCCTTCATGTCCAAGTTGCTCTATGCAAACTTGCAGAATTCATGCAATGCGTTAGTGCGTCACAGTGTGCACACAGATTCTATTTACTACGTTACAGCGTACCTGTGTATCCGGCTGTGCGAACGATGATCCTGTAGACAAATCGATCATGTACTACTGCATGGTGTATCCTTGGTACGTCTGGCCGAACCACTTCCAGAGCTCATGCATGTACGAACGTGGGCAATGCGTCCTATGGACGCTGGGCAAGTCGGGATCGCTATCAGGAGTCAGCCCCCATCGGCCCGGTGAGGATGCTCGGTCCTGGGTCACCCTCCATGACAACGACGGCTATAGCAAGCTGATGTCCCATCGCAAGTGCTACAAGAAAAAGCAATACTGATAGATATGTTGTAATCGAGTGCCTGAACAAAAAGCTCACAACTGCCGTACCAGTGGACCAAGGCGTGTGGAGGATGAGCGACCATAGCTGGGACAACTCCCGAACTACAACGGAAGTGCGGACAGAGGTGCAGAGGGAGGTGGGGAGGGAGGCTACCCTTAGTGTCCACCTCACTATATGGCAACATCGTCGTGGTGACCACAACTGATGGTCTCATTCCCGCCAGCGCGTCATCGTACATGGCACGTATTGAGTCCAAGAGGTGACCGATGGTGTTTTTCCTCCCACGCCGTAGAGCATCACCTGCCTCGTTGTGGATACGGTGAAAGTGGTCATACTGCAAGGGAACCAAGACTGAGTTAGAGACGTGTAGGCGTGGAAGTAAGTTGTGTAAAATATTTTACCATCTCATCCTGGCATGCGACTCAGTGCTGGTCAAGACCTGCTCGTACAATAGCCTCATGCGTGATGTCCTCTGGATGCTGCGGTGCCGGAACTGTTAACCTGCTCCTTGTGCGTAAGACGTACCACCGCAAGTACATAGGGTAGGTATCGATGTCGTATGGTTGTGCCTCATAGAGAAACTCCATAGTCTCCCTCTTGGCCCATAGCTGCATACATGGTAGCTGCGTCTGCCTCCAGTCATCACCTTGTGCCCTCTCCTTGTTTGCCTGAAAGTAAACTAGTATGTTAGATAGGTGAAAAAAGAGGTGCACATAATAGGTAAATGGATTAAATGAGATGGCAACATACCCGTGGGCCTGCGGTGCAAAAGGTCATCCCAGTGGTACTTGCACCTCCTGGTATAGGCCAAACTATGTCATTACCCACTGCGGGGAGTAAGGCTCAACCATAAAGGAGAACACCAGGTGGCATATCGTCATCCAATACATGTCGTCCTATTTGCACAAAGTAGACAACCCAAAGTGGGCGATGCACTCAATGAACCCTGCAGTCCATGGCCACCAGACGATCTCATCCTTGTGTAGAGTCTCGAACTAGTTGTGCAACTTGAGATACACACGCCTCGGCCTCTCACTGGCCCACTGTAGGTGAGCATGTGTCAAACAGGTACCCATTATGGGCCTGTCAACTGTGTTCACCATATAACTCGGGCATGAGCTGAAAAGGATGCACGGTGCTTCACAAGTACGGCCTGCCCACCGTGAAGTGCTCCCATGACCACAGCTGTATGAGGATGTAACACACCACGAGGACTGGCTCCCCGCCCATACTATGCTACGAGCTATCGCACAGCCCTCGGTATGTGGCCTAGAGCACTACGGAGCCCCAGCTGTACTATGGCACATCATTCGGCAAGGCGTCTGCCAATACCTAAGCGAGATGGATGTAGCCAGGGTACACCCAATCTCCCTGGGTGGTAGAAAATAAGACCCACCCAATCAGGAACAACAGGTACACAAGGTAGTGCGTCCGCACTAACTCCTCCATCGCATCCATGGGGCAGGTCATGTACTGCCATAGCCACTAATGTGGAACACCTGATATATTCTTGGGGAGTGCACAACCGAACCTATCCTCCATACGCACCCTCCAATTTGCTCGCTAGGGAGGTGGCACTACCATAGTACCCCACAGTGGTAAACCGATGAGCATACTTATATCCTGTAGAGTAATGGTTATCTCCTCCCACTGAAAGTGGAAAATGTGATTCTCCGATTGCCAATGGTCCACGAGGCTGTGGTCCAATAGTAGTAGCCTAGAGTTCCATAGGTGTGGGATGTACTGGTGGTCCAGAGGCCAGTGCTTTCTGGGGTCCTAAGGATGAGGCTCGGAGGCCCAACACCAGATGACCCGCCAGGCATCAATGTCACCCGTCCCAATGTGGGTCTAGTAGCTTGTACGTGATGCCACCTAGAGACTGTGCCATCTCCTGAGGAACATATGAGAGGAAGTTAGTTTGCAATGAAGACATGACGAGCAACAAAGCAAAAAATAAAGTAAAGCATTTCAATAATTCAAAAATAAAGTAAGTGAAAAAATCACGGACAAGCTCAATGCATTTCAACATGACAACAAACAACACAAATACATCTCAATGTATTAACCCATCTGGAGAACATGACGTCACTTGCAATACAACATGGTCGCTATGGGGCATTGCTCGCACTAGCTCTGTTTGGGCAGTTGCCTATGGAGTGGCCGACTGTCTTGCACAATCTGCATCGAGGCCCCTAACCCATTCGCCACGCTGACTCTCATCCATGTCATTACGGATACAATGGGACTGTCGTCTTCCACAGCTTGCCTGCTTCAATGTGTCATTCGGCAACCACTTAACCTCTCCTAGCATACGTCCCTGCAGTGCATGTGCAGCCCGTACGGATTGAACTTGGCACTCCATGTGCTACAAAGGTGGTGGATGTCATAGTACTTAGAGATGTAAGCTACTGAGGCCTGTCGCCACACCACGCACACTTTGTACACATGGGAGCATGGCTTATGAAGAAGTTGTGGCTTGTTGCACATGCAGGACGCTTTGTCATCAAGAGTGCATACTTGCTTCTGATCCCCTCTAGTTTGACCCATGACATATTTCGCCCTCAGATGGATCTCAAATTTCTTCATGATCCCAGATAAGGGTCGAGCATTGTGGGAATGAGCCTTCTTGACCTTCTTGTCCATGATCGCCTGCATCACTTCAGAGAATTGCTTGCCTTCCTCTGGAAGCTTGTTTGCCATCGTGGCTATGTTAACGAAGTACCTGATGGTATGGTTCTAGGTCTCCTTGACAATTGCGGTGATTGGTAGGGATCGGACACCCTTAAGGACCTTATTGTACACTTCTGACATGTTGCTTGTTATTATTCCATATCTTGCACCACCAGAGTCATCGAAGAGAGACCATTTCTCCAATTCTGGGCATGAGAGTGAACCCACTTCATGAACTCCCCAACTCTCGTGGACCCTCTTGTCGGTTCACCTTGGCCTGCATCAAAATGACTTACATGCTTGCTAGTCTCCTCATCAAGCTGTCTCCACACGGCCTCAAACTTTCGCCCTTGGTTCTGTACGCACAACTTCTTGAACAACTTTGTCAATTCCTTGCTTCGAAACCTTGTGTGGAAGTTAGCCGCGAGATGCCTCATGCACCAATGGCTCCCAACATCATTCCACTACAAAGGCGGCTCCGTCCGATTCTGCATCGTGCTAAACGGGGACAGCAACCCAGCATTACGGTCCAAGATGACACAAACATATAGCCAGTCATGAACGACCGCTTGCTTTGCATTGGCCAAGAACCACAACCAGCTTAGTAGGATGCGGCAGCTCCTGCTTGTTAATGCATGTGCTGGGATTTGATTCTGCAATTTGATGGAGCATTCTTGAGACTAGGTCATAGGCCTCCTCGTATGGTACATATGCTCCAAGGCCTTCCTTTTCACCCGCCATGCCTTGTGGTAGCTGATATGGAACCTGATTGTATTGGCAACATCTGCCAATAGAACCTTCGGTGAAACAGAAACATCTACCATGATGAGATGGCTTATCAGGCTCACAATGTACGATGACGTGATGTTGCAGTGCCTGTGAAGTGGCTCAGCAAGCACGCATGTGTGATCCTTCATCATGGTAATCTGAAAGTCTGTGGCCGCTCCCCTCGATCGCTGTGCACAGACCTTGCCGATGCAAGATTCGTCCGCACACTTCAGATGTATGTGTCTAGGTTCAACCTTTGCACCTGATATATCCTACTAATGCTGACAGTGTATCTGGCAATGGCCTACTGAGCAGTGCTCTTATTAGGGAAGCATTGCCCTAAGAGAAGGGTGTCTTCATTAAACCCCTACTGTGCCTCACTACTACAGACGGTGTTATCACAGACGGTTCAAAATCATCATCACAGATGGTTTCTAAACCATCTGCATTTATGTGTCAGTGATAATAGTTGGTTATCACAGACGGCTCCCACACCATCTGTGCTAACTTACAACACAGACGGTTTTTCTGAAAAACCATCTGTGATATTCCTTTATCACATATGTTTTTTGTATTAACCATCTGTGATAACGTGTATATCACAGACAATTTTTTTATTAACCATATGTGATATGCACGATATCACAGATAGTTTTTGTTATTAACCGTCTGTGATATGGTGCATATCACAAATGGTTCAGTGTTCCAAACCATCTGTGATATCGTGCATATCATAGATGGTTTAGTATTTCAAACCGTCTGTGATATATATCACAGATGGTTTAGAACACCGAACCATCTGTAATAGCTATTTCAACAGCAATGTTAATTACTCTTTTTTGGCTAGCCTCAGGATATGCTAGCCATGCCATCTGAAAACAAGCAAGATCACGTATATATAGCACAGGAAAATCATTACATAAATCTCACAGATGAATGAAACAACACAAGTTGATCACATATATAGCATGACAATCGTTACACAGATCTCACAAATAAATTAAATTAAATGAATTGTTTAATTAAGAACAATTGAGTGATTACAATTGAATCCAATGTTTCAACATCTAATCACCATTGCCAAGGTGGAACTCTTTAGTCTTGTTTATGACCTCTGCTAGCAAGAATTGAGAGAGATTTCCTCGAATTTCGATGAGTTTGTCTAGATCAATTGCACTTTTGTCGAAGTCCACACGCTGTCGCTAGGAGTAATGTTAAGTCATTAGCATGTGTGTGTATATATATATATATACATATATAATAAAATAATAATAATTATTGGAAGGTTGACAAATCTCTGGATCATTCATCTTAGCGTCCATGATTTCCTTCATATGGCGGCAAACGTAGAATCCACATACGTTACCCTGTAGCTACTGGTGGCACTGTAAAAATAGAATTACATACATAGGTATTGTCAATTCTATATGCATTATAACAAAGTGTAATATACTATTGTTGTGTTGTAGTGGGTACCGAAAATCGTGTCCTATGTTTTAGTGTGTCGTTGGATTACTTATGTCTCCCTCCCTAGGCAACATAAGTGCTAAACGACCTACATGATTCCAAAAAAGTTAGCATCGGCCATTGCAATGAAGAAAAGATTACAATAGAGTTATGTATGGAGGAAATGAGTTTACCTGTTAATTGTTTGTTGCACATGAGTGAAGTCGTGGTTGCTACTAAGTAAAGAATCAAGGTATATTAACTTGCTCCACTTTGGTATAATCACGATCAGAATCTAATGACCCCTAGTCATGTATGTCACTATAGTGATTAATCCTAAGTTCATGTTGCATAAGTGCTACAAATGAAATTTGTATGGCAATTAGTGAAGCACTTACCCTTGGTTGAAGGGTACCATCAATCCGCTCATTATGCAATCTTAGACGAAGGATGCATTATCATTGATGGATTGCTCAGAGACCAAGTGTGGGTTGAAGAAACCTACCAGTTCTCGCTGTCATCGGACTTGTTAGATTATGTATCTATACATAAGCAAAGAGTAATGGCATTTATCAGTATGACATGAATGTAGAACATGATTGTACAGTACACTTACAGTGTGTAGCATTATAGAAGTGTGGCGTCGAGTTACTCAAGGTTGAATAGTGAGAATAAGTCTTCAAAGGTCTCGACGAAGTAGCCTGAGTCATGGAGGAAATGCACTTCCATGTATCTCATAGTGAATCCACTATGCCAGTTTGGCTTCATGTTAGATATCTTCATGTACCAGGTATGCAATGTAACGCAAACCAGTCCAACCTGGGTAATTGTGACCCGGGGACCAACGACACTCCGAGAATGAACTTCCATTGCCAGGGAGGCACCTTAATCTTCTTTGGTTGGGTCTTAGCACCTCGCTTACGATACATTTTTGATATCGTCTCTATAGGGCCAATGCAACAGGCTTCAGAAATGGAGCTGGAGGTGGAGCCATAGGAGCCGATGTGACAGGTCCAAGGCGATGTCCCTCTTGGGCCACTAGATGCGGAGATCACGGCATGGATGAGTCGAGGGTGATGTCCCTCTTGGGCCACTGGATGAATGTCTAGATGGCATTCCTTAATGTCGTAATCTCTTTGTTGGGGCTTCTTAAGAGGGACGATCCTAAAAATATTGTTAATCATGTCCACCTAAACCTTCACGAAATCGGTCTCTAGTTGGGCACCATGCACCAGCGTCCCTGACAGCCATGGATATGCCATCCCCCGCCCAGCGTCAATAGGAATGGAGCCAATAAACCTGACTCTGAGAATGCAAGGCGTGGGCTCCTACATAAAGATACACGATGAACTAAGGTGTCTAATAGGTAGATCTCTCTATTATAAATAGGTACATTACCTGAATATCATTGTTAGGTAAGTGGGTGTCGCTATGTTGATTAATTGGCATGGATGCAAAGTTACTCCGATGTTGAAGGGGACTGGGTATCACATTAACGGGGTGAGTTACGATTGGTTGCAGACTTGTCTCAGTTTTTCCCTCAATGAATCTATCTCTCCTCGAAGTGAGGCAGTTTTCTCTTGAAGTGAGGCAGATAGTTGTGTCCTCAAGTTGTGCACGAAGCTCCTGTTTTATTTGTTCGTCATGATAGGCCTTGGATCTCTTGCTACTCCTATATATCTCAGAGTCATTTGGGAATCCGTGCCTCCAAGATACGTAAACCCCTAGGCCTCGCATGTGACCTGGGTGCTCCTTGTTTCCTAGGGCCTGTGGTAGTATATCTCTCTCCCTGTATTCTTCAAAGGAGTCTCGGGAAGATTCAGTAGTCAATGATTGCTGTAAGAGGCAATCATGTTATTTTCAAACCCATGAAGTTCAAGAGGTATTAACAACTATGTAGTTTAACATATCTTACCAGGCGTTACGACACTTCCTCGTTTGTGGGGTTTTTAAAAGAGGAGACACCCGAAGACGTGGTTGATGACCTCACTCTTAACCAGTTTTGGGCACGCTCGTTTGCAATCCCGGCAAATGGTGGAGAGACCTCCGATAGAACTGTGACCTCGTCCTACATCGTCCACACTTTTACTCGCGTACCCAACAGTGCCGAGTCTGTGAGAGTGAGTGTTTTGTGACTAGAGAGCCTTGTGCGCCATACTTTATTGTTCAAATTCGGTGGTCGTCTTTATCTACACAAAGGCCTCCCATATTTCTGGTGACACGAAAGGATACCTCATGAAGGGCATGAGATCCTTGGCCATGTACTGTGTGACAAGAGTCTTCTTGAAATTTTTCCATGCATTTCCCATCGCGAGGAGCGCCTACCATTGCACAAGTCCCTGTACTTCTTTTGGGATCTCGAATGAATTTGTTATTTCTGCCCATAGCTGATTTGTCTGATCCTTTGCCAAATCTTTCTAGCTTGCTATAGTGATGGGAACCCGTTGCCTTCCAATTATTCTATAGGTAGTCCAAAATGTTGCCTCTACTTTTTTCGGTTGCAGAGGGACCCCATCCAGAGAGACCACTGTGATGATCATTCGGCCCTCTGGCCTTTTTGATACTCCTCGGCCATGCTTAGTTATCATTCGGCCCTCTAACAATTGAAGCATATATCATGAAGAACTAAAGGTCATAAAACCAATTAGTCAACTACTGAAGATCACAAAACAAATTAACCAACTATTGAGACAGACCACAAGATTGACAAATAACAGTAGTAGTAACAATTTAGAGCTCAAACTTGAATATTCAATTTTAGTATTAGATCTTGTAGCTAACAAGTGAAGCATAAATCATGAAGTACTAAAGATCACAAAACAAATTAGCCAACTATTGAGATTAGATCTTGTAGCTAATAAGTGAAGCATATATCATGAGGTATTAGACCAATATCATCATCGAGCTAATATCTGAACCCACTGTGGGATTCGGGTTTCGTACCGTATTGAGGAGAGGAGGCCAGCGTCGTGAGGGAGAGGCGGTGTCATGAGGGAGAGGCGATGTCGGGAAGGAGAGGCGGCTGATGTCAAGAGCAAGAAGCAGTGTCAAGAGGGAGAGGCGGTGTCACGTGGAAGAGGCGGCATCGAGAGGGAGAGGCGGCTGGCGTCGGGAAGGAGAGGCAGCTGACGTCGGGAGGGAGAGGCGGCCAATGTTGAGAGGGAGAGGCGGCGTCACGAGGAAGAGGCGGCATCAGGAGGGAGAGGCGGCCGATGTCGGGAGGGAGAGGCGGCCGACGTTAGGAGGGAGAGGCGGCATTGGCAGGGAAAGGTGGTGTCACGAGGAAGAGGCGGCATCGGGCGCGAGTGAGCAGTCTGATCTAGCAAAACCTAACAGGGGTGGTGGAGATGGAGTGCGTGAGTGAGGACTCTGTGAGCAGAACCTATCCTTGAGGTAAATTTATAGAGAAACTATCATAGATGGTTCTATTATGGAACTGTCTGTGATATTCAACATATTCCAAACAGTTCCTACACATTCGAGGTCCACGGTAGTGACGTCATACTTATCGACCTTTACACCCCGTGGGAGTTGGACTCAACGGCACTAAAATAGAGGAATCTTAAAAATTACGTAATCAAGCTCCCAAATCTCCTCTGCAAGCCCGTAGTATGAGCTTGTGCCAACAATACTGACGTGCACATCAAAGGCATCTATGCGGACACCTGAGTTCTGCACTATGCTCTTTCTATCCTGATCTGTTGTATAAAATGTGTAGCCATTAATGTCGTAGCCTTGTCATGTCACAATTGCAAATGTTGGCTCTTTTGCCAACCATTGTAGTGTTTCACTTGACGACCTCCCATTCAATCGCACCTTCAACCATTCATTGAATCGATGGTTTTGTTGTCTCGTGATCCAAACCTCCGACTGGCCTGTATTCTCTTGGCTAGCATGTCCTTGTGCTCTTCAATACACGGGGTCACTTCAGTCATGTGTTGTAAAACCGTGAAATGGGCTTGAGCATACGTATCTTGATCCGGAGTTATTGCTTTCCTTCTGATAATCCTGATACCCTCTAGCCACCCCTTGTGATGAGATAGAGGTACACCTATCGGATCGACCTGAGCCATGTAACCGATGCAAAACTCAATGACCTATTCGGTTGTATAACCTTTGATGATGCTACCCTCTGATCGAGATTGATTGCATACATAGGACTTAAGAATTCCCATGTACCTCTTGAACGGGTAGATATGACGTAGAAACACGGGGCCGCATATCTTTATCTCTTTCACAAGGTAGACAATGAGATGGACCATGATATCAAAAATGACAGAGGGAAATACGTCTCTAGATGACATAGAGTCGTCACCACCTCGGTTTGTAGAGCATGTAGTCCATCGGGATCGATGACCTTCTGAGCAATTGCATTAAAGAAATAACATAGCCTTATGATTGTCACTCAAACCTTGTTCGACAAAATGCTTCTAATTGCAACAGGTAGCATTTGTGCTATTAGCACAGGATAGTTATGAGACTTCATGCCAATTAATTTCAAATGTTCCATAGAACTAAGTTTCTTCATGCTAGCGGAGTGATTGGACGGAACTTTCACACCATGTAAGCACTGGCACAGTTGAATTCTCTCGGACTTAGACAGAGTGTAGCAAGTTGGGGAGAGGTACATCCAGCCTTTATCGGTGCTAACTCGGTCCTGATTTCATAGCGACCAAATCACGCCTTGCGTTGACACCATCATTTGTTTTGTCAGGAATGTTCAGTAAGAGACCAATCAAGCTGTCACATGCATTCTTCTCTACATGCATGACATCGATGCAATTGCAAACTTCTAAGTGTTTCCAATAAGGTAAGTCCCAAAATATTGACCTCTTCTTCCACATGTTCTTCCGACAAGTCCTCAATTTACGTCCCTTTCCAACACAACGTCGATATTCTTGACCATATCATAGACCTCTTTCCCATTAAAAGGCATTGGTACTGAGTTATCCTCTTTTTTTCATCAAATTGTTTCTTTATCTTGCGGTATAGGTGATATTTTGGAAGGAACCTATGGTGACGCATGTACATATTTTACGTGAGTTGTTCAACCACACACTCTCAGTATAATCTAAAAGTGCGGATAGACTTTGGCACCTTTTGTACTCAACCCTGACATGTTACCAAGGGCAAAAAAATCATTAATGGTGCAGAACAACGTGGCGTATAGAGTGAAGTTCTCTCATTTGTCTGCATCCCATACATGTACCCCTTCGTTCCACAGTATCGCAAGATCTTCCACCAAAGGAGCTAGGTACACATCAATATCGTTCCCAGGTTGCTTTGGCCCTTGAATAAGTAGTGACATCAAAATATACTTCCGCTTCATACACAGCCAAGGAGGAATGTTGTACATGCACAGAGTCACAAACCAGGTGCTATGTCGGCTGCTCATGTTACCAAAAGAATTCATTCCATCTGTACTCAAGTCACATGGAGAAATGTAGTATAATGATAAAGGCAACAAAGGAAGGCATAAAGGGTTATTTGAGCATAAAACGACATCTAAAGAAAATACAGTAAATAGATTGAAAATGCTGAATTTAATACAGTAACTAAAAACAGTAATTGTAAATGAAATTAATACCGTTAGTGCAGGCTCCGACCAAATACTAACCTAACCACGGGCATCCCACCCAGACCATCTTTTCCAAAATATCCTATATGGATTCTATCCATCCACACAGTTGTAGGGGTGACCCCCACCTAAGCCCAGCCGGGTGTTAGAAGGTTGTAAGGCCCAAAATGGGATATGTATAATGACATAAATGCCCCTGAGGAGGATACTTGAGCGTAAGGGCATTATTGTAAAACACTCCCCATGTGGATATATATATACCGTCCAGGCCATGGGGGAAACCCTAAGCATTGCTCACCTAACTCTCCACTACCATACCTCTCTCTCTGTTTGGTCTGTAACCACAACACACACGCTTCCAATCACTCATGGATTCCATCTACCCATAAGCTTTTCAAAAACCATTTTTGAAAAACAAAGTCTAATCTGTGAAAAACTTTACTCGGCATGCCCATGACCATGGGTACGGCTATCTAGGATAGATTATACACTCTGCAGAGGTTGTAAAGCTTTACCCACAAGAAATGATCATCCCATATTGCCATCGGATTAACACACTTCCTTAGGGGTGTGTTTGGTTCGTGGATGGAGGTTGTATCGTATATCCTGACTGAGTGGATGCAGGCTGAGTGGAATCGTATTTCAGAAAAAGAAGATGTTTGGTGAGGTTGCATGAGCGGATGCAAAAAAATTGAGATGCTGTTTGGTTGCCTGTATGAGCGGATGCAGTCTACCAAACCTGAGAGGCTGACACGTGGGACCGCATAAGATACACTGCATCAACCCATCCAGGATGGCCAGTGAAGCTCATTTTGAGTGTATCCACCCATCCAGGATGAGGGCGTATTTTTGCATCCGCTCATGCAGGCTGCATCCACTCATACAGGCAACCAAACAGGCTCTTTCTCAGATTATACAGATCCACCCAGCCAGAACGAAGGAGATTCAGGCAACCAAACACACCCTAGGTGTACGGCGAGAAGATCATGACAAGACCTTTACAATGCAAAACCTTCAACCTGGTCAGCCAACACTAAGGTTTCACTCTAGTAAGGAATCCACCAGACCGGTACCCCTCTTGAGCCGAGTGAGAATTCTCATGGCACACGCCACGCTTACTTTCAACCTACAACATGACTCAGGTTAGGACCCACAAATTAATCAGCCAGGACTGTCCCATACCAGCCTTGTGGTAGTACGATAGGGCTTTACAATAGTAGTTCATAGACCGGTCCTTAATTGACTTAGGCTCAACCACATACCCCTATGCCCGACAATTAATACTGTGTCTCCGAACAACAGTGCATGCCTGCTCCCACCACCTAACCATTAGCCTAAGTCCAAACCAGATTTTATTTCTTTATTTCAAAATATTTTATGATCCTTCTTGACTCACCGAAGTCAAGAATACATTTCAAAAGCTTATAATTTTATGTGAAAAAGTTGTCCCAAAACAAAAATTATATCTAAGCAGGTCTAAGAATTTGATATAAAATTCTCTAGTCCATACTAGTGTACTAACTAGAGTTTTATTCTAGGGTAACAAGGTATAATGTTACACAAGATCAAAGGTGTCAATAACAATTGGGAATTAACTAAGTTTAAAACTGGAAATGAAATACTTGAATAAACAAATGCATGCAATATAATTTAAAATAAAATAATTTTATTTGCAATCTGGGATCGACATGATCAAGGTGTGTGACTTGCCTTGCTCCTCAAACTGGTGTGAATCGTCGTTGAAGAATTCTCCGGAATGTTGCAGTCTACATATGAAAATAACCCACCAAACTATTCAAAATAAATTCAAATAAACTCCAAATATTTAAATTGAAGGCAAAAATGGATAGATTTGAATTTTTGATGAATTTAGAAATTTGAATGGGCTCAATCGGAGTTAGAATGAAGGAGAACGGGCTCTCAGAAGTTTGGAAAGAGAGAAAAAGAATAAATCAGATTTTTAGGAATTATTTCTCTAAGGGAAATTGGATTTATGACGTCAGCAGGGAAATTTACTTTTCGGCTAAATTATTTTTCTATTGAAAATCTGGATTTATGACGTCAGCCTTGGGGTGGATGGCTGACAAGTGGGCTCTGGTCTACCATGGACCAGGTCCACAGACCAGAGGTGAAGCTGAGGTGCAAGAGGGTGGCATGGTACTAATGTGGCGGTGACTAGGACGGATTTGTTGATGTGGCCACCAGGTGTGCGCCACGTGCGCCACATGGACAGGAGGCCGATGCGGCTGCTGACCGAGCGGGCGAGCGCTGGCTTGGCGCTGACCAGCTGTGGTGGCGTACCACTGTGCGCCAGATGGCAGCCACGTTGCCCTGGCGTGCTGATGTGGCTCGCTGGGCGGTGGCTGAGCTCGGGGACCGATGGCTGCCGGTGCTCCAGCGAGCGGTGGCGGCCGGCGAGGTGTGCGCGAGAGAGAGGAAGACATGGGGAATGCGGTGGTGCACGCGGGCAATACTGGAAGTGGCCAGAGACTAGTCGGCGACGAGGCTGGTGGTGGAGGTGTCTCGGGTCTTCGATGCGGCGGCGCTCCGGCGATGAACACAGGCGGTAAAGGGGTCGATGAACTTCGCCGATGCTCGGGGAAGCTGGTGGAGGTGGTGGCACTCCTCGTGGGTGGTTGGAACGGTGGGGATTGCTCGCCGGATATCCTCAGAAGCTCGGCAAGGGAAAGCACGGGGTTGGGGCCTTGTGTTGCTCCTCGAGGTGAGCTGGAGGCGGTGGGGGCTGTGTGAGGGGAGGCGAGGCCGAGGGGGCCTTTATATAGCCTCAGGGGTGAGCTCGTCCGTGGCAATTGCTCGCTGGATTTTCGGCTGACGTTGATTCAGTTTGGGAAGAAAAGGAAAGGAGTAGGGTACAAAAGGAAAGGGGCGCGAGATTGAGGGGATTCGATCCCACGCGGCATGTGGTTTCCGAAACCGAGTTGAGGCGGAGAAGGAAGGCGCCAGCAGCGGGGATTCGGTCGGCCGGTGAAAGAAAGGAAAGGGGAGGAAGAAGAAAGGAAGGAGTGGCGTGGAGACGACAGACCTGATAGGCGGGACCCACGTGCAGAGAGAGAGAGAGGGGAGTCACGGGCAGCAGAGATGAACTGGGCGGCATGGGAGTGATCTGGGCCAGCCACTTGTCGGCCCAAAGGGGAGAGAGGAGGAGGGGGCGGACGGCGGGAGATGGCCCATGGGCGACGTGGGCGGATCCTAGCTGTCCACGCATCGGCCCAGGAGAGAGGTGGGATATTTAAATTTTTAGTTTTTGATTTTGATTTTCAGAAAACCCGAGGAAAGCAAATAAAACTCAGAAAAATACCAAATAACTTCCAAAATTTTAAAAAAAATCACAAAAGTTCCTAGAAATATTTTGGACTTAGGAAAAATATTTCTAACTTAATTTGCTATACTTATTTTATTTTATCTTAAATTTTAAAATAGCTTTTAAAATTCCAGAAAAGTTTGGGATGTCATAAGGATGAGCTGATGTCCAGAATGGTCAGAAAAGCCAGGTGCCATCGTGGTGCATGGAGAGGTTTGTGGTGCGTTAAGTGACTTGGGCCATGTGCATGCGAGGGCGGTTTGGTGGGATCTGAATGTGTGAGAGGCTTGGCGATAAATCATTGAGGGACATATGGAGTTGAAGATTAATGACGAGGTTGCTTCAATGCGAAGAAAGCGTGAAGTTTCATAGAAGGTGGTTTGAAGGCAAAATAATCTTTTTGCCCTAAAACGAAAGTTGGGACTTGATCAAACCACAGCGCAAGGAGGCACAAGAGAGGTGGTTTAGATTAATAATGTACTGAAAATGTTAAGTGAATCAAGTTTTGATTTACTATTAGGTTAATGATTATGTGAGCTTTGAAAACCGTGCATGTGTGAGTGTAAAACACGATAAAGTGTTGTGTTAATCGGTTAGTCTATGTAAGTAGATGAAACCCAATTAGAGATGTTGGTTAGGGTTTCTTGTAAGGCTCCACTATATAAGGAGGTGAGTTGAGAGAGTTAAGCTTAGCTCTCTAGGAAGCCAAGTAGAGGAGATTAGGGTTCTTGGAGAAAATCTTTGAGAGATGAATTGTGACTCTTTGTCTTGAGCTTTTTGTCATCCTTGGGCTTTGTGAGTAGCTGAAAAGTAGCTGTAAATATTTATCTCCAATGTAATAGAGGTTAGACCATTGGGAGAAGGTGTTAGACCGCCGGGGCATGTCCATACTCATTTGGCTCGATTTTTCTTAGAACTTTTCTTGTTGGTACTTAGTCTCTGATCTCTATAGTTTTATATAGCTATTAGAGTGAAGAATTTGATTTCACTTTAGCAAATATTTTGAAAAGACGTTTGATAGTGCTGGCTCCTTTTCACTTTTTCTAGTCGCTGTTATTGGTCCTACATCATGCTTTTTTTTAATTTGAGAAAATCTGTTCTACTTGTAGTATATAAATACATCAAGAGGAGTTTGCTTGCTGCATACAGAGAAAAGAGAAACTTATCGCTGTAGTCCAAATTCCAAAATGTCCTTTCTCGTATGCATGTCCGCGCTTCTGCTCATCATGTTCTCCTCCTACGTCTTCCAGCTGCTCGCCGATACCCGTCGCCGTCTCCCACCTGGCCCAACGCCGCTTCCAGTCATCGGCAACCTCCTCGACGTCGCTAGCAAGCTCCCGCACCGCTCTCTTGCGCGCCTGGCCGAGCGCTACGGCCCGCTCATGACGGTCCGGATTGGCGCGACCGTCGTCATCGTCGTTTCCTCCCCGGCCACGGCCCGCGAGGTCCTCCAGACACACAACGCCAGCCTTGTCGGCCGCAACCCGCCCGACGCGTGGCACGGCTTGGGGCACGCCGCCAACTCCGTGTTCGTCCTCCCGCCGCGCTACAAGTGGCGCGCGCTGCGCAGGCTCGGTACGGAGCAGCTGCTGTCGTCGAGGCGGCTCGACGGCATGCGGCCGCTGCTGCGGGACGCCGTCCTCGGCCTGCTCCGTGACGTGTCGGAGCGGGCGGCGTCCGGCGCGCCTGTGGAGGTCGGCCGCGCGGCGTTCGCTGCGATGGTGGACCTGCTGTGGCGCGCCATGTTCTCCGCTGGCCTGGACGCCGCGACGTCCCGTGAGCTGCACGACGTCACGCGAGAGGCCGTGGCGCTGGCCCTGAAGCCCAACGTCTCGGACTTCTTCCCGGCGGTCGCCGCAGCTGACCTCCAGGGCGTGCGGCGAAGTTTCACGAGACAGTTCGGGAGGGTCTACCAGCTGGTCGACCAACAGATCGAGCGGCGGAGGAGCGGCAGGGAAGCCGGCGGCGGCAATGGACGTCAGAGCGACCTGTTAGACGTGATGCTCGACATGTCGGAGCAAGGGAAGGATGACGGTGTGATGCCTATTAACCTGGATGTGGTGAGAGCGTTAATCACGGTAAGCAAGCACGAAACAATCCTTGCGCGCAATCGCGCATGTTCTCAAAAATGCAAACGTTCCTGCTTTTTATAACCATACAAGCACACTGCCTGTCGATCATACTGGCGGATTTTTTTTGGGGGATTTGTTCATGTGCCTCAAAGTTTAATGGCGTTTGCTTATTTGCCCCATGATGTCTCACTGGCATATAGACCCTGGACCTGTATGTCAGTGAGACATCATGGGGCAAATGAGCAAACGCCACTAAACTTTGGGGGCAAGGGAGCAATTTTTCCATTTTTTTTATAGATTTGCTTTATATTTCTCGAACGTTTCTTTTGTTATCTGAGTCGAATTTCTAGCATTTGGATCACGATTCAAGATTAGTGCACCGTCTCACCTTCTCTTCATCTCCGACAAGGCTAACCGGTGCATAGCGCAAGGCGCCATGGTTTGGTGCAGGGTTAACAGTTTCGGTTGGAAAAAATTTCGGAGGGCAGTGAAATTACCGACATCACCGGAATTTTGGTTTGAATTTCATTTATACTTCGGTAAATTGAATTTGAAGTTTGATGAAAGTTTATAATTTTGAGAAAAGGTTATGAGATGGTAGAGATGAACTAGACATTGAATATAAATGAAATAGAGATGAAAAATAGATAGAACTTGAACTAAAATTTGCACTCAAATTTTGGCCTTGCAAAAAATTTGGAGGAGACCAACATTACCAAAATTTTAAAAAAATTTCAACGAAATTGTTAACTACTCCCATGTATGTTGGCGCACGAAGGCAGGAGTGTGGCAGCTCTAGGGTTTGCTGTGGGTTCCACAGGGATTTGACGTGTGCATGTAGCAGATTGACGGAGAGAGCGTGATCCTTCGAACTAGATATTCATAAAATAAGTTATTTTGGCTTTTTTTTTCCTCCGCGTGAGACATGGAGTATCAAGTTTATTATAGTATATTTAGAGAAAATTAGCTTGGTACTATGGTAAATATGTATAGCTATAAAAATACCAAATTTCTAATGTCCCAGCCTAAATTTTATTATAGTGTTTCCAATGTCCTATATCCATAATTTTCTGAAGAATTTTTGGGGCATTTCGAATGTCCCAACCTAAATATGCATGCAAAGGCTTCAACAAGCCGGTGTGCTTTTGTCACTTCAAGTTTCCATATTGGACTTAGTTTTTTCATCAATTAGAGAGAGAAGATAGTTTGTATGATTTGTAGAGTATTGCTATACAACATTCGACTGTTTTTGAGAACAAAAACAGTCAGATTGATCTGGGACGTTAGATCTTCATCCAACGGATCCACCCATACAAGCCCCCGTCCAAAAAAAATTGATCTAGGGCGTTAGATCTCCATCTAACGGCTCAAAATCTGACTGTTTTTGTCCCCAAAAACAGTCGAATGTTGTATAGACACTTGTATTGACCCGAGCCACGTCTGGATGTTGGTATGACCAGTAATATACTGCAGCGCTGGTGCAGTACAATATGTTGCAGCGCTATCAACGTGTCTTTTAATTTCTAGGTTCCAGTAAAAAAAAACTTGCATGTGTATTTTCTAATAACTGCATGTAATCAATTTCAGGATTTATTTCTTGCGGCCATCGACACAACCTCACATACAGTCGAGTGGGCAATGGCAGAGTTACTACAGCATCCACAATCTATGAGAAAATTACAAGAAGAGCTCAAAAGGGTTCTTGGCTCGAAAACACACGCTGAAGAATCCGATATCGACCAGCTTCCCTATCTCCAAGCAGTTGTCAAGGAAACACTCCGGCTTCATGCAGTTGTGCCACTGGTACCAAACAAAGCCGAGGCTACAGTAGAAATACAAGGCTACACCATCCCTAAAGGAAGCACCGTAGTGGTGAATGTGTGGGCGATCCATCAGAATGCTGAGGCGTGGCTGGAACCAGACAAGTTCATCCCCGAGAGGTTCCTGCACAAGGAGGTGCATTTCCTTGGGACGGACTTCGGGTTCATACCGTTCAGTGCTGGAAGGCGCATTTGCCTCGGATTGCCCCTCGCAAACAGAGCGCTGCATGCGATGCTTGGCTCGCTGCTGCATGGTTTTGAATGGACACCGACGGAAAATGGTGTAGATATGTCAGAGAAGCTTGGGTTAACAATGTCTATGGCTACCCCTCTCCAAGCTATAGCCAAGAGAATGTGACAATCTTGAATTGTCAGCTGCTTGGATACGCTGTTTCTTCTATCGAAGATATATGTTCTACCTACTTAACATAGGCAGATAAAAGTGATAGGAAACCGCTACATGCATGGGGTAGTGTTACTACTACAAAAAGGATCATCATAAACAGCTCAAAACCGTCATCATAGACGGTTTCTGAACCGTCTAAGTTTATGTGTCTGTAATAACAGGTGGCTATCACAGACGACTCTCCAATTATCTGTGCTAAGGTACAATACAGACGGTTTTAGTTAATAACCGTCCGTGATAGTCTATTACCATGAACGGTTCAGTTAAGAACTGTCTGTGATTGTGTTCTAACGTCATCATAAATAGGCCTCTTTCAGTTCATCAATATTCTCTAATTGCTCTACAAAACAGCGCAATCAGAGATTGCAGATGAGCCAAAACAGACCTATTTATGATAACAGAACCATCGTGCAATAAACTTTGTCGCTATATATGTCTTCATCATGCAATAAAACATGAATTTCAACAAGAGCTGAAACCCTAGCCATCCATCAATCATCACAAGAACTACGGCATCAGCAATTAATATTCACATGCACGAGCATCAAGATTTACATGACCGAAATCCTAGCCATCCAAAAATTTCGGACGAGTGATATATCATCGGCGATGAATGAGAGGTGGCGAAAGCGTCACCATTGTGTCACGATGGTGACACTGCACAAGATACTCTTAGACACTTAGGACAAAAGTGTCTTGTATAGTGAACCGTGGCATCACAATCAGAGGCAGAGAAGCTCACGATGGTTGTCGGCGTCGTCGAGGCGATGGGGCGCTTCTGTTTGGGGGAGGAAGTAGGAATAAGAGTGGATAAACTAGGAGTAGCAGGAAATGTTGGTTCTTAGTGTGAAATTATGGGTTCTATGCATCTATTATCCTAATACTAAATGAAGTCACAACAAGTTTTCTTATATCACCAGACATACAAACACAAATAGATGGATATCACTTATCCCGTGTTCTATTCTATTTTTTTTTAGAGCGAGAGTCAAACACAAATAATGCCAGATGCTAATTTATTTGTTATCTGTTCCATATCTGCTCCATAAATATTTGATCGGTTAGTCGAACAGAAATTATCCGATCTAATTTCCACCCTAATGCAACGGTCAGTATGTACGATGGCAACAGAGACCGCGTCACTCACAGTTACCGGTATACATCTTTGATAGGGTTGTGAGGTACTGGGAATTCAGATCTGTCAGGGCCTTGGTGTCAATAAGAAATCATGCTTTCGTGTTGCGAAAAAGAAGCTTTCGTGTTGGCAAAAAAAGCTTCCGTGTTGGTTGCATTCTTTTTATCTGATTTCGCACATCAAGGTTAGCACAATCAACTTTGTTTTAGTACAGAAAAGAAAATTATAAGCAATAAAGTAGGTTATAAGCAAAATAGGATTGGGAACGTGCCTGATATGCCACAGAGAACGCATTTTTTATTTATAACATAGTAGTTCTTACTTCTCAAAAATCTCTTATATGTGATTAATCACCTACGGTAATTCAGATTTGTCAGGGGCTTTGGTATCTGTAAGTAATCATATTCTCGTAGTGATTAATTGATTGTACATCTTTTATCTTGTGTATGCCATTTTCTTTCTTTCTGCAAATGGAAAAATAGGTATTATATATAATCTAGAACCAATGCTTGTTGTCGTGCTCAGAAAAAAAAATGACGAGTTGTATAATTGATATACAATGCAAACGAATGCAAAAAAAAGGCAAAAAAGCTCAAAAAAAAGTCAAAAAGCCAGAAAAAAAATGAAATTTAGAAATAGTAAAAAATAAGTTAGAAACCAGAAGTTCAAACCGAAATGAGCGGAACCTTAGATACTTCATTGGTGCATTTCATCTTTTTTGCATTACATATCTGGAGTGCATGCTTCCCTTTATCTTATATTGGACGTCAAAGGTAGCACAAATCAACTTGGTTTTAGTACATAAAAGAAAATTTTGAGAAATAGAGTAGGTGATATCCAAATTCAGATTGGGAATGTACCTGATTAATTAGAACCCTTTCATAACATTGTACTTTTTTGTTCCATATTATAAGAATCTCCTCTTAGATGTGATTAATTACCTAACAATTTCAACCCCGCCTCCTCTACACACTACTTTGGGCCTTGTGCCTACACCCATGGAGAAGTCTACCATGTCGGCCTCGGTCCACCTTCCCCTGCCAGGGCAAGACAACACCAACCTACTGGCCGATTTGATTGTCACATCTCTTCATGCCGGCTCTGAGTTGCCTGCTAACTTCGGTCTCACGGAGCCTAAACCGTCCCCCAGGTGACGCCCTGCATCGACAGCAAGGGAGGGCAGTCACTCCCACTAAGCACAGCTCAGACTCTCCTATATAGGGAGCCAACCCCGAAGCAAAGCCTTGATTGGTCTGGCCCAGGGGCTCAGCCATAACCTAAGATCACAGCGACCATGACACTAATGACAGGAAAATGGGCAGCAACCCGTCTCCACGTCATGAGAGGCAAGTTGATTAAATTTAATTGAAAATAGATGAAGCAATCAAGTATTGCAGGTCCATTACTTACAGAATTAATAAATTTACATAAAAATTCCGCTAATTACATCTCTTTGCGAGTAAACCCCTGATTAAGAATTCCAACAAAAACATTATAACAAAATACAACATATGACAATTACAAAATGGTCTTCAATCTTGGCGTCGCTGATGGGTGTTTACTCGGTTTGCTAGTCGTAGCTGCAAATGATTGTAGCTACCGAATTTTGGAGATGGTTGTAGCTATCGAATTTTCAGATAGTCGTATCTTCAGGATTTTGGAGATGGTCAGGGCTACCAGGTCTTGGAGATAGTCGTGGCTATCGGATTTGAATATAGTCGTAGCTTTGGGATTTTGGAGATGGTCGGAGCTATTGGGTATTGGAGATAGTCGGAGCTATTGGGTCTTGGAGATAGTCATGGCTATCAGATTTGCAGATAGTCGTAGCTTCGGGATTTGGAGATAGTCGGAGCTACCAGATTTTGGAGACAGTCATGGCTATCAGGTTTCCAGATAGTTGCAACTACTGACTTTTGGAGATGGTCGTAGCTATCGGATTTGTAGATGGTCGTAACTTTGGGATTTTGGAGATGGTCATTTTATATTGTGTTTTGGCGACATATACCCACTTTTAATTCGTAACCATTTGCGAGGACCAAATTGAGAAGGTGGGGTGCTCTTTCAACTTCTCATTCCTGATTCATACCCATTTATGAGGGACCGAACTGAGGAAATGAGGTCTTCATACCTTGCCTTGATTTGTATCCATTTGTGGGGACCAAACCTAAGAAGCAAGAGATCAAGCACTCATTCTTCAGGTTTGTATCCACTAATGGGACCAAATCAAAGAGGGCCAGAAAATAGATAAAAATGGAGTATCTTGATTCATACCGCGATGGCCGAACCAAGGGGCGAAGGAAAAGAGCAAGAAGAAGGGCTAGAACTTCACCTTCTTCCCTGGCTTCGTTGCTTTCGGGCGTGTTTGCGTGTCCTTCTCCAAGAGTGACATGCGTCATTTTTACATACTTTTACCTGTCATTTTGCCCCATTATTTTTCGCATTTCAGGACCAATTATCATCATTTACACGCTTTTCTATATTTAATTGCTCAATTTGGATCATTTTACATTTTTTGTGCTTTTTTTCGCAGACCGGCGCGAGCGAGGCGCATAAACGACAAATTTGGCATTTCGGGACTGCTCCATACAGACGTGCGCGTTGTCACGGATGCATAGGATCAAACTGCGCTGAAATTGGACTCCTGGAGGGCCAAAATAGAAGAAATGAGATGGGGGAAGGATCTGTTTGTAAACCCTAGAAAGTTTCGAGGGCTAAATCGCAAATTTCCAAAATCCCCTTCATCCAGCCGCCGCCGCCTGTGGGAGGGCTTGAGCCCGGTTCTTCTTCTCCATTGCCCCAACTTTGCTTCTCCTCCTTCCTCCCCTATCTTCTCCACCGGCGCCGGCGAGGGCCGGGCCTTACTTCGCCGGTCGCCTCTTTCTCCACCCGCAGTGCCGCTCCTTCTTCTCCACCAAGCGCCGCCCCATCTACTTCGCCTTCTCCGCCGCCTCTCAGCACCATCCGCCGCGCCACTAGCGCCGTCTCCCGGTGTCCCTTCAACGCCGCCCCATCTACCGGTCGTCGCTTCTGCTCCCTCCACCAAGCGCGCCGCCGCCGATCTCATTGCCACCGACACCGACGGCGACTTCCCACTGCTTCCTCTCCACCGACAACAGTGGCGTCCACATCGCCGATCTCCATCAGCGCAGCCATCCCGACGCAATCCTCGGCGACCGCAACCCCTTCTTCCTCCACTTCACCGACGGCCTCCACTTCTGCTCTGCTTCTTCTCCCTTTTCGGTTCATCCCAAATTCTTCTCCCTTTATTTTATTTTGCTGCTCATTATTACTGTTATCAAGTAATTGTTAATTGTGCACTTTGATTTTGAGATGTTTGATCTGGAATGCACTATGAATGTTAACTGTTAATCTGAGATTGTGATGTATGACTTGTTATTGCACTGTGCTTGTGATCTGTGATGTGAGCATGAGATCAGTGGAGATGTTATTGTGCTATGTTTTTATCATTGTGATATATGCTGTGATAATTGTGAAATGTGTGTTCTGTTAGTAGTTTAGTAGTGTTTTCATAGTGCCAACTGTGATTTGTATTAGTAGAGATTGTTATGTTAGCTTGTGGGTTGTGTTAGTTGTCAGTGTTAGTTTCTGTGGATATCCTTAGGTTTGTGAGCGCGATTTAGCTAGCTGACGCCCGTCTCCTTTCCCTCTTGCTATCTCAATCCCCCTCCTTGCTTCTTGACCTCCCTGTTTTCTCTCCCTTCCGCGGTCGTTAGTTAGTTAAGTCGTGCGTTCGTCGTAGTTTTGTGTTTGCCTCGCCGTCGTCGTCTAGTTAGTCATCGGCCGTCTTCCCCCTAGTTCTCTCTCGACTCTTCCCCTGCTTCTAGACTCTCTCCGTGCTTCTTGACTTTCTATTTCAGTCTCACGGTCGGTAGCTAGTTAGGGCGTCGGCTGGTAGTCGTTCGTGTCATCGTTCGTGCGTCGTTTGTGTAGTTAGTCGTCGTTTTGTTCGTTCGGTCGTACGACGTTCATTCGTACGGTCGTTCGTCCTGTCGTTATTTAGTTCGTTCGTTGTTTCGTCCGTGCGAGTTAGCGTTCGTTCGGTAGTTCGTTCGTTTGGCTGATTCGGTAGTCGTTTTAGGTTTAGTTTTCTCCCCTGTTTCGTTAGACCTAGCTTTAGCCGAGCACCGGTAGCCTTAGTCTAGTCCCTGTGGAGAACACGACACTCGCCGCTATTTCAGTGGCAACCCGTGCACTTGCGGGTGTGCTATTTTGCACGATCAAGCATTTTGGCGCCGTTGCCGGGGACTAGCTTAGAGCGACAGTGTTAGGCTATAGACTAGGTCGTTTGTTTTCTTTTGCTTGTTTTGTGTTTGTGTTGACCTGTCTTTTATTTTGTCATTTTTCATATTTGTGATATCTCGCTAACCCCTAACCTTTTCCCTAGTTATTTCTCTCTTGCGCGATTTTTCGTATCCATTCTCGCAGGTTGATTGATATTGGTACTTATTGAGGCTATGGCTTACTATTCTGATTCTCGTGGTTTTATGAGCGCACCTCGCACTTATGATACTCTTCAAGAACAGGTAAATCTATTATCTCGTCAGTTAGAGCGCTATGCTTTAGAGCGAGGAGTTGTGTTAGAGAGCGGGTACGATCAGTACAGTTCTTTATCAGGCGCCCGTTCTCCAGTTGTTCCTATATGCCAGACTTGTGGTTTTCAGGGCCATTCACCCGCTGATTGCCAGCGTGGTTATTTGTCCACTCCAGAGTGTTACGGGATGAGCTTTGCTCAGCCGAGTGAGCCATTCCCTGACACTTATCACCCTGGATGGCCTGAGCACTCGAGTCTGTCATATGGAAACAACAACCCTGATATCTCATCATTTTCTTCTAGTATACCATTGCAGGGTTTTAGATTTGGAGATCAGGATATTTCTCATTTGTCACACCAGCACTATCCTGTACCTCAGCATCAGACTCCTACTCCTGAGTTCGATGAGTTGTCTAGATTTGAGGAGAGGGTGTCTAGGATGATAGAAGATCTCGAGAGTAGAATGAGTAGTGGCTTCGCATTGGATCTGACACCTCCTGCCTGCAGTTCACCTATTCCTTCACCGAGCCAGCTTACAGTTCCTGTGTCTGAGTCCTTAGAGCAGTCCCATGAGCCACCTCTTTCACATGAAGATCAGGCTGCCAGACTTGATGCATTGTGCAAGGAACTGATGACCGTACCTGCTGGTGGTGATCGTGCGATGGCGATTCAGGATGAGATTGAGGCGATTATGAGCACCAGTTCTACTTGTGTGGATAGTTTTACCATTTCACAGCCTTCCATTAGCACCACAGAGATAGTTCTGGATAGAGATGAGTGTCAGCCTACCAGTCTTACACCTGATCTTGCTAGCGAGGGCCTGTTGTTGGAGACACCACAGACACACCTAGAGGCACCTCAGTCGGATCCTTTGCCTATTGACTCTGAGAGAGAGTTCATTGAGCTAGATGATGAGGACCTACCTCCTGATGATGATTGTTTCACTCCTGATTATGAGGATGAGTTTGCGGTAGATTCACTCTTGAGTTGTGATGAGTTAGATATAGATGATGAGAGCTTTATGCCAGATGATGACGAGTTCATTATGGATATGCTTTTGAGTTCTGAGATTCCACATCTTGATGAGGTGGCTGCTTCCGATGTCGAGGAGGAGCACATTTCTATTGATCCACCACCGGCTTCTTCCTTCGACGACATCGTCCCTCTGGAGGTTTCTACTACCGTACATTCTACTTCACCTACACTTCAGGTAGTTTGGAAACTCTTCCTCGACCACTTCAGGTTTGATTTCCTTGACTCCGATGAGACATATGCTATTACTAGTTGTGCTCATCTCACTGATAGACCTCATGATGTACGTTATCGATATACCTACATGATTGGATATTCGATTGATGACTTAGAGGGTGTCAACCCTATCACACATACTTGCCATGTTTTTGAGTCTATTTGCAGGGTTATGCTTTTGTACCAGCGACTGCGAGTGAACTTGACTCGAGTCGACATCCCTTGGGATCCAGGTGGATTTCTGAGGCATGCTGCTTCATGAGGAGGGCGGACATGTGCCTTTTCCATGTCCCGTCCTTGGCCCTCCTCCCGCTACATCCAAATGAGCATCTCTTTTTCCTTTTATTTCCATTTTGTTTGTTAGTTTCTCCTCTTTTCTTTCTTTTTTATTTTAGGTCCCGTGCTAGATCCTCATCCTTGCATGTGCGAGAAGCCATGGGATGATTTGTCACTTTCATTGCACCATATACGCCCGGTGAGCTGTTTCTTACCCCTTTAAGCACATTCTTGATTCATTGCTCAATTTAAGCTTGGGGGAGGACTTGTATGTGTATGGATGATGTTCTAGCATGTTTGTATTATATTTGTGAGCATTTGAGCTTATTGTCGTGTAGTTGATGATATTTGGTCATTCATATGCTTCATATTATGCTTGTGTTGATGATGTATGACCTTTACTATTGCTCTCATGTTATGCTTGATTGTATATGTTAGCCATGTGAGCCCATGCCTTATTGATCAAGAAAGGTCATGTCAAAATTTTCTTAATTGAGCTATATTGTCACTAGTTCCTTGTATATCTTAAGTCACTTGGCACCATATAGAGCTTGAGCTTTGTTTACTATCCTTGATGTTCTTAGAAACCTTGTGATCCTATAGCATTTGATTCATTGCGAGTTACGCATGTGTCTTGACCATTTGCGGATTGAATTGGTTCTAGTCATCGCCTCTTGAATGATCATATCTTAGTTTCATGCTTTGGCATATATTATTTTAGATATTGATACTTTGCTTGAATGTAAAATTTGTGAAAGGGGTAGTCCTATCTTGAGCCAATAACTTGGTTGATTTATCTAGGTACCAATGTCTCGAGACACGTGTTACTTAGCTTAATGAAAACCGGTTAAAGATGCTTAATCAAAACAAAAAAAAAGAAAAAAATTGTGATGCAATGTGTGAGTGAGTTGAATAAGTGACCTTGTCACATTGGTTTGCAAACGTCTGAATAAGTGGCATTTTTGCCCAATTGAAGTTTGAATGTGTGAATAAGTGGTGAGCTTGCCCAAGGATTGGAATAAGTGGCACTTGTGCCCAATGTGTGTTTTAAAATTTGCTAAAAATCAACAAAAATTAGGTATCATGGCTCAAGTGTGGACTTTTTCATAAATGTCATGCGAGTATTAGTCTCTTTGTCTCAAATAGTATATGCCTTAGCATGACTCTTTGCTATGCTCATTCTTGATGTTATACCTAGTTCCGATGCCTTGCAATTTTGGTTGGATACATGTGATCACTTAGTGCATTTCAACACTTGTGTGTGACTCGATTTGGTTAAATGCTATAGTTATCACTTTGGTATCTTTGCTTGATATTCATTCTCATCTTGGATGGTCCTCAAAACTCGAGTTAGATAATCTCATTTTCCATTGTTGTATGCCTCTTGACTTATTACATACATTTATCTAGTCTTTTATCATGACTTGTTGTCCGGGTTCGATAATTTCATGTCATTTACTTGAGGACAAGTAAACGTTTAAAGCTTGGGGGTATGACATCGCATTTTTACATACTTTTACCTGTCATTTTGCCCCATTATTTTTCGCATTTCAGGACCAATTATCATCATTTACACGCTTTTCTATATTTAATTGCTCAATTTGGATCATTTTACATTTTTTGTGCTTTTTTCGCAGACCGGCGCGAGCGAGGCGCATAAACGACAAATTTGGCATTTCGGGACTGCTCCATACAGACGTGCGCGTTGTCACGGATGCATAGGATCAAACTGCGCTGAAATTGGACTCCTGGAGGGCCAAAATAGAAGAAATGAGATGGGGGAAGGATCTGTTTGTAAACCCTAGAAAGTTTCGAGGGCTAAATCGCAAATTTCCAAAATCCCCTTCATCCAGCCGCCGCCGCCTGTGGGAGGGCTTGAGCCCGGTTCTTCTTCTCCATTGCCCCAACTTTGCTTCTCCTCCTTCCTCCCCTATCTTCTCCACCGGCGCCGGCGAGGGCCGGGCCTTACTTCGCCGGTCGCCTCTTTCTCCACCCGCAGTGCCGCTCCTTCTTCTCCACCAAGCGCCGCCCCATCTACTTCGCCTTCTCCGCCGCCTCTCAGCACCATCCGCCGCGCCGCTAGCGCCGTCTCCCGGTGTCCCTTCAACGCCGCCCCATCTACCGGTCGTCGCTTCTGCTCCCTCCACCAAGCGCGCCGCCGCCGATCTCATTGCCACCGACACCGACGGCGACTTCCCACTGCTTCCTCTCCACCGACAACAGTGGCGTCCACATCGCCGATCTCCATCAGCGCAGCCATCCCGACGCAATCCTCGGCGACCGCAACCCCTTCTTCCTCCACTTCACCGACGGCCTCCACTTCTGCTCTGCTTCTTCTCCCTTTTCGGTTCATCCCAAATTCTTCTCCCTTTATTTTATTTTGCTGCTCATTATTACTGTTATCAAGTAATTGTTAATTGTGCACTTTGATTTTGAGATGTTTGATCTGGAATGCACTATGAATGTTAACTGTTAATCTGAGATTGTGATGTATGACTTGTTATTGCACTGTGCTTGTGATCTGTGATGTGAGCATGAGATCAGTGGAGATGTTATTGTGCTATGTTTTTATCATTGTGATATATGCTGTGATAATTGTGAAATGTGTGTTCTGTTAGTAGTTTAGTAGTGTTTTCATAGTGCCAACTGTGATTTGTATTAGTAGAGATTGTTATGTTAGCTTGTGGGTTGTGTTAGTTGTCAGTGTTAGTTTCTGTGGATATCCTTAGGTTTGTGAGCGCGATTTAGCTAGCTGACGCCCGTCTCCTTTCCCTCTTGCTATCTCAATCCCCCTCCTTGCTTCTTGACCTCCCTGTTTTCTCTCCCTTCCGCGGTCGTTAGTTAGTTAAGTCGTGCGTTCGTCGTAGTTTTGTGTTTGCCTCGCCGTCGTCGTCTAGTTAGTCATCGGCCGTCTTCCCCCTAGTTCTCTCTCGACTCTTCCCCTGCTTCTAGACTCTCTCCGTGCTTCTTGACTTTCTATTTCAGTCTCACGGTCGGTAGCTAGTTAGGGCGTCGGCTGGTAGTCGTTCGTGTCATCGTTCGTGCGTCGTTTGTGTAGTTAGTCGTCGTTTTGTTCGTTCGGTCGTACGACGTTCATTCGTACGGTCGTTCGTCCTGTCGTTATTTAGTTCGTTCGTTGTTTCGTCCGTGCGAGTTAGCGTTCGTTCGGTAGTTCGTTCGTTTGGCTGATTCGGTAGTCGTTTTAGGTTTAGTTTTCTCCCCTGTTTCGTTAGACCTAGCTTTAGCCGAGCACCGGTAGCCTTAGTCTAGTCCCTGTGGAGAACACGACACTCGCCGCTATTTCAGTGGCAACCCGTGCACTTGCGGGTGTGCTATTTTGCACGATCAAGCAAAGAGTCTGCCCAACGTTTCCTCCTCCAATAGCTTTTCCCGACCGTGTCCATGTCCCCCCTTCCGACTCACTCTTTGCCCCTGTTGTGGCTACTGGCCAAACAGTAAAGAAGGAGACTCGTAGAAGAGGAAGAAGAGAGCCAGATCTGTGGGAGAGTTGGTAAGAATGAGAGGATGCCCCTCCTCCTGCCCCTCCTGGGGGTTTATATACATGAGTGGGGTAGAATGGGAAATCCCCATTCTATCCCTTAGTACTTACAAAGGATGAGGGTACATCAGTATATTTACATTAGTATATTCCTCTATACTACTGGGCCTATTACATATTAGGCCAGTTGCAAGGCCCAGTCACTGGGGGTTGGGCCACCCCCACAACAGTACTCTCTCGACAGCAAGCGCAGAGGTCCCAATGGGCGAGCTGACATGATCAACTACCCCAGCCCCCTGTTCCCCGACAGCAAGCACGAGGGTGCCGACTGGTGAGCGATGCAACTGGTAGCTTGCAGACCCCAGAGGCAATGCCGACGAAGAGATCAGCGAACTCCTACGCTGAAGCCCGAGCTGTCCCGCCGAGGCGATGCTTTCGAGGCGGACGATGAAGTCAAATGACGACGACGGGCCTTCCCGCCGAGGCGATGCCTACGAGGCGGACGGCAAGTCCTGCACCAGGGCCGAGCCGTCCCGCCGAGGCGACGCCTACGAGGCAGACGGGCAAGTCCTGCACCGGAGCGTCTCGCCGAGGCGATGGCTACGAGGCGGACGGTGAACTCAAGCGCCGAAGGCGTGCCGTCACGCAGAGGCGATGCCTACGAGGCGGACGGCGAAGCCGAGCACCGAAGACGTGTCGTCCCGCCGAGGTGATGCCTACGAGGCGGATGGCGAAGTTGAGCGCCGAGGGCGTGCTGTCCCGCCGAGGCGATGCCTACGAGGCAGGCGGCGAAGTCGTGCGCTGGAGCCGGGGCATCTCGCCGAGGCGATGGCTACGATGCGGACGACGAACTCGAGCACCGAAGGCGTGCCGTCTCGCTGAGGCGATGCCTACAAGGAAGACGACGAAGTCGAGCGCCGAAGACGTGCCGTCCCGCCGAGTGTGGTCAAACTATCATAGTCGACCATCTTGTTCGAAATATCATAGTCGACCAACGTGGTCGAACGATCATGGTCAACCAACGTGGTCGTAATATCATGATTGACTCACGTGGTCAAAATATCATAGTTGACCAACGTGGTTAGAATATCATGATTGACACATGGTCGAAACATCATGGTCAACCAATGTGGTCAGAAACATCATGGTCAACCGACGTGGTTGAAAATATCATGGTCGACCGATGTGGTCAAAAATATTATGGTTGACCGACATGATCAAATTATCATGGTCGACTCATGTGGTTGAAATATCATAGTTGACCAACGTGGTTGGAAATATTATGGTTGAACCGCGTGGTCAAAATATCATGGTCGAACCACGTGGTCAAAATGTCTTAGTCGACCAGCATGGTCGAACTATCATATTGACCATCCTGGTCAAAATATCATGGTCGACTAACATGGTCAAAATATCATAGTCGATCAACGTAGTCGGAATATCATGGTCGACTCACGTGGTCAAAATATTATGGTTGATCAATATGGTCGGAATATCATGGTCGACTCACATGATTGAAATATCATGGTTGACTCACATGGTCAAAATATTATAGTCGACCAACTATTCGCTTCGAGTACTATTCACTTTTCGAGTATTGTTCACTTTTGAGTACTATTCACTTCCCAGTACTGTTAATTTTCGAGTACTGTTTATTTTCATGTACCATTCATTTCTACTACTGTTCATTTCAAGTACTGTTCATTTTGAGTATTGTCGAAGTCTTCCATGCATAAGGCAGTCGACGAAGTTTTCCAAGTACTCAAGGCACTTGAAGGGGTCTTCTGAGTACACAAAGCTCATGACCGTGTGAGGCAAATCCGTCACTGGCATCGAACAAAACCAACGTAGTCGAGACTCATGCGGTCGAAGATCGCATGGTCCTTGTGGTGGGGCGGATGCGTCAATTTCATTCAAACTTTAGTTGTTTTATGTTTAACGGATTTTTAGCCGTTAGCATAATTTATTAATTTAGTGATTATTTATTTTAGATATTCATTCATGTTTTAAGTTCAGGACAAAATCAATATCAACAGGCATTGGCTTAAACACCAGAAGACAACCAAGATGTCGATTCCGACCTCCCACCTATTGGATTTGGCCACTCCGCTCAAGCCTCAACCTCACCCCAGCGTTGACAACCTGACTTTTTGGGGAGCATCTTCTTGCAGGATGACACCCCCCTCGGGCCAACTCCCTCCCCGCAGCTGGTTTTGGTTCCACGGAAGCAGAAACCGTTTACCCCACGCCGTGGTGAGCGCTTGGCAAAGAAGCATTGCGACACTCCGATGATGCAGTGAGCCCAAGTGATCCTAGCCCACAGGCTGGGTGTTCTGGCTAACGAAGAGGCCATGATTGAGGAGGCGCTTTAGTGCTATGTGGCTACCTTCAACAGGTAACTGCCGCCGACCTCCCTAAAAGCCATATCGACGTTGTTTAACCTCGACACCGCCCAAGCAACTCAAGCTGAGGACGCACTCCAGGACCAAGCGCATGCAGTGAGGCTTCATACAGAGGATATGGCAGTGGAATAAGCCACAACGACCAGCCAGGCACTGCTGGCTGCTGCTGCTGCAGACCAACCCTTTTGAGGCTCCTAGCTCTTGTGCTTATGCCTGTGTATCTCGCTTCTTTTGTAACATTGATGCTTACGTCTCGTCCATCCATGGCAACCATTCTTTTGCTTACCCAACCACTTAGAAGAAGCTGCACCTTGTTAATTTGCTATCTTCCTTGCATGATTTATATGAGCTGCAATCTTCTCTACATGACATGGTCTCTATAGTGTATGACCTGCTATTCACTCTACAAGACATGGTTGTACCACCTTCTGCATATGTCATCCCCTATTTGTGGCCTTTTTCATATGTGGCGAAACCCGGTTGACATTACCCGGGACTCACCCTCTTGCAAGTTGACATGGATAGCTACCTACTGCCAATGCCCTTCATGCACCCCACATCAGGCACCAAAATGCTGTGAACTCCCCACGCCACGGCACCTACAATGCTCACACGCAAACACATACTTCCCATACGTCGATTGCCCCTCAACTTACACAATTGCGCGGTGGACCATAGTGCCAAAACCCATTGATGGAACGTAGACTGACAATCCTTTCCTAGAATGTCAGGGGTCTAAACTCCCCTGCCCACTACACAGCAGTCTGAGAAATAACTAATACAAACAACCCTCACACTACTTGCCTACAAGAGACTAAGCTAAGTGAATTAGATCATGGCCAGGCTGGTGCACTAGGTGGGATTAGACTGTGGAATTTCCTCTCCCTACTAGCTCAGAAAACCCATGGGGGATCTTGATCCTTTGTGACAGCGACATAGTCCAAATCACGAACTACCACCAATGTTAATACAGCCTTACAGTAGACGTCACCATTAAGGCGTGCTCAACCCAATTTGTGTTAACGGTAGTGTACGACCCCTCTGTTGATAGCAGCAAAGAAGGTTTCTTAGTAGAAATTCGAGACTCGAATCCACCTACAGGCATTGGGTGGCTCCTACTGGGAGATTTCAACCTCAACTATAAAGCAAGCGACAAGAATAACTTGAATCTCAATCAACACCTAATGGCTCGATTCCGTGCCACCCTCGACACCTGTGACTTGAGGAAGGTGCATCTACATAACCGCAAATATACTTGGAGTAACGAAAGAGAAAACCTAACCTTGGTCAGACTTGATAGATTTTTCTGCAACAACGCATGGAACACGGCCATTAGCACCCACATACCTACATCTCACTCAGACCACTACCCCCTGCTCCTATCCAATACAAGTGGCCCATGACCTCCGAAAAGTTTTCGATTTGAAAACTTCTGGACGAGGCTCCCAGACTTCCCTCAAGTGGTACAACAAGCCTAGGAGGAACCAACTAGAGGGCTCAACCCATTCCTGAGACTGAACAACAAGCTGACAAACATGGTGAGGAGGTTAAAAGCCTGGAGCAAGAGAGTCTTTCCTTTTAACAAACTGCAGTCACTTATGGTCTAAAAGGTCATCCTTGAACTAGATATCGCACAAGAGAGTTGATCCCTATCAGTAGAGGAAAGAGATTTTTGAGCTCACCTCAAGAAAAGGGTCATAGGCCTTGCGGTAATCAAGTGGTCTAGGAAGAAGCAGCTGGCCCGAATCAACTGGCTTCGCAAAAAGAGATGCTAACACAAAATTCTTCCACCTCAGAATAAACTCCCGCAGAAGGAAGAACATCATCCAACAGCTCTCCACAGGCCAGGGCTGGGCTCTGGCTCACAATGACAATGCAAATGTGCTCCTTAACACTTCAATCAGATCTTGGGCTACACTCCAACCTCTGGCGTGTCCTTTAATTAGGACACATTCCAGTTGTCCCACATAGACCTAGACATCCTAGCTACCTCTTTCACTGAACAGGAGGCGCATGAGGCAATTCTCCAACTTCCGGCTGACAAGGCTCCAAGACCAGATGGGTTCAACGGAAACTTCTACCAAGTATGCTGGGACACTATTAAGACCAACTTCATGGCGGCCCTGCAAGCCTTCTACAATTTGATAATCAATAACTTCTCTTGCTCAAACACTACTAATATAATCCTGGTCCCAAAGAAGGATGGTTGCCAAACTGCAGGAGACTACAGACCCATTAGCCTCATCCACAGCGTAGCCAAAATCATTACCAAAATCTTGGCCTTAAGGATCACGCCCTTCATGAATGATCTAATTTCCCTAAGTCAGAGTGCATTCATCAAAGGCAGATGTATCAAAGACAAATTCCTCTATGTGCATAACCTAGCGAGAAGATATTACTGAAACAGAACCCCATCCCTCCTCCTCAAGCTTGATATTGCAAAAGCATTCGACTCGATCCATTGGGAGTATATGCTCGACCTGTTATAGAACAAGGTATTCCCACTGCGCTGGAGGGCCTGGGTTGCTTACCTCCTCTCCACTGCCACCTCCACGGTCCTCCTCAATGGGATCCTATGGAAAAAATACACCACTGTGAGGACTGCGACAAGGTGACCCTTTATCTCCATTCCATTTTATCCTAGTGATAGATCTGTTGCAGAAAATCCTCAACATCACTATGCATTGTCGAGGATTACGACCCCTGGGTGGGCCCGTGGAAACCCTTTGAACCTCCCTCTATGCGGACAATGCCGCCATCTTCCTAGCGCCTAAGGAAGAGGACGTTTGTACTCTAGTCAGCTTATTTCATAAGTTTGGACATACCACAGGCCTTCATACCAACCTACACAAAAGTCAGGTGGTACCAATCGCGTGTGATCAAATTGACCTACAACGAATCTTGTAGGACCTACCTGCCCAACTAGCGTCCTTCCCCCTGAAATACCTTAGCCTACCTCTCACCACCAAAAGACTATGTCGGGTGGACTTCTAAGTGCTTGAAGACAAGTATACGAGTCGTTTGATAGGATGGACCGACAAATTGCTCACATTAGTGAGCAGGAAGACCCTCATCAAATTAGTCTTGATGGCGCAGTCCACTTACTTCCTTATGGCCATCAGACCACCAAAATGTGTAATCAGAACCTTGAATAGAAGGATGAGATGGTTCCTCTGGGCGGGAACAGAACATCAGCTAATGGGGGCAAATGCAAGGTAAGTTGGGACAGAGTCTGCAGGCCTACGCCCCTAAGCGGACCTAGCGTCCTTGAGTTGGTGTGCTTCACCAGGGCCCTCAGATTAAGGTGGCTTTAGCATCAATGGGGAACTCAAATAAAACCTTGGCACTGAATGGAAGTCCCGTGCGATGACATAGATCAACACCTTTTTGCAGCGGCCACTACCATAACAATACGTAACGGATCGAAGGCAACGTTTTGGACTTCACCACAGGCGGAAGGGAACAGACTATACAATATCGCTCCCACCATCTTCAGAGCTTCCATGACAAAAAACCGCAACCTAAACACTACGTTACAAGGGAACAATTGGCTACATGACATACACTGGGAGGGAGGCCTTACCATGCATCACATACAAGAATTAGTCTCTATTTGGGGGTAAACCTCCAATATATCCCTATGGTATGATGTCCATGACACATAGAAGCTAACCCCCAATAGAGAGCACTCTGCTGCCTCTGCTTATAGAGTGCAGTTTTTAGGGGCGATTCAAACTTCTTTCAATCCCATAGTCTGGAAGATCTGGGCACCACAACATTGCAAAATCTTTGCTTCGTTAGCTATTCAAAATAGGCTATGGATGGCAGGCTGCCTCAGTACGCGGGGCTGGCCCAACCACCATACCTATCCACTTTGCAGACAAGCGCCTGAGTTCGCCACTCATTTCTTCGCCGAGTGCCATTACTCAAGAAGAATTTGGACCTCCATAGCGCTCTAGACAGCTTGTGATTCACTAAACCTGGCATCTTGGAGAGCTGGTTGCTCAATCCAGGAATGATGGGAATCTATGGTGCTTGAGCCTAGAACACCCCGTAAGGCAACGGTATCTTTAGTAATGCTTACCTCTTGGCATATTTGGAAGGAGCGTAATGCTAGGGTGTTCCGCACGACCATGATTACACCGATACCCTTGGTTGCGTTAATTAAGGAGGAGACTGCAGCCCGAGTACTTGCAGTAGCTTCCAAGCTCGCGGGTCTCTCAACCACCCTTGTAACAATATAGCTTCTTGGATGTAGTGGTCACCACCTGGCCACGGATGCCCTTTCCACCCTTAGCCCCCTCTTTCTTTTTTATGTCACTTCTTTAACTCTTTCTTTGAATTAATAGAAGGTAAGCTTCTTGCCCGCTTTCAAAAAAATTAACTAACAATTTTTGCTCTGTTCTATTCTACTTTGTTTTCTGCATTGCAGGGCAGATGCACTGCTCAAAACATGCTCTCTGCCTTCAATTGCAGGGTAAATCATTTCATCACATGTTTAACTTCGAGTTGTCTATTTACTACTTTGCTACTAAATACTAAAATCGATTATGTGTATATATTTTCACTCCCATAGTGTCATAATTCTTTCTATCTGCAACTATGCACATACACCATCGTACTGCATCGTTGTGTTCTTATGGAGCTCTGAACTTTCATGCGCAGCTCAATTGCATATCTGACTAGCGTCTCCGTTCATTTCAGAAATGCTCAATTGCATATCTGACTAGCGTCTCCGTTCATTTCAGTTTCTGGCTTTTAACTCTTGAGGTTCCTTTTTTTAGCTTTTAAAAACTGTGTTTAGCTTTTCTATTATAATTAGCTTTCAAATAGACTATCTTTTCAAAATAGGATCTATAAATTGATTGTAGTACACACTGTAGACTTTATTTATATCGGCCAAAATCGCATATGAGTTTCTGTTACTCAGTACTCTCTCTCTCACGAACATCCTAAAAGCCATAAGCCAAAAATAATAGGCTCTTCAATTCACTATCCTTTATTTTATCTTTTTCTAGTTTTTTGGTTTTTTTTGAACTTTTTTGTCTTTTTTCCCGTATTCCTTCGTATTGTCTATGATAGGCTAACCTATTTTTTTTTTCATTTTTAAAATTTTAATTATACCAAATAACTCACCAGCAGCTACAATAAAAAATAAGTCAGCTACAGTGAAAAAATCATAAGCTATCACTAAACTGAGCGTTGTGAAGGCAAGATTGGCAGCGGGTCCGCCTAGGGCCAGGGCGCCATTGTGGTGGACTCAGCTACAGAGCTGGGCCACTTAACTTCACACTCCTGCCTTTTCTAGGCCACGCCCAATTACTCTATTTTGGCGCAAGGTGGCCAGCTCCAGCACTGTGCACGTGAGTCCGACCGACTAGGAGTGTTAGTGGATTGGGTTCAAATGTGTTAAATGGGTTGAGGCTTTGATTAGGTTGATTTTAGTTAGGAGGAAATGGGTTGAAAAATTGAATGGGTTAGATCGAGTTAGGTTGCCTCATAGAAATAGTTGGGTAGGATTCTAAAATTTAGGATTGAAATTGGGTTGAGAACAGGCTCAATATGTGGTGTTATAATATGACTAACTCGTGGGTTAGTTCTACCCATAGAGCCTATCTAGGCATTTAGTCCTAATAATTTACACAAAATAGCGTCTCTATACTTGAAATTATCTATAATAAATTTTCAAAAATTTTATAAAACTTTTATAGTGTGAACACGAGTTATAAATTTTCAAATGTTTTTTTATAAAAATTTATTGATTCCACGTATATGTATATGACTAATAATTTATGTAAATAGCGTCTCTATATCTTAAATTATCTACAGTAAATTTGTGAGTTGAAAATTCCAGATACCGAGTCGGTCGGACCGACGCCGGCGGATCCATCGCGTGCTCCGACTCTTATCTACCCCCCCCTGCCTCGTCGTGGACCGGCCGGTGGCGTCGCCCCAGAGGCCCAGACCCGATAGTCTTCTCCGCTACGGAACCCCGGCCGGCACCGACCCCAGTCCAATCCCCCTTCCTCTGCCGCTTCCCCAGCTCGAGCTCGGATCTCATCTCCCCGCTGCCTTTTCTCTTCTCCCAGTGGTGGTATGTTGGCGTGATCCGGCCGGGGCTTGGATGAAGGAGCGGAAGCCGGCGGCCTCCTCCGTGCTGACCCGGATCCTCGCGGCCTGCGCGTCCCAGGTGCCCACCGCTCGCTCTCCCGCCCTACCTCTGTACTGTGTTTGATTCCGTCGAGTCCATCGACTTGGTGCTCCAGCAGTTTAGCGCTAGTAAGTACTTACTATTAAGTATTTCTTCTCTGCTGGTGCAATTGCGTTGCCTGCTGGGGCCTATGGGTTGCCGATTCGCCGGAGCAGGCATGGGGATTCGGTTGCCCTTGTTGTAATTCGTAGTTTATAGTTTAGTTGCTTGAGAATTAGGCCTGGTGTTGATAGATGTCGCGGAGTTGTGCAGTTTCCCCCGGTAGTTGTGGGGATTTGGCTGGTTTGGTCTTGGTGGGAAGATCACCATATTTAGGTGTTAATTTGTTGTGATTAGTGGTTGCTTGCTAGTTGTTATAGCTGGTAATACAAGGTCCCTAGTATGTCGTGATTGGATCGTTGGAAGTCTGTCATCCTGGCTAACTTGTCCCGAGCGCCGCAACTTACTCCTGTTCTTTTTCGTTGTTTTTGATTTCGCGGCAACAAGGAGGTTGTCTGTTGTTTAGTTATTCGCTTTGCTCTGCGCCTCTGCCCCTGGGGTTAGTACATTCAACAAGTGCACTTCAGTTTTTATATCCTTAAATTGGGCGGCAAATTTCATCACAATTGTGCAAGAACGAGTGTGGCCAAAAGATGTGGACCTGTGGTTCATGGTTCACCTGCAGTAATCTGTTAGTACGGTGACTAGTGAGAGTGGCTTAGCTGGGTAATATGGCTCCATTGGGCATATATACGTGCAACACTGACCTACCGATTATCTCTTATCTGAATGGTAACTAAGTCAAAATGTGTTCTTTGTCACGAAAATGGCAAATGTTTGTAGGCATTGAAGGATTTTCCACTTCCTGTTTTAGTGCTGTCATATGCAATCCATGGCACTTTTCAATGGCTAGTGCCAACTTGTCTGGTGAAGTGAATGGGTAATCAATTATCTTATGAACGCATCTTGGCTTTTTATGATGTGAACATTCTTTTGTTCTGGCTATGCAATGTAGGCAAAAGATTATGGGAGATGCATAGCAGCAAAGGTGCCTGAGATTGAACATAATATGTGTTCTAAGGAGTTTATAGCATTCAGCGCATGCATGCAGACTGCGGTAATTTTTTTGTCATTAAGCAAATCGTCTAGTCGCATTGAACCATATACTTAAGCCCCCAATTTAAATGCAAAGGGCAGTTATCCTTTTATCTCCTTTTCTCTAGATCCTGTAGGATCACTAGAGTTAGCTTCATAGTGGTGGTCAATTGGTAGAGTCATACCTCTTACAAAGACAAATATATATTAGTTTTATAAATAAAGGACTGCTTACAATCTGTATAATCGTTTCATCTTTGCAAACTGATTTATTTTCCGGGCATAATTTTAACAATTTCATAATTATGTTTTCTTGTCTCTCTTGAAAGGTCAAGAGCAAGGCTTGAAGTTCTAGGCTTTTGAAGTTTGATATTAATCTTTTGATCAGTGTGGCTTTCAGGTGAGAATCTGGGACTATATTTTATAGCCAAAAGAAAATATGAGATAGTGTAGTCCTTTATTACCGTGTAAAAACTGTGCAACATACTGACAGCAGCTCCCTTTCTATCATCTTCGTAAAGTGGAAGTTCACTAGCTCAGTCGCTTGAAATAACAAAAAATGCTGGGCAATCAAATGCGAGGTTTGGGCAGCCCTGGCGCGCTGTCTCATGCTTATGTACAACATCCTCCACTACGATGTGACATCCCAGACATACGGGGGTTATTCTACGATGATGCAAATAAGTTCCTTATAGCTCCAACAGCTGATCGGGTATATGAACATCCAATCAATTGACTTTTCCTTTTATGTAATGAATCTGGTTATTACAATGTTAAGCTGTCCAATTATTGCAGATATTATACTGGAAGATAACTCCATCTACTCCATCTGGACCTCCGAACTCTGATCCAGTTAATGAAGGACCTGTCTTATCAGTTCGGTATTCCCTGGATCAGAAAGCAGTAGGGATTCAACGATCCAATCATGAGATTGAGTTTAGAAATAGAGAAACAGGGGAGGCCTGTAGTAAAAAGTGCAGGGCAGATTCTGAAACTATACTAGGCTTTTTCTGGACAGACTGCCCGACTTGTGATGTCATATTTATAAAAACAAGGTATGTCGAACGTGTTGCTGCTACAACATAAATAACAGAAACTTTATACAGTCTACATCCAATTAACCAAACTGTCACATAGGACTATAGGACTGGCTATTATTTAGACCTATAATTCATGTTGTTATTTTTGTTCATTATCATATTGTCAACTTTAGGGGAAAAACTGACTTCATTTATACTCTAGTTTTATGTAAAAGGAGACAACATTGTTCTGTGGTTCATTTACAGAATTGGTTTCTATTGCAGCGGCCTGGATCTGCTTGCATATGAGCCTCAATCAAATGCTCTTCGTTTGGTGGATTCAAAAAAGTTTATTGTGAGCTGGTATCTTTACACACATGAAAGTAGGTTGATTCTTCTTGCTTCTGGAATGCAATGTACGCAGTTCACTGGATATCAGGTAATGGCACCCATTGGAGACAACATGCCCCATATAAATGGAACTCTGATAAGGATTCCTTTGAGAAATCTTTGGTTTATATTTACTTTTTATTTTGCTGTTCTGAACCGTGCTCAATTGCTCACAGTCATCCTGCTGGTTGATGTTGAGGTTGTGTTTTAAAGCAACTCCCAGTTGAGATCTTTTTTGCTTCTCTGTGAAAGCGTGGATCTATTTGTCCGGCGTACTTTTTTTTTACTTAAGTAATGTTGGTTATTTCCTGTATGGATTATGGAATATCTTTTAGATGATACCTCCAATGAAAATTTCTAATTGTGTGATTGGTTATTTGTGCTTCTGTGGTGCGGAATAAAATGTAGGAGAAAGTAATGGTACACATGCCAATAAATTTGTAGGATATTATCCAAAATTCAGGAGTAGACACAATTTACGTGTGATGTTTTTTATCCATTTGCCCTCAGGCCCTCTTTTCTTATGTCAATCTTGGGATGAGTTTTTTTTTCCTGCTGGCAAAATTGTTGTGCATGTGAAACATGTTTAGTTGTGTGCTAAATTCTACCCATATTTCTGTCAGTTTTCAGCTGGTGGGATTGTCAAATTGCCTAAGTTTGAGATGATGATGTCTAAAAGTGAAGCAAACAACAAGCCTGTTCTAGCTGCTGCTGATGTCCATATTGTAACTGTGTATGCTTTTTGTCTCTCTATCTTATTTTACAAAATTTTCACGTAACCTTCCAATAACATCTTTTCAAATTTGGCAGCTACGGTAGAATTTACTGCTTGCAGCTTGACAGAGTTAGTATGGCATTGAACTTGTATCGTTTCTACCGTGATGCTGTTGTACAACAGGTTTGAACTATAAGCCAAGTTTCCTTGTACTTTCATTTATCAAGATGGCATATTTGGAGCTTTTTTTTCCCATTCTAGCTCAAGCTTTACTGGGGCATATTATTATGCTTTGGCCTAGCCTTGCTTAGCTAGGTTGGCTGTTTCAGTCTGTAGGTTGTGACAACAAGTTTAGTAGCATTGCATTTGGTATTTATGACAAACATCAGCCTTTGTCATGTTAGCAACATTAACATTTAACAGCAGCCAATGCCACCACAACATTATGAGAAAAGAGGAATGAGAATTAGTAAAGAGGAAGATGATAGGAACGTCTTAGTCTTTTCATCACCTTGCTGGCATGGCAGCAAATTTGGCTATTTGCCTTGGATAAGGACAAGCTTGTTTATCTTCAACTGTTAGTTTGCTTGCATTCAAAACAAACAGTTGAGTTCATATTAATTAAGGGCATATTCATATTGGCTTCTGCTTCCAGAAGTAGAAGCTAATACGAACGCCCTAGCTTCTATAAACCATTTCAATCAACCACTACAATTCATCAGTCATTACCTTTTGCATTCACATATTGCAATGTACTTTGTATTTTATTATATCACAATTTCATAAGTTGCATGGCGGTCCAATTGTTGTAATGCCTTTCATTGCACCATCCTTTTTATATAATTCACTACTATTCATCAGTTACTAGTATTCATCAGTCGCTTCTATCAGCCTTTACTATTCATCAGCCACAGCCAAAATCCATCAGCAAAAGCTAATATGAATAGGGGCCTGTTCTTTTCGGCTGCGGCTTATGGCTTTTGGCTGAAATTTTTGAATTTTGGCTGTTTACGATACAGATTACGGAGAGACAGATACTCACTTGCAATTTTTGCTGGTACAGATATTGAGCTTTTAACGTGTAGATCGTTTAACTTGTAGACTCGTATTAAGAAAATACTCCGTTTGAAAGTTAGGTACTGTAGCAAAAGCCAAAAGCCGCCGGCTTGTGAGGTAAAGAACAGGCCCTAGGTCCTAAAATTGGCCGAACAGGTTGGTCAATAAAAAAAAAAGAACCAGTGCTAGGTCTGGTCTAGTTGACCTATTGTATCGTTTCTTTACTCCTTTAAAAGGAGTTGGTGGTGATGGTGCGTCTGCCATCCATCTCCTCACGTCACATCGAAAGACCATCTTTTGTGAATGGATTTACATACAAATTCTGTAAAGGATTGGATCGTCTGCACATGTGTATATGTATGTGGCTGGTTGATTTGATGCAAATTATGTATGCAATTTTTTAGATTTGAGAATAATCTTTTTTGCATTTTTTCCAGTTTATAACATATGGTATATTTATTTGAAATCCGTCGCAACACACGGACACTTATGCTAGTTAGGGAAAATAGGCAGAAAAAACAATATTCTAGTTGCACTCTGCATTAAAGGGGAGTCAAAACTGCCAATGTCAGCCTTCTCAGCAAGCACTTCCACTAGTCATCCTATGCCAATGTCAGCCTTCTCAGCAAGGTCCAGGGCCAACCCCAGACGAGGTACGCAAGGCTGACCTTGGAAAGGTCCGGGGCTAACCCCGGGCAAGGTGCGCGAGGCAAGTCTTGCACGTGGCGGGGCCCATGTGAGGCAAATGACGCATATACACCTAAGAGTAAACTAGGTCCTAAGGGTTATCTTGTAACCACTTGCCTTCCCTTCTCCTATAAATAGAACCCCATGTAATGGAGGAGGGGCGGTTATTTGATAACTCTAGACTCTCATATTGAATACACTATGTGGTTGTGTGCTCCTCCTTGAGTCCTTTCTTACCCTCGGCGGTCTTCGCATCCGACCGGGGATGCCTCTAAGTTTACTGTTCGAATTCGTACCGACGACACCAGCATGGTTATTAAGGCGTCGCTAAGCGTCACCTAAGCGGTAAGGCGCTCCCGAGGTGGCAAGGCGTCGCCTCGCCTTGCGAAATGTGACTAAGGCGGTGGCTAAACCAGAGAGAAGGGGCGAAGACTCACCTGGAACCCTAGATGGCGGTGTCTCCATCTCGTCGCTCCCGTCTAGGCGGCGGCGCCTGGAACCCTAGGGCTAAATCCACCGGGACAGCCACTAGATCTGTAGGCCTCGCCGACGAATCATCCTCTTGGGGAGCAGGGGAGGCAGGAGCAGGGGTGACGGCGGAAGAGGAGGCGACAGCGACTCTTGGGGGAGCAGGGGTGGCGGCGGCGGCATCTTTTGGGGAGCAGGGGAGGCGGCGGCGGCGGTGATGTCTCTTGGGAGAGCAGGGGATGCGGCGGCGATAGTTGGGGGAGTAGGGAGGGGAAGAGGGGAGAGAAGCGGCGGCGGCGTCTCTTCGGAGGGAGAGCACGGGAGGCGGCGATGAAAGTCGGGGGAGCAGTGAGGGGAGAGAGGCGCGGCTGTGAGATAGGACGCCTGGCTAGGGTTAAATCAGATCTGGGGCGGCCGGCTAAGATTAAATGGATGGGGTGTATTTTGGTATTATTACAATTTAGTCTTTAGAGTTTTACAAAATTATAATTAGGTCCTTCTAGGTCCTTTATCCTCTTAGATTTATTCTGATTTAGTCCTCTAGAACTCCGTTTTCTTCGCTTTATGAAGTGTGTAAGGCGTCGCCTCGCCTTACGCCTTACCGCTTAAAAGGTGTGAGAGGGGTCGGTCGCTTTACCGTCTTAATAACCATGGACACCAGTCATATTAGGGAATAAACTATCGGGCTATTCACACTTGGGTAACTTATATTCCTAATTGAGTTTTCATTTTCTTATATTTCTGCTATCAAGAAAAACCCTAATCCCCTGACTCATAACTTGTCATTTCAGGGTACTCTGCCAACTTATTCAAGCAGAATTGCAGTTAGTGCCGTTGACAACATAATTATGGTCCATCAAATAGATGCAAAAGTCGTCATACTTTATGATGTATTTATGGATTCTTATACACCAATTTCTGCACCTCTTCCACTGCTAGTGAGAGGGTTGCCCAGCAATAGTAGGCAAGCAGCTCAACCTGCAGATAGCCAATCTAGTGCATATGGCGGGACTATCTATGGAGAAGGTTGGAACTTTCTCATTCCTGACCTCATCTGTGATGCTGAGAATGGTCTCTTGTGGAAACTCCATTTAGACCTGGAGGTAAGAAATTGGCAATGAACAATTCCTTGAATCTTGATTAAATCATCCTCACTGCAAATACATTTTCGCCCTGACATGCATAGCTTGAATTCTAGGCTATTGCTGCTAGTACTTCTGATGCTCCATTGATTTTGGAATTCCTTCAGAGACGAAAATTGGACCCGAGTGCGGTAATATGATTTTACTACTTCACGGATAAGCCCATCTAATAGTTCAATTTTTGCCAACTATTACCATTACCATACCAATTCTTATTATGATGCAGGTTAAGACACTAACCCTTGCTATAGTTCGAACAATCATCCTGGAAAGGAGGCCAATAACTATGGTTGCAAAGGCAATGGATGTTGTTCTTGATTCGTACTCTCGTTTGATGAAAATGGGAGGCGGTCTTCCTGGGGTTAGGAGAACATCTGAGCAAAACCAACAGACAGGTGGTCAGCCTGTTGAGGGCTCCCATGTGGTTTCTCAGGAATCTCCTTCTGGAACCACATTTAGACCTGTTGTGAACCCAGACTCAGCAAGTGGAGTTGGGAGTACACCTGTGCAGCCAAATTCAGGAGCTGAGGACGGACTTGCTAACCTGGCAGCACATGTAGATAGGACATTATTAAATACATCTTCTGATTCTGATGATATTGCACCGGCAGGGGCAAGTCAGGGAACGTTAGGTTCCCAGATATCTGATGCTGCCAACAAAAGGCCTCAGGCTCTAGCTGAGGATAGCAGACCATTGGCTTCTGGTACATCAATGCAGCATGGACCACATATTGCTAGTGTGGCAATTTCGCCAATTGAAATGTTCCAGTCCGTCTTTGCGCTTGTTGAAGATGAAATGATGGGTGACCCTGCATATCTTATTGCTGTCATCATGGAGTTTTTACGAAGGTATTTCTTGTTGATTTAGTGTTGTTTAATGAAAGCAATAAGTATGCGATGAATAGTAAATTGATTATGAGAAGCAGTGCAGGGCAAATATATATAGGCAAGGATGTCTAGGGTTATGGCTAATAGAATCATGGGCCAATCAGAGATATCCTTGCCTATAATAGCTATCTAACCAACCATACTAAACACACCATGGGCCTAAGGCTATAAGCCCATAATGCCTGTCTAACACCCCCCCGCAGTCGAAGCGTCCGCACCTCGGACGTTTAGACTGGACCTGAATTCACTGAAGACCGATGACGGGAGGCCCTTGGTGAAAATGTCGGCATACTGTGAAGTGGTGGGAACATGCAGTATGCGGACATCGCCAAGTGCCACTTTCTCGCGAACAAAGTGAAGGTCAATCTCGATGTGCTTGGTGCGCTGATGCTGGACTGGATTGGAGGACATATGGACTGAACTGATGTTGTCGCAGTACACCAAGGTAGCCTGCGGAGGAGGGGTATGCAGTTCCAACAGTAGGTGACGGAGCCAGAAGGCCTCGGCAACAGCATTGGCCACACCACGATACTCAGCCTCTGCGCTGGAGCGGGACACCGTGTTCTGACCAGGAAACTAGGTTATCTCCGAGAAACACGGCATAGCCCGAGGTGGACTTGTGCGTGTCCGGGCAACCGGCCCAGTCAGCATCAGAATAAACCACGAGGTCAGACTGCGAGGATGGCTGAAGAAGTAGTCCCAGATGGAGAGTGCCACGAATATACCGAAGAATCCGCTTGAGAGCAGCAAGATGAGGCTCGCGAGGGTCGTGCATATGAAGACACCTGCTGAACTGCATAAGAGATGTCTGGTCTGGTGAAGGTGAGATACTGTAGGGCCCCTGCTAAACTCCGGAAGTTGCTGGGATCACTAACAGGGACACCAGTTGAGGCGGACACCTTCGGATTGGTGTCAACAGGGGTGGAGCATGGTTTGCAGTCTGCCATGCCTGCTCGCTTCAGGACGTCCATCATGTACTGACGCTGTGAGAGTAGACCACCATTAGACTTCTGCACATGCATCCCCAAAAAGTGATGAAGCTCACCAAGATCCTTCATAGAGAACTCCCGCTGTAAGGCAGTGATGATGCGGCGGAGGAGCTCGGCAGAGGAGGCGGTGAGAATGATGTCATCAACATAAAGAAGCAAGTAGACAATCTGAGTGCCGCGGTGGTATACAAACAGCGATGTGTCAGACTTGGTCTCAGTGAACCCAATAGAGAGCAGATAGGTAGCAAACCTACTGTACCATGCACGGGGAGCCTGTTTGAGACCATAGAGTGATTTGTTCAGGTGGCAGACAAAGTCCGGATGAGTAGAATCCTCGAACCCAGATGGCTGTGAACAATAAACTGTCTCAGACAAGGTCCCATGAAGAAAAGCGTTCTTCACATCAAGTTGATGAATCAGCCACTGCCTGGAAAGAGCAAGAGACAGCAATGTCCGCACGGTCGCTGGCTTCACAACGGGACTGAATGTCTCGGCGAAATCCACTCCCAGGCGTTGTGTAAAACCACGCAGTACCCAACGCGCTTTGTAGCGCTCGAGAGAACCATCTGCCTGAAGTTTGTGCTTGAAGATCCATTAACCAGGTACGACATTAGCCTTGTGTGGTCGAGGAACCAAGTCCCAGGTATTGTTCTGCAGAAGAGCGCGGTACTCCTCCATAGCGGCTCGCCAATTAGGGTCGGCAAGGGCGCTATAGTAGGTCTTCGGGAGCGGCAAAAGCGGAGCGGCGATGAAGAGGGCAGGCACGCGGAAACCACTCTTGGCCCGAGTGGTCATGGCGTGGCTGTTTGCCACCGGTGGAACAGGAACCGCGCCCTGCGGTAATGGGGAAAGTCCAACAGGCGCAAGGGCACCGGCGAGCGAGGCAGGTGCTGACGGGTTCGCTGACGCAGAAACAGGCCGCCTGGAGTAGACAAACCGGAAGTCCCTACCCCCAGCAGGAAGAACAGCGCATGGTGGTGGCGGTGATGCAGTCGGTGCCGGAACAGCCGCAGGGGCACAAGGCTGATCCGGCTGAGAGAGCGCCGGGGCCGCACATGGCTGTGCGGGTGCCGGAACGGCTGCAGGGGAAATCGAGCAGGGCGGAGCCGGCTGAGGGAGCCGCGGAGCCGCACGTGGCTGTGCGGGTGCCGTCTCCACCATGGTCGCAGCATCAGGGATCCCGCGTAATGCCGAGGCAGCAGTGGGCGCTGATGCGGCGGATGGACCTGTAGGGAGAAAAGAACCGTGGCCTATAGGGGATGGCATAACATCGGTGAAGTCCTCCAAGAATGCAAAGTCCGCAGGGGATTGCTGGTGCTGCTTGGCAAGGGGAAAAGAGGTCTCATCAAAAACGACATGGCGAGAAATAATGAGCCGATTGGAAGCAATGTCAAGACAGCGATATCCTTTGTGGTGAGCAAATATCTAAGGAAGACGCACAACACCGAGCGCGGAGCAAGTTTGTGAATTGCTGTTGCGGATAAATTTGGGTAGCATGCACAGCCGAAGACACGGAGATGATGATATGAGGGTGGTTTGCCGTAGAGGGCAAAGTATGGTGTGGAGGAACCAAGTGTCTTGGTTGGCAGAAGGTTGATGAGATAGGTGGCGGTGTTGAGGGCCTCTACCCAGAAAGATAGAGGGCAGCTTGCCTGGAACAGTAAGGAACGCACAATGATATTAATGGAACGAATAATGCGCTCAGCTTGACCGTTCTGAGGAGAGGTATATGGACATGACATGCGAAGGTGGACACCACGAGTTAGGAAGAACGTGCGCGCGCTGGAATTATCAAATTCCCGCCCATTGTCGCACTGAACAGCCTTAATGGTGGCTCCAAACTGAGTAGCCACGTAAGAGAAAAAATTAGCAAGTGTGGGGAATGTGTCGGATTTCAGTCGCAGAGGAAATGTCCAAAGGAAATGCGAGCAATCATCCAGAATGACCAAATAGTATTTATATACCGAGACACTGATAATAGGTGATGTCCAAAGATCAGAATGTATGAGGTCAAATTTATGAGTAGCACGCGAGGTGGACACAAGAAACGGAAGTCGAATGTGGCGACCCAACTGACAGGCATGACACAGAGAGGTGCTAACTTCTTTATTACATGGCGGAATGGAGGAATTATGCATGAGTGTTGAACGCCTCCTGACTAGGGTGGCCGAGTCGACGATGCCAAAGGGATGAGGATTCGGCGAGGAAGGCGCTAGGCAGGGGGGCGTCGGCAGGCAAGCGAAGAGGGTAGAGGGAACCGGTGCTATTGCATCTGACGATCACCTTCTGGGACTGGAGATCCTTCACAGAACAACCAACGGGATCAAATTCAACAGAGCAATTGTTGTCAGTGGTGAACTGGCGAACGGAAATCAAGTTCTTAATAAGACTTGGGGAAACAAGAACATTGTTAAGCCGAAGTGAACCCGAAAGGTGGGCTGCGCCCGTGGTGGTGACGGGAAGTAAAGACCCGTTACCGACAACAATGGAAGAAGGAACTGAATTTCGCGGTGAGAAAATGTGTGAGAGAGTACCAGCATCGGATGTCATGTGGGAGGTGGCACCGGAATTGAAGTACCAGTTGGTTTGCTGAGGCGGCTGGAGAGTCATGGTGTTGAATGTGGACGCCAGAGACTGCTGATCCCAGGAGGGCAAACCACCGGTGGCATCGTAGGGAAACGGCGGAGGGATGGCCCACTGGCCCTGGCCACCGGCGAGCAGAGCATGCGGCTGTGGGGCAAGGAGCGCCTGCTGGTGGTGTGCCAGAAGAGCCTGCGGCGGCGGTCCACCCACAGCGCGCTGCTGCGGAAGAGGCGCCAGTGGTGGTCGCTGACCCGGCCACATGTAGATGGAGCCGGACCAGGGATGGTGAAAAGAGGGCTAAGACCCGCCGGCGGCGCCCTGTCCTCTCGCCCGTGGCTGCAGAGGAGTCCCACCGTCAGAGCCGGTGCCAGCGGTGGAGCTGCTGCCAGAGCGCCCACGGCGTTTGCCACGTTTGCCGCGGGAAGCAGGCTTGGAGATCCCACTGGAACCGAAACCACCGGCTGAAGGAGCGGGCGTCTAGTGGTTGGAACCGGGCGAGGACGCAGAGCCGCCGGCAGTGGTGACAAGGGCGATGGAGGGCGCCGTCGTGCGATGCGCCATGTTGAGTTCCTCCAGGAGGAGGTCAGCGCGGGCCTCCAGGAAGGTGGGGAAGGGTCAACTGCGCTGAAGATGGAGACCTATGGCGGAGAAACTCTCGTTGAGGCCACGGATGACATGAAGCACAAGGGTGCGGTCGGAGATGTGTTCGCCGAGGTTGCCGAGGTCATCAGCCATGCGCTTCAGCTTCTGGCAATAGTTGGTGATCGACAGGTCGCCTTGAGCGAAGTTGCGGAACCTGGCCTCCAGGAGAAGAGCTCGTGCCTCCCGGTTGCCGAGAAATTGGGTCTCAATTGCAAGCCAGGTAGCTCGGGCTGTGGAACCGCGCTCCATGACGATCCTGGTGAGGTCGGCGGACGTGGTCCCGAAGATCCAAGATCGAACCACGTAGTCCATGCGCAGCCAATCAGGGGAGGTTGGTGTAGCAGCGTCGCGAAGAATGTGATCCTCCAGAGAATATTTGCCCACGGCGAGGAGAAAGAGTTCTCGCCACTGGGTATAATTACCGGAGGTCATGTCGAGAACGATGGGAACCAGAGATCGAACGATCTGGACTGCAACAGCTTGGGCATGGAGATTGAGGACAGCGGCAGCCTCATGAAGAAGCATGGCGTCCTGGACAGCGTGGTCGCCGGAAACAGAAGATGTGTTGTCGGCGGCGACTTCCTGCAGGGGATCGGCGGCAGTATCAGCACGGGTGCGAGCAGCACGCTAGAGCGCATCTCGAAGATGAGCCACAGCCGCATCACGCTCCTGGGTCACCGCAGCGACCTCGCGTTCAGCCTCGGCGGCTATCGCGAGGGCTTTCTCCCGCGTGGCTTGGGCGGCGCGAACGCGGTTGATCTGTGCAGCGGCGGCGGCCGGATCGGTGCCCTCCTTAGGGTAGCTGTCGCGCGCGGCAGCAGTGCCAGCAGCGGCGGCGCTGGGGGAAGGAGGGGCGGCGGGAGGTAGTCCAGCCATGAGAGGTGGGCGCGAGGCGAGGGAATCGCCCGCGAGACGCAGCGACGGCCAGAGAGTCGGCCGGTGCGGAGAGAGGCGCGGCGTGAAGAGAACACGCGCGCTAGGGCGGAAGCGAGAACAGGGGAAAAACCCAATCTCTTGATACCATGAAAGCAATAAGTATGCGATGAATAGTAGATTGATTATGAGAAGCAGTACAGGGCAAATATATATAAGCAAGAATGTCTAGGGTTATAGCTAATAGAATCATGGGCCAATCAGAGAGATCCTTGCCTATAATAGCTATCTAACCAACCATACTAAACACACATGGGCCTAAGGCTATAAGCCCATAATGCCTGTCTAACATTTAAAACTAGTTAAGAATCAACGAATTTATACATAACTATTTGAGAAGTTAACATTTCTGGTCTTGATGACTTTAGCCATCCTGTGTAGCATGCTGAAGCGTGCCATTTGTAAAAGAAAATGAAATTTGGCCATATCACTGTGCCATGACTGGCATGCAACAGGAATGCTGCCATGCAAAATGACAATGACCCCTTATAATCATGTATTCCATTTTATTTGACCCCCATAATGGCATAATGACAGTACACACTTTTTGAGGAGCTATAGCCATCAACCGCTTTCCTCTTTTATTCTCTTGACATTAGTGCATCACAGCATCAGTTGTGGTATATGCTTTTTGATTTTTAATGTAGTACCGCCTTTCTTTCAATACAAGATAAGAACATAAAAGTACTATCTTGCTTTATTTGCAGTGTCTCAAAGGCTGGGCTGAAGGCTCCTCCCAACCTTTATGTGATGATGACGACACTGCTAGGCCGTAGCAACCGTTATGCTGAGATAGCATTGTTTGTATCAAACAAGGTCAGTGCGTTATTCTAACTCCATCGTTAATGATCAGTGTGTTGTTCAAGTACACTAGCACAATCAATCATACTGTGTGTGCTGATAGTTAAATATAATAAGTACTAACGTGGCATTAGCCTGAAGTTTGCCTAATGGTTTGACAATGCTTCGAAGCAACTGCTGCGTGTAGGGTATGATTCCAATTAAATTGTTATACCTTTCATATTTTAGTAGTATTTATCATGCCAAGGGGCATAAATGGATAGGAATAATTCCAATTCAACAACAGTACTTTTCACGCAAGATTTCACATCCAAACAAAAGATAGATGGTTTGCAATTTCATATAGGGAGTAAATTTTATTTCAGAATTCAAGGGATCTCGTCTTTGAATATTATTTATATACGAGTGGCAAAGTTTCACTTAGGCTTCCATCTACTATTTACTTTTTGCTTGAATCGAGCCCGCACCTGTCTGATGACGAGTCCCTTCACCTGAAACTTACATTCCAGGCCTCTAATTGGCCGTCTCAGTCCATTTGACAAATAGAAATTCAATGTGACCATCAGATTTTACTAACATGAGTACTAGGCTATTATTTTAGGACGTTGGGTGACTCAGCGAAGCTTTCCTACGGAAATATTTTCTACGTCTACCAATTCCCCCAAAATTAGGTGTTCGCAGTATATTGTGCAATACAGTTCTAGATATCAACCCGCGCTCCAGCATTACAAGTGACGCCGTTATTGTTTGTCCATCCCTTTAATATGTTGAAAAAATGTGGTTTTGTTTTGGTCATGGACCAATTCCTGCAGATCCTGGAGCCCTCCAAGGAACTCGCGATGCAGCTCATTGAGTTGGGGCGACAACACCCGCTGACAAGGAAGCTGGGAGTGGAGATGCTGAGGGAGCGGGGCCTGCACCATGACTACGTGACTGCCTTACTGCAAGACGGGTACTACCTAGAGGCCCTACGCTACGCTAGAAAATACAAGGTATTTGCCACCCATGCTTGCATTTTTGTCCCCTTGCTCCTTCGGTATATCTCAACATGCTATGCTGCGAGTGATTAAGAATTCTTTTTGTATGCATTACAACTAAAGCTTGATTAAATTATATGTAGCTTTCGACTTCCTATTGCCCCTTGTTCCTTTCCTGTCAACACTGAAAATCGGTTTTCATTGTATTTACTTGCATTTGTTCTCTGAAACATTTTGTTGCATTCTTTTCGTTGTTACTGACACGACGATCGGTCCAGGTTATTACCGTGCAGCCTGCCCTCTTCTTGGAGAAAGCTGTGGCCAAGAACAGCGCGCCGAACCTCGCGGCCGTGCTGAGCTTCTTCTCCGAGTTCACGCCGAGCTTCAAGACGACGTCGGACTACGGCAGATACCGGCATATCCTGTCCGAAATGGTTTGAACAAACAAATTTCTGTAGGATGAAACTTTTATCTGAAATTATTTAGCACGTTGTACGTAAGGATCGCTCGTTCTTCTCTCCTGTGATAATTTCCGAAGCTCTTTGCAAAATAAATAAACGAAATGGTCGCGTCGCTCGTTGTGGCAATGTGTGTTGGACAGAAGATGAAACTGAAATCTCCTGTGGACTATCGACCACCATCATTCTGTGCAATTCCAGTTAGCTTTACCCGAAGGGAACTGACCAAAGTTGTCACCGTCCATTGATGGCTTGGGGAAGCTCCACCAGATTCGAAAGAATCAAAGAGTTGATCGAGTAGTAGCTAGAATATTAATCCAACGGCGCTTCCTGTCCCATCATTTGTAATCCTACGGCTCACAAGAACGACTGGGATTACGGGGGTCAGGCAGTTCATGAACAAGAACACAAGCACGACGAACAAAGCCACCAATTAATACTTGCACTCCAGAATCAAACTTAAGATTTTGACGGCTACATATATACATCACAAAGCGGAGTACCGAATCGGCTTGGCTTGCTTCACCAAACTCCTTTTCAAGAAAACAAAGACAACAACAAAAACAGAGCCAAGTAAAATCAAGCGGAGAAGAAGCCGTCGACGGCGGCCACCCCCAGCGCCGCCGTGGGCCCCGCCCAAGAGCCCCACTCGCTCGCCTTGGAAGCGGAAGCGGCGCGATCGCCGGCGCCGGCGGGCAGCTCTTGCCTCCCGCGCCCCTGCTGCTGCTGCGGCTTCTTCTTGGCCGTCCGCTCGAAATCCTCCACCACCAGCAGCGCTATCTCCGCCATTGCTTGCTGGTCTTCCTCCTTTCTATACCACTATTCTCTTCTATCGATTCTTCTTCGTCTGGTTTGGCTCTTGGAATTGTGTTTTGATGCGGCATTTATACGCTGCCTGCTCGGGCCGGGTTTTGGATAAGTCTGACACGCTTCAACGTTTTCGTTTTTTTCCTTTCGGTGGGTGCTGTGCTGTGTGCTTGCCGTGTGTGGTGTTTCGTGCTCTGCCTCTGTGCAGCGCGCTCGAGCTCAAACCCAGACAGTGGGGAGCGTCGCCTGGTTTTGGCTGGCGGTGTGACGTGGCAGGATTAGTGCCACGTGTCATGTGATTTCTGGGCCTAAACATTCGGTTAGCTGGCGTCACCTTTGCCGTTGTACGGATACTACAGCATAGTCCAAGTCCACCCTTCTCGATCTATGCTTTATAATTTTTTTTCAAATAAATAAATAAAATAATTTTTTGTTATCGTTTCAAAACTATTTATTTGGACAATTTTTTAATATCAACTTATCGATATTTGGTTTGTTCATAAAAGTACTCGTGCTATGACAAAAAGATATCAGTCACAGCCGACAAGAACACACATGTACTCCTTCGGTCACAAAGGAATGATATCTTAGACATCCACACATCTCTAAAACATAATTTTAATTAAGAAAAGTGTTTCTATATTTTTCTCTCTAACAAGAGTAATACTAATTTCAAAGTACATAAAGAGGTAAGTACTATCTATCTTTTATCGTACTTTAAAAAGTATGCAAATCACTGTTAGGAAAAGCATAGAAGCATAAAATTATAATGTAATGAAAGTATTTTTAAGACAAATCTATATATATTATTTTCATATGTTTAATCTAAATATTCATTGAAATATTGATAGATAAAATCACTCTTTTGTAACCGGAGGGAGTTACACTAACTAGTACTACTCCACTAGTACCATCCAACGTTTCTGTTCGTATATTGCGTAGCAAATTTTTTGTGGAATGGTCCCAGTGTTAAATTTCGGTCCCTTAATTTTGAGGTGTAATAGAGAAAAGACGGGTAGTGTTATGTATATTAGCCACGTAGGCGTGGCGCAACGCCACGCCATCATGTGAACCGAAGTAAAAGAGACGAAAATTCGTAGAAAAAAGAAAGTGTAGGGTTTTTCTGGGAAAAACCAAGGGTCTTTTCGCAATAAAAGGAGAGCGCAGGGGTTTTCCGCAAAAAATCAAGGGTATTTTCGGAAGAAATAAGGGCCTGTTCGTAATTACATAAAACCGCACGTCGCTACCCAGCAAAAAAATGTGTAGGGTTTTTTTGCAAGAATCCAGGGACCTTTTCGCGAAAACCAGGGATGTAAACGCAATTACCGGAAAGTGCAGGGACCTTGTCGCAAAAAACCTCACCTGGCCGTACCAAAATTCCTGCGGACACGCGGCGGGCGACGGAGCGCTGGGGGCGATGTGGAGGGGCTCGCCGGTGCGGCACTCCCCCAGCTTTGTATACGGTAGTATTCTATAACTATAAACCATACATGGTCTAAAAATTCTATAAACCATACATAACACTTCCTACTGCTTGGGAGTGTTTTGATCCATAAACTTCTCCGGCTTCCGTTGTGGCTTGCAACTCTGGCAATAGGTCCTCGTTTGGAACGCGGCTGGATCCATTTTGGCTTGCAACTCTAGCAACAGTGCCTGTTTGGAACGTAGGACTCTCACAGCAATTTCAGAGAAAAGACTGCTAGGCAGAAAATGAGTGAGCATTTCCTTTAACTTCCTGTGTCAGTCCTACTTCTGATTTGCACATTGGAAATTTGCGATACCTACTAATGTTGTGGGGCCAAAGTGACATTTTCTCATGCAGCAGCAACAACAATAAGCTGATGAACAGTGGCAGAGCCAGAATTTTTCTAAAGCCTAGGTATACCACCCACGCACACACACCCACATGAGTCTAGCCATTCTGGTGGCTGGAACGTACGGGTGAAAATGGATTATATAGTTTTTTGATTGATCTGGACAACTTTTAAATACAAATTATGTCAGCTTGGATATTTGTCGGATAGTATCGGATTAGAAACAAATAGGGATTTTCTTTGTCGGATACGAATATGGATTCGGTAACTCACTATCCGTCGAATATGAAACAGATTCGGATATTCAGGGGAAGGATATCCGTAGCCTACATCCTGTATTTCAGCCCAACCTATTTACAAGATCTTTAGTAGCCCATCATACTTTAGCATATACATTAATACACGGAGTTAGAGAAGGAACCTTAGTCTATATGAAGAATTCATAAATGATCTTTACGAATGTTTAGATCAAATAAACTAGTTATTTTTTATTTTGTACGTACAATTTAAAGGGTTTACATGTTTTGAGAAATATTCATGACTGTATTTGATTCATATTCACTCCGTATTTGTATTCGTATCCGAGATATCCATATTATTATCCATATCCGGGAAAAATATGAAACAAATATGATAGAGCCATTATATGTCCGTATTCAATCTGTTTTCACCCCTACCGGTACATGGTCGGCATCGGACAAGACGACGTCCTCCTCTACCTCCTTGTCTCCTCCAACCGCAACAATGACAACTTCATCGGCCATTAAAAAAAGATACATCATAAGTTGATGCATGTCGAAGAGGAGATAATCATGTGTTGATTATCAAGTCAAGTGAAGACCATCTTGTGTTGATGGAGTTGAAGAAAAAGGATGCATTATGAGTTGATGCATATCAAGATGATGACCTAAGGCAAAGAAATGACTAGCTAAGGCTAAAAATGTATTCCTAATCTTTTACCAGTCTTGATGTTTGGTTGGAAGGCTGGATTACTAGTATAGGTTGCCGTACTATTAAGAGGGGTCATGTCTAATAGTTTGAGTCTCATCATATGTCGATAGCTCAACTTCGCTTGCTCTAGCTCTCTATCTTTGGTATGAAGTTTATATTTACGAACGTGTTTTACAACTAATTGAAACTCATGTGTTGAATTCTTGTATCACAGGACTATACATTGCGAATGTGTTTTACAAGTGTGAGAAGTCCATGTTTCTTATTTCTTGCTGTATGAGGCTTATATTTGCAAATGTATTTTATAAATGATTGAAGCCCATATATAATTCTTGTAGCATGTGATTTAGGTTTGCGAGTGTGTTTTTGCAAATGTGAGGCGTCCATGTACCTATTCTTTGTGTCATGATTTCAAACGTGTGCAAATGTGTTTTGTAACTTGTTGGGAATCATGTTTGATTCTTGTGTGCATGATACTATAGTTTGTAAATGTGTTTTGCAAAATCTATTAAGATATCTGCACTTACTAGGAAAATCGGAAGTACTAGTTCTGTGTGAGCGGTACTATCAGATATCGGAAGTACCTGCATGTGTTGCGCGATACTACTAGATGTAAGTGGTCTAATCTGCTCTGTGTGAGCAGCTCGTTCGGCCGTCAAAAGTACTGGTTTTGTGTGAGTGGTACTACCGGAAGGCAGAAGTACCAGCGTGCGTTGCGTTGTACTACCAACCTTCAGAAGCTCCAGATTTTTCTGTGGTATGTTTTTTCCAGAGAGACACCTGTGTGGTGGTCCTCTCCTTCCCGCGAAATCAGTAGTTCTGCATGTGTGGAGCGGTACTTCCGATGATAGGAAGTGCCAGAAAATGGACAGTGGAACTTCCGATTTTGACTGCAATTGCTAGTTTTCTAACCATTGACGAGGCAAGAGGAAGTACTGGCTTTTAGCTGGCGGTACTTCCTATTTCCCTGATTTTTCAGGAATTTGGCTCTAACAGTTAGTGTTCTTGTGTGGGGTATAAATACCCCCTTGTGGCCGGTTGGAGAAGTTGCTAATTGACTCATTTCTATTGTCTTGAGCTAGTGTGATCCTCTCCACTCAAATGTGCATGTGTTGCAATTTGTGAGCAAGGAGAAGGGATTTAGATTTCATGTGTTGCATCTAGAGGTGTTCTTTGTGTCTAATTGAGCCTGTGCATTTGTTGCACGTAGTGAGAGTCAAGAGAGAGGCTTAACTTATTACTCTTAGAGTTTGCCGACTCCTAGACGGCGTTGGAGTCGTCGTGCGAGGTGATCTTTCTCAAAGAAAGTTGAGAGAAAACCTGGTAAAGTGTGAAGGTTGGAGCTCACCTATCTGGAGAGGGAAAGAGGTACCACTAGTGAATTTGAGGTGGAAGGCTTAATTCGTAGAGCCGGTCCAATTAGTTTGGACTTATCTCAACGTGGACTAAGGAGAGATCGGCAAATCTCCGAACACCACGGTAAAAAGAGACCGTGTCATTTGTGGTTTGTTTTCTTGTGCTCAATATATTCAAGCAATTTATATACATAGAATTAAATTGATTGCTTATCTTCCTAGGAGTGCAAATCTTGTCATAGCCTAATTTTGTTGGTGCACTTAGGTGAACTTATTTGATCTAGGCGCTATTTGTGTTAAACCAAATTAATTTAATCTTCTGCATTGTTTACTTGGTTTAGACAAATAGAAAATATCTTGAATTAATATTAATTGAAAGAAGAATTTTTAAGACCGCCTATTTACCCCTTCTAGTCCTCCATCCTATGACATTGTGTTCACACCTGCGCTGATACAAGAATGCCGCCCCGCTTTTCGGCTCACGCCCATGCGTCACTCGGCTCTTCGCCAGTGGCGGACCCAGGATTTTACCAAAGGGTATGCCGCACCAAAATTTTTATATGCAATTCGATAAAACCATTTGTCAATTCGGTAAACCAGATCTCACTTCTCAGCTCGAGAAAATTCGAAGCTCTCTTAATTTGGCTGCTGGCTTTTGTGCCAAAGACATAGTACACTAGCGAATTAGTTTTCGGATGTAAGTTAGTTTTCATTTGCAACCAATGGATGGATTCTCATGAGATCGGTTTGTGTCATTCTCATGAACCACCGCAAAACACTATGCTTGCTCATGTACACGTGTCCCTGCTTCTGCCGTCCCCTGCCGTCACGCAACCTCCATGGTTACTCCACGCAACCTCATACTTTCCATCGTTGCTCCGGATCTCGCTTCTCAGCTCTCCACTTCAAGCGAACCGAAGAAGATGCCCGTAACAATTCCGACGCTCTCCCTCCTCCTCTCCTCAAGGCCGCTGCCGCTGCTGCACCGGCTGAGTCTCCCCTCCATCCCCGCGCTCCCAGCCTCCCTCCATCTCCGCCGTCCTTGCACCCACCTGCGCGTGGCCGCGCCGCCGTCCGTCCCCGGCGAGGAGGAGCCGAGCACGTCGTCGCCGGAGTCCGGCGAGAAGTTCGTGTGGAGGGATCACTGGTACCCTGTCTCCCTCGTCGAGGACCTCGACCCCTGCCTCCCCACCCCGTTCCAGCTCCTCAACCGCGACCTCGTCATCTGGAAGGACCCCAAATCCGGCGAATGGGTCGCCCTCGACGACCGCTGCCCCCACCGTCTCGCCCCCCTCTCGGTATAATAACCTCATACTCCTCGCCTCGTAGCCTCCCGACCTCTTCCTCTTTTGGGTTAATTTTGATCCAACTGTATTCACAACGATGTTCTGCCTATCTCTGCGTACGCAGGAGGGGAGGATTGACGAGACAGGGTGCTTGCAGTGCTAAGTTCGGCTGGCCTCAGGGTATGCCGTGGCCCACCCGGCATACTATGTAGGTCCACCCCTGCTCTTCGCCTACGTGAAGCCAACAGCTCGCCACCACAAGCAGATGCCCAGGCTCGTCGGGCGGTGGCTCTGCCCTGCTGATGAAATGTCCCATTTCTACACGATCTCACGAGTTTAGTTTGTTGCCAAGTCGCATGGCACCATATATGCATTGCTCCATGATGTGGGTGCTGCAGCCGACTCATCGATGAGTAAGCAAATGCTATGAGCGTTCGGTAAAGACGCTACGTACAATTGTCTCCCTATATGTCGGTCATACTGGACATCTTTTCGCGCCATATCGGCGGAAATGTATAATAATGCAGGTTAATCAGGGCCTATTTTGTTCTTCTCGACCCGATGTGTTGGCACTGTGAATGCTACTACTGACGGAGGGTTTACAGGGAACATGTCAAATGAGAACTGGTCTGGCTGTGATTGTTTTGGCTTCAGTTTTTAGCTTTCGGTTTATTTTTCACTATTCATAAATTTCGTCTTTTTCTGAACTTTTGGCTTTTTGTTGAGTTTTTTTGCCGGTTCTTTTTCCCCGTATTTGTTTGTATTATACGTAATGGCCTAACATATTTTTTTTATATTTTTAAATTTTTTAAATTTAATTATGCTAAATAAGTCTCTGTCAACTACAGTATTTTTTCAGCCAGCTACAGTGCTTTTCAGCCATAAGCCACCAAAAAAGCCCAAATGATCACCACATTAAAACAAAACAACGAGAACAACTACAAGAGAAAATGGGAACTGTATAGGGTCCTAATTTTTATGCTTTCGGTGTTAAAATCATGTTTCAAAGTGTTGTGGTTTTTGCCTTTTTTTTGTAGAAATAACATCCGTAGCGGGCGTTAATTTTTTTGAGATATTCAATTAAAAAAATAAAAAAAATAAAAAACACCACTATATCTCTCTAGATAATACAAAAGGAAAAAAAACTACATTAAAAAGCTAGGGTGTTTCAAATATCTTTTAGCTTCTTTCAGAGGCCATTGTTGCTTGGCACGGGGCTACGTGTTGCAGAAGATGCCTCACCATTTTGTTCATGAATAGTTAATTTCGCGGAGTTCACAAGAGAGTGGTTAGTATTAAAGGTTTTCTTTATTCGTGCCCAAAGGGTTAGGGACAAGTGGACATTACATCAATTAGATATGCCTCACGCTTATCTTACTGACATTATTTTACAATACTAGGGACTTGATCTTTTCTTGGAATACCAGGGATTAGTAAACTTATGAATCCAAATATTTTCGAATACGAATATAAATTAATATGTAACAAATACAAATTCAAATTAAATATTTGCTCAATCCGATTGGATCTAGATATCTTTATAACTTATGTAGTAAGAAGACATTAATGATATATTATCATCGTACAATCACGTTTAATCATTCTACTTCATTTACTTCACCTAAATAAACACGAATTCACGTTCAATTAAAAAACTTGTTCAACTAATTAGTTGTATTGTAATAAAATATACATATTATTTTGTTAAATACAGATATAGATAGTCCGAATAAAATAACATTTCGGATGGTAAAAATTCATACCATATTCGCATCTATATTTTTTTATGCGAATTTGAATACAAATAGGATAGAAATTGTTAATCGGATGAAAAAAAATCTATACCATATTCGCATTATATCAAATACGGTAACAAAATAATACAGATAATTTGTATCCACTTTTCACCCCTAGTGGCTCACCATGTACCACAATGCCGCAATGTGGCCATAACACATGGCCAGCGATGACTACCCATTTGTAATTGTAATTAACATTATTAGTCGTCCCCGATTACTCCCAAAATGATTTTACCACAATGTATAGTTTGTTGCACTCCATCAACAAAACAGTTTGAGAGGAATCAAGAGCGTTACAATCTCCCCTTCCATTCTCTTATTAATTCTAGTCAATTTTATCGTGCTCTATGATATGTGGGGCTGAAATTTGTATTTTCAAGCAATTTTCCCCCACAAACCAAACCAAGTTTACAAACAAGTCTTTACGCCCCCCCCCCCCCCCCCAAAGCTCTAATCTTGCAAAAGAAGGAATATTTCAGTATTTGCCATCGTAAGATGTGCATTTCAGAACTTACTACTCCATCTTTATTATTTTTTCTAGTATATTATAATAATAAATTATAGTCAAAGTCTTGTATTAGAGACTATAAACAATTAAAAATGGCCTACATTTATAGACGGATAAAATATAAGATACAGTCCAGCATTAGCGAAACATGAAATGAGACGCCAATATTCCAAGTCCAACCAATGGATCCAACATGCATGTAGAATGAGATAAGCTTTTGAAAAAGACAAAATGGGATATATGCCACTATAAGGCATGCCAATTCGAGATATATCACTCGGTTTGATGAAATTGGATATATGCCACTCCACTTTCAGGCATCCACCCACGAGTGCCCCTCCTCTTCCCTGTCACGGTGGCTGCCGCTCTCCCGGTGGCCTCCACCGGCCGTTGGACGCCGAGGGGATGGGACGCCCTGGGTGAGATGCGCCGCCGAGGGGTTGAGGCGTTGTCGCCTACTGCTCTTCTTTAGCTACTTTGTTTGGTCTGGTTCAAGAGGCTTGGTCTTTGCCGGTTGGTGTGGTATGTATAAGTTGATCTGGTTGGGTCGATCAATAAGGCAGGGGCAAAATAGGAACTTCACTTGAGAAACTTGAGAATTAATGAGTAAAGAAGACAAAAGAATAGGAAATGGGAAAAAACAGATACAATAGCATATTTCAAAGTAGCAAGAAAATTGAAGTGACATATGGGTGGGTTCGTTTCCATTCATGTTTTAGCTTTTTAACTTATTGCTATAGTAACTAACAGTAACTAGCTTTTAAATGATGTGTCTTTTCAAGGTGAAGTCTATATATAGATTGTAGTATGCATTGTATTAAGTTCGGTTATACTGGCTAAAATCATATGCAACTTATTTCCTCTACGTACTGTCTCTTGCAAACAGTCAGAATTCAAAAACCATAAGCCAAAAGCCAAATCTATATGCTAAAAGAACCCACCCTATATATCCATTTCATAAAACTAGATGACATTTTTCGAATCTGCATGCTATAGACTGGCATATATCTAATTTTGCATGATTTTTTTTAAAATATTAGAAACTACCGGTCCCAAAACACCATTTGCCTGGATCTCTTAGTACGGGCATACCTTCTACGTAAAGTATGGCGTGACTATTCATGTTTTTACCAAGTATATTTCTCCCATTTTACCCACGTATGTAAGATGTATCAGTCGATGACCCAATTCAATGGTGTTTTCCCCCCCTGGGTTTGCCCGGTTTTCAGCCTTTCGGACGTTTTTTTCCAGGTCTTTCATGCGGTGCTTGATGATTCAAAACTCGATAGTGCCTGCCTTCTCGTGGTAATTCGTCTCTTCTATTTTCGCCTCTGTTTCTGTTAGTCGCAGACTTGACAGTGCCTGCCTTCCCTTCCGTACAATTTCACATAGGAAAATTAAGGAGCCCTTCTGTCTGACTTAGCTGGCGATTCCTTGGCAGTTAGATGCACTGTACTCTGAAGTCTTAACTACTATTCGCACCGTCCAATTCGATGCGATGAGTTTGTTCGAAAAAATTAAAAGTTTAAGCTGAGATCAAAACGAAAGAATCTGTATCATTTCCATCTCTTATTAGTGAGAGTAGCATGTGAGGAGGTGATCGATCAGCAAGTTAGAACAGCTGAGACCCTTGCTAATGCCATGAACGAGGATGACATGTAGAATCTTGTCATTGTAGATCACAGTGCAACAACATCCTATCGAACTTTCTTTTTCCAAAATCTGCCTGCTCATCATATCCACTGATGTATGGGACAAATAATTGTGATAGACAGGACAGGACAGGACAGGACTAGGAGAATATTTCTTTTGGGTGAAAGCTACATTTCCCTTATCTTTTCCGAGCAACATTTTCCACTCAACCAGTGTGTTCCTATCCACTTTTCTCTCCTCCCAGTTTGAGTTGATGAATACGGTCGACTATATGAGTTATTCAAGTCACTGTCCTTCATTTATCCAGGTTTCCTCTGCAGAACAGAGCTCTGCAATGGGCAAAGGACGAAAAAGAAAAGGAAAATTAAATGACACAACATCAGCAAGTGTGTCAGCACGAACCGAAACAATGGATGAACAGTGCCAAGTAGTTAGCCCATGCTACTCGTATGGCAATTTTTTTACTATGGTATATAGTTTTTTGGCCCTAATACGAGTACTCTAAATTGAAAACCGATAAACTACTTCTAAAAGGCTATCTTAACAAGTCGCTTTGATACGGTGATAAAAAAATTATCCTAATTATTTGTTTGAGAGAAATCATAAGCTCTAAGTTATAAACAAAAATAAGCTGAAAAAACAGGCGCGTATTGAGGCCTAACTATTTACATCCAACAAACTAACTTTGCAACATTAATTAATTAATTAAACGCAAGTAGTAGCTCGTCAACAAAGGCAAGGAAACATCACAATATTCGACTATTTACTCGTCACTCCATCAGTGACACTATTCGATTTGTTTTCACATCTACAAGCCACTAAGTAAAATGGATGTACGATGAGGATTGACTTTGTTTGCTCTAATTTGGGTTGGGTCAACTGTATTAAGGTGTTACCATGGTTGCTAATTCTGGCATAATTGCACTAGTTCTCTCGAGGGATAATCCATTATATGCTCTGCATTTCGTTGCCACTCTTGGATTTGCCACACTTTACATTGACTCTCTAGCTAGATCTCTAGCAATGTAAAAGATGATTTTACCCGTCCACACTCTTTCTTGCTCTGCGCTGTCGATCACGGTAATATTAGCAAGTACAAGGAGCAAGTAGGACAAAGAAGATCTAGCTAGAGATCTCTCACTGTCGGGCTGGAAGAAGACCTGGCGCGTGCGGCCGTCGGGCTGCGTCTTCTGGACTAAAACTACTGCAGCACAGCCAGCCAACCGCCACCTACAAGGCCGGCAACAACAGGGTGTCGTTGCGTTGCCCCGGTCGGGCGCGCACTACTTTGTGGTCGTAGCCTGAACGTGATCGTAACCATGTTGTAAACTGAACATGGTCGTAGCATACTGTGGTCATAGCTGTGATTATAAGATTGTCTGTGTTCTGCCGTAGTCGTAGCTGTGCCTGTGTTCTTCTGACACCATGGTCGTAAAAACTCCTGTTGCTGTGATCGTAGCGTCTGTTGCCGTGGTCGTAAGACTGTCTGTTGCTGTAGTCGTACCGTCTGTTGCCATGGTCGTAAGGCTGTCTGTTGCTGTGGTCGTAAGACTGTCTGTTGCTGTGGTCGTAAGACTGTCTGTTGTTGTGGTCTGAACTTTCCCGAACTGCACACGACCACTCAAGGGCAATGACTTCAACTGCAAATGACCAAGTCTTTCACAAACGCAAAATCTAAAGCAAACCAAATGTCAATTATTCATCATATCTTAATCTACAACCATCCACATGGTCTAACAATCTCCCCCTTGATGAATACATGGACAACACTTTGAAAAATTCTCAAATGATTTGCGTTTTGAAAACGAAGCAAAAATCCCCCAATTCAAAATCCCCAAATATCTCTCCCCCTGATTTCAATTTCTCCCCCTTTGGTAATGTAATCATCAAGACTTTCAGAGAGAGAGAGAGAGAGAGAGAGAGATAACAATTCTATGTGGGAGCAATGAGAGTAAAGATCAAGAAGCTTTAAAGATTATACAAGTCAATTTGTATTAATATTTTGAGCAAGCCACTGGTGTGAGTAGAGCTTCCTAGATCATATAAAGTCATATATCACATAGCTAGGTCGGAAACTAGTCATTTAACACCATCAAACAATTTAGATCAACGACAAGCATTTTATCAATGACTAGACCAATTATAAAGAGCACAATGAGATATAACAACGAAAAGTCAAAGCCTAAAATTGAAGCAAGCATTACATCTAGACGGGCTTGCAGTCTCATAAACAATCTATTGCTTCACACTAGATTTTCAGGCATGTGGCATGCTTGCAGTATATTTCTTTTCATATATAATATTATCACTTGAATGGTGGCATACTTGAAGCATACTTCTTTTCATTTGTGCACTTTTTGTACTTTTCTTTTGTTTAACCATGGCATGCTTGAAGCATACATCTTTTCAATATTCTTTTTCTCAATTCTCACTTGATACCACTTATATGATACTAATTGTAGAATTTCTCCTTTTTATATGTAAAACATGCCAACTTGAGTGAGCATTAGAAAGATTGTAATATGAAATATACAAGCCTCAAAGCCAAGATTTAAAATAAGATTCACAAACAAGCTAATCCTTTTGGCTGAACATCACACAGTACTGTCAATAATCACTCAAGTCAAAGACTTATGCCAAGTCATGTTTTAATTCAAGTATGGAAGTTTAATTAAGACTAGTTGTGGTCTAAGCTACACAACATATGAAGAAATATGATAAAGCAAGCTCTACTACTCATTTGATTTCAATGGCTCAATCTTGATGAATTATATTACAAGTATAATAAACAAAGCTCATGTCTCCACTTAAACAAGAGTAAAGTCCATTACCGGTCCTTAAACTTTTTATGCTGTGTCACCCCGGTCCATAGACTTTTAAAGTATGCCATCCCGGTCCCTAAACTTCAAAATGTGTCATTACCGGTCCTTAAACTTTTTATGCTGTGTCATCTCGGTCCATAGACTTTCAAAAGTGTGCCATTACAGCTGGACCCGTAACAGGTGGTAATGGCATACTTTGAAAGTTTAAGGACCGGGATGGCATACTTTAAAAGTCTATGGACCAAGATGACACAGCATAAAAAGTTTAAGGACCGGTAATGAACTTTACTCCTTAAACAACATACTCCCCCTCAGAATAATCCCATCTCACTCAAAGAGAGCAAATTGAGAAGATGCAAGAAACTGAGAGAGAGAGAGAGAACTAGAAAACCAGAAAAGAGTTCAGAGACCATTTAAAAACAAACCACTTGTAACATAACATTACCTTTCCACATGGTCTAACCTGAAGGTGAAGTCTCATGGAAACTCCCAGAGAAAGTGAAGAACCATCCAGTATTCCAATCACACATGGTGCAAAAAACTGGAACCGACATGCCTGTTCTCCACCCCTACTTCACTGGTCTCAAACCACAGTTGATGTTAGCCTCACAGTATTGAGGTTAGTCAAATAAGCTTTAGGAATCCAATACTGTGCTACTCGACGAATGGGGTCAGCAGCAGGCAATGATAAACATTTAAGTGAAGATTTGGCCTTTGTCAAATTCTGGTCGTAAAGCCTCTGTGTAGCTCGTCGAAACCCACCCGAGCGCCTCTGAACAGCTGGTCGAATCCTTGGTCCGATCACGTTGTAACAACCATGTACAGCTGGTCGTACCTCTGGTTCAACCACGCTGTATCGAGCATGGGAAGAAGCTAGTCATAACTCTAGTTTCATTACTCTGGTATGACCACAGCGACCTGCTGACCAACAACTATGTTCGACCATGCTATGCCGACCACAAAGAGCACCTGGTCGATAACTTGGTCTGGTTGTGGAATGGACAACCATGGAGCGCTGGACTATGCGGCTGACTGGCCTGATAGTGGGATGTCCGACCACGGAGTGCTCAACTATGCGGTTAACTGGCCTGATCGTGGGACGTCCGACCACGGAGTGCTCAACAATGCTTCTGACTGGTCTGATCGTGGGACGTTCTACCACGTGGTAATCTGAATGCTGCAGTAAGACTGGTCTGACCACTAACTGACCATTACGACCAGGTTCGGTATCTGTAGTTCCCGAAGCTGCAGAAGACTGATTAGAGGAGCCATGACGACGGTTGAGATTTTGTACAGTCTTCTCTTGAGAACGTTTTTGCAGCATGTCTTTCTTCTCCTTCTTAGCTTTCCGAAAACAGAAATGAATCACATGACCTTCTCTACCACAATGGGTGCATTGATACTTATCTGTTGACTTCACAACACCCACTTTGGTAGAGAATTCCTTTGCAATACTAGCAGATTTAAATATAATCTGTTTAGGTTTAGATTCTACTTCAAATTTCCCAGGCACAAGAAGCTTAACAACCTCAGGAGGATTATTTTTGGCATGCTCAATGAAATTAAATTCTAGACCATGTTTCTTTACACTTGTTTTTGATTGATCTAGAATCATGTTCAAATTCTTTTTGCCAACAAAAACTTCTCTAAAGTGTCTTTTAGATACTCATTCTCTTTGGCCAATGTAGGACATGTTGTGCATTTAACAAAATCATTTGCAAGATCTTTAGAAGCAGTAGACTGAGCTAATATTTTCTTTTCAGCAAAATCATTAAGTTGTCTAGTCAAAATTTCTATTTCAGTGTTAAGCTTAGGACAATTTGAGTAAGAAAGAGTCTCGTGATAGAGCATTTATTGAATTAACTCTTGAGATGAATTAAGCCTAGCCTGAAGCAAATCACACTTAGAGCAAGCCTTAGATTGAGTAAAAGAACTAGACTTAAGCTTATCAATTTCATCATTAACAATTTTTAATTTTTCATTACAAGAGTCATGTGTCAATTTTAACTCATCAAGTTTTGCAGTTACATCACTAAGTTGAGCCAATTTTGATGTATTAATTGTTGTAGCTGTCTCTAACTCAGAATGTAAAACTTGACAAGCCTCACAAGATTCATCATTAGGAATAGAAGCTCTAAGTCCATTAATTTCACAATTTAAGCTCTCAACAACAAAATCATAACTCTTAATTTTCTTTTGATACTTTTTGAGCTCTTCTATCAATCTAAGTACAACATGAGATAAATTAGTATAAGAAGGTTTTACCTCATCAAGATCATTGTAAAGAACATCATCACTGAAATCCTCACTGTTGGCCATAAAACACATCCCTGTGAAGTCCTCTTCTTTTGCCTTCTTGCCTTTGACCTCATCATCGCTCACAGAATCAATATCACTCAAATTAATATCCTCAAGTGCTGCAAATACTTTGTTGACCGCCCTGCGATAGTTGCGCTTCTTGTTTGGGTCATCTTGATTTGAGTGCGATGAGTTGGAGACTTGTCATCCTGATCCTACTTGCTCCTCAGTTTAGGGCAATCCATCTTAATGTGGCCTGGCTCGCCACACTCATAGCATTTGATTGAACCTGACATGCCAACTCGCCTCCTCATCCTCACATTGTTGAGTGCCTTGTATGCTCGTGAGGAGATTAACGCTAAGTCCTCTTCAAGGAGCTGCTCAAACACTTCCTTTGAAAAAGAAGACAAGGTAGACAAAGCAACACAAGATAGAGCATTCGACGAAGCACCCTGTATGGGGTTAGTCACAAGTGCTAAAGGTGAAGATTTATCAATCTTGGGTGGCAAAACTTCCATTTCATAGGTTTTCAATCTAGAATAAAGATCATCCATGCTTAAAATATCTAGATCGATAGTTTGATTAATAGTTGTGACAACCATCAACCACTCAGAACCTAAAGATCTCAAAATTTTGGTTGCATTATCTTCATCAGCAGGAATAACACCAACATCGTGCAGATCACTCAATATTTTCTCAAAGCGAGCAAAGATATCATTAATGGATTCACCAAGCTTCATAGCAAAATCTGAATATTCTTTTTTGATAAAGATTTTTACGCACTTTCTTAATTTTAGTGGTTCCTTCATGATAATCACAAAGAGTTTTCCATATTAAGTAAGAAAAATTAATATGAGCTACACGATCAAACTCTTTGCGAGAAATCCCTTGAAATAACAAGTTACGAGCTTGAGCATTTAAATCAACATCTACTTTATTTAGATTAGTAACAGCAGCAGGAACCTCATATGGTGTAGCAACTTTATTCCAAACATCACTACCCTGAGCCTCTATATAAGGTTGCATCCGACACTTCCAAAAACCGAAATCAGTACCATCTAGCATGGGTGGACGATTCACATACCTCTCTAACACCATAGCAACCTTGCTCTGATACTACTTGTAGGATCGTATGGCATAATCAGAGGGGGGATGAATGATTGTCTCCGCTTTTTACCACCTAAAACCAAAGCACAACACATAGAAACAATCTGAATTATCGGATGACAATTACAACTGCAGACTATGTGGTCGTACGTGCTTCGAGAAACTCTATCGCCCACTACACTTTACAACCACTCGTAATCAGTACTTGCTCTGACCACTCGGTTATGACCGCCTGATTACGAGTGCTTGAATCGATCGTCCAGTCGTTCTAATCACTCGGTACAATCATGAATCGCTCGCTTGATCGTTCCGATCACTTGGTGTAATAACTGATCAATCAACTTCTCGATGTGATCACTCTGCACGACAAAGGACATAGGTAGTCGTAACCTCCTTCTGCCTAAGATCCCTAGCCGTCCTACCACTGCTCGAACGACTACACGCTAGAGACAAAACAGAGCACGGAAAACAGAGAAGATGAAGCAATGCTCTGGAAGTCACCGGAGATGAAAGGAATCTGATCTATTATTTCATCAACATGTTCTTGGCTACAAAGCACCTCACGGCACCCCTAAAAACCTTCTCCACGAAAGCCCTAAAACTCTTGTGCTGCTAGCCTACAGCCTCCCCTGTATTTATAGCCAGCGCACAAGACGTATCCAACACAAACACCTCAAAACCGTGTCCCTAACCACCTAGACACATATTCTATCTCTTCCTTAAATTAAGGGACCTGAAACCCTTCCAAGCACGGGTTTTAACCACCTCGTACAGATCATGGACTCCATCCACGACTCCATACTTCACACGCTACGAAGCCTCCAGGATATCCCCACCTGAATCTTCATAGCGCACCATCACCGCGTGCTCTTGCGTGAGCCCGATCACCTCACGTGACCACCTAACCGCCTGGACCTCAGATTACCCACTCTTAGTCCCGGTCTTCCTTGTCACTGACCGTAACCGTCTCCATGTCTCCACGCAGAATCCACCTTTGACCTCCATGTACTCCAGCATGACCTCGACCACCTCGCATGACCTCACGACTTCCTGGACCTCAGATTACCCCCTCCTAGTCCCAGTCCTCCTCGTCACTGACAATGGCCGCCTCCATGTCCACCTGCACATGTAAAGACCAAAGAAACCAACTCCTGCCAACACACATTAGTAAAACACAACCTTGTCTATCCCCAGACAAGTTCCGAACCTCCTACGACCATCCCCGAGGTCGCTTATGACCGCACTGGTCTATCGCTACCACCTATGACCGTCCTTAGGTCATTTATGACCACACAATTCTATCGCCACCACCTACGACCGTCTCTCAGGTCGTTTATGACCACACAGTTCTATTGCTAACCAAAACAGCTCATCAGACCCACCAAAATGACCGCAAACTTGTAATCCACAAGTACTAAAAAACCACACGACTATCGAGTACCGACTACGAGTACCTCAAGCATCGACCATCCATCAACGACCACCACTCACCAACCAGACAACCATTGGTCCGACACGAGTACTTGACGTACTCGAAGATCACAAGAGTAAAGCACTCGTATAGACCATGAAGTCTTATAAGTACCAACCGAGAAGCCTACGGCAACCGATCACTAAGCCTCTGACTACCGTAGGCGGAACAGCAGACTATGAAGTCTACGAGTATCGACAAGACTACCAAAACTACATCCATGAAGTTAGTCTGCAGAATCTACAACCATGAACGAAGTCTGCGAAATATACGACCATCAAGTTAGTCTACAAAATCTACGACCATCAAGATAGTTTGCAAAACCTACAACCATCGACCGCAAAGCCTTCGACTATCAAGGTAGTTAGCAAAACCTTCGACTATTAAGAATGACTAGTAAAGTCTATGACTATCGAGTACTGTAGCTACGATTACCTGTTGTGGCCGTAAAACCGTAATCGTAGTGCCGTGGTCGAAAGGTCGAAGTTGTGCTACCGTGATCGAAGCCAGACGTAGTCGTAGCCTGCTGTGGTCGTAGCCTGAATGTGGTCGTAGCTTGAACGTGGTCGTAGCCTGAATGTGGTTGTAGCCTACACGTGGTCGTAGACGTGGTCATCGCATGCCGTGGTCGTAGCCGTGGTTATAAGATTGTCTGTGTTCTGCCATGGTTGTAGCCGTGTCTGTGTTCTGATACCATGGTCATAAAATCTCCTGTTGCTGTGGTCATAACGTCTGTTGCCGTGGTCGTAAGACTGTCTGTTGCTGTCATCATAGCGTTTGTTGCCGTGGTCGTAAGACTGTCTATTGCTGTGGTCGTAGTGTCTATTGCCGTGGTCGTAAGACTATCTGTTGCTGTGGTCTGAACTTTCCTGAACTGCACACGACCACTCAAGGGCAATGACTTCAACTGCAAATGACCAAGTCTTTCACAAACGCAAAATCCAAAGCAAACCAAATATCAATTATTCATCATATCTTAATCTACAACCATCTACATGGTCTAACAGACTCAATCGCCCTTGGCCGCCGGGCTTGTCAGGGGACCTGCCGCGGCGCCGGTGCCGGCTCCGACGACCGGGGAGGATGGCGGCTGCTGCCAGGAGCATTGTTCTGCTTCTTGGTGCTCATCGGGGGTGATAGCACACTGATGGAAGCGGCCGCTCGCTGGAGGGGAACGACGAGAGAGGGAAAGGGGTTAACGAGCAGCAGGAGCCGCATGGTGAGGGCAGGAAGTGACACGTTGAGTTGAGGGGCGGAGGCGGTGCGACGAGGGAGGGAGAATGGTGTCGCAGGTCAGTGGCGAATGGGGATGGGTGGCGCTTGAGAGAGCAGGGCACACACAGAGAGAGAGGAAGGGGCAATTTAGTCTTTTCACCTCTAAAATAGATTCCAAGTGAACAAATTAAGCTCAAACATTTGAAAAATGGCATATAATTGTGGCCCGCGGGTGATTTGTGTTGAAAAATACTTTCATAAGGCTATAGTTTTATTATGTTTTATAAATATATTAAACTGGAAATTGGTGATCAAGCTGAATTTTGGGGACCATGCTAATGTCCAAAACATCACTCTTGTGACCGGAGTCCGGAGGGGTACAAGGCAACATTCATCTGGCTCATTCTGTCATTTATCCTGTGCTAAATGACCTTGTTCATGCTATTGTTCATGCTAAATTTCTTCAGTGCTCTTCCCTACTTACTGTTTGAGCAATCATGTATGATCTAATCTCTATTGCAAATCGCTCTTTTTTTTCAGTTACAAGTTAATTAGATAAATTTTCTCGACATAATAATTGCCTTATTGTATTTTTAATTTCCGTGGTATGAGTTATGCTTCTTTCATCTTTAAAAAGTATTCGTCTTTAAAAAAGTCAGTAGTGAAAATACCTCATTCATTCCCTTTAAATGGATGCTCCAAACTTCAACAACACGAAATAATGTTTCCATTGGCAGGTACCTGATCCAATATAACACATTTCAATCACCACATCCTCTTTCATCAGAATCTGAAGATGGAATTTCAAAGGAAATAAATATTACAGCAAAGGTTACTGCCTTCATACAAATGACAAAATCAGCCTGTACTGCTATGTGACTGCCCCGAAAATTTTACAACCACAATTGCTTCCTTAGTAATTGCATCATTGCATGTGTACATATTTCTTCACTATATAGTAATCAACAAAGCCCTAATAACTCTTGTTAGGTAATCTGGACCTCTGTGAATTGTAATAAGTCAGAGACTTTGTGCATCCAAATACCCGAAAGCAAATTCTGTCATCTTACCTTATTGTATCCATTGCCTGAGCTATAAATCCTCTACCAGCACCTGCCTTTCCTCCTGATAGATTCTCACTGGTCACTTTAGACATGAACAAGTCATTATTTGATGCCTTCTGAGTATGCAGATCTGGGTTGACTGCCTCACAGAAAATATCTAAAAGTTTTCTTCCAGCTTCATACAAGCACTGCATAATCATGAAGATCTTCAGTAAAAGCTAAAAACAAGACAAGTTGAGGCCGTTTTGCTAGAGATGGACAATAACAATAGGTGGTTGTAATGCTAAAAAATTGTAATTAACCGAAGGGCCAACAAATTATCCAGCCCATTGCATCTCATGTGCAATGCTACCACCCAGGGTTCACATTACCTGTATTTAATTTTTACTGGAGGGGGCCAGTAAGTCCGGTTTGGCCAATTGGTAGTGAAAGAGCATGAAATCGAAACCAGACAATGAAAGAGCAATGAAATCGAAACCAGTCACACTCAAGCAAAACTAGCTTTTCATGCATCCAATTACTGTACAGACTATTGAGCATAGTCATAACATGTTAAATTGGTTCCAATAAAAACATTTCACTATTACAACATCTCCACTACAGACTATTCTATTGCTGTATGTAACATAAGTTTACAGATGATTTTTTAGCAGTTTTAAAGGTAGTCATCAGATAGTCAACGTTTCCATGTGTGTGTGGAATTTTGTTCTTAAATCAGTACCAGTGGCATATAATAGCTAACTAACAGATGATTTCCATGCACATGGAGATATCTAGAATCAATACCAATTGTGCATCTCATTGGTTTTTCTAAAACTTGATATCCAGCCAGATCAGAGTTCAAGTCCTTTTATTGTGCTGCTCAGAATCCTCAGATATTCTCATGTTGTTTCTCTGCTGTGCTGAAGCATAACTAATCCAGTTTCTTGTATTGTGAGATACAGTGAAGTAGCTACGTATCTAGGCAGCAATATTTGAGCTTAGTAAACTAAACCTATCCTCTGTCAGACAAACATGTATATAATATTGAGCGATGCTCTCAGATGGGAGTACAAATGAAATCGTCCTCCAAAAAGAGAATACAAAAATGAAAATTATACTGCATATAACTTTCAACAAATGAAATGAAATGATACTGCATAGAACTTTCGAGTCAGAAGACCAATAGAATAGACAGGGTCACAGCCTCACAGGGCATGGACAAAAAACATACACTAATACTCTACTCTACATTTTTACCATGGTTTTCTATGTAATTGCTTGTATAATTAGCCCAGGCAATCCTTAAATAACAGCTCCAATGTGAAATAAAAATAGCGCAACCAACTGTTATGTGGGGAATCCCTTATCAGAGGCGCAGTCCAGCCTCCAGAACAAACATGAGCATGAATCAGCTGGAAGCCGAGTTCGAATGGAAATGGACTCCGAATACATCTGTACTTGCTATCTTCTAGTACATTAGCCAAGGATAGGTACTTACTTTAAATAAGAGATAGATTACCTCAGTTAAGGGGAAAGATCAGGGATATATAAAGGGAGCCTTACTCGTGTATTGGGCAAGCAATAAGAATAAAGTCTTCTTCCCAGTCCCAATTCTCTATTCCCCATCTTGTGCTTGAAGGCAACAACTTCATCACGGCGGCTGTGACACACAGTTTGTTGGATTTATTGATCATATACCCTCCATTTAGATGGAAATTCAGGATTTACCCTCCTGACCCACGTGTCAGTAACTTATGATGACCCCACGTGTCATTGAGATGAGGAGGGTAAATCCTGAATTTCCCAACTAAAGGGAGGGTATATGATCCAATCCCCCCAGTTTGTTGGACTCCTGAGGGTAATTTGGTAATTTCCTAATTTGATAAAAGAAAAAGGGGAAGAGGGTCCCACTTGTCAGTGGGACTGAGGGGAGGAGATAAGGCCTTTCAGCAAGAGGGGATCAGCTTGACTGCTTCCTGCCGACCTGTTCGTGCGGCGTTGGCAACAGCGCCGGTGGTGTCACCGACCTGAGCGACTCGGTGCCAGCCGGTGGTTGCAGTCCGTCGTCAGCCTTCCCACTCCTCTATAACAGGGATCCTCCCTCTCCTCCTTTGCGTACGGAAATACAGTACGTCTTCTTTAGTTTTCCCGATCTCCTCTTCCTCTCGGTCGGGTCTCAATTTGAGTTTGTGAGCAGTAGCTCCGCCGTGCTCTTCATCAGCGCCGGCCGTCATGCAGACCGAATCACCTTCTTTCGGATCTTCCCATGTGTTTCTTTGTGTAGTTTCTTTTGAAATCTAACACGAAGGGACTTTGGGAGTGGATTTGGTTTGTGCCAAGTGGAAAAGGAGAAGTCAAGGTTTGATCTTGGTGTTCATGGGTGCACTTGGCTGGAGCCCTCGTCCGTCTTGTGTGGCATCTACCCCAACCTTCAACTTCTACTTCAGCTATCCGAGGTTGGAGTGTGGCATTGTACCTCTGTTTGCCATCATCTCTTTGCGTGGCATAGCGATGCGCTTGGTTTTCTGGGATAGTGAGCCTACGTGCCTTGCCTTCTTCGACTGCTTCTCGGTGATTCTGAATATCACTGGTACTGTGAGTTTGTCGTCTATTTCCTCTTTGCAATTTTGAGATATATTTCTTATATTTGTGAGATACCATAGATTGGAAATTGCAAAGCACTAGATTCTTTTGCTCGGTGATGAAATAACATATTCCTGATATTACATATGAATGTGAGGGTAGATAGATCTTGAGCTTTCGGCTAGCTTTACTATTTGTATACTTTGATCATTGCATTTGCTATTCTTGAATTGATGCTATCTCAGTTCAATGGTTAAGTTTCAATTGCTCTTGCTATAGCCGAACTCTGTTACCCTATTATAATCAATACTATTCATGTTATTTGAATGTTAGATTGATTATACTATCCCTTTATACTATCAAGCATCATTGGATCTTGATCAAATAGTTTTCTTTAATAGCAAAGCTTGATTTAGAGCTCAAAATCCAATCTACAACTGTCATATATAATCAAGATTAGTTTTTGTTATGGCAATGTTGCGCAACTAGCCTTCTGAGAGCAACATATGTCATTGAAAATGTTATTAACATGCTGAATTTTGTCATACATGTTATGTTTATGTTTGGCATAAGCTTCCGCTTCAACGACTTACAAAGTTCATATGTTGATTAACTCATTTATATGCCTTTTATATCATGCTTGTGTCTTTATTAAATATGTTGAAATTAAATCTAAATATATGTTAAGACCACATTTTTTTACAATAATCTAGAAAACCAATTATTAAAGAAATGGCTTCCTCGTCTGATGTTGTTAAGCTGGAAGTTTTTTATGGTGTCAACTTTAAGCGTTGGCAGGCTAAAAATAAACTATGGCTGACTGATCTCAAACTATTTTGTGTAGTTTTGAATCTTCCAGTGTTCCCATTGAAAACCTCTTAAATGACGTGGTGGGAGGATGCAAACAATTCAGTCTTAGCCCGTTTGTTAGCCATCTTATCTAACCAGCTGTTCAACGTCTATGTTAACTTTACTAATGCCAAGCAACTCTGAGATGAACTTGAGGAGAAATATTCTGAAGGGGATAACGGGAATGAGTTATTTGTAACTGCTAATTACTTGAACTATAAGATGGTTGATGGACGGCTGGTGATGGAGCAGCTCCACGACTTACAACTCCATGTACATGACTTAAGTCAATACGATTGTATCCGACTAGAGAAGTTCCAAGTAAATGTCATCCTGGCTAAGTTACCACTCTCGTGGCGTGACTTCGTGACCGTTCGTAGACATATGAAGGAGCACTTGACTCGCAATGAGCTGTCAGCTGCTATCAATGTCGAAGAGCGTGCTAGGGTTGGTGACAGTGCAGGAAAGGTTCAATCTAGGCTCATCAAGTGGAGGTCAAGAGTGCCCCAGTCAGTAGAAAACAAAGGTTTAAGAACTAGCCCCAGAACAAGCTCAAAGTCAAGAAAATGAAGAAGGAAGAGATAATTTTCTTTGTCTGTGGCACAGCTAGCTATAAGGCCAACCATTGCCACAATCATAAAGGCAGGGGTCCCTTTCCTGGTCAGCACAAGAGCCGTAATGCTAAAGTGAATGTCTTACTAGCTAGCCCCAGTTTGGAAAAGTATGTACCTCAGGCCTTTATGGCAAGTTCATCAATTGATTGGTGGATTGATACAGGTGCTACTAGACATATATGTGCTGATCGATCTTGTTTCTCTTCATTCCAGGGTGAAGGTGGTGGATCCATCCTAATGGGGAACGGAGTCACTGCGACAGTACGGGGGATCGAACAGGTTTGCCTGAAGATTACCTTAGGCAAAACACTCATCCTCAAGGATGTATCGCATGTGCTTGTGATGACTCGCAATCTCCTGAGCAGGTCAATGCTATGTGGACAAGGAATAAAGCTTGTATTTGAGTCCAATAAGGTCATGTTGACCAAGTTTGGTAATTTTGTGGGCAAAAGCTATGATAGCGGAGGCATATTTCTTTTATCCATTCTTAATTTTAATAATGTAAACATTTATAATGTTTCCCATTGTAATAAAGTTCATGATATTTGGCATTCACGTTTATGTCATGTTAACTTGAAAGCCATAGTTTGATTGAGCAAAATGAGTTTAATTCCAAGCTATAATTATGAGAAGGGTTCAAAGCATGAATTGTGTGTGCAGGCAAAGTACCTTGAAAACCTTTTCATAGTGTTGAAGGGCGAAGCACCTCTTCATTTTAACTAATCCATTCTAATCTTGTGAGATGAATGAAATATTAACCAAAGGTGGCAAATGGTATTTTTTGACTCTCATAGATGTTGCGATTAAGTTTTGCTACATTTATTTGCTTAAGTCAAAAGATAAAGCACTTGAACGCTTTAATGTCTATAAAGCTGAAGTTGAAAATTAGCTAGAAAATAAAATGAAATAGTTAAGGTCGGACTGAGGCATTGAATACATTTCAAATGAATTCTCTTAATTCTGTGAAGAAAGTGGAATAATTCATGAAATTACTCCCCCATACTCACCTCAATCAAATGGAATAGCCGAAAGAAAGAACCGAAATGTTTGTGACTTGGTTAATGCCATGCTACAGAGTTCAAGTATGCCGGACTATTGGTGGGGGTGAAGCAGTTCTCATAGCTAATTATGTTCTGAATAGGGTTCCACCACGCAATTAGGAGGAAACACCCTATGAAGGATGGAAGGGAAGAAAACCTAACTTGTCATTTCTTTGGACGTGGGGATGCCTTGCAAAAGTTCATGTGCCATTACTAAAGAAAAGGAAGCTTGGTGATAGGATGATTGATTGTGTCTTTCTGGGATATGCTATAAATAGTATGGCTTATAGATTTCTAGTGGTCAAATATGAGGTGAGTGACATCGCTACAATATAGTGATGGAGTCTCGTGATGCGACATTCTTTGCGCATATGTTTTCTATGAGACCAAATGAAGTCATTGACCATACTGGTTTAGATGAACACTCTATTCTTTTTAGTGTGGATAACACTGATCTAGAGTTGGAGTTGAGGAGGAGAAAGGGACAGAGGACTGAAAAGTCTCTTGGTAATGACTTTGTCACCTATGTCATGGATGATGAACCATGAACCCTTTTAGAGGCATACACATTCCCGGATGTAGATTACTGGAAGGAGGCAGTCTGTAGCGAGATGGATTTCATCATAGCTAACAGAACATAAGAGATTATAGATCTTCTACTTGGTTGTAAGCTAGTGGGCTACAAATGGATCTTTAAGAGAAAGCGTAGACCTGATGGTACTATAGAAAAGTACAAGGCCTGTTTAGTGGCTAAAGGTTTCACGCAAAAGGAAGGAGAAGACTATTTTGATACATACTCTCCTGTGGCTCGTTTACGCACAATTTGGGTGCTTTTAGCACTAGCTGCTACATACAAACTTCAAGTATATCAAATGGATGTAAATACCGCTTTCCTAAATTGAGAGTTGGATGAGGAGATTTACGCGACAACGCGATGGTTTTGTTGGTTAATTAAATCCTTGTATGGCCTAAAGAAACTCTTAAGCAATGGTACGAGAAATTCGATAGTACAATGACATCGGTCGGCTTTTGTGTAAACGAAGCCGATAAATGTGTCTACTATTGGTTTAGTGGGGGCGAAGGTGTCATTCTATGTCTATATATAGATGACATATTGCTTTTTAGGACCAACATGGATATAATCAATAGAACAAAGTCTTTCCTCTCCCAAAATTTTGATATGAAATATCTAGGTGAAGCAGATGTTATTTTAAACATCAAGCTTATAAAGGGTGAGAATAGGATTACTTTTTCACAATCCCATATATGTGGATAAGGTCCTAAATAGATTTGGATTTATGGACTGTAAGGCAGTTGCCACACGCTATGATCCAAATGCTAAGCTGCATAAAAACACTAGACATGGAAATGACCAACTTAAATATTCTCAAATAATTAGATCCTTGATGTATCTAACTAGTGCAACGAGGTTAGACATCTCATATGCTATAAGCAGATTGAGTTGTCATACGTCCAATCTAGGAGATGATCATTGGATAGCACTAGAGAGAGTACTCAGTTACTTAAAGGGGACCTCAAATTTGGGAATATATTATTCTGGACATCTGACAGTCTTGGAGGCCTTCGGTGATTCTAACTGGATCAATGACTCGGATAATATGAAGACTACAAGTGGCTATGTATTCACTCTAAAAGGTGGGTGAGTTTCATGGAAGTCTTTTAAATAGACTATTCTTACACAGTCCACCATGGAGGCTGAGTTAGTAGCACTCGATTTAGTGGCAGTAGAGGCGGAATGGATTAGAGAACTCTTTTCTAACCTACCTATGCTGGAAAAGCCGATTCTGGCAATATTGACCTACTGCAATAACCAAACCCTTCTGGTTAAGGAGAAGAGTAGGAAGGACAATGTGAAGTCCTCAAAACATATAAAGAGATGACTTAAGTCGGTAAGGTATGCTAGAGAGACAGGTGTTATTTCTGTAGAATACATCCAGTCTTAAAGGAACTTGGCAGATCCTTTAACTGAAGGATTGGCGCAGAATGCCATCCTTGCAGCATATAAGGGAATGGGGCTTATACCCATGTAAAGGCTCACATTGGTGGTAACCTATCCTAGGATATTAGAGATCTTGTGAACTAGGCTCTAGAATAACAGCCTGTGTGAGATTATAAAGCATATCTAATGGGTCCCATTAGCTACAGTGCTCTTTCTGTATGGAAGGTTAAGCAACAACCCTTAATGAATTCGATGTCTGTATGACTTTGGAAATCGTCCTATAGGATTCCTAGAAGAATTCACCTACTTGGGTATGATCGTGAGATCGCGATCAAAGAAAGACATGGGTATACTTTCTTAAAGTACTCATGAGCCAGATACGGGGACGCGACTATAACATCCCAATCCAAGAGGGAAAGGGCAAGCCATCCAGTACGAAATGTGACTTGGGTGAACATTCGCACACCAAGGCATTAGATCAAAACAAAGTCCTCCTTTGTCTGTACAGAGTCGTAGTCCTTGTTGCTAGGCTTTATGTTCAAACCCACAAGGTACCCATCATTGAAGAGCTATATATTAAACAAGACATTTGAACATCTTTATCAAATTGATAAATTGGTGGGGACTGTTGGACTCCTAAGGGCAAATTGGTAATTTTCCATTTGATAAAAAAATGGAGAAGAGGGTCCCACTTGTCAGTGGGATTGAGGGAAGGAGATAAGGCCTTTCGGCCATTTCTTTCATGCGCAGGAGGGGATTAGCTTGATTGCTTCCTGGTGACCTATTCGTGCTGCTTTTGCGTTGGCGCTAAAGGCGCCACCGACTCGAGCGACTCAATGTCGGGCAGTGGCTGCAGCCTGCTATCGGCCTTCCCACTCCTCTATAAGAGGGATCCCTCTCTCCTCCTTTGCATATGGAAATACAATGACTCTTCTTCAGTTTTCCCGATCTCCTCTTCCTCTCAGCCAAGTCCCGATTTGAGTTTGTAAGCAACAGCTTCACTATCTCTTCATTAGCGTTGGCCGTCGTGCAGACCAAATCACCTCCTCTTGCATCTTCTCGTGTGTTTCTTTGTGTCGTTTGTTTTGAAATCTGACACGAAGAGACTTTGGGAATTTTCCTTTGGGGATTGGATTTGGTTTGTGCCCACTGGAAAAGGAGAAGTCAAGGTTTGATCTTGGTGCTCATAGGTGCTCTTGGTCAGATCCCTCGTCGGTCTTGTGTGGCATCTACCCCAACCTTCGACTTCTACTTCGGCTACCTGAGGTTGGTGCGTGGCATTGTATCTCTGTTTGCCATCGTCTTCTTGCGCGGCATAGCTAGGTGCTTCGTTTTCTAGGACAGTGCAACTTGCATGCCTTGCCTTCCTTGACTACTTCTCGGTGATTTTGAATATCGCCAGTACTGTGATTTTGATGTCTGTTTGCTCTTTGCAATTTTGAGATATATTTATGATATTTGTGAGACACTACTAATTGGAAATTGCAAAGCACTGGATTCTTTTGCTCGGTGATGAGATAACATATTCCTAAGATTATATATGAATGTGAGCGTAGACTAGCTTTACTATTTGTATACTCTGATCATTGCATTTGCTATTCTTAGCTTGATGTTATCTCAGTTTAGTGGTTAAGTTTCGGTTGTTCTTGCTATAGCCAAACTCTGTTGCCCTGTTATAATCAATAGTATTCATGTTATTCGAATGTTAGATTGATTATACTATCCCTTTATACTGTCAATCATCATTGGATCATGATCTGATTGTTTTCTTTAATAGTAAAGCTTGCTTTAGAGCTCAAGATTCAATCTACAACTGTCATATATAATCAATACTAGCTGAATACCCGTGCGTTGCTACGGATTAAAAAAATCATATCACATGTTATAAAACTCATCAAAACAAGCTAAAACAATTGTTATCATCAGGTATACGTGAGTGTCCGCACATTATTGTTAACCTACAAAATAATTCTAGTAAAATAGGATAGAAGCAAAGTACTCCTGAAAAAATGGACGACAACAAATTGTTACCCTATTTCTCTAAAACAATATATAATCCAACATGTTCTGTCCATACCACATAGTGTCTGTGACCACACTACAATTCCCAGGATTTTATGCCTTTATGCGAACTATCTATTTAGATCATCCAAAAGGATGGTTTAGTGCAAACACAGAAAAACAAACATTTTTGTCATGATCAATTAAGATAAGGAAATCATGTTAGTTGCCATGTATCACTTTTACCCTTCAAAGTTTCAGTTTCTCATTTCCCCTTTACCAGCTTTATTCTATCAAAACTGAAAACAGATTCCCTGCAAGGCACAAGATAAATTAAATGCAAGTACCATTAACAAAAATGTTGTCCTGCATAACCATGCATCAAAATAGGTATTTGTTTAGCTCTGGTGATTCATATCACTAACAGCAATGAACTCACCATCTCTATCATCAGACTTCTTAGTTACAGCTTTTGATTCACAACTATTCAAAAGCAGCAATAAGCCAGTGAGGTTACAACAAGAGCTAGACAACAGCAAAGAATAAGGGAATATCATTTTTCTTTTCCTGTTTTCCATCACATCATAGGTTGAGTTAATTAATTACTGTATTAAGTGTGATCTTGATCACAATACAATAAAACTACTACTGGCAATAAAGCAAGCTATACCGGCAAATATTTTGGTGTAGTTTGTCTTGAAGATCAACGAAGCTGTTGTATCTTGCTTCATCGAAAGTTACGCCTCTTAGGACAGCACAAACTATATATGGTCTAATTTGTGAAGTCTGCAAAAGAAATCAAACATCCGTAGGTCAAGGCTTTCCATACATAGATGAAACAAAATAATGACATATATCATTTACCATTCTGGAAGGTCAACAAGTCAACATTTCCAAATATGACATTAGTTTATCACTTCATGTATCATCTACTTCTAGCCTCTAGGATTAGTTATAATAGGCAGATCTCAAAAGTATAAACATGCTAACATGTAAGCATTTTTATGTCTGCTTTGTGCTACAGTAATGGCCAGAACTACAAGAACACATTTAAAAAAAAGCATGAATCAAAAGTTCAAAGCATAACAAGCATACACATAGAAATTAAGCTAGGATGTTTGTCTTTTTTCTTTGTTCGAAAACCACATCTTTCTCAGCCATTTCACTCATTTCTCCCTTATTTCAAAACATCCCATCGTTTCAGTTATATATCCAAAAATAAATTAAATGGTTCAAGAAATTCCCAGTTTAAGACAAACGCCAAACCATACTATTCTGATGATGGCTTTTCACTAAAACCAACACATACGCATTATCCAGAGATAGGAAAACATTTAAGAAATTCAACCTTCATGATTTTTTTTCATATCTTTTCAAGACTATTATTTGAAATATGTTGTAACATGAAAGAAGAAATGATCATATTAACCATGCAAAAATCCGTACAACATATATGTACAAGAAAGAGATAGATGTGTGTAAAAACATGTAAAAGTGGGCCTAGCTGGCCAAGCCATTACCTGTGGTTTAACATGCATTTGAAGCATTGAAGCACGAGGGGTCGAAGAAACCTTGAATATGGGGGTCACTTCGGCCCCAGTGAAAATGCGAAGAGCTCTTGCTAATCCTTCTAGACATAACAAATCATATCTGCATGCATTTGCAACGAACATTTAATTGTGAAAGTAATATACTGATATTTCTTCCCTAATTGTTTCACAAGCAACAAGTCATCCTCCAGCTGAAGGTAATGGTTCGTGTAGAAGAATGAAATAACAGATCATGAAGGCAGGAAGCTAAACAAGACACTTCAAATGCATATTTAGCACCAATAACATTATTCAGTAGATGAAGTTTAACTCCATACACCAAAGTAGACTGTTAAGCTGAATGCAATGTACTTTTTGGAAGTAGAATTATTTTTAGTCTTAAGACACATCAGCCTTATACTCTATGCAGATCCTGAGAGAAAGTGATATCGATTGAGCTAACTAATTGAGCCATACACCCCAACGCAGCAGACTAATTGAGCTAGTGATACTGAACATGGACAGACATCGCGCATCCCACCAACTCAATTCAGACCAGTTTAGCCACTAACACCAATAATTTAGGTGGCAAAACCGAAATTCCCTCACCTGTTGGCGGCGACCTCGATCTTGTAGATGACCTCGTCGTCGCCCTCCGCGTCGCCATCGTCCTCCAGGTGCTTCTCCTTCCGGATGATGGCCTTCTCCGTGGTCTGCACAAACCCCGTGCAGCAAAACCCAATCAGACCCACCCCCAAGCAACGCCCCAAACCGAAGCGCGCGGCGAACAGGGGGAAAGCCCCAGATCCGAGCAGCTCACCACGTCGTCGAGCTCGATGCCGAACTCGAAGCAGAGTGCCTCGAACTCCTCCTGCGCTGCAGCAGCCACAGCGAAAGCAGCGAGGTCAGAGGGTTCTCGCGGGGGGTTTAGGGAGGCGGGCGCGCGGGGGGTTCGAGGGTAGTGAGAGGCGCTTACTGTAGGTCCTTCCGAGAGCGGCGAACAGGCGGTCGCGGCGGAGCGGAGGAGGGGGGGAGGAGGCGACGGTGGAGCAGAGGAGCAGGGGAGGAGGAGGCGAGGGTGGAGCAGAGAAGCGGGGGAGGGGGAGGAGGCGACGGCGGAGTAGAGGAGCAGGGGAGGAGGAGGCGGCAGCAGCGCGGGGAGGGGAGGAGGCGGCGGCGGAGCGGAGGAGCAGGGGAGGAGGTGGCGGCGCGGTGTGGGCAGGAGGAGGAGGTGGCGGCGGCGCGGGGTGGGGGGAGGAGGAGGCGGCGGCGGAGCGGAGGGCGGGGGAGGAGGCGACGGCGGAGTGGAGGGAGGAGGCGATGGAGGAGGAGGGAGGCGAGGGAGAAATCAGGGGGAGGAGCGCACGGATTCGATGGGGGTGGGGGTGGAGTGGGTGCACGGGTGTGAGGAGAGATAGGTGGGTCCATATGTCAGACAGAGTATTTTTTTTATTAGAAGAGGTGTAGGATGCACCATCACCTTGAACTCCTTCTTTTAAGGAGTAGAGATTAGTTTTTGTCATAACGGAGATGGCCAAGAATAAGGCCCTGTTTGGATCCCATGGTCTAAAGTTTAGTTGTCTAAAGTTTTGGACTAAACTTTAGTTGGCTAAACTTTAGCCACTAAACTTTAGTCGAAGATCCTGTTTGGATCATGTACTAATGGATAGGACTAAAGTTTCAAAAAGACCATACTACCTCTCCTTGTTTCGTGCATCAGCCATTAAATGGGAGGTGAGAGACCAACATGCATGGGTAAACACGTCTTTGTGCCTAAGAACCCAAAACTTTAGACCACTTTAGTTCACTTTGGTGGACTAATGGTCTAAAGTGTTTTTTAGGGGTTAGCTAAAGTTTAGATATAACTTTAGACCACCTGTTTGGAGACTTTAGATTTAAACTTTAGTGACTAAACTTTAGATGGAGAGATCCAAACAGGGCCTAAATCCTGTGCAACTAGCCTTCTGAGAGCAATATATGTCATTCAAAATCTTATTAACATGCTGAATTTTATCGTACATGTTATGTTTATGTTGGGCATAAGCTTCCACTTCAATGACTTAGAAAGTTCATATGTTCATATGTTGATTAAGTCATTTATATACCTTTTATATCATGCTTGTGTCTTTATTAAATATGCTGGAATTAAATTTAAATATATGGTAAGACCACATTTTCACAACAGTTATCCCCTCAAGTTCCTGGACCATACCAATCTAGTATTAGAGATAGGTTTGGTGGCAGCAATGGTGGCACCCGAAGAAGCGAAAGAGGTGACGATGGCGCAACTCTTCAAATCTCTCCAGATGTTGACTGTGTGAATCGACGGCATGAATCGACAGATGGATGATGTTGTCACCCGTCTCATGGTAGTGAAAAAGCAACCAACAGTAGAGCTGCATGGGCTCCTGCACCAGCCACTTGGAGTGTGGCCAGCAGCTCCATTGACGCACCTGGGACAATTTTTTGGGATTTTAATTGAATTTTATTTGAATTATTTGTTAAGTACTGGAAGAAATCTCAAAATTCCAATGGAATCTTCACTAGAAAATTCTTGATAGTTTCTGTTAAAGCAATTACTTTATTAAATTAATTCCTTCAAAAATATTTAATTTTATTTGAAATCAAATATTGCTTTGTGCAAAAGAACCATATTATCTTTCCTTTGTTAAGCCCTGCACCAATTGTATTTTCCCAAGACTTGCGAAGTACTTTATGTACTCACATGTTATACTCAAAACAAATCTCAGAGGATTATGAAGCTCAAGAAAGAGATTGCGACTAATTTGTGTGTGGATACGACGAAGGCTTTCCGGAGTATTAGGTTGTGCTTCCCTAGTCAATTGCCTACGGCGTATTGATGGGTCTTCGTCAAAATTTCTTTTTTTGCTTCCGCTGTGTTTTGTAAGTTTGAGAGGTCTTGAAACCTCAGTTGTAATAAAGAGGCCATAAGGTCTGTACTATTTATTATTGTAATAAAGTGGTGTTGGTTATGTAATCATCACTATTTGACTGTGTGCACTAGCTTTGATCTAGGACTAGTGTAGTAATACACAGAGGGCTCGGATTCGGAAATCAGGGGTCCCAACAGAGATGGTATCAAAACCAATTTGACTGTAGGACGTGACCTAGATTAAAATGTCAAAACCTTAAGGATTCATATTTATTAAAAAGTGTATATTAAAAAAAATCTAAGTTTCCTTGCTTTTGTTTTTTTCTTACTTAGTATCTCGTTCTTGTCCTTATATTCACTTGCTAAATTTTTTTACTAATCTTTCCTACTATTTCAACTTTGTAGATGACCGAATCGTCCTCTGCAGGTTTGTGGGATTACTTCTCTCATGGCGAGAATGTTGTAGCATTTGTTAGCCTTCTTCGATAGCTCATGCAGTATCTGGAGTATCGCCAACCGCCCATCTTCAGGGGGCCGAAGATCCGAATCATGGATCGAGATTCTTGGATGATAGAGGTATTCCTATATGCACAGGAAGGGGAATTTGACTCCCACAAATACCCGATCGAGCACCCTCGGACTCACTGCTCTAACACTATCCAGGACGCAGCTCGATTAGCCATAGCTGACCTATACCAGATACACAAGGACACCCTGCGGAGTCACCTTTCTGCTTCTTCCCATTCACTTGGGTAGGACAGCGCTACCCTGAGCCCTTCGAGATCTCAGTGGATGACCCCCGACTGACGCACTAGGTTCAGCTTACCCAGGCGATGGCAGCTACCTACGGTAGTGCCTTGAAGGAGATCAGCTAGCTTCGGATGCTCCTTACTTCCAGCTACCAGCACTTCGACACCCTCCATGCTCAGCTCATCCAGTGCCAGGCAGCTCTCTCAGTTGTGGAGTGAGAGAGGATCACAGCAGAGGTTGAGCAGGAGCATCTCAAGGCCGCACTTACCTACACACCGTCTTCAGCCGCACCCACCATTATCCCCAACAACCCAGTGCCAACTCGACCCTTGGGACCCCGCACCAGGCTCACAGCGCACAAGAGCATGCGACACCCTAGTCTGCCACTCGACATCGTCATTGGAGGTTCCAGCAGAGGACATAGTCTTTCTCATTCCCGTTCCTGCTCTTGGTCACCTACCTTCAGTTGTAGCCGTTCTCGTTCTCACTCACCAGGCAACTGCACCACGTGTGGTGATGGACAACACCACATGGACGAGTCTGAGGAGGACCCATAGGAGGATCCTGAGGAGCGCATCATCTTAGAGGACGAGTAGTTTGTTGAGTCAGCAGTATCCAAATAAATGTCTACGTCCTTAGAACGTTTTATATTATAAGTTGGTGTGCTAGATGGACTGTACCAAGCCTTTGTGCACTTGTGGTACAACCATCCTTAAAACTATTTGATTTCAAGTTAAGTTTCTTCTAAGATGTTATTTATTTCTCTCTTGTGTGTTGGTTGGGATGTTGTTTAGTTATTTTCTTAATCTCTTATCTGTGTTACTTCCCTCTTATCTTTTGCAAACCCTAGTTACCACTTCAGATAGTGAACACAAGGAACAATGCAGGCAACAATCGTGGTGCCAATGCCTAACCAGAAAGCAATGCTCCAATTCCACCACCTCCTGCTCAAGCCTCTAACTTGGAACAAATGATGGCTATGCAACTGTAACTTCTTCAAGCCCTTGCTCAGAACCAAGTCCACAAAGTTTAGCAGGCACCCATCCAAGCATCGCAGTCCAAACTAGGAGAGTTTGTGAGGACCAGACCACCTACCTTTACCGGTTCAGTAGATCCATTAGAGGCTGACGACTGGCTCAAGCACATGGAGAAGAAACTGATTTTGGCTCAGTGCAAGGACTATGAGAAGTTGTTGTACGCCGCCCATCAACCAAAAGGAATCACTGCTAATTGGTGGAAAAACTACTGTTCTCCTCATCAAGATGTGCAGACCATCACGTGGGCTGAATTTGTTGAAGCTTTTCGCACTGCACATATTCCTGTGGGAATAATGGAGATGAAGAAGAGGGAGTTTCACAAGTTTTAGCAGGAAAACCTTAGTGTTTCTGAGTACCTAAATAGGTTCACTTAGCTATCCAGGTATGCACCAGAAGATGTTACAATAGATGCAACAAAGATTTGGCAGTTCATGTAAGGACTTGATCCCAACATCAAGGTGCAGTTGGTGTCAAATAATTTTCTGACATTCCAGCACATCGTGAATAAGGCCCTTATACAAGAAGATGCTCAACGTCAATTGTATGAGTCTCAGAAGAGGAAATTCCAAGCTCAGCATGGTACAAGTAATTCTCATCATCGTCCTAATCCACATCAGTTTAGTAGGCCCTCAATGCCAAGTGTGCCAAGGACACCATTCACTGGACCCAGCTCAATTCCACAAGCACCTCGAGCAAGTACTGGTTTCCAACCCCAATAGAACAAGTCTTCAACTACAGGAGTGCAATGTTTCAATTGCAAGAACATGGGACATCATGCCAACAATTGTCCTCAAAAGCGCCAAGCTGTGACCCTTGTTTGTTTCAATCTGGGGACTACACCAGCACAAGCTCCATCTGCAGGTCAAGGTCGTGGGACACCCCAAACTCCTAGGACTCCGCAGGCAATGGGTAGAGTGCATGTTAATCATGTTACTGCAGAAGCTACTCAGGATGCACCCAACGTAGTTCTGGGTAAGTTTCTTGTCAACTCAGTACCTGCATCAGCATTATTCAATTTCGGAGCTTCGCATTCTTTCATATCGAAAGGTTTTGTTAGAAGATATAATTGGGACGTGTGTTTGCTAAAGAACCCTATGCTAGTCCAATCACCTGGAAAGGAAATAAGGACTAACACGGTTTGCCCTAAAGCAACCATAGATATAAATGGAGTTAAATTCCCAGCGAACCTTATTATAATATACTCCAAGAGCATATGTAATTCTTAGTATGGACTAGTTAACCAAGTATAAAGGGTAGATAAATTATGCCAATCGTGAACACTGGGAAGTCACCGGCACCCCCGAAGTTGCTGGCGCCGAAGAAGGAGATCTACCCGTGCACGGCCAGCGCGGCAAAGGTGGATGGTGCCTCACCGCCGTTCGTTGGGGCGAGCTGGCACTTCAGGCGTCTTACCGTGGCCACGGAGAACGTGGAGGTTCGCTGGACAAGAGGGCACCGGCATTTAGGTGCAGAATCATGCTTCGTAGCAACAATCTATGCGCATCAATGCATCAACTTTTCTTTAGCTTCATGATGAGGTTTCACTAAATAGAAATGAAAACCTTTTCATTTCATTTCAGCTCACCCGGGGCAAGTCCGGCATGAGTTGCTGCAAGAACGTGCCAGCCAGATCCTTGTCACCGTCGAACCGCGCTAGTCTCCGGTCGTGCAGCGGCGAAGGCCGCGTTCAACTCCCATGGCCGTAGCAGCACAAGCCTCCAAGAACTACCATAGCCCTCGCCTGTGTGGGGGAAGAACCACAGGATATGCATGCCCAAACTCGATCAAGTGCTCTATTGTCAGACGGTAAACAGTGCAACTCTGGTCAATGCCTACAACTATGGTGGTGAAAACAGAGTACTAGAAGAACTAAGTCGAATGAGGCGGAGAGTGTTTGGGGCAATTTCTCTTCCTTTTGTTCACTCTCAAATTACACAAGGATTACAGGGTATATATAGACACCAGAGCCACACAACCCACTCACTCACTATGACTCCTATCACTTCCACTGCGCTCAGCCGCCCACGACTGCTACAGTGATCACCGCTTGCCCATGCCGCTTCACTCAGCTCCCTGGGGTGGCTTCAGCAACCAGCCCATGACAACTGCTATAGTACCAGCTGCTTGCCCATATCGAGTACGTAGCCAACCAAAGATGACCTGCGTCACCCATGACCACCTGTGCTAACGCCTGCTATCATCTGCTACAGTGGTCGACACACGACCATGACCGTTGGCTTCATCCTCGGCTTGTCTTCAACCACTACCCTGGAGCTTCGACCACAGACACGCAGGTGCTACGACCGTCATGCCAACGACTACTACTCTGGTCGTTATGATCACATACAACGTGGTCGTAACTGACCACGCACACAGACACTGCAACGCTGGTCGTTATGACCACACACAACGTGGTCGTAACCGACCACACACACACACACAGGTGCCACAACCACGGCGCTACGACCACACATAGGCTTCGAGTCCTCTGAGTGCATTAGTACTCATACGAGTATGGCGTTCACTGTACTCCTCTAACTATGATGTCCATAGTACTCCTGTGAGTATGATGTCCACAGCACTCCTCTGAGTATAACGTCCACAGCACTCCTCTGAGTATAACATCCACAGTGCTCCTTTGAGTATAACGTCCACAGTGCTCCTCTGAGTATAACGTCCACAGTACTCCTTCGAGTATAACGTCCATAGTATTCCTTTGAGTATGCACTGATGACTACCGACCATCGACTATCGACCACGACCGTCGACTATCGACTACGACCACATACAGGCACCACGACCACAGCACTAGTGACTTTGGTGCTAGTTGTTACGATCACACACAACGTGGTCATAACCGACCACTCACACAAACGCTACAACACTGGTCGTTACAACCACACACAGCATGGTCGTAACCGACCGCTCACAAGAGCCACAACCACGGCCTCAACGACCACAGTGGTCATCCATGCAGCACCCATGGTATTGACAATCATCAAGATTAATTCCAACATTCTCCCCTTAATCTTGATGCTTTGGCTCACAAGTCAAAGTTCGATCTCCTGACGCATCTCGAAGGAGTCTTGCCTTCTACCGGTGACACAACTTACCAACTTTCTTCACATCTTCACTACCGGTGACACACATTGCCGACGACTTCGATCACAACCCCAACACCAATTGTCTTTCACCAGCGACCCAGCTTGACGTCGACGGAGACTCTCATCAGAGCTTACACACTCCCAATTACTCAGGTTTTCCTGTGGGCACAGCTAACACAAGAACACACACGAGAACTCTAGACACATGATTACAGAGACTCACACACACTCACATGCATCATGCATTGACTCACCTACATGCACGACCATGACACACAAATGCGCACGTATGTGACACACCCCTTACGTGCTCAAACAACTCAAGGTTAGCCTTAGAACAGTGTTGGCTCGTCCTCTGCATCACTGCAGCAAGAAGAGCCACCTCCTTCTTTGGCTCGCGACACGCCTTAGCAAAGTGCATGTACTCTTGGCAGTTGTAGCAATGCACCTTGGTTTTGTCAAACTTTCTTCGACCACCACCACTGCTAGAGCCATCGGAAAACCTCTTTCCTTATCACTTTGACGACCGAGTCTGCCACTCAGCCTTGGTGAGAAGTACATGCTCCTCATTCTCTTTCTCACATCGGCAAATGCGCTCCTCATATGCTTTCAGCCGCCCTATGGCTTCCTCAAACCTCATTGTCTCCAGATCAGAGTACTGCTCGATTGAGGCGACCATCGAGAGGAATTTATTGGGTGCTGAGTCAAGGAGCTTATTCACGAGCGCTAGGTCCTCCAAGGTTGTGCCGAGCGCACTGTACTTGCTCGCCATCCTGCTCAACTTCCTGGCAAAGTCATCGATGGACTCTGCCTCATCTACTTAATGAGGCATAATTCTGAATCCTTTGAAAAGTTCAGGGAATTTCAAAATGAGATATAAAATCAACTTGACAAAACAATTAAAGCCCTACGATCAGATCGAGGAGGTGTATATTTGAGCCATGAGTTTGGTGATCATATAAAGCAATGTAGAATTGTTGCATAGCTAACTTTGCCAGGAACACCTCAATGGAATGGGGTGTCCGAACGACAGAACCGGACCTTATTAGACATGATTTGGTCCATGATAAGCTAATCTGATCTGCCACTGTCTTTTTGGGGGTATGCTTTAGAAACAATCATGTTCACATTAAATAGTGTTCCATCAAAAGCAATAGAGAAAACACTATATGAGATATAGACTGGGAAGCATCCCGGGTTATCTTTTCACAAAATATGGTGACAAGAGGTATATGTAAAATGTTTAACATCTGACAGGCCCACACCTAAATATGATATATGATTTTTTGTGGGTGTCCTAAGAAAACTAAAGGATATAACTTTTATGAAAGGGATAAGAGCAAAGTGTTTTTTTGCCTGAAACGATGTCTTTTTGGAGAAAGAGTTTCTCTTAAACGAAGTTAGTGGGAGCACAGTGCGACTCGAAGAAATTTGGGAACCATCAGAAAATGTTTTAACTCCTTCTGAATCTCTACAGGATGTACAAAATGTTATAAAACTTGTGGAAGAGGCACCAACCTCATATAGGTCTGAAAGGCCACATCAATTACCTATGAGATGTCAACATGATATTTTATTGTTTGACAATGATGAGCCTAAGGCTTATGAGGAAGCGATGATGGGCCCAAACTATGAGAAATGGCTTAAAGCTATGAGATCCAAATACAATCCTTGTATGATAATCAAGTTTAGAACTTGATTGATCCACCCAATGATGTAAAGACCATTGGGTGCAAGTGTGTTTTTAATAAAAAGATAAACATAGATGGAAATGTTTCATATCCATAGGCACAATCGGTGGTGAAGAGTTTCAAACCAATTAAAGGTGTTGACTATGATGAAACTTTCTAACTATTGTTGCATATTTTGATTATGAGATGTGGCAGATGGATGTCAAAATGGCTTTCCTAAATAGAAACCTAAGTAAGGATGCGTACATAACACAACTTAAGGGTTTTGTTGATTCCCAAAATTCTAGAAAGATATGCAAGCTTTAGATATCTATCTATAGACTGAAGCAAGCATCTCGGAGTTGGAACATTCATTTTGACGAGGTAGTCAAAAGGTATGACTTCATCAAGTACGAAGAAGAGCCTTGTGTTTACAAAATGGCTAATAGGATCGCACTTATTTTTTTGGTCCTATGTGTTAATGACGTATTATTGATCAAAAATGATATTCGTATGCTTGAATTTGTCAAGTCTTCATTAAAATAATAGTTTCTCTATGAAAGACTTAAGAGAGCAGCATATATTTTGGACACAAAGATCTATAGAGATAGAACTAAAAGGATAATTGGATTAAGGCAAGATACGTACATTCACAAAGTATTTAAGCGGTTCAATATGCAGGATTCCAAGAAGGGTTTCTTGTCTATGTCACATGGTATTAGTCTTAGAAACACTCAGTATCCTTCGACACCTGATGAGTGAGACCAGATGAGTAAAATTCCATATGCTTCTACCATTGGGTCTAACATTTATGCCATACTTTGTACACACCCAAATGTATCATATGCTCTACGTGTTATGAGCAGATATCAGTCAGACCTAGATAAAGGTCATTGGATAGGTATAAAGAACATCCTAAAATATTTGACAAGAACTAATGATGTGTTCCTTGTTTATGGAGGTGAGGAAGAGCTAGTTGTAAATGGTTATATTGATGTTAGCTTTTGAAACCAATAAAGATGATTTTCAATCATAGTTTGGGTTCATGCTTTGTCTTAATGGAGGAGTAGTGAGCTAGAAAATTCTAAGCAAAAGATGGTTACTAATTCTACAACGTAGGCTGAGTATATTGCCGCTTCTGAAACTACAAGGAGGCTGTTTGGATAAAAAAGATCATCTTTGAGCTGGATGCGGTCTGTAGAGCCTCTAGTCCAATAGGTCTCTATTATGATAATAGTGGAGCCATTTTGCAAGCCAAGGAGCTTAGATCGCATTAAAAATCCAAGCACATACTTCGGCGCTTTCACCTCATTCGCGAGATTATTGATAGAGGTGATGTAAAGATATGTATAATGCACACGGATTTGAATATTATTGATCTGTTGACAAAACCTCTTCTACAAACAAAGCATGAGGCACATACAAGAGATATGGGCAATAGATACTTGCATAATCAACTCTAGTGCAAGTAGGAAATTGTTAGTGATATGGCCTAGAGGGATCATGGAGATGATTGTATCACTTCTATGTTTATGATATTTTGAATAATATGTTATTTTGTCTCTTGAATAAATGTCTTTCATATTGATCAACTAGTATGTGATTTGTTCGTGGAACTCTTCATTCATGTTTTGATGTTATTCTAGATTATCCCAAATCTTATATCATTATGTTAGACAATTATGATTTATAAATCAGTACATATATTGATTGATGATTATGTTTCATAAATTATTGATATGGGGATATCAAATCAATAATAGGGACGCATGTTAGAGAACATGATGTTGGATTAACCTACCATAAGATACTACAGGAATTGTTATATTCTTAAGTATCATCAGTTGGTCTCATACATAGTGTATGTAAAATTGTAAGACTTGAGATCGTCATAGTTTCCTACATGTGTAATAGTTTACTTAGGGGTTGCCAAACACTACTCCGTAACTAGATAATTATAAAGCTAACTTTCAGATTTACTTTGAAACATGCAAAGAAATATGAGCGATAAAGATCGAATTTGCCCCTCGTATATATCGAGAGAGATACCTCTAGGCCCATCGATGTGGTTGGATTAAGAAAGTACATTACTATGCTGAATGTGGTTGAGAAGTCAATCACAAACTAATCCACTACATGTTTGAGTAAAGGATCGAGCTATCATAGGATAGCATGCTTCTCACCTTGAGTTCGATCTGATACGCTGAGGCAAAGGGATCAGTATATAAGCACTATCTAGGTTCATCCGATATGATCTTCATACATATATTTGAGTGTCGTTATGTCCTACTAGATGCCACTACCGACTTATGGACCGAAAAAAGAGTTTTTAGGCTATGGTCAAATATACATGAACCTACAGGGTCACACACTTAACGAGTTGGAATGATAAGTGCCCAGATGGTAGACTCCGAATGGGATACGATCTCTACTAGTACTGAATCTGGTCAGAGGCTCTCTGAGCGGGATACGATCTTTACTCGTATTGGATAAAGACCCAGTCAGAGACTTTTTGAGTTGGATACAATATCTAATTGTATCGAATAAGAATCCGATTGGACGCTATATATAGAGAGGCACGGGGCTAAGGGCGGCATCCGGAGACACACCCATAGAAACCCTAGCCGCTACCTCTCAAAAGCTCCTACCGTGCGCACTGATACTAGCACACCAATGAACGGTGTTCCATCCCTATACTGTAGACTTCGGTAGAGGTACTGTTGTAACTGCAGTGCTGATAAGAACGATCGCGAGGAGGAGACGGTTGGCCAGAGAATGATCGATTATTTCCACTACATAGACGCGCGCTACGTTGAACTAAGCGTTTCAACTCTATTTCCGCTGCACTACGCGGCTAGTGATAACAATCTATGATCTCTTACTCGCATGGCTTATTGATTTATGCGATAGAAAATTTTAAACTACACTAACGTAGCATACCCATATCCCAACAGATATGTCTTACAGTCCGTGGCGTGTACTTTGCATATTCGCCCAAACCATACTTATATGCTACACAAAACTTCTTATATTGAAATAATTTGAAGAATTCTGGTCATATACAGGGCAATATTACAGGGTATCAAATCAGATGTTATTACGAATAAATGGTGTTATAAATGAGAGAGATGGAAGCTTTGAGTGATCGATGGATGATTATGTTGTCAAAGGTCACCCTGGTCAATGAAAGGGGATGTTCAGAGTTCATCTATCTGTTTCAGCTTGCTGCTGCAAACTTGCAATGTGGCTGGCCTGTTCGTCTGATTCGTCTGAAGTATGCAACCATGTGCACAAAAATTCACCTTGCAAGCATCTTCTGTGTGATGTTTTGGTCACGTCGGGCTAAGTTGGACAACACCTGCGACATGATCACCCTGTCTCCGGGGTATACCATGCTCCCTTGAAATGTCAGTGATGAAGATGTTGTGGAGGACAATGGGAGATACATGCTTCAACTACTGCTGTTAGTGAGCTGAGTACTTCAACGAAAGCGGCTTACCGACGGTGCCGACTGCCCATGCTGTTCGTTTTCCACACGGGTAGTTCCTGATGCCATTTCGGAGGACTGTGTGATTGCTCAGCGGTTAAGAATTAGGATCACTCGTGGTTCCAAGGGCCGGGTTACAAGTTTTGAGTTGTCGCTGTTATTGGTTGGCCAAGGGGTTCTTGTGACACCCCGCGGTTCTTAACTGATTATCGCGTTGTCATTAGCGTTAATAACCATGATTATTGGAACCAAATTAATTTTTTTAGTAATTATTTTAGTGATTCAACTCATCAGCTAATTACAATTGTATTGGAAGGAAGGTAAACAGCAATTCTATTACAAATACAGTATTTCATTGCATACATTTGGATTGCATCCAAATTAAAATAAAATGGTTACAATAGGGAAACGTGTTTTTATTACAAGAAAGTTTCAAAATTACATCCATGATCATTTCTTACAACCATTCAAGTGCTATCGACTACTGGTACAACATTATTTTAATTATGATCTAATAACCAAATTATAAGACCGAAAAAGACCGAACAAAAGAGGAATTGAAAATAAGGCAATATAAAATAAGTGTTGCCGTCAGAGCCCTAAGGATTAACTTCGGGCGGGGTAATCCGTTCACGGAGATACCTGACCGTCCGGGGGCCAGTCGGCACCTCTCACAACTATAGGCTCATCACACGGTATATAGATATATACAAACCTGTTCTAAACATAGGAATCCAACCAAGGCAAAGACTAGGTGAGCACAAATCATTCCAGTCAAACCTACAACAGAGAAACCACCTATCAAAGCCTCACCATACAAATATCCATCACAGTAACCAGATAGCACCGGGCCAGAGCAGCCACGCCCAGCAGCAGCAACAGCCAGCAAAGCCTCACGGGCAAGCCACCCCACAAATATCACACATCGTATACCAGTGGTCAAATCGAGAGAATAGAGCACAGAGGGACAAAAGAAAGGTAAGGTAGATTTCCCCACCACCAGCCAATCCCCAGGCCACCGAGGCGTTCGTCACCGAGTGGAGCCGAAGGTCCAGGGAGGGGAGAACCGGCAAGCCGAAGGAAGATGGGGACGTGACGGCCACAGGAGCATCAAAAGCCGGCAACCATCATTCACCACCGCAAGCCCACATCAAGCATCAATCACAGCCAACCGGTCACCACCCCAACCCCAAACCCTAGCTTTCCCCACCATCACCAGTGCAGGTAAACCCCATCATCCCAACATACATGCATTGCCCTTGTACTCATTTCACCAACATAGGCTAGCAACCATTAGCATGTCACCGGAGGTAAAAGAAAAGGGAGAAGAAGGTTACCGTGGGGGCGGCGGCTGCGGGATTCCCAGCCGAGCCGCCGGTTCACCGCCGTCGGTACTCCCCTGGCGTACGGCGACGGTTCACCGGCGGGGACGGCCACGGTCACCCGCCTCCCGAAACCAAACCCTAGGCAAACCTTAAGAGATTAGTAAATCACAAAAGTAAATCAAGCAAGAAATGGGGAAAAAGGGGAGAAAGCATCCGAGTTGGCCAGATCTGGCCGGAGAATCCCCAAGCGGCGCCGGCCATCCCGGCGGGAATGGCCGGCCAGATGAGGCGTCAGCGGGGAGCCGGCGTGAGAAGGGGGGAGCGACACCGAGGCAGAGGCGCCGAGGCGCGGGCGCGAAGGAGCGGCGGCGCTGAGACCCGAAGGCGGGGAAAGGCGGCGTGAGGAGAAGAGCAGGGAAGCTGAGCGAGAAAGGAAGAAAAGGAGGGGGGAATGGAGAGGCGTCGGCAGAGGAAAAAGGAGGGGGCGTCGGTGGAGTAAAAGAGAGGGAGAGAAGGCGTCGGCGTAAAAGAGAGGAAGAGGGGGCGTCGGCAGCCAGGGGAGGCCGAATGCCCAGTGAAAACCCAAAACAAGGAGGCCGTTAACCATAGAGCCAAATGGGGGGCACAAATAAGATGATGCTAATAGCAACCTTAGTAAGAAATTCTGTAGACTATAAATACATTTCTTGAGTAATTGCCATGAGGTAGAATAATTACAATCATGCTCATGCATATGATGTAGCTAATACTACCAATTTCACCATTAATTAAACTGATTAGTTAGAATGTAATAATCTGTAAATGCTTAATTCTTGCATATAAATTGGGGACACCACTAAAATGAACTGGGAACCATTATATTCTGTATAAAGGAACGAAAGGAAATTTGAGCGAATCCTGAATGTAAGCAATAGAAATATTATGTTGACCAGAATCTTATAAATAATTGAACCGTAGATTAATTTAAGTCTAAATAGCAGGAAAGAGGCTGAATCTACCAAAGGAATCATACCAGGGTAGTGAGGATATTCAGCAAGATAATATAACATCAGGCAAGTATTCTTTGAACAAGTCTTCAGAATAGATTCATTACAAATCAGTATTTTATATTATGCTATTATCATCCTGCATGGAAAAATAAAAGAAGATTTAAATTAATGTGATGATTACAAAAGAATGGAATAAATGCCAACTGAGGGAGCAGTTGGTCCTATCAGTAGTAAAAAGGTGGGCAGAGGTTGCCAGGGCAGGCGTGAGTGGGAGGCGTGGAACCTCTGCATAAGAATAAAATATAAGGTTCTACCAACTTCATTCATATGAACAGACCGTACCAACTCGTATCAACCAACGTTCCGTTTCACGGGCAGTCGGTACTCTAGTGAGGTGTTATATTCTCCACAGGAGTGATTTTATTTATGGGATAGGCCCAAAGGAACCGGTATAAGACCGGAGCGTAAGAACCCACAGGCGGGTTGCGCATTGGCGTTATATTACGCAGAGTGGGGGCTGGGGAAGGGTCGGAGTACCCTACCAGCCAACGGTTATGTCGTTTTCAGTGGGTCTGTGTGATCCAGGCTGCTGATTGTGTATAACCGGGTGGAGATATAATTACTAAGCTAGAGATAATTGTACTGTACTCTGTTCTGGGCGCCGCTTCAAAGGAATTGCGGATAATCCTATGGGCCAACATGAACAGAGTGATGATGGGTAAAGTGATACAAGCTTGCGCAAGGCTATTTAAAATCATGAATTCATGCCTGTCTCCGGGGAAGGAGAACTACGGAAACTTATAGGGGTTTTTGCTGTTCATACGGGTGTTCAGTAGATTTGTAAGTAATAATTTGATATTTTGCAACAACTTAAAAACCTATTTCCCTAAACGTAATTTGGGAACAAGGTGGTTGGAATCTGAAAGATGATAATTGGGAATTGTATCAAAATCATTTCTTGCATTTTGTTATATAAACTTGCTGAGTACTCTGTACTCACCCTTGCTATTACTTTCCTTTGTTTAGAGGATAGCCAGCTAGAGGCGGGCTTTGAGGATGGCTCCGCAGAGGAGTATTACTCTCCCGGAGAGGGAGATTATTACGAGGATGAGCCGTTTGAGGATTACGCCGCATACGACGATTGGGAGTCGTAGGGACTTGCGTGCGGCTTGGACTCGACCTTTAGGGTATCTGTGTTATTAGTGTATTGTATTTGTACTCTCTCCTGTATAATTAGAACACCTCTATATAATTAGAAGTCTAGCCACTTTCTATCTGTAATAATTAGAACTGCAGTTGCTATGTAATATTTGGCCCTGCGTGGCATGGTGAATGTATGTAAATTTCTATCTCTAATGATTGTTCTGTGCAATACTCTGAATGGCTTATTATTCGGTAAAGCAATGTTTTATTAGCTAAAACGAATAATAATCCGTTGACCAGCGTTATTACCCCTTGGTAATAAGGCGGGTCGTCACAGTTCTCTGGTCAGGATTCAGGAGAGGCAGCTCCAATTGGGGATGAGCAGTGATAACCTAAGACTTTTGTCATAATCCAATGACGATATAGCTGCCTTATTTTCTGAAAGGTGATTGATGTCTTGCAGCTAGCTAGCACTGTAGAAGACTAGAATAGTCAATCAGCTTGGCATCAGCTCGTGTTGTCTGAACTCTGAAGAGTCTTGGGATAGATGGGATGGCGCCATTAGTGTAGCTTTCTGTCGGCTTTGGCGGTTCCAGGACGGGTAGAGTTTATCCGACAAACCTATGCATGTCAAGATCAGCCGTTAACTGTGCAGGTTTTCGGCATGAACCGTCTGAAACACGTACGAGATTGAGGTTCGGAACTGTGGGATTCCGACCGAATCCACCGTTTCGAATCCATCTATTAATGTTCTCAAATACAATAGTTGGTCAGTGTTATTACACGTTTTTAAGGGAAAAAAGTGGAAATGCTATATTGCACTTGTGTAAACCTTTTTGTTTGTTTGACCTAATCTTCTCACCGTTGGATGAGTTCCATGATTCATGTGCATGCCGCTGTCTCCACCTCCGTCTCCGATGGGGCCGGTTGCTCAAGAGCGCCGCGGCTTGCCACCGAATGCTCCCTTAGATCCACCTTTTTTCAGTTGAGCTTGACAGAGCCGAATGCGGCGTGGGGAAGGTGGTGGAGGTCATGCATGCTTCGCCAGCGCCGGCGAGAACTGGAGCATCCGAGTTGCACCGAACGGTCCGGAAAAATCAACTGAAATATATCAAAATTTTACTGGAGTGATAAACGGATAGGGGAGAGATAGATAGAGAGAGAGAGAGAGAGAGAGAGAACAACTCCAGAATTCGCAGGGATCAACGCGAAATGACAACGTTGGAGCTGTGCCCTCGTGTCTGCATACATACTTACGAAAGCGACGTACCAATACACAGTGCCAGATGCTACGTTTCATTAAAAAAATCAACATGTTGACGTGGAATGATCAGCGACCGATCGATGTCCCCTCCGATGCCGCCAGCAAGGCAACTTTTGCTATCAATCGTAGGTCATACATGTCCTGTAGGAACCTGTTGGAAAGTGATAGGTATACAAGCCGGTCGGCCGCACACAGTATGTACCTAAGATATTTTGCGACGACCAGTAAAACACTGTTACTATTATGCATGCTAGAAATTCACAAATTAATTGCCACGTCAAGAAACAGGCACAGGTAAAAGGTGACCGTGTGTGTATATATGTCTTTTTTCCGTACTCCCAGAGTACATATTTTTGTCTTCTAATATATCACTTAAATAAATATATCATATCTTTTTTTAAATAGTACTTCTATACTTTCCTCTCTAATAAGAGTAGCGTCAATACCAAAACAAACAAAGAGATAAGTAATATCTATCTACCATTAATCATACTTTAAAAGTTATACAAATCACTATTGAGAAAAGTATGTAAACATCTTTCTTCTTTTTATCAATTTTAATATACTTAAATACTAATTTTAAAATACTTTATTGTGACGTGATTCAAAAAAATTCGTTGCAACCGGCAGCATGGACCTGGTGTACAGTTACACCGGCGCGCTGTATGTGTGGGCTCGCCGGTGCCTGGCGTCCGGCAATGATTTCGGGCGGCCGTGCTCCCGGACCGTGTCATGCGCCGGTGGGTCGCGCGATCCCGGCCAGGGAAGCCAGATCCGACAGCCATCAGATCGAATAGATACTCATGCATGCAAATGTACATACATATACATGCACTGGCAACATCTAGAGTAGTACTACGTGCTGTAACTTCTGTAATGTTTCGGTGCATTAATTCTGGAGAACTTCATTTGATGCGCTGATTTTGATTTTGGATAAAGCCACATTTGGCAACTGTTTAGTATGTGTACAGTATGACAAGCCACCTGGAGGCCGTACCTTCTTCTCCGAAACCAGGTCTATATAAAAGATGGACGAAGTTCTAAATTAAACTAAGTGCAAACGGCCTTCGATATTATAATTAGGCGAACAATACGTAATGTAATTAATGTACCTACGGGAGCCAGTAAATTCTACTTCACTAGTCCACTAGGGCGAGATTGGATATTTGCCAAAATAGTGTTAGAGCACATTCATATTAGCTACGGCTGATGACTTTTAGTTAAAAATAAATAATTATGGTTGAAAAAAAGTGACTTTTAGAAGAAAAAAGGAGCAAACGGTGGGGAACAAGGATGGACCCATCGGGGTCAGCCGAGGCTGGCGCCCCTCTACGGCCGGTTGTTGCATTTGCTAGTGCACAATAGATCATCACAGACGATTCAAAAACATCATCATAGACGGTTTCATAAGCCATATGAGTTTATGGGTCGGTAATAATATGAAGTCATCACAGATGGCTTTCAAACCGACTATCACAGACAGTTTGTAGTAGAAACCGTCTGTGATATATGGTTTATCACAGACGGATTCAACTACAAACCATATGTGATAAACCATATATTATAGACGATTTTTACTATAAACCGTCTATGATAGTCAACTTTTTTGTTTCTAAATCTATTTTGTTTGTTGGCTAGCCTAAGGAAAAGCTAGCTATGTTCTCTGAAACAAGCAGATCAACATATATATATATATATATATATATATATATTACACCCGGGAGTAAAAAGTATTTTTCCTATATATGAAGCCTCTTTTCTACTCCCGGGTGTAATTACACCCTATGTCGTATCTCACAATGTAGAGAGTATCTCGTATAACGGAGGGTATGTACATGTATTATACGAGTATTTAAGACCATATATGTGGTATGAACAATTTTTCAGAGGTGGTATGTTTATTTTTTTTGACATACTCCTTTTTATGTGCGTATATGAAGATATTTATAAAATACGCTAAAAACTATGGACTCCCTTGCAATTTTTTCGTATGGTTTACATTGGAGTATCTTATAATTAGTATATGAGTATACCTAAAGTGATAAAGGAGTATTTCAAGTTTATTTAGGTGGTATATTAGAGGTGGGTGTAATTACACCTGGGAGTAAAATTAAACTCAATCTTGTACTAGTGAAATTCATTCTACATTGTGGAATTCCCAATTTTCTTTTATGACTTTAAATATCAGGAAGTACGCACATTGTCCTCGAATATGTTTGAGGTTTACCTGTTCCAACGGAGTTGTAGTGATGGACGGAACCTGTCGGTATAAAGATAAATGTCGTGCATACATATATAAATTGATAAGTATGGAGTAATTACGCAAGATTGACAAACCACAGGATTATTCTTTGCGGAACCTAGGACTGTGCAATCGGTTTTTTTGGTTTAATCGGTTTGGTATATACGGTAAATACGGTGTTTGTAGTTCGGTAATATATGGTTTTTCAGAAGTACGGTTCGGTATCGGTAAATCCCAATTTATTTCAGCGCGGTATCAGTAAATACCATATTTACCAAAGTTGACATGAATTGCAAACGATATAACAACTAGTGAGACGAAGCACCAAAGCCGAAGCACAACTGCTAAAGAAAGATAGCAAAAAAAAAAAAGAAAGAAAGAAACATCATCAGGCGATTGCACTCAATCATGGGCCCTTTATTTGATTATTTCTTTGACAACCCACCACACAGCCGCAGCGCATATCGATTGCACATTGCACTCATGGCCTCATGGGCCTGCAAGAGCTGACCTTGGTATTTTTTGTTTTAGCCGGTTTTTCCTGAAAAACCGAATGCCAAAAAAACCCAAAATTTAAAAACCGAATCGAATACCAAAAACCGGTCAAACCGAGTTGACCGGTTCGGTTCGGTTTTTGCGGTTCGGTTGAAAAATGCACAGCCCTAGCGGAACCGACGAGTAGTTGCATGTTGTGGCAAATATAGAATCCATAGGTGACACTGCAAAAATAGAATTTGTTAGTCTGAGAGGCATTACTACGAAGTGTTATATAGGATTAATGTGTAATAGCGAATACCGGAAAATGTAGAATGTGTTATAGGGCGTCGATCCCTCCCTTGAATTTCTGTACCTTTGTAACGTATGTGGCGAATGACCTATGTGATTCCAAAAAGTTAGTCTTAGTCATTGGGAAGAAAGGAAAATTATAATAGAGTTATCTATGGAAGAAATGTGTTTACCTATCAATTACTTGTTGGACAACCGTGTAGTCGGTTTTGTTCTTCTTTAGAGAATCAAGGTATATTACCCTATTCCATTTTGGTATAATTACAATTAGAACCCAGTAGAACCTACATTGGTATGTCATGGTTATTAAACCTAAGTTCGTGTTGCTTATAAGTACAAATAAACAAGTATAGCAACTAGTGTAGCACTTACCCCTAGTTGTAGGGCATAAGTATGAATTCCTTGTCGCGGTAACCCTCCAATACCTTTGTAATGTAATTCTCGACAAAGAATGCATCGTCCTTAATGATATCTATAGCGACCAAGCATGGGTCGAGGAAACCAACTGGTGATTTCGTTAATCTAGCTTCACTCACCATGTATATATATACGCACACACAAAAGCAATGGGTTATATATGACATTTATTAGCATTACATAAATGTAGATCGTGATTTTACACACTTACAATGTCCAACATCGAATGAGTGAGGTGTCAAGTGTGAAGAGAAAGAATAAGTCCTCAAAGGTCACCATGAAGATACAGTCATAAATATTGTGTTATAGATGATGCGGCATGAACTTGACGTTGACACCCAAGTACCGTTACTCCTCCGGCTTGTTGGCCTATTCCATGTAATACATATGTAATCTCAAGCAAGATAGTCCTAGAGTTAGGAGGCGCTCTTTCAGGACGACCAACGAATTGCCTTGCATGAATTTTTGGGCCAACAGCAAATAGGGAATCTCATCATCCATCTTCTTTGGTTTGCCCTTGCCGCCTCAGCTGTAGGTCAACTTCACGGTAGTCTACCGGGCATGAGATGTAGATGCACCGCACCCTTGCCGCGTTTGTGCAGGTATCGTTGGTGCGGATCGTGCCTATGGAGTTGGCACTAGTGCAAATAGCTCTTGTGGACTTGGCACCAGTGTAGATAGCTCAAGTGGACTTGGCACTAATGCAAATGGCTCTCGTAGACTTAGCAAAGCATAGGTGCAGGAGCCTCCAAGCAAATGTCGCTCTTAGGGCACTGGATGAATGTTCCAATAGCTTGCCCTATAATCACGGCCTCGTCGTTGGGGGGCATCTACAGCAGGATGACCTCGAAATTGGCATGAACACCGTCCACATTCACTTTTGTGAAATCTAGTACTAGAGATACACCGTGCACCAAGGCCCAAGGCCTGGATGAATATGCTTGGCCCCAAGCAACGCATAGGGCAACGGAGGTATATCTCACTTGAAGCTTGCACTTTGTAGCCACCTACATAATGATACAAAATTAGCTACACTAATAGACCTATCAATGGACCGAGCATTTCAGAGATAATAATAATTACCAGGATGTTATCGATAGAAAATTGTGGTCGCCTTCCGAGGTAGGGTTGGACACGTAGCTACTCCGACGGTTGGGGGGCTGCCTAGCACAGGAGCGGCGGAGGCTTCCTACTGATTTTTCCTATACATTTGCATCTCATCTCTAACCAACCTTTGATCTCATCTCTGATTTTGCCCGTAATGTCCTCTCGTGGCTATGCCCCGCACTCGGCTTTGGCTCTCTTTTTACTTCGATAAGCTTCGGAGTCCTATGGGAAGCCATGTTTCCAAGAAACATAAAGATCAAGGCCTATTGTACAAGCAGAAACGCCATTAATGTACTTGTTGTGGGGGTGGCCCAACCCCCCGTGACTAGGCCTTGCAACTGGTCCAATATGTAATAGGCCCAATAGTGTAGAGGAATATACCAATGTACCCTCATCCTTTGTAAATACTAAGGGGGTAGGATGGGGATTTCCTATCCTGCCCCATTCATGTATATAAACCCTTAGGAGGGGCAGGAGGACGGGCATCCTCTCATTCTTACTCACCAACTCTCACTGTGTTGGCTCTCTTCTCCTTCCACTAGTCCCCTTCTTTACTATTTGGCCTGTAGCCACAACATATGGCACCGTCCGTGCGGACGACTAGAAGTTATGTATGGAAGAGATTTCTCCAACATTCAACAAAAGAGAGACTCTACAACCCAGCAACGGCTATGTGGATCTTTTTTGTTCCTAGGAGCATACTGCCTCATTCGTGGTGTCTGTACCATCTTGCGAGCCATCAGCGATAGATAAGTAGCTTGCTCGCTAAAAGTTTAACCATCCTGACTATAGAGGCGTATGGGATTCCTGTATACTTCGCCATGTTTCGTAAATGGTGTATTGAATAGATCTAATCGAATCGCCCATTTCTATATTGCTACTATCTCTGCTCTACTTGGGGTGTTCATGCAGGGAAGTGATGTCTTAGATGACCTGGTGGTACGCTCACGCCCATGCATTTGCGCACATCTTAAATGAGTGGAGGATGCTACCGAGGCATCGTCGAGCTTGCATGGAGGTGCTACTTGGGGACCTCATTCCGTGGGGCTTCGCCATGACGACGGCATGCACGCGAGCTGCTACCAGCCTTCGGTCTTCACGTAGCCAGCCCGTGTGCCTTCGACTCGCCCACACCGGACTCCGCGCAGAGTGCACCTCGCCAAGCATGCCTTCGTGCCACAACCTCTGCGCCGAGTCTCCGCACGATGTCAAGCCTCCGCGCCGAGTCTCCGCACGATGTCGAGCCTCCGCGCCGAGCCTCCGCACGATGTCGCGCCCCCGTTTTGAAGTCCTGAGCCGAAGCAACTGTCCATGCAATACACGAGCTCCACGTATCCATCCATTCATGAAATATCCATCCGCGAAGTCCTATCCATCCATGCATGAAATATCCATCCGTGAAGTCCTATCCATCCATGCATGAAATATCCATCCGCGAAGTCTCTACCCATCCATGCATGCATGAACTTCTCTCTCTCTCTCTCTACGGCGTCCTCGTTCGACGCCGTATCGCTCTCGATGGCGCGCTGGTTCTTGCTGCAGCTCATCATCAGGCACGAGGGCGCCCTGCACGGCATCCTGGGCCTCTCCGCCCGCGACTTGAGCCTGCGACCGCGACTGGGCCTTGCAACTGGCCCAATATACAATAGGCCCAATAGTGTAGAGAAATATACCAATGTACCCTCATCATTTGTAAATACTAAGGGGAAGGATGGGGATTTCCCATCCTACCCCACTCATGTATATAAACCCCTAGGAGGGGCAGGAGGAGGGGCATCCTCTCTCATTCTTACTCACCAACTCTCCCTGTGTTGGCTCTCTTCTCCTTCCACTAGTCCCTTTCTTTACTGTTTGGCCTGTAGCCACAATAGTACTCTTCACTCACACGGTTCCCAACGTACATCTAGCTTTGGTCCTACGTTACGCATATAACAATTTAGTATAATATATTCAATAAATTAAGTACTACACTATATATGTATGATTTAAATTAAGTATCTATATGTAGCAATAATAATTAATTAAATTGAATTAAGTACAAATAGACTATGAATTGACTAAACCCTAAACATGCTAGATGTAACATAATATTCTCTCTACATTAAGTTAGGTAGATCAACCATCTTCAATTCTCCTTTCACCAAAAACTATAAATGTAAATTATAATGCAATTAGGAACAAATTACTAATCATAAATAGTCAAAAACTTAGTGGATCTAGAATTACTTCTACCAAATAGTCTCCTTTCACCAAATCGCCTCAAAGCCCTGCCTCCAGCTCAAAGCAGCAGCGTAGATCTAAAATTTAAGATAGAGTATCAATGGATCTGTATGTAATTAATATAGTGGAATTATCATAGATGGTTTTTTATACAATCCGTCTATGATAACTTAATTATCGCAGAGGTTTTTAATACAAACTGTCTGTGAAGTATCACAGATGATTCAAATAAAAAATCGTCTATGATATTTGGAAATATCACAGACGGTTATTACCATAACTATTTGTGATACTTCACAGATGGTTTTAACCACGAACCGTCTATGATATTTCCTCTTCACAGATGGTTTTTAGGGCTGGTAGTAACATAGACGGTCCCTAAACTGAAACTATATGTGATTGTATTTAATACAGATGGTTTTGGGGAACTATCTGTAATGTGGCGTCTAATATACGGCTTTTTGTAGTAGTGATAGCTTAGACAAGGAAGATCAACACATGCTGTTGCCAACAAAGCAATGTTAGAATCTAGCATATCTTTTTGTAATGCTTTGATGACAATGTACATCAAGTGTGGCAACGTTGGCGAGTTAGAGTTAGTCTTCATGAATCCTATAAGCCAGGATATTATTCCTTGGAACACAATAATTGTTTCATATGCACAACATGGCAATTATCAGAAAGTTATTGCTCTGTTCAATGAGACAGAAGTGTGTGGACTGATTCCAAATGACATCACCTTCCTTAGTGTGTTATCAACATGTTGGCAGGGTGGATGAAAGCTTGAAACTGTTTGATCTTGTGTCATCCAAATTCGTGATATCTCCAAGAGATGAACACAATGCTTGTATTGTGGATATATTGAGCAGGACAATTGGAGAAAGTTTGTAGTTACATAAAAGATATGGCATTTGAAGGTGAGAAGAATGTTTGGGGCGCCTTGCTTGGAGCTTATCAGAGACATGGTAATGTGCAGTTGGGTGAAGTTGATGATAAGATACTTGTCTAGTTGGACTTCTTTCTATCTATCACTAGTAGTGCAGTAGGCCACCACAGGCTAGTAACTCGGCATTCAGCAAACCAGTGAAGTCTCATTAGTTCCTCTAAATTTTATCCTAGCCCCGCCACTGGTGGGGCAAGTGATGGAGAGATACGTGCATGAGAAAAAAGCAAGATGAGTGGGGTACGTGTTGTGTCTATGACTCACTGCCTTATATCCGAAGCAAAAGGAGTGCGAAAGTCGCTTCAGAAAGCTAGATGTTCATATTAGTCTATGTATTCTTCAAACTGAAGCTAGAAATATAAGTTAATATAAACAGGCCCTATCTCCAACAAGCTAGACCCACTAGAGCCTGACACCACAATACTAAGGGTGGGTCCAACTGTACCTACACCAATAGTTGACCTAGCCCATATACAGGGGCGCGACTCAGGCCCATGCTGTAGCTTGGGCCCAGGTCTGGCAACCCTTCATACATATAATTTATCTTAGGAGTTAGCAACCGTTTATACAACATGTACTATTTTGATTGCATGTGTTTGCAATGAAAAAGTATCACATGTGCAACATGATTTAAATGTTTTAAGACTAACATACTTTCTCATATTACATGTCAGCTCCCCTGGATGTGATTTTTGCCTCTGCCACTGCCTCACGCCCTCATCGAGATTTCTTACTATGCACACATGAAAACTCACTCGAGTTTTCAAATTTGTTTTGCACGAAAGGATTAATATTTAAGTTATCATACCTTATCCATCAAACATATGTTGCATACACATGTGTGGCATTCCACGCTCTATACCACTGTCACATAGAACTACATTAACCTCGTACGCATTAGGCACCACTAATGGATGGGTGTAGTCAGAGGTGGGAGTCAAGTCGGGCTTTCCTGTGCCAGCCCAAGCTTAGCTGGGCTGACACGGTCCATACACGGCACAGGCCCGCTTGTGGAGCCCGTTATGTGGCAAGGTGTGCTAGCACGACATGAACGGCGGGTTGTGCCAGGCCTAAGAAACTGACCCATCGGGTGGGACAGCGGGCACGGTGGTGGTGGCCACCACCTCCTTTGCCTCACTCCCTCACCGGCTATTGGTCTGCCTCCCACGCATCGAGCTCATCTCATTGGCTGCACCGCAATCTTGCACTCCATTTCTGCATGGTCGCATTGCAAGAACTACAACGAGATCCACCAGAACCAGATAAAACAAAGAAAGGCATGGAAGTCGGCAATCACTCATCGAGTCATCGTCATCGGTCATCAGGATTTAGGACTTCACGAGTCCCCAAAATCACATACAAAAGTTAACTACAAGTCTACAAATGAGAAAGTGATCCCCAAATAAAACACAAAGAAGAAATGAGGTAGAGCATCCTAAGTCAGCATCTTGTGCCAGCAATCTGAGCTGTGCGCCATGGCTACCACGAGTGAGGAGCATGAGGCAGAGCGCCATGTCCTCCTCCTACTGCCACTTCTCGCCTCGGGCTCGCTGCCTCTCGCCTTAGTGATCGACGACCACAAGCATTGAAGAGGAAGCAGATCGGAGGAAGGAGGGGCAAGGAGGTAGGTGGAGCTGGGATGGATCGCCAGCGTTTGGTGGATGGAGGTGGTAGTAGGGCAGCGGTGCGGTGGCATTGGTTCGCTGTGGTAGGCTGCTTGCGGCTACTGGATGGTGAGGGAGGAAGGAGGAAGGAAAGCAGAGAGAGGTGGCAGCCACTATTGAGTCTAGCCTGGCCTTGCCAGTGCCGGTCGTGGAGAAGATGGCAGGGGGAGGAAGAGAAAAAGAGGGCTAAGGAAGAAATGAAGAATCAGGCCCGAGTCCTCCAGTCGGTGGCGTAAGGGATTTTGGGGATTGAGTATTTGGCCATTTTTGTGATTTAGCCCTCTAGGTTTTCTAAAATCTACAATCAGGTCCTTGTCCATTTTGATTTCTTCTATTCTGATCCTCAGAAAGTCCGATTTCATTGCGGGAAGATCCTACACGACTGTAGTGACATGTACGACGGTGACTGGGGGATGGCCGGATGGGGGTGGGATTGAGTGAGGTTTTGGAGGTGTGAATGTGTGATGTATATATATGAGATGAGGAGAAAGATGATGATGGTTGGATCTTAATCCTATGGCTGAAAAAAGTGACTAAGATATGTTATGATTTAGGCCGAGTTCATTTTTGCACTTGTGATATGAGGTGTCTTTTGTTGTTCTTCATTTTTGCACTTGTCATATGAGATGTCTTTTATTGTTCTTTCTTAAGAAACATCATCATAAAAAAAATAATGAGTATTTTCAATGTTGGTCCTCCTTAGGTTACCACCACCGAACCCTAGGTCACATCCTCACAGCTCCCCTGCTTCTTTGCATAAAACCAGTAGGGCTAGACTGCACTCATGACTCTGCTTGAGTTTTTCTATTTGACTAGCTGGGCAGCCCTATGCCAGGTGATGGGCTAGATGGCCACGTATGCCACAATCCGATTTGCACCCAGATATGTATGCTTCTGGACTAGATAGCCAAATTCGGAGGTGGAATGGCATGAGACAATTATAAGAAATTTTAATTACGTTTTTAATGAGACGGATATATAAGAGAAATAAAGATGATGACTGCAGCCACCATCGTCACCATCACCTCCGTCATCTATAGTTACTTAGGGCTGGACTTGGGTTAGCACATCATGGTACCAGCACGATGGGCTTTGGGCCATGTCTAGGCCTGGTCAGAGGTGAGGCGGGCTAGCATAGCATAATACGGCGGGGTGACCGAGCTGAACCGACAAGGCACGAAGTGGCCCAAAGCACGCTGGCCCTGTCGGCACCCAATGCCCAGCTCTGGGCATGCAGTCCTACAACACTGCAGTTACAGTTACAATTTCGTACATACATGTAAGTTTGTGAATATGTATGCATGGTCCGGTATATATATGAGCGCAGATAGAGCAGCAACAGAGATGCATGATGATGACCATCTTAGTTGCGAAATGGCTAACCAACCAACCGACCATTGCAGAGGTTAATATTTGCCTTTATGAATTGGTCTACGACCTCTTCTGCAACATCGTCCTCCTGGCCGGCTACTACGTACGCATACACCTTACTAGTTAAGAGCTTATAGCTTATTTGGAACGACAGAATTTACTTATATTTATATAGAAATTGAACTGTTTCATATCAAATTCTTTTCTGTAAAATTCTTCCGAACATGAACAGGCTCTAAGTTTTTGTTGCGGCTTTTTGTTGGAGAACTGATAATACCATCTCTGCTGAGCATGCACGCATGTTTCTTGGACCTAAAATGACGAGGGCGTCGGCCAGGTTTGACAAGATTTAGCTAGATTCCTAGATCACAGACAGATTACATCCTCCTGAAATTGCTCCTACTTTCTAGCAAAAGTAGATAGGCACATTGGGACGATTTCAGTTTCAGCTCTCCTTTTCATGGACAATTAATATAGATTTTGGAACTCATAAAATACCAGTTTCGTTATTAATTTCTGGATCTTTGCACATTTTGTGATGTATCAGGGAAAGTTCGAAGCACAGGAATCCATATACTATAGGAATTATGAAGGCCACAATCCTCCTCAAAGTTCGTCTATTACTATATTCTAAATCCACTTTGAGCAACATGTTTGTTTATGTGACACTACTAGCTAGTTAAATAATTATGTTACCATATCGACGTGCAAGGCAGGAAGTATTAATAAAGGATTTACCATTTGTGAGCAATATGTTATTGCTTATTTATGGCAATACTAAATATAATAAGGTAAGTACGATGAATGTAAGCATACCTCTTATTGTACTTAGAGGGTTTGTGAAGTACTGCACATTAAGAAACAAAGAGGCATGAGTGTATCCTCTTAAAAACAAAAGAATTAAAGAAAGAAAGAAGTTGTATACATGGTTTTGATCCTGTAAAGTTGAATGAAATGTAGCATCTTTGTTTCCTGTTATACACAACTCAAAATTCTTAAGCACTAGAAAACTGTGTTTAATTAGTCAAGAACTGCACACATGTTGTAACTGGCGGCAACTCTTGCACGAGAGAACAACATAGCAAGCACACAGAGAATGATTTGTTTATGAGATTTGGCAAAGCCTACATCCCGAGAGCCAAATTGCAGCGGCTGTGTCAATATGAGGTGTTTTTCTCATGATTAAGGTTATAAAAGGTAGCGGTGTATATTTATGCCCCTGTTACATATTTGCTTCTTTCACCTTGCCATCATAAGCCATACACAACAAGCCACTCCTTAAATATAAACACAAGATGTTTTTGTATCAATTGAGGCGATTAACATGTTAAAATGGAAATTACATCTTAAAATAAAGAAAAGTACCGTAACTGCCCATTTTTCAACAAAGATAGCAAAAGGGTCGATTCAATTTACTTATAGACTTACATGGCTGACCCAATCAAAATATTAAGAAAAAGATCGAAATGTGGCAGAGAGCAATTACAAGGATTCTATTAGCTAGCCATGAATATGTACAGTATTAGTTTGTAAGACATTACAAGGATCATGATCTTCGTGTGTTGACGGTTGTTTCACCCCATATAACACACTTCCAATTGAATTCCTACATTTCTTAGTAAAACATATGCCCTCTTTGAACTTGGTCCTAGGACACATTTCAATTATACTATAGTATCATGTTTTGGTGGATTACCTTACCCTTGCTTACGTTAATTTGTGCTTCCATAATTCTTCGTTGTATCTCAACGAAACTATCTATGTGTGATATCCAATAATTTGACTGCGTATGTTTTTCACTCTTAAGGTACATATGACATGCTAGCCCATTTGGAGGAGGGGGATTTGCTCGAGGTTAATCTAGTCCAAAATTTAAACTGAATCCTAGCCAAATCCTCCTCATGTATCCAAATAAACACGCCTGCAAAACAAAAAAAATAGCCATAACAATACATACCAGAAATGAACATAGCTAATTTGCATCACAAATATACATACTGATACTGAACATTCCCAAAATGCTTCTTGTTTGCTCCATTGCAAACAAATTAAGCAAACCTTAGCTAGAAACTACTCAGCAGGGACAATCCATGCATCATGATGAAGCTGCGTGATGATAGGTACTAGAAGCAGTACTACATACCTTCTCTGGTGGAAGGTTAAGCATATATACCTACCACTTGGTTTAAAAAATATATATACCTACTAATACTACGGCACTACTAATTAAGCCCTTTTCCTAATTAAACAAGGGCTTTTAATTACCACAAACCAATTAACACAGAAGAGAGGCAGAAGAAATAAAGAAGCTAAGAGACACTATTAGCTGCCTGTGTGTAATTAAGAAGGCAGCTAGCATTATTAGATCAATTCCACTTCTCTTCTCTTCTCTTTTCCCATCTTCTCTTCTATCTTGTTAAGTGGGGGCATATAGGGTGAAAGCCACATAAGTACTAAAAACTTGAAAACTTTGTTGTAGTCTTTTTTATCAATTGTTGCAAGAAGTGTTTGATTTTGTTGTAAAATGTAATACACTCCTTACAATAATTAATAGAAGGGCTGCAACAAAATCAAGTTTGTTGCAACATTTTTTATATTACACGTTGTAACAAATCAATCACTCATTCAACAATAGATAAAAAGAAATGCAATTAAGTTTTCAAGTTGTCAATACTTAGGTGGTTTTCACCCTATGTGCTCCCTGTTAAGTGATGTATTATATATATGCGTCTCTTGTCTTCTGTTGATCATCTAGGATGAGCGGAGGAGACTGCGGATGATGTCAGCCTGGGGGCTGTTGCTGTCCATGGTCGACATGAGCTCCGACAGCCTGTCGCTGAGGTCGTCGACTTCCCGGTGCAGGCTCTTGATGTAGCTGCACGTCTCCTTCAGCAGCTTCGACGCCGAAGACTGCAACAAAAACATTATTCATCAATTGCCATTTCGTACATGATTTATTTCTTCATGCATTGACCAAATGCGAGCAACCTCGCAGTTCGTCATTCCATGCTTTGGTGACCCCAACCGTATGAATGCCCGAACGGACAATGTTTCGTATCATTGTGGCTTTATAATACGTACCCGACCGGCGGCACGGCGGCGAGATGACTCCGGGAGGAGGGACTGAAGCTTGGAGATGAGCTCGTTGATCTCATCGTCAGTGATCCTGCCGGCTTGGCGACCCGACATCCCCGGTTCTGATCGATAAGTTGCTCGCGACGTCGCGATCTCCTAGCTAGTAAATAGATACCTTGATCTATGGATCGATCTCCACCTCTTTTCTTGGTTGAGTAGTGTGAGGTTAAACTCAAAAGGGATGAGAGGATATTGGAGGGAAGAGAAGGTGAAAAGGACTCCAAAAAGGAGAGGATTAAGACCTAGAGAGAGAAATTTTTTGTGGAGTGTGGTGAGTAATTGGGTGGTGGTTTCGAAAGAAGTGTGGAAGATGTGTATTAATAGGAGATGGGGGCGGTGGGCCTACTTGTCCCCCATGTTTGGTCCGGCCTCCTACCAGTGGGCCCGGGCTGCCCTGCCCTGGACCGTGGGCGCCCTGCCCACTTGTAATGATACATGTGAGATTGTCAATGATGCAACTCCCTAGCAAGCTGAAGGCAGCTCAAGCAGGGTTTTCATTACTGGTTCTAAATTTTTACCGACGGTAGGATATGGACGATTTTGCCGATAATTGAAAAATTTTGGTCAAAAATTTCAAATCAGAATTCGAATTTCAAAAAATATCGGCCGATAATCGGTGATTATTGGCCAATTATCAGTCAAATTTCAGTTGAATTCAAATCGGTCCAAATTAGTTGTAAATTGGATTCAATTCAAATTTGGCCGAAATTATTTGACAGGTACCCATTTTTACCAGGGGTACCGATAGAACCAGTAAAACCAATAATCAGTCGATTTTTGGCCGATTATCAAAACCCTAAGTTCAAGTAGGGTTTGAAGTTGCTACTTGCTAGTGCATTACCCTTTTTCATAACAATCGACCCTGAAACTTCTTCACAGTTTATGTGGTTTGATTTGATCTTTGATATACTTTAATGGGAATTGTTAACTAGTCCTCGAGTGTTTTTTATTGAGCACTTTTGCCTCAAGATTCATGCTCCACCTTCCTCCCTGGCTCCAATGAAAGCTCCGAGACGACTCTAACGAGTTAGGGCTAGGGTTCGGATTGGATTTATCGGAGCCCTCTAGATTTAGAGAGAGGCCAGGGCGGTAGCAGACCTACAATGGGTGACACCGGCAGTGGGGCAGCAAGGGGGTGACGCTGCTGCCTCGGCCACGGGCCAAAAGTGGGCGATGGGAGGTAGAAGTCGATGGGCATGACAAGGGTGAGTGGTTAGAAGGCGGCGGGAAGAAGGAGGATGGTGCGGGGGATTTTGCCAAAGAGGAAGAAGAAGGCAGGGGTGCGGGGCGGCTCGTCGGAGAGGAGAAAGAAGGGTAGCATGGGGGGAGGGAGGCGGGAGTGGCGTCGGTGGAGACTTGCCGGCGGGCAACGCTTGTGCTGGGGATGGTGATGGCCAGCGGTAGGGATGCAATTGCAGTGATGGTAGAGAGGGCCAAGGGGTAGGGTTTGGGAAGGGAAGGAGAGGAGAGGGGAAGAGGAGAAATATATATGATTTAGAGAGGGATGAGATCCTTAAGATCTATATCTAACAGCTCAAACTTCAAGTACCCTTAACAAAAAAAATACACATATATTTCCTAGATTTCACAGCGTAGCCCATAAGATATTGCTCTTTTTATGGGGGAATTACTAGATCATCAGGGCCTTTCTAAGAACGCATTATGCAGTGCGGGCACAATATAATACTGTTGGACCGAAATGGCGACAGAGGGGGGTGAATGGCGCTTTCAGAAATTAAATTCGCCCCTCAAGTATCCACACTTATGCTTCTTTTCCAATAGCTATGGAAGCTATGAAGATAGAAGATATGCACTACTGGAAGTCACAGCAACAAGGATAAACCAGATCCAGAAAGAGACAGTCAAGAAAAATAAATTCAGAACAGGTCTGACTGCAAGCGGTAGTACCGCTGATACGAGTGCAGCGAGCATCTGACGAGCGGTCGGTGGTGTCCTTGATGGTAGTCACCTTCATCTCCCAAACACGAAGGTCGAGTGCAGCGAGCATCTGACGAGCGTTGTCCGAGTCGGGGTATGTGAGACCGACCGCTCGGAGGTTGCTCAAAATCTTATGAAAACGCGCAAAACACTCATCCAAAGACTCACCAGCAAGCATCTCAAATTTGTTGTAGTCACGCTTGAACTGGTCCTGTCTCATCGTCTTAATCTGGGTGGTGCCCTCATGGTATGCATCGAGGGTCTCCCAGATATCGAAGGCGGACGAAAGATGAGATATGCGGTCAAACTCGCTATGACTCAGGCCCTAGATAATGATGTTCCTTGCCTTAGCGTTTGCCTCAACATCATGCATGTTTCCAGCATTGATGTTCTCATCGGCAGGAACAACAAACCGGACCTTGACCTTGCGCCAGATGGCATACCCCTGAGTCTGGATATATGTCTCCATTCGGCTCTTCCAGAAAGGGTAATCGATGCCATCAAAGACGGGAGGCTTGGTCGAGTACTTGTCCGTCGCCATGGCTCTTGAGACCGGTTAAGATCTATTGAAAAGAGCTAACCGGCTCTGATACCAATTGTTGGACCGAAATGGCGACAGGAGGGTGAATGGCGCTTTCAGAAATTAAATTCGACCCTCAAGTATCCACACTTATGCTTCTTCTCCAATAGCTATGGAAGCTATGAAGATAGAAGATATGCACTACTGGAAGTCACAGCAACAAGGATAAACCAGATCCAGAAAGAGACAGTCAAGAAAAATAAATTCAGAACATGTCTGACTGCAAGCGGTAGTACCGCTAATACGAGCGGTAGTACCGCTGAGCGGTAGTACCTCTCGAGGAGCGGTAGTACCGCACGAAGAAATCAACAAGCAGGAAACTGAAACCTGAAAAACTGAACTTCAGGTAGGACTGCAGCTATTCGAAAATCAAGGCAAATGATGGTTTTCTTTCATTCTTTTTGGCCCAAAGCATTACTCCAACATATCAAATAGTAAGGGGGCTTTGGGAAACAAAGAAACCACACCAAGAAACAAGAATTCCAGATTTGGGTAAAAATCTGAAATCTTGCAAGAACCAAGCCAAAAATCAAATTACTCCTCAACCTTTGATCCTTTGGCCATGAGACTTTGAGGATAGCTAATTAATAGCCATAAGTCTCTGCATGCCAAGTTCCACCTTTTCTCATGAAGGGAAACATGAAAATCATCAAAACCCTAAAGGAGAAAAATAAAGAACAGAGGAGTCCCAAACATGAAATCTGGAATCAAACTCGGTTTGCTCTTAGGATTAAATAGCCAAATGACTTTTGAGCATCCCCCATGTCATAGCAACCCATTTTGGCACTCCCCAACAACAAACAACAAAAAATCACGAAACTCAAAATCAAGCCAAAAAGGAGAACGAAGGAAGAACAGAGAGCACGGGAGAAAACTTTAGATTTCCATTCATTGAAGCAAAAGGATTACAGAGGAGTCCCGATACGCATGGACATTAGAACAAGAGGAATGATTACAAGACTCTCAATCCATCTCCTCACTCTCCCTCTCCATCCTCAAGATCACCAAGAGCTTCACATGCTTCTTGGGAGGAACACACAAAGAAGCTACGAAGGGGACAAGCTCTCAACAGAACCCTGCCTCTTCTACCAACTAAAGCCCAAAGCAAAACTACCTCCTAAAGACTCTTTTGACCAAAGCAAACCCTAACTCTCTCCCAAAGCCATACATGGGCATGCAGCCCCTCACATCTATTTATAGCCCTTGGCTAACGGGTCTCCACCCCATTACGCCCGCTAAATCCAACGGAGCCCGCTCCCGCTTGTGCAGCCTTGCGTTTTTCCCGAAATGCCCCTCCTGCACCTTCCGGGAAGCTTCCGCGCTCCTTATCGTCCAAGCCTCGCAACCATATCGAATCTCCGTCGTCTTCGACACATCCGACCGTTCTGACCTCGACACCGCCTGTGTCTAGTCCGGTCACCTCATGTCTCGCCACGACTCCGCCTCGATGTCCTGCAGCCAACACAGACAAGAAACATATCAAATAGCACCGCTCGATACATGAAAGCGTAAATAGCATAAACACATCATGCTTACCCATGATGAAGTCCAAACCTGTCGAATCATCGGAATAGGCATCCTAATCCCATACGACCAAGTTTGACCAAGTCCGACCAAGCCCGATTGCACCATGCAATCGACAAGGTCTGAACCACCCAAACCAAACTCGACTTACCTAAACCGATGTCAATTACTCATCATACACACGGGATGACCTCCACATGGTCTCTCAATCTCCCCCTTGATGAGTATATTGACAAACCTAGAAAAAAAAATATGAAGTTGAGTTTGAGTTTGAAGAGTCCGACATGGTCCAAAGAAAGAAAGTAAAGCTAATGACCATATCGACAGAGGGAACACTAGAGAAACAAAGAAAGAGCAAATTGTTCTCCAAAGCTCTAAAATGTACCCAAAAGACTTTTTCTCCTATATTCTCCCCCTTTTGGCAATAAACACATCAAGATGCAAAAGAGAGAATAAGATCACAAAGATGGATGAAATGGTTGAGGTTGATTATTTAAGCATTTAGAGCCATGAGAATTATCCAAGATGACCAACAAGTATTACACCAAGCCATAACTCAATAGAATGCTATCTAGATCATGACAAGATATATATAAGACAACTAAACCAAATAGACGACAATATGAAATTTAGTGCAATTTGAGAGCCTGTCAAGTCATCCATGATCAAAGTCTAGCTACAGGTATCCAAGGATGATGCAAACCATGTCAATAAGCTAAGCGGAACCAAGAAGCTAGTATTGAGTCTAATTAGAGTGTTACAAGCTCAAGAGTGAAACATTTGTTTAAGTACTTGATTCTTTTTGTAGATTAAGCAAAAGAAGCACGAGTGACATATTTTCTTTTGAAATTCAAGGTTGTTGCCAACCAGATTTTTGTTTAGTCATGTGCTAGATCTCAACCCTTATGCGACCACTTCAAGCAATAAGCTTAAGAAGATGATCTGGGTCATCCAAAACTCCCCCTGAGTTCATGCCTTGTGCAATGGCAAGCCGTCTCATGAGAAAGAATTGGTGAGATCAGTTTTTTCACACAAAAGAGATCTTTTTGCATTTAAAAATAGTCGTACTAACTTATGCAACATCAAGAACTACCATAGCTCAATCTAAGGCTCAATAGAGATTCAACGCTCAACTCAGCCTATTTGACATGGCATGAATCATAAAAGGATAACTAGAGAAAGACTAATATCAAGAGCGAGTATGACAAGTTTTAATTCAAGTTGAGCAATTTAAATTAACTCATCCTGGCAAAAGCTAGTCTACACATATGAAGTCATGATCAATCTAGCAATGAAGCACAAACATGGTAGGATGTTTCGGACGTGACAATCGATCGGGTGTACATCTGCACAATCAATTTAAGTCCATTTGTGGAGCAATTAATTAAGAAACTCTAGCTAGTACATAAAACTTCAGCACAGCTTAGTGTTACTAGGCGAGGTAATATATCTGAGGCTGAAATGGTTTTTTTTATCCTAATTAAAGGTTTGACTAAAATGTAAACAGTGCAAACTAGTTCCAAAGAGACTATACTGAAAGAATTATGTATTCACTCAATTTTGGCCTATTGCAAGCGGGATCTCTAGCTACGCATTTGGTAAGGCATGTCTTATACTCCGATATCTTTTCTTCCCTCGAGGACACACAAAAGCCTTACATGTAATTTCGAGATCACGCAAAAGCTTTACATGTCATTTCAAGAATACACAAAGGCTTTGCATGTCATTTCGAGAACACACGCGTTTTATACTTTTATATCTATTTTAGTTAGATATAAAAGTATATAAATTTCGAGAACACACGTTTTATACTTTTATATCTATTTTAGTTAGATACTTTTATCTCCTTGCACTCCCATCTTTCTGAACTAGATAACTCCGATACGCTAAACAGACAATGTTTAGCCAAATATCAAGCTTGGTTAATTAAGACAAGGTATATTGTCACTCGGGTACATGACGAATATTGATCCCTATGTTTCCAGCATGTCCTGACAAATTAAATTAACGGCAAGTGCTACCCAAGGTGGGACCCCTTGGGAGACATCCACATGACAAGGCACGGCACCAGCCAGGTGGCACAGGTGGGCCCCACATTGTCAGGAAAGGGACCAACGCTGGACCATGTGCACACTGTAAATGGGGGAGAGGAGAGGACCCATGTGTCCAGGGGCAATGGGCTGATTTGGGAGGTGGTTTAATGGCTGTGCACCTGGGGCCCAGGGGCACGGTCCATCGCTCTCGCCCTGCCCAGTGGGTCCCATGGAGCTTTGAACTAGATGGCTAGCTGCCGGCCCCACATGTCGGTCCTACGATAATATGATCTTATCACCTCACTGGTCTATTATAGAAACTTAGTGACTGAGATGTAACAAAGTGACTGAGATGTGAGGTTACATGACATGTGTCTGCGGCCAACCATGCATGAGGGGATGCATGTTTTGTTTAGCTGCAAATCGGCAGCCAAAAAGGGTTGTTTGCAAGGTGGCATTATTTTCATACTTTGCATATAGTCTTAAGTGAGAACAAAGTTCTTAATAACCTTTTGAGATGCATGCCATGCATTAGCACTGACATGTGAGGGGAGCAACCGGGAGATGATCCGTCACGATCGACAAATTGATAGGAGTGTGTCACATGGCAATTGATATGTAGTGTAGCTGTGTGTAGAGGTTATATGGCTTCTAGGCAGACATGCATAGTTTAATTAGCAAGTATGCATGGATGAATCAAGTCTGCGGCGATCAGACCAAGTCTAATTAAGTCGAATCCCCCTTGCCATTTCCTTTCCTGGACTTCATCACATCATCACATACATGGAGTGGAACCTAAGAGGCAGCATAAGGCCATAAACATCCTATATATTTTCTAATTTAGAACTCCCTCTATCATTGGATATAGGTCATTCGGCAAAATTGGCTTCATGATACCACTTTTATGACATTTGCTCTAGAACATTGATTTTTCATGTCTTTGGTGAAACACACTAAACTTTGATGCTCTTTGCTGGTGGACAGCGGATGGGATGAGATGAGATTGGATGGAGAAATAATGGTGTGAAGAAGAGCATGGAGAGGGAAGGAGAAATAATATAGGGGCATGGAGGTCATTTTGAGTCATTTCTCTCTCCAAAACAGCAAAAAATACTATTATAATGGGTCCATTGTCCACCAACAAAGAGCCATCAAAGCTTAGCGTGTTTCAGCAAATGCACAAAAAACAGTGTAATGGAGCAAATGCCACAAAAGTTCATTGTCTTATAGCCAATTTTGCCATGTCTTTTTTACTTTTCACAGTTTCTAATGCAAGATCTCCACCATGGTTGTAATATGATGGTAAAAATTATAATATAGATTATATGTTATTAGAGTATTTTAAGGGAAATATAATGATATTATTTTCATGCAGTTAATCTATATACTTTTATATATATTAATAATGAAAGTTTCAAAAGTTGGAGCGCACAGATAACCTATATTTACTGACAAAGGAGGTATTCCATCCATTCTTTTTTATTTGATGCCTTAGAATTCATGTTATCAAACTTTCTAAAGTTTGACCACTAATATATTTAAAACTATCTAGATTGGATATATGAAAACAATATCATTAAATTTGTCACTAAAATTACTTTTATAATATTATAATTTTATTAGTAAATATTATTTTAAAGATATAAAAAGTAACGGTCAAAATCATGTCTTAGAGACTGTGAATTTTTTTTAAAAAAAGTCCAATAAAAAAGAATAGAGAAGTATAAATGAGTTAGAAATTAAAGGTTTTTAGGCAGGCAGACATGCAATAAGGACAGAGTACTGTTAAATCTAGTCTCCTGAAAAAGGTCAGACAATCTTTGCCATATCTTCACCTGAGATGTTCACATGCATGCATTCGCAGGGGCTGTGCAAACTGCAACGCAGTAGCAATTAATTGCCAAAAAGGAAACCTCTGGCTTCTGAGATGATTTTATATAAGTGATTGGTTGGATGGGGAATAAGATCAGTCGCAAAATGATGAAGCCATGATGATATTACCTGTACAGTAGTAGTCATTATAGAGAGTCAGTGATGGGAATAATTATGATTAATTCAGGTCTGATCAACCCTGGGAAGAAATAAGAAAAAATTACACAACATCAAATTAGATGGCAAATAGTAGATTGTCTAACACTCTAACCTACCTTAAACTTGTATCTATCAAAACGATGCCATTATTCTGAATATGCATTTTGTACTGCAAGCATGCTATAGGCCGGTGACTAAAGCAGTATACCTATATGACGAATTTTTTGTACGGATAATCCATTTTTATTCGAAATTACATAAATATACCCGCAGGAAATTTTTTTGCAAAAATAGGCTCCAGTCGCCTAATGGTTGGGCGACTGGAGACTTTCGCCCAACCAGACCGCGACACAATATATCTCGCTGCACAGTAGAGCGACTGCATTAAGTCGCTCTTCCGTTTGGCGACTTAAGGGTAGTCGCCATCCCGTTAGGCGACTAGCATGCAGTCGCCATCCCGTTAGGCGACTGCATGTAGCCCCCGTGATTGTTTTAAATTTTGTGAATTTTGTAACGTTGAACCGGTAAAAAATACGGTGAAGTTGTAATAAAAGTTTATGTTCATTGTATATTGTAGGTATGTAAAAAGTTTTTAAATTTTTTTTTATGAAAGATTGAGTAGAAAACGATCGATACATACACTGTTAAGTGAGATAGTTTATGTGCGAAGAGAGATGATAGACTATGTAAATTTAAATAAACTTCATAATATAACTGAGAGTAACATGCCGCATGTTTTTTCATTACATGCATAACATATATAGCATCTGCAACACGCCTCACTGGTCACCCTGGTGTGCCCCGTCACCGCGCCCGCGTCCTCCCATACGGCCTCGCTTGGCCCTCCTCCGGTGCAACGGGTTAGGACGATCCGAAAAAGTAAAACGAGCAGGAGGGTGTCTATCCCGCCCCTGCGCTAGTGGAGTCAGCTGCACCTCTGGCTGTGTGCCCTCCGGTGCACCGGGGAGGGCACTAACAGAGAGAACCTCCGGTGCTGCGTCGGAGAACTGCCCGGGCCACTCCTCGAAAAACTGGTCCACATCGTCCGGGCCTGGGGAGACGCCGTGCTGCTGGTAAGTACCTGCAATATTAATATCGTTAGTTCGTTGCATGTCGTCTTCGGATAAACACGATATAAGACCCTCTGCGTACCCGTAGCTGGCGCCATGGAGGAGGCGTACACCCCTTGCGTGGGGAAGACATGGGTGTGCGTAGGAGGCGTGAAGTGAACCGGTGTAGGAGGTCCTGCCCAGGCTGAACCCCCTGGCTGCTCCGGGTGAGGCGGTGGAGGACGTGTCCACGTCGGTGCTCCAGAGTAGTGCCACGCTGGTCGGGGTGGCACTGGTGGACGAGCAGGCGGAGCGGTGGGCGTGGAGACCGCCGGTAGCCTCGTGCAGGACAGTAGGCTAACAATACGTCTACACCCCTCGTGCATCGGACGCGCAAAGCTGACGCCCTCCTCATGGGTCAGCTGCCCACCACTGGTGAGCCTCTCAAGTACTGTGCCGGAGTCGGCACATAGGGCAGAACCGACGTTAGCCTGGACATAAAAGACATGAAATGGTCGATTATCGAAACGACATTACCATTCGGGAATCTTTGAAATGACATGTAACGTACCGCGAGGTGAGCGTCGCGCGCGAAGTGCGCGGGGTACGTGTCCGTCGGAGCGGCGACGTGTGTGGCAGATGGGTCTACCACATATACGAGCCTGGTACGGGTCTGTGGCTGGTACCAGCGAAGGTACTCCGCGTACTCCGTGCTGTCGTACGGGCGGTCCTCCTCCACGCGGTCGTCGAGCGCACCCTCCCACTGCTCGACCCAGGGATGCATCTTCAACGACCAGTCCGTGCCTCTTTTCACTCCCTTCGCGCTGTGCCTGCGTATAGAACCATTACGTAATGTGAGATACTTGCGAACGCAGTAGTAAGTATGTACATATTTACCACAAACGATCACTCACCCGTGCACGTGCCGCGGAAGCGATGGTCCGACTGGTACAGGAACCGGCTGCCGTAGCCCGAACTGCCGCATCACCCGCTGGGGTGCGTAGTCCTCCACGTAGATGAGGTACACGAGCTTCCGGCGGGTGACCCAGAAAGCCCTGTCACGCCAGCAAAGTGAGGACAGACCGGCAGGAGCACTGGCCTGCACTGCCGTATCAGCGTACGGCTCCCAGCGCACGTCATCGGATGTGATGCGGTTGAGCTGCTCCACAAAGACCCGGTACGCCCACGTGACCTGCACGTGCGCGAACTGTACCTGCAAGAAAGACAAGTTGTTTAGATTGACGATCGTCAGTAAGAAAGAAATAGTAGACTGTGATAATACTTACTCGACGACGGCACCAGATAGAACCCATCGTCGGCCGGTCGACGTCTCCCCCTCCCCCTGGATACATCTCGGGCCCGTACGGACCCATGTCGTCCAGCACAGGTCGTCCGACGCTTAAGCGCTCGAACGACCATAACTACAGTAGAAGGGGATAGCCCGTGAGGATCGAGTTTGCCTTGATCCTCGTGCACGCATCGCACAGCGCGCGGTACGTCGCGGCAAGTACGGCCGATCCCCAGCTGACCTGGTGGGGCTCGCCGTCAGCGATCGCCCTCGCATAAGCGATGAGGCGCGCATCCACCGAGTTGCCGTGGCTGGTGGTGAAAAGCACCCAACCAAACAACCACAGCACGTACGCCTCCAGGTGCCGCGAGACCTGGTGATCGTCTGCCTGCGGAACCATGCGCTCCACCTGAATGCAAAAAAGTTGTTATTAGTACGTAATACCACAAATAAGAGCTTCGAAGACACGATCGATTTTATATACCACGTACCCGGTACTGTCTGAGCCACCTTAGTGTCGGCTCATGGTCTGCTCCTCTCCGAACACGTGGTGGTCATCGGCCGGTGGAACGACACCCTGGAATCTGGCGAGCAGGTCAGCGCGCCAGTGGGCCGGGGCCTCCTGTAGGAAGGCAGCGTCTCCCGCGATCGGAAGCCCAAGGAGCAGGGACACATCCTGCAAGGTCGGCGTCATCTCCCCGAATGGGAGGTGGAAAGTGTGCATCTCGGGCCGCCAACGGTCCACCAGAGCCGTCAGCAGGGAACGGTCGAACGGAAAGCATCGTGATCGCTCCCCGCCCGCCTCGTCCCCGCCCTCGTCCCCGCCAGCGGCGCCAGCGCCTCCATCCTCGTCCGTGGCCTGCACCATCCGGGCAAGAGGGAGTAGCCCGGCATCCCGCAGCCTGCAAACAAAGTGAAGGTCAGCACGGAACGAACTTACGGTCGCACTAAACGCTGGAGTAGTGCAAACCTGGCGGTCCAACGAGGGTCGAGTCCCCAGGCCACGCGAGGTGTGCGTGTCCGGACCACTCCCAGCTGAGGCGGGTCGTCTGTGCTCCCCGGTGGCGGGACTAGACGGGAAGCGCAATGAGAGCGGTCCACGTGCTCGTCCAACAGCGCGAACCGCCACTCCGAGTCACGTCCAGCACGAGTCATACCTGGAAAATTTGTACAATAATTTCAACATTCAATGTTCTACATCTAAATTTGTATAAGAATTGCAACATTAAATTTTCTATATCTAAATTTCAACACTAAATTTTCTACATCTAAATTTGTACAATAATTTCAACATTACATTTTCTACATGTAAATTTCAACACTAAATTTTCTACATCTAAATTTGTACAATAATTGCAACATTAAATTTTGTACATGTACATTTAAATACTATTTTTTGTACAATAATGCATTATAAATGGTATACAAAATTTAGTTTATACATTTTGTAAACTAAATTTCTAAACTATATTTACTAAACAAAATTTGAAAATTAAATTTGTAAACTAAATTTCTAAACTACATTTTCTAAACTAATTTTCTAAACTAATTTTCTAGACTACAGTTTCTAAACTAATTTTCTAAACTATATTTCTAAACTAATTTTCCAGACTACATTTTCTAAACTAATTTTCTAGACTACATTTTCTAAACTAATTTTCTAGACTACATTTTCTAAACTAATTTTCTAGACTATATTTTCTAAACTAATTTTCTAAACTATATTTCTAAACTAATTTTCTAGACTACATTTTCTAAACTAATTTTCTAAACTATATTTCTAAACTATATTTCTAAACTAATTTTCTAAACTAATTTTCTAGACTACATTTTCTAAACTAATTTTCTACACTACATTTTCTAAACTAATCTTCTACACTAACAAAAAAATATAACACCAAAAACTTACCTGAAAAACGCGCACTCCTTCTCCTCCTCCCCCTTCTCTTCTCCTCTCCCTCTCCCTCTTTCCCCTCTCTTCTCTGCGCTGGCCGAACGGAAGAACAGTGCGGCGCTTCGTCGTCGCCGAGCGCGGCCTTATATCCCACCTTCAGTCGCCGAACCGTTGAGCGACTGAATCACAGTCGCCGAACCGTTCGGCGACTACATTGAAGGCGTCCAACGGTTGGGCGACTGCAATTAATCGCCCAACGGTTCGTAGACTCTCCAGCTGTCGCGGTCTGGTTGGGCGAAAGTCTCCAGTCGCCCAACCATTAGGCGACTGGAGCCTATTTTTGCAAAAAAAATTTCCCGCGGGTATATTTATGTAATTTTGAATAAAAAATGGATTATCCGTACAAAAAATTCCCTATATGTCTATATTTGTAACACTCATTGATTAGCAGGCACCAACTCTCGATCAAGTTACAAGGCAGGACACGTGCTGTAATAGTTAAGAGCTATGCTATTGCTCCATCTTGTACCAAGATCAAACACTACTGCAGAAAAAAATTATTACAAAAGATTTAAAAATATCATCACAGAAAATATTATGAGCCGTTTGAGTTTATGAGTCAATAATGACATGAGGTCATCACTAACGATTTTCGAACCATCTATGATACATACTATCACAGACAATTATTAACGCATAATTGTCTGTCATAGTTAACTATCACAGACAGTTTGTAGTAGAAACGGTCTGTGATAGTTGACTAGTAGAAACCGTCTCTAATATCTGATGTATTACAGACGGTTTCAACTACAAACCGTCTGTGATATTTGACTATCACAGACGGTTCGTAGTTGAAACCGTCTACGATATCTGATGCATCACATACGGTTATAAGTTAATAACCATCTGTGATATACTTTTGTGTTCCTAAATCTATTTATGCTTGTTGGCTAAACTTAGGAAATGCAATTCACATTCACATTCATACTAATCATACCCTTTGAAATAAGCAGAAACATAATAAGTACATGTATACATCCAATTCACATTCATTTCAGAAACAAGAACATCAATTTCACAAATCAGTTAACTCAAATAAAATAAATTAACCAAGCATATTCATGAACAAATACATACATATACAATTAAGTTTAATCTTATTCCAATCAAGTTACCGAGGAGTAGTTCCATGTTGTGGAAAACATAGTATCCACAAGTGTTGCCCCACGGCTGCTAGTGGCATTGTAAAAATAGAATTTATTAGTCCGAGAGGCATTACTACGAAGTGTTATATATGATTAATGTGTACTAGCGAATACCGGGAAATCTAGATCATGTCGTAGGGCATTTGTCCCTCCCTTGGGTTTCCATACATTAGCAACATACCCGATGAACGATCTACATGATTCCAAAAAGTTAGCCTTAACCATTGCAAATGAAGAAAAGACTACAATAGAGTTATCTATGGAGAAAATATGTTTACTTATCAATTAATTGTTGGACAACTATGAAGTCGGTTTCAGTCATTTTTAGGGAATCAAAGTATATCATTTTGTTCTATTTTGATATAATTACAATTAGAATCCAGTGGAACCTACACAGATATATCGTTATGGTCATTAAATCTAAGTTTGCGTTGCTTATGAAGTACAAATCAACAAGTATAGCTACTAGCGCAGCACTTACCCCTGGTTGTAGGGCATAAGTATGAATTTCTTATTACGGTGAGCCACTAATGCCATTGTCAAGTAACCTTCGACAAAGGATGCATTCTCCTTAATAATATTCATGGAGACCAAGTGTGGGTCGAGGAAACCACTGATGATTTCGTTAATCCAATTTCAAACACTATGTATCTATATCTATACACATACACGCACACAAAAGCAAGCAGTTATATATGACATTTATCGGTATTACATGAACTTAGACTGTGATTGTACACATTTACTGTGTCTAGTATCGAATGTGTGAGTGTCGGGACCCCGGATTTCCAAACCCGGACCCTCTGTGTATTACAGCACTAGTCCCAGATCAAAGCTAGTGCACACAGTTAAACAGACATGATTACATAACCAACAGCGCTTTATTACAATAATAAAGAGTACTGACCATCAGGTCTCATTATTACAATTGAGGTTACAAAACCTCGCACACACGAAACACAACGGAAGCAAAGATAAATCCAGCGGAGACCCATCAATACGCCACAGGCAATTGACTGGGGAAGCGCAACCTAGTACTCAGGGAATCCTTCGTCGAATCCACAAGCGAAGTAGTCGTAGTCACCTTCTTGAGCTTCGTATTCTTCTGAGATTTATTTTTGAGTGCAGCATGTGAGTACATAAAGTACTCCGCAAGTCTTGGGAAAAATGCAATAGATGCAACGCTTGACAAGGAAGGCTATATGGTTCTTTTGCACAAAGCAATATTTTAATTTCAATTATTACTAATTATTTTCAAAGGCATCAATTTGGCAAAGTAACTGTTTTAACAGAACTATCATTAATTCTATAGTGAAGGTTCCATCTACCAACACTAGCTAACCAAATACAATTGATCAAGTTTAAAACTGCGGGTTCCATCCACCCTCTCTGGCTTCAACTGCCAAGATACCCTTCCGAGAGTTTCCTCCACTCTCGGAATACAAAAACTTTGATTTTAAAACCAAAACCAGAAATCTACCATGTGAATGCATTCCTTGCCCGCCCTTGACCGTGGGCACGGCTATTCGAATAGTTTTACACTCTGCAGAGGTTGTACAACTTTACCCACAAGAGATAAATTATCCTAAGAGTCAACACGCTTCCTTTAGCATGAGACCCAGATAAAATATCACAAAGCCTTTACCTTACTCTAATCTAGCTAGATACCACCCGCTGAGGTTTCACCGCAGGTAGGCTAACTGCCCGAACCGAAGCCCCCTCTTGCGCCATATGAGTACAGTAAATCCCTGTCCCTCACTGTGAATAACTAGTCCATCCCTAGCACCCACTTTCCACTGGTGGCACCTAAACTAGACTATCATAAGTTAGTCAGCTAGGTCGTACCCATATAGACTTGTGGTTGTACGGTTAATGCTCAGTCTGGACAAACACAAGCGTCAGTCCTTAATTGACTAGGGTGGGACATACACTTTACAAGATCTCATGCTTGCCGCACCAACCCAAACCAACCATCCACCATAATCTAAACCAAGTTTCACATTTTAGTTTATTTTGAAAGAACAGTGGTAACTCCAATTACCACTAAATTTGTAAACACCAGGGTATTACAATAAAATCATAATTTCCCATTTTCAAGATTTCGAGGGTATTACATAGCATGACTAGGCATTATACTACCATTCTATTATTCACAATTGATTATAATACTCTCACTAAAGAGCCAAAGGAAATCCTAGGGAGACAAGGGTACATGGCATTCAATTTCAACTGAGGGCATAACAAAATTGGGGTAACTAGTACCTTAATATTTGAACTAATGTTTTATGTAAATAGCAATGCACATAATTTAAAATAATTAAAACATTTCAAAATCATAGGTTCAAGATGATCAAAGGAGACTTGCCTTCTTGCAGGCTCTCGGGGTCTTCCTGCTGAGGAGTGGAGAGATCTTCGGCAACGGTGGAATCTACGCGCGAAAAGACAAAGCAAGCAATACAAACAAAATTCAAATAAACTCAAAAACTCAAATAGAGGCCATATTTGGATAGATTATGATTTTAAACGAATTTAGGAGAAAGGTTCAGCGGATTTGGGGTTCACACGAGGGAGAACGAATATCTGGAAGATTGGTTGGGAAAAGAAATTACTGAGACAATATTTGGATCAAGAAAGATAGAATGGGTTTTATGGAGATTTTTCAATATTTGAATTTAAAATTTGAAAGTGCACAGAAAATTTGGAATGGAACTGAGGCTTTGAATTTAAACTAGGCATTGGAATTTGAAATTTAAATATTTGAAATATCAAATAAATTTCAAATATTTGAAAGTATGGAATAAATGGATAGTTTGGAATTTTTGATGAATTTAGAAATTTGAATGGGCTCAAACGGAGTTACGATGAAGGAGAACGGGCTTCGGGAAGTTTAAATTCAGAGAAAATGAAAAAGATTTATTTTCTGGAATTATTTTTCTGAAGGAAATTTGGATTATTGCGTCAGCACTGAATTTGATTTCGGATGATTTATTTTCCAACGGAAAAATGGATTTACTGTGTCAGCATTGCATCAACAAGGGGGTTGGGCTGACTGCCAGGTGGGCCCGGGTCCATGTGGACTAGGTCCACGGACCGGGGGTGGTGGTGAGGTGGCGCGGGGGTGGGGCCTGGCTGGCGTGGTGCTGACGGGCAGCGGGGAGCCGACGCGGCGATGAGGTGGCGAGGGTGTGGCGCCACGTGGCTGCCACGTGGGCGTCCGGGGCAGTGCCGGCCGGGGAGCGGCGGCGGCGCACCGGTGGCCGGCGGCGGACGGCGACGGTTGGAGGATGGAGGGGAGACTGAGTGGAGCACGGCTCACCTTGACGCGATGCTCGGCGGGCACCGGCGGTGGCCAGCGACGAAGGAGAACTGGGGGCGCGGCTCGGGTAACGTCGGCGGGGCCTTCCGGTGGCGCTTGAGCCGGGCGGAGGGGCGGCTGAGATCGAGGGCGGCGCGGCGAAGGCGGCGGTGGGAACGGCGAGGCGCGAGAGCTTCGGGGCGGCCGGAATTGCTCACCGGAGGAGCTCGCTGGTGCGCGCACGGGAAGCTCGCGGTGCGGGGCACTCGGGGCTCGGGGAGAGGAGGGAGGAGTGGGGGGAAGGCGGTGCGGTGAGAGGCGGAGCCGGTGGGGGTTTAAATAGGGGTCGGGGACGGGGGAGACACCGGGGATTTCTCGCCAGTGATTGCGGTCGGCGGGGATTGCGGAGAGGGAGAAAAGGAAGGTGCGGTCGCATAAGGAAAGAGATTGGGGAGGGGCAAGGATGGAAGGGGCGCGGGTCGCACGGGCGGCGGAAAAGGAAGGAAAGCCGGCGGGGCGATGGGCGGCGAAGATGGCGGCGGGGACCGTTACGGGCGGCGGCGCGAGAGGAGGAAGAAGAGGCCGCGCGGAAGAAGACGCGCCTGACAGGCGGGCCCCGCGCGCAGAGAGAGAGAGAGATGGAGCGAGGAGGCGAGGGCGTTGGATGGCGATCGGGCGGATGCGGGAGCTAGGTGGAAGGGGACGGCGGCGATTACGCCACGCGGCCGAGCCGGGGATCGGGTGGCTGGCGCAAGGGGCAGTGGATGGCCGGATGGGCCGGATGGCAGGGAAGGCGGCTGATCTGGGCCGGCCAGGTGGCAAGCGGGGAGGAGGCGGGATCCGGGCGGCGACATGGGTGGAATCCGGCCGTCCACGTGGCGGCCGGAGGGGAGGGGAGAGGGATTTAAATTTTTGATTTTTGATTTCAGATTTTCAGAAAGGCCCAGAAAATCCAATAAAGCTCAGAAAAATATGAAATAAATTCCAAAAATTCCAGACAAATTCACAGAAGTTCCTGGATAAGTTTTGGACTTAATAAAAATACTTCCAACTAATGTTGGTATTTAATTTTCATACTTGAAATACTTTTTATTTTCAAAAATAGGTTTTAAACTCCAGAAAATCTAGGAAACTAAATAAAAGCCAAATAACTCCAAATAATTAATTTGAATTAGGATTTTTATAGAAATTCAAAATATCTTTTTATTTAACAATAATTTTAGGTTTTACTTAAAATACTTTTCAAATCTAGGTTTTTCAAAAACAGAAATTCAGGGCAAATCCAAATAAAACTCAAATACTTTAAAATAATTAATTTGAATTTAAATTTTTCAGAAAGCAAATTTTTGGGATGTTACAGTGAGGCATCGAGGGTGTCGAGGTTGAAGAGAAAGAATAAGTTCTCGAAGGTCATTATGAAGACATAGTCACGAATGTCGTGCTGAAGATGATGTGGCCTGAACTTAACATTGACACCCGAGCACCATTGTAAATCCAACTTGTTGGCCTGTTCCATGTACCATGCATGTAATTTCTGGCAAGCTAGTCTTAGGGTTTCGAGGAGCTCTGTCGGGACGACCAATGGTTCGCCTAGTATGAATTTTCAGGCCAATGGTAAGTAGGGGTTATCATTGGTCTTCTTCAGTTTGCCCTTATTGCCTCGTTGTTTAGAGGTCAACTTCGCGGCAGTCGATCGGGTATGAGATGCAGATGCATGCGATTCACCGCGCACTTGCCACATCGATGCAGGTAATTCTAGGTCAAGTAGCTCCCGTGGACTTAGCACCGATGTAGGATTTTCCCATGAAGTTTACACCGGTGTAGGAGCCTCTAGGTAGATGTCCCTCTTGGATTACTGGATGAATGTTCCAATGGATTGCCATAGAGTCATAACCTCGTCGTTTAGGGGCATCTGGAGCAATACGACCTCAAAGTTGGCATGAGAGCTATCCACATTTACTTTTGCGAAACCCGACGCTAAACTTACACCGTGCACCATGGCCCCGGCACCGGATGGATACGCTTGGCCCCAAGCTGTGTCCAAGGCAACGGAGGCATACCTCGCTTGGAGCTTACACTTCATAGCCACCTATATAACGATACAAAATTAGCTACTCCAATAGACCTATCAATGGATCGAGCATTTCATATATAATAATTATTACCAGGATGCCATTGACAAGAAATCTATAGTTGCTTTTTGAGGTAGTTTTTTGGTGTTTTTCTTGGATTGAATCCATGGAATAGATACACAAACATTATTAGATACCAAATCTAGTTGTTTGCCCGAAACAAACAACTCTAAATCATTTGCATTTTAGATCAAAACCTAGGCCTAAACTTAGGGTTCTAGAACAAGGTGAAAGAAAGGATTTGATCCTGTTTACCTTGTAGATTGAAGGAGTTGAACCCTTATGATGTAAAGAATCACCAAAAACTGAAGAAATCCCTACCATATTGGAGATTGAATAGGAGATTGGGGTTTTCGTTAGAGAGGAGAGAGAGAGAGGAGCGCATGGTCTCGAGCGGCTGTAGGGGTCAAACCTTCCGGAGGAGAGTGGAGTTCAAGGAAAAAGGACTTGATTTTTGATGTTTATGGTTCACTGCTCATAAATGCATGCGAAAGTATCGAGATTATACAACTGGTAGTTCCGGAAAGTGGAAGTACCGCAAAAACAACAGTGGTAGTTTCGATTTTTCTGGAACTTCAGGGAACAGGACTTGGATCAGAATAAATATGCAAATGATCCCTAGTTTTGCACTCAAATAAAATCATTCAGGATCATTATGCATTAAATATAACTTTGAAATATAGCAATATAGACATAGAGATTTTAGCAAAAATAGGAGAAAAACTCTTTTCACAAAAGCCTCAAACAACTCTAAATGAGCATGAAAGGTATAAGCCATGAGTTCAAATAATGTTAGAGTAGTCTATGACATTTAATTCATTCCTCAACTTACAAAAGCGGCTTTCATCTAGAGGTTTGGTGAAAATATTTGCTAATTGGTCTTCAGTTCGGATGTGGCTAATTGTGATATCTCATTTGTTTACATGATCTCTCGAGAAATGGTGGCGTATATCTATATGCTTGGTTATTAAGAGTTGGACTGGGTTGTTGGATATTTTTACTGCACTATCATTATTACACAAAAGAGGAATTTTGTCAAATTTAATTCCATAATCTATCAAAGTTTGCCTCATCCATAGCAATTGAGCACAACAACTACCTGCGGAGACATATTTAGCTTCGGCGGTGGACAGTGCTATGGAATTTTTTTCTTGGAGGACCATGATACTAAATACCTTCCTAGCAATTGACAACTAATCGAGGTGCTTTTTCTATCCACTTTGCAAGCCGCATAATCGGAGTTCGAATATCCAATTAACTCAAATTTAGCACCTTTAGGATACCAAAACCCTATGCTAGAGGAATACTTTAAATATCTTAGAATTATATTTATGACCATCAAATGACACTCTTTTGGAGAAGTTTGAAAGCGTGCACATATGCAAATACTAAACATGATGTTGGGCCTAGATGCGGAAAGATAAAGGAAGCTACCAACCATGGATCTATAAAGTTTTAAATCTACCGACTTACCTCCTTCGTTAAGGTCAAGATGCCCGTTTGTTGCCATAGGAGTATTGATGGGTTTTGCATCTTCCATACCAAACTTATTGAATAGATCTTTCACATACTTTGTTTGGCTTATAAAAGTCTCATTCTTGTGTTACTTGATTTGAAGTCTAAGGAAATAGCTCAATTCTCCAATCATTGACATCTCAAATTTCGTAGACATCATTTCACCAAATTCTTGGTTAGTAAAAAAATGATGTCATCAACATAGATTTGACATACAAAGAAATTATCATCAATAATTTTTGTAAATAAGGTTGTATCAACTTTTCCAATTTTAAATCCTTTAGAGAGAAGAAAGTCTTGAAGGCGCTCATACCATGCTCTAGGAGCTTGTTTTAAGCCATATAGTGCCTTTGAGAATTTATACACATGGTTAGGATATTTAGAATCTTCAAAACTTAGAGGTTGCTCAACATAAATAAGTTCTAAAATTGTTCCATTTAAGAATGCCCTTTTGACATCCATTTTAAATAGGTTGATATCAAAACTAGATGCAAAGGCAAGTAGTATACGAATTGACTCAAGTCTAGCTACGAGTGTAAATGTTTCATCATAATCTAAATTCTCAACTTGAGTATAATCTTGAGCAACTAACCTTGCATTGTTTCTTACCACAACTCCATTTTCATCTTGTTTGTTGCGGAAATCCATTTTGTGCCAATCACATTGTGCTCCTTGGGCCTTTCCACTAATGTCCAAACATTATTTTGGGCAAAGTTGTTTAGTTCTTCATGCATTGTATTTACCTAATCCGGGCCATCTAGTGCTTCATCTACAAATTTTGGCTCAAGAGAAGATACAAAAGAGTAATGTTCATAAAATGAAGCTACTCTAGATTTAGTTTGAACACCCTTACTCACGTCACCTAATATTTGATCTATTGAATGATCTTTGGTGATTGCGTTGTGGATCTTTAGTGGTAGAGGTTGTTGTTCCTTTGCTTTGTCATCTATAACTTCTGTGTTGCTTGTTGTGGAGGAAGTAGGGGGCTTCAATTTGCTTTGATGAAGGAGGTGAACTTGGATCATCCTTTGGTTTGATGTCTCCAAGTTGTATGTTCTCCATTGCTAGCCTTAGTCCTTCATTACCTATATCATCCAAATTCTCTTGCTCTTCTTGAGAGCCATTAGTCTCATCAAATTGAACATCGCATGATTCATCAAATTAAGCTTTACTATTTGAAGAATAACCAAGTAAAAATTCTTCATCACATCGACTTTAAAATTTAGAAAGTTGAACACTCTTTGTCAAGATATAGTATTTACAACCAAATACTCTAAAGTAGGAAATGTCTAGTCTTTTTCCAATGAGAATCTCATAGGAAGTCTTTTTCAAAAGATGATGCAAATAAAGGCGATTTATGGCATGACAAGCGGTGTTGATAGCTTCCGTCCAAAATTTATCAGAAGTATTATATTCATCATGCATTGTCCTAGACATTTCAATTAATGTTCGATTTTTTTTCCTCTCTGCAACTCCATTTTGCTCGTGAGTGTAGGTGGCGGAAAGCTCATGCTTTATTTCAAGTTCATCACAAAAATCTTCAATTTTAATGGTTTTGAACTCGGAACCATTGTCACTTCTTATTTTCTTTATTTTAAAATCAAATTCATTTTGGGCCCTTTTTGAAAAGATTGTGAAAGCGCTGGAGGCTTCGCTCTTGTCATTTAAGAAGAATATCCATATATATCTTGAGTAATCATCTACAATGGCCAAATAATAGCTATTTCCCCCGGTGCTCTTATAGGTTGTTGGCCCAAACAAATCCATATGTAAAAGCTCCAATGGCCTAGAAGTTGACATGATACTTTTAGAAGGATAAGAGTTTGCAACTTGCTTCCTAGCTTGGCAAGCGCTACATAATCTATTTTTCTCAAACTTCATATCTTTTAAGTCAACTACTAAGTCATATTTGAAAAGCTTTTTAAGTTGAATTATACCCATATGACCTAGCCTTTTATGCCACAACCAATCCAAAGAAGTTTTTGCCTTTAAATAAGTTTTTAAGCAAAAATCACTAGAGGAGAAATTGACTAAATAAAGATTTCCAAACCTAAACCCTTTGAAAACAAGTTCATTTCCATTTTCTTTTGAAATAGTTACTTCTTCTTTAGATAAGGAGCAAATTAAGCCTACATCACACAACTGAGCAACTGATAGCAAATTGAAATTTAATGTTTCTACTAGAGATACATTGAAATGGAAAGGTCATTAGAAATAACAATTTTACCCAATCCATATACCTTTCCTTTGCTATTGTCCCCAAATGTCATTCTCTCATTGCTTCTATTTTCAAATGTGGTGAACATCTTCTGGTCTCTAGTCATATATTGAGTGCACGTACTATCAAGCACCCAATGCTATCCACCGGTCTTGTAGTACACCTACAAAAAGAAATCAAGTTATTTTAGGTAGCCAAATTTGTTTGGGTCCTTAGAGGTTAGTAACTAAGGTTTTAGGCACCCAAATGTCATTCTTTTAAGCACCTAAAATTGAAGTGCCAACAAATTTAGTAATAACACTACTATTTTTAGATTTCTTAAGTATATAACATGAATGAAATAAACCAATAGATGGAGTCTTACCCATAGGACAATTATATTGTACATGTCCTAATTCCCAGCAATTTTGATAATATCTACTATTTTACCTCACAAATCTTGTGGGCTTGGTTGCTGGTTTCTTATCTTTCTTGGGCACATTCCCAAGACCTTCCTTATTGAATGAGCACCTTTGCTTACTCAACAACTTGTCAAGGGTAGCCTTACCCTTAAAGCATCTTTTCAAACTTTTGTTTAGCTTGGTCACTTGTTCCTTTAGCTAATTATTCTCATTAATCAGCTTAACATTACATGACATATCCATTGCATTGTTAGAATCAATATTGGATGAACATGGCATAACAAGCAAGTCATCACATGAAGTAGATATGCTAGCTTTACTAATTTTTACACTAGTCATTTCATTTAGAATATCACAAGTAATACCAATGCTAGTGCAAGATTTGCTTGAGTTTTCTTGGATAAGCAAGTCATGAGCTTTATTTAGCTCCTCATAAGATTCTTTAAGAGAGATATGCTCTCTCTTTAAAACCTTAAATTTTGACTTTTCTTTTCCAAGAAATTCATTTAGTTCAACTAGTACATCCATAAGTTCATCATAGGAAGGCTCATCATCATCAAAGATTTTACCTTTTCTCCTTTTGCCATAAGGCATGTCGGAGATGAGAAGAGTGATGGAGCTTCCTTGATAGCAGTACCAAAAAGTCCCTTTTTCTTAGGAGACTCATCCTCACTTGAATCGGAGTTGGTGTACTCCTCATCGGAATCCCACTCTCCAATGTGGCCTTCATTTTTACCATTGTTTTGAAGCTTCTTGAAAAGCTTCCTTTTGCCATTGAAGTTCTTTTTCTTGGATGACTTCTCCTTGTCATACTTCTTTGTAGCACATTGGGAGGCAATATGCCCCTTCTCATCGCACTCACAGCAAAGGATGTTGCTATGGGTCTGTTTGGTTGCCTGCATGCAGGTGGCTCGCACCAGCTCATGCAGTGAGATGGTGTTTGGTTGGCTGCATAGAGGAGAGAGCCTGCATGAGCTGATGCAAAAAAACAACTGGAGCTAGGCTGAGGAGAAACGTGGCTGAGAAGCTTCCCACCTCAGCCTGGCCACACTCATGCAGCTGCATCAGCCCATGCAGACAACCAAACAGACCCTATAGCGCTTGTTGGTGTTGTAGGAGTGCCCTTTCTTCACTTTTTCATGATTAGCGCTTTGGTATGAGCGCTTTTTTATAAACTTGTTCATTCTCCTCACAAAGAGAGCTAACTCCTCCTCGAAGTCCTCCTCATCATCCTTGGATTCTTCACTTGACACCACTTTAGCCTTGAAAGTGGTGATTTTTTTACCCTTGGAGGAGGATTGCTCTAAGAGCTCCTCCTTGTCCTTCTTGTAGAACTCATTTGTTATGAGGTTGCCCAAGAGTTGTGTTGGTGTCATTCTTATCAACTCGGGTGAGTTGAGAAAAAGAGTCACCAATGTTTCATATTTCTCTGGAAAGGCCCTAAGCATCTTCCTTATAATATCAACATCAATTAGATTAGTACCTAGGCCTTTGAGTTCATTTACAATATTGTTAAGGCATGAATACATTTCATTTATATCCTCATGAGGCCATGTTGTGAAAGTCTTATATTTGACCCGAAGCCTATGCAATTTGGCTTCTTTGACCGTGGATCTTCCCTCATAAATTTCATAGAGGGTAGTCCAAATAGCATGAGCAGTTTCTAAATTGCAAACTTATCCACATTCAAAGCTCTAAATAGAGCATTCATGGCTTGAGCATCTAAGTAAGTGTTACGTCTATCTTGTTTTGTTGGGTGTAGTGGATTAAGAGGCATGACATAACCCTCATTTACGATTTTTCATATGCTCAGACTCACGGCCTTGAGATAAATGGACATTCTAATTTTCTAACAAGAGTAATTTGAGCCATCAAAAAGATGTGCCTTTCCTATAGCAATCCCCTCACTATCCATTCTTTCTCTTTAGACGGTTAAGTCTAACAAATGAGAGACCAAGCTCTGATACCACTTGTAAGATCAAGGATAACCGATTAGAGTGGGGTGAATAGAAGGTTTAAAAATTATATTTCCTTCTAATAACAATTATCTTAATTTTAGTATGGCAGGATTTTAATGCAATTAAAACCTACACAATTCTAGTGTGTCTAAGGCACTACAAGTATAAGTCTTTATAAGAAGCTTTAGCACAAGTAAATATAATATACACAATATAATTAGAAATGAAAGAGATAAAAAAGAGACAAAGAGATAACCAATGTACACACGATGTTTTACCGTGGTGATTGGAAACTTGCCGGTTTCCACTAGTCCACATTGAGGAAAACCCAAGCGACTTAGATTGGCTCCACAAATTAAGCCTCAACTGCTCAATTCACTAATGGTTGTCCTTCCTTCACTTCAAAGATGGTGGACACCAAACCACTCACAAATCGATACCAGAATTCTTCACAACCTTCTTGAAGAAGTCACCGCGCAAACTCCCACCAAGCCGTCCAAGTGCCGGCAAGCACCAAGAGTAAAGAATCACAGCTTCGCTTGATGACAATCAAGTTTCAAAGCATCAATCTAGAGATGAAATACACTTGTTTTGGCTCAACCACTTCAAATGAATGCACAATGAGAAAAAGAGGTGTGGAGTGAATGCTCAATGCTCAAGGATGTTCAATAGTGTCTCTTCTTGCTATCCTTAGGCAGGTAGAGGGGTATTTATATCCACACCAACCAAAACTAGCTGTTATAGGGGATTTCTTGAAAAATTCAGGGTGAGCGGAAGTACCACTGTGCAATGGTTGGTACTTCTGCACCTGTTCTGATATAGCAGTAACGGTTATTTTAGAGCTTTTGAACTAGCCTTTGGAAATCAGCACGGGACTACTGCTGTTGTAAATCTAGTAGTTCCAATGTTCGGAAGTTTCAAAAATTCGGCACGATACTTCTGTTTGCTTTGAGACCAAGAGATGGTGCTCTTTGGAAAAAAACATTATGCCTAAACTTTTCGGAGCTTCCGTGCTCCGGATGTACCATTTAAGGCTATAGTACTACCGCTCTACGGTAGTTTTGCCGTTGAAACTCTGGTACTTCCGTTTGCTGCAGAGAAAAAGTGATTTCATGGGTGCTCTATGGAAAAAAGTTCTGCTTGGCTTTGACAGAGCTTCCGTACTACGGAAGTACTATTAAAGGCTATGGTATTACCGCTCTATGGTAGTTCCGCTGTTGAAACTCTGGTACTTCCATTTGCCGTAGAGGCAAAGTTACTCCAAGGGTGTTCTCTAGAAAAAAAAGGTTCTGCTTGATTTTGCCGGAACTTCCAGAAAGCGGAAGTACCGTTGATTGCACTCCGGTACTTCTGATTTTCCAGACAGAGCATAGATCGTCCATCAAATTTAGTTTTAAATGAATGCATGATCCTAAATTGATCCAAATGGCACAAGAATATGCTATCAAGTTACAAACCATGATCTCTCTTAATGGTACGACCTTTATCCTATAATCTGGTCTTTCACCCTTTCTCCTAAGACCGGTAAAGAATAAAAAGGATCCTAGTCTATATATACCTTTGTCTTGATCCACTTTGATTTTCATATTGACATTTAGCATGCGCCTCATCATCATTTTAGGGACTAAACCTTTTAAACACTCAATAAACATGTCAGTCCCATATTCACATAAATTCATTAATTACCAAAACCAATTTAGAGGCCTAGATGCTTTCACTGATCCAATGTGCATACCCCTTTTTGAAATCCCTTTGAATCAAGTATGCTTTGATCTACGCTCGATTCTTAAATATCTTTATATTCTCGCAGTCAGTGCATGGGTAATACATATATTCCACCCCTTATTCAATATATCCTCCTCGGTAGCTCTTATAAAAGTAGACACGCCATTAATATACTCTTTACTCGTATGGTTCTTAGCGTACATCTAATTTTGATTCTACATTACGCATATAACAATTTAGTTTTAAATATTGAATTAATTAATTAGTATACTAGCTATATATGATCTAAAGTAGCTATATGTAGCAAGAATAATTAATTAAATTGAATTAAATATAAATAGACTATGAATTAGCTAAACCCTAAACTATACTAGATGTAAATAATCTTCTCTCTATATCAAGTTAGATCTAAACCATCTTCAATTCTCCCTTTACCAAAAGTTAGATCTAAAATATAATGCAATTAGGAACAAATTACTAAACATAGATAGTCAAGAATAAATGGATTTACAATCACACTTGCCAAATCCGTGGTCTCCTTTCACTAAATGGCCTCAAAAGCCCTACCTCCTCAAAGCAGCAGCCTGTGAGAAACAGATCTATAATTTAAGAGAGATCTGTGAGGGTCAACGAGTCTTACAATTAATAAGTAAAATTATTACAGACGGCTTTTAATACAAACTGTCTGTGATAACTTAATTATCACAAACAATTTTTAATACAAATCATCTGTGAAGTATCACTGACAGTTTAAATAAAAAACCGTCTGTGATATTTGGTAATATCATATATGGTTCTTGTTAAGAACCGCCTATGATACTTCACACACGGTGTTCACCATGAACTGTCTGTGGTATTACCTCCTCACAGACGGTTTTTAGTGCTAGTAGCAACACAGACGGTCTCTAAACCAAAACCGTCTGTGATTATATTAAATACTGACAGTTTTGATCAACCATATGTGATAAGACGTCTAGTATTAGTCTTTTTTAGTAGTGAGAAAGCATGTGTGTTATTGAAATTACTCCAAGCGGCTCACCGGTTCTTCATCTTCACTGTTTCTTTATTTATCTTGACCGTTTCGTTTTTCATTAAAATGCATTAGTCAGAACCAACGCCATGCATTAAACGTTGCGTTCGTGAAGGCATGATCTCAATCGCCATGCATGAACTGCCATATTTTACTTTTTCCGTTACATGTTAGTAGTGGCCCTTTATTTCTTCTGTTTCAAGATCAGTAGTGGCCTTGTTATTTCTTCCGTTTCAAGAGTAGTAGGGGCTTGTTCAATTGCGGCTGCAGCCATGCATTGATGCCGCGTTTATATCAGAGAAACTGTAATCTTTAGTTTGTTGTTTCCTTTAAATAAGCAAGCAATATACCAGAAAATGCTACCCCGTTTTGCAGCACCAAACACTTGTGTTCATTGTGTTCTTGAGTGTGCGTTTGTGAGTTTGCCGGCGGTGAGAGATTGCCGGTGATCCACGACAATTGGTATCAGAGCGTGGATGCTCCCAGGGCCGTCATGTCCGTCCAGTTGGCTCCCATTGGCGGCGGTGATCGTTCGCCATCGCCCCCTCCCCGACGACGGGTATCGCACTCACCTGCGCCGCGCCGAGGGCGCCATCGCGGCGGCGAAGTCGTCATCGAGCGCATCGTCAAGGAGGCGGGCAGCTCGGTCCAATACCCCATGCTCACGCGCACCAATTACCAGGAATGGTCTATGTTGATGCGCATGAACCTGCAGGCCCAAGGGCTATGGCATGCCGTCGAACCGGAGGAGGGCGAGGTCGTCGAGTACAGCGAAGACCGCCTCGCGCCGTCGAGATGCTCGGGTCGTTGGCGCGCAAGCGCACGACGCGTTCCGCCTGGGAGGCGGTTAAAACCATGCGCATCGGCGTGCAACGCGTCCGTGACGCCAACACGCAACAGCTGCTCAAGCAGTTCGGGGAGATCGCGTTTAAGGAGGGGGAGTCGGTCGACGATTTCTCACTCCGGATTATGAGCCTCGCCAACAACATCCGCATCCTCGGCGGCAACATCACCGATGGAGAGATCGTGAAGAAAATGCTCCAGGTCGTCCCCGAGCACCTCGAGCAGATTGCGTACTCCATCGAGACTCTCCTCGACGTGAACCAGCTCTCCGTCGAGGAGGTCACCGGCCGTCTATGAGCCATCGAGCAGCGAAAGAAAAAGCCAGCACCATCCGCGCCCATTTACGACAGCAAGGGCCGTCTTCTTCTCGTCGAGGAGGACTGGCTAGTGCGAATGAAGTTGCACGACAACGGCGAAGCTGGTGGCTCCAGCAGCGGCAAGAGGCGCGGCAAAACACGTCGTGGCCACGGCGGTGGTGGCAGCGTGCGTAAAGGAAAGGGCAGCTCATCTTCAAACAGGACGGCCCAGGAGAACATGGCGGACCGGTGCCGTAACTGCGGCAAAATTGGCCATTGGGCTAAGGACTGCCGAAGCAAGCCAAATAAGCAGGCACAAGCACACGTTGCGGAGGGAGAAGAGGATGAACCCACTCTGTTGATGGCACATGCGACCATCTCTTCACCACTCACTCAAGTTGCAGCGCCGCCCGCCGAGGTGATTCGAACTCCAGCTCCGCCCACATCGTCGCGCCACGTCGAGATCCACGAGGCCAAGGTCTTTGCGCAGCTCGGATCGCGGGAGGACCAGGACAATCGACGATGGGTGCTTGACACTGGCGCCACCAACCACATGACGGGTGCGTGGACTGCCTTCTCCGACCTCGACGGGCGAGTCTGCGGCACCGTTCGTTTCGACGACGGATCCGTGGTGGAGATTGAAGGACGCGGCACGATCATCTTCACTTGCAAGAACGCGCGAGCATCGCGCACTGATGGGGGTGTACTACATTCCCCGTCTGACCGCGAACATCATAAGTCTTGGTCAGCTGGAGGAGGCTGGATGTCGGATCGAGATCTACTCCGGCACCCTGCGCATCTACGATCAGCAACGCGACCTTCTTGCTCGGGTGCGTCGTTCTGCATCGCGCCTCTACATCCTGGAGCTCCGCATCGGGCGACCGGTGTGCCTGTCAGCGCGTAGCTCAGAGGTGGCCTGGCACTGGCATGCGAGGTACGGGCACCTCAGTTTCAAGTCATTGCGTGCGCTCGCCCAACGGGAGATGGTACGTGGGTTGCCGCCGCTTGATCAGGTCGATCAGGTGTGTGACAGTTGCCTCGCCGGCAAGCAAAGGCGCACGCCGTTCCCTGACAAGGCGCTACGACGAGCGGAGCACGTCCTCGACCTCGTCCATGGCGATTTGTGTGGGCCCATCGCGCCCACAACTCCAAGCGGTAACGAATATTTCCTACTGCTTGTTGATGATTTGAGCCGGTACATGTGGCTCCACTTGCTGTCAAGAAAAGATCATGCATCGGCGGCGATCAAGAACTTCCAGGCGGCCGTGGAGGTTGAGTCAGGGAGGCGGCTCAAGGTCCTTCGCACTGATTGGGGAGGAGTTCACCTCCGTGGAGTTCGGCGAGTACTGCGCCAAGCACGGCGTCCAGCGGCAGCTCACCGCCCCCTACTCACCGCAGCAGAACGGGGTGGTAGAGCGCCACAACCAGAGCATCGTCAGCATGGCACGATGTATGCTCAAGGAGAAGCGGCTTCCCGGCTACTTCTGGGGTGAGGCCGTGAACACCGCAGTCCACGTCCTCAATCGCGTCCCAACACGCGCGCTCGACGGCAAGACCCCATTTGAGGCTTGGCACGGCGAGTGCCCCACCGTCCACTACTTCAGGACTTTTGGCTGCGTCGCCCAGTCAAGACCACACGGCCGGGACTCAAGAAGTTGGATGATCACAGCACACCGACCATCTTCGTCAGCTACGAGCATGGCTCCAAGGTCTACTGCTGCTACGACCCCTCCACCAAGCGCATCATTATGTCGCGCGACGTCGTATTCGACGAGGTGAGACAATGGAGCTGGGGCGATGAAAGCAGCACTGATCCGGGCGACGGCGAGCCCTTCAACGTTGAGTACACCACGGAGTATATTTCTGGCACGCCTCGAGCCCATGCGGCATCACCAGCTCACATGTCTCCATCGCCCACTCCAATGCCGGCCCTTGCACCCATGACGCTACCGGAGCAGTTCGCGCCTACGACGTCACCCACCAGTGCGCCGATCGAGTTTGTCTCGCCACTGGCTGATACTGAGGAGTACTTGGACGTGGACCATGACGATGCTCCACTTCGGTTCCGCGCCATCGACGCTGTCATCGGACCAGCCTCGCCGCCTGGGCTTGTGCCCCGGGTGCTCGACGAGGAGTTGCAGTTCACCACGGCGGACGAGCCTGTCTCTTTCAGTGAGGTAGAGCGCGAGGCGAGCTGGCGTCAGGCGATGCACGAGGAGATGAAATCGATTGAGGACAACAACACATGGGAGCTCGTCGCGCTCCCCACTGGACACCGTGCAATCGGGCTCAAGTGGGTCTTTAAAGTGAAGCGCGATGAGCACGGCAATGTTATCCGGCACAAGGCGCGTTTGGTCGCCAAAGGCTACGTTCAGCGTGCAGGAATCGACTTCGACGAGGTCTTCACTCTGGTCGCGCGAATGGAGTCTGTGAGGGCGCTGTTGGCTCTGGCAGCCCACGAGCGCTGGGAAGTCCACCACATGGACATGAAGAGCGCCTTCCTCAACGGCGACCTCAAGGAGGAAGTGTACGTGAGCCAGCCACCGGGTTTTGTTGTCAACAGCAGCGAGCACAAAGTATTGCGTCTTCGCAACCGACAGGCACCGAGGCCCTGGAATGCCAAGCCTGATGCGTCCATGGCGTCACTTGGTTTCCAGAGGAGCAGCTCCGAGCACGGCGTGTACATGCGGAGCCGAGGGCCATCGCGGCTAGTCATCGGGGTCTACGTCGACGACTTGATCATCACCGGCACCAGCAGCGACGAGATCGTGGCGTTCAAGCTCGAGATGAAGCGCGTCTTCCTCATGAGCGATCTCGGGTTGCTGTCATATTACCTTGGCATAGAGGTAAACCAAGAGCCAGGCAGCATCTCGCTCTGCCAATCTGCCTATGCAGGGAAGCTACTTGAGAGGAGTGGCATGAGCACCTGCAACCCCAGTCTGGCACCAATGGAACCAGGGCTCAAGTTGAGCAAGGAGAGCACTGCTCCACTGGTGGACACCACCGAGTATAGGCGCGTCATCGGCGGACTGCGCTACTTGGTGCACACCCGGCCAGATCTTGCCTACGCGGTGCGCTATCTGAGCCGGTTCATGGAGAAACCACGCGAGGACCATCTCAGCGCGGTGAAGCGCGTGCTATGGTACGTAGTGGGAACATGTGACTATGGTCTTCACTATGCCAGGAGGGAGGATGAACGAGCTCGACTGGTCGGCTACAGTGATGCCGACATGGTAGGCAACGTCGACACGTGCAAGAGTACCAACGGCGTCATCTTCTTCCTCGGCGGCAACCCCATCACCTGGTAGTCCTCCAAGCAGAAGGTGGTGGCTCTGTCCTCATGCGAGGCAGAGTACATTGCGGCAGCTACAGCAGCCTGCCAAGGCGTCTGGCTTGCTCGGCTTGTGTCTGACATGCTCGGCATTGAGTCTGGAGCACCGGAGCTCAAGGTGGACAACCAGTCCGCCATCGCCCTCCGCAAGAATCCCGTCTTTCACGACTGAAGCAAACATATCGACACTCGTTACCACTACATTCGGGAGTGCATCGACAGGAACAAGATCGTCCTTCAGCACATTTCGACGGAGAACCAGCTAGCGGACGTTCTGACCAAGGCGCTTGGACGCGTGCGGTTTCAGCAACTGCGTGCGTTGATCGGCGTCAACAAGATCGGTGAGCACAGAAAGGACTAGGGGGGAGAAATATTGAAATTACTCCAAGCGGCTCACCATTTCTTCATCTTCACCGTTTCTTTATTTATCTTGACCGTTTCGTTTTTCATTAAAATGCATTAGTCAGAACCAACGCCATGCATTAAACATTGCGTTTGTGAAGGCATGATCTCAATCGCCATACATGAACTGCCATATTTTACTTTTTCCGTTACATGTTAGTAGTGGCCCTTTATTTCTTCCGTTTCAAGATCAGAAGTGGCCTTGTTATTTCTTCTGTTTCAAGAGTAGTAGGGGTTGTTCAATTGCGGCTGCAGCCATGCATTGATGCCGCGTTTATATCAGAGAAATTGTAATCTTTAGTTTGTTGTTTCCTTTAAATAATCAAGCAATATACCAGAAAATGCTGCCCGTTTTGCAGCACCAAACACTTGTGTTCTTTGTGTTCTTGAGTGCGCGTTTATGAGTTTGCCGGCGGCGAGAGATTGCCAGTGATCCACGACATGTGTCAATTCTACTCCATTTGGTTTCATTTGGTGCATCAGAAAATGACACCACATCATGCATATGTACAATTCACTTCACCATAAATCGGCATAAGTACTTTGAGCATCAAAGTTATCATCATTGTTTTGACTTAATTCTGCCCTAAAGTCCTAAAAAAGAGTAATTCTTGACTTAAACTGAAGGATGTGTGTCCATGCAAGATTTCCAGGCCGTACATAGCTAGACATGACATGTGGGCCCAGATGGTGATGGAAAGTGGGGCCAGTGCTCTTTGCCAGCATGCACGGAGAGGCCACCCTTGCATCTGCGGAAAGGAATTCTACGGCATGGGTCTCCAACTCTCCATCGAGGGAGAGACACCAGGCGGCATGGCAAATCCTCTTGTACGCCTGCTCGAGGGCACCAGCCCTACTATACATGTGCACTTGTCTGAATGTCTCTGCAAGCTAGCTTATTCACTTTCTAGCAGCTGCCTGGCTTTGGCATGCATGCATTGTTTCCTCTCTTTCGTTTTCTTGTGTATTGTTCAGTGTACTGGTTGTGTAATTACCGTGGGTTTCGGATGTTTTCAATGGAGACAAGGAGGGTTAGAGCCCTACCTGGATTGCTGGCATGTCGTCTACCTGGTGACCTGTTTTTCTAGTGTTTGAAGTTTCAAGATAGACTTTGTGCAAAATCTTATAAATAATTTGTGAAATTGTGTTGTGCGTACTCCCTAGTACATGAAATACTTCAACCACTCAATTTCTTTCACTGCCTAAAAACTTATAAAACTTGGATAGTGCGTGAAAAAATTACAAGCTACATTTACAGTTTCCTCAATTATTACACCATGACATAGTATTGAGGGCAATAATCCGTGGGGAAAATATCAGGTTTTCTACCGAGAATATAATATCTGTCAGTAAATATAGTATAGGTCACACCATTTGCGAGGGATAAATAAAGTTCGGAACAAGTTAACTGCCGGCAATAGCCTATTATATTTGTTCTATTATGCCCTAGAAAGACTAACGGAACACGTCATCTACCAGGGATCTGTTACAGCGGGAAGCCTTTTTTTGGGTGGGCCGAGACCACACGCTGAGCAATACAAATTTTCACAGGCCATGCCAAAGTTCCAGGCTTCCCGCATAAGTCTCTACCACCTCCCAAACCCTAACCCATAAGACACCCCATCCACCCCACATGCGCCTTCCTTTGTCTCCCCTCTCTTCACCACATCACCCCTGAGGCCCTGACACCCCAACCCCCGCTGCAGTCCCAAGTGTCGCACCGCTGTCCCGTCCTCTCCTCTCTTCAGCATGCCAGTCCCGTCGCTCCAACTCCAAGCGCCGCTTTCCCGGATGTCCCAAGCAAGTTACAAGCGGGCTAGGGGGCAAGGCAGGGCGGGTGACCAAATTTGATTCTGCCGCTACCGCCGCTCGCTGCTAGTGGAATCTATCGTGACCATGTAGGACCGGTATAGCAACAGAGGGGGTGAGTTGTGCCTTTGAATTTTCCCCCTAAGTATTCACTGATTCTTTACTCTAGTAGCTACAGAGCTATGAAGATCAGAATTGGAAGCCACAAGCAAAGCAAAACACTAAAAAACTTGAGAGAATAAGTTCTTAGCTCCTCACCAGTCTAACTGCTATTGAGATTGTGGTTTGACCGGTGGGTGGTTTGATCGGTACGGTACCGACGGTCTAACTGCCGACCGGTCTAACCAGCTTGAATCCAACAGTTCAACCGCTGGTCGGTTAGACCAGGCCTAGAGGCGGTCTGACTGCTCCCTTGTTTCTAGAATAAAAAATCAGCCCAAGCCAAGACCAAGAAAGGTGCAACTCCCAAAATCTATAATCAAATGAGATGAAACTTTGCATGCACCTTACTGTGGGTCTAAGGAACCTATTCCATCTAAGGATCAGAAAGATCTTCGTCAAAGTTACAACCTTTCCAAAAGACAAGCAAAAGTGCACTAAAACTGAGCAAACTTCAAAATCTTGGGATACAACTTGCTCGTGGGTATAGAATGATCAAGATGGTTCTAAATGAGCTCTCACATATCACAACAAATTATTTCTCCCAAAGATTCAAAGAAAAAAACCTAAAGCACAAGGTTGGAATGAAAGATGGTTGGATGGCTATTGCAAGCCTCCATCCTAACCCATTAAATAGATGAGACAACTAGTCCACATCTAGCCCTAATAGATACTATCCACTAGCACATTTGGGGGAAACCTGTTAACCACACATAACACGGGTTTTACTCACACACTTAACTCATGCACGCTTTTTAAAGCACATGAGCTTGAATCTGTTAAATCCTTAGCCTTTGATCCACTTGATCTTCTTAGCATCTCTTTGACCTAAACCACTTTCCCAAATCCCGCGCAAGCACCGCGGTTTTGATCCACATGGTTTTCGGTATTTGGCAAGCTTATCAAAATATCCTTCCTTGACCCAGTCTTCATCTTCCCTTACAAGCAATCATTATACTTGCCACGTGTAGATACACCACCGGCTTGTCACGTGTCGGTAAGTCTCTTCTATTCTGGTTCCACTGGACCATACCTCACTTGGACCAACAAAGCCACTTAGTGCAACCCGTCACTTCAACCTTCCCTTCATTGTTTTCTGCCTTTCTTGTGCCATGCTTGAGCTCGGCCATCTCGCCCGGCATCCTTGATTGTTCTAGACCTCGGCTCCTCTTGAGCGTAGACCCGATCCTCACTATTGACCATGGTAAACTTCAAACCTCCCTGCACATCCAAAAACAAAAAAGTCATTTTTGGGCACAAGTTCTTCACAACTTGACCTACATTAGTCAAAGCATGCTTCTTGCAACATAAATTCATTAACCTAGGTCCAAACAAACCAAACTATGACCAAATTTCCAAAAATCACAGAACCAGTCGAGGCACCCAACCTTGCCGCTCAAACCGTTGGGGTAGCCGATCTGATCGCTGACAGCTACTGATCAGACCGTTGATCCTAGCTAGCCTGACCACATGCCAAGCCGGTCTAGCCGGTTCCCTGATAGAACACCCTTTGAAAATTGCAAACTGAGCAAAATTCAGATACCAACTCCACAAAATTTGACAATGGTTCATGACACACAATCCTAGACCTTCACACATGGTCTCTCAATCTCCCCCTTAATAAACCCATTGGCAATTTTTTAAAATATAAATAGGTGGTGGTTTTAGAAGTAAAAGAGGGAATTTTGTAAGGAGAAGCTCAAAATGGTCACAAAAGGATTAAAAAGACTAAAAATGACCATATGAGCCAGAAATGGAGTGAAGCCACTAAAAAGAGCAAATTTTCTACAAAAAGGTTCAAATCCTGGAAAGAAATCGGGAGATCTCACTTTAGTCCATATGAAAGAATAATTATTCTATTTGACCTTTATCGTGGTGAGAAAAGCTCAAAAGATCAAGAAAGTCACAGCAAAACACAAAAGCTCCAACTTAGCAATAATTCACACACAAAAAACTCTAAATCGTACTCTAGATATGCATTTTTACCCATGTTTCTCCCCTTTGACAATGGAGTCATCAAGATGCATGAAAGAAGATAGAGCATGATGAAGTGGCTATATTTTATTTATTTTATCTTGATAAGAAGCTATGAAGATTATCCATGGTGACTCTATAAGTATTATACCAAGCCATATTATGTGAAGAAGATATCTAGATCATGACAATCTATATATAGCAAAAGTAAGCTAAAAGAGCAAGAATCTAAAATTAGATGGATTTTTAGCATGTCAAGTTGTTCAAAGTCACAGTTTAGCCAATGCATCTAAATATGAGCCAAGCCATGTCAATAATCTAAATGGAGCTAAGAAGCTACAATTGAGTCATTGTACAGTGGCTACATGTTTAATATTGAATCATTTTGTTCAAGTATTTGGAATTAAGCACATTTAGCACTTTGGAAAGGATATTTTGGTCTTATCATCGTGAAGCAAGTCCAAGAATAGGAGCTATCCACAACTACCTTCTAAGTTTCAATCATTTTTCATAATTTTTTGTTTTCTTCACTTGAATTTGCTATGTGCTAGATCTCAAGCCTTATTCCGACCATCCTAAACAAGAAGCTTAAGAGAATGATCATGGTCATCGAAAACTCTCCCTAAGTTCATACCTAGTACAATGGGCAAGCTGTCTCATGAGAAAGAATTGATGTGATCAGTTTTTCGCACAAAAAGAGATCATTTTTATTTTCTTTGCTTGGTTCAAGAACAATAAGCTACTCCTTAATCCGTAAGCAATACCCGACCTGAGCTGCAAAAGCCTAGGAGAAGTAAACCCATGCTTTAATAAAGAGCTAGCATAGCTCATTCCAAAGCTCAATTTACATTCAAGACTTAACTTAGATTATTTGACATGGCATGAATCATAAGAGGATCACTAGAGCAAAACTAGTCATAAGATCCAACAAGACATGTTTAGTTCAAGGTTTTTTTTACATTTAAGAAAGTTAGCATGGCAAAAGCTAAGCTACACATAGAAAGCCATGATTAATCTAGCAAATTAACATAAGACATGGTAAGATGTACATCAAGATATCATGTCACATGGAGATAATAGTCACAGATCAATTAAATTATACAATGCAAGTTGCTGAATTTTAAATATGCAATATGATACAATTAATGCAAATGAGTCAAACTCCCCCTCAAAGCAATCCGAATGGAGAAACAACTCCCAACTACCCCCACAAAGAAGCAAAACAAGAATAATCCATAGTAAAAAAATATTGGCAATTTGATGCTCAAACTCTACAAAGTGAAGAACACCATCCCCTTCTCTATATGGTTTCTAAGAAAATGGTATCTAATATTAATCTGCTTGGTCCTAGAGTGTTACTCTAGGGTTTTGGCAATATTGATGGTGCTAGTGTTATCACATAGGAGTGAAACACTACTTAAGGCTAATCCATAGTCCCATAGAGTAGATAAGATTCATAGAACTTGAGAGCAACTACCAGTAGCAGCTACATACTCTGCTTCTATAGTGGACTGTACAACAAAGGACTGCTTCCTAGATGACCAAGAGATAACAGATGTGCCTAGAAAATGACATGTGCAACAGATACTCTTTCTATCAATTCTAAACCTAGCAAAATCAGCATCAGAAAAAGTGCAAAGAGAGAGGAGAGAGAGAGAGAGAGAGAGTAGAAGCAGAAGAATACCAGAGTCCAAAGCTAAGAGTGTTTTGAAGATACCTAAAAACACGACGCGTTGCTTGATGATGAGATGCACAAGGGGAAGCCTGAAATTGAGCGCACAGACACACAATGAAGTTTATATCCGGTGTCAAAGTAGTGAGGTAGAGGAGAGAGCTGATCATGCTGTGGTACTCCTAGTCTACGGGCTCTCCATCCTTATCTAGATCCAGCTCGGTAGAAATGGAAATTAGGGTAGACATTGGCTTATTGTTTCCCATATCAAAGCGTCGAAGGAAGTCCTTAGTGTACTTGCTTTGATGAATGAAGGTCTATTCTTTCAGTTACTTGATTTGAAGACCAAAGAAGAAAGTCAACTCACCCATCATACTCATTTCAAAATCCCTACTCATAGAATCTGAAAATCTAGGCACCAAAGCATGAAAGGAGGCATCAAAGATTATATTATCCACATAAATCTGAATAATAAGAACATTACTACCATGCCTAAGAGTGAGCAAGGTTTTATCTACCATTCCCATTTTAAAATTATTCTTAAGTAAGAAACTCAAGCGTTGGTCAAGAATCATGTTGACGTTCTTCTTCCCACTAAAAAAATCTCTCAAGGGTATTTTTGAGATGATCATTTTCTTTGACAAGATTCTCAGATGTGGCACACTCGGTGTTCTTGGTTGCCCTAGCATATCTCTCTTTGTGGACAACTACCTCAAGCTTAAAAGCCTCACAAAACACATGTAACAACCCAAAAATGTTTTTACTTTAAAATGTGTGAAGTTTAAAGACTTTTGATTTGCATCTTATTTGCAATTAGATTTTCTTGAATTTCCCTATATTTTGATTGAGGCTCCTAAGAAATGGAAACATAGGACAATAGAAATTGAGTAGAAGAGAGGCAAATAATAAGAGTTTAATTTTAAAAATATGAATATAAAAAGATGATCCACATAATGAGGTAGAGGAAATTACATTAGAAATTCTATTAATCCAAAGCCAAATCAATTAAATTAAAATTTTGAATACGAGCCAAAAAGAAAACAAACACAAATCTTGAGCTCAAACCCCAAGACAAAACATGAGCTTAAACATGCTAAAATGGAGTAGCGAGGAAACTATGATTAAACAGCCAAAAACCCAAATTAAAATTACTTACAAATGCCAATTGAAATAAAGATTTCAAGGAAAGTTCAAATTAAAAAGATAGAAACTCCAAAAAGAAATTGCCAGTCAGGAGCCCTAAATCAGTAATTGGATGGGACTTGGAACCACAACGAACCCAATTCATATGTGAGTTCAATCCTAAAATCATGTTACCATGCCTTGGGAAAAATGTTAAAATTTAAATGATAATATGAAAATTGTGGAAAATCAAAATAAAATGGGAAAAGAGTTGAGCCTAGCTCCCTGGGCCCTGACCCATTTTCCAAGCCCACTGGCCCCTTGTCCTGGCCTGAATAGCTCAGGCTAGCCCAGGTGCACTTGGGGCGTGCCCAGCACGCATCGTACCCATGTGCATCACTAGCCCATGCACGTCTTGGCCGTGCACTGCCCATGTCACCTTGGCTCATGCACGCGCCTCCTTTCCTTCCCTCTAATCCCTTACCCTTCCCTCCTCTCTAGTGAAGGACTCGAGCCACGTCGCGCACTGCCATAGCCTGCATCACCCTCGCTTCGCACGTAGCACCGTGCAAGTGTTGTACGAGAGCACCACGACCGCTATGCCATGCCATGCAGTGCCCATGTTGCCCCACGCCACCTACAGCCATGCCTTACCCTACAACCATGCCAAGCACGCTGCTCACCACTGCTACCATGCCGTTGTAGACAGTTCCCACGTCTCCAGCTTCCCTCAACCCCTATGAATACCTTAGCATGCTACTGATGACTTTGCTCCGTCCCACTGACCCTCCCACCATGAGGAATCGATCTCCCATGCACCCTAGCTCATTGACAGCTTCATCTTCTCTGGCTCTAGCTAATCGGGAATTAGCTAATTATGACCATCACTGGTCAATTCTGCTAGGCCGAAGCATCCCTAGAGACTGTCACCTCATCCCTACCATCGGCCTAGGCTACCCCACCCATGCAAAGCCAGTGCCATGCTCCTCCTCTGCTCAGCGCTGTCTCACGATGCCACATCATCTTGGTCCTCCCCAAGTTTAGCCAACCCCTCAGGTAGCCTCATGACCACCCATAGATGCTCTATGTACAACAAATTGGCTTGAATCATCGTGTGGCGCCATACCTCCATGTGTCATGTCCCGCCGCCACATGGGGTCACCATCGGCCACTACATTAGCCAAATTGGTCTGCGAGCTTTGGCCCAGACGTGCGCAAGGACCTGTGGAATCCATTTTTAGCATTCTCATGTCTAGTCGTCCCTTCCTTCACCGGTGGCAAATGCCGCTTTGACTGTAGCATTGTCATTAGCCTAAGCACATGATTAGATTAGAAGTTAGTGACCTCTGCTTAATTAAGCTAACCCTCACTGACTTGTGGTTAATGGTAATGTATTGCTAACATGTGGCCCCGACCATTTAAAAATACTCTTAAAATTTGTTAAAAAGTAATTGGGCCACTGACATGTGGGCCCGATTCATTGTATACACAGTAAAAGGGTCCACCTATCAGTCACTATAGCCATTTTTAGTGAAAGAGTAATCCAAAAAGAAATTAAAACCCACAGGCCCCTCCTATCATGCATAGTAACATTTCCAAAGGAAAATAAAATTAAAACCACTAGTGGATCCCACCTGTCAGTGAGAAAAGTTCTCTCTCCCCTTTTATTTTTTGGAATTTATTCAAATCCAAACTTTGAAAGAGCATAACTTACTCATTTAAATCCAATTTGATGAAACAAAATTTTAAACTCATCTAAATTCAAGATATATCCAATCGAACTAAAGTTATAAATTTTTTAGTTCATTTGAATTTTTAATTGAATTTAGTTTTATTTGACTGATTTTTATCCAAATTTTTACACAACATTAAAATAGCATATGAGGCCTAAGAAGAAGAAGTCGAAGCAAGCCAAGATCCACGAGGCCAATCCACCAGTGAACCAGGTGAGTCAATACTTTAATCATGTTAAACCTACATTTTATGCGAACTAGTTATGTTTAAATTATCCAATTGTATTTTGTTATTTCTTATGCAAACCTATATTTGTTTTAAGATTCTAGTTACATACCCATGATTCAATTTGTTAGTATAACATTTCCTTGGAACATTTGAGCATTGAGCCTTGTCACCCTAAAAAAATTATAATGGTAACCTTTTGAAATTAAGTCTATATTTACATGCCATGCTTATTACTACTTAGATACTCGAGGCACCAAAATGCCCCAAGCATCACTTTCAATCATAAGAAACCAATTTGGAAAGTCATGGGTGGAAGTGGTTGGTATGTTGTAAATGATTATTTTATGCTCTCAAAAACTCCAACATGCTTATTTATTTGGGTGGACGGTAAGAGAGGGTGCAATGGATGTATGATAAAGTGTGGCCTAGGGTAGAACCGCCAGATAACCCTATGGACTAAATCTGTTCATGACATCCTAATGTAAAATAAGTATAACCACAAATCTGTAAAGTGCAACTTGGTTTAGTAAACTTGTCGGACTTTGAAAGTCATCTCGCTGGTATGGGAGTGAAGTAGCACAAGTGCAGGATGAGTTCTGCCATGGATGGGACACCGTGTAGGGTGAAGTCTAATGGCTACGCTAGTCGTTGTGAAAAGTTATAGTCCGGTTGCACTAGTCATTGTGTATAATTGGGGACAAACCTGAAGTCTATAGAGAAGACCGAAAACATCTGAAAAAGAAGGCAAGTCACATGTTTTTGATCATGTTGAATCTACATCCTTTAATTATTTAATTATCATTACTTTTATTTTTATTTATTTAATATTATTTATTTAAAAATAATTTATTAGAATAACATGGAAATTAGCTATGTCCTACCACCAAAAAAGCCATGTTTAATTTGAGGCCATATTCACCTTGACAATCTTTGTAATATTTAATTATAGTAAAATTAATTGTAGAGTAGTTCATCCAAAATATTTATACTATTAAGTAATTTTAGCATTTCACCAATAGATTTTTTAAATAGTTCCAGGGATAAGGATGTATTGTAGAAAGCCACTAGATAGTTGGAGTCTACAACCTTACCCTACAGATGAGGTAATGCCCTAGAGCACTGGGAATCCGTGTTGTGGATGGCTACCTTGTGGTGAAAAGTAAGGACTAAAAACTTATGCTGAATAAAGAACACAGAAATCACTCAACCACAAGTGTTGACTTGTCAAACCTGGTCAGGTAACTGCACAAATCAATTAAATATCTATAGAAAGGTGGGGTTCCTGGGGAAGGAATGGCCTAAGGGGAGTGGTATGGAAACGATAAAACCATATTTGGTAATGGTAGGTCCACTCAAAATCGGGCGGTAGCATTCTTCATTGGCCAATGGATACCCGATGATATGTGGCCCATAACCTATCGGTAGAGACTAGAAAGAGGAGAGCAGTGAAAGACCTTATTTTCTCAACTCAATCGCACATTACTTGTTACATATCTGGACATTGGGAGTTTGAGAAAACTTGTGGGTAAAGTTGAGCAACTCTGCAAAGTATAACAAATGGTATTCGAATACGTTGTGCTTTTGGTTAATGGAGTTGTGTTTCATGGGCGATTCCAATAACAAGGCATAAGTAGATTTTAAGAATTTGGTGATGAAAAGTATGGTTAACAAACCCTCTTTCTTGTTAATCAAATATTGTTTTATTGTTTTAAATATATAAAATTCTTTACCAATAAACCTTTATCCATAATATAATAATAATGAATCCAACACATTCCATCTCTTGAAATACTGGCAATTAGTTAAATAGCATTTCCCCCATGTGGCTTGCTGAGTACCTAGTATACTCAATCTTGCTTAATTCCATCAGAATAGATACCGAAAGAGGAAAGGATAATTCAAGCTTTTGTGTTAGGGTTACGGACGCACTTAAGCGTTCCTACGAAGATTTCATCGGTTCTTCTTAATGTAAGTTAAGTTTTAGGTTTAGATGCATGTATTGTTGCTAAAGTTGACCGTTAGGTCTTATTTCAATCAAATTAACTCCTTTTAAATATTCGAGAATAGCCATGATACTTTTTGTATCTGTAACTGAACTCCTGAGCTGTTGCAGATTGTACGACAATCCTGTTCCCAAAAATAGGGGTGTTACAGTGCCTTAAACACTTCCTACAATTAATTAACAGGAAATTCTAAAATTCATATATACAACTATGGTCACAGGCTTGTATTTGTATGTACAACAGTGGTGTCGCCTCATTCTCTCTCTCTCTCTATCTGCATTCCACAATTAATCGATATAGACACACAGCCCCCTCCCCAGCAGGTTGGTGAGAAATTGATGAAAGATGTAACTTCAGTGATCTGAGGTTTACATGCATGGCTAGCCTGCAATACATACGTACGTACCCAATTGGGTCTCTTGTTGGGAGTTTTTGGCACTTTTGGTACGTTTTGAACTCGTATTTGCAAGAATAGCCGTAGTCGCGCGACAATTGCAAAAATATCACTTCTGCTGCACAGTCACCGGGTGACAGCACCATGGAGCTGACATGTGGCCAGCGGAGCTCTGTGGCCGTGCGGCATGGGCCTGCCGTTGGGCCACAGTGCAGCTCCTTGCCTGCTACCCTGCCACTAGACAGTAGGTAATTAAGCCACCCCGACCACTCTCTAGCCTTCGACTCCTCCAACCGCATTATAACCTCTAACTCTTCTGACCACTTTATAACCCTCGACTCCTTCGACTACGTTATAACCTTCAACTCCTCCAGCCACTTTATAACCCTCAACTCCTCCGACAATGTTATAGCCTCCGACCCCTCCGACCATGTTATATCTTTCGACCCCTCTGACCACTTTATATCCTCCAACCCCTCCGACCACTTTACATCCTCTGACCCCTCCAACCATGTTATAGCCTTCGACCCCTCCGACCGGTTACTGTAGTTTCGTGTACTGACCGGTACTGTAGCTTCGACCAGTTACTATAGCATCCGACTACTCTAAAAACTCTAACCTCCTAACCACTCTCAGTGTTTCAACCATGTATAATTTCTGACCCCTCCGACCACACATAAAACACTGTAGCTTTTGACCTCTTTTCCTTCACAAAAATAATTCCAGGAAATCTGAATTTTCTTTTTCCCTCTTTTTCTTTGATTTCAAATTACCTGCCGCATGGTGGCCGGACGGTAGGGCACTGTTAGCCATATGTCAACTCCTACCGCCTGGTAACCGCGCGGCAGAAGTTTTATTTTTGCAATTGTCACATGACTACAGCTATTCTTAAAATACGAGTTCAAAATATGCCATATATGTTTGTAGGTTCTCTCCTAGGTTAGGTTAATTACTTGCAGAGGGAGCGATCGAGACACCTCACTCACCCCAGAGTACGTACGTCTCACGTGTAGCAGTTACTAGAATGAGTGGCAAACTACGCCGCGCCGTGTCTGTTTGAGTTGCTCTGACAGGAAAGGTGTGCATACGCACAGGGTCTTACGTGTGTATAGTCAGTCATGTGCTTGTGCTGTGCACAGTTTGGACCTTGCCGAACACAATGGGTGGGCTAGTTTGTGTTCTCTGTTAGGTGATTGTATTGCTGATCAGGTCGTTTGGCGTACCGAAGGCCCTTTTTTGCCTCAGTGTTGATGGAGAGGTATCGTGATGTTGTTCAGAAGTTACGATATTTCAAGCTGTAGAGGGGTAACCACGGGCGGTTAATCGAGCACGGCAAACATAGTAAGGCTGAGCGTTGGTGGGTCTGTGGTGAGTCGGATGATGTAACGTGGATTGCCGACGGGGGTATAGCCGATTGTGTCACCGTCGTTTGAGTTGTTGTAATGTAAGTGATATCCGAAGTTTATATCTATGCTACTGTGTTTTCTAAAGAAGGTCCTGCTATATCTGTAAGTGTTTTTGTTTATGTCATGTAGGTATGGACAACCGATAAATCTTGTGGAATGTTTCAAGATTTATCTGTTTGGTAGGGTGTCTTTGTTTGACGAAAGTTGAGATGCGATGTTTTTTTAGTTAATACTGTGTGTGAATCAGCAAATGTGTATACTGGTCTGCCAAGCGTGAAGGTTATGAAAAGCGCAGTTGGTTGGCAGGCTGTTTGTTCGCTGAATGCTCGTGTTGGTCTGTGATCCTGACGCTGACGACATGTGCTAGTATCTCATGAATTCCTATCAAATTATATTCAGTTGTTCTGTAAAAGGCCAGATAGAGAACGGTCACGAACGTATGAAGGAAAAGAGAATTCCATATTCCCGATTACTAAGTTTCTTATTATCAGTTGTTCTTATGGTAGTCAATATTTTGAACTGGCTAGTGTCTATTTTGGGAACTCAATATGATTCCAATCTAAACTGAGATCACTTACTGTCAGGTGAAAATCCTGGTGCCCTACACTGTCTGCTGCTTGTGATGGGTATCTACGCAAGCTCAATCATTAAGCTAGAGTAATCGGTGCTGGGTGGAATATCATATCACAAAGCTGGTGAATTTCTGGAGTAGGTCATTTTTCAGTTGGTCTGTAAAAGACCAGCTAAAGAACAGTCACTAATGCATGGAGAAAAAGGGAAAAAAAATACGCAGGACCTAAAAAAGATAATGTGCAACAAAGATGCTAAGCAATACAAAGGAAAGAGATGTGCAGTCCTAGAGAAACAATGTCTTTATGCTAGAATCTCTTGAGTATCAAGATAGAGCTGCCGAATATGTACCCATTATACTGCTTTAAATCCTCAATTGCTAACCTTTCTATCATAAGTTCTTTCTATGGTAATGAACATTCTCAACTGGCTAGTGGCTATTTTGGGAACCCAACATGATCCCAATATAAAATTGAGAGACCATTTATTGCCGGGTGTAAATTCTGGCTTTCCACAGTGGCTGCTGTCTGTCATCAGTAATCAATCAAGTATAACCATGAAGCCAAAGTATTCGGTATCGAGTGGAAAATTAAAGCATATGGCAAACTTGGCGAATTCCTAGATCGAGTAGGTCATGTTGGTCCTGCTGCTTCGTAAGTGTATAAAGCACATGGAAATATATATGTCTGTTGTGGTAACTGGAGGCCAAGGCAGAATAAAATATAGTTCAGAGTTAGGTTCAGGATCCTAGGATGCTATATTATACAGTGCTGGGTTTATACAGTGCTGTGCTAACTGCTGTAAGAAACAAAGCCAGCCAGGCAGAAGTACACGACACAATAGGATACGGTATCAGTAGGTGTTCAGCGGTAGGGTGTTGGTTCTATATCATACATTGGTTGAGCAAATGGCTTGTTCTTTTTGGTTGAACCTTATTGCTTTTGGCTGCGGCTTATGGTTTTTGGGCTGTTCGTGCGAGAGATTACAAAGTAACGGAAATTCACATGTGTTTTTTCAATACAAATGAAGTCGGTACAGTATGTACTACAATTAACTAGTAGACCCTATCTTGAAAAGATACTCCGTTTCAAGACTAGTTACTGTAGAAAAGCCAAAAAACAGCTTTTAGAAACTGAAAAGAACAGAGCCAAAATGTCACTAACAATCTGACATAGGCTATTTATGTAGAAGCACATGCTACAAAGGATGTTATCAAGCAATTGTTGGAAATAATCTTGTTTAGAAGTTATATTCAAGGTTTGGTCATGGTCGAAATCAAGTAGTCAAACTCGTGTTGAAGTCGTAGTCGAAGTCGAGTTGTAGTCGGAGTCGGAATCGAGTTGTAGTCGGAGTCGGAATCGAGTTGTAATCGTAGTCGTAACCCAAGTAGAAGTCGTAGATCCGGGTATAAAAAGGGGTGGAGTCATGTAACTAGAGGTGCACCAAATAGGCGAGAAGAAGTGTGAGAAAAGAGGAGGAAAAGAAATAAAGAGAAGAGGAGGACGTTGGTCGGAAGGTGCTTCGACTACGTTGTAATGAAGTGAACGTGGTCGGAAGGTGCGTCAACCATGTTGTGAAGTATTGAACGTGGTCAGAAGAGGCTTCGACCACGTTGTGATAAAGTGAACGTGGTCGAAAGGGTGTTTCAACCACGGTGAACAGTAATCGATAGAATCACTGCATGGTCGTAGGGAACTACGACTACGGTAATTCAAGCAAGGTCGAAGGAAGGGCAGCGCAGTGACAGAGAACATGGTCTAAACTTCAGCAGAAGTTTACAACTATGAAGTCGAAGCGATCGGAGGAGCTATAATGTGGTTGAAACAACTATCTGTGTGGTCGTAAGACCGACAGAGTGGTCGTAACACCGCGGGAGGTGGTCGTAACCTCTCGTACGTGGTCGTACGGCTACAGACAGCGGTGATAGCGGTCGGAAAGGTCCTGGAGCAGTCGTAAGGATTGCAACAGTTGGTATCAGAGCCATGGGAGACATCAAAGGCCAAGGAGTCCGTGTCGCTGCAATATCCTCTTCTCACCCCGGACAACTATCCGGTCTAGGCAATGAAGATGAAGGCCAATATGTGTGCTCAGGGTGGGAAAGGCAAGGACATTGACGATCGACTAGATCGGATGGCGTTGGCGGTGATCTATCAAGTTGTGCCCGACTCAACGATGCGACAATTGATCGGCAAGGAGATGGCGCGAGAGGCTTGGGCTGCACTTCAGACTATGCATGAAGGCGTAGATAGTGTAAAGGAAGTTCAACTCCAAACTCTACGGAGCAAATTTGAAGCAATTAAGATGGGTAGATAGAGTACCACAGCGGAAGCATAAACATGATAAAGCCTTTAATCCACAGGCAGCGACTGGGGGTAAACATGTGCCATATGATTATTACCTAAGCTTAAGTAATAATTATAGACACACAACACCTTAGTCTATTTTGCCTAGGATCCCAAAAGCGTATGAGTTGTCCTAGTTCTCGGCGTTGTTCCCTCCTTCAGCAGCAGGGGCATCTTCATATGCATAGGGGTCTTGGGCTCCTGAATCTGATTTTGGTAATGCGAGTGTGAGCACAAACCACCGTGCTCAGCGAACCAACACACAGAATGCAATAGATACTATGCATGGCTTATCAAAGGGAGGCTCGGGTTATTTTCTTTGCCAGAAATTGCATTTTAAGTATATTAATTAGAAATTTCCTATGACCTAGAATTTTGACTAAAAACATAATTTGTGTAGAAGAATACTTTATCAGTAATGGTCCAGAAGCCATCCACCGTTACATGGCCCCCAAGATGTGTGTCATATTTTCAGTGTTATACCCGCTTACATTAACACTGGGACGACACCCAGGACAACACAAATCAGGACATTCCACTGCCCTTACTTTTCTCAATTCCACCCACAAAGTTGTTTTGGAAATAGAACTATATTAGGTTAAATTCCCATGTTCGCCCATGACCGTGGGCACGGTTATTCGAATAGTTTTGACTCTGCAGAGTTTGTACACTTTCACCACAAGAAACAATCAACTCGTTACCCCACATGATTCCTTAGTCATGTGGTTGAGCAGACCATCACAGTGACTTTTCAAAGTATCTAGTCCCTTTTGTCATCTCACCCTATGGGCTGCTCCCACTTGCGGTGGGTCCCATACATTGCAAGGGATGTTCGCCACGGATACTAGCACATTCAGGCTCCACTCCCCGCAACGATAATACGACTGGAAAACTTCACCCTCCTCTCGGTGTCCCTTTAGGCCTCCCCTTGCCCTTGCATATCACTCCTATCCACTACAGGTGAGATGATTCTGGGGTTTTCAATAAATTTACTTAGCCAAGTTGTAATTTACAGACTTGTGGTTGCACTGTTTTATATAGGAAGTCATGACAAGATTCAGTCCTAATAGTTATCTGGGCGGTTCTACCACTAACCCTTTTGTGCTTCCAGTACACCACTCATACCCTCGAACCATCCGCCCAGATATTTAAGCAAGTTGGGGTTTTTGGAGACATAAAATAATCATACCAACATATACCAGTCATTACCACCATGACTACCCAAAATTCAGTTGCTCAGAATTGAAAGTGATGCATGGGCATTTTTGGTGCTCCGATTATCTAAGCAGTGCTAAGCAGGTCGTATAATTATGGAATTATTTTCAAAAGTTTTATAGTTATATTTTTTTGCTTGCTAGGGTGACAAGGTTCAAATATTCAAATGTTCCAACAGAGTGTAATATTAACAAGCTAAATAATGGGCATGTAACTAGAATTTATAAAGCAACATAATTTGCATATGAAATAATAGCATGCAATTTGATAATTTAAAAACAGAATTAATTTGCAGAAAATGTAGGTTCAATATGATCAAATATTGACTCGCCTTGTTCACAGTGGGTTTGGTCTCGGTTGTCTTGAGTGTCTAGGGCTGCTGCTTCAGCTTCCTCTTCCTGAGCCTCGTACGCTATTTTAACGTGTGCGAAAATTTGGATAAAAGAATAATCAGCATCCCAAATAAACATTCACAAGAAACTGCAAATAGCTCCAAGGAAATCCTTGATTTCAGTTACATTGAATATACTTTGATTTTTGAGCGATCTTAGAAATGTGCTTCCTTTAACTTGGTGTTAGAATGATTCTATTACAATTATGTAAAGTCCAATCATAAGTCATTTATATGCAATATAATCTCTAATTAAATTTGAGGATCATAGCCTAAGGTTGTTGTATTATTGTCCACGTTATTTAATAGTAAAAAGGATTATTCTGTTTCCTAGGGTAAAAGACAATAATTTATGGCACATCGTTGCAATGGTTAATTTCTTTATTACTTACTAACTCAACATTTCATGTGAGCACGAGTCTTCACAACATTTCTTAAACCATATCTCATATTGTCTTTAATTTTGTATTTAATAGGCTTAAATATAAAGTTTAAAGACACCTAAGTTGCTAACATATAACAATTAATTAACTCAAGATTAAATTCTTGTTGAGCTCATTTATAATCTACTTAATTTTCAGCACCTTTACGAATCAACTCTACACTTATTTCTTCACTGGTCACTGCTCAGCCGAAAAAGATACAAAAATCCTACTTCTAATACCGCGCGGGAGGGGGAATCGAACGCGGGTCGTCACAGTGGACGCGCGCCGCTCTAGCCAGTCGAGCCTCGGTTGTTACCTGATGGATAGAGGGGGAGGTTTGCTGTTAAACCGAGTGCTGCAGAGGGGCCGACCAGGGGAGCTCCGGCAGCATATGGGCGGCGCGTTCGTCGGCAATGGGAGACTGGGGAGGTGCCAGCGACGGGCAAAACGGGATCCTTGCGTCGCAGGGAAGGTGATGGGAGTGTCAGCGGCAGCCGGGGATCACCGGAACTAGGTCGGTGGCGTGCGGCGGCGGCGGCCCGGGAAGAGTTGATGCCGGTGAGCCGCAGGCCCAAAGGAGCTCGGCCGGGCACACGGTTGGTTCACGGTGGTCCTAGGAAGGTGTGGGAGCTAGGAATTGCACTGTGGCTGCTCGGCTCGAGGGATTTGCTCGGTGGCCGGCCGTGGAGGAGAAACGGGGCGCCAGCGAGGTGGGGGGCACGGGGGCTAATTAGAAGCTAGGGGAGGGAGAAGGGGCTTGGGCGGTGAGGATGGCAGCCGTCGGCGAGTTTTATAGGCGGTGGGGTGCGCTGGCGCCGAGGAGGGCTTGTGGCGGCTGTGCGAGCGACGTGCGGCAGGTTGTCCGGTGGTGAGGCGCTACAGGAGCCAGGCATGGGGTGCGGGCGTGCGTGAGCAGAACCGTAGCACGGAGGCCACTGTGGGTGATGCAGCTGCGTAGCTTTGACCGGCTGCAGGGGCGACGTGCGCGGGCAAGACGGCCAGACGCGACGGCTCTGCAAGGGTGACGTGCGCGGGTAGGTTGGCCAACCGCGACGGTGTCTCGGTGGTAACGCGAGGACGAGACGGCGGTGGGGCCCAGCGACGTGCATTCGGAGCTGCGCTGGTGACCTCCGATCCGAGGCGTGCGCCGGGAAGATGCAGGCTGCGGCGACGGCCCAAGAGGAAAGAGGGGCTTCGGCCTGAGCTGAGCAGCGAAGGGGAATGGGGGAGGAGAAATGAGGGGGGCCTGGGCTGGTTGGCTGGTTGGTCTGGCCAGGCCGAAGGCCTTCTTTTCTCTTTTTTTTTTGTTTTATTTTTGGTTTTGATTTATGCATATTGTTGGCTCCCATTATCCAATTTCCCATTCTTTTATCTCTTGTTGCTATACTTGACCTTTGTGCATTTATACATTTTAAGAGAGTTCCTAATTATGTTTATATATATATATATACACACACACACACATATGTTTACTTATTTCTTCCACTTGATTTCATTTAATTCCTTTATTATTACCAATCCTTAAAATAGAATTATATTTTTTTTTCTTATGCCTATTTGTTTACACAACTCTGTTTGAAGAATCATTTGAACTCTATTTCTTTATTACTGACATTCTCATACATTTTGTTTTATTTTTGTTTTTATCATTAAGACCTTAAACCGAAATCCATGAAAAATCCAACAGAGCTCAAATACCAAAGCAAATATATTCCAAAATAATCCAGAACTTACATAACTCCCAGAACTCAAATTTCCAGGGTGTTACAAAACTCTACGGAGCAAATTTGAAGCAATTAAGATGGGACAGAACCAGTCGGTAGAAGAATTCTCTGGGAAGTTCAATGAAGTCGTAAATGAGATCAAATCTCTTGGCGACAATCTGGAAGACGAGGTGGCTGTGAAGAAATACTTGAGAATTCTACCAGAAAGATTTGTTCCAGTAGTGGCTACGCTCATGTACTCCCAAGATCTCTTGAAGATGGAGATATAGGAAGTAACAGGGGTGCTCAAGGCACATGAGTAGCTCCTGAAGGGTTATCACACTCACAATGGAGAACAAGCACTGCTTGTAAAGGAGGACACCCGAAACCGAGGCAAGCAAAACCATGCAGACTCGTCATCTAGGGGCGATCGTGTTCGTGGTCGTGGCTCATCATTTGGCCGTAGTGCGTCCCATGGTTGTGGACAAGGGCGTGGATATGGCTAGAGAAGTCGTGGCTTCCAGTCTGGAAGAGGAGGACGTGAAGAAAGACCTGGTCGAGGTGGTGGCAACAGGTTCCAAGATAAGTCACACATCCAATGTTTTGAGTGTGAAAAATTTGATCATTACGCTGCCGAATGTCGAAGTCATATCCAGTGCCACAACTGCAAGAAGTTTGGACACTATGCAACAAACTGCAGGAGCAAGAAGAAGGTCGAGGATTCAAATCTCACTCATACCCATGAAGGTGAAGAGCTGACTTTGCTACTATCCCATTGTACAGAAGATGTGCGGACAGTGTTGATGCTGAATGAAGGGAAGGTATTTCTAAACTTGATATAGAAGGGAGAGAAGACACTGGAACAGCCAATAGAATGGTACCTAGACAATGGGGCAAGCAATCATATGACGGGTACATACTCCATGTTTCATGTGCTAGATGAAAAAATACATGGTATGGTGAAATTTGGAGATGGCTCAACTGTCCAGATCAGAGGAAAGGGCACAATTTTGTTGGAATGCAAGGATGGAGGTCAGAAACAGCTGTCAGATGTGTATTATATACCAAACCTTCGAAGCAACATCATGAGCTTGGTACTGCTAGCCGAAAAAGGGTGCCGAATTGAATTGAAAGGCAATTATCTGAGAGTATTTGACAGTAGTGAGCAACTATTGATAAAATCAACGAGGTCTCAAAATCGGTTGTACAAGATTCCTTTGAAAATTTGTATACCGGTTTGTATGGAGAACGGTCTGGAGGAGCCAGAGCATGGAGGACTTCATCAACGGGAAATGGAGGCAAGCCTGAAGTCGTAACGAGCAAGTCGACAGAGAAGCAAGTTGTGATGAGCAAGACGGCATAGGCAGAGGGCATGGTCGTAACGAGCCACTGCTCTGGAAGGGCATGCAACAGGCATGCGATGGTCGTAACAGGCGGCGAAGGAGGTGCACATAGGCGTGCAGCTGACTTCGGATGACCGCCTGCAGGTAGAGAAGAGCGAAGGGTTGGACCGAGTGGTCTAAGCATCGGCCCAGGTGGTCGGCACCGACCACATGCAACAGGCAAAGTCGTAGCGACCGGCACAGGAGGTGCCCACTCGCATGCAGTCATCTCCGAACGCACAGAGGAGCAAAGAGTAGTCATAGCAGGCACAACTAATGCAAAGGCTGGTCGAATCAGCAACAGCCTGAGTGGTCGACACCGACCGCATGAAGCAAGCAAAGTCGTGGCAAGCAGAGGCTCGGGAGGAGCTCTCACGCGAACAAGAGAAGGAAGTCGGAGATGGATCCCGAGGTGGCGGGAGGAAGCACGACGTGAAGGACGATGGTCGAAAGCCACACGACAGTGAAAGTAGTTGCTGGTGGAGGAAGCGTGAGCGAGGGCTGCAGGAGGAAAATGACCAGAGCAAAGGCTGTGGGAGCAGGTGCTCTAGCCCAGGAAGCCCAGTCATGGAAGAAGCAGTAGCAAGAGAGAAGGTCAACATGATCAAGAAGGGGAATCAAGACCGAGGAAGAAGATCGGCCTGATGAAAGTCACTAAACAAGATTAGGGAGAGAATGTTGGAAATAATTTTGTTTAGAAGTCGTGAACAAAGTTTTGTCATGGTCGGATACGAGTTTGACTGAAGTCACTAAACAAGATTAGGGAGAGAATGTTGGAAATAATTTTGTTTAGAAGTCATGAACAAAGTTTTGTCATGGTCGGATACGAGTTTGACTGAAGTCACTAAACAAGATTAGGGAGAGAATGTTGAAAATAATCTTGTTTAGAAGTTATATTCAATGTTTGGTCATGGTCAAAATCAAGTAGTCAAACTCGTATCTGATCATGACAAAACTTTGTTTACGACTTCTAAACAAGATTATTTACAACAGCGGTCTTCAGGCAGTGGGGCACTGGTTCTATATCAAAAACTGGGCGAGCAAAATGCTGTTGACATAGCTTATCTTCATGAGCAAAGGAAACAGACGTGCTGTCATCTTTAATTGCTGTTGATTATGAGGAAAACATGCATGTGTCAGTAAATCTGTGAAGTAGCCAGCTCGTGGTGTGTCTGGAACAATTCTGTATAGATGGCTCACCTCTGTGAAGTCTAATTAGCTGGTGTGCGCTGGAACAAACGTTTTCTGGCTGATGTCCTTCTCTGGGGACCGCTGGCTGGTATAACATATACTGCGGTTTATAAGATTGTAAATAGGGGAAATGGATGTGCATTTGTTTAGAGAGGTAACCTGTGACGATGGTGGGGTTCCTGTAAGCATATCCTTGTCGAGAACAGGCATCTGGCTGTGGAGCTGAGAGGAAGGCGAATGCGCAGTATGTTCCACAGCAGGCGAGCGTGTCGGTGTTCCTTCGATCGTGAGCATGGAAGCGACAGTTTCTTTTGGCTGAAGAGAAGGCATGGCATGGACAGTTGGAGCTGTTTCTGTTGTAATGGGAGATTTGCTACGATTTTTTTTCAAGGGAAGGGGTAGAATTCAAGGGAAGAGAAAAGAATTTATGGTCATTAGATCTCTAATCTAACAGTTTTAAATCTGGATGATAGTTAGGAAAAAACATCCGAATGATGTTTAACAAAACCCAAGAAAATAAACTCGGCTAAGTTGGCATCTGTGCTGGCTATCTCGTTTGGGGCAGCTCCATGAATAGTGATCCGGTACCTAGCAAGCGAGATGTAGGGATTAGAGACCTGTATATATTGGGCATACTGTATGTAGAGACTTCGGTATTAATAACTAATAGAGATGTACCTTGTATCAGCTGTTGTGATCCCGCATGTAGGACATTTGTAGTAGGATCCTTCACGAGTGGCCGTTCTTTTGCAAACAGTGCATGCAGTGGCGGATCCAGAGAATTTGACGAGTCTAGACGAAAAACAGAGTCTAAATAACAAGCGCTCAGAAATATAGATTATAATACAAGCAAAATATGACAACCACATTAGATTGCTCCGATTCTAACTGCATCCATCAGGGCAAACATGCAAATATGGAGTATCAGAACATCCAAATATGCTATGCATTCCATGGAACTGCCATGCATTCCATCAGGACATCATAATACGAGCCCGGGCAGGGCCCAGGGTCGCCGGGCCCTGGGTCCGCCAGTGAGTGCAGGCTAAATGCCACCATGGTTGTCCTGGAACAAGTTCTTTGATAGCGATGTCCACGGTGTATCTGTTTCCCTGAATTTATAAACATGTAGTCATTTGCAGGTAAAGAAATTAGATGCTTTCTTCTAAAATAGATCAGACAATGTGCATTAGATAGGACGAGCCGGATGATTTTACCAAGACAACACGAGGATTAAGACTAGATTTCTGGGACTGTAGCATTGATAGGCTCTGCTTGTATAAGTGGCTGTCCAGTCCATCTAAACTCATGTGGCATAGCTGCGAAACTACGTTGCAGACAGATGGTGGTACATATAGAATTAATGAGTGAGCACAGGATAGGAAAGTGATTAATAGTACACATGGAAAGGGTGCTGCTGTAAAAGAAATATCTATTTTGGCAATAAAAAGTGTGCAGAGCCGTCAGGAATTGCATGCACAGTGGCTGTAGAATCTTAATTTAGTTGATTATACAACCTTGTCTGTAACACTGCTGCTTCTGGGAGCATGGCAATGGTGTACCATCTGCAAATGGTGCTTCCTTGGAGAGACAGTTGTCCTGTAGGTTGTAAGCAAAGCCTTTGTTATTTCGAATATCGGCGTTACACGTAACGGGCAACAATCACAGTAGCTGGAAGGGATCATGTGGAAGGAAATCTTAAGAGCGATAAAGAAAAGGGAAGAAGTATAAATATTCACCTTTGTGTAATTTGACCGTCAGTCCAGCTAGGAGTAGGACAACTGGGCCTCGTCGTGATTCAATTTGGATGGCATCGGCATCAAATCTGATTGCAATGTGGTCCCCATAATGTGACCTCCGCATTTTTCCCTGCTATATAGCAGTTGTAAATAATGAATATGAAGCTATGGCTGTGCTGGAAGAGGACAGTGAATAAAGAACTGTTTGATGCAGAGAAACGAAACATACCTAGCATTTGTTGTTTGAATGTTGCGGATTGGTTTCTGAACACCTTTCACGTTGACTGTCTTTAAATGTGAGAGAGCCGTAACAAGGCCAATGGTATCTGCGTCGTGACAGTTGTTAGGAAAAACCTTGTGACAGTAGAAACAGGGGTTGTTCCTTTGATAGAATATAGGAGGCAGAAGTAAAGAGAAACGAAGAAGGGTGGTACCAGACAAGAGTAGCCTGTCGTTTGCTCTGGCTCTTAGAGAGTTTCAAATGAAAAAAGGCTACTTGCATATATAGGAAATCTGTCTGGAACAGGAGCAACTTCTCTAAGTTTGGTGTGAGCAGTGAATCGAGCCACAATAAAATAGTCGACAGGTCGGTAATTTGGCTTTGCATTAGTGACCTCAAAGTATTCCATATAGTATACGGAATCTTCTTTTAGTAGGAGTAAATAGCTGCAAATGGCGTTCTGGAATTTGTGCTTCCATCATAGTACCCTACAAGTAAAAGTAAAAAATTGTTAGGTAGAGTCTGGCTATTCAATGACCTGTAAAAAGGGAGGTAAATCTGATAGTAAAGAGACCTGCTCATCAAGTAGAACCATGCCCATGCGTAGAATTCGGTCAGGCTTATTTTCATCTATGTATTCAGAAACCCGAGTTAATCTTACACGGACCCACCAACGATGCGATTCTTGAGTGATATCTTTCAGCAGGCTGTACTCCATGTCTCCATCTATAGAAGAAAGCAAGCAGGTTTAATTTCGTAAAAGCAAAGAAGTTCTTCGTAACATTAGACACTGCAAGAGCAAACAGGTGTAAGAAGGGAAAACATGTGGAAGCAATGTATGAGGTAAAGAAAGGCAAGGCAGTGCAGAGGATTGAGCAAGCAGCAGGCTTAACAGTAGTGTAAGGTGCGAATAAATGAGGGACAGTTGTTGTTTTAGAACAGGTATTAGTAACAGAAAGCTGATAGAGCAAAATTGTTGGATCGAAATGGAAGACAGAGGGGGTGAATGTCGATTTTAAAATCGCCACCAAAAAGTGCCCACAAATAAATCGCAAATAAAAGACTCGGGCTTGGCCAAAAACTAGATAATGCAAGAGATAATCAAAGCATCAACTAGTACTTCTAGTCCTGGCCGCAAGGAATGGAAAACCAGCCGAGTACACAAAAGAGGAAATGTTGTTTGGCACTAAAAGTAGAAGCTTTCGGATGAGACCAAGTACCGAGAAAATAAAAAGCAAGCTGCAGTTTTCTTGCCGCATAGAACGGAAGTTCTTTTGCCGACAAAGCAAGCTGAGAGGATAAAATGCAGAAAAGCACTCCTAACCAAAAGCTACAGCCGATAAACAGGAAACTAAAAACTTCTACCCGAAAATGCAAAGAGCCAAGAGCGGAAGGTACAGGAGGAATCAATGCTTCACTGAGAGAACAAATAACCTTTGATTGATTGCTAGCACTAAAAGAGAAGCCAACCAGAATGCCAACCTGCTGGCGAAGCAATGTATGGATATGATATGCTGTTCGGAAACTGCAAGGAAAAATAAAGGGCTGCTAGAAACTTGAGAAGGAATTTCAAGGTAACATCAAGAGGACAGCAGCTCAATCATATCAGCCAAAAGCGGTTAATCTCATAACAAGTTCTGCTGGCCGAGAAGAATTGTAGAGAAATCATGCACAGAGGACTGCAGTACATGAGTACAAGCTATATGCTGCCGAAAAGAATCCAAACCGAATACATCAAGAGAATGATGGACCATCCGAAAGAGCTATAGTCTATTCCTCAATGCAATGAGTCATTCGGCCAAAGAAATAAAAAGCTTCCGATGGATGCTTGCTTCCAAGAAAAGAGACCAAGGGGTAGTTGAAAAAGTACACATGCATGGATGAACTTGTGGCTGCACCCTTCCTTAAAAAGAGAACTAGCACTTTAATCCATATTGGCCTTAGAAGAGAAACAGAGAAGAAATAGAGCTGAAGCACAGGAGAACAAATGCACAACAAAAAAAGCCTACTCAAGACATCTCAAACACGAAATTTCTTCAATTTAGACAAAGAGAGATGAATGATTACATATGTGTTCTTACATCACTCTCATTTTCATCCTCTCAATTTATGCTCATTTCATTGCATGGAGAGATCCAAATAAAACCCTAACTCTTACACCTACTCTCTCAATTTTCTCCACTAGAGAGCATCCTCTATTTATAGCCTCCACTAATGGGTTTACAACACACTTTACCCATTAGGTCACCACTTACTCGATGCTTTATCCAAATCCGCTTCCTTTAGTGCAGCTTTCCATTTTTACCGAAACGCCCCTCGCGTACCTTCCAGGAAGCTTCCTCCTTTCTTGCATTGCAAGCCCCGCAGCCACCTCGAGCTCTCGCCGTCTTCGACACCTCCCGACCATTCTGACCTCAGCACCACCTGCGCCTAGTCCGGTCCACCGTGTCTCGCCACGACTCCGCCTCGATGTCCTGCAGCCAACACAGACAAGAAACTGTAGGATCGTCGATGGCAATCAGAGGGGGGGTGAATGATTGCAACGTCTAGCGGAAGCTTTTCAAAATTTATTATTATTTTTAAACCTGCAAATCACAGAAACTCACACAAAAAATATCCAACTACAATGTATGCAAAACAATCTATATATGTATATATATTTGATGCATGCATGAATCAAAAGGTTAGAAGCTTAACGTTTTTTAAAAAAAAACAAAATCTAATTAGCCTTACCTAATTACCTTTTCTCACCTAACCATCTTTACTCTTCTCAATGTAACAAAAAGTCATGGCCACGTATGCATGTATGTATGCCAATCATCTGATCAAAAGCATATATGTGTCTTACTGTCTTTACACGTGATGGAGTAGATCAAAGCCTCCTGGACGTGGTGAGTTGGTGACCGGGCGTGCACTCGGCCGGGAGCAGCGGCGTGCGGGAAACAGCGCTCATGCACGCGGCTCTAGGCGCATGGATTGTGGGACATGCGACATCCCTTTCCGTGTACAGCTGACGCGCATAAGACGGCGGGAATAGTCTGGAAACTCACGATGGCCGGATGTTGCTCGGTCGGGGGGAACGCGTGCTGCTTTTTGCTTGGATGACGGGTTGTGTGTTGCTTCGGCTGCCTCTGGAGAGAGCGCCCGAGAATTCAAAACCAATCGCTGCACGAGCACGAAAAACGGAGAGCAAAACGCCTCCGCAATCCTTTTCTTCCCAAAACCAGACAGCACCTTCGGACCAAAAAGCCGTGCAAAATCTTAGGACTGGACAACCTTTTTATACGGCCGCTACGCCCGTTTTCTTTTCCAAAAGCTATATCCGACTAGTAATCCTATCCCATGCCGCCGCTATCTCTAATACGAACTCATTTCTTCTCTTCAATCTACTAGAAACCCTAATACCACTCATCCAATTGGGCCTAGGCCTTTTTAACTCAACCAGACTTTTAGCCCACTACTATTTAAGGGACCCGAAACCCTTCCTAACACGGGTTTTTACTCCTGACTTTTCAACTCATCGCGTGTCGAAGCCTCCAGGACCGCACCTCCTATATCTTCTCCACGCATCATCTATTTTTGATCTCCATGTGCTCCAGCGTGAGCCCGACCACCTCGTGACATCCTCGACCGCCCGGACCTCAGATTTCCCCCTCCTAGTCCCGGTCTTCCTCGTCACCGACCATGCCCGTCTCCACGCCCAACCTGCACATGCAAAGACCAAAGAATATTTTTCCCGGCACAAGTTCTCACCAACTTGACCGATATTAGTCCACGTACACACGCACACGCCTCAAATAACATTATTAAGCAATGTTGTCAATTATTCATCATCATAAAAATTCTAAATCTAGCCACATGGTCTAACAATCTCCCCCTTGATGAATACATTGACAACACCGTAAGATAGTATGATGAATTAGCTTCAAATAGATATAAGTGAAGAACTGAAGCCGAAAAAAAAAATTAATCCATAAATCCCAAATTTCTCCCCCTCAACACAAGAGAGCAAATTTCTTCAATATCTCACAAAGCACACCAAATCTCTCCCCCTTTGGCAATGTAATCATCAAGAACTTTCAAAGAAGAACTATTCTACAAAGAAGCAACGAGAATAAAAATCTAGAAGCTTTGTAGATTATCCAAGTCACTTTGAATTGATTTAGTAATTTAACCAAGCCATATTTTTTAGTAGAGCTATCTAGATCATATAAAGCCATATATCACATAGCAATGTCAAAACAAATTTTTAATATGATTAAGCAATTTATGTCAATGACAGGCATATCAAAAATGACCAAACCAATATAGAAAGCACAATGAGATATCACAACGAAAAGTCAAAACCTAAAAGTGAAGCAAATTTTAACTCTAGACGGGCTAGCAGTCTCATGTAACAACTTATTACTCCACACTCAATTTTTAGGCATGTGGCATGCTTGTAGCATACTTCTTTTCATAATGACATATTTTTCTTCTTCTTCTTCTTTTTTTGATGGTGGCATGCTTGAAGCATACTTCTTTTCATTTTGCGCACTTTTGTGCCTTTTTTTTCACCATGGCATGCTTGAAGCATACATCTTTTCATTTTTTTATATATATTTTTTAATAACATGCCAAATTGAGTGATCATAAGAGTTGGAACATGAAACATGCGAGCCTCATAACCAAGAGTTAAAATAAGACTCACAATCAAGTTAATCTTTTTCGATGGACATCGCAAAGTAATAACTATAATCAATCTAGTCAAAGTATTTCACCATGTCATACTTTTAATTCAAATGTAGTAATTTAATTATAAATAGTCCTGATCAAAGCTACACAACATATGAATAGATATGATAAAGATAGCTCCACAACTCATTTAAATTTGATGGCTTGGACTTGTTAATTTAATTGACAAGTATAATAAACAAAGCTTCCTAAATTCTTAAACATCAAGCTCCCCCTCAGAATAATCCCATAGGATGTACCACGCCCAACTCACTTCGCAAAAGAGCAAAACGTGCAGAATCAAGCGGTTTTGTGAGAATATCAGCAACTTGAGAATCTGAATCAATAAAGTGCAAAACGACATCTCCCTTTTCCACATGGTCTCTAAGGAAATGATACCGAATATCAATGTGTTTGGTTCTTGAATGTTGCACAGGATTTTTGGCAATACTAATAGCACTAGTGTTATCACAAAAAAGTGGTACACTATCCAATTCTAAGCCAAAATCCTTAAGTGTAGCTGTCATCCAAAGCAATTGTGAGCAACAAGAAGCGGCAGCTACATATTCAGCCTCAGCAGTGGAAAGTGCAACAGACAATTGTTTTCTAGAAGTCCATGAAACAAGAGATGTGCCTAAAAAGTGACAAGTACCAGAGGTACTCTTCCTATCAATTCTACAACCCCCAAAGTCTGCATCTGAAAAAGCTCTAAGGGTAAGACATGAAGAAGAAGAATACCATAAGCCAAATTCTAAAGTTGACTGAAGATACCTGAAAATTCGCTTTACCGCCTGACGATGTGAAGCACGCGGGGAAGCCTGAAAACGAGCACACAAACACACAGCAAAGTGTATGTCTGGCCTCGAGGCAGTGAGATACAAAAGAGAGCCAATTATGCTTCTATATTCCTTTTGATCAACAGGCTCTCCATCCTCATCATGATCCAATACTGCAGTAGATCCCATTGGTGTGGAGATTGGTTTTATTGTACCCATGTCGAAACGACGAAGCAGATCCTTGGTGTACTTAGTCTGATGAACAAAAGTACCCAATTTTGATTGCTTGATCTGAAAGCCTAGGAAGAACGTGAGTTCTCCCATCATGCTCATCTCAAATTCGCTGCTCATAGTATCTGAAAACTTAGAAACAAGAGCATGAGAGGAACCACCAAAGATGATATCATCCACATATATCTGAACGAGTAAAAGATCATTGCCATGCTTGAGAGTAAATAATGTTTTATCTACCTTGCCCATTTGAAAATCATTTTTAAGCAAATATGATTTAAGCCTATCATACCATGCTCTAGGTGCTTGTTTTAAACCATATAAAGCTTTGGACAGTTTGTAAACATGATCAGGAAATTTAGGATTTTCAAAGCCAGGTGGTTGTTTCACATAAACTTCTTCCTCAATATAGCCATTAAGAAAAGCACTTTTAACATCCATTTGATATAGTTTAAAACCCTTAGAAGCAGCAAATGCTAAAAGAATTCTAATGGCTTCTAATCGAGCAACAGGCGCAAAAGTTTCACCAAAATCAAGACCTTCTACCTGGGTAAATCCTTGAGCAACAAGTCTAGCTTTATTTCGAATAACGACACCATCTTCACTTTGTTTATTCTTAAAAACCCATTTAGTTCCAATAATATTATGACCATGAGGAGGTGAAACTAAAGTCCAGACTTTATTCCGCTCAAAATTTTCTAATTCCTCATGCATGGCATTAATCCAAGACTCATCAGATAAAGCGTGACTTACATCATGGGGTTCAAAAGAGGAAACAAAAGCAGCATGAGCATATGAAGCATTAGAGTTATACCTGTTGCGAAGAACTCTCGTATTTAACTCACCAATCATTTGTTCAGGGGGATGACGTCGTTGAATATGCAGGGGAGCCTGTGGGGTCGGTGGTGACGTAGGTGTAGCAGTAATGGCCTCTACCTCATGAGAGATAGGAGCAGAGCCATTAGCTGTAGACTCCATCGGTGTAGATACATGTGTTGAAATGTGAATCGGGGACTCCCTTTCATCATCGTCAGAGTCATAAAAGATGTCTTCGAGTGTGTCAGTAATCTGTATACCTGCATTGTCAGGTCTAGTACTAGGACTAGCCTCATCAAAAGTGACCTCGCAGGTCTCAACAATTTTGTTAGTTTCTAGGTTGAGTACACGATAACCTCGAGTGTGAGCTGAATATCCAAGAAAAACGCCATCTGATGATCTAGATTCAAATTTATCAAGATTGCCATGTTTAAGAATAAAGCATCGACATCCAAACACCCTCAAGTGAGAAATATTAGGGGTAAGACCAAAACGAAGCTCATAGGAAGTTTTATGCAATTTAGCTCGCAAAAATACTCTATTAGAGATATAGCAAGCAGTAGAAACAGTTTCAGCCCAAAACTTCCTAGGTGTACCATGTTCATTAAGCATTGTTCTAGCCATCTCAACTAATGTTCTATTTTTACGTTCTACAACACCATTCTGTTGTGGCACACGAGCTGACGAAAATTGATGATGTAATCCCTTTTCAGCACAAAAAGAAGCAAATGATGCATTCTTGAATTCAGTTCCATTATCACTTCTAATTGCTCTAAGTGCTCCTGGATGCTCATTAGCAAGTCTAAGAACAAGTTCTCTAAAATGACCAAAAGTTTCATCCTTAGATGCCATAAAATAGACCCAAGAGTATCTAGAGAAATCATCAACAATAACAAGAACATACCATTTACCTCCAGCAGACTGAACCCTAGAAGGACCTACAGTGTCCATGTGCAACAATTGACCCGGAGCATCAGTCATAACAAGTGTGAGTGGAGGATGTGATGATGAAACCATTTTACCATGGCGACAAGGTGAACAGACCAAATCCATTGACTTTTCAATTTTAAGACTAGGTATTCCTCTAACAAGATGCATATTACTAAGTCGAGCAAGATGATCAAAGCCAATATGTCCTAGTCTACGGTGCCAGTGAAATAAGTCCTTAGAATCAGATGAAACAAGACATCTAAGATTAGAAGATGATGAATATGAGAAGTCACTCTTAAACAGACGACCAACTCGAATAATTTTGCATACTAGATTTCCAGATGGATCTAAAATGCAACATGAATGCTTTTTAAAGCTCACCTCAAGATTATCGTCTATCAACTGTGAAACTGAAAGCAAATTGTAGCTCAACTTACTGACAAGTGCGACGTCTTTTAAGATGAATTTGTCGTTGACACGCACATTACCTTTTGCAAGAACTCGTCCTTGAGCATTGTCCCCAAAAGTGATCATCTCATCACCGGTAGCACGTGTGAGGGAGGAGAACCATCGTGAATCTCCGGTCATGTGGCGAGAGCAACCGGAGTCAATGAACCATATATTCTCCTTCCGCTTGTAGCGAGCCTACAAAGCACGAACAATCGTCGGTATCTTAGTACTGGGGTTAGTAAAATAAGATTTAGGAATCCAATACTGAGATACACGGCGAACAGGAGTAGCAAAACTAGAGCCAGAATCACGTGCATGTGGATGATCAGAATGCCAAAAAGAGCATGAACTATTTGAATTAAATCCCAATCTAGCATGTGAAGTAGATTTAAGGCCATCATAAAAGTTCTCTAAAAACATAGCTTTCGCATTTGATCTAGGAACAAAAGACAATGCACGTTTTTGTCTTAAATCATTCAACCTTTCCTTCCTTTCTTTCTTAGCCTGCCTAAAACAAAATTCATGCAAGTGCCCATCTCTTCCACAGTAGGTGCAATGAAATTTAACATAACTAGAATTCTTTTGAGATGATGAGCTAGCACCTACATTATTATTCGTTGAACTTTGCACAAAGCCAGCAGATTTAAACACAGTTTGTTTTACTTCAGATTTTACTTCAATTTTTCCAGGTTCAAGAACCTTAACAACATTAGGAGGATTATTCTTAGCATGCTCAACAAAGTTAAATCCTAGACCACGATTTTTCACACTTGTTTTTGATTTGTCTATAATCATATTTAGATTTTTCTTACCAAAAGAGAATCTCTCTAAAGTGTCTTTAAGGTACTCATTTTCCTTAGCCAAAGTGGTACAAGTAGTGCATTTAACATGTTCATTCACAAAATTCTTGGGAGCACTAGATTGAGACAATTTTTCCTTTTCAGCAAAATCATTCAATTGTCTAGTTAAAGCGTCAATTTCAATATTTAACTTGGGACAATTTGAGCAAGACATGTTTTCATGATAAAGCATTTGTTGAATAGATTCCTGAGATGAATTAAGTCTAGCTTCTAGCAATTCACAATTAGAGCAAGCTTTAGATTGAGCATTTGAAATACTTGACTCTAAACATGCAGAAGAACAAGATTTGAGCTTATCAATTTCATCATTAACAATTTTTAATTTTTCATCACAAGAATTATGTATCAATTTTAATTCATCAAATTTATCAGTTACATCTCTAAGTTGATCCAGATTTGATGCACTAATAGATCTAACAGCCTCCAACTCAGAATGTAAAACTTGACAAGACTCACATGATTCATCATCAGGAATTAAAGCTCTAAGTCTATTAATTTCAGAATTTAGACTTTCAACAACACAATTATTTTCTTTCAATTTCTGTTTTGTCTTTTTTAATTCAATAGCAAGTTTAATCAAACCATCTTCAAGCTCATCATATGATGGTCTTACCTCATCGGGATCACTGTCGTTGTCATCATTGTTGTTGCCTGTCATGAAGCACATGCCCGTGAAATCATCATTGTTCTTCTTCTTTCCTTTAGCATCATCGTCATCACGGTCATCATCGTCACAACTCTCATATTCCACATCGCTCAAGTCAAGACTCTCGAGGGCAGCTAGGACCTTTTCAGCAAACTTGCGACGAAAATTTCCACCTTTGGTGTTGTTGTTCTTGGATGGCCGACGACGATAATTCTTGTCTTCTTTGATCATCTTCCCCTTGAGCTTGGGACAATCCATCTTAATGTGGCCAGGCTCGCCACACTCATAGCATCTGATCGGACCTGACATGCCTCCTCGCTTTCTCATCCTCACATTGTTGAGTGCCTTGTATGCTCGTGAGGAGATCAATACCAAGTCTTCTTCAGGAAGCTGTTCGAACTGTTCCTCTGAAAGAGAAGACAAGGCAGACAAAGAAACACAAGACAGAGCACTCGACGAAGTCGCCTGCACGGGGTTAGTCATAAGTGCTAAAGGTGAAGATTTATCAATCTTAGATGGCAAAGCTTCCATCTCATAGGTTTTCAATCTAGAATAAAGATCATCCATGGTTAAAGTATCTAGATCGACAGTTTGATTAATAGTTGTGACAACCATCAACCACTCAGAACCTAAAGATCTCAAAATTTTAGTTGCATTATCTTCATCAGCAGGAATAACACCAACACCGCGTAGATCACTCAATATTTTCTCAAATCGAGCAAAGAGATCATCAATGGATTCATTAGGTTTCATAGCAAAATTAGAATATTCTTTTTGATAAAGATTTTTACGCACCTTCTTGATTTTAGTGGTTCCTTCATGATAATCGCAAAGAGTTTTCCAAATTAAATGGGCAGAATTAATATGAGCTACACGATCAAATTCTTTACGAGAAATTCCTTGAAACAGCAAATTACGAGCTTGAGCATTTAAATTAACATCTGCTTTATTTAAATCAGTAACAACAGCAGGAACCTCATATGGAGTAGAAACTTTATTCCAAACATCACTACCTTGAGCCTCAATATAAGCTTGCATCCGACACTTCCAAAAAGCAAAATCAGTACCATCTAGCATGGGGGGACGATTCACATACCTCTCTGACGCCATAGCAACCTGCTCTGATACCACTTGTAGGATCGTCGATGGCAATCAGAGGGGGGGGGGTGAATGATTGCAACGTCTAGCGGAAGCTTTTCAAAATTTATTATTATTTTTAAACCTGCAAATCACAGAAACTCACACAAAAAATATCCAACTACAATGTATGCAAAACAATCTATATATGTATATATATTTGATGCATGCATGAATCAAAAGGTTAGAAGCTTAACGTTTTTAAAAAAAAACAAAATCTAATTAGCCTTACCTAATTACCTTTTCTCACCTAACCATCTTTACTCTTCTCAATGTAACAAAAAGTCATGGCCACGTATGCATGTATGTATGCCAATCATCTGATCAAAAGCATATATGTGTCTTACTGTCTTTACACGTGATGGAGTAGATCAAAGCCTCCTGGACGTGGTGAGTTGGTGACCGGGCGTGCACTCGGCCGGGAGCAGCGGCGTGCGGGAAACAGCGCTCATGCACGCGGCTCTAGGCGCATGGATTGTGGGACATGCGACATCCCTTTCCGTGTACAGCTGACGCGCATACGACGGCGGGAATAGTCTGGAAACTCACGATGGCCGGATGTTGCTCGGTCGGGGGGAACGCGTGCTGCTTTTTGCTTGGATGACGGGTTGTGTGTTGCTTCGGCTGCCTCTGGAGAGAGCGCCCGAGAATTCAAAACCAATCGCTGCACGAGCACGAAAAACGGAGAGCAAAACGCCTCCGCAATCCTTTTCTTCCCAAAACCAGACAGCACCTTCGGACCAAAAAGCCGTGCAAAATCTTAGGACTGGACAACCTTTTTATACGGCCGCTACGCCCGTTTTCTTTTCCAAAAGCTATATCCGACTAGTAATCCTATCCCATGCCGCCGCTATCTCTAATACGAACTCATTTCTTCTCTTCAATCTACTAGAAACCCTAATACCACTCATCCAATTGGGCCTAGGCCTTTTTAACTCAACCAGACTTTTAGCCCACTACTATTTAAGGGACCCGAAACCCTTCCTAACACGGGTTTTTACTCCTGACTTTTCAACTCATCGCGTGTCGAAGCCTCCAGGACCGCACCTCCTGTATCTTCTCCACGCATCATCTATTTTTGATCTCCATGTGCTCCAGCGTGAGCCCGACCACCTCGTGACATCCTCGACCGCCCGGACCTCAGATTTCCCCCTCCTAGTCCCGGTCTTCCTCGTCACCGACCATGCCCGTCTCCACGCCCAACCTGCACATGCAAAGACCAAAGAATATTTTTCCCGGCACAAGTTCTCACCAACTTGACCGATATTAGTCCACGTACACACACACGCCTCAAATAACATTATTAAGCAATGTTGTCAATTATTCATCATCATAAAAATTCTAAATCTAGCCACATGGTCTAACAGAAACAAATCACATAGCACCGCTCGAAATACGTAATCACAATTAGTCATCAGTGAATCGTACTCAAAGCCCAAACCGATCGAAACGAAAAAATAAACGTCGTAAGCACGTCCGACCGCGTTCGATCAGGTCCGACCGAAACCGACTGCACCACACAATCGACATGGCTCGAACCACTCAAACCAAACTCAAACTTACTCGAACACGTGTCAATTACTCATCACACAACCGGGGTCACCTCCAAATGGTCTCTCAAAAATATACGACCGTAACATTAGACACTGCAAGAGCAAACAGGTGTAAGAAGGGAAAAAAAATGCGGAAGCACTGTATGAGGTAAAGAAAGGCAAGGCAGTGTAGAGGAGTGAGCAAGCAGCAGCCATAACAATATTGTAAGCTGTGAATAAATGAGGGACAGCCGTTGTTTTAGAACAGGCATTAGTAACAGAAAGCAGATAGAGCAAAACATACGACAATTATGGGGAAAATAAGTTGGCAGAGCGGCATGGAAACAATAAGATAAGCAGATAGCAGCAATGCAGCGTCGAAATCATCAAAGACAATTAAATAGGTAGTCATGGGCAGTAAACCGTACATGTTTTTCAACTGCAATTTGTATCCATTGTAAGAAGTGCAACAGCAATGAAAGCAAGGAAAGTATTTCATGGTAAACTATATTCCTTGTTGTTGAACCGATTGTCCCATCTTTATTTTCTATCAATATTGTCAATCCCTTCTTTGATGTGACTCTAGAAACAGCAACATAGAATTGGCCATGTGTAAATACAGGATTTCTGAGATAAATTCCAATTCTGGCTAATGTCTTGCGCTGGCAAATTTTATAGTCATCGCATAAGAAAGCATAATTGGGAACTGTCGTCTTTGTAAATTAAACGGCCATCTCGAGCTTGTTCCATTAAGGACAATACGTGGTATGCAAACCATTTCACCAATATGTCTCCCAGTGATGATCTTTGCTTCCAAGACCCGATCACCCAATATAGTTAATATAGGACGCGTACCATTGCATAAACCAAGAGTTTGGTTAATATTTCTAAGAAGAACCGGTGCACCAATCTTAAGAGAGAGGCAATGTTGAGTGAAATTGTTTAAGGTGGTAGAATTAAGGAATTCCGGTGGGTACAGAATGTCGATATCCATAGGCTGCTCATGTGCATTGGCAATGGTATCATAGCAAAATAACTTTTGGCTCCCGGTATCATCGACAACAGAGTTGACAGGACAAACGATAGCACGTTGAGCTAAATAGGTATGATCAGTATAATTACTGTGGAAATCGTCATATACAATATTAGTTATCGCAGCTATTGTATCGCCTTCTATCTTAAGCAGCAGTTCTTGGGGTATATGAATCCATGTTTGGTCTGTACTTTCTGGTTCATTATGTGTAGGTACTCGACCTTCACCTATATCAAGGACCCACTGGGCAAAGTCCTCCATTTCAGCCTTTTCCTCTAAGGATAAACCAGGGTTTGCAAGGTGCATGTTAAATGTTAGATACATCACGTCAACATGTTTCCAAGTGGTGATTTAACAAGTGAAGCTGCTATTATATTATCTCGTGTGCCACCCTCAATAACAAGAAGGATCTGTCTAAAATCAGCACCTAATAGAATTGGTTTCCCACCAAATGGACTATCGACGTTAGCTGGATCGTCAAGTGAGAGTATATCACGTAGAGTCCGATCAAGAGCTTCGAAGCAAAAGCGGTGTGTCATCGGAGCCTCATCCCACAAAATCAAAGTAGCTTTTCGCATTAATTCCCCAAGCATAGTACCTCTCTTTACATTACATATGCTTCTTTCATGAACATCAAGCGGTATGCGAAACCTGGAATGAGCAGTTTGGCTAGATGACAATAACAGGGCTGCGACTCCAGACGATGCTACAGGTAGGACTATCTAGGACTCAGATCTGAGCTTTGCAATGATAGCATTCCATAAGAACGTTTTCCCCGTTCCTCCATGTCCAGAGATGAAATATACACATTTTTACTTTTGTGTTATGTTAAACATTACCCTATCGTATATTATACGTTGTTCATCATTGAACATAGTATACATGGCATTGGCTTGTATAGAAAGGTCATCTCTGTCATAAGACATTTCTTCAAGGGCCAATCTATTACGACATCATCATTTAGTACCTCAGATGTCATCGCAAGGTTATATGACGACGTCGATAACCCATTACTGAGAAACGTGGTGTTGAGCTGACATAGGAATTAATTCTGTAATACAGTCTCAGGAATAATGTAATCTCTATTTCCAAGAGAAACATGGATTCTATACACAATACCATCAACCATATATCTCCAATACCTAACGAACAAAGTTGGACATCACTGACTTCACAGTAGGCTACAACTGTCATAAATAGATTTCTTAACTAATACGCCGTTGTCCATATAATTGCTTCAACAGATAGAGAAGCTCATTCAACATCATCACCAACGAGGCCACGCGCTTGGCACGCTTCACGATAACTGGTATGGACGATACCATGGTATGTTCGAATGTCCTCATAGGATTTGGCACCACGAACAACCATAAGTAACATCCGTGAGTAAAAAGGTTCACCAGCAGCAGGGTGAATATGACATAGCCTGCCAATTTTTGTTGCTTTCTTTCCGACCAGACCCTTCTATTAGGAATCCAAGTCCACTTGGTTGGGAGTTCGCAATATGTAAGGTCTCTAGCTGATGGTGATCTTTGATTAGCAACAAATCATTCTGTGAGCATAGTCTTACTTGAATCAATATCTTCTACAATATTATTTAGATCTGAATCTTCATGATATGTGACTATATGCATGCCTGGCATATGCACAAACAATTGCTCGACAGTTGGTGTTCTACCATGAATATCAAACCCAAATACTCTCCAATTTGATTCACATGACGATGAATATCTTGATTTAATATATTCAGCAATTTCATCAATGCCTTGGACCTTTGTATGTATATTTTTGTTGCTTGGGCTAGGTAAGGTATCCGTAGTGGGTACAGCTGTATGGCACAGGTCAATATGTGTTGTGCTATTGATAGGGATAGCAGACGCACCTTTCATTGGCATGAATGTTTGCACTGTCTTGAACATTTGTAGCCAAATTGGTTGGTTTGGTAATGGTACGTAGGGTCATGCCAACACAATCATGGCCCTTTGTGATGTATTTGAAAAGACACTTCACAAGATACGTCTTATTGCACCATTCCACATTTATATGGGCCTGGTATTTCTTTAGCAAAAGTAGGTTATGAGGAACAACCCATATGTTAAGTCTGACTCCATGTTTAACAACAAATCTACCATCATCACCTCATCGATAAATAGCGAATCCATCGTGGTCAAGTGATGTCTCAAAATGGAAAGGTTTTGGATATTTTTCTTTGGCCAATGGCCTTCTTTGATACAAGGACACATAGGATTAAGAGTACCACATGGGCTGTAAATCATGAACTCATCAACAAGAGCATAGCCCAATTGGTTAGTTGTTATGTCAGGTAGTTCATCTAAGATCAGATTAGTAATGAAAGATGGCGAGGGGTCTCTATCTTGTGTAGCTAGCCATGCCAATATATGGGCATGTGGTAGTCCTCTCTTTTGGAATTCGACAGTATGCACAATTGTGAAATAGGGATTAACAAGTTAGAAACACAAATAGGCAAGGATGTACAGGAATGGTAGAATAGAGGAATAAACATTAAAGTGGCCAGACCTACACGTACAGGGCCAAACGATGATCCATCTTTTATGTCCGTCAATAATTCATCTAGTTTCATGTGGTAAACACGCGTGACCATATCAGATCTATTGTGTGCTTTTTGGCCTGGTTCATAACGTATTGCATCAGCTATTTCTGGCCATTTAGCATTGCACGTGGAAGTAGTGAACAAGTGTGGTGGCCCATAGGTTCGACAAATTGCAAGGGAGTCATGGTAATTCTATACCATGTATCTCTTATCGCCTGTAAAGCTAGCTGGTAACATAGTTTTTATACTGATATCCTTGCCCATATGATTTCCTTTATAAATAGCATCTGATATGCCTTGGTATGTTTCTGAACGAAGCTTATCTTGATTAAAGAAATGAAATGATAGATGACTTGCTTCAATACTACATGAATATGCATTAACGGTTTACTAATCCAAAAGCCTACCGCAACACATGAATGGATTCAGTTCATCTTTACGATAATGAACATGATAACAACAGTACTCCAACATTGAGACATCTTCACGTGTTTCGAGAGGTTGTTCATCAATATCCCTCAATTTCATGCACAGATGAAAACCTCTATCACCATAAGGGAAAAGTAGTGGATATTGTAATGACATGATAGCCAGATGAACAAGCGAGATGTGTTTGAATTCACCTGAGTGTGTCTACACGACCACATCAAACTGAGAAGCATCGACAGATATATCGTCGACCACCAAAGCCGCTAACTCAGATGATGCCAATAGAGTGTAACAGTTATCACCAATCTTCTATGGGCCAATTAGCCTGATAGCAATTTTATGAGTGGTAAGTGAGAGTAATCTATCACGTGCTAACCTGAATTGCTTAACAATAGGATTGCAACAATAAAGCATTGAAATAATAGCTGCGACTATATTTGGGTCAGGTTTATCTTTTTCTGAACCATCAAATTCAAAAAAGTCCAAACTGTTCTATAGCTCAAAGGCTATGTCATAAATGTAAGGCCCCGAGGCCAGCGTAACGCCTCGAAAACCCTTCTCCTTGCTTATTCACTTAATTTTGCATAAGTCATTATGCCGATTGTTAGAATTGATTCGTGTGGCCAAGAAGAGGTCATTTATTAAGGATGGTGAAATCGGTGTTACCAATGTTGATCCGACTGATCTGTGGTGCGAGAGGGAAAGAGAGAAGGAAGGGATGGAGGGAGGGAGATTAAGTGTGTAGAATTCGATCCGCGAGTGTAAATGACGAAATCACTAAATGTTTGGATTGGTTAAGCACCGGGACAATGGGAAGTTGCCTGGTGAGACAGGAATTGGTTATGTCGGATTGGGCATAGGGCGATGCCATTTGCTCATATATAAATATGTAGCATTAGCAATGAATTGAAATGATTAATGCTTATTCAGGTGGTGGTTCGAGTCTGGTGCCGTCCACACACCGTTCGCCAGGTTAACAGGCATGTGCATGGTAGAACAGTGAACTATGTGAATGTTTGTTAGTCGTGTTTTCATGCTATGGTTTATAGTATTTATAAGATAATGTATATGATTATATGCTAATCATACCTTGATGAGTACTGCTTATGATTAGACATCCACATTTGAAGAATGTTGCATCATGCAAAATGCATAAGAGCTAGGTCGGTGAAAAAGTCATATGACTAGTCCGGAGTGCTCTTGAATAAGACCTACAGAGGTAGGCACCTCCACGGGAGGGAGGAAGAGGGTGATATCAACGGGTGTACCCCCCGCTATACCGGTATAAGCTACAGTTACAGATACATTGCATGGTATTGCATTACATAAAAATGACAGAGAAAGTGATATAGTTAAAGAGAGTTATGAGTTTACCGTTACAGATTTTATTTACAATTCACAGTCATAGAATTGATTTACAGTCTATAGACATAGAATGGGTTTACAGTTTTATAATTACATATTTGACTTACAGTTCACAATTTATAGACATTCCAGTGGACTGGTGAATGTGAGCGCAGTTTCAATATTTTGAAAGAGAAGTTAGTAATTGCTCCTATTCTCACTCTTCCTGAGCCAGCAAAGCATTTCATGGTCTATTGGATGCATCGTGAGTGGGTTTGGGTTGTGTGCTCATACAAGATAGTGAAGTGATCACTTATGCCTCGCGACAATTAAAGAAACATGAGCAGAATTACCCAATTCACGATTTAGATCTGGCCGCAGTAGTTTCCGCTCTAAAGATTTGGAGGCATTATTTGTATGGAGAATCATGTCATATTTTCACTGACCATAAGAGCCTCAAGTACATCATCACTCAGAAAGAGTTAAATTTGAGGCATAGAAGGTGGTTCGAACTAATCAAAAACTATGATCTCACTCTCAAGTACCATCCAGGCAAAGCAAATGTGGTTGCTGATGCCCTTAGTCGCAAGATGACACCCTCCACTCTAGGTTGTTAGGTTGCTAACTTTGAACGAATAAGAATTTCCTATTGCTATGCTGGTACAGCACAGGTTGAGACACAGTTGTTGCTAGAATCAGCAATTTCAGAACGGGTGAAAGAAGCACAACAACACAATCAGTTGCTTCAAAAAGTAAGAAAGCACCTCGATGAAGGAAAATTGGGGGATTTCAGACTTGATGAGTCAGGCGCATTGCGGTTTAGGGGCTATCTTTGCGTGCCACAAAAGGCCCAAGTTAAGGACGATATTTTAAGAGAGGCTCATCGTACCCTATACACGGTACATCCTGGCAAGACCAAGATGTATCAAGATTTGAAAAAGAGCTTTTGGTGGAAGAGAATGAAAGTGGATGTCACCCAATATGTAGCATCTTGTGGGATTTGCCAACAAGTGAAGGCTAATCATAAGCATCTCGCTGGACTAATGCAGCCTTTATATGTTCCTCAGTAGCCATGGGATGATGTTACCATGGACTTCGTAGTCAGCTTGCCTCATACCCAGTGAGGTAAGGATGCGATTTGGATAGTGGTGGACCAATTCAATAAGTCCACGCACTTCATCCCTATTCATACGATGAATTCGGCGAGTGATTTGGCACCTGTCTATATGCGTGAAATAGTGAGATTGCATGGTGTGCCTAAGACGGTAGTTTCGGACAGAGATGCTAAGTTTGTCTCCAAGTTTTGGGAGAACTTGCAAAGTGCGTTGGGCACAAAACTCCAATTTAGTACCGCTTTCTACCCACAGACGGATGAGTAGTCCAAATGCACCATTCAAACACTGAGGACATATTGAGGTCCTGTGTTTTGTCATGGAAAGGTAGCTGAGAAGATCAGTTGGCACTCACGGAGTTTGCCTACAACAACAGCTACCACTCCAATGTTCGGGCCGTGCCATTTGAGGTTTTGTATGGGTGGAAGTGTAGATCACCACTTTGTTGGGATGCCGTAGGTGAAAAGGCAGTTCTGAGTCCAGATTGGGTCCAGCAGGCAGTGGAATGAGTGGCGAAAATTAGACAAAATCTGCTAGCTGCCCAGAGTAGGCAGAAGAGCTACACGGATGTTAGGAGGCAAGACTTAGAGTTCGAAGTGGGGGAGCAAATGCTTTTGAGAGTGTCTCCCACTAAAGGAATTATATGATTTGGTACCAAAAGGAAACTTAGCCCGCAGTACATTAGGCCATTTCCAATCCTGGCATGAATTGGAAAGTCAGCTTATTGCTTGGATCTTCCTGAGTCTATGTGAGGAGTGCACAATGTATTTCATATTTATATGTTGACAAAGTACTTAAGAGATTCGGAACATGAGATTGTTCTAGAACCATTGTCCCTTAAGCAAGACCTCACCTTCGAGTCTCGTTTAGTTCAGATTTTGGAGGAATCGGAGAAAGTGTTGAGGTACAGAGCATTAAAGTATGTTAAACTTCTGTGGTCGCATCAGTCTGAGCGAGAAGCAACGTGGGAATTGGAATCTCACATGCACAAGAAGTACCCAGAGTTGTTCTCTATGGGTATGAGTTAGAGTTGTTTTCTGTTCGACTCGGTTCATTTGTTTTTACGTAGAGTACCGAGTTTCAGAATTCGGGGTCGAATTCTGTTAAGGGAGGTAGAATATAATACCTAGGCCGGAAGAGGCCTAGCCCGGCCCACACTATGCCCCATATAAGGGAGGGAGCCAAGTGGAGGAGGCAAAAGCCATTTTGGCTTCTCCCCTGTGCTTACCTCGCTGTCGTCGCTTTCTCACGTGCTTGCTGCCGCTGCTCGCCTAGCCGCCGACACCGCCACTCGCCAGCGTCCAAGGCCACCGTTCTTGCCCTCCAGCCGTCATCGTATCTGCCGCCTCGCCTGCTGTTGGCACCGTTGCTTGCCACCCTCCAGTGGCCACCCCATCTCTGTCCCCGCTTCCCCTGCTGCGGTTGCTGCCGCGGCACTATCCCTTTGCACACGGCCAGCTGCTGTCGTCACCTGCCGGCGTGCCTTCCCCTCCTGCTGTCGAACGTCACCCCAACTCGCGCGCTGCTGCCCCTCGCCTCCCCATCCCTGCTACCGCTGCTGCTCCACAGGAGTGGAGGGCTGGTTAGCTAAGAAGAGGGCAGGGAGGGTCACTGTCCAGGTGAAGAAGAGAAGGAGAGGGCGTCAGCCGTGAGGAAGAGGAGTGGGAGAAGAAAGGAAGAGGAGGGAGCTGACAGCGTGAAGGAAAAGAAGAGAAGGAGGGTGGAGCCGACCGTGGAAGAAAAAGATAGAGAGAGAAGAAGAAAGGAAGAGAAGGAAAAGAGGAGGAAGAGAAAAGGAAAGTCTGACCTGCCACTAAATCTGTCAGATCTGGCTAAGGAAAAAAGATAGTGCCCCGATCCAATCACTCGGGGCTAGTGTAACGCCTCGAAAACCCTTCTCCCTGCTTATTCACCGAATTTTGCATAAGTCATTATGCCGATTGTTAGAATTGATTCGTGTGGCCAAGAAGAGGTCACTTATTAATATGAATGCTGGGATGGTGAAATCAGTGTTACCACTGTTGATCTGGTTGATCCGTGGTAGGAAAAGGAAAGAGAGAAGGAAGGGATGGAGAGAGATTAAGTGTGCAGAATTCGATCCACGAGTGCAAATGACGAAATCACTAAATGTTTGGATTGGTTAAGCACTAGGACAATGGGAGTTGCTTGGTGGGACAGGAATTGGTTATGTCGGATTGGGCATTAGAGCGATGTCATTTTCATGTATATGAATTTATAGCATCAGCAATGAATTGAAATGACTAATGCTTGTTCAGGTGGCGGTTCAAGTCTGGTGCCGTCCACACACCGTCCGCTAGGTTAACAGGCAAATGCATGGTAGAATAGTGAACTATATGAATATTTGTTAGTCGTGTTTCCATACTATGATTTATGGTATTTATGAGATAATGTATATGATTATGGGCTAATTATACCTTGATGAGTACTGCTTATGCTTAGACATCCACATTTGAAGAATGTTGCATCATGCTAAATGCATAAGAGCCAGTTGGTGAGAAAGTCATATGACTAGTTCGGAGTGCTTTTGAATAAGACCTACAGAGGTAGGCACCTCCACGCGATGGAGAAAGAGGGCGACATCGGCAAGCGTACCCTCCGCTATACTGGTATAAGCTACAGTTACAGATGCATTGCATGGTATTGCATTGCATGAAAGTGACAGAGAAAGTGATATAGTTACAGAGAGTTATGAGTTTACAGTTACAATTTTGATTTACAGTTCACAGTCATTGAATTGATTTACAGTCTACAGACATAGAATAGATTTACAGTTTACAGTTACAAATTTGATTTACAGTTCACAGTTTATAGACATGGAATTGATTTACAGTTTACAGTTACGGATTTGATTTACATCTTACAGTCATATAGTTGATTTACATCTTACAGTTCATGAAATAAATTGAATTGCTAAAGTGATGTTACTGTTTTATCGTGTACTTGGTAAGTCTCTAGGCTCACTCTTGCTCTATTGTTGTTTTTAGGTGAATGATGGCGACATGCATGGAATGAGAATAGTTGTTTTGGCGCTGCACATATGAAATAACAGCTTAGCCTTACATTGAGTTATCATGTTTAATCTAGTGTTAAGTCCTTTACGGCTCGCCGTTTGGTTTAATTTACATTGAGTTATTATGTTTAATCTAGTGTAAAGGACAGAACAAACACACGGACAATACATAGGAGTAATTAAATATAATGACAGGGATATGGAAAAGCGAGGAACCAGAAAGCGTGGGTAGAAGCTAGGACAATAGGGAGCACAGGCATACCTTTTAATGACTTAACATACTCAATAGGTAGGGAACATGAAAGGGTTATAGAAGAAGCATGCGGAATATAACCTATCTGAGCAAACCATGAATGATATTCGTAGCATAGAAGGCAATCCAGGATATCGAGGCACGGGACCAGAAAAGGTTTCCGTTAAGGAAAAGCAACCGTTAGAACATAGGCAAAAAACTTGAAGGGCACCTCGTTTTGCAAGGGCTCTGCAAGTATTAGCGGCACGTCGTTTATAGCGATTATGTTGAGCAACAGACGGTGATACAATTGGGCAGAAGTGATCCACTAAATATAAAAGCGTGTAATGAGAACATAAAAAGGCAAAAAAAAGGATGTGAACACACACATTATGTAACCGTTGTGCACAGAAACACTGACTTCGCACGCATGCACTCGAAGCTACAGGGACATGAGAGCACTGGCCAAAATCCAGATCTATGCCGGGCACACTGACCAGCACGAATAGGTTAGAGAATAACCGGTATATACGAAAGAAAGAGGCAGAAAGCATAAGCATAGGCAGGCTAACCTAAATTCTGAAAGTGTAGGAACATGGAAGAAGCGTGGAAAGTGGACAGATCTGATAAGGAATCAAGAAAACACGTAGAAAGCATATGTAACGCCCCCATTTCCAGGGGCGTGTACGGACACGGCACTCCGCAACTATTCACGCATGAACAGTTATGGAATGTCGCACAAGAGTATACCATTGCATACTTACGACAAAAGTCCAGCATATATTTCACATACGGATTAACATCCATTTTTCAACAGCGGGGCGTGCAAGCCCAAAGTATAATTACATCACAAAAACTCCAGAATCCGCTCGAGCGCGGCCAAGACCTAAAGCCACGGGTCCTCGTCGAAGAAGAGACCTTCCGGGGCTCCCTCAACGGGGAGACAAACACCTTCGTCTTGATCCTCTAAAGAAAGGCAAAAGCAAGCCGTGAGCCAAACAACCGGCTCAGCAAGTCCCAAAGGGACCCTAACTTATTACATGCACGGAACATCAAAGGAAGGGAATATACCTGGTTAATTAATTTGAGTGGATGCAGTTTTATTTGCAAACATTTTATAAAAGGGACCCAAAACTACTCCTCAAGATCTCAGGGGTTTTTCACGAAGAGTTAATTAACCAACTTAATCCAGTTAAAACATTTACAAAACTACTTAAGCTTTGCTGCTGGAATCACCCAAGTGACACAGCTCCATTAACCGGGAGCACGGCGTAATCCAATACCATTTATTTGACTCTGCAGAGTTAGCTCAGCTTTACCCACACGATCCCTTAACTCCCGCTAAAGAGTTAAGAAAGCCAGGTCGTTTCACTGCTCAACTCTTTATATAGGCTCTACCCGGTAGAATTCACTCGGGTCTGGCTCACACACACACACACAAAGAGAAAACAGAGCTGCTTCGAGTGAACTCTACCGTTGTTAGGCACCCACAACACGACCTACCTAACCTCACTGCTAATCCAACTGTAGAGTTTCAATCGAGTTGAGCAGCTACTAGACAAGTGTTGACAAGTCAACTCCTGTGGTTGAGCGATCACTGTGACATTTGCTCAGCGTAAGGGTTTTAGTCCTTATTTATCCGGGGTCCGCAACCTCGCCAGGCCCGCGACCTCCAACCTAGGGTAAGCGGTGGGCGAAGGCCGTCTCGCGACTCCCCACAACTCCCTTACCCTACTCCAAACCTAAGGTAAGAGTTTGGGCGAGGAAAAATAATCTATTAAAAAGGAGTAAAATGCATAAATCTCCAAATGGGGAATTTTAGAAATTTATCTGGGATGATTCTGTGGAAATGGAGGTCACCAATGGGTCTGGAATGTTATTTGGAGCAAAGTGGTGAGATTTGGGAATTTTTGGGATTTTCTGGGATTTTCTAGGATTTATTTGGATTTTTCTGGATTTTAGAAATTATTAAATCCCTGGAAATTCACTCGCACAGAGTTGGGTCGGCCTTGTGCTACAGTAGCTCGGCCCAACGGACGGCCCACGCGGCCGGGAGGCCAGCGCGGCCCAGCGCGCGCTCACGCGCGGGAAGGAGCGGCCCGTGGGAAGGCGGTCCGCGCCCGCGCGGCTCGGATGACTGACACGCGGAGGGGCGAGCGGGCGGGTGGACACGATGCGGCGAGGGGGAAGGAGCGGACGGCAGCGATGAAACGGGGACGGCCGAAGCGGTACAGTGGGATCGGAGGGCTGTGATTAAAAGGCATCGGCGAGGAGGGACGGTTAAGATAGCGCCACGCCGGTCGTCGTCTTCCTCCGGCCGAGCGCGCGCAACAGAGAGACAGAGGAGCGGCGCCTCCGCTCTCCGGCGACGGCAGGGCACTCCAGCGGCTGAAGATGGTTCCAGCGGGCGCGGCTTGACAAGGGGATTCCATTTTGGGGCTTAGGAGGGCGAGGGGGTCAATGGAGACAGCGGGAGGGAGATGGGAGTGTCTCGGTCCTTTGGCGGTGAGGGAGGTTGCCGGCGGCGAGGAAGCTCAATCGGCCGCGGCTACACGTTCAAGGGGACCAGGGGCTCACATCGGCGGCGGAGGTGTGAGCTGAAGAGCTTCGGAGCGTGCTGGCCACGGAGAGGGGGTTCGGCCGGCGGGGTGCTTCGGTGACCGAGCTCCACGGGCGATCACCTGTCCAGGGAAATGCACCAAACTGATTAGCAGTAGACAAGGATGCCCTGGGCAAAAGTAATTGAGAAATGGAGGGAGGGAGAGGGAGATTGGCTCCCGGGGGTCGCCGGCTCACAGGACGGCCATGGCGGAGCTACGGGCGGCGAAACTTCAATCGGTTGCTCTGTGAGGTGGCTTGAAGGGGTGGGAAGCGAACTGGGCAAAGGGAACTGCCTGGGAACCAAAGGGGCAAGCGGGAGAGGGGTGTGGGGTTTTATACCTCCGGCGGGAGAGAGGGGAAGCCGTGGGGAGGAAGGCTCGGCGCGTCCTCCGCGGTCAACAGAGGACGGGGAGCAGCTGGAGCGTCTCCTCCACGACATGGGGCGACGTCCGGCCACTGGGCAGCAGTGATGGCGGGGGTACGGGAGCGGGAGCGGATGACGGGGCGGCATGGGCAGCGGCGGAGCTTGCGGGGGAAGGGAAGAGGAGAGGGACTGGCAAGCGGGTCCAACGGAGGGAGGGGGCGACGCGTGGCCGGGAGGCGGAGCTTCCTCTGGACGGAAAGACGTCGGGGCAGCGCGGTCTTCAGACCGGGGGGGGGGGGGCGGCGGATCGCGGGGCGGCCAAAACCACCGGCGCGGCATGGGCGCAGAGGCGGTGCCAACGCGGGCGAAGGCGCACGCGCGAGGAGAAAGCGGAAAGGGAGGGAGGCGCCAGCGGGAGAGGAAGAGGCGCCTGCGGGAGAGGGAGCCGAGCGGCAGGGAAAGCGGAAAAGGAGGCGGCGCCAAAGAGCAGGGGAGGCGCCCGCCGAAAGAAGAAAGCGGCAGCGAAGGGAACTTTCCCGAAAGGGAAAGTTTCCAGAAATTCACCAAAAATGCAGCAAAAATAATGAAAATTTTTGGTTTGAAATTTTGGGGCTTTTCAACCTACCCCCCTTAAAAGAATCTCGACCCCGAGATTAACTTGGTCCAGGGAGTAAGTTGGGGAAATCTCGCTGCAAGCCTGACTCTCATTCCCATGTGGACTCATCCGCTGTATGATTCTTCCACTGCACTCTGCAAAACCTGACATTCTTGTTTCTGAGCTGCCTTTCTGATGTTTCAAGTATTTGTAGTGGTTCTTCAGCATATGTGCAGTCATCTTGTAATTCAATATCTGATAACGGCACTTCATCTGTTGGCTGTCGCAGACACTTTCGAAGCTGGGATACGTGGAACACGTTGTGTATTCTTGATAAGTTGGGTGGGAGCTGCACTTGATAAGCTACTTCCCCAACTCTTCCGATAATCTGAAACGGTCCCACATATCTTGGTGCTAATTTGCCTTTAACTTGAAATCTCTTAACTATTTTGAATGGAGTGACTTTGATGTAGACGAAATCTCCAACTTCAAAGCTCAAATCTTTCCTGCGGTTATCTGCATCGGTCTTGTGCCATTTTGAGTCTGTCTCTGACAATTCTAACATGTTCTTCTGCGTCTTGAACAATCTGAGGACCAATAAGTTGTCGCTCTCCTATTTCTGTCCAATTCAGAGGGGTCCTGCATTTTCTGCCATAAAGTGCTTCAAACGGGCCATTTGAATGCTGGCTTGATAGCTATTGTTGTATGAGAATTGAGCGAAGGGTAGGCAAGTATTCCAGGCTGCACCATACACAATTGCACAAGCTCTCAACATATCTTCCAAAATCTGATTTGTTCTCTCCATCTGTCCATCTGTCTGTGGGTGATACGCTGAGCTGAAGTTTAAATCGGTGCCCATAGCTTCATGTAATTTCTCCAGAACTTGGACGTAAACTGTGCTCCTCTATCTGACACAATTTTCTTGGGAACTCCATGTAATGTCACTATTCTGGTCAAATACAGTTCGGCAAGCTTATCCTTCCCATAGGTTTGCTTAATCGGGAGGAAATGAGTCACCTTGGTCAATCTATCGACAATGACCCAGATAACATCATATCCCTCACGAGTCTTGGGAAGTCCAGTGATGAAGTCCATACCAATGCTATCCCATTACTATTCGGGAATTGACATAGGCTGCATCAATCCCGATGGTTTCTGTTGGTCTATCTTGATCTGCTGGTATACATCACATTTAGCTACATATTCTGCTACTTCTTTCTTCATTTGGTTCCACCAATACTTCTTTTTCAAATCTTGATACATCTTGGTACCTCCTGGATGGATCGAGAATTGTGAGGAGTGAGCTTCGGATAGGATTAACTCTCTTAACTCCTTCTTATCGGGTATGCAATAGCGATCACGGAAGGTGAGGATTCCATGCTCGTCTATCGCATATTCTGATGAATTTTCTTCTTGAATATCCTTTTTCAGTTTTTGAATCTCTTCATCTTCATCTTGTGCTGCTTTCATCTGATCTGTCAGCAATGTTTGGAGTCCCAACGCTGCCATACTGCCTTGTTCAGTGATCACCCAATTCAGCCGTAGGATATCTCATTGCAACTCTGGTGGGTACTCTGTCGTGCTGACTTTGCTTGGACGAGTCTTTTGTCTAAGGGTATCGGCCACTACATTTGCTTTGCTCGGTTGATATTGGAGATCAATGTCATAGTCTTCATTCAACTCTAGCCATCTTCGCTGTCTCATATTCAACTCTGGCTGTGTGAACAAGTATTTCAAGTTCTTGTGCTCTGAGGACATCTCACAACGATTCCCTAGCAGGTAGTGCCGCCAAATTTTGAGTGCATGCACCACAACTGCTAGCTCTAAATAGTGTGTGGGGTAGTTTTCTTCATGTGGCTTCAACTGTCTCGAAGCATAGGCAACAACTTCTCCATCTTGCATAAGCACACGTCCTAAACCTTGTTTTGAAGCATCGCAATAGATTTGAAACTCTTTCTCTTGCAGTTCATCTAACTGTCTCTTGAGCTCTTTTGATTCACTGGCTGACATTTTGTAATGATGCTGGGCAATTGGTTTTGTGCTTGTAATCAACTCTATGGCAAGTTCTACTTATCTGTCAGGGGGGGTCTGCCTGGCAATTCTTTCGGAAACACATCAGGGTATTCTTGTACTACTGGCACTTGATCTGGTGTAACTGCTAGCATGTTGATCATGCGCTTTCTTGCATCCTTCAATACTTTTTTTCTCTTTTTTTTCTTGTTTTTTTTTCTTTTTCTTTTTTTCTCTTTTTTTTCCACCACTTTCTGACCTTCAAGGATTGACTAATGATATTATTTTGATCTCACAATATTCCTTGACTTTGTTCTGGGTTAGCCAGTTCATGCCCAAAATGACATCTAAACCTTGCATATCTGTCTACAGCAAATCTGCTTTAACCTCTTCTAAATTGACTTTGACTCCTCTTCACTTGCACCTGTATATCATCCTGGCGTGTGTGGTGCGGTTCCCACTTGGATGAATCATGTCGTACCAAGATTGGATATGATTGAGTCTGCTGGGATTAACTCTATTACAACATGACCATCACACCCATTTCACTTTACACAAATGGTCTTCATACATCTTCATAGTTTTGCCACAAGCCTTAGTTAAAGTAATTTACAGACAAACCATTAAGTTCTTCCAATTGGTTTACAAAAGGATAACCAAAAGTACATCATCCTACTTCTTGGTCTACATAGCTTACATCTTCTTGACTGTGTGCTTTGCTCCCTGCTGCTGCTGATTCTGGACTTGGAGTTTTGCAACATCTGGTGGCAGACTCCTTCGAGGGCAACGATCTCTGTAATGTCCAATTTTTCCGCAGTGGAAACAAGGATTGGATCTCCTTGGGCAGCTACTAGCAAGATGCGTGCCACCGCAGGCGAGGCACTCGATAGCGAGGGGTGAGGGAGTGGCATACTGCTGAGACTGTCCGGACTGTGTCTTCGGTATCGTCACAAACTGACGGAAGGGTTGGGATCGAAATGAGGGTGATCCTGTGGTCTTGCTCTGCTGAGCATTGTGTGAAGACTGAGACTTGTGCGCTGCCTTACGCTTTCTGTCATCCTCCATTCTGGTCCTCTTAGGGTAGGATTCATCTTCTTCCATCGGTGGCAGGCGGGATGATGATGTCTGCCTCTTTGCTTGCTCTTTAGCTTCTTCTCCGGGTAAGAACTTCAGTGGGCATTGGTCACGATAATGCCCATCCTGTTCACAGTGAAAACAAGCCGTTGGTGATGGAGGCGAAGGCTTCTTTCGTTTCATGACTTTCACGTAACCTGATCTTTCTTCTATCTGTAGAGCTCGATCAACCAGGCTCAATAGGCTTGAAAACTTCATGGCCTGAAGGCGTTGTCTCATATTGGGTTGTAGACCTTTCATAAAGTACTCCATCCTTTTAGCTTCGGTGTTAGTTTCCTCTTGAGCAAATTGGGATAACTGATAAAATTGTTGTAGATATGTTGTGATGGAGTTCTCTCCTTGTTGCAGATCAAGAAAATCCTGATATTTTTCAGTGAAAACTCCAGGAGAGATGTAGGCTTTACGGAATCTCTTCACAAAGTCTTCCCATGTAATATCTTCCTCCTCAGGGTGTACCCACTGGATAGCATTCCACCAAGAAATTACGGGCTCGGACAGCTGATAGGTGGCGAAGAGAATCTTCTCCTTATTTGTACACTGGATAGCATTCATTCTTCTCTCAATATCTTGTAACCAGCTATCTGCATTCAGTGACTCTGTGGTTGAAGGGAATTTTGGGGGTTGAGTTTGCAGGAATGCTGTAAACTTCAATGCAATTGCGCTTGATGCTGACACTGACTCTTCGGGTGTCACCTTGACACTGGGTGATCTGGCTGCTATCTGCTCAAGCAACTGGGCTTGTTGATCTAGCATTCGCAGAACATTCTGTTCTCCCTGATAGTGATTTTTTTCCATCATCGCTATTATGCTGGCAAGTGTGGTTTGATCTGTGGCAGGTGCACCCTGCCTGTTGGTCTGATCATTCTGTTGTGTTGGATCCATCTGTCAATTGGGAACTTGAGATTAGCTTTGCAGCGGCTTTGGACAATAAGAGTAGATAAGTAAGACATTGAATTTCAAGGTAAGTATAGGGCGAAAGAGGTAAGAACGAGAGTGAAAGGGACAGGAGAAAACTTTGAACGCAGGGGAATTACTGATAATTAAGCAAACAACATACAAGGATAAAGAACATAAATTTACAATATGCAAGTGGTACACAAACCACTTAGGGTTCATGATTACACCTGCTTTACATTACAAAAGCACTACTACTACTCAGGGTCAGTCTAGACTTAGCGAACAACGGCTACTCCTCCAGCTGCCGAGAAGCGAAATTTTGAAGCTAGACGAGCAAAGCAGTAAACATTTTGCGAAAGTAAAACTTAAGCAGAAATAAACTAAGATAGATGAGGTAGCAATAAGAAAGGATAAGACAGCAATAATACTTATATTTTTTGTAAACCCTTTTTATGGCTTTAAATTAGGTTTTGCGATAAAATCGCTTCCTAGTTTGCCTTAGGTCTCAACCTACGGTCAAGAGCCTGCTCTGATACCACTTCTTGTAATGCCCCCGTTTCCAGGGGCGCGTACGGACACGGCACTCCGCAACTATTCACGCATGAACAGTTATGGAATGTCGCGCAAGAGTATACCATTGCATGCTTACGACAAAAGTCCAGCATATATTTCACATACGGATTAACATCTATTTTTCAACAGCGGGGCGTGCAAGCCCAAAGTATAATTACATCACAAAAACTCCAGAATCCGCTCGAGCGCGGCCAAGACCTAAAGCCACGGGTCCTCGTCGAAGAAGAGACCTTCCGGGGCTCCCTCAACGGGGAGACAAACACCTTCGTCTTGATCCTCTAAAGAAAGGCAAAAGCAAGCCGTGAGCCAAACAACCGGCTCAGCAAGTCCCAAAGGGACCCTAACTTATTACATGCACGGAACATCAAAGGAAGGGAATATACCTGGTTTATTAATTTGAGTGGATGCAGTTTTATTTGCAAACATTTTATAAAAGGGACCCAAAACTACTCCTCAAGATCTCAGGGGTTTTTCACGAAGAGTTAATTAACCAACTTAATCCAGTTAAAACATTTACAAAACTACTTAAGCTTTGCTGCTGGAATCACCCGAGTGACACAGCTCCATTAACCGGGAGCACGGCGTAATCGAATACCATTTATTTGACTCTGCAGAGTTTGCTCAGCTTTACCCACACGATCCCTTAACTCCCGCTAAAGAGTTAAGAAAGCCAGGTCGTTTCACTGCTCAACTCTTTATATAGGCTCTACCCGGTAGAATTCACTCGGGTCTGGCTCACACACACACACACACAAAGAGAAAACAGAGCCGCTTCGAGTGAACTCTACCGTTGTTAGGCACCCACAACACGACCTACCTAACCTCACTGCTAATCCAACTGTAGAGTTTCAATCGAGTTGAGCAGCTACTAGACAAGTGTTGACAAGTCAACTCCTGTGGTTGAGCGATCACTGTGACATTTGCTCAGCGTAAGGGTTTTAGTCCTTATTTATCCGGGGTCCGCAACCTCGCCAGGCCCGCGACCTCCAACCTAGGGTAAGCGGTGGGCGAAGGCCGTCTCGCGACTCCCCACAACTCCCTTACCCTACTCCAAACCTAAGGTAAGAGTTTGGGCGAAGACCGTCTTGCGGTTTCCCCACTCGCCCTTACCTTACCTTATGCACGCCGGCACTCTCCGCTCTAAGATACGGTGTCCCATACCACCCTACCTTAGAGTCGGGTTTTCCAAATTCTATTGGCCCACAGCTACAACCTTATTAGTGTAAGACTTTGCATGATAATAATAGCCTACAATTATCTAGATTTACAGATAATTATTTCTAGGGTTACAAAGGCATGGCTACAAGTTTAACATGGCATTTGTCGGTGGTAGGTTTATCTACATAACATGTCATTCCAAACATTTTATTTTTACTTTGAATTAACATTTCAGAATTAGCTCAATGCAAATAGCATAATAATATAATTAAATAACATGGGTTGCAACATGATCAAAGGATTTGGGACTTGTCGACAATCCAGATGATCTCAGCTAGCTCGAACGTAGAAGCTCCTGGATCCTGCGACTGCACTTGAGCTTCTGGAAACTCCGACACTAGCGCAAACACTGAAAATAACATAAATCTGGTTTGAGCCTAATCAAGCGAGGAAAAATAATCTATTAAAAAGGAGTAAAATGCATAAATCTTCAAATGGGGAATTTTAGAAATTTATCTGGGATGATTCTGTGGAAATGGAGGTCACCAATGGGTCTGGAATGTTATTTGGAGCAAAGTGGTGAGATTTGGGAATTTTTGGGATTTTCTGGGATTTTTTAGGATTTATTTGGATTTTTCTGGATTTTAGAAATTATTAAATCCCTGGAAATTCACTCGCACAGTGTTGGGTCGGCCTTGTGCTACAGTAGCTCGGCCCAACGGACGGCCCGCGCGGCCGGGAGGCCAGCGCGGCCCAGCGCGCGCTCACGCGCGGGAAGGAGCGGCCCGAGGGAAGGCGGTCCGCGCCCGCGCGGCTCGGATGACTGACACGCGGAGGGGCGAGCGGGCGGGATGGCGAGCGGGCGGGTGGACACGATGCGGCGAGGGGGAAGGAGCGGACGGCAGCGATGAAACGGGGACGGCCGAAGCGGTACGGTGGGATCAGAGGGCTGTGATTAAAAGGCATCGGCGAGGAGGGACGGTTAAGATAGCGCCACACCGGTCGTCGTCTTCCTCCGGCCGAGCGCGCGCAGCAGAGAGACAGAGGAGCGGCGCCTCCGCTCTCCGGCGATGGCAGGGCACTCCAGCGGCTGAAGATGGTTCCAGCGGGCGCGGCTTGACAAGGGGATTCCATTTTGGGGCTTAGGAGGGCGAGGGGGTCAATGGAGACAGCGGGAGGGAGATGGGAGTGTCTCGGTCCTTTGGCGGTGAGGGAGGTTGCCGGCGGCGAGGAAGCTCAATCGGCCGCGGCTACACGTTCAAGGGGACCAGGGGCTCACATCGGCGGCGGAGGTGTGAGCTGAAGAGCTTCGGAGCGTGCTGGCCACGGAGAGGGGGTTCGGCCGGCGGGGTGCTTCGGTGACCGAGCTCCACGGGCGATCACCTGTCCAGGGAAATGCACCAAACTGATTAGCAGTAGACAAGGATGCCCTGGGCAAAAGTAATTGAGAAATGGAGGGAGGGAGAGGGAGATTGGCTCCCGGGGGTCGCCGGCTCACAGGACGGCCATGGCGGAGCTACGGGCGGCGAAACTTCAATCGGTTGCTCTGTGAGGTGGCTTGAAGGGGTGGGAAGCGAACTGGGCAGAGGGAACTGCCTGGGAACCAAAGGGGCAAGCGGGAGAGGGGTGTGGGGTTTTATACCTCCGGCGGGAGAGAGGGGAAGCCGTGGGGAGGAAGGCTCGGCGCGTCCTCCGCGGTCAACAGAGGACGGGGAGCAGCTGGAGCGTCTCCTCCACGACATGGGGCGACGTCCGGCCACTGGGCAGCAGTGATGGCGGGGGTACGGGAGCGGGAGCGGATGACGGGGCGGCATGGGCAGCGGCGGAGCTTGCGGGGGAAGGGAAGAGGAGAGGGACTGGCAAGCGGGTCCAACGGAGGGAGGGGGCGACGCGTGGCCAGGAGGCGGAGCTTCCTCCGGACGGAAAGACGTCGGGGCAGCGCGGTCTTCAGACCGGGGGGGCGGCGGATTCGCGGGGCAGCCAAAACCACCGGCGCGGCATGGGCGCAGAGGCGGTGCCAACGCGGGCGAAGGCGCACGCGCGAGGAGAAAGCGGAAAGGGAGGGAGGCGCCAGCGGGAGAGGAAGAGGCGCCTGCGGGAGAGGGAGCCGAGCGGCAGGGAAAGCGGAAAAGGAGGCGGCGCCAAAGAGCAGGGGAGGCGCCCGCCGAAAGAAGAAAGCGGCAGCGAAGGGAACTTTCCCAAAAGAGAAAGTTTCCAGAAATTCACCAAAAATGCAGCAAAAATAATGAAAATTTTTGGTTTGAAATTTTGGGGCTTTTCAGCATAGGTCGCATAACACTGCCTAATCGAAGAAGGTAGATTTGGTGGTGATCATTTGGGCTTATTTTTTGTGGTTTATGGCTGAAAAGTATTAGCTAGCTGAAAAAACACTGTAGCTGGCAGAGGCTTATTTAGCATAATTAAATTTAAAAAATTTAAAAATATAAAAATATGTTAGCCCATTACGTATAATACAAATAAATACGGGAAAAAAGAACCGGCAAAAAAGCTCAACAAAAAACCAAAAGTTCAGAAAAAGACGAAATTTATGAATAGTGAAAAATAAGCCGGAAGCTCAAAGCTGAAGCCAAAACGATCACAGCCAGAAAAGAGGTGCCGTTTTGGTACAGCTGTGAGAATTAACAAGACATACCTACAGGAGCCGTAGAGAAGTCAACGACGTCGAAGGTATGGCAACATCTATAAGAGCAAGTACAATAATGGTCTTATAGCCAAGCTAGTCAGCATTTTTGCTGATGTGGAGGAGAGAAGAGAGGAGAGAGATGAGAGCTTGGCTCTCATGCAAGCAACAAGCTGGGCACGGGAGCCTATGCAGTGGTGGGCCTAGATAATAAATGTATGTGAAGAGGAATAGAAAAGAGAATGTGAGATATGGTACCACATAATAATAAAAAACTTTTTGTAGACAAATTATTGTATAACTTGGCTCTTATAACTTGACTTATAGCCAAACACTTGGCTCTATTATTGGACTTGCTCTAAGACGGCGCTGGCCAGCTACAGATATAGCAAAAGGTAAATGGAACAAAGTATAGATTTTTTGAAAATGACATTACGTATCGAGGCGCGTACATTTAGACGATACGGAAGGCAAAAGATCTGGAATGACTGCAGGACCAAATAATTAGGGAAATGTTACGAACAGCGAGCTACACGTACTACGATACAAACGGCGACGCCGGCACTGTGCTAGTACGAAGACAAGGGAGGCTCGGGCATTATTTTCTGATAGGGCAGTCGGCTGTAAACGAATGGACAATGTGAAGCAAAGAGGTGTCAAGATAACAATCGGTTTACAATCCCTGCCAATCAGCCTGACCAGATAACATGCAGACGATTGTGTGGAGATTATGTTCCTACTATTGTCATACCGTCAATAGTAATAGATAATATTTATTCAGTTAGAATCGTATCCCTGTATTTGCGGTTCTGTTAGAACCTTCCTTTTTGTAATCAATCTGTGTATATAAATACATGGTACAGCCATCTGGTTTGGTGGGCTGCATAATCATCTGTTCTATAGCTTCTTCTAACTTGGTATCAGAGCCAAGGATCTATCGAACCAGGCCATGGCGACTTCGGCTGCTGCCAACAGCGGCGCAACCTGCGACGCTCTCGTCCCGGCGACAGGCGACAGCGTCTCAGTTTCGACTCTCGGCCACCCCGTCAGCATTAAGCTTTCTCGGGAGAATTTTCTTCTGTGGAAAGCTCAGGTTGAACCCTATCTTTGTGGCCAAAACCTGTATGGATATGTTGATGGCAGCGTTGTAGCTCCTTCCATGATGCTAACGGAGGGATCTGGTGCCGATGCAAGACAAGTTCCCAACCCTGCCTTCCTTCGCTGGTTCAGGCAAGACAAAATTGTGCTAAGTGCTCTGCTGTCATCCATGACAGAAGAAGTTCTCGCACAAGTTGCTCAGTATTCCACATCGGTAGAAGTCTGGGCAGCACTTTCAGGGATGTTTTCATCTCAAAGTCGTGCAAGGATCATGCAGATCCACTATCAATTGTCCAATCTGAAGAAGAAGGACATGAGTGCGGCCGAATTCTTCCGCAAGATGAAAGGGCATGCTGACACAATGGCGTCAGTTGGCAAAGCACTATCAGATGATGAGATAATTGGGTATATTTTGACCGGACTAGGGTGAGTATGATCCTCTAGTCACGGCTGTTACCACTCGCAATGACACTGTAAGTCTCAATGATCTTTATGCATATCTCTTGAGTTATGAACTGCGGCTCGAGCAGAATAACACCTTCCAGGAAGTTCATTCTTCGGCAAATTTCATGTCTCGGCGTCCTGATGGACTTCACGGAGCAAATACTGGCTCTTATGGCAATGATCACGCTGGAGGTCGCGGTGGTCAGAACCGGGACCGTGGACGAGGCCAGGGACAAGGTCGCGGCCGCTTTGGTGGCAGAGGAAAATCCACATGTCAAATATGTGGGAAATACAGTCATGATGCTTTGAGGTGTCGCCAGCGCTTCAACCATGTCTACCAACCTGAAGATCGCTCGGGAAACGCTGTCACCTACGGCAGAAACACCAATGATCCAAACTGGTATGTTGATGACCCCACATGTCATTGAGGTGGGAGGGTAAATCCTGAATTTCCCAACTAAGGAGAGGGTATATGATCCAATCCCCCTTCTAAATAATGTCCTTCATGTTCCTCAAATCAACAAACATCTTCTCTCTGTTCACAAGTTAGTCTCTGACAATAATGTGTTCATTGAGTTTCATTCTGATGTTTTCGTTGTGAAGGACAAGGACTCGAAGAGGGTTCTTCTTCACGGTAAAAGCAAAGGAGGCTTATATCCAGTTCCGATCAACAGTGCTTCCGTGTCTTCCAGTCATCACAAGTTTTCTGGAGCCGTGGTGTCTTCAACACAATGGCATCGGCGTCTTGGCCACCCTTCATCATCAGTCACTAGGACTGCTCTTAGATCGAATAATTTGTTGAGTTCAACCTCTTTTCGAGATGTCTCCATATGTGATGCATGTCAACAATCAAAAATTCATACTTTGCCTTATAATAAATTGAACCGTGTTACTTCTTCCCCTCTTGAGCTTGTACACACGGATGTCTGGGGACCTGCCCTCACTTCATCCGGTGGTTTTAAGTATTACGTAAGCTTTATAGATGATTACAGTCGATTTACATGGTTGTATCTCCTCAAGCATAAATCTGAGGTTGAACATGTCTTTTTTATAACTTCCAAACCCTTGTTGAGCGTCAGCTGAACACCAAAATTCGTGCCATTCAATCTGATTGGGGCGGTGAATATGTCGCCTTCACAGGTACTTTGCACAAACTGGGATATCCCACAGAATCTCTTGTCCTCACACCTCTGCACAAAACGGAATTGCCGAGAGGAAACACCGTCATGTTGTCGAAACCGGGTTGGCCCTGCTTGCCCAAGCTTCTCTTCCCGTTCGGTTCTGGGATGAGGCTTTCCTGACGGCTTGTTATTTTATCAACAGACTGCCGAGCCCAGTTCTCCACAATTCCACTCCTCTTACTCGACTTCTCAAAGTCAGTCCTGACTACACTTTTCTCCGCACTTTCGGATGTGCTTGCTGGCCAAACCTCCGGCCTTACAACAATCGGAAGCTTGAGTTCCGCTCCAAACAATGTGTTTTCTTGGGGTATAGTTCCTCTCATAAGGGATACAAATGTCTTGATCGTTCTAGTGGACGCATTTACATCTCTCGGGACGTTCGATTTGATGAAACTGTTTTTCCTTTCTCTACTCGTCCTGTGTCATCCTCCTCCTCCCCTTCCCCATCACCTTGTGTTTTAGTCGAGCCAGTATTACAGAATGATTCCATGTGTGATTTTGTCTTACCCTCTGTGCAGTCTCCTACTGATGTTTCAGGAACCAGTGCGATTGCTCTTCTCCAGATTTTTGTCAGGATGAGCTACAGGATTCTCCACCAGAGCCTCCTTCCGCATTGTTAGAGCCTGGTTCTCCCTCTTCTAGCAGTCCTACTTCATCAACTTCGGTTTCCAATGATGAGGTACCTGTCTCCAGCCCAGCTCCTGTTAACAGTTATCATCCAATGCAGACCAGGCTTAAGAACAACATCAGCAAGCCTAAATTGTTTACTGACGGCACGGTCAAATATTCTGTGTCTCGCCGAGCGTTCTTTGCTGCGCCTAAGTCTCATCGGGCTGCTTTGTCTGATCCACAGTGGCACTCAGCAATGCAAGATGAACTCCAGGCCCTTCGCAAAAACAACACATGGCGTCTTGTACCCAAACCACCTGGTCAGAATATCATTGGATGCAAATGGGTTTTCAAAGTCAAACAGCGGTCTGATGGCTCTGTGGATCGTCTCAAGGCTCGGCCTGTCGCCAAAGGTTTCACCCAACGGTTTGGCATTGATTATCTTGATACTTTTAGCCCAGTCGTTAAACCTGCTACGGTACGTCTGGTGCTATCAATTGCCATTTCCAAGGGCTGGTCTCTACGTCAAATTGATATCAACAATGCCTTCCTGCATGGTGAATTGGTTGAAGATGTTTATATGCAGCAACCACCCGGTTTCGAGGATACTCAAGTTCCATCCTATGTCTGCAAACTCCAGAAATCTATATATGGCTTGAAGCAATCTCCCTGAGCGTGGTATTCTCAACTCAGTGGCAAATTGCAGCAACTTGGATTCACTCCTTCTACAGCTGATACTTCCCTTTTCGTTTTCAGTCAAGATGGGATCACTATTTACATGCTTGTCTACATTGATGACATTGTGATTGCTAGTTCTTGTTCAGCCGCCACTGACAAGCTGCTCTCTGAACTCGGATCTGTTTTCCCTCTCAAAGATTTGGGTCCTCTTGTAACATCCTGATTTTCAGAGCCTTTTTGAAGCTTTTAAAATAAAATTCACCATTTGCATTTTTCTGAGATTAATTAAAGCTTAATTGGAATTTTTATGAATTAAAGTCGTTTAATATGATAAAGTAAAACATTAACATTTGCCAAAAGTATTTTATTTGAGTTCCTTGTGTCTCCAGGAATTTATTGGAATTTTTCTGGATTTATTTGCTATTTTCTAGAGCTCAAAAGAATTTATTTGAATTTCTGGAAAAGAAAAAGAAAAGAAAAACTAGACCGACCGGTGGGCCGAAACACACCAAGCCGGCCCGGTCCAGCCGCTCTCGGCCCAGCCGCCCGCAGCCGGCCTGCCCCGCCCCTCGCCGCGCGTCGCGCATCCGCCCGTGCCCGCGCCCGCCTTCCTCCGCTGGATGGACGACACGCGTCGCCCATCCGAGCGCCTCCCCGCGCCGCGCCCGCATCCGGGCTGCCCGCTCTCCTGTGCCACTGACAGGTGGGGCCCACCTGTCAGGTGCGTCGTCCCCGAGCGGGACTCTCCTCCCCGTGTCTGGCGCGAACTCGTCGCCGCCTCGCCGTCTTCCGCCCGGACTCGGCGTCCGTGCCGCCTGGGACTCCTTGGGAGCCGGGTATAAAAGGGGCCCGACCCCCGGGGGTTCTCGCCGTCCCGAGCCGCCGCCTCCGCCGCCGCTCATCGTCGGAGCCCGCCGCCGCGCGCCGTCGCCGAGCCTCCGTTGACGCCGCCGGGAGCACTCGCCGGTCGCCGCCGTCGTTCGCCGTCTTCACCGCCGCCGGTGAGCCCCGCCGCCGTTCCGGATCCCCGCCGGCCAGCCGTCGCCGCCGTACCGGACCCCCCCGCTGGCCAGCTGCCGCCGCTACCCAAACCCCGCCGCTCGATCGCTGCCGCCGCACCCCGCGCCAGCGACGCCTCGCGCCCCGTGCACACGCACGTCAGCGCTGACGCCAGCCGCGCCCGCGCGTCCCCTCGCCTTCCCGTGGATCGAGTCCACCGTGCGCCGAGCCACTGACAAGCCGGGCCCACCGGTCAGTCATGGTTCATAGACCGAGCCACGCCAGCCAGCCACGCAAGCCGAGCCATGTCAGCCCTAGGTTGACCTGTCAGCCACGTCGGCGCCACCTGTCGCGCCACGTCAGCCCAGCCGCTTGCGCAAGCAGCCCAGTCAGCCGCACTGTTCCGTGCGCCGCGTGCACCGTGGACCTAGCTCCTCGTGCGCCCGGTCCACAGCACAGTACCTTTTCCAATTTTCCCCGATTTTCTTTAGATCCAATTTTCCAAGAGCCCGTTCTCCCTCGTCCTAGCTCCGATTGACCCGATTCTTTTTCCTAAATTCATCTAAAATTGAGCTCTACCTTTTGGTTCAGGTTTCAAAGTTTTTGGAGTTCATTTGAATTTTATTTGTTTTCTTTTTGTCTTTTCGTTGCGTTTTCTCTCTCGTTAGATCACGCGTTCAAGGGAACGGAAGTTGGATTTGAAGACCAAGAGACCTCAACTGAGCAAGGCCAAGGCAAGTCGTGTCCTTTGATCATGTTGAACCCAGTTTGCAATCTATTATTTAATTATTTTGTTTTAAATTATCTTGCATTGCTATTTTTATTCAAACCCTTGTATTGGTAGTTATCGTCCCAATTGGTTATTTCCCTCCTTGATATTTTGGAATACCTTGATGCCATTGTCACCTTAGGTTGGGAATTTAATTAGTGATGCTATGTTATGTGTCACATTGGGTTGGTACGATTAGAATGCTTAGCCTTGCTTAGTTTGCGAAAGGGTCATCATCACATGTGATTAATTAATTTGACTTAATGAGATATTGAATCGTGGTTGGTACCATTGTTATAAAATTTGTGCCGTGACGTTGGTGCGTCATTGGCGGTGGTTATACAAAATTGGTTTTCACTTGGGCGATTGATCGTGCAGTAAAGGGGGTGCGAGAGGCACATGGGATGTGGATGTTTCGCCTGGGTAATTCTTAAGGACTTAACTTTGTGCGCCATTGATCTGAGCTTTATCGTGCAAACCACATGTCTAGTATGGGATAGACCGAGCATAATAATTTGTGAAGTCTCCACTTTGGTTTTACTACTGATGTTGTTGTGGCGCAAGAGGGGGTGAGAGGCAAAACCTTAGCGAGTGGGATCAGGTGGAGATGGATCATTGTAAAAGCCTTGTTGTGATTTCCTTAGCGCGAGGCTAATCACATCGTGTGGGTACAGTTGTGCAACCTCTGCAGAGTGTAAAACTATTCGAATAGCCGTGTCCTCGGTCATGGACAATGCTCGGTGATTTCACACGAGGGGTAGAGTCTTTATGAAATCTGGTTGGGTTGAGCTGGGAAGTGAATGGTCAGTTCACTTGTGGTTATATTCAATTCCTTTGATTATTTATTTAACGTCCTTTGTTAAAGTTGCTTTTCAATCTATTTATTGTATTTACTTCAAATTGTTGCTTTATGCAAAATTAACCTTTCAGCCATCCATTGTTAAGCCCTGCATATTATATTGCATTCATTTGTTACAAACGACTTGCTGAGTACCAATGTACTCACGGCTTTATGCCCCTGTTGCTCAGTTGAGGAGGAGGAGTATCACCAGCAGGAGGTTCCAGAAGGAGAGTACTTCGACGTCTTCGCGGATTAGGCTTCGTTCTCCACTCGATAGCCTGTGGGCGTGTCGATTGGCTGCTGCGCTTTCTTTTGGATTTCCGCTGCTAGTTTTTGTTAAGCCCTTCGGGCTAGTCTATTGTAAGCTTGACCATAAGGTCGTACTCTGATGATTATTAATAATATTTGAGTCTTTTCTTAGTAAATCATGATATGTTCGATATTTCATCTTTGTTTGTACTGTGTGCACTAGCGTGATCCTGGACTAGTGCAGAATACACAGGAGAGTCCGGATTTGTATATTCGGGTCTCGACAGAGATGGTATCAGAGCTATATCGACTGTAGGACGGAGCCCTAGTTAGACTGGTCGAATTAGTAAAGATTTCAAAATTTATTTTCTAAATCAAATCAACCAAATGATTGTCTAGTAATTCTTGATTCTTACCTCGTTCTTAGGATTCTTACTCCTTGCCTCCTCTGAAATATTGTTTTTGAAATTCAATTTGACTTCTTATCTCTATAATGTCCATAGATGTCTCGAGTGTCCCTCGATCAAAGTGAAAGCTGGCATGGAATTCTTCAAGCTGTGCTGTGAAGTCTGGATCAAGGAAGCACCCAATATGTCAAGAAAAGATTGGAGATTTCCGAGAAGATTAGGAGCCATTAGATTTGAACCTTGTTATAGTTTTAGTATCGTGTAGATCGTCTTGCCTCTTATTTGCAGTTGCGTGTGATGTGAGCTGCAAATTTTGCCCTTAAAAGCATTATATTGCAATCACGTCAATCTTTTATTGGTGTTATTTCCCCGGTTTTGCTGTTAGCCTTTTTCGGCTAAGTGTTTGTTTAGTTTAGGTTGCCATTAGAAATTCCCCTTAGACGAGTTTACCTCTCATCTATGCTTTTCCCACTTATCTTTAAAACCCGGTCAGAGTTTTGGAAGTGTCAGAGCAACTAACCCGGAATAAAGTTGTCCAAGTTCAACCTCAAGTCTTACCTATGCTTTTCCCCCTTACCTTTTCGCCTGGAGCAGTCAGTAGTGTTTCTCTTCAGAGCAGCAGCAAGATGGTTGGACCCAGGAACCCTGCAGAAGCATCGAGCAATTCTCGCCTATTCCGTTCAACCTTAGAAGTACCCCTGCCAAGACTCCAGGAGTAAGCCGTGGAACATCGTCAAGTCAAGGAAGCCAGATACCTTATAGCGTTACAAGGGGAAGCCTCAACCACGTCGTCTCCAATGACGCACCCGGTAACCTATTCTTTTAGTCAGCCTGAATCTCGGGGTCGAGATTCCGTTTAAGGGGGGAGGTTTGTAACATCCTGATTTTCAGAGCCTTTTTGAAGCTTTTAAAATAAAATTCACCATTTGCATTTTTCTGAGATTAATTAAAGCTTAATTGGAATTTTTATGAATTAAAGTGGTTTAATATGATAAAGTAAAACATTAACATTTGCCAAAAGTATTTTATTTGAGTTCCTTGTGTCTCCAGGAATTTATTGGAATTTTTCTGGATTTATTTGCTATTTTCTAGAGCTCAAAAGAATTTATTTGAATTTTTGGAAAAGAAAAAGAAAAGAAAAACTAGACCGGCCGGTGGGCCGAAACCCACCAAGCCGGCCCGGTCCAGCCGCTCTCGGCCCAGCCGCCCGCAGCCGGCCTGCCCCGCCCCTCGCCGCGCGTCGCGCATCCGCCCGTGCCCGCGCCCGCCTTCCTCCGCTGGATGGACGACACGCGTCGCCCATCCGAGCGCCTCCCCGCGCCGCGCCCGCATCCGGGCTGCCCGCTCTCCTGTGCCACTGACAGGTGGGGCCCACCTGTCAGGTGCGTCGTCCCCGAGCGGGACTCTCCTCCCCGTGTCTGGCGCGAACTCATCGCCGCCTCGCCGTCTTCCGCCCGGACTCGGCGTCCGTGCCGCCTGGGACTCCTTGGGAGCCGGGTATAAAAGGGGCCCGACCCCCGGGGGTTCTCGCCGTCCCGAGCCGCCGCCTCCGCCGCCGCTCATCGTCGGAGCCCGCCGCCGCGCGCCGTCGCCGAGCCTCCGTTGACGCCGCCGGGAGCACTCGCCGGTCGCCGCCGTCGTTCGCCGTCTTCACCGCCGCCGGTGAGCCCCGCCGCCGTTCCGGATCCCCGCCGGCCAGCCGTCGCCGCCGTCCCGGACCCCCCCGCTGGCCAGCCGCCGCCGCTACCCAAACCCCGCCGCTCGATCGCCGCCGCCGCACCCCGCGCCAGCGACGCCTCGCGCCCCGTGCACACGCACGTCAGCGCTGACGCCAGCCGCGCCCGCGCGTCCCCTCGCCTTCCCGTGGATCGAGTCCACTGTGCGCCGAGCCACTGACAAGCCGGGCCCACCGGTCAGTCATGGTTCATAGACCGAGCCACGCCAGCCAGCCACGCAAGCCGAGCCACGTCAGCCCTAGGTTGACCTGTCAGCCACGTCGGCGCCACCTGTCGCGCCACGTCAGCCCAGCCGCTTGCGCAAGCAGCCCAGTCAGCCGCACTGTTCCGTGCGCCGCGTGCACCGTGGACCTAGCTCCTCGTGCGCCCGGTCCACAGCACAGTACCTTTTCCAATTTTCCCCGATTTTCTTTAGATCCAATTTTCCAAGAGCCCGTTCTCCCTCGTCCTAGCTCCGATTGACCCGATTCTTTTTCCTAAATTCATCTAAAATTGAGCTCTACCTTTTGGTTCAGGTTTCAAAGTTTTTGGAGTTCATTTGAATTTTATTTGTTTTCTTTTTGTCTTTTCGTTGCGTTTTCTCTCTCGTTAGATCACGCGTTCAAGGGAACGGAAGTTGGATTTGAAGACCAAGAGACCTCAACTGAGCAAGGCCAAGGCAAGTCGTGTCCTTTGATCATGTTGAACCCAGTTTGCAATCTATTATTTAATTATTTTGTTTTAAATTATCTTGCATTGCTATTTTTATTCAAACCCTTGTATTGGTAGTTATCGTCCCAATTGGTTATTTCCCTCCTTGATATTTTGGAATACCTTGATACCATTGTCACCTTAGGTTGGGAATTTAATTAGTGATGCTATGTTATTTGTCACATTGGGTTGGTACGATTAGAATGCTTAGCCTTGCTTAGTTTGCGAAAGGGTCATCATCACATGTGATTAATTAATTTGACTTAATGAGATATTGAATCGTGGTTGGTACCATTGTTATAAAATTTGTGCCGTGACGTTGGTGCGTCATTGGCGGTGGTTATACAAAATTGGTTTTCACTTGGGCGATTGATCGTGCAGTAAAGGGGGTGCGAGAGGCACATGGGATGTGGATGTTTCGCCTGGGTAATTCTTAAGGACTTAACTTTGTGCGCCATTGATATGAGCTTTATCGTGCAAACCACATGTCTAGTATGGGATAGACCTGGCATAATAATTTGTGAAGTCTCCACTTTGGTTTTACTACTGATGTTGTTGTGGCGCAAGAGGGGGTGAGAGGCGAAACCTTAGCGAGTGGGATCAGGTGGAGATGGATCATTGTAAAAGCCTTGTTGTGATTTCCTTAGCGCGAGGCTAATCACATCGTGTGGGTACAGTTGTGCAACCTCTGCAGAGTGTAAAACTATTCGAATAGCCGTGTCCTCGGTCATGGACAATGCTCGGTGATTTCACACGAGGGGTAGAGTCTTATGAAATCTGGTTGGGTTGAGCTGGGAAGTGAATGGTCAGTTCACTTGTGGTTATATTCAATTCCTTTGATTATTTATTTAACGTCCTTTGTTAAAGTTGCTTTTCAATCTATTTATTGTATTTACTTCAAATTGTTGCTTTATGCAAAATTAACCTTTCAGCCATCCATTGTTAAGCCCTGCATATTATATTGCATTCATTTGTTACAAACGACTTGCTGAGTACCAATGTACTCACGGCTTTATGTCCCTGTTGCTCAGTTGAGGAGGAGGAGTATCACCAGCAGGAGGTTCCAGAAGGAGAGTACTTCGACGTCTTCGCGGATTAGGCTTCGTTCTCCACTCGATAGCCTGTGGGCGTGTCGATTGGCTGCTGCGCTTTCTTTTGGATTTCCGCTGCTAGTTTTTGTTAAGCCCTTCGGGCTAGTCTATTGTAAGCTTGACCATAAGGTCGTACTCTGATGATTATTAATAATATTTGAGTCTTTTCTTAGTAAATCATGATATGTTCGATATTTCATCTTTGTTTGTACTGTGTGCACTAGCGTGATCCTGGACTAGTGCAGAATACACAGGAGAGTCCGGATTTGTATATTCGGGTCTCGACACCTCTTCATTTCTTTCTTGGTATCGAGGCGGCTGCTGTTTCAGGGGGAATGTCACTCACACAGAGGAAGTATGCCCTTGATTTACTGTCTCGAGCTCATATGGAGACTTGCAAGGCAGCATCCACTCCCATGTCATCTGAAAAACTGTCTTGTACTCATGGGACACCGCTTGGGGACAGTGATGTATCAAATTATCGCAGTATAGTTGGAGGCTTGCAATACCTCACACTCAGTCGTCCTGATATCTCCTTTGCGGTAAACAAGGTGTGTCAATATTTGTCACAGCCCACAAATGCTCACTGGGAGGCAGTCAAGTGGATCTTGCGTTATGTCAAAGGGACAGTCTCTACTGGGTTGTTATTGCGTCGCTCGTCCTCACAATTCCTCAGTGTATTTACTGACGCCGATTGGGCTGGCTGTGTCGACGACCGCCGTTCCACCGGAGGATTTGCTGTCTTCTTTGGTCCAAATCTGATTTCCTGGAGTGCTCGCAAACAACCAACGGTCTCTCGGTCCAGCACAGAAGCTGAATACAAAGCCATCGCGAATGGTGCTGCTGAAGTCACCTGGACGCAGTCGCTTCTCAAAGAACTTGGCGTATCACAACCGAGAGCTCCAGTCTTGTGTTGTGATAATTTGGGAGCCATGTACGTGACGGCCAATCCGGTGTTTCATGCTCGCACGAAGCACATTGAAGTCGATTTTCATTTCATCCGAGAAAAGGTTGCGCGAGGTGATCTGGAAGTTCGCTTTGTCTCTTCCAAAGATCAGTTAGCAGATGCTTTCACGAAGCCTGCAGATAAACAATCGCTTCAGCGTCTCAGGACCAATCTTAATCTCTGTTCCGCCGGTTAAGATTGAGGGGGAATGTCAAGATAACAATCGGTTTACAATCCCTGGCAATCAGCCTGACCAAATAACATGCAGACGATTGTGTGGAGATTATGTTCCTACTATTGTCATACCGTCAATAGTAACAGATAATATGTATTCAGTTAGAATCGTATCCCTGTATTTGCGGTTCTGTTAGAACCTTCCTTTTTGTAATCAATCTGTGTATATAAATACATGGTACAGCCATCTGGTTTGGTGGGCTGCATAATCATCTGTTCTATAGCTTCTTCTAACTAGAGGACATTCATAAAAGAGGACATACAACATGGACAAAATAGGAAAAAGAAAGTGACCACGTCGTGCGATAGAATATGGCAAGGCAAGCATGAGAGGAAGGGTCAACCAAGAGCAATGTAGCTATGGAGCACGAAGGCTGGAAGCCTATAACAAGTCAAACGATTATTAGCCATTCACACAGGCAGGAACATAGTAAATGTAAATAGTGATGACGATAGAACCATCTATATTATGTGAGGACAGATTTTATTCGTAACAGGTAGAGTATAGGAACGCATTAGGTAAAACAGTGGCAGGGCAGATATACACGGACACAAAAGAGCAAAGCAGGGCTGGTACCATGATTGGCAGGCCTGCACCACGGTACAGTAAGGGAATAGATAAAAAGCATATTATAGGATCGTATCGCACAATGAAAGAGTGAATGATTGTCTTCGTTTTTTACTACCTAAAACTAAAACACAACATAGAGAAATAAAAGAGAATCAATCTGAATTACCCGATGACAATTACGACAGCAAATGCCTGTACGTGGTTGAAGACGCTATGTCGCTCGACTAGTCGTTACGACCACTCGTTACGATCACTTGTCACCGACTGCTCGTTATGACCACTCATTACGACCGCTCGTCGTCGACTGCTCGTTACGACCACTCGTTACGTCCGCTCGTCCCGAAAGCTCGTCGCAAGCACTCGCTCTGACCGCTCAGTTACGACCGCTCGTTTATGACTGCTAGGATCGATCGCCCGCATGTTCCGATTACTCGGCACAACAACAGATCTCATGTACGTTCTGATTGCTTAGTATGACAACAGATCAATTGCCTGCTTGTTCCGACCGCTCTGCATGACAATGACGCACGTAGTCGTGACCCCCTTCTGCCTGATGTCCCTAGTCGTTCGACCACCGCCTGAACGAGTACAAGTCGAAGACAAAACAGAGCAAGTAAAGCAGAGATGAAAACAAGTCGTCGAAGAACTTCTTCTGGAAAAGATCTGATCTACTATTTCTTCATCAGTTTCTTGGCTACAAAGCGCCTCACGGCACCCCTAAAAACCTTCTCAACAAAAGCCCTAAAACTCATTGCACTAACCTACGACTTCCTCTACTTTTATAGGCCAGCGCACGAAGTGTGTTCAACCCGAACACCTCAAAACTGTGTCCCTAACCACCTGGACACGAAATCTATCTCTTCCTCAAATCAAGAGACCTGAAACCCTTCCTAACACGGATTTTAACCAACTCATACAGGTCATAGACTCCATCCACAACTCTATACGACACATACGACAAAGCCTATAGGATATCCCCTCCTGTATCTCCATCGTGCACTATCACCGCATGCTCTGGCATGAACCCGATCACCTCGCGTGACGTCCTGACCACCTAGACCTCATATTACCCCCTCCTAGTCCCGGTCCTCCTCGTCACCGACCATGATCGTCTCCACACCGCCAAGCAGCATCCACCTTTGACCTCCATGTGCTCCAGCATGAGCTCGACCACCTTGCATGACATCTCGACCACCTGAAACTCAGATTACGCCCTTCTAGTCCTGGTCCTCCTCGTTACTAACCATGGCCGCCTCCATGCTCACCTACACATGCAAAGACCAAAGAACCCATCTCCCGGTACAAATTCTCCCCAACATGGCCATACACATTAGCAACATATCCTTGTCTGTCCCCAGGCAAGAACCAAACCATCTACGATCATCTCCTGGGTCATTTACGACTACATAGACTATCGCTAACTGAACCATACCTTCAGACCACCCAATACAACCGCTAACTCATAGTACTCGTAAGCCATAAGTACACGGAAACTCCACGCACCACTACTGATCAACTGTCAAGTACAGACTACCAAGTATCAATCAAAAATCACAGCCGCAACACGTACTCGAAACCTACAAGTACAGACACTTCAACACACGACTGCTTACCACGATCGGAAATCACTTCTATCGAGTACCGAGTCCTCCGACTACGAGTACCTCAAGCAACAACCATTCATCTACGACCACCACACACCGACCAATCAACCAATGGCCGAAACCGAGTACTCCACGTACTCGAAGATCATAAGAGTTAAGCACTCGTATCGACCATGAAAGTCTATGAGTACTGACCGTGAAGCCTACAACAATCAATCGCTACGACTATAACTACCGAAGATAGAACAACAAACTGTGAAGTCTACGAGTATCAACAAGACTACCAAATCTATGACCATGAAAGTAGTCTGCAAAACCTACGACCATGAAAGTAGTCTGCGAAACCAACGACCATGAAAGTAGTCTCCAAAACCTACGACCATGAAAGTAGTATGTGAAACATACGACCATGAAAGTAGTTTGCAAAACCTACGACCATAAAGGTAGTCTACAAAACCTACGACCATGAAAGTAGTCTGCAAAACCTATGACCATGAAAGTAGTCTGCAATACCTACGACCATGAAGACAATCTGCAAAACCTACGACCATCGACCGCAAAGCCCTCGACTATCGAGTACGACCAGTAAAGTTTATGACTATCTAGTACTGTAGCTACGACCATAAAAAGGTATTGTAGCTACGCTTACCTGCTGTGGTCGTAAGACCAAAGTCGTACTACCGTGGTCGAAAGGTCGAAGTCATATTGCCGTGGTCGTAAGGTCGAAGTTGTACTATTGTAGTCGTAAGGCAGATGTGGTGAAAGCTGCCATGGTCGAAACCTGCCGTGGTCATAAACCAGACATGGTTGACAGCTGCTGTGGTCGAAATCTGCCATGGTCATAAACTAGATGTGGTTGACAGCTGCTGTGGTCAAAAGCTGGACGTGGTCATAAACTGCCCTGGTCGAAGCCAGTCATGTTCATGCTTTGGTCAAAACATGTCGTGGTCGAAACATCCGTGGTCGAAGCATGTCGTGGTCGTAGTCGTGTTCATACCATGGTCGAAGTTTGTGATCTGTGATCATTTGGCCATGCTGTGGTTGAAGCATGTGGTCGTTTGGCCATGCCGTGGTCGTAATCTAATGCAGGGGCCAACTGAGGGCACTTGAAGCAGAACACAGACTAAGTCTTTCACAAACGCAAAATCCAAAGTAAGCCAAATGTTAATTATTCATCATACCTTATTTACGACCATCCACATGGTCTAACAATCTCCCCCTTGATGAATACATTGACAACACTTTGAAAATTCTCAAATGATTTGTGTTTTGAAAGAGAAGAAAAAAATCTTCCAATTCAAAATCTCTCCCCCTTACTTCAATTTCTCCTCCTTCGGTGATGTAATCATCAAGAAACTCTTTCAAAGAGAACAATTCTAAGAGGGAGCAATGAGAGAAAAGATCAAGAAGCTTTGAAAATTATACAAGTCAATTTGTATTTATATTTTGACCAAGCCATCAGTGTGAGTAGAGCTTTCTAGATCATATAAAGTCATATATCATATAGCTAGATCAAAAACTAGTCTTTTAGTACAATTAGACAATTTAGATCAATGACAAGCATCTCATCAATGACTAAACCAATTATAAAGAGCACAATGAGATATTACAACAAAAAGTCAAAACCTAACATTGAAGCAAACATTAAATCTAGATGAGCTAGCAGTCTCATAAACAATATATTGCTTCGCACTAGATTTTTAGGCATGTGGCATGCTTGTAGTATACTTCTTTTCATAATGCTATCTTTATAGAAAACTTCTTTTTGAATGGTGGCATGCTTGAAGTATACTTCTTTTCATTTGTTTAACCATGGTATGCTTGAAGCATACATCTTTTCAATCTTCTTTTTCTCAATTCTCACTTGATACCACTTGTAGAATTTTTCCTTTTTATATGAATAACATGCCAACTTGTGTGAGCATAAAAAGATTGTGATATAAAACATACAAGCCTCAAAGCTAAGATTTAAAATAAGATTCATAATCAAACTACTCCTTTTAGATGAACATCGCAAAGTACTATCAATAATCACTCTAGTCAAAGACTTATGCCAAGTCATGTTTTAATTCAAGTGTAGCAAATTAATTAAAACTAGTTGTGGTCTAAGCTACACACCATATGAGTAAACATGATAAAGTAAGCTCTACTACTTATTTGATTTCAATGGCTCAATCTTGATGAATTATATAATAGGGATAATAACCATAGCTCCTGACATCACTTCAAACGACATACTCCCCCTCAAAATAATCCCATCTCACTGAGAAAAAGAGCAAATTGAGAAGAAACAAGAAGTTGTGAGAGAAATCGAGAGAACCAGAAAAGAGTTCAGAGACCACTTGTAAAACACTACTTGTAAAAGACCACTTGTAAAATACATTACCTTTCCACATGGTCTAACCTGAAGGTGAAGTCTTGTGGAAACTCTCAAAGAAGGTGAAGAATCATCCAGTGTTCCAATCAAATAATGATGCAAAAGATTGGAACCAAATCAAGTGCCTGTTCTCAACCCCTAGTTCACTGGTCTCAAATCACACTAGATGTCGGTCTCACAGTATTGGGGTTAGTCAAGTAAGCTTTAGGAATCCCATACTGTGATACTCGATGAAAAAGATCAGCAGTAGGCAATGATAAAAATTTAAGTGAAGTGTTAGCCTTTGTCAATTTTCGGTCTAACCGCCGTTGAGTAACCAGTCTGTCTGCCAACCTGTCTGAGTGCCTCTGTGTCGCTAGTCGAAACCCATCTGAGCGCCTCTGCACCGTTGGTTGTAACTCTGTTCCGACCACTCTATACTGATCACGACCATGACTACAGGAAGAAGCTGGTCGTAACTTTGGTCCGACCATACTGTAACGACCACAGGAAGAAGTTGGTCGTACTCCCGACTAGTCTAAGCGAACAGAGACATCTGGTCATAAAACTCTTGAGTTCCTTGACCAACTACAGGAACCAACCGACCGAGAACTATGTTCAACCACGCTAGTCCGACCACGAAGAACAACTAGTCGATAACCTAGTCTGATTGTGGGATGTTCAACCATGGAACATCCGACCACACAACAATCCGAGTGTTTTGGCAAGACTGGTCCGTCCGCCGATCTACTACTACGACCACATTCAGTTGCTAAAGTTCTCGAGACTACAGAGAGCACATTAGAGGGTGCAGGATAACAGTTGGGAGTTCGCACAGCCTCAACTTGGGAACATTTTTTCAACTTGTCTTTCTTCTCCTTCTTAGCTTTTCGAAAATAGAACTGAACCACATGACCATCTCTACCATAATGAGTGCAATGATACTTATCTGTTGACTTCACAACACCCACCTTGGTAGAGAATTCCTTTGCAACACCAGCAGATTTAAATATAATCTATTTAGGATCAGATTCTACTTCAAATTTCCCAGATTCAAGAAGCTTAACAACATTAGGAGGATTATTTTTGGCATGCTCAATGAAATCAAATCCTAGACTATGTTTCTTTACACTTGTTTTTGATTGATCTAGAATCATGTTCAAATTCTTTTTGCCAAACGAAAACCTCTCTAAAGTATTCTTTAGATACTTATTCTCTTTATCCAATGTAGGACAGGTTGTGCATTTAACGGAATCATTTGCAGGACTTTTGGTAGTAGTAGACTGAGCTAATCTTTTCTTTTCAGCAAAATCGTTGAGTTGTCTAGTTAGGACTTCTATTTCAGTGTTAAGCTTAGAGCAATTTGAGCAAGAAAGAGTTTCATGATAGAGCATTTGTTGGATTGACTCTTGAGATGAATTAAACCTAGCATGAAGCAAATCACACTTAGAGCAAGCCTTAGATTGAGCAGAAGAACTAGACTTAAGCTTTTCAATTTCATTATTGACAAGTTTTAACTTTTCATCACAAGAGTTATGTGCCAATCTTAACTCATCAAGTTTAGTAGTTACATCACTAAGCTGAGCCAAGTTTGACGTATTAATTATTCTAATAGTCTCTAACTCAATATGTAAAACTTGGCAAGACTCACAAGATTTATCATCAGGAATAGAAGCTCTAACTCTATTAATTTCATAATTTAAGCTCTCAACAACAAAATCATGATTTTTCATTTTCTTTTTCTACTTTTTGACCTCCTCTGTCAATCTAAGCACAGCACGAGATAAATCAGTATAAGAAAGTTTTACCTCACCAGGATTACTGTAAAGATCATCATCGCTGAGCTCCTCACTGTTGGTCATAAAACACATCCCTGTAAAGTTCACTTATTTTTCCTTATTGCCTTTGTCCTCATCGTCGCTCGCAGAGCCAACATCACTCAAATTAATCTCCACAAGTGCTACAAGTACTTTGCTGACCGCCCTGCGGTAGTTGCGCTTTTTGCTTGGGTCAATCTTGAATTGAGTGCGACGAGTTGCAGTCTTGTCATCCTTAACCTCCTTGCTTCTCAGTTTGGGGTAATCCATCTTAATGTGGCCTGGCACGCCACACTTATAGCATCTAATCGGACCTGACACACCACCTCGCTTCCTCATCCTCACATTGTTGAGTGCCTTGTATGCTCGTGAGGAGATCAACACCAAGTTCTCTTCAGGGAGCTGCTTGAATTTTTCCTCTAAAAAAGAAGACAAGGTAGACAGAGAAATACAAGGCAAAGCACTTGACGAAGCAGCCTGCACAGGCTTAGTCACAAGTGCTAAAGGTGAAGATTTATCAATATTGGATAGCAAAGCTTCCATCTCATAGGTTTTCAATCTAGAATAAAGCTCATCTATGGTTAAAATATCTAGATCGACAGTTTGATTAATAGTTGTGACAACCATCAACCACTCAGAATCTAAAGATTTAAAATTTTAGTTGTATTATCTTCATCAGTAGGAATAACATTAACACCGCGTAAATAACTCAATATTTTCTCAAAACGAGAAAAGAGATCATCAATAGATTCACTAGGCTTCATAGCAAAATCATAATATTCTTTTTGATAAAGATTTTTACATACTTTCTTGATTTTAGTTGTTCCTTCATGATAATCATAAAGCGTTTTTCATATTAAGTGAGCAGAATTAATATGAGCTACACGATCAAACACTTTGTGAGAAATCCCTTGAAATAGCAAGTTACGAGCTTGAGCATTTAAATCAACATTTGCTTTATTTAAATTAGTAACAGTAGCAGGAACCTCATATGGTGTAGCAACTTTATTCCAAATATCACTACCTTGAGCCTCAATATAAGCTTGCATCAACACTTCCAAAAAGTGAAATCAATACCATCTAGCATGGGAAACGATTCACATACCTCTCTAACTCCATAGTAGCCGGCTCTGATACCACTTGTAGGATCGTATGGCACAATCAGAGAGGGTGAATGATTGTCTCTGTTTTTTACCACCTGAAATCAAAACACAACGCAGACAAACAAAAGAGAACCAATCTGAATTACCAGATGACAATTACGACTGCAGAAGCTTGTACGTGATCAAAGAAGCTCTGTCACTCGACTGATTGTTACGACCACTCATGACAACGCTCATCGCTAATTGCTCATTACGACCACTCGTTACAACCGCTTGTCGCCGACTGCTCGTTACGACCACTCGTTACGACCGCCCGTCACCCACTGCTCATTACGACCACTCGTTACGACCGCTCGTCCCGTACGCTCGTTGCAAGCACTCGTTGACCGCTCGGTTACAACCGCTTATTTATGACCACTCGGATCGATCACCCGCACGTTCGGATCACTCGGCATGACAACAAATGACATGTTTGTTCCGATTGTTTGGTATGACAACAGATCAATCACCTACTTGTTCCAACCGCTCTGCACGACAACGACGCACGTAGTCGTGACCCCCTTCTGCCTGATGTCCCTAGCCATTCGATCATCGCCCGAACGAGTATAAGCCAAAGACAAAACGGAGCAAGTAAAGCAGAGATGAAAACAAGTCGCCGGAGAACTTCTTCTGGAACAGATATGATCTACTATTTCTTCATTAGTTTCTTGACTACAAAGCACCTTACGGCACCCCTAAAAACCTTCTCAAAGAAAAGCCCTAAAACTCATTGCCCTAACCTACGACTTCCTCTACTTTTATAGGCTAGCGCACGAAGCGTGTTCAACCTGAACACCTCAAAACCATGTCCCTAACCACCTGAACATGAAATCTATCTCTTCCTCAAATCAAGGGACCCGAAACCCTTCCTAACACAGGTTTTAACCAACTCATATAGGTCATGGACTCCATCCACAACTCTATACGACACACACAACAAAGCCTCTAGGATATCCCCTCCTGTATCTCCATCGTGCATCATCACCGTGTGCTCTCGCATGAGCCCGATCACCTCGCGTGACCACCTGACCGCCTAAACTTCAAATTACCCCCTCCTAGTCCTGGTCCTCCTCGTCACTAGCCATGATCGTATCCATGCCTGCACGCAGCATCCACCTTTGACCTCCATGTACTCCAGCATGAGACCTTAGATTACCCCCTTCTAGTCCCGGTCCTCCTCATCACTGACCATGACCGCCTCCATGCTCACCTGCACATGCAAAGACCGAAGAACCCATCTCCCAGTACAAGTTCCCCCCCCCCCCAACTTGACCATACACATTAGCAACACACCCTTGTCTTTTCCCAGACAAGAACCAAACCTTTTACTACCATCCCCCGGGTCATTTACGACCACACAAACTACCGCTAACTGAACCATACCTTCGGACCACCCAATACGACCACTAACTCAGAATACTCGTAAGCCACAAGCACTTAGATACTCCACGCACCGCTACTGATCTACTATCGAGTACCGACTACCGAGTATCGATCAAAAATCACAGCAGCAACACATACTCGAAACCTACAAGTACAGACACACTTCAAAAGATGACCACTTACCACGATCAGAAATCACTTCTATCGAGTACCGAGTCCTCCGACTATGAGTACCTCAAGCAACGACCTTTCATCTATGACCACCACACACCGACCGGTCAACCACAACCATGAAGGTAGTCTGCAAAACCTACGACCATGAAAGTAGTCTGCAAAACCTACGACCATTAAGGTAGTCTGCAAAACCTACAATCATAAAAGTAGTCTGCAAAACCTCCAACCATGAAGGTAGTCTGCAAAACCTATGACCATGAAGATAGTCTATAAAACCTACGGCCGTCGACCGCAAAGCCCTCAACTATCGAGCACAACCACTAAATTCTATGACTATCGAGTACTGTAGCTACGACCATAAAAAAGTATTGTAGTTATGCTTACCTGCTGTGGTCATAAGACCGAAGTCGTACTGCCGTGGTCGAAAGGTCGAAGTCATATTGTTGTGGTCGTAAGGTCGAAGTTGTACTATCGTATTCATAAGGCAGACGTGGTCAAAAGCTACCGTGGTCGAAACCTACCATGGTCATAAACCAGACGTGGTCAACAGCTACTGTGGTCGAAATCTACCGTTGTCGTAAACCAGATGTGGCCAACAGCTGCTATGGTTGAAAGCTAGATGTGGTCGTAAACTGCCCTGGTTGAAGCCAGCCATAGTCGTAGTCGTGTTCTTGTTGTGGTCGAAACATGCCGTGGTCGAAATATGCCGTGGTCCAAGCATGTCGTAGTCATAGTCGTGTTCATGCCATGATCAAAGTCTGTGATCTGTGGTCGTTTGGGCATGCCGTGGTTGTAATCTAATGCAGGGCGGACTGAGGGCACTTGAAGCAAAACACAGACCAAGTCTTTCACAAACGTAAAATTCAAAGCAAACTAAATACCAATTATTCATTATATCTTTATTTACGATCATCTACATAGTCTAACACATTGGAAAACCAACCAAGCTCCAAAAGGAACACAGCGATAAACAGACGCATGTAAGAAAGAACCAGAATGATGGTACACTGTACATACGGAAAATCCTAGATCAACGGTAAATGGGCATGGCAGGTAAAATATATATGAGGCACAGTGAAGTGCGGATCAGCACAAATAGGAAAGAGAGTGCGTTGTTGTGGGAAAGAAAGAGCATTGTTATGTAGGCAGCGGGCAAACCTGAAATACGTAGGTAATTAAACACAAATGTACATGACAAAGAACTAACCCAATGTACAACTACGGAGTATGAACTGGATGAAAACAGGTGTAAGGAAAAACAATAGGAAGCACGTAATGGTCCGATAGGGAACGATGCCACGTACATAATCGACCTGCCTAACTATAACGACGAAAGAATCATCACGTGAGTTGCTGCGATGGTCGAAACACAGACCAAGCATAACAAGATGCAAATAGACAAAGGAATGTAATAAGCTATACATACATTACCAAAATGCCACAACGAACTAAATCAAGAATCAATCGACCTAGCACTATAAGCATAGATGACGTAACATCATAAGCAAAGATAGCAGATAACTGGGTCTACGTGCTGCGCCATGGGTGCACATATAACGGCAAGCAAAGCGAAAGCAATGTGGCCTCGGATGAACATACAAAAGCAACAACCACGGGCCGACAAAGCCGAGCGACACTAAGATTCTAACAGCATGAACATGCAGACCGACCAAAAGAAGTCGGGCCGTGAAGGCGAATCTGGCATAGGATCCAGATCGAAACAATCTCGATACGGTCCGAAAACCGCAGATAAACGACTGAGCCCCAACAGCCAAAAGGAGGCAGCAGCCCAGCGGCATAAATTTGCGCGAAGAAACGGTGACTCCAAGGCGCACCGGAGCTCAAGCGTACCGGAGCAAGCGAACGGCCGCACAGGCGACGGCGGACGAACGGGACAACGGAGCCGGCAACACGAGCATGGGGCACGGCAGCAGCTAAAGCAAAACCGGGGAGGGAGCACGGAACGCACGCGAGGACGAACTCCGGAGCGACACAACGCAAACACGTAGAGCGAGCAGAGGCTACGGAGCGACGGAAGGTGAGACCGCGGGACGCGATGGTGGACCGGAAGAACAGCCCCGGCGAGACCGCAAGATCGGGGAAGGATCGAAGGTGTTACCGAGGACGTCACTACTACAGAAAGCCTAATAGTAGATGCCTTATCACAGACGGTTTTGTGAAACCGTCTCTGATGAGCACTATTACAGACGGTTGTAATTTAGAGGCCGTCTGTGGTTTTTGTGGCGGGAAAATAGATTATCACAGACGGTTATTATCGATGAACCGTCTGTGATACTTTTGTATCACAGACGGTTTTTAATTAAAAACTGTCTGTGATAAGCTTGTTATCACAGACGGTTTTTAATTAAAAACCGTCTGTGATAATTCACAGACGGTTTTTAGTTAAAAACCGTCTGTGATAATGGCTAAGGCATTTATTGCGCTGTTCAGACCGCATCTGTCTTCATTTCGATCCAGATCTAGCCACTGCTGCGCACTTTTTCACTCGGGAGGAAGCTAGGCGATTTCAGGCCAATTAATTTGGTGGGAAGAGGCAGAGATTGAGCTTTGAAAGATTCAGACTTTCCTGGTTGCTCTATATATGGTTAGTAATGAAATTTATTTTTTCTTTAATTGCATTACAATTTAGGTCTAAGTAATCAATGAGTGGTTATTGAAGATGGTTAATTTGCAAAATTGTTGGTTATATAATAGCTGTTGTGTTTGTAATATGAATTGAGCTAGCAAATTAAGTCTCAATATAATAAATGTGGCCGGTATATATGTAGTTATAATTAGTTAATCTATATTTTAATACTAAGTTGTTATATATGTACGTAACGTATAGGACCGAAGCTGGATGTATGCCGCGAGCCGTGTAAGTGAAGAGTACATTAATGGCGTTTCTGCTTTTATAAGAGCTGCCGAGGAGAATATGTTGAATAAGGGGGTGGAATATATGTGCTGTCCATGCACTGACTGCGAGAATTTGAAGATGTTTAAGAACCGAGGGCAAATTGAATCGCACTTGATTCGGAGGGGTTTCAAAAAGGATTATACGTGTTGGACCAGTCATGGCGAAGTGAATGATCATATGCCGCCGGATGACATCGCCGGTGAAGTGAATGATATGCCCCCGGATGACATCGCCGGTGAACTGAATGACATGCCGCCGGCTGATGTCGATTGTGGCTCAGATTCGGATAGGTTGCACGATGATAATCTGGATCAGATGCTTCGCGATGTAGAAGAGAACTATGATGAGAGAGAGTATGTTAAATTCCATGGCTTGATGGGGGACTCAGAGAAACATTTGTACACGGGCTGCAAGTACACGAGGTTGTCGGCCGTGCTTGAACTGTTGAAATTGAAGCCAAGCAACGGTTGGTCCGACAAGAGTTTCATGGCGCTGCTAGGTCTTTTAGCGGACATGCTTCCGGAGGGAAATGAGTTGCCTAAAACCACGTATAAAGCCAAGAAGGTTATTTGTCCATTGGGAATGGAAGTAGAAAGAATACATGCATGCCCGAACGACTGTATCCTCTACCGTAAAAAGTATGCAAACATGCATGTATGTCCGGTGTGCAACGCATCCCGATACAAACGTAACAATCAATCAGATGATGGCGAGGGAACAGAGGCGAAGAAAGGACCTCCTACTAAGGTGACATGGTATTTTCCTATAATTCCCCGTTTGAAAATGTTTTTTGCAAATCCAAAGGAGGCAAAACTGCTACGTTGGCACTCGGAGGAGCGCAAGAAGGATGGAATGATAAGACACCTTGCTGATTCCGCGAAGTGGAGAAACATCGATAGGAGTTTTGCAGAGTTCGGTGCAGAATCAAGGAATATAAGGTTTGGACTGAGTACAGATGGAATGAATCCTTTCAGTAGCATGAGCAGCCGACATAGCACATGGCCCGTGACTCTCTGCATCTATAACCTTCCTCCTTGGTTGTGTATGAAGCGAAAGTACATTTTGCTGTCGATACTTATCCAAGGGCCAAAACAACCTGGGAATGATCTCGATGTGTTCCTAGCACCGTTGGTGGAAGATCTAAAAGTACTATGGAACAAAGGGGTACAGGTATGGGATGCATACAAACGAGAGAACTTCACTCTGCGCTCCTTATTGTTCTGCACCATAAATGATTATCCTGCCGTTGGTAACCTATCGGGCCATAGTACAAAAGGTGCCAAAGCTTGTACTCACTGTTTAGATGGTACCGAGAGTGTGTGGCTGAGACACTCACGCAAAACCGTCTACATGCGTCACCGCCGGTTCCTTCGGAGGGCTCACCCATACCGGAAGATGAAGAAACAATTTGACGGAGAGAAGGAAGACGGTTCAGCTCCAAGGCATTTAAGGGGACACGAGATTTATGATATGGTTAAGGATTTAGATGTTGTCCTCGGAAAGGGACGTAAATTGAGGGCTCATGAGAAGAACACCTGGAAGAAGAGATCAATATTTTGGGACTTACCTTATTGGGAGTACCTAGATGTTCGGCACTGCATCGACGTCATGCACGTAGAAAAGAATGTGTGCGACAGCTTGATTGGTCTCTTACTGAACATCCGTGATAAAACAAAGGACGGCGTCAACGCACGGCTTGACTTGGCTGATATGGACATCAGGCCTGAGTTAGCACCGACACGCACTGATAATGGACGAACGTACCTTCCCCCTGCGTGTTACACTCTGTCCAAGGGTGAGAAAACAGAACTGTGCCATTGCTTGCATGGTGTCAAAGTTCCGTCTGGTTACTCCGGCAACGTGAAGAAACTTGTTTCGATGCAAGATTTGAAGTTAAATGGCATGAAGTCTCATGATTGTCATGTGCTGATGACACAGATGCTCCCTATTGCAATTAGAAATATTTTGCCGATCAATGCAGCTGTGTAGTTATTGGTGTTGTCTTAATTGCAACAGCCGGCAAAGTCTTATCACAGACGGTTCTAAACTTAGAACCGTCTGTGATATCGTATCACAGACGGTTCTAATTTTAGAATCGTCTGTGATATGTTATCACAGACGGTTCTAAGTTTAGAACCGTCTGTGATAATCTCCCTACATATACCCTCTCGCTAGGGTTTTCCGTGTGCGCTGCAGTTATTCGATTAGATCTAAATCCCGAGCCCGTCGTCGCCGCCGCCTCCCCGAGCCCTCGCCGGCTGCCTCCCCGGACGAAGACGTCACCGCAGCCTCCTCCTCCTCCGTCGCCGCCTCCCCGAGCCCGTCGCCTCCTCCTCCGTTGCCGTCGCCTCCTCCTGCGTCGCCGCCTCCTCCTCCTGCGTCGCCACCGCCTCCTCCTCCGTCGTCCCTAAGGTCACCAAAACCCTAAGGTCATCAAATCCCTCCCCGAGCTTCATGCTTACTGTTAGTGTTTAGGGTTGATGCTTGATGCTTCATACTGTTATGGTTAGTTGCTTAGTACATATTTAGGGTTGATGCTTCATGCTTACTGTTAGTGTTTAGGGTTGATGCTTGATGCTTCATACTGTTATGGTTAGTTGCTTAGTACATATTTAGGGTTGATGCTTCATGCTTACTGTTAGTGTTTAGGGTTGATGCTTGATGCTTGGTACATATTTAGGGTTGATGTTTCATGCTTACTGTTAGTGTTTAGGGTTGATGCTTGATGCTTCGTACATATTACATTGGTACATTGTTTACTGCAGTAGCTTAGTTTAATTTGCTATTTGGTACATACTACATTGGTACATTGTTTACTGCAGTTGCTTAGTTTACATTGGTACATATTACATTGCTTGTTGTGTTAGTATATAGTATATAGTATAGGCACATAACCCCTCTCTGTCCACATCACCCCCTCCGTTCTCCCCCTTCCCTCTACTCCTCTCCTCTCTTCCTAACATTGAGCATCATGTTTCACTTTTCTTGCTTCCTCATCTTATCATGTGCAACCCTACAATTTGAGAGCACAAATTAACCAATCAAGGAAGAGTATATGATCACTTTCTCATCTTATCTTAATAGACCCACAAAATGAGCAACATGTCACCCGCGCATTCTTCAACATCATCGCCGGAGGCGTCCGCTCCAACATCAAGACGCCAAGGAAGAGGGCTATCAAAGAAGCCTGAGGGCCGACAGACCATCACAGCGGTGAATGCATCTGGGGTCCCTATCCTTCCTCAAAAAGCAGTAAACGCATTCCGAACCATGGTCGGAGTAGTTGCACGAGAATGAATTGAGATCACATACAATTCGTGGAAGAACGTGCCTGACGCTCGGAAACGTGAGCTGTGGACCGAAATTTTGGTATCGTTCGAGTTCCCAGAAGAACACCTGGACGCTGTGCAACAACAAACCTACAAAGCGGCGTGCAAAGCATGGAAGAACTTCAAGAGCACGCTTGTCAGGAAATACGTGGATGGATGGTGTGTATGTCAATTTTGAGGTGGTCCCGCTACCGAAGCCCCCCAATGACGAGATCGTGACTCTAGGACAGGCCATTGGAACATTCATCCAATGGCCCAAAAGCGACATCTCCCTGGAGGCTTCTTCACCGGTGGCAGGACCAGAGCAACTTGCACTGGTGCCATCTCCATTACAAGACCAGTCGGTTCCACCACCGGATACTACACCGGTGCTATCTCCACGGGCCCTATTCTCGCCAGAGCAACTTGCACTGCTGCTACCTTCAAAGTCAACTTCCGTGAAGTCGACCTATAGCCGAGGCAGCAAGGCCAGCAAGGGCAAAGCAAAGAAGACCAATGATGATATTCCGTACCACCCTTTGGCCCGCAAATTCATGCTTGGCGAGCCGTTGCTCGAGCAAAAAGACCTCCAAAAGCTACCACATAGTTGCATGCAATTGCACACGTGGTATATGCAGCAGTCCAATAAGCTAGAGGGAGAACGGACTTCAAGTATCACTGTCAAATTCACCGAGGAAGATTTACACCACAATCTTCAAGAGTGTATGTTCGTGGTCGCCTTTGAGCATTTATTCGATCTGTTCACGCTCAACGCTCTTGACGTCTCAATCATTCGATGCTGGACGCTGTAAGTGTGTACAATCACAGTCTCTGTTAATGTCATACCGATAAATGCCATATCTAATTTTTTGCTTTCGTGTGCATATATATAGACACATGCTGATTAAAGCTAGATTATCCAACTCATCAGCTGGTTTCTTGGACCCACAATTGGTCGCCAAGGATACCATCGACCATGAGACACCCCTCGTCGAGAGGTACATTGCATCAGGACTGCTGGATTGCCGCAATAAGGACTATGTACTTATGCCCTTCAATCAGAACTTTCATTGGATTTTAATAGTAATTGTACCAAAATGGAACAAGGTATATTACCTTGATTCCCTAAGTAAGAATAAAATGGACTTCACAGTTGTCAGCCAAGTAATCGATAGGTAAGCACATATTCCCCATACATATCTACATTGTACTCTTTCTTTCCTTCCGAATGATTAAGGTTAACTTTTTCGAATTACGTAGGGCGTTCGCGATGTACATTGAAAAGGGAGGTGACTCGAAGCGCGGGGCCAAAGGCCTGCTGACACATGTTCGAGATTTTAAGGTATTCGCTATTTCACATTAATTAATCCTATGCAATAGTTGGTACTAATGCCTCTTGAACTAACACATTCCATTTTTTGCAGTGCCACCAGCAGCAGCCGGGCAACACATGTGGATACTACGTTTGCCAACATATGGAACTACTCCTCGATTCCTCGAGGCTCACCAATCGCAAGGTTTGTCACTCTTCCCATAATTACTTCATACTTATCACGTTACATATATATGCACATTGATATTCCTATCGACAGGTTGTGTCCATCCCGTCAATTGCATTGAAACAGTCTGATTTTGGAGGGATTCAAGGAGAGTTGGCGTACTTTTTGCTGACTCAAGTCATAAAGCCAGGAGGACGGTTCCACTGCGCACCATGATTTCTTATTGGTCTTATCACTAAGTGTAAATGCAGTGTAGATCTTTTGTAACTGTGCATTTGTTAATGGATATTTCATTTCAATTCAATTAATCGATTTGCGAAATGGATGCATGCTTTATGTTTGTGAAATGAAATGTCATGTCAATTGGATGTTTTATGTCTGTGAAATGTATCTGAAAGCAAATGAGATGTGTGAATTGTATATTTTTTGTCTGTGATTATCTACTTGTTTCAGAGGGCATGGCTAGCATTCCTGAGGCTAGCCAATAAGAGAAATATATGTATGGGCGAAGGGAATATCACAGACGGTTTTTAGTTAAAAACGACCTGTGATAGCTGATAATCACAGACGGTTTTTACTCAAAAACCATCTGTGATAATCAGTATCACAGACGGTTTTTAACTAAATAACCGTCTGTGATTATCAGCTATCACAGACGGTTTTTACTCAAAAACCGTCTGTGATAGCCCATAATCACAGACGGTTCGAAAACTGTCTGTGATGACCTTCGATTATCACTGACCCATAAATACAGACGGCTCACAAAACCGTCTGTGATGACGTTTTCGAACCGTCTGCGATGACCTTTTCTGTAGTAGTGCGTGAGGACAGAGCCGGCGAGACCGAAGGGTCAAAGAGGGAGCAAAGGGCACGGAGCATACGTGAGGGCGATCTTCTGAACGACGCAAGGCGAACCATGAAATGCCCCAGAAAAAATTCAAAAACTTCTGTGAATTTTACTGAATTTTTGAGTGATTTTTGAGCTCCTTCCCTTTTTGGAAATTCTCGGCGGAATGCGCTTTCCTTTTTCGGCTTTCCACCTTCTTCTCCCGTTGGTGCCCCCTCCTTTTCCGCCTTCTCCTCGCGCACACGCCTGCGCTGCGAGCAGAGCCCCGCCGCGCCGCGCTTTGCGCCGGCTCGCCATAGCCGGCCATCCCCTACCGCGCTGGACCCGGTCTTCCCCTCTGCCACCCGTGGCCCGCCCGTCAGCCTCTTCCTCCTCCCTCCCCGTGTTTTGCGTCACCGCCCATCTCTGCCGTTCACCTGCTCCCGCACTCCCCCGCGCCTTAACTCGCGATGACGCAGCCCCGTCGCTCAGACACGACTCCCCGCCCACCCCTGCAGCTTCCCCAGGCCGCCTGCAAAGTCGTAGCACCGCCCACACCGCGCCATTACTTCCCTGAGCTGCCCCCGAACTACTCCCTCGCCGCCCGCTCTCTCCCTTGCTTTTTAAACCCAGCCAACCCCGTCATTGTCTTCCCCACACTCCCTAGCTACTCCCAGAGCAGCCGATTGGAGTATAGCCGCCTGCATCGCCGTCGATCATCTCCTTCGTCGCCGGTGATCTCCCGAGCCCCATTTCTTCGTTTCTTCCTTAAAGTCCGATTGCGTTCGCAGACTTGCTCCCCTTTGCTTCCTGAACTCAATGGTGGACGCTGTTGGCCAAGGGCGACCCTCCCCTACCCTGGCGGCGAAGCTCGCCATCGACCGAAAGGGGGCCGCCGTGACCAGCTCACCAGAGAGCTTCCCAGCTCGAACCACCGCCACCATCGAGCTCCCCTCACCCAAAAATGCTCCAGACGCCGCCAATTTGCCCGGAGCGCCACCGATGGCCTCTGGTGCCAGAAAATCTCCAATGCCTTCTCTCCAGCCGTGCGCCGCCGTCAAGCCTCCCCATTCCTCCTAAAGCCCAGAAATGGGTTCCCCACCTCCCAGGCACCTCTTGCCACCCATGGTTTCCGCCGGAAGGCGCCGCCGACGCCGTTCCGCTCGTGCCATCGTTCTCTGCCTCCCGGTGAGGACGACGGGCTGGAGGTAGATGACGACGTGGACGAATCTCCACCATCCACGTCTTCGTTGCCGTCTAACCTAGGCCTACGGATGGCCTCGCTCCGTGGCCGTCCGATCCCACTTAACCCGATCGATCTGATCCGTTCGCCCGCTCTGCATCGCTGCCATATGCGCCAGCCGCGTGTCGGCCATCCACCGAGGCTAGGCGCGCGCGCGCTGGGCTCCAGCCGCGTGCGTGCTAGGCCGAGGCCGTGTGGCCCACTCGGCCACGCAGGCCGAAACCCTTCCAGGGCCGCACTGTAGCAAAAGGCCGGCCTGACAATGTTCATAAGGAATTTCCAGGGTTTTCTAATTTCCAAAAATCCAGAAAATCAAATAAAATCCCAGAAAATTCCAGAAAATCCCAAAAATTCTCAAATTACACCATTTTGTTTATCTTGATGCCTTGAACCCATTTTTGACCTCCAATCCACCAAATTCATCTCAACAAAATTCAAAAATCTCACATTTGAATTTTAATGCATTTTACTCTTTTTTTCATAGATTTATTTTTCCTCGCTTGATTAGACTCAAGCCAGACTTATATTATTTTTGTGTGTTTGCACTAGCTTCGGAGTTTTCGGAGGCGACAGTTCAAGGGCAAGATCAAGGAAGCACGGTTTACGAGGTTGCCAAGCTCGTCGAGTTCCAAGGCAAGTCGCAAACCCTTGACTATATTGAATCCCATGCCGTTTAATTATGTAATTATGCTATTTGCACTATGGTTAATTGTGAAATATTAATTGCTTAAAATAAAATGTTTAGAATGACATGATATTTAGATAATACCTACCACCGACAAATGCCATGTTAACTTGTAAGCCATACATTTGTCAACCCTAGAATTGCTCTAAGTATGGCATAAATACCTGTAGTATATCTCATGCAAAATTTCACACTACTAAGATTGTGGCCGCGGGTCGGTAGATTTGGAAAGTTGGGAATTAGGATAAAGGTGTTGTGGGACACCGCGAGACGGTCTTCACCTACCACTTTACCCGGAGGTGAAAGTTGGTCGCCCTGTGAAAATGTAAGAACTAGACCCTTGCGCCGAGCAAATGACATATTGGCCGCTCAACCACAGGTGTTGACTTGTCAACCCTGGTTTAGTAGCTGTTCAACTTGAGTGAAGCCCTACATTGGTAGTTAGTGTGGATCGCCAGATCCAAACTGGACAACGATAGGTCTCCACAACTCGGGCCTGACGTTCCGTGTCGGCCAACGGATACCCGAGGTTGTGCAAGCCCCTAACCTGTCGGTTAGAGTGCATACCAAGGGTTAAGCAGTGAAACGACCCAGTTCCTTAACTAAGTCATGAGGGTTAAGAATGCTTGTGGGTAAAGTTGGGCAACTCTGCAGAATCATCAAAAGGTATTCGAATACGCTGTGCTCCCGGTTAATGGAGCTGTGTCTATTGGATGATTCCAGCAGCGAGGTATGAGTAGCTTTCTCAAGTGTTTTAAATGGATTAGTTGGTTAATCAACTTTAGCAGAAACCTCTCCCCCTTAATCTTAAGGAGTAGTAGGTTTTTGGGTTTCCAAAAATGTTTACAAACAAAAGTGCATCCACAAAGATTAATAAAATAAGTATACTCTCATCCTTTGTTGCACTACCAGACTACAGACCTTTAGCGAGGGTTTCTCATTTTTATGACGGGCCCGCAAGGAACCCACACAAAAGTATATTTGAGTGTCGGGATCACTTAAACCTACAGAAAAATTATAATTTTTGTGACGGTTTTAGGTAAACCTTCAGAAAAATAAAATTACAGTGACGGTAACCTTCAAAAAAATTACGGAGACCTAACTTTTGGTCTCCCGCGGCAATTTCGAAGACGCAGGAATATTTTTTTGCCACGTGTGCCCGTTTATGTTGGAAAATATTGTAAAACCCTAAATTGTGCAGTCACACAGCCCTCCCTCCCTATCCGCTCTCCGCACTCCGCACCGCAATCCCTAACCCTAAATCCTTCCCTGCTCGGCCGCTCCCCGGTTCCCCCACCCCGCCTCCGCCCAGATCCGCTGCTCGCGGCCGACCCTCGTCGTCCCCCCCCCCCCCCCCGACGCCGGCCGCCTCCGCCCCTCCTCTCCTCCCACCCGCCGGCCACCTTCGCCCAGATCCGCCGCTCGAAGCCCCTCCTCATCTCCCCCCCGACACCGGCATCCGCCCCTCTTCTCCTCCCACCCGCCGACCGCCTCCGCCCAGATCTGCCGCTCGCAGCCCCTCCTCGCCCCCCCCCCCCCCGACGCCGGCCGCCTCCGCCCCTCCTCTCCTCCCACCCTCCGGCCGCCTCCGCCCAGATCCGCCGCTCGAAGCCCCTCCTCGTCTCCCCCCGACGCCGGCATCCGCCCCTCCTCTCCTCCCGACCGCCTCCGCCCAGATCTGCCGCTCGCAGCCCCTCCTCGCCCCCCCCCCCCCCCGACGCCGGCCGCCTCGGCCCAGATCCGCCGCTCGAAGCCCCTCCTCGTCTCCCCCCCCCCCCCCCCCGACGCCGGCATCCGCCCCTCCTCTCCTCCCACCCGCCGACCGCCTCCGCCCATCCTAAAGAAAGCTCGTGACTTGCTGGTTTACTAGCTTCAACAAGTTCTAGGTAAGTTCAAGCATCCCTCTACTATGTTGTTCTCTGCATAGATTCATAAAAATGTTAGTACAAGTATTTTACTCGCGTATTGAATATGATTCTATGCTAAAAGTTAATCTTAACATGTTTTAAACACAGAAAAAAATTACACCAATTACTAATTTACTTACTTCTCCTAGAACATTTGATAAAGAACAATGGAAGAGCAGAATTACACCAACAGAAAAGCAACTTCGTCAATTAAGATTAAATGGCTGGAAATACAGCCGTGTGTCAACAAGTGGGCCTAATTTCTTTGACTGGTTCAAAACACAAGTAATGTTTACAAACACTCCAAACATCTCTCCTTATCATATGAACACTTTCGAACTAATAAATAATATTATTTGTGCAGTGCATGAAGAAATCTAGTATTGATAATGTCTTGCGGCAAATCTCTTATGGCTTTTCTAAAAGAGTAACCTCTTATGGATGCTATGATACCAATGGATATAGATTTCGTTCCGAGAAGTATGAGAGTGCTAGATCAGGAATAACTACTGTTAATACTGGTGTTTGTGTGTCTTCTCTTAATGATGATGAGTACTTTGGTGTTATAGAGGACATCATAAAAATTTCTTGGCAAGGCAGCATGAAACTTGAGTTGGTTTTATTCGATTGTCGCTAGTTTGATCCAACACCTTCTGGAGTTAGGTGTACTGCCAATTTGGGTTTGGTAGAGGTTAAGCACACATCTAGGCTTTCAAACTTTGAACCATTTGTCCTAGCAAGTCAAGTTACACAAGTTTATTTTGTACAATATCCATGCAACTCCAGATCAGATTTGAAAGATTGGTGGGTTGTATATCATGTTTCTCCACATGGTTATCTTCCGCCTCTTATAAACACCAATGAATCTAACCCTCCTGAGGGGCAGCCACAAGAAGTATCATTCTATCAAGAGGAAGGATTAGAAGGGCATTTTGTTATCGATTTAGGGGATGACCTAGACATTACAAGCTCATTCATCTCAGATGAGATAACAAATCCAAAAGAGTTGGATTATCTTGCAAAACAGAACATTGAAGGTGAAGAATCTGATGGTACAGATAAAGAAGAAGATCATGGGCTTGAAGCCCCTCATTATGATCCAGAAGAATTCTGATTGGGCTTACATATATTTTGTGATTTTGTTGTAACCAGAAACCGAATTACCTTTATTATGATAAAAAACATTGTAACACCTGCTGCAATCTCATGCTATTGTCTACCATTCCTTTTTTATACTGTTATATTATATTTTTGTGTGCCATTTCTTATTTCTGCAGCTCATTATATTAATTCCAGCAAGTTATATCTAAGACAATGTCACTAACTTTTGAATGGCTATATGCAGATCATGAACCTCCGTCACAAGGCTCTCAATTCAAAGAAGGGAGCGGCTGCCCGTTCCTCCAATAGGACAAATGCTGATGGTGCCAACTCTAGGACCTTGCCTCCTAGAACTAAATCTGCAGCAAATTCTGATGGTGCCAACTCTAGGAGCATGCCTCCTAGAACTCAATCTGCATCTGATGGTTCCGACTCTCATAGGAGCATGACTCCTACTACTAACTCTGACAGTGTCCCTGCTAATGGTGCTAACTCTGGGGCTGATGTTGAGATGCAAGGGAATCGCCGTGGTACTGAAAGGGGAAGGGAGCAGCCTAAAAAGAGAGGCAGGAAGAAGAGGTCAAGGACCCAACTGAAACTCCCTCCACGAGGTCGAAAGGTGGCCATTCTACCTCAAGGTGATAGGTGAGCACAAAAACATGTTTTACTTAATTCTATTCACCTTATTTTTACACATGATGAAGTGACAAGTTGCTTATTACATGAATGGTTCGAATGGCATATTACTTGTAGGCAATTCAGATATGCGCAATTTAATCCTAGTGATTACAAGTACAGCACACAGCTTGGAGTTATTCTCAAAAGGGAATACCCAGGCATTGTGCTAGACATGGATGAGCATGGAAGAACTCTTCATACTCGACCTGCTATCCATTGGGAAGATTACTATCTCAATGAAAATGATGCAGGAGAGACAAATGCAGATCGAGTGAAGGAAGAATTTTGGGTAAATGCATATTGTTTACCCTAAATTTCCCTTTTGTTGCCTATTTAATATCTAATAGTGTCATGCCACATAAATGTGCAGAGTTTATTCTCTACGACAGAGGAATTGCAGGACGAGGCAGATCGTGTTTTGGAGAATTACGCTGATAAACGAGTAAATGATATTATGTACCAACTTCGTGTGGATGCTGTCAAAGAGTATTTCTGGAAGAAACATGGGGAGGAACTAGATGATGCACTAGCAAGATCATATGAACTTGAAGAACAGCAGTACTTGGATGGTTTCATTGAATGGGCTGGTGAGGAAGCTTGGCCTCTCCTCTGCAGCCATTGGAGTGGTGATCAGTTCCTACAAAAGAGAAAGAAAGCCCAAGAATCAAGGCTAAAATCTGAGAATGATGCTCGGAACAGAGGAGGATCACACCCATACACCGAGACACAACAGTGGCTGGTATCTATTAAACAATAACAATTTCTCAAGTCATCATTACTTCCTAGTTACTATATTGGTTGAATTTTGTTTCTGGTTGGGTTTTTAGGAATATAAGTACGGTCCTGAGAAGGCTACGGGAGTTAACACATTTGCGGTCATGAAGTCAGGAGCTAAAAACATTGACAGTTCTGGAAGTAGTGGTCCAGTAAGCTGCCAAAAAGCACAAAAAATCATGGTATATTCTCATTTTGCATATTTGTATTGTGGTTTTTCCATTTCTGTTGGCCTTGTAATTTAGCTGTAATTCATCTACATGGTCTTTTGTGTATAAACTTAAACAGTACTGTTTTATGATAGGATGATTACAATATAACAGTTAGCTCTGAAAATCAAGAAAATTTGGCTTACAATGAACTAGACGGGAAGGCACTATACACCATAGGTGGCGGCCTGCCACATGGTCGTGTTCCAATAGGTAATGGAGCAGTGAGGAAGGCTGATGTTATATCAGCTGCTAAAGCAACAAATATTAGGCCATCCAACACTCCGTCAGTCCGAAGTGTCCTACGTGAAAATGCAATGCTTCGTCGTCAATTACATGTTCAATCAAGACAGATCAGGGTAACAAATCAAATTGCACATATGTTTTTGCTGATTATTTCACTGGTCCAGTAATTCCATTCTTTTCTTTCCAACTACAGATGCTCTTTGAGAAGATAGGAGAAGAACCACCACTAGATGAAGATTTAATGTCACCTTTGCATGGCCAGGTCAGATCATTTAATGTCACCTTTGCATGACTTTTCTATTACATAATATGAGATCTAATGGCTTTTGGGTATGGCAGAATGCCAACAAATGCAGCAGTTCACAGTCTTCATGTTGATATTTGTAACATCTGGGCATAACCTCATTATTAGATCTAACTTGATGGTAAGGTAGCAAGGAATGCCACCTTGTTATAGATGACCCCTCATTGCTTAAACTGTACAGTAATACAATCTTCATTCTAGCATTAAATTGTGCACATCATTGCTTATTTTGAAAATTTGTCACACCTGTAGTCATGAGTAATACAATCTGATCAGTTGTGCAGAGTTACTTTGCATATAAGTTTAACATCTTCATTCTAGCATTAAATTGTGCACATCAGTAATATTTCTAGGAGTTAAGATAGGTACAGATCTTACAACATTCATGAAAAGGAAGATAATCATAGCTAACTGTGCTAAAAGCAATGATATTGGCCATTTTAGTAATCAATTAATAATCCTTGCCTTTGCTTACTTAATTCATATTAATAAGTTGATTATTCCTCTTACTCGTTGTGCTATATGGTTTGTTGTAGCGAACTGGCTCTTCACATGCGGGCTCACAACCAGATCCGGCAAGTTTCGGCAATGGAGATGGTGATGCGAACATCGGCTGCGAGGGAAACGAGGGGAACATCAGCTGCGAGGGCAGGGAGGGGAACATCAGCTGCGAGGACAGGAGCAACAATGGGGCATCCTAGGATGTTAAACTTGCTCACCAAGATGACCTTAGTACTGATCAACTTAACTTTTGGTTGCAACAGCAGTTAGACTAACTTTTGGCTATGCTACTTGCATATAGTAAGAAGTATGAACTTACCTTTTGGCTGATGGTAGATGCATGGCTGTGTATATATTGCTGATTTCTGGAAGTTCTGGAATGGCTGTGCATATAGTAAAACTGATGATGTCTGAAATGGTTGTGCTGCTGGTTGCTAAAACTGAAATTGGTTTAATGCCTTTATGTATATATGGCTGATTTCTGGAAGTTCTGCCCCTTTGTGGATGTGCTGTCCATTTGTTGATATGGATTATTCTGGATGTGCTATAAACTGCAATGTATATGTATGGTTTTGTTCTGAATTCTGGATGTATAATTTGTGCCTGAAATTATATTTTTTACTGCAGTTGTGCTATCGATTTACTGTGATAATTTTGTGACGGGCCAACTACAGAGAAAGGGGTTCTCGGCATATTTAGAATGGCTGCATTTTTCTGTCAGTTACCTACACTATTACTTTCCCTGATGGGGATTTGTGACGGTATTAGTTACAGGAATATGAAGATTTGGGCCATCCACGATGCACTTTTTCCTGTTGGTGAACGTCGCGAATAAATTTTCTGTCGGCTTTTTCTGACAGGGTAAACACGCGAAATAAGAACTACAAACCTGACGTGCCCAAAAAATTTCTGGCGGCAACCATCACTGATAGCCGACGCGAATATTTTTTCTGTCGGTTGACACCCAGGCAAATGTAATTTCCCTGTGCGAATTATCCTGTGGGCTCATGCCTGACGGTTCACCGTCACAAAAAATATTCCTGTGGGTTTTCCCCCAATTTCCTGTGGGTTTTTCCCCCTCGCGAAAGGTGCGATTCCTGGTAGTGTTGATTCGTGCAATTTAGCTAAGTTAAGGTTTTCCCTTTGTGACTTACTGAGCTGGTTAGCTCACGGCTTGGTAAACCCTTCAGAGTGTCATGAAGCCGGTGAAGGTCTCCTAATCAAGGAAGCTCCAGAAGAGCCATTCTACGACGATGATTCCTGGTTTTATGTCTCAGTCGCGCTCAGGCTTCCTGATGGTTTTATGGATTGTATTATACTTTGGGCTTGCACGCCCATTACAGTAAAACTTGGTTGTTAAACTTTATATTGTAATTTGAGTTGACTCTTTTGTTGTAAGCATGTGCTGTGATGATATTTTTTTGCTCGACGCTCGTAACTGGCTAAGCTTGGATAGTTGCGGAATGCTGAGTCCAAGCGCCCCTAGAAACGGGGGCGTTACAAACCAGTAGAGCAAGCCGAAGGTACGGAGTGACGGAAGGCGAGGCCGGGGAGCGGGATGCGGAGGCAGCGACGGGAGGCGAGATCAGGGGGGCGCGATGCTCAGCCGAAAGAACGGCCCCGACGACACCGCAGGACAGGGGGACCGAAGGCGACGGGTTCGGCGGAACAGAAGCCGCAGGGGGGCTGCACGTTTGGCATGCAACGCCTCGCGTCATGGGCTGCTCGCTCCCGAGGACCCCATGGGAACGACGACGGAAGGGCCGCCCACTCCGTAGGACAACATCGGCATCGGTAACACACGAGCGAACGGAGGATCCGGAAGGCCGACGGCACGCGAGCAAAATGCCGCAGCAAAAGACAGGCGAACGCGGGGGCACGAGGCGTGGGCGAGCCACCGCGCCAGGCGAAGAAGAACCACGCCATCGAGCGAACACCGGAGGCGCCGATGGAACACGAAGAAAAGCGGAGACACGCGGCGAGCCGGGCGCACACGCGAAACGGCACGGCGTGAAGGAGAGGGCTGCATTTCTTCAGCGTGTAATAGAGTGACGATAACAAGCTAGTGGTTCACGTCGGAAACAGTGCAGTGGCGTAGATTTGATTAGCGTGTTTGGCAGGATATGGATATAAATGGTCATAGATTTTCATATCCGATTAAAGATTTCTCCAATATTTTCGTATCCGATTAAAGATTTCTCCAATATTCGAATAAAGTTTAGGTTTTTTACCTCCAAAATGTTATTTATTCGACCTATTCAAACCAGTGGCAGATGTAGAAATTTTGTGTTAGGATGCACCATTGATGCTTAAAGATGGGGTGAAAAGACAATTATTAAGCGATTATTGCCTGATCGAATGTTAGCGCCAGATAATACATGCATGATGAATATTGTATTCATACTAATTTTGTAATAGCCCAAAAAATGTAATTTCTCTTGAATCATGCTTAAGTAATAATAATTGTGTTCATGAGTTTTTTTTGCATTTTTTGGCTACTTAATTAAAATATTTCATTAAAAATAGTAGTGTTTGAATTTTTTAGAAGACTTAAAAGCTGGAAAATTTTTGAAAATACTTTTATTCAAAACTAGATAGTATGAGGAGCCTCCGCAAAAAAATTCAAATTTTTAGAGTCCGCTTGCTATGTTTAGAAATTCCTCAAACCTCTCAGACTTTTGAAAAATTCAAAATCAATTTTGTTTTTCCGCCCTCATTTTCGGCCGAATCCAACTGTGGCCCATCTCCACGCCACCCTGCCCCGCCTCCCTCTCTTGTTGATGCGCTAAGCCCACACAACAGGCACCTTCTTCCACCTCGCGTCGCCCCCTTCCGCCACCGTGTCCATGCACGCAAGGAGAGAGCGCTCCACACTGCTGCCCTCTCCCATCTCCCACTATGCGCTGGGGCTAAGACCCACCCCACAGACCTCAGTCTCCACCTCGCCACCCCGGATTCGCCACTCGTGCTTGTTAGCTATTCACCATGCGTAGACAACGTTGTCGCCTGCACGTACTCACCGTTTCGACCGAGCCACCCACAGTTTTGAATGATTGGCACAACTGTCGACTCCACCTATTATAAAAGAAGGAGTTGGTGGTTGGTCCAGCCTCTTCTATCTCTTCTCATAAAAAAGATATTTTGACTGACGTGTAGGCCCCACCCCGAAACCCGTGCGCTCCCCACCGAATCCGTGCGGCTGCCTCCCCCCCCCCCCCCCACCTCATTTCTTCCGCCCTCGAGTCTTTTCTCCGTCGCTCCTCCCCTCCCTCCTCCGCCGTCGCGCCGCCCTCGCCTCCTCCCCTCGTTTCTCCGCCGCTGCACCGCCCTCGCCTCCTCCCCTCCTTCCTCCACCGCTGTAACATCCTGAATTTTGAATGTTCAAAAATTGGGGAGAATTAATTTTTTTAATGCATCGTATTGGCATTTGTAATCTTTGCCATAGTTTTATTTGGATTTTCTTCATATTTGTGCTAAGTAAATAATAACTGAAAATAGTTCTCGAGCACAAGCTAACATCTAAAAATAAATAAATGCAAAATAATTTAAATGGGGGTTTAACCTCTGAGAGCTTAATTTAAAATTAATCTATGAAATCAAAACATGGATTAGTTAAAGAGAAAAGAGTTGAATTAAAAGGGAACCCAAAAGGAATATGTCAATAGTAGAGAATTGAAATTTAAAAGTCGAATCTGAAAAGATGATCCAGAAATGGAAGGGAGAGATTTGACTTAAGGTATAAAACATCCTTTTGGAAATAATGACATAAGTAGCAATAAATAAATAAATAAATAAATAAATAAATAAATAAATAAAGGGTCAAAGGATGTTAAAGGGGGATGTGCATAAAGATATAAATGTATAAATAAGTAAATCAATAATAGATAAAGTAATAAAGAGGGCCAAGTGAAATATATAGAAATATAACCAATTTTATTTAAGGTTGAGCAATAATAAAGAAATGAAAGCAACCAATAGGAAGGAATAAGCAAATAAATGCAAATATTCATATATATATAGATGAACACACATACATATACAAAAATATATATGTATATACACAATCAGGAGCCTTCATACAATGTATAAATACCCAAGGGTTAAATATAGCAGGGAAAGAATAAATAAATGGGGAAATCAACTATAAGGGACAAACCATATAAACAAAAGTAAAAGAAAATAAAAATTTAAAAGGAAATGGGCCGGCCAGCCAACCAAATTGGCCCAGCCAGCCGACCCCCTCTTTCTCTCCCCGCCCAGCACCAGTCGGCCAACCCCCGCGTCCATTTTCCTCTCCTCCCCCCAGCGGCGTGCGGACATGGGCGAAGCCCCGTTCGGACCGCCCGACCAAAGCCTCCTCCCCGCAGCTTCCTTCGGACCACCGGACCACCGCGCCACTCCCCGGACCTACAACTGCTCTCTGCAAGCATTAAACGGGCAGTCCGGTTGGGCAGTTGGCCCTGTAGCCATGTCGATCCAGCTCCGCCGCCCATGCCGGCCAACTGCCCTCCTCGACGCCAGCGAAATTCGCCCTATAAAAGCCCCGGCCGAAGATACTAATCGTGTCGCCGATCCTCTTATTCCCTCCCTCAGAGAGAAATTGAGCTCTAGCGCCCCCTTGCTCGCCGGAGCCCACCTTCGTTCCCACGGCCGGCCACCGTGCGATCTCCTCACCCGCGCCACCGTAGTCTAATTCCTCTCCCCTCTGCCTTCCTTGGGACACCGTGAGCACGATCCCACGCTTTCCCGGGCTTGTCGATCCTTCTCCGGTGCCGGCGACGATACACCCCCAAGTGCTCCACCGTCGCACGCCGTCGACCCCTCTCCGGCACTCCCCGGCCCTCGCCGACCCTACCATCGGGTTCCCCAGCACCGGGGCATCCCATTTTGCCCATCACCCCCAACCTCCAGCAACCCACCGCCGACCGCACCGCCGCCTCCTCCGCCCCGGCCTTCCTCCGCTCGGGCTCCCTATTGCCGCTTGGTTCAAAACAATACATCGCCCCTTACTGGTGAGTAACACCCGAGAGAACTCCTGGCTACCAGAGCTGCGCTAAGAATCCACCTGGCTGCGCGCGTTCGAGCCCCACTCCGCCGCGCCGGGTGGGTTTTAGAGAATATTTTTTTTGGGTTGAGTACTGTGCGCCAGGGGTTCAGCCGAAACAGTAGGAAAGTGTGAATGGGGTATAGGGGTATATATTAATTCCTTTGGCATGAATAGCTAGCTTGTGTCATAAAATGTTGGGTATGTGTGTGTGTGTGTGTGTGTGTATATATATATACACACAAATCCATATGTGTACATATATGTATATATAATGAATAACCCTTTTTAAATCTTTAGCACATAAATAGAATGAATGATTAAATGTAATTTAAAATGGCACATGTAATAGCAAAAATCTTGTATTTTTAACCTTGTGTATTAATCCCTACAAATTCCAACTAAGGGTATTTTAGGGACTTTTGAGCATGGATATTTATCATGTGTTAGAAGATAACACTTAGGTATGGGTATAACCTGAGTAATTCTTTTAGCCCTTCTGTCAAGTGAGAGGGTTTAGTAATAGTATGATTAGGGTGAATGCTCACATAAAATAATGACCCATTAAACAAAGGGTGTAGAAATTAACCGTTAGCAAGATAGGCTATAAGATATTATCAATAACCTAGGCTATGACACCCAAATATAATTAGAGAATGTATTATATAAAAATGACTATGATTAAACTTTAGCTAATTGAAATGGGATTATTCGGGCATCAAAAGCAAATAAAGTAAATCTCTAAAAATTGTCTAAATCCCATGTCTACCTAATAAAACCCAAAAACTTGAAATTGGAGTTATTTGGATTTTCTGTTGAATGTTTATTTGGTTTTCTGATTGCCTTGTCTTTTTATCCAAATTTTCGCGTACGTTAAAAATAGCGTACGAGGCACAGGAGGAGGAAGCTGAGGCAGCAGCTCTAGAAGCTTCGGACAACCAAGAACCCACCCACTGTGACCAAGGTGAGTCAATACTTTGATCATATTGAACCTACATTTTCTGCAAATTATTTTGGTTTAAATTATCAAATTGCATGCTGTTATTTTATATGCAAATACATGATTAATTCAAGATTCTAGTTAAATGTCCATTATTTAACTTGATTAATATTACATCTCCTTTGGAATATTTGAATGTGTGAACCTTGTCGCCCTAGCAAAATCATAATATTAACCTTTCGAAAATAAGTCCCTAATTATACGCCATGCTTAGTACTGCATAGATACTCGGGGGGCGCTGAAATGCCCCAAGCATCATTATCATTTTGAATCATGAGAAACTGATTTGGGAAGTCATAGTGGTAATGATTGGTATATGTTAGTATGATTATTTTATGATCCCAAAAACCCCAACTTGCTTAAATATCTGGGCGGATGGTTCGAGAGTGTGTGTGTGGTGCAGTGGGTGCACAAAGTGGGTTAGTGGTAGACCGCCCAGATACCACTAAGGACAGAATCTTGTCATGACCTCCCGTGTAAAACAGTACAACCACAAGTCTGTAAAGTACAACTTGGCTAAGTAAATTTATCGAAACTCCTGGACTCATCTCACCGGTAGTGGATAGGAATGGATATGCAAGGGCAAGGGGAGGTCTAAAGGGACACCGAGCGGAGGGTGAAGTTTTCCAGTCATGCTAGCGTTGCGGGGAGTGGAGCCCGACTGCGCTAGTATCCGTGGCGAACATCCCGTGCAATGTATGGGACCCACCACAAGTGGGAGCGGCCCATAGGGTGAGATGACAAAAGGGACTAGTTATTTTGAAAAGTCACTGTGATGGTCTACTCAACCACGTGACTAAGAAATCATGTGGGGCAACGAGCGGATTGTCTCTTGTGGTGAAAGTGTACAAACTCTGCAGAGTCAAAACTATTCGAATAGCCGTGCCCACGGTCAAGGGTGGACATGGGAACTTAACCAGATATAGTTCTATTTCAAAAACTTTGTGGGTGGAATTGGAAAAGTGAAGGGCAGTGGAATGTTGGTGATATGCCCTAGAGGCAACATGGAGATGTTGAATATATCACATACTATGTTTATGATACATTGCTTTGTTCCTTGAAATAGACATTATCATTATTGATCAATGAGTATGTGACTTATTCATGAGACTCTTAATGCTAAAATGTTGCTATTTCTAAATGATCCCTGATCATATATCATATGAGGAACAAATATGATTCAAAGATCAGCATATGTATTGATTGATGATCATATCTCATGGATCATGGTATGGTGATACCAAATCAATAATATGGACATGTGTTAGTGAACATATGTTGGATAGACCCGCCATGAGACACTGCAGAGATTCCATGTGTCATCAGTTGGTCTCAAGTAGTGTTTATGTAGAATCCTTAGACTTGAGATCATCATGGTTCCCAACATGCGTAGTAGCTTATTTTGGGACTACTAAACACTACTCCATAACTGGGTAGTCATAAAAGTAGTCTTCGGGTTTGCCATGAATCATGTAGTGGGATGTGAATGATCAAGATAGAATTTGCCCCTCCTTATGGGAGAGATATCTCTGGGCCCCTCGATGTAATGGATTATATGAAAGTGCATGGCCATGCCAAGGTGATTGAGGAGTCAATCACGAGTTTATAATCCATCACGGAATCGAGAGAGTGATTGAGCTATTAAGAGGATGACACAGGTCTCGCCTTGAGCTCAATCTATATCGTGAGGCAAAGGGATTCGTACATGAGAATATTACAGGTTCAACCGATATGATCTTTACGTATACTTTGGGGTTAATATGTCTTACTAGAGGCCGCTATTAACAGGGTGACCGGAAAGGCATTTCCGGGTCGCGACCAAGTATACGTGAACCTACAGGGTCGCACACTTAACGGGTTGGAACACTAATTCGAATGTGATTCAGATATGGGCTCAATTCGGATAGAGATCCGGATAGACTCCTATTGGGCCTCGGTCCACGAGACCCAAGTGAGGAGGTCTATATATATGGAGGCGAGGGGCTGAGGGGTGTATGCTTCTGTTAATCCCGAGCCAAACCCTAGCCGCCACCTCCCGAGCCAAACCCTAGCCGCTCGCGAGTGCTGGTACACTCGCGATCGGCGTTCCAGCCCCGGACGTGTGGATACCGGTGGAGGCGCTGCTCGTTGCGGCGTTGATCGGCATCAATAATCTACAGATTGGATCTTGCACGTGGTGTGGTTGATCGCGTGGAGGAGACGATCTGTTCGGGACGATCGACTAATTCCACTACTACCTCGACGCGCGTGGTTGGATCGGCTTCTCCAACTCTTCTTCCGCTGCGATGCGCGTCTAGTGGTAACGATCCATGATCCCTCCTTAGCATGATGTCCTGGTGTGCGCGGTAGAAATTTTTGTTTTCTGCTATCGTAGCCTACGCGTGATCCTTCAGTGGTATCAGAGCGTCATGGGTTCACATCGTTAGGTTGAATGCGATTCTACGTCTAACTTGTTTTTGCAGGGAATGATGTGAATAGTATGGCCCTATAGCTTATTGGAATGTATGAGATGTATGTGATGCATTTAACATTCGTTCATGGCCTGCGTGTCATGATTATTTCAGCTATTGTTAGCTGTCTATATTGTATTTAACGACCTGCGTGTCGACCTTAATGCTTGAATCTATCTTTGTAATCTTCAATTTCTAGCTATTATAGGTAGTAGCCTAGTTTTGAGGTTACAGGCTTTCAAGCATGGTGGCCTAAAGGAGTGATTTGGAGGATGGAGATCGTCTACACCTACATGGAGATGGATATCACCATTTTTGGGCCATACTACTTCACAGTTAAATGTGTTTATCTGTGATGTTATCTATCTTATTCTTATGCAATGATATATGTGATATGTTGCTTTGGTAGGATAGAATCCCTCATAAAAATTAGGTGTTAATGCCCTTCCATATGTTTTACCAAAAGATAATGATCACCGCATGGTAGGTCTACCAAAGTAGAGTGACGTCGGTTATCATCATTATTGGGGTAGATGTCGGACATCTACATGCGGAAGCATTTGGTTTACTTAACAAGATTATCAAAACAGTTTTGGACCTTGGGGCATAGGTTGGGGCCGGGGCATATTGATGTCACCCAACAAGCAAGAGTCACATAGGGATGTGATTAGCAAGGTGTTGCTTACCCATGTCACTAGTTTTCTAGCCGTGATGCCAAAGCTCACTAGGAATTAGTGAAATGAGGATCTTGACCCACTATGTAACTTAGAGGGCGTTTTGTTGCAAAACACATAGTGGGAGTCTTTTGTTAAATAGTTTAATAAAAGATGAACATAAACATAGTGCTAAACTTTGCATATTCTTTGTTGTAGATCATGTCAGCTAATGCCGCATCCATTTCTTTTAATTTGTGATCTATTCTTGAGAAAGAAAAACTCAATGGAACGAACTTTATGGATTGGTATCGCAACTTGAGAATTGTTCTCAAGCAAGAGCGCAAGGAGTATGTCCTTGAGTCTCCTTATCCTGATGACTTGCCTGATAATGCTACTGCGGCTGCACGGAGAGCTTATGAGAAGCAAACGAATGATTGCCTTGATGTGAGCTGTCTCATGCTTGCCACAATGTCCTCTGAGCTTCAGAAGCAATATGAGAACACAGATGCCTACAATATCATTGTGGGGTTGCGTGGTATGTTTGAGAACCAAGCAAGGGCTGAGAGGTTCAACACTTCAAAGTCCTTGTTTGCGTGCAGGCTTGCAGAAGGGAATCCCGTCAGCCCTCATGTGATTAAGATGATTGGCTACATTGAGAGTCTGGAAAAGCTTAGTTTTCCCCTTAGCCAAGAGTTGGCTACTGATGTGATTCTCCAGTCGCTCCCCTCAAGCTTTGAGCCATTCATACTGAACTATCACATGAACAACATGGACAAGACCCTGGCAGAGTTGCATGGGATGCTAAAAGCTGCCGAGGAAAGCATTAAGAAAAGCAGCAATCATGTGATGATGATGCAGAAAGGCAAGGGCAAGCCCAATGTCAAGAAAGGCGCGGTCAAAAGAAAGTTAGCTCCCGATGAGATCGCGAGAAGTTCTAAGGCCAAGCAAGTCAAGAAGGGCGCTACTCCTAATGCATATTGTTACTACTGTAAGCAATCAGGACATTGGAAAAGGAACTGCCCAAAGTACTTGGAGGATCTTGAGAAGAAGGGAAGTACGACTTCCACTCCAGGTATAAATGTTATAGAGATCAATCTTGCTACTTCATCCACTGATTCTTGGGTATTTGATACCAGATCGGTTGCTCACATTTGCACATCGTTGCAGGGGCTAAGAAGAAGTAGAAGTTTGAGGAGGAGCGAAGTGGATCTTCGCGTTGGCAATGGAGCAAAAGTTGCTGCGGTGGCTGTTGGCACCATGCCATTGTGTTTACTTTCAGGATTAGTTTTGGAATTGAATAATTGTTATTGTGTTCCATCTCTTTCCAAGAACATTATTTCTGCTTCATGTTTGCAAGCAGAAGGTTATGACTTTAGATCTGTGAACAATGGTTGTTCTCTTTATTTTAAAGATATTTTCTATTGTCATACTCCATTGGTGAATGGGTTATATGTTCTTACTCTTGAAGAGTCACCGGTCTATAACATTAATGCAAAGAGGCAACGTTCGAATGATTTGAATCCCACGTTTATTTGGCACTGTTGCTTAGGTCACATAAATGAGAAACGCATGGAGAAGCTCCATAGAGATGGTATTCTGCACTCATTTGATTTTGAATCATTTGAGACATGCGAATCTTGTTTACTTGGCAAGATGACAAATGCACCTTTCACCGGTTAAGGTGAATGGGCAAGTGACTTATTGGCACTCGTACATTCTGATGTATGTGGACCAATGAGCTCAACAGCCAGAGGTGGTTTTCAGTACTTCATAACTTTTACTGATGACTTTAGTAGATATGGGTATATCTACCTGATGAAGCATAAGTCTGAATCCTTTGAAAAGTTCAAAGAATTCCAAAATGAAGTGCAAAATTATTTAGGCAAGACAATCAAGTTTCTACGATCTGATCGTGGAGGCGAGTATTTGAGCCATGAGTTTGGCAATTGTAACACCCCAGCCAAACAATGACCTGGAATGCTACTAAACTAACAACATATTAAGGAAGAACCTATATTCACCTTACAAAATTTCAGCAGAACCTCCTTTGTTTAATGAGTAATTCAAAGCTTTCAACATGCATAGACAAATGATCTGAATAATAGTAAACAATAAATATTCAATTCTAAACAAACTGAATTATGTTTGCCATCACAATCTCAACCACAATACTTAAATAAGAACGTAAGCAATGTAAAAGTTCTAAACCTTTATTACATTCTAAACATGGTGATCTTTAATCAGTTACCACTTAAGCTATTCAACAAATAATGTTTAAGGTTCTTTATTTCTTCCAAGGTGAATGGACCGTGCAAGTGCAACAAAGCTAATCCATCTTTATCCCCATGCATGCCGGTCTCATGTGGGTACCTAAAAACAAACAGCAACCACAACAACAAACAAGTGTGAGTCCAACGACTCAGCAAATATAAATAGTGGCAACAAGAGTAAAAGGGAAACATCATTCCTCATGATCATCCATCAATCAAATAAATAAATCATGCTATGCAATATGTTCAAAAGAATCTCTTTATCTCTTCTCTTTCGCATTTTACCGGTAATGCGGAGTGTGCATCCGTCAATGCACACCCATGCCTGTACCCTCTGGTACAGGGACCAATTGCCCATACTCTGCAAGTATGGGGACCTAAGCCCATGCTCTTCAAGCATAGGGACCTTTAGCCCATCATAAACATGACGGGGATCTCAAGAATTGATTGGTCGTCACAGGACCAAGACTTCAATAAGCCAACGTGATGCATATGTGTGAAATCTCAAATTAATACAACATGCATCCACATCAACATTGCATATGAATAACATATTCATACTACAAAAGCTCATATTCATAGACTTCATAACTTTCAAACATCCGTGATTAATACATAACTCATAGCATTAGCAACCATGAACATTACCAATCATATCACCATAATAATCATGAACAACTCAAATTCTCATAGAATTTATCAAACTATACCATTCGATAATATCTATTATATCCATAAATATACTTGCCTTAACCGCGAGGAAACGGGGGATGAGCAGAAGGCGCGGCCCCTGGAATCCGTCCTCCTCCTGAACCATAATTTTAATAATCGCTAAGGCAACAGTAACGAGTCTTTAGATTAAACAAAAACACCCCCACTATCCCAACATGTTTAACTTGACTCAAACCCCAAATCCTTTCGGCCACCCTGTCCCCCTCTACAGACAGTCAACTTCAAAAATCCTTATCTAATGGTACAGAAGTCCGAATAGGGCGTTCTCAAATTTTCTGGAAAGATAATTAAATTGCCTAAACAAACTTAGTTGGGGAGCCCTTCTGATTCTTCCATAAACTGCCCCTACCAAGCCAATCTACAGAACATCAATTATCACGTCGGGTTCTCTGGACAGTACACTAAAATTATCATAACCTTTGGTACGAAAGTGCAATTCATGCGTTATTTATCTTTCTGGAAAGGTGAGGAAATTACCCATCTTTTTCATTATAACTAGACCCTCTGATTTTGTCTTTACCTAATAGATTAACTCAGATTTCTACAGACTGTCAGGATGATGACAGATTAACAGGACAGCGGCACTAAACAATTCATAACTTTCTAACCGTTGATCGGATCTGGGCGTTCTTGGCGGCCACGGAAATCTAACAACACAACCCAACTTTATCTAAGAGAAGTGATCCCCAGATTCTGCTTCTAAAGTCATGAAAACCGCCGTTCAATAATCTGGACAGAAACGCGATCTAGCAGCTAATGACAATCGATCTACTAAACGAATTCAAAAACGCATCTAATACAAAACATACGGCAATAGAGACTCTTCGTTACCCTTGATGAACGCCGGAAGCCGATGCATTACCCCCACGAAGATGGTCTCCTCCCCTCCTCTTCTTCTTCCTCCTATGGCCGGCCACCACGCGAGTGATCCTTCTATTGGACAGCAGCCACAGGGGCTTCTTCACCGGCAGCGGGAGGGCTTCAACAGGGGAGGAGGAGCTGCGCGCAGGGGAGGTGGTGCAGGGGAGGCGGCCAAAGGAGAGTGGGGGGTGGCGGCCACAAGTGGGGAGGAGGGGAAAAGAGTGGCTAGGGTTTTGGGGGAGGGTGGCGCCTCCCCCCCTATGGCCGGCTCCCACTAGGCCTCTTGGGCCGAGGCCCAAGCCCAGGTTGTCACCCTATTTGCGAAGAAACCCCCCCCTAAAACTCTGATAAGTTGCTTTTCTATTTGGTCCTTCCCCCTAGTTTAATTATTCTCTCTCGAATATTCTTTTGAATACTTTCGGGATATTACAGCAATCATCTGAAGGATTGTGGAATTGTTCCACAATTGACTCCGCCAGGAACACCTCAATGGAATGGGGTATCTGAACGGAGAAATCGCACCTTATTAGATATGGTGCGCTCCATGATGAGCCAAAGTGATCTTCCATTGTCTTTTTGGGGGTACGCTCTTGAAACAGCCGCTTTCACACTAAACAGGGTTCCATCAAAATCAGTAGAAAAGACACCATATGAGATGTGGACAGGACAGCGTCCTAGCTTGTCTTTTCTTAAGATTTGGGGATGTGAGGCTTATGTAAAACGTTTACAATCTGATAAGCTCAGTCCTAAATCTGATAAATGCTTCTTTATCGGGTATCCTTAGGAAACAAAAGGATATTACTTCTATAATCAAGAAGAAGGCAAAGTGTTTGTCGCCTGGCATGGTGTCTTCTTAGAGAAAGAGTTTCTCTCAAGAAGGGATATTGGAGCATGGTGCAACTTGAAGAAATTCGAGAAACACCTGAAAACGTTTCAGCTCCTACAGAACCACAACAGGATGAACAAACTGTTGAAGAACCTGTTGTAGACACACCGGCACCACGTAGGTCAGAGAGGTCACGTCGTGCACCTGAGAGGTACATGTTCTTGACTACTCAACAACGGGACATATTGTTGTTAGACAACGATGAGCCTAAGACCTATGAAGAAGCGATGGTGGGACCAGACTCTGAGAAATGGCTTGAAGCCATGAGATCCGAAATTGAATCCATGCACAGTAATCAAGTTTGAAACTTGGTTGATCCACCTGATGGTGTTAAAACCATTGAGTGCAAATGGGTTTTCAAGAAAAAGATAGACATAAATGGAAATGTTCACATCTATAAAGCGCGATTGGTGGCCAAAGGTTTCAAACAAATTCAAGGTGTTGATTATGATGAAACTTTTTCGCCCGTCGCAATGCTAAAGTCTATTCGGATCATTCTAGCGATTGCTGCATATTTCGACTATGAAATATGGCAAATGGATGTCAAAACAACTTTCCTTAATGGAAATCTGAGTGAGGATGTGTACATAACACAGCTCACGGGTTTTGTCGATCCGCAATCAGTTGGAAAGATATGCAACCTGCAAAGATCCATTTATGGATTAAAGCAGGCATCTCGGAGTTGGAACATTCGTTTTGATGAAGTAATCAAAGGGTTTGGTTTCATCAAGAACGAAGAAGAGCCTTGTGTTTACAAAAGGGCTAGTGGGAGCGCACTCGTATTTCTGGTCTTATATGTGGATGACATATTACTGATCGGAAATGACATTCCTATGCTCGAATCTGTTAAGTCTTCATTGAAAAATAGTTTCTCTATGAAAGACTTAGGAGAGGCGGCATATATTCTGGGCATCAAGATCTATAGGGATAGATCTAGAAGGCTAATTGGATTAAGCCAAGATATGTACATTGACAAGGTGTTGAAAAGGTTCAACATGTAGGATTCCAAGAAAGGCTTCCTACCTATGTCACATGGTATAAATCTTAGCAAGAGTCAGTGTCCTAGTACACCTGATGAGCCGGATAAAATGAATGCGATTCCATATGCTTCGGCTATTGGGTCCATTATGTATGCCAAGTTTTGTACACGTCCAGATGTCTCGTATGCTTTAAGTGCTACAAGTAGATACCAGTCAGATCCAGGTGAAAGTCACTGGATTGCCGTAAAGAACATCTTGAAGTACTTGAGAAGAACTAAAGATGTGTTCCTCGTCTATGGGGGTGAGGAAGAGCTCGTTGTAAATGGTTACACCGATGCTAGCTTCCAAACTGACAAAGACGATTTCAGATCGCAATCTGGATTTGTGTTCTGCCTGAACGGCGGTGCGGTGAGCTGGAAGAGTTCCAAGCAGGAGACGGTTGCTGATTCTACAACAGAAGCCGAGTACATAGCAGCTTCTGAAGCTGCTAAAGAGGCTATTTGGATCAAGAAATTTATTTCTGAGTTAGGTGTGATGACTAGTGCCTCCAGTCCAATGGACCTCTACTGTGACAACAGTGGAGCCATTGCGCAAGCCAAGGAGCCTAGATCGCACCAGAAGTCCAAGCACATTCTACGGCGATTTCATCTCATCCGCGAGATTGTGGAGAGAGGCGATGTGAAGCTATGCAAAGTACAAACGGATTTGAACATTGCAGATCCGTTGACAAAGCCGCTTACCCAGCCAAAGCATGAGGCTCACACTAGGGCAATGGGTATTAGATACCTACATGGTTGACTCTAGTGCAAGTGGGAGACTGTTGGTGATATGCCCTAGAGGCAACATGGAGATGTTGAATATATCACATACTATGTTTATGATACATTGCTTTGTTCCTTGAAATAGACATTATCATTATTGATCAATGAGTATGTGACTTATTCATGAGACTCTTAATGCTAAAATGTTGCTATTTCTAAATGATCCCTGATCATATATCATATGAGTAACAAATATGATTCAAAGATCAGCATATGTATTGATTGATGATCATGTCTCATGGATCATGGTATGGTGATACCAAATCAATAATATGGACATGTGTTAGTGAACATATGTTGGATAGACCCGCCATGAGACACTGCAGAGATTCCATGTGTCATCAGTTGGTCTCAAGTAGTGTTTATGTAGAATCCTTAGACTTGAGATCATCATGGTTCCCAACATGCGTAGTAGCTTATTTTGGGACTACTAAACACTACTCCATAACTGGGTAGTCATAAAAGTAGTCTTCGGGTTTGCCATGAATCATGTAGTGGGATGTGAATGATCAAGATAGAATTTGCCCCTCCTTATGGGAGAGATATCTCTGGGCCCCTCGATGTAATGGATTATATGAAAGTGCATGGCCATGCCAAGGTGATTGAGGAGTCAATCACGAGTTTATAATCCATCACGGAATCGAGAGAGTGATTGAGCTATTAAGAGGATGACACAGGTCTCGCCTTGAGCTCAATCTATATCGTGAGGCAAAGGGATTCGTACATGAGAATATTACAGGTTCAACCGATATGATCTTTACGTATACTTTGGGGTTAATATGTCTTACTAGAGGCCGCTATTAACAGGGTGACCGGAAAGGCATTTCCGGGTCGCGACCAAGTATACGTGAACCTACAGGGTCGCACACTTAACGGGTTGGAACACTAATTCGAATGTGATTCAGATATGGGCTCAATTCGGATAGAGATCCGGATAGACTCCTATTGGGCCTCGGTCCACGAGACCCAAGTGAGGAGGTCTATATATATGGAGGCGAGGGGCTGAGGGGTGTATGCTTCTGTTAATCCCGAGCCAAACCCTAGCCGCCACCTCCCGAGCCAAACCCTAGCCGCTCGCGAGTGCTGGTACACTCGCGATCGGCGTTCCAGCCCCGGACGTGTGGATACCGGTGGAGGCGCTGCTCGTTGCGGCATTGATCGGCATCAATAATCTACAGATTGGATCTTGCACGTGGTGTGGTTGATCGCGTGGAGGAGACGATCTGTTCGGGACGATCGACTAATTCCACTACTACCTCGACGCGCGTGGTTGGATCGGCTTCTCCAACTCTTCTTCTGTTGCGCGTCTAGTGGTAACGATCCACGATCCCTCCTTAGCATGATGTCCTGGTGTGCGCGGTAGAAATTTTTGTTTCCTGCTATCGTAGCCTACGCGCGATCCTTCATGGAAAGCCCTGGTTTGAATTGTCCTGGGTGTCGTCCCAGTGGTAAGTTAAGCGGCTATAACGCTGAAAGATGCTATATGGTGCGGATGCCTTGTAACGGTGGATGAAATCTGGATCGCTATTATTATTGCATTCTCTTACACATTATACTTTTGTTCAAAAACTGCTAGGTCTCTGGAAATTTCTATGTAATATATTTCTAAATAATGATAATACATCTCACAAAGTAAAATATCAAGAAGAATAGATACAGTCGTAAGAAAATAGATGGTTGATTGTGTTAACCGTATAAAGTTGTTGGTGGATTCATGTCAATTATTAAGGTGAAAATGATAGTGCGAATTCTGGGAGAAATAAATTGGTGGTGCCTAAATGAATATATAGGCTAGAAAGATGATTTAAATGATTTTCGAAGAATTAGGGAGTGCAAAGGTAATTGCTGGATTACAACACTGATAAACAATATAAATTCTTGGAAGATGTTGGCGATAATGGGATTAATAGGATTTGGTCAAATATTAGATGGATGAAATGAATTTTTGGGAATTAGGATGAAAAATAACAAATATTGGAGTATAATCTTGATCAGTGATATTCTTAGTGGATATATAATAGTAAATCATAGACTTGATCGCTGATATACTTGGTGGACTAGTTAGAGATAGTTAATGGAAAATAAGATTGATTATCGGAAGAGCAAATCAGGGTCTTGGATCAATGACCAAAAGGATTGAATTGTTATGGAGTCCTGATACAAATGATATCGGTGGATTTGAAAGTAATTATGTTAAAGAATCATTAGAATTCAGGAGTGAGGGGCTGATGAATAATAATTACAAGATTGGATTATTAGGAATTCTAAATACAAAGTATGATCGGTGGATTAAATAAATGATGCCACTCGCTGTTTGGAGTCTTAGACAGCAATCAATAAAGAAAGTGTATTTTCGGTGGATTAAGTCAATTATGGCAACCGTTATGTGGAGTTTAGGTAGCATCAATAACTCTATGATTTAATAATAATGTTGCTACCAAAAGCAATTTTTGGCAAATAAAATAACCCGAGCCTCTCCTTTGATAAGCCATGCATACTATTTATTTGCACTCTGTGTATTGGCTCGCGGAGCACGGTGGTTTGTGCTCACACTCGCTTTCACAACAAATCCAGAATCAGGAATCAGATCACTACGCTTCAGCAACACTATTGGTCATGGTGGCAAAGAAGATGAAGATGTCAAGGGCTAGGTCGCGCACCTCCAGTTGGCTGTCTGTGGGCATGCCCTGAGAGTCCCACCTGTGTGCTTCATTTCCGCTGCAGCATCTTATTGATTTCGGCCTAATCGGCCCATGAGTAAGTTATTATTATGTTTACACTTCCGCTTGATATGTACTTTGATATTAAGAACTGTAATCTGTGAGCACTATCTACTGATCCAGGGAATAGTGCGGTGGAATCACAGAGGATGCCGGATTGTAAAATCCGGGCCCCTACAGCCGCCGCGCCGCCCTCGCCTCCTCCTCTCCACCCCGCGCTGCCGCCGCCTCCTCCTCCTCCCCACACCGCGCCACAGCCTCATCCTCTCCCTCCCACCCCACGCCACCGCCGCCTCCTCCACTCCGCCGCCGAGTCCTCTCCCTTGTTCTCCGTGCCGCCACTCTCCCCTCCTCCCATCTCTCCCCACCCCTCCTCCCGACCGTGCGCCTGCCTCCCCCACCGAACCCGTGCGCCTCCTCCCCTCTAATTCCTCTGCCGCCTCCTCCCCTCCCTCCTCCTCCGCCGCCGGCTGCCCCCCACCCACCGAACCCGTGCGCCTCCTCCCCTCTGATTTCTCCGTCGCCTCCTCCGCCGCCTCCTCCCACCCCGCGATCTGCGTCGCCGCCTACTCCTCACCTGCCCCTACTGCCGTCGTGCATGGTGGCCAGCCGCCGTCAGCGTCGCTCGACATGGAATTTGAGGCCGGTGAGAGGATGCCGAGTCCTGCTCCCGTGGTTACGGATTGGGCCCAGGCTAGGTTGCGGTTGCAAGCCCGATCGTGCTCAGAAAATGGTTCCTCCTCCTACCATAAAAGAGGTACAACTTCCACTTCTCCTTCTCCTACGTCCAAATCTTCTCACTCTTGGATCGCCACCATTGCAGGTCACGGAGAAGCCCAACATCGCTTCATCGCATCCACCCTCTCCAGCGGCCGCGTAAGTCTCATGTACTTTATTTCTTTGCCTGTGATGTCTCATCTCTGCCTATACTGATCCCTCAAGAAATCTCTATGTACTACAATTTTAGTATCCTTACTATTTGAAGATCCTTCCCGTATAGATATGCGGTTAAATGACCTCAAAAAAATTGCCTGCACTTTCTAAAGCGTTCCTGTAATTTTTTTTATTGAGTTCACTTCATTTCCAGGTTTTTCTTACAGCAGAAGAATAAATCATAGCAGCAAAATACGTTGTTTGCTAGCTGTAGTTCATCAGTTTTCATTTTCTTTTCAAAAGAGCATAGCAAAATAGCAATTTTTCTTGTTTTCACTCTCACTGGAATACTGAAATTTGAGCATCAGTTACTACTTGTTATGTTGTTCTATGTATACGCAGTTTGACCATCAATTACTCAATGTCAACAAAACAGAATGGAAAATGATATATTGGTGTATTGTCATATAGTGCTTCAAGATTCAGTTCATGTGATTTCATTTCAATGCTTTCATGAATCAAATATTCAGATGTGGGACATGTTCTTTCCTAAATTAGCTCAGGATTTGTTTCAGTGGGACACGCAAATATGTTGAGGGTTCTTACGAAATGCACCCATGTATACTATTTTATCAGCAATTCCAATGCTTACTTTGATCATATTCATGCACAAATTGGCATGTTAGGTTTATAGGTTTTCTACATCTGTATCTTAATATTTCTACACTTCTACTTTGGTCAGGGTAACAAACAAGAAGCGCAGATTAATCGATCATACGGACATGAGGTCAGGCCTGCGTTTCACATTTGTTCAATGCATATACTCAGTATATTTATCTCTGGGTACACAATGATTTGTTGATTTCAGATGTCTTTTTTTTGCTATTGGATTGAGATGAGCAACGGGGAATTACGAGTTAGATTATTATAATTTCTGTACCGCCATATTGTCTTGGTTTGATCAGCTTGGTTACGAAGAGAGGCAAAATTGTCAGCCCCTTATATTCTGCTCCTAGCTCTATCAACATATAAACAATTCAGTATGCGACCCTTATATTCTGTTACTATTATACTTTCTCTTATTTTCCCCTCATTTTTTGGATGTCATTCTTAGCGAGAAAAATGCCAAGGATGGAGGAGGGATTGGCACCTGTTCTCTGGAATCTGCACAAGAAAAGAGCAAGAAACAGATGTAACTGGTGACAATGTGCTTGTGATAATGCTTTAGGTGATCCTCTATTGACTATGTTGTTGTTCCCTTCAAACTTGACTTTAGTAGAATGTGACTTGGTTCTTTAGCAGCAACCTATTAGATAGAGATAAAGTTGATTCACATGAAGTTACTCCTAGGGACAGAGAAAGGAGAAGCGGTTATAGTAGATCTGACCGAAGGGAAAGTGCACATCACATTCGTGAAGAAAGCAGGGGTAGGGAAAGACAGAGCGGTAATTCAAGGCATAAAGATCATGAGAGAAGAAGGCATACAAGTAAGGATTGTTATAAAGAATCTAACAGGGTTGGCAGTCTACATGAAAGGAAGAAAGTGAAATGAAAGAGACAGTGGACGGCATACGGATATGGAAAATGAAACTCGTAGAACTAGAGAAGGAAAGGACAGAGTTAGCAATAGTGATAGGCACAGGGATTCTACACGGTCAAAATACAGCACGTCTGATGGTCATAAAGGCAGGTCAAGACCCGGGAAGAGAGGTAGAGATGATGACCATAGAAGCCATAGATCTGAAGAAATGAAGGAAAATTCTTTCAAGTAAGGCATCTTTCACTTGATTTACTATCCTTCTTTGTTTATTTTTTGGTTTTTCCGGCGCTTTATATTTAGTGTTGTTCTCTTGATGTTAGGGAGGAAGATGAAGAGGAGTACCAAGAGAAAATTGAACAGCAATTAGCAATGTAGGAAGAAGATGACCCTGAAAAAAATTGAGGAAGCGAGGAGAAGGAAAGAAGCTATTATGGCGAAATACAGGCAGCAACAATTGCAGAAGCAGCAGCTGAAATCTGTACCTAGAAGCAACAATGAAGGTAACCTATTAGCTAAACTTTAGTCAGCGTAATACGTGAACTACTGTACTTATACTATGTTATGTTCAAATGAGTTTATTTTCTACTGACAAATGTACTGTTGCTTGTACCGAAGTAAGAGCAATGGGTAGAGATGAGACTTCAGATATGAAAGATGATAATGGTAGCAGCTTTGTGGCCAATGAGGAAGCTGAAAATAAGCATGATTAAGTTGGCTGATTCTGTGACAAATGTACTGTTGGAAATTGACAAAGGAAATGTGATATCCTTCTATACTAATATGTTTGGGGTCTCATATGAATTGCAATGGATGTGGATTGTGATGAAATATGTTTTTTATCACTTGCTCTCCCACGCACTCGCATCTATTCGAGGGTTAGGCATGACCTATGTGCAAAATTATCCAGTGATTTATGACTGTGTTTTTGTGTACAAATTTCTATCTTCAACGCAGAATATATTTACTTTCAGTATCTTTTGCAGTATTTGTTACTGTTTATAACTAGCTATGTTGTACCATAGGTCTGAAAGATCTTGAATTGCAACTAAGGGGTATAAAATCTGATTCTACTTTTGATCTTGTATGAAAGGTTGGTTCTCTATTCCATCATATTAGATTTGATACTAATTTTGACAGAGGAATTATCATAGTTTTTTTCCTTTATAGGTACTTAATGTCTATGAAGCTTCTAGTGGCGAATGGATTTTTTATGTTTGGGATGGAACGGATACTCCTGCGACTGAGTTTCAGACACTGTAGGGTTAGACATTGTCATCATTGTTTAACTTTCAATTTCAGCAATAGGCAATAGCTACTAAACCCCATTATGAAATCTAGGATGGTGCTATGGTGTTTTTGCTATGGTGTAAAACAAAATTTATATTTATTGTAAATTTTAGAATCATACTGATATTATATATCACCTTTTTTGAGAATCCGTTGCAACGCACGGGCATTGTACTAGTTTCATTAAAAATAGTAGTGTTTGAATTTTTGAGAAAACTTAAAAGCTGGAAAAAAATTTAAAATACTTTTAGTCAAAACTAGATAGTATGAAGAGCCTCCGCAAAAATTTCAAATTTTTAGAGTCCGCTTGCTATGTTTAGAAATTCCTCAAACCTCTCAGACTTTTGAAAAATTCAAAATCAATTTTGTTTTTCCCGCCCTCATTTTGGGCCGAATCCAACTACGGCCCATCTCCACGCCACCCTGCCCCGCCTCCCTCTCTTGTTGATGCGCTAAGCCCACACAACAGGCACCTTCTTCCACCTCACGTTGCCCCCTTCCACCACCGTGTCCATGCACGCAAGGAGAGAGCGCTCCACACTGCTGTCCTCTCCCATCTCCCACTGTGTGCTGGGGCTAAGACCCACCCCGCAGACCTCAGTCTCCACCTCGCCACCCCGGATTCGCCACTCGTTCTTGTTAGCTATTCGCCATGCGTAGACAACGCTGTCGCCTGCACCTACTCACCGTTTCGACCGAGCCACCCACAGTTTTGAATGATTGGCACAACTGTCGACTCCACCTTACCCAGTCCCATCACCGTAGTGCCCTCTTGATGTCGTTTTGTCCCCTCCTTTTGTCTGTTCGGGCGGAGAGAAAGAGTGCGCCGCGAATTCTCACCGCGGCTACCATCATCTCGCCGACCTTCTCATGATATTCTCCTCTGTACATAAGACATCCAACCACATCACTATTCTTCTAGCTCGCCACTCATTTCATTTTTGTGAAAACTTGAGCTCTTTGGTTCGCCGGAAGTGTATGCGTCGTCCTCAACGCCAGTGAGCCTGCTCCATGCTACCATTGCCGTCGATGAGCTTTTCTTGCTTGACACTTGTGTCATCTTCCTCCTTGAGCTTCGCTCTTACCTCTACCAAGCTTGCCTTCGTAGTGGAAGCCATGGAAAGTTGTGTTGTCGTCATCATCTGCCTCTTCGATGAGAGCACTACTTCGCACACCACATCTCCAATATTCTGATGAGTTTGGCTCGCACCACTCGCATCATCTCATGTTCTAGGTTTCACTTGTGCTTTTCCCTCTCTCAATTTCATCATTCTTGCAATGAGTCCTCAACACCGTACTTATTCCCTGTTTTCAGCTGCTGCCATCATTCCCCGTCGCTCCGGTGAGTCTCCAGTTGATTCCTCTTATTCTTACCATCCTTAGCATGTATGTGAGCTTACACGCCTCTTCTTGTATCCCTTTTCCTCATCAAGTTCACTATTATTGTACGCCACCCTCCGTCATAGCCGCTTGTCGCCTTAGTGTCGCTCTGATGCTGCCAACCTCACTGCCATGGTCATGGTGAGTCGCTGATGCCCGCGCACCCTTTCTTTTGTTTTGGGTAGGTCGATTTCATCGTCACCCATGTTGCCGCCCGTGGTGCCACCATGGGAATCGTCGTCACTGCTCTAGTTGCAATGCTGACCAAGACCAAATCCCGCTCCTAGATCCCAGCCAAACTCTCTTTTGCACCATGCATGTTAACAACCTGAGCACCTTCACCGCTCATCGCCGTCGTGCCATCACCTTCTTCCACCTCTTCGTCCATTGTCGTGAACCCTTGTCGCTTCCCAAGGGTTCACCATGGCATCTGTGTCCCATTTCCAAGGTTGCCCGTGCCTCTCCCTTGTCGCTAGGAGTGCCATGCTCTGCACTAGGTAGAGCATAGTAACTAGGGTAATTAGAGATAATTGAGTCATTAGTAGCTTACTTAGCTTGGTTAATCTCATTTTAGTCTAATGAGTCTTTGACATGTGGGCCCTGTCCTTAAAATCGGTTTAGAAAAGATGTGCTCAGTTTAAAGAAAATACGTCTTCTCTGTAGGAAAACGTAATATCAGCAAATACGCCTTCGACATCACCCCCTTCTCCCTTTTTCTCTTTCCATATTTTCTTAACCGAACTTCAAATGCTTATAACTTTTGCATCTAAACTCCAATTGAGTGAAACTTCTTTATAAATTTTCTAAAATTGTGAATTTTGATAATATGCAAAAAAAAATGGATTTCCCTCTATATGTATTCTTTTGTCTCTTATTTGTGCTATTCAGTTCTATGCATGTAGATACCGACACACCGGAAACTTTCATCAATGAGTTAAAGAAAGAACCATTGTTCCAAAAGAAAGGCAAGCACCTCCTTTGATCATTTTTGTCCCATATTTTCACTATTATGTATGTTGTGGTCAAAATTATTATGCATGCATGTAATTTTAGTAAAACTGCTATGTTGGAAAGGATGGTAGTTATGCCCAACTATTGCATTAACTTTACCTTGATAATTGATATCCTCACTGTTTCCACCTTAGTAATGCTATCCATTGTTGGTATAATTATTGTGGAATTTTAGTTGGTATGAATTAGTTGACGCTTAGCATGCTTATTGGTACTTGTTTTGCTAAGTTGGGTAAAAGATTTAAATTGGTTAAAAATGGGAGAGACCTGTTTAAAGGTCTTGAGAAGGTACCTCTATTATTTTGATTAGCAAATAAAATTAAGAATATTTTTTGAACTTGGGCCTGTGGTTATAGAGACCAGTGTAGTTGCACAAGACTATGGTGGCTGGGTCACTAAAGACCGAGTCTATGGTGTAGTTAGACCCAAGATATTAGTGCAAACCACATGTGTCTTTTATAGGAAGGCCCTAACATAACAAGTTTCTACATTATAGCAATGAACCGTAGGTGGTAGTTGCTAGGCTGATCTATGGGCTAGTGCGGATATGGTAGAATATCTCTATGTTTGTAAGTGCTTAGCAAAGACCGCTAAGCTTACCAACACAAAGTATGAGTTCTTAGGATTTTGGAGAGCTCTCCATATCTTAAAAATATATCATAGTGTGGTTTGTTGTTAGAACCGGTAATATAAAGGCTTTGTCATGAACTCTCAAATCGGGTACCTTTGGTATCATGTGACATGGTTGATATGGTGGGATGTTTATATCATGTGGGTAAAGTTATACAATCTCTACAAAGGGTAAATCTATTCGAATAGCCATGTCTCCAGCCATGGATGCCTTGGTGAATCATCCACCCTGGTAGCTTTATATTTTGTAAAATAGTTCAAGGAATGCATGGATAGAGATTTCTTGCATAACTTGTTCGGTGGAAGCGTTTCGTCGTTGTTTTAAATTATATGGCAGCAAGCCACTTGTCTTTTGGTGCTAATTATGCCTTACTAGTAATTGTTAACAAATGTCAAAAGCTCTTACAACTTGATGCTTGCAATCTATTACTCTCTATTACAAATGAAAGCTCACATTGTGCCAAAAGAAACTAGATAGGGCAGCCTCCTTGGTTTTAGCTTGCATACTATATAGTTTTGCCTAAAAGTTTTGCAGAATACAATTTTGTACTCACAATTGCTTGTTGGACATATTCATAGGATGATGAAGAGGACTGTCATACAGTTACTTTTACGCAGCGGGTTTTGGTGATGATGATGCCGATTGCTAGGGTTTAACCCCAGTCAGTTGCCTGTGGTTGGGCTGAGGCATACTCACTAGTTTGGTTCCTTTTGTATCTTCTTTGTCCTCTTTTCCGCCGTCAAATTATATCATGTGAACTATTTGGCCGGTCAGTCCATTTGTAAAAAAACTTGTTATGTAGATCTATGATTCAATATTGTCTATATATGTGCTACTTTGTTTTTATTTTCTCATGTATAGATGTGATATGTCAATATTAGATGTGTGTGTTAAGTAAATGATCGTGGGACCAGCACGGTGTGGAATCACATTTTGGGTCCCGACATATTTAATGTTCCTATATAATTAGTTGGGCTTTCTTTTCAGTTAATTGACTACTTTACACATGTAGTTGTGAAATAACTTATTTTATGGAGTGATAACGATAACAAATACTAACATTGATAAATAAATTTTAAATATATATATGAACATATTATTACAAATGTATAGCCATTCCAAATTTTTATTAGTACACCACATGGCCCACATGATAATTCGCATGCCCTACCATCCTACAAACATGCACGATTTTTAGTACATCTATGTGTAGTTGGCTAGTATTGTTATGGACTATTTACGTTATATATAGCTTTAAAATTTATAAGTAAAATGTCGCATACAAGATACCCAATATTAGTTTTTAACCATTGCACTCATCGTGATGATCGCAACGTTGCAAACAGATAAAGAATTTGACACTTGATTTTTGAGTTAGAAACTAGTACTTCCGTACCATTTAAACGATGCCACATAAGTAGAGAAAAAATGTTAGATTGTCTGCAAAATTCGAACGATGGGCATAGAATATAATTTACATCTAATTCCCTTAAATATTATCAAATTTCAACAAAGTCATAATCCAATTGAAACCTATAGCTACGAAAGGTATATGCATAGTTTTCAAAAAAAATGGTGGTACCGTGCATACGCAGCACCACAGTTGGCTTTGCCCCTGATTCGAACTATATATGCTAATAAGGCAAACGTACTGTAACATCCCAAAATTTTGAAATTGGAAAATGTGAAGCTTTTGAATTGTTTTGCAATATGTTTTATTTTATTTTTGGAGTTTATGATGTTTTTCTGAGAAATTTGGTGAAGGTTCCAAAAGTTAAAAGGGTCCAGAAGAAGCAAACATATTTAATTAATAGAAAATCAAGATTTAAAATGCGAATCTGAAAAGATGATCTAGTATAAGAAGAGAGAAACCTGGGTTTAAATATAAAATCTCATTTCTGAAAATAATAGTTTAAATAGCACAAAAACAAGCAAGTTAAAAATGCCAACATTCATGGATATATATATATAGCTACACTTAATAAGAAATTGGCACATATGAAATTAATGTTAAAAAAATAATAGATACAGAAATCTAGGGGGAACAAGAAAAAGAGCAAATAAAACTTGAATTATATATACAGATACATATATGTATATATGTGTACAAATGCTTAAACCAAAAACAAAAAGAAAAAAAGAAAAATCGGAGGGAGCCAGGCCGGCCGACTGGCTCGGCCCGACCCCCATCCCACGCTCCCTCCTACCGGTCGGCCCAGCCCCCTTCTCCCTCTCCCCGCCTTCTCTCTCTGGCCAGCCGGCCCCAGCCCCGCGCCAGCTCCTTCTTCCCCCTCCCCTTTCTTCTCCCGAATGCCGCGCGTGCTCTGCCGCGCCCAGCCTTCCTCCGCCCCGTGGCATCCATGCGCCTACCCCCGCCCACGGTCTTCTCTGTCGTCGCCCCTGGTTTTCCCCGCGCCTCTCCTCCCTCCTCTTTCTTCCCCCGTGCGCCCGCGCATGCTCTGCTGTGCGCAGCTTCCGGCCTCCCCGTGGCGAGCATGCAGCCCGGCCCTCTGCGCCTATCCCGCCCCTCTGCGGCCATAAAAGCCACCCGGTCCTCCCCATGGCTTCCACGCCACATCCCGATCCTTCCCCGTTTCCACACGTGTGCAGGCCGTCGCGCCTCCACGCCGCCCCGGCCGCTCCGGCGAACTCCCCGCACCGAAACCGCATCATGGCGCGCCCCCAAGAACCTCCTTCCTCCTCCCGCGAGTAATCGAACCCCGGTGCCCTTGGTTCACCGCACGGCCGCCCTTCTTCGATTCCGGCCACCACCACCATTGTCGCCGCCATCCTTCTCTCGGAGCACCACCGCCCAATTCCTCACGTTGAGAGCAAGCCCTCGGCACCATGAGGCTTCCCCAACCGCCGCCCGGGCCTCCCGTCGCCCGAGCAACCTCCGCCACGGTGGCCTGGCCGCGCCGCACTCGGCTCCCGCCGCCGGCCAGCCTTGGACCCTCCCCGACCCAACCGGCAGCATGGTAAGCTTCACTCCGCCTCCCTTATGCTCACGTGGACGCCGCTAGCCGCCCTCCCCCACGCCGGCGCCACCGTCCCCATTCCCACCTCACCGCCGCCGCCCGAGCAGCCGCCCCTGCCGGCCTGCGCCATCCCGGGCCGCGCCACCTCCTCCACCGGCTTCTACAGCTCCCCGGGAACCCGTTTTGCCGACTACACTCACCTCCCCGGCCGCTCGTCGCCGGCGCAACCGTCAGCCATGGCTGCCCGAGCTGCCTCCTCTGTTTTCGCTATCTGCCTCTTCGTTCTTTTCAAATAAGCACGGGTGCCTTGTCAGGTAACACCCCTTGTCCATTTGGCTAGACCGAGCGCATAACACCCAGAGCCTACTCCTAAGTCCCGAGTTCGATCCAACCAGCCGCACCCTTTTTCTCTCATTTTCATTTTAGATGTTTGTGGTCATTACCAGTAAGATAAACCAAGGAAAATAGAGAGTAATTTAGAGAAACTAATAAAAATTAATTAGAAGGTAAATAAGACTATTTGAGATTTTAAATTGGGATTTAATCCGTGGGAATCAATAAATTTTATTGGGATGTATATGAGGTTAATTAAGGCTTAATATTTGATTAATTACCACATATGACAAATTAATGTGTCCTAGTTATTAGTCCAAAACTAATTAGTGGTTTTAAAGGTGTTGATAAAAGATGACTTTAGTTAATTATCCAAAGATTCATAAAAGATATTTGACATCATGTTTAGCTATAATAATAATAATAATAATAATAATAATAATAATAATAATAAGGCTTTGAATTAAAAATTATACAGTCTTTTCTTTAAGGCTTAAATGGCACTAAGCAACAACTAAAGACACATAAAATGATAGCCACCTCTAATCAAAAGGATAATTTTGCGTAGAAATGCCATGTTAGAAATATATATATATATGAGGCAACTATAATAAAGAAACCCCTAGGTCATCGGATTGTTAAAAGTAATCCACCCAATATAGCAATATAAATAGTAACCATCACGAGCATGGCATAGATAAATAAACCTCAACCGTAGATTTAGTCGACCATTGATATTAAAGTATAACCGAATATAGCAAGTTAGGACTCGAACAAATGGATCCTAATTCAAAATAAGTTATGCCTAGTAATAACTAAGTTTACATAAAATATCACCCCATAAAATGCTATACACCTAGACTCTAAAATTAATTCGGTAAGCCAAAATGCCCTGAACAATAGTACTCAACAAAATAATGCTAAGATAAACTTGTGCACATATTCATAGGTCTAACCTAACTCATGGAACTTCCTTGATAAATACAAAAATGATAAAAGAAATTATTAATAAAAAAAGGTCAAGCCTCGCTTTTCCCCAATCGGCCATGTTTGGCCACCTTCCTTTTCCAAAAGCAGATAATTCCTGTAGGTACATCTTCACTTTTGATCCCTCGTATTTCTAAAATTTTCCCTCACGGTAAAGCATTCAGACAACTCGTCCTCCTGCTCAAACCCAGCTACCGCTGTGCTTACAACCCATCAACCTAAATCATCCTTCTATTCTCCAACCATAATAAATGCATAATTTAAAGTAAATCGGGTATTTAAAGTGATTGGATTTATTTGGATCTCTTGAGTTATTTGTTTTTATTTGGATTCAGTTGCTAATCGCATAATTAGAACTGGGGTTTCGAAGGATCAATCAAGATCAAGCTCGAAGTGAAGATAAAGACCGAAAGCTCAAGAGAAAGCATTGAGTGAGCTCAAGACCGCAGTAAACCGCGCCAGGCGAGTCAATACTTTGATCATGTTGAACCTACATTTTCTGCAAACTATTTTTGTTTAAATTATTAAATTGCATGTTGTTACTTTATATGCAAATACATGTTAATTTAAGATTCTAGATATATGCCCATTGTTTGCCTTGAATAATATTACACCTCCTTTGGAATATCTGAATGTGTGAACCTTGTCGCCCTAGCAAAATTATTATAGTAACCTTTCGAAAATAAGTCTGTAATTTATATGCCATGCTTAGTATCGCATAGGTATTCATGGGCGCGAGAACGCCCAAGCATCACTTTAATCATGAGAAAATTTGGTTGGGCAGTCATGGTGGTAATGACTGGTATATGTTGGCTATGATTATTTTATGTTTCCAAAAATCCCCAACTTGCTTAAATACCTGGATGGATGGTTTGAGGGCTAGTATGTGGTGCAGTGATTGCGCAAAAGGTGAAATGTGGTGCAGTGATTGCACAAAAGGTGAAATGTGGTAGAACCATCCGGGTAACCCTAAGGACTCAATCTTGTCATGTTACCCCGTGTATAACAAGCACAACCGCAAGCTGGCAAAGTGTAGGCAGGGCTAACTAATTTGCATCGACTTAGCAAGAGTTGCGCCGGTATGACCACGAGCAGGTAGAGGATGGCCACATCCTCCGACGTGACGGCGCAAGAGGGGGCTTCTGGAAGGGTGGTCGTACCCCGAAGGAAGTGGAAACCTTAGCGGACGTAACTCTGCTAGGAAAAATGCATTATAAAGGTTGTGTGATAGTCTACTCAACCGCATGGCTAAGGAATCATGTGGGGCAACGAGTAGATTTATCTCTTGTGGGTAAAGTGTGCAAACTCTGCAAAGTCCAAAACTATTCGAATAGCCGTGCCCACGGTCATGGGCGAACATGGGAACTTAACTAGATATAGTTCTATTTCAAAAACTTTGTGGGTGGTAATGGAAAAAGTGGAGGGCGGTGGAAAGCCCTGATTTGAATTGTCCTGGGTGTCGTCCCAGTGGTAAGTTAAGCGGCTATAACGCTGAAAGATGCTATATGGTGCGGATGCCATGTAACGGTGGATGGAATCTGGATCGCTATTATTATTGCATTTTCTTGAACATTATGTTTTTGTTCAAAACTGCTAGGTCTCAGGAAATGTTTATGTATCATATTGCAAAAGTAAAATGTTTTCTCTTCTCGCAAAGTAAAATATATGAGGAAATAAGTAAGGTCGTGAGTAAAGGAGATGGATATTTGTGGTAAAAACATAAAGATATTGGTGGACTCATGTCGATCATAAAAGAAGACGATAGTGTAGATTCTGGTAGAAATAAATTGGTGGAGTCTAAATAAGTGTATAGGTTAGATAGATAATTTAAATGATGTTTGGAGAATTAGGGAGTGTGAAAGTAATTATTGGATTACAACACTGATAACTAATATAAATTCCTAGAAGATGATGACAATTATTGAATTATAAAATTGATCAATGATATTATTGGTGGATGTATACTAGTGAGTCGTAGATTTGATCATCGAAATTCTTGGTGGATGTGTACTAGTGAATTAGAAAGTAAAATTGATTATTGGAAGAGCAAATTATGATTGTGGATCAATAACGAAAGGGTTGGATTGTTAGTATTGAGATTATAGAAGATATTGGTGGATCAGTTAAATGATAATAGATAAGTGATAACACTAGCTGTTCGGAGTTTTAGGCAGCAATTGATTGGTGGATTGTATAATTGATGTTATCCGCTGTTTGGAGTTTTAGACAGCATTGAATATAGAAAGTGTGAGTTTGGTGGATTAAGTCAATTATAGTAGTCGCTAGGTAGAGTTTAGACAGCAACAATAACACTATGATTAAATGATAATAATGCTACCAAAAGCAATTTTTTGCAAATAAAATAGCCCGAGCCTCTCCTTGATAAGCCATGCATACTATTTATTTGCATTCTGTGTATTGGCTCGCGAAGCACGGGGTTGGAGTGCTCACACTCGCTTTTGCGACAAAATTCAGAATCAGGAATCAAATCACCTCGCCTCAGCAACAAGATTGGACAAGCTGGCAGAGAAGATGAAGATGTCAAGGGCTAGGTCGCGAACCTCCAATTGGCTGCCTGTGGGCATGTCCTGAAGGTCCCACCTGTGTGCTTCGTTCTTCCGCTGCTGCAATTTATTGATTTCGGCCTAATCGGACCATGAGTAAGTTTACTGTTATATTTACACTTCCGTATGATATGTACTTTGATATTCAGAACTGTAATCTGTGAGCACTATCTACTAATCCAGGGAATAGTGCGGTCGAATCACAGAAGATTCCGGATTATAAAATCTGAGTCTGACACGTACGTACTACATATTAATTGGATAGGATACAAGTATGGTTTAGATTTTCTCGTCTGAACAATATTTTCACCTTTAGACTTTCTCTTCTGATTAATATTTTCACCTAAAGTAAAATATGTAGAAAAATGAATCTGAATATGGTTTAGGGTGGTGATCGGTTCGGCTTAAAAGCTCATGGCTTATGGCTGAAAACACTGTAGCTGGCTGAAAAAAGCACTGTAGCTGACAGAGGCTTATTTAGCATAATTAAATTTAAAAAAATTTAAAAATATAAAAAATATGTTAGCCCATTACGTATAATACAAACAAATACGGGAAAAAAGAACCGGCAAAAAAGCCCAACAAAAAGCCAAAAGTTCAGAAAAAGACGAAATTTATGAATAGTGAAAAATAAGCCAGAAGCCGAAGCCGACATCGGGAATTGTTATTTTATTTCAACTATTCGTATTTGAACTCGATAAGGAAGTATGCATGTTTTGTGACAGCATGTCTAATTAGTTAAGAACTTTTTTTAAAATTTGGTGTAGATTAATGTTTCTTTATGTTAATTCAGTGAATTATGATGGTTAATTGTGTTGTACGACAAAAGATCATCAATTAAACAAACCTTGTGTTATCTCAAGAAAATTAGGCAAGCTTTGTGGATATCCACGTTCAGTTGAAAAAAAAATCTGATCTATATTTGTATTCAAGAATATTTTAATTGGAGTTGAAAATATGGATGTGCGAAATCGGTTGGAGCATTATTCGATTCATATTTGACTTATTTTCACCTCTATGAGTCCATAACTCAGAACAAGTAGAGCCGTTTTACACCCGGAATGCTATTTTATTCGAGCTACTCATATCTGAATTTGATAAAGAAATATACATATTTTATGGCAGTATATCTAATTAGTAGGTCTATTAACTTTTTAAATTTAGTGTGAATTAATTTTTCTTTGTGTTAATTCAGTAAACTACGATGGCTAATTGTGTTTCATGAGGACAAAAGGTCATTGTACAAGCTTTGCGGATATCCACATTCAATAGAACTAAAAAGAAATTTGATCGTTATCGTATCAGAGAATATTTAAAAACTTAAAAACTAAGGATGTACGAATTCAGTTTGACCGATTCGTATTTGATTTGTTAAAAACTTAAAAACTAATGAGTTAATTAAGAACCAATCGATTCAGAGATATGACACACACACACACACGATCGCATGAAACGCTAGTAAGCAGCACGCAAAGTTGGGCCGTTTTCACAAGTTGGCCGACGACAAGGCCCACAGCGAGCACAGCAAAAGCGTCCAAGCCACACAAAATGTTTTTGAGTGTTTTCTTTTCTGGGTTCTCGTGCTGACAAAATTTGTTCATGTTTGTCAATACGTCAAGTCAGGAGTTCTTTTTTTTTGGGGGGTTACTCGGATTCTTAACTGTACATCCTCTTCAATTCCAAGGCTACAGAATGATTGAGCAGGGTTGCATCATTCGCCTAGTGTTGATCATACATTCAGGCAAGCACTACACAAATGGCTTCAGAACAAATAATGATCGAACAGAACAGTTGTACGATTAGACAAGGTTCTGCCTGCGCTGCGCAGGTCATTCTACAGGTGCGAAACGGAGAAATCAAGCTGTAGATTTATCTGATGCAGCGACGGAGTTTGACGACAGCTGCAACAGACTGAATCGAAACTTGTTCGGAGTCAGAGGTGAACTAGTATATGTCAGATGCACGCTCAAAACATGAACAACGCAGCTTAGATAACCCCTGACCATGAGCATTTTACTCAAGAGGCAATTTCAAACAAAGATAACTTCAAAGATCATACTCAAACAATGAAAACTGAACTGAAAAGGCAGGTTACTGTTTTAACATATTAAGATTGAACTCGACAGGCGCGCATCGTAGGACCATGAAAAGGACAGCAGCATATATAGAGTACAGATGTTTGCTCACAGATAGGCAGGCGCAGCTGTGCATCATACGCACAGTTGCATACTACACTTGCTGCATGGACCATGCATTGGTTCATGCATGAATGAGCATGGGAAAAGAAAAGAAAGACGCACGAGCATTCAGCCGCTTGCACCATCAAACCGCAAATGCTGACTCAGAAACTTCCATGAAAGCGAAATCACACCACGATGGGAACATTACCTTTTGCTGCCACTTGGGCTGCGCCGACGGCGTGTGCGAAAAACATGCAGGGAAGGAAAAGAAGAAGAAGATGAGAAACGAAAAGAGAATAAAGCTTGCAAGTTGCAGAAAAACAGCTCGCCATAAGACATGATTTCCCAATCTTGTCGACGTCCCTGCAAGAGGGGGGGAAGACAACTTTTGCGACCATACCATACCGTCCACTGTTTTTTGTCTTTCACACAGACCAATACTGTTATTCCACCAGATCATGCATTTCTAACTTTAATTAATTCTCCACTGAGATATTCTTATGCTGGCGAAACAGAATATGCTGTATAAATATGACATTTTGATGCTTGGAATTCGCAGTAGAAGTCCCGAGGCCAGAGGGTGGTAAAAAAGAGGCATATGTACTTTGTGGGGACCGAATATATAAATCTAAATCTTCTGTATATACTGTACTAGTTTAGAATCATACTGGTGGACACATTATCAACATCGATACAATATCATCCACACAACGATAAAATAATAAAGCAGCGGAATTTGATTGCAAATAATAGTTGAGACCTTATGATCGTGTTTACAATTATTCAGCCTCACAAGGCTTAAGCACTAAATAAGATAAACTACAGCAGAAAACAAAATAAACTCCAAGCAATGGCCCAACTCATGCCGCGGTCAATGAACTGGAGTACGAGACCTAGCAATTAACCTCCTCATAGTATTCCTCCAGAAACGGTGTAGACTCCTGTTCTCCAGCAACTGAGTGATGATTATTACAAGGATGAATACATGAAGTACTCAACAAGTTGTGTACACATAATGCAAATATAGATGTATAGCTTATTACAAAGGAAATGATTATCCTAGCTTGTTTTGCATAAAGCGATATTGCATTTTAAATATAATAAATAGATTGAAAGCATAGGCCCTGTTATTTTCAGTTTTTGGCTTGTACTTTTGACTTTTCTACAGTAACTAGCTTTTAAACAGAGTATCTTTTCAAAATGAGGTCTACTAATTAATTGTGGTATATACTATACCGACTTCATTTATATCAGCAAAAATCGTACATGAGTTTCTGTTACTCTGTAATCTCTCACACGAACAGCCTAAAAGCTACAAGCCATAGCCAAAAGGCATAAGCCTCAGTCAAAAAAACAGGCCCATAGTTTCAAGATGATAATAAATAGTAAACAAGATTGAACACAAAGTTTCACACAGACCATTCATTTAAATCACACAGTTAACCTTCCCAACTTTTTTTGTAAAATCTACCCTTCATGTGAAATCCCCGAGCATGCTCATGACTACGGACACGACTATTCGAATAGTTTTAATAACACATTGTAGAGATTGTATAGATTTTCCTACACAATATGATCAACTTATAGCATCTACATAATAACACGCTTCCTTAGTGTGTTGATCAAGATGATAATAACAAAACCTTTTGGAAGCTCCGCCTCGACATTGGCCCTCTTAATAAGCCTGGTCCTCACTATCCCCACCCCGTTACATAGAACAGGAGAGGTGGAAAGGGGACTCACCATTGGATTTGAGGATGAGAACCGTCCATGATGTAGCTTTCATGAACAGCAACATCCTCCACCCTATGCATTAAGCCTAACCTACAACATGAGGTATTAATGTTGAAACTCGGGAACTTAGTAAGTCAGGCACTTCCTATAGGACATGTAGTTGTACAATGGGCTCAATTCAATGATACACAAGTGAAATTCTTAATTGACTAGAGACTACCCAAATTCACTAATTAAATAGTATAATCACACATAATTCACACAACATGATCACGCAACACCTTTCACTCGTCCTAGTCTAAATTATTTATCCACCAGTTGATTTTAAGATACAACATATACCATAAACGATAACACACAATGCACGTAGCTTTTCACAACGCAATTCCATATATTATTAGTTAAGTGTAATTGGTATTATAAAATGATATCAATAACCCAGCACGGTTGAACAAGTATAAACCAACCCACATTGGTTGTACAATAGTGACCAACTAGTTAAACATCCTTGGCTCACAATGAATCATGGCATACAAATGAGCAAGGGTGGATAAACGACAACTAGGGTTCATAGCTACGAGATGTGCTTCGGCCCAAGTGAAGGAGAGAAGTGGGTCATGGGAAACGGATTCGGTCCACCAAGCCTTCTATGATTTTAATAGTTTTCTATTTGTAGAAACTACAGAAAAATAAATAAAAGTGACAAAAATAGAAAACAAGCTCAAAAAAAGCTCAAATAAATTACTTTTATGTTTAATTAACGTTCATATTATTCACATTAAATCATTTTAATTCCAAAAAATCCATTGTAGGCTTTAATAAATTCAACAAAATCCTGGAAAATTTGGAAATTGCTATTTTGACTAAAATACTTTAAAAGGCTCTAAAAATTGGGATGTTTCATACTGTTGAGAATTTACATAGTTCAGTCTAAAAATTGGGATGTTTCATACTGTTGAGAATTTACATAGTTCAGAGAATGATATGACAATTGCAGAGATGTAAGAAACATAGACAATCTCCATGGAGGATAAAATTGACAATTCAGTGTAACTGCACAGTTAACTCGGGAATGTAAAATATAATGTAAAGTTGGATAATGTAAAATAGAATGTAAAGTTGGAAACGAGTGCTGCAAGATACAAAGCAGCTAAACAAAGACAAACTATCTGAGAAAAGAAACAGAAGGCTGAAAGATGGAACTCCATACCAGAATACTACAACAGTGACTGATGCAAATTATTGGGACTGGTTCTGATTGCAATATGTTTCATCGAATATTGCAAGCAGCTAAAGCAGACACTAATAATGTAACAAAGAATGGATAGCTTCAAAGCTCACAGTCAAAAGGAGGAAACTTCACGCAACACACCAGAACAATGCATACATGCGTAATTTCTGTATCTCATTGATCATAGAGTGATTCCACGCAACAAACTGGTAGAAAAGCTTTATCGGTATTTTGTTCTAGAAAATGGGAGGAGTTCTACAAAGTTGAAGCACTGAAAATGGAAGGACATCCGATGCTACCAAATTGAACAACTCTTTGCTGCCAAGCAACCCATGGAAATATAATCACAATATTCAATTCAGAATTAGCCAACAAAGTTCGAAGTATGGAAATTATTTTCATCGCACACAAATGCGCATCACAAACCAGTCATATTTACATCAAGAACAGGAATCCAAAATATTTTCAAATTTTGGTTTTAGCATGTGATATCTAGTATTTTCTCCCCTTTTAAGAAAAAAAGAAAGGTTGCTTTTCTACTGCCACATGATGTTTGCTTGCTAGAGTTGCGTGCACAGTACTAACACTGCAGAAGCAAAGGTGTCGATAATTGAATCAAATACAAAACAAGCAATTTAGCACCGTATTCCTTCTCTATGAGAGAAGCTTTGAACCAAATTACCCATTAGTTCAAATTCACTTAGATTTATGCTCCAAATGAGATATGTCATATGGTAGGAATAATATTTATTACTCATGGTAATGAAGACTAGGTGATGTTCGTATAGACTGTGGCTGATGGTTTTAGGATGCAGCTCATAGTTTTTGACTTAAAATAAATAGTAATGACTGAAAGAAATGTTTTTTAGAAAGATATGGCAAGCGCTTGAAAAAAATGAGAAAGCGATGCATGCGCGAGACGAGAACGAGAGGAGTAGAGTGCGTGATGCGTTTGTGACCTCCTATCTTATCCTCGGAGTGAGACGAGAGTAAGAGAAGTGGAGAAACTGTTTTAAGAAGTAAGGTGTTCACATTAACTTTTAATTTCTTCAAGCATAAATCAGAATCATAAAGCTATACAAACGCCCCAGAAAGAACCACACTATTCAACACATTTAACACTACAAAAGATCCTCAACAAAAACCATGGAAGTTATTGATGTTAGTACGCAGGGTAAATGGTGGATGAGTAGTAGGAACGTAGGGTTATAGCTATCGCAATCGAGGAATAACTTGCATACTAATTAACTTGCAGCATTACTAGAGCTTGAATTCACAATAGCCCTGAAGTTTGACAGCTGAAGTTACCATCGGAATCAGTTGATGGTTATGTTACCAATGCAGCTTTACGGGTGAACTTTACAAGTGTGGCGTTACAACCAAATATTTGAATAAATTTGGCTGTCATTGCTATTCGAATTTCGAAGTAACTAAACCGTTATGACTGGCTCATACGCAGCAGATTATGGATGACCTTCAATCAAATTGGCTAATAATGTATGTGAAAGATATTTTCAGTATATCCTCATATGGTTTGTTCCATGTTTGGTAGGATTGATAACCGTATTTGGTTAGGTCTCCTGCTACCTTTAGCACCGGTTTCCTCGTATCTCCCGCGTCCTCCCTGCATGCCTAACCACCGGACTTTACTTGTATAAAGCCATTCTCAATAGAGAGTTTCATAGCATTATTTTCAAGACCACCACATCATGTAAAATAAAATGAAACATGAATGAAACATCCATCTATTGTTTCACAGACATTTAATTTTATGACTCATATAGAGTTGGTAATCGTGCCAAGAGAGTTTCATCTAGATAAAACTCACTTCTTCCTTCTCTTCTTAGAAATGTTGTCATATTATCAAAAATGCCTATGTGACAGCCTATTAAATGCTGATGAAACTCTCACTGAGACTGGCCTAAGCCGGATGGTTCCGCCTGCATTAGGCTTGTATATATACATGTAAAACATGTGTTCCTTTATAACATACATTGCGTGATATTATCCGCTATCAGTATGCATGTAACAGCTTCATCTCTCCGGTTCTCACTCCAAATTTCAATATCACATTGCCTAAAAAAATGTATCATATGCACTCATTCATACTACTGCAAACCTGACACATCCATAAGTAACGAATGCAATGTTTACAGTGCATCAATCAGATTTTGATTCCCCGGCGTTATGCAATGAAGAATTGAATGAGTTACTTATCCAAAAGGAACTTGGATACTCTCAAGAATCACAAGATTAACTTGATGTCATGAGCATGTTTGTTTGTTATTCACAGGTCATGCACATCAGCTTCTGCAATGTATAAACGAGCATTTATTAATTTACTTTTATATTTCACCTTAAGTATATTTGTAAAAGAGGTTGGAAAGAAATAACCATCACTGGAACAGAGAAAATTGATGTAGTGCATACAATGACTGGGAAGGGCAAGGCAAAATCAAAGTGAACAACCAGATTAAGAGTGCATACTAGAAGTATCAGCAATTGGAATGGTCAATATCAAGAGTGCAATCTCAAGGATATACTTTCAAATATAGAAACTAACCTGGTTCACAACTCCGCATTTTTGGCATCTCCTTCATTAGAATTTTTATTTTAAAGCGGTACTACGAAGATATTCACTCTATCAGACAAGGAGTGACACAGAAGCTTTTAAGTGGATAAAGCGATACTACAAAGTTATTCACTCAGAAATGAAGTGGGACAGAAGCTTTTAAGTGGACTAATTAGCACATCAATCCACAAGCAACTATCAATTGTTTAAACAGAGTATTACAAAACATGAACAGCACAAGCATCTCAGAGCAGTTGCGGAAAAAAAAATCCACAATCAGCAAAACAAGAAAGCATTACCAACCAAAATGCATTGAATTCCTGCTTGGAATTTGGAAAGAACCAAATCTAATAGAGTATCTTGTCAGTGATTTATCTGAATTCATTGAAATGGGAAACCCATGTTTTTTTTTCATTCGTCTTGGTTTTGGTCCAAACAGAGGGTTTCAATTTCTAATCATGCTCTACTCAAAACAAGTGCATAAAGTTTAGCTGGATTTCAGTGGCCAGGCTATCTTTCTCAATGTGATTGGGGCCAAGTGAACCCCAGGCAAAGACAGGGTGGAAAGACCAACACAATGTAGGAGATATGATGGATCAAAAATTATGCCAGTGAAATAGTGAATCTAAAGGCATAACATGCATAATTGATTACCCTTTGTTCCAGACACAGACAATCAAATACTATCAAAATAACTCGCGTCATCATCATCAATGATGGAAAGCCTCTAAAATCTGTTGTTTCTAGATTATTAATATGACACTTTTTTGCATGGTCTCATCTTCAAAATCATCAGATTGATCCAAACGTAAATGAAGAAATGGATTAGCTGTGGTGAAAACAGATGTATTAGAGTTCAAGGATTACAAGATACTGCTGCTGCTCTGCTGATGCCAACTAAATCAGATACCAGGTCGAAGGCAGAAATCCTTGATGAAGGATGAGTGCTGCAGCTAAACAGGCCTGCCTTTGTGCATACCTCTCTTTCTAAACATCACCGCGCTCATCCTTGATCCAGTGAACTCAGCAGCCCATCACAGCGCAATTATACACAAAGTTCCCAGATGGCCGTCTAGCAATCAAATTCCACACAGGTGGCTTGTCATCTGGAATCCACGAGTTGAGCTCAATCATACCCCCAATAGAAGTTCTTGGGCCACCAATGACGATCAGCCTCTCGCCACATGCCCTAAATGCAAGGCCCCATCCATTCATCGACACGGAACGCTCTGGTAATTTTCCAAGAGTGATCCACTTGTTATTCTGCTTGTCATACTTCTTCACGTCCTTCTCGCTGTAATCAGCAGCATACAACTCATTCTTCACAACCGCAATAAGTGGGGGTGCGCCGCTCACTCCATTGAGACCCTCAGACATCTTCTCAATCACCCTCCAAGACTGGCTCTGCATGTCATACTCCTCTCCACAGGTCAAGACCTTGTTGTTATTGGTCACACCGCCTATGACATAGAACTTGCCATCCATGAACACCCCGGAGCAATTCTTCCGGGCCCTATTCATGCCAGGAAGGGGCGTCCATGTATGTGTTTCTGAGTTATACAGCTCTGCTGAGTTCAGTATCCTGCCATAAGAATCAGTGCCCCCAGCAACATACGCCTTCTCCCCCACGCTTGCTGACCCAAACAGACACCGTGGCGCATTCATCACCTCGCCTCGTGTCCAAGAGTTTGTCAGTATGCTATATCTGAAGACAATGTGTGTCATTCCAAACACGAGCAGCTCAGTGCCCACAGCCAGCGACTCCTTGTCAGAGCACATGAAGCACTCGTCTGGAGGCATCTTGGGCACCGAGATCCAGCGCTCACGGTATGGGTCATAAGCATCCCACTCTAAAACATTGCAAGAGAAGTACACCCAATGCTCAGAGATCTTATTCTGCCGCCGCAGCCGGTAGATCTCCCCTCCACGGACCAGCAACCGGAAATCCCGGTTCAGCGACGCCACCGAGCCATACTCCGACCGGGACAGCCGGAGGAGGCAATTAATGGACAGGTCACGCCCAATTTCACCGATGAAGTTGCCCCCACCGCCGTTCTGCCCTCCGCCACCGGCAGCACGGCGGCAAGGGGCATGGACCTCACGGATGTCAGGCGTGTGCGGCTGCGGCGACGGCGGCTTGCTGCGCTTGCCGCCGCCACCAACGTCGACCTCGTCCAGGTCCTGGACGTCGTCGGCGTCCTCCGGCGCAGGGCGCTTGCGGGCACCGCCCAGGAGCTCCTGCTCTTGGTACGCCCGCTGCGACTCCACCTCGCAGGAGCCCCCTTCCAACACCATGGCTTCTACTTCCTTGTTATAGAGATCCATTGGTGCGAGAATTATTGGATGCGCCAAGAATCCAGAACCAAGGGGGTCGCCTTGTTTCCTCCCCCTCCTCCTCTCGAGATTTATACAGCTAGCTTTGTTCCGATCTGCGGAGCGTAAAGAAAAGGAAAACGAATTGAACAATAGATCGTCAAGAAACGACGGATCAAGAAACGGAGATCTGAAGAAACCGCCCCAAAAGAAACGCGTCGAAAATCGAAACCAACCAAACCCACCCCCCACGAATCCACCCCCCAAGAACCGAATCCCTCACCCCGCCAGCCAATCAATCCAGAAACCCCAATCCCAAACCGATCCATCCAAGAACCCAAGAAACAAACCCCTCCGATGGCAAGAAACGCACCTAGAAAGAATCCACCCAAGAGCTCGAATCACCGAGAGGAGGCGGCGGCGGGCGGCGGGATCCAGGAACAAAAAAAACGCAAGTCAAATCAAACCCTCTCCATCTATACGAAAATTGCTCTCCCTCACCTCTCCCTCTCTACCACCAACCCCTTCTCTATCAGTCTATCTATCTAAATGGCCTTGTAATTATATCCGAGTGTGTATATATATAGATGATAGCCCTCTTCTACTAACCCAGTAGTACGCCCCCGCTTCTAGAATGCTTCTGCGCCTCCAGCTTCTTCTTCTTCTGCCCACCTGCTTTTCTCATCTCCTCTCTTTTGTGCTGTGCTGTGCTGTGCTGTGCTAATGTGTACTTGGATTCTCCTCGCTTTATTTATTCGTTTCCTGGTATTTTTCGTTTATTTATTTTCTATTTACCTTCTTTGCTCCTCTTTCTTTTCTGGTTTTTCTTTTTCTTCGAGGGTTCTTTTTATTTTGGCTGGGGTTTAGGCCCGCTTGTTTTGGCTTAGGTTTCTGATTTCTGGTTTAGTTTTTACTATTCAACAATTTTGTCTTTTTCCGATTTTTTGGTTTTTTGAGCTTTTTTTTGTCGGCTCTATTTTTCCCGTATTTGCTTGTACTGTTCATAACGGGCTAATCTGTTTTTTCTACTTTTAAATATTTTTAAATTTAATTACACCAAATAAGCTACTGGGAGCTATAGTGATTTTCAGTCAAAAATCACTCAAAATAAGCCCTTTTGAGCAGGACCTAATTGCTAAAAAAACTGCTGCTGAGAAGCCAAAAAGAAACCGGTCAGGGCAGCGGTTGGGTGATGTGCCTCTTCCGATTTTCCTTTCTAGTTTTGGATGTTCTTTTTTTTTTTTTTTTTGCTATTCGTTTATGGTGCTCGCATTTTCCAATTTTGCTTTGTTCAACTGATTTCATGTGTTGGTAGTGTATGACTGGTAGATGTTGATAATACCGTAACAACTAACAAGGAATCAAAATTTTGACGAGATTTGATCCGTCTTGTCTTTTCGTAACTTGTTTCACGCCATATTTTTATCTTACATGGAGTTCAGATGTGCAATCGCTCTGCCAACCGAGCGGGGCCATGTGTTCCGGGAAATAAGATGGCGTGTAGTTTATGTATCGGGGGTATGTATTTTACAAACTATCTAAACCTCGACGAAATATAACAATGAAGATAGAAGCTTTAACATGCGACCTACCTTCTATATCACAATCAACAGTATCCAAGAACTCAATGTTGGAACTGAATTAGAACACAAGCAATGTGATACGAGAATTGCTTACCTTAACTTTATCAAATATTTTCGTTCCTTGTCGCGTCTTTTTTGTGCTTGAATTTTTAAGAAAGAAAGGGGGGGGGGGGGGGGGGGGAGGCTTTGCATGCCCTTCCCAGATGTCCGCAGCCCCACTGGGTTCCAGCCATCCACTTGTCTTTGCACAAGTGGCCTCTAACTAAAATACTCCACTAATTAATCTAAAAACACTAATTAACTAATTTGGCTCTTGAATCCAGTAGACTGCCTTCGGATTTTGGTCTCCAGTTTTACGAGAAGTTGCTTCCAATATTTCACAGGTGCTATTTCGCGGGCATCCGCCACTTAGGAAGTGGCCAGCATACACACCTCAAAGGGACATGGCAGCAGCAAATGGCTCTTCGGGGTTCACTAGGGATCGAAAATTTAGTTTGTCGAGTGGGAGAATGTTAACAAGTTGGCGCATACAAAACCATACAAACCCAAATGTTCCCACTCTCTACAAACCAAATCCTATTTTGTCCCTTTTAACTCTTCCTACATGGAATGAATTGCCTATACCATTCTCTAGCAGGGGAATTCCCCGCCGAGGAGTAAGGAATGGGTTTCCATTGCCATACCAAAACCCATTATATCTGATGTGGAATTACAGGTCTGTTCTTTTTGGCTGCGGCTTATAGTTTTTAGACTGTTTATGAGAGAAAGCATGAAGTAATAAAAATTTGCATGCGGTTTTGGCCGATATAAATGAAGTCGCTACAATGTATACTACAATCAACTTGTAGACCTCGTCTTGAAAAGACACTCCATTTGAAACCTAATTACTGTAGAAAAATCGAAAAACAACTTTTAAAAAATGAAAAAAAACATCTCTTAGGGAGATAAGTGGGATAGAGGTAGAGAGAATTACCCTCATTACTGATGAATACTAAGTGTAGCGGACAACTGTTCATCTAAATTTAGGGGGCGTTTGGTTGCCTGGTTCTTGCCCAGCCAGGCTCTCCAGATGCAAGTTTCAGTTGTTTGGTTGCCCAGCCAGGCTCCCCAGATGCAAGTTTCAGTTGTTTGGTTGCCCGCATCGAGGTCTGAAACTAGCTCTCCAGATGCAAAAGGCAGCTCAGAGCCTGGCTCTCGAGATACGGATTTCATTTGCGTTTCTGGCGAGCCAGGCTCGCATAGGGGCAGCCAGGCTCGAGCCAGGCTCACATGGGGCAGCCAAGCTCCACTCACCAATGAACCAAACGTGCCCTTAGTCTCAACTTTACCCCATTACATATTTGATTGAAGATAGGCGATAAAATTTCCTCAGAAAGGCTAGAGGATAAAACAAGACAAGTAACAAAAGATTCTTGATACGTAGAACACAGAGGGGGAGGGGATGCCTTTCGAGCAACAAGAAACGAAAGGCATGCATGCAGCCATGCAGAATCGTAGTGTGTCTTCTGTTTCTCAGTTTTTATTTGTGTGAAACAAAAAAAGGAATACTTATCGATGCCGCTTTCTACATTTCCTATTTGAGGCGTTGGATGGGGTGAACCGAAGCGAAGGAATATCGAGATCTCGAGGCTGTTGCTCTGCGGGACAAGGATCTGACTCGGACGTACGCCCCACACGTGCGGGGAGCATGCGGCTGCACGCGCCAGTGTGGCTGTACCTCCATGACTCCATGAGATCTCTCTCTCTCTCTCTCTCATATGCTACTCCTATCGTCCTATATATTCTCTTCTATATTATGTGAAAAAAAAATAAGGCAACAAGGGAACAAATAACTGACGCGCATGCAGTGAGCTGACAGAGCTTTTGCATCTTGAGTTTGGTCATTCCGTTTTAGAAGAAAAAAATATCAGTAAAATGCTATGGCAAATTAATGGTGTGGTTTTGAGAAAATACCATTGGCTTTGAAATCGAGCCAAAGATACCTCAAGGTGTATACGTAAATTTCTCTTCAATTTTCGATGTTAGCTCATTGTATCCATCTACTTATATATGAATTGGGAGTTTGAAACAATAAGAAACCTAATTTTTTTTAAATAACATGCAAAATTGAGCCCCATATATCCATGCCCATGTGTTATCATGTGCTTACAAAATCATTCACACCCACGAATCTATAAGGCCACGACACATGGGCGCACGCACGTCCAACACACAGCTCGAGCTGGAAGTACCAAGCTGACAATATCAGAATGTGTAAATATTCTGTGTGCCTGGTTGTTTTTTTATTTCGAGATATTCGATGCATGCGCGCGTCCATATATCGATCCACTCGCAATACTGCCACGGTGCATGTGCAAGCCATGAGCCGTATCATTTCTTTTTGGCTTTGGCCGGTAGGGTTTTAACTGTAATTATATTGTAATTGTTGTTAGTTTTATCTAAATCATTTAATTAATAAAAAATATTATTATATCTTCATGGACAATGTAAAAAAAGAAAAAGCAAAAAAACTAAATTAATAAACTGACAGCTTCATTTTAATTGACTTCTAATTTTTAAAAGTTAGAAGCCTAAACACCTTAGAATTTAGCCAAGTCATCCGTCTACTTGCTAATATGTATTTTGTTCTGGGAGAGTACACGAGAGGCACACATCCACTCACGTCAGGTACGCACACGTTTGGAAATTTGCGGAGGTGCTCTATAGCCACATAGTGTGTCGGTACGCGCTTTTCACTGAACGCGTTAGAGTGTTTGTACTGTATTATTTATATAAATAATAAGAAGCAGTGTATCGATTGTCACCTGTATCATTTTCACGTGTGACACCGACCGGCATAGGGATGAACAATCGCAATATCTAGTGCACATGTAATTAGGGTATATTTAGAACGTATGAATTTTACATTGATTTTATAGAAAATTAATAGGAAACAACGCAGATCCAACTCTATAAAGTGGTCTCAATATATTTGGACCTGTTGTAGGGGTGACCTTCACCTACACCTGTTCGGCCTATTGGGCCAAAAGACCCAATAAGATATGTAAAAGGACACCTACACTTCCAGTATAGCAGGCCACTGTGAGAGTGTTATGTAATCAGGGTTTATGGTCATGTATGTATATATACAATCTTGAGAAAAGAGAGAGCCAAACAGGTCATTTTCTACACATATTTTACTAGTCCCCTATTTATTGTTTGATCCGTAGCCACAACTAGACCTTTATTTAGATTGCGGTTTGATTTGAGTTAGTAGTACATATTTTGTTGTACCATATGTTACTATAATTATTACTCTATATATTTGGGGCATGCTAGCTACTGCTATATGCATCCAGTTTTTTTCGCTTGATTCTTCCACAGAAAGATGCAGATTAATTAGGTTAAAATATTAGATTTGTTATTCATGGTACAATGGATATTGAATTTATTGTCGGTGAAGATCGGCATGTAAAAATTTTATTTTTTTATTTCTGTTTGTTTACTTTTTTATGTGTGCATGTATAGACTACAGAGATGTGCACATTTACCATTTCATGAAGATAATGACCGTTTTGTTTTGCTTTTAGTTGTTCTATTCGCATCCTGGAAGCATATAAATTCAGGTTGCGACTAAGACATTGTGCTCTTGTTACTTGTCTTTTATTCTGGATTAATTAAATAAGCATCAATGCAGCAGCAACTTGGACTTAAATTCGATTTAACAAGGGCAACTGAGGAAAGATTCCACGACAATTTGACAGTTTAATTGGCCTCGATCGGCTGGGCTTCAGCTTCTGGCTTCCGGCTTATTTTTCACTATTCATAAATTTCGTTTTTTTTTTGAACTTTTAGCTTTTTGTTGAGCTTTTTTGCCGGTTCTTTTTTTCCGTATGTGTTTGTATTATACGTAATGGGCTAACATATTTTTTAATTTTTTAAAATTTAATTATGCTCAATAAGTCTCTGTCAGCTACAGTGTTTTTTTAGCCAGCTACAGTGTTTTTAGCCATAAGCCACAAAAAAAAGCCCACCTGATCACCACCTATTTTTAATAGTATCATTGCATCTTGCACTTGGTCAAACCACGTACAACACTTGATATATATCATCCAATTAAGTGTACCCTTTTAGTAATTTATTTGCTCATATTTCTGTTTATACTACTCCTACTTAATTGCGTTTGTCAGAAGTCAGATGTACGGAGCAAGCTTTATTTAATTCTCAATTTTCTTGGCTTAGTAATAAACACAAATGACGTATGTATGTATATGTGTATATATGTGTACATATGATTCTTGTTTTAAAAAAATTGATGATTGCCAATCTTTTCAGAGACTTGAGTTTGAGGAGCCACTGAAATCATTTTTCTTGATGATATGCCACCACAAACATGGAAATAGCTGGGAGTTGTCACTCTTCATGCATTCTAGTTTTTTTTCCCTGTTTTTGCCCCAAAATTGCATGTAAAAAGATGACTTTGCCCTTCTTCCTCCCATCGCCTCCCTTCTTCACAAGTCTGGCGCTGCCATGGCCGTCCACGAAGCTCTTTGTGGAGGTTGGACATCCACTACAAAGTGTATTATGGTGACCACAACTTAAATCTAAGAGTTTAACATTGTCATTTCTTGAATCATGTGACAAATAGATACGAATGGCATAAGCATGGCTTTGGTTAATTACACATGCGCGCGCACACGGACGCACATATTCGCGTATTTTCGCGTGAAAATTGTTGTAAAATATGCGGTATAAGCACAAATTTTAATTTAATTCCAGCATAATTAAATATCATTAAATCACATTTCCAGCAGAATATAAATGACATAAATAGCATACTAACATATAATTCTTCCATGTCACTTATACAAGAACGTATATTTATCACATGAACCAAAATTTCTGCTGAAATAATCATGATTAACATTCTCATGAACTGGGAAGTAATAAAACTTAGCAAGAAGCACAAGTTTTAGATTTGATTAGAGCTCTCAGAAATAGGGTTGCTCAAAATTTTTTGGCCGTTCCGCTACTATGGTCTTATACTCTTCATTAACTGAATATGCCAAATACGTTTTAAACCTTGAGCTCTAAACAGGAACAGACAAACTGAGACTACTCAAAGTTTTTGGCCAGCAAAAGACACAATCAAAATGACCACCAAATATCTCCAAAATTAGCCAAGTAACTGCTATGCTCCAGAGAATAGATTCACAAGTAAATCAGCTATGCAGAAGGCCAAAATGGCTAACAGAGATATGTACAAAACAGTAACTGTGATCACTGCTAGCAGATTATGTTAAAACAGAATTTCTATTTGCAGAAATGAGATCGAAACAACAGTAATCTAGAGCTCAGGTTTAAATATTCAATTTCAGCATAAGACCAATTTCTTCATAGAGCTTACAGCCAACCCCACATGCATCTCTTGCAATAATCAACTATTGACAAATCACAGATAAATGAAACTGATCACAGATTGCAAAGAGATGATAGCCGAAATACTCACAAGCCGGTGATACTTGAAATCATTGAGAAGAATCCGAACAAGGCATGCAAACTGCGCTGTCCCAGAAAATCTAGCACCCCTCTGTGCTGTCGCAGAAGAATAGTGTGGTAGATGGAGATACAATGCCCACTCCAACCTCGGGTAGCCGACGCATGAGACGAAGGTCGGGGTTCATTCCGCACAAGATCAACGAGTGCTCCGGCCGAGAATGCTCGTGAACACCAAGAACATATCACAAACCTCCCACAAAACTCAGCACAAGTCTGAGCCAAATCAACCTCTAGAGGTAAATCCTCCTTTTGGCCAAATCCAAGAAAAGGCCCAAGGAAACCACATAGGGAAACCCTGGAACGCCGATTAACACTCCTCAGCTGACGGCAACAGGAGAAAACCTGACCGGCGGCTCTCAAGACTCAAGATCGAAGAACCACTAAGAGAGATTTGAGATCAGAGAGGGGAGAATTCACTACTGCGTCCGGCCAACACAGAGAGGAGAGGCGCCATTTAAAGGGGAGCGGGGCGGAGGCCGGCGGGCTATAGCCATGGCTGGTGCTGAAGCGCCCACACCAGTGGTGCCTCCTTCGCCACCACCGCCACCGCCACCGCTCGATTCAGTTGCCCCGAAAGATGCGGTCGAAGTCGCTCCACGCCGCACGCGAGAAAACGAAGCGCACGCACACGCGAACGGTCATAGGAGGAGATGCAGTCTTCTCCCCTTATCACCTTGGCCGGCCCACTGACAGGTGGGCCCCACCTCTCTCTCTCTCTCTCCCCTTTTTCCCTTTTTCAATTGGAAAATTACCGAAATGCCCTTACAGAAACCAACAAAAATCAGGTGACTTGTGAATTACGACCGGCTTGAAGACGTCCAGAGTATAGAGCTAAGAATCACTGCCTCCATTTCTTCCTCCTGTAAACCTGTATTTTTATGTTGTGCCGTCTGAAACTCATCGACTCTTTTTCCCGACATGCACCATAAAGAAGGGGAGCAGTATCTTCGACCCATTGTTACCGTGAAGACCTGCACGGGGAGCGGTAATAAGGTTTCTGGGCAGCGCATATTTGCGCAACCGCTCGCTTTGCTACGACATCTGCATTCTGCACTGCATCGAGTTAGCGCTGCTTCATGTTCTTCCTCACACCCAACTATAAGTCATTCGTGTGACTCATTAACTTGTTTAAATTCTGTTTCTACATATATTTTAAAGTACAATGATTTACCTATTGTTACACTGATTTATGCATCATTAGTTATTTACGATAGTTGTGTCTTAGTAAAATCTGGAATTAAAATATTATTCATATTTCTAACAAAAAATTCTTCTTAAATCATAGGTAAGCAGGGGTGTTGATGAACGGCAGCACTACTAGAAACATGAGCATCTCAGAGGCACCATCAGGATGCTTCCTGGCATGATTTGCCCTTGCAAGCCGAAGCTATCCATGAAAGCCTGTGATGAGGGCATCCCTAACACTTATACATCTTCTCCTATTGGTGGTCATGCACATACTGAGATGGACGCCATAAGTGAAGCTACAAGTAATACAAGTGCTGATGAGGATATCCCCATTACATATACATCTTCCACTCCAAGCATGCATGAGAATATCCAAGAACCAGAGGGCCCAATGACGAGGGCAAGATCCAAGCATTTAAATAAACAGGTGCTTTTGTTTCTTAAGGAGTTTCCTTTAATTGATGATGAACTTGGAAAACTACCTCATGCAAGTATTTTATATATTCTTAGGTATGACTCATGTGAGGACTTGGGAGAGCAAAAGGGAGGAGCCCAAGGACTTAAACTATAAGTTTTGGATAAGATTTTCAAGCCAAATTCGGACTTCTCACGTGCTCAACCCAATTCAAACTCGGATTCAACTCAGAATTCAATTCGGATTCGGCTCGGGACAGCCTGACAGGCAGTTACTAAAAAGGCCATAACTTTCACAAACGGAGTCCGATTCATATGTTCTTGTACTCGTTGGAAAGATAATTTCAAGGGCTACGCCATGGATCTAGTCCCACCTTCAAATTCATCGCAAATAAAAAGTTATGACCAAAACAATATGACAAGTGAAAAATATAGTTTCCTTTTTGTGAGAGTTCGTATCTAAAACCATATAGGGTTGAGTTGTACTTGGTTTGGGGACCATATGGACGTCCCAATGGGCTATATAAGCCTTGTATTGGCAGCCCTTCGGGGAGACCAATTTTATGCATAAGATTGAAACATAGCTATTGCTTGTTCTTTCAACACCAGAGTTCATGCGAGGACTTTGAAAGAGAACTAGACGATCCATTGTTCGTTCTGCAATTCAAGGTCAAGCCGTCGTTCCATTGGGAATTGGGGACTTGGCGTTCGTCGTTTGTGGTCTCGCGACGAACAATTATCCGGTGTGTTTTAGGCGTATTCCGAAGAGTTGAGGGTTCGTGCATTGGTGCGAGTGTTCAAATAGCGACATCGTCTACTTCACATCAACTATCAACGATTCCTCACTAAGAGGATCGAGACCCCTCCCCGTATCATGTGGTATCAGATTCTAGGTTTACTCGGTAAGAACTTCTTTAACCATAATTAGATTCGTTTTCTGTCCTTTCGTCCATTAAACCGAAAATTGCAATATCAAAACCGTAGTTTAATCTGTTTATTTCTTATGTGTTTTGTTAAGTCTTCGTCCATTAGAGTTTTTTTAGTGTTGATCCGTGTGTTTCCTTTTGCGTTGCTTAATCGTTGTGTTCACATAAACCCTACAAAATTGCTGGTTGATTTCCTCAATTAGCAACAAAAAAAAGAAAGGTTCCATCTTTTACCGTGCGCCATCTTGAGAGCACAATCTGAGTCGGTTTGTGTTTCTTTATCTGAACTCCTTGGTGGGACTAGAGTCCGAATCGACCTCTAGCTCAAACACAATCTGAGTCCAATTGTTCTAATTTCTGTTTCGGTCACTACATCATAGCAGGCCGAACCACATTTGGTGTCTTTGTGCATCACTTATATCCTTTTATCTTGAGACTAGCTGTTCACATTGCAATTAGGGCTGCTCATTAAACTTGATTACACCTTGCTGTTTTCTGAGGGTTGCGCACTTCCGCAGGAGAGCAAAGCAGAGAGAAGAGAAGGAAAAAGCAGCCGCAGTTAGGAAGAGCCGCGGCATAAAAAGAAGTGAGAGAAACACCTAACTTTTGCATACGACCTCCGATTGAGGCGTTTCTTGATCCGTTGGAAAGGAAACGAGAAGACAGAGCCAAAGTCTGGGAAATCTGGAGATTTTAGATCCGCGTAAGCCTCCAAGCACACGCGCAGCAACTTCGACCACAAAAAAGGTCGTTTAGGGCCTCAAAACGAGCCCACAAACCGAGAAAAATTCAAGTTTCTCAGAATTTGCTCAAAATTGACAGAAACCTTTTACAAGTGATTCTAAGGTTCCCCGTGCAGACGACATCCTTTTTCGAGCTTCCAAACTCTTTTTTTAGCAATCTTGTGCCCTCATATATTCAGTTGCAATTGGCTAGCGTCTCTCTTAGTACTTAGTGCAACACGAGCTAGTTTCATCTCTGTTTCCGATTGATTCTCTCTAGCTCATTCCTTTGTTTGCATTAAGTCCCATTTATCGTTGCGTGTGCGTTCATACACTTTGTTTAAACCAATTGGATCAGCACATAGGCAAAATACTCTAGCTTGGATCATTACTTAGCTTTACAATACCTTGAATATCAGATTGCATAGGATACCCACATACCTGTCCAAGCTCTACCTACACCCGTTTGTGTACTCCCTTGCTCTTGGTTACGCTCATACATTACCGGATTGAGGTCGTTCGCTGTCACAATTGTCGATTTGCCATCCTTGATTCACTTTAGAACGGTAAGCTTGTCTTGTTTTCAGGACAGTGAGTTGCAAGCATAGAGAGAGCTTTTGTTTTACTAACCCGGATATAACCTCGTTTCTTGTTTGTGAGTCGTTCCAATGTCAGGTCACGAGGAGGATCCACCTAATCCGGAGGCGCCGGTTACGTGGACCGAGTACACTCGGTTGCGCGAGATGCTACAAAAATAACTTCATGATGGTGACAATGGCGTGCGCGATGAGCTCGGGGAAGTTCAGACTGGACTGAACACCCTCAGGGAGGAGATCACACAATTGCGTACGCCCATCAATAATAACTTTCTGGAGCTGTGTACCATGTTCGCACACCACTATCTACGTGGGGGTGCACCGGCTGATGATACAAGTGTGCACGGCCCTCCAGTCGTTCTGTACAATGAGACCGAGGAGGAGCGTGCTATTCGTCTGGATGAGGAGCGACGTCAGCGACAGGCGCGTCGCATGGCCGTGCCGCCAAACGTCGGGATGGCAGCCGCGGCACGCCCTCAGGCACATGGGCCTGGCCGAAGCAACGGTGGCCAGGGTGGAGGTGCACCACAGGGTGCCCACGGAGGAGGTGTGCATCATGCACCTCGTAGCTGGGCTGACGCGGTCGAGCGGCGGGATGACGATTTCCCTGTCGACGACTACGATGACCGACAACATCACCACCGCAACAACATGCAGCGTCCTCGCCACGACGACGCCGAGGATCTTCTCGCTAAGCCCAAATTTAATCTTCCTATATTTTCAGGTGCTACAGATGTGGAACAATACCTCACTTGGGAGCTGAAAGTTGATAAGTTGTTTCGGATGAACAACTATTCCAATGAGAAGAAGTTGTTGCTTGCGTTCATATTTTAAGGCATTTTATTGGTAAATTTGTGGTTATGTACTTTGATGATATTCTGATTTACAGTCGCACTGAATCTGAACACATAGACCATCTTAGACAAGTTCTACACGTTTTGCGTGAGAATAGGTTATTTGGTAACTTGGATCTGGTCCCACCTTCAAATTCATCACGGATAAAAAGTTATGACTGAAACAATATGATGGGTGAAAAATATAGTTTCCTTTTTGTGAGAGTTTGTATCTAAAACCATATAGGGTTGAGTTGTACTTGGTTGGGGACCATATGGACGTCCTAAGGGGCTATATAAGCCTTGTATTGGCAGCCTTTAGGGGAGACCAATTTTATGCATAAGATTAAAACATAGCTATTGCTTGTTCTTTCAACACTAGAGTTCATGTGAGAACTTTGAGAGAGAACTAGACGATCCATTGTTCGTTCTGCAATTCAAGGTTAAGCCGTCGTTCCATTGGGAATTGGGGACTTGGCGTTCGTCGTTTGTGGTCTCGCGACGAACAATTATCCGGTGTGTTTTGGGCGTATTCCGAAGAGTTAAGGGTTCGTGCATTGGCGCGAGTGTTCAACTAGCGATATCGTCTACTTCGCATCAACTATCCACGGTTCCTCACTGAGAAGATCGGGACCACTCCCCGTATCAGCCTGCATCCAATTCAGCTCTAGATCCTTGAGGAACTTGATCCATCTCCTCTGTGCGCCTCTCCTTCGCGGCCTCCATGTGCTCGTACATCACACCATGGCCAACTTCATGCCATGATTCCGACGTCGCAGGCAAAGGGGAGGGTGATGCTAGTCGCAGAGGTGGTCACCAGCGGTGGCTAGCTGCCCACGGTCGCGAGAGGCTCGGTTCAGTGGGTAGAAGGCATGAAGAGCGCATTTGGATCTTTTCGCATGCACTTTTGGAGAAAAAGAAATAAAATACATGGAGAGTGATAAATCACAACTAATTCTTTCTTTAGGGTGGCATTTCATGAAGAAAACTCTTTTGGATGACAAATCCTCGAACTTATATCTTTGCGGTGGCAAATCATAAATTTTTCCTATTTTTCCACAACAAACTATAAACATACACAAGCCCTAACATCCCAAAATTGAACTAATATTAAGAAAGATTTAACTTTTCAAGAAGAAAAATGTAGGGAAAGTATAGTTAAGTTTGAAAACTACTGCTCCCTCTATTTCACTATATCTATTTATGGCTTCAGCATTTTCCATTTCAATATATTTGTCAACTAAGTGAATCGTGTAGTTATTGTATTTTTCTCTACCCCTACTTGAATGCTATGGAAGAGGTTAGTGGCCTCTTTTCTAAGAGCTGTTTTTTGGTTTTTCTAGAGTAACTAATTTTCAAACGGAGTTATCTTTTCAAAGTGGGGTCTACAAGTTTATTGTAGTACACACTGTAGCGACTTCATTTATATTGGCCAAAATCACATAGGAGTTTCTGTTACTCCATACTCTCTCTTACGAGCAACCCAAAAGCCATAATCCGCACCATAAGCCATAAGCTGAAGCAAAAAAAGGCCATAAGTAGTTGTGGTGTGTTATTTAATAGGGATATGCGTAGTCATTTCTCATTAAGTATTTATTCAGTTTAGTGTGTTTCTTGGTCTGTGCGTATGGTGAATTGTGAACAAATGTAGTGAAACGAACAAAGTATATGCCAGAAGTAATGGTGTAATGAATATACTTATGGAGAGCTTTAGCTTCTAGTTTCTGGCTTTTAATTCACTTTTCCTTTATTTCATCTTTTTCTAGTTTTTTTGGGCTTTTTTTTGCCTTTTCTTTTTTCCTACATTCCTTCGCATTGTCCGCGATGAGCTCTCATTTTTAATTTAATTACGTCAAATAAGGCACCATCAGTTACAGTGAAAAATAAGTTAGCTACAGTAAAAAACTATAAGCCATCATCAAACTGAGCACCACCTTCAGTATGAATGCAGATCTTCTTTATAAGTGTCCCTCATCTTATATAAACCAATGGGTCGTACTCAATACCCTCAATTCAAAGTTGTTCACACTTCCTTAAGTAATTGAATATATGTTGACCTATAACACATGATCTGATGAGACAATGTAAAAAATGAAATTTATTTCTGGAATGACTAATCTATCCATTTAGAAAAATGAACACAGAAGTACCACTACACAATGTTTCGTACTTTTCCAAATTATGGTGCCATTCTTTTAGGGTTGTGGGTGATGTCTTTTCGCTCAGACTATTAGATCTGATAAATAGTACTAGCAGTATAACCTATAGCGCACATCACCACTTTTTCAACAAGTGCTACCATCCGTGCTATAAATTTGCTCGGTGCCTATGATTCGGATAAAAAATTACAAGGCACATACATATACTCATAGTAGACACACCGCAACTGAATGATCAAAAAATCCGCATCTACAATGCATACACACCAAATTGCAGTGCTCAATCATTCCGGATGGGAAAACGGCTGCCAATGGACGCGTCCGGAGTTACCCAACTGAAACGGCGCAAATGATTAATTGGGCGGCGCCTACAATTTCTCTGGTGTGACAGTTGGATGGCCGGGCCCACCTTTCCGGCGCACGTACGTACGGGTCCACGCGGACCACGTTTCCTCCCTCCGTAGACGCGGTGTTGGTGGGCTGGAGTATAGATCTGACTGGTGAGCCCCACGGACACGCGTGTGCACGTGCTTTCGCTGGGCCTTATGCGCGCGTGCGTACCTAGGATGGAAAATGCAGCTAACCAACTCACGCTTTTTCAGATGTCCTTCCTTACTGTGGCTGATGCTCGCGGATAATGAATTTTGGTTTGTACCAATAAATTAAATATTGATAAGTGTTTTTTAAAAGATTGTCTTAATAGGCAGTTTTAAAAATATAATAAAAATTATACTATTTATTTATTAAAAAGAAATAATAAGACAGAAAGAAGAGGCCGAAAGAATGACATATTTGAATTCACAAGGAACACAGTCATGCTCTACTAGTTCTTGGGCATAGCAACTTTCACTCCTGTAAGTAACGTTTTCTATTTTTATAAGAATGTGCGGCTAATATAACGAGGGCAATATTGTTCTTGCAATCCCTACTCATTTCGGTTTATATAAGCTAGTTTATGCTTCTGGCTTTTAGCTTATTAATTTCGTTTTTTCGGATTTTTTTTAGTTTTTTGGGTTTTTTTGACTTTTTTCGTATTCCTTTATATTATCTGTGATGGGTTAACATGTTTTTTTATTTTATTTTTTTAAAATTTAATTACGTCAAAAAAATCACCAGCAGGTACAGTGCAAAATAAGCCAGCTATAATACAAAAAGCTATAAACCAGCTTATATAAAGGATAGGGCCTGTTTGGCAACGGCTGCGGCTTATGACTTTTGGCTGAATTTTTGAATTTTGGCTGTTTGCGGTACAGATTACGGAGAGACAGATCTCACTTGCGATTTTGGCTGGTACAGATGTTGGGCTTTTAACGTGTAGATCGTTTAACTTGTAAACCACATCTTGAGAAAATACTCCGTTTGAAAATTAGATACTATAACAAAAGTCAAAAACTACCAGCTTCGAAGGAAAAGAATAGGCCTTATAAAAACCCAACTGAGTGCCTGCAAAGCCACATCCAGGCAACCTTTATGCTCATCAAGTCAACAGGGCACTCATTCGTAAGTACGAAGGGCCCTTTGGTTGGCTACCGTATTTACCTTAGACACATTGGATCCTGCTTTAATCGGTTTTAGTTTTTGACTTTTGACTATAATAATTACTTTTTAACTAAAATTGTACTATAACGGCATTAGTTTTTTAATCATTCAATTAAAAAAATAAAAAATAAAAAAAACTATTATATCATCATGGACAATATAAAGAAAAAAAGAGAAAAAAAGCTAAAAAACTAAAAACTAAAAAAACTGAAATTAAGAGGCCGACGTATTTCAAATGACTTCTAGACACCAAAAGCGAAAACCGGTTAGAAACAGGGCCTAAAACTGCATGCAGAAGCCATCTTTCGAGAATTTTAGTCTGTTGTTTGTCACATGGCGCGGATATTTTTTTCTGAGGAAATATTTTTCTTATCAGCAACTGATGATTAGCTACCGGGCGTGATTATTTTGAGTAGCCAGAGCACTTTGTTTATGAATTGTTTTCGTTCTACATGCACCTCTAATCGAACAGGTGACAGATGTTGCATCCTCTTTCTTGTGTTTGAAACTTTTTGTGGATGGCCATTTATTTTGCACAACAGAGAAGCAATATAATTTGCTGAAGATCAGGTGCGTAGTTAGTAGTACTCATCTCCGGTCAGGAAAAAAAATATCGTTTTGGTATCTACGGTTAAACTTTCTAACTTTATTTATGGATATCTTTTTAAAATCTTGAATAGATGAAAATAGTATATAAAAGATTTGTCTAAAAGGCTTTCATAAAAATATAATTTTATTAGGTTTTAGATCCTATTATAGTAGAAATTAATAGTCAAATGCCCTATTTGCATTGCTTTATGTTTCTGGTTTTTTATTAGAAAAACTAAAAGTTAATACGAACATTTGGCTTCTGGAAGCGGCCTTTCTACTTTTATTGCTATCGTCTCGCTCCAAAGATAAGACAGAGGACCATAGTTGCTTCACCCACCTCACTCTTGCTCCCATCATGTGCACACATCTCTCTCTTACTTTTTGCAAAACTCGCCTATCTTTTTAAAAAACACTTTTTTTAACTACTACTATTTATTTTTAACAAAAACTATAAATTACATTTAAAAACTATCAGTAAAAATCAAGAAAGACGCCCCAAAGATGCGTCTCGGTGATCATACGTGTTCTAAACGACATTACGCTTTGACGAGAGGGAGCAGTGCGCTAGTACCACTTCACTATTATTATATCTCCCCACTTGTTCGATCTGTTGACTCCAAGTGCCAAGTGGTGTAATCTCGACGACAATACGAATAATTAAACAGGACGAATAACGCTGGGAACAAAGTGATCTCGGAGCTAATGGTCTTTACCCGTGGCCTCCTTTGCGTCTGATTGAGTGATTGGCCCGGTTAATGCGTGGAAGTAAGTGATCTTGTCCTCAAAAGAGTTGCAGCAAATGCAACACGCCTTCCCTACTTTGCTACCTTCCTCCGTCCCCATTTCTCCACACCTTCTTTCAGCTAGACCCTACGTATGTGCACGTGTGTACGTGTGTGTACGTATATAGCACGCGTGCGAAAAATAGATGTGAGAAACAAATGCTGACAGATGGGTCCTGTACGAGTGAAATTTCAGAGAGGAGGCCTCTACACGTCAATTGCTGTTCCTTACGCGTCCCTTAGGCATGGATCGGCGGCCTTGCAAGGAATATCCGGCTGCACCTCAACAAATGGCGACGGAGGATGCATGCATGATGACAACAAGCTAACCCACCACTTCGGGGAGAATAATATTCTAAAGCCAAAACTTTTGGTGCTTTGTTAGAATCTTTTCTGCTATGATTTATGACTACGGATTACAGTTTTTTTTTGATCTTAGTACAAACGTTTATATGAATGAATCGAATATGAATAAGTCGTTTCGAAAAGACTATCATAATAAATCGCTTCAAAATGATATCATCTCATTTGTTTATTTAAAAAAACATAAGTCATAATATATAAACACACACCAAATGAAGAAAAACGCAAATGAAGATGCCAAAAAAAAAACCCAAAGGGGATCAAGTTAGGAACACACACCATTCAACCGAGGGGAATATGGTTCTCTAGAAGCGGTACAAGCTTGAGGTAAGCCAATAGCATAGCAAAGCCTAGCATAGCATAGCCCAGCTGGCCTAGCCCTTTGACATGACCTAAAGGCAAGAAGAATGGAGAGAAATGCGGCTTAATGCCAATTGATTAATTAATCCAAGTGCTAATTGGTTGGACGTACGCATGGCGTCGCTGTCGTATCTGAACAACGGTTTGGTATTGCCTGCTTGTCTTATTAGGCTCCACGGCACACAGGTCGGCATTGACACTTCCCAACTTGCAGCTTCATCTCATGTGCCTGGTAGTAATTCACACGCATGATTCATTCAAACGTGGTGCCATCTTTACCTGGCCTGTGGCCGCTTAAAAACAACGTCTTTTTGCCACTGGATTTGATTAGTAGTCGTCGTCGTCGTGTGAAACTTGCTCACCAATTTATTAGGAAGAAAGCAACGAGGAAGCGAGTAGTATACTGTCCATGGCAACCTATGGATGGAGAGCAAAGAGGCACGTTGCTGGGAAGGGACCGTTTGCAAAAGCGATCCTGGCTCACATTACCAATTAATTCCGGTCTCCTCCCTCTTGTGCTGCGTCCTTGTGTGTGATGTGAGGTTTCTTTCTACTTAAGCATAGTTAAGGCCCACAAATCAATGTGTGTGTGAGTGTGTGAGAGAGAAAACATCTTTTCATCACTGCCGTTTTAGGGCATTCAATTGTTTCTTTCCCCAGAAATGCTTCACATGCGACAAAGATGCTCGCAAAACTTTGTACAAATAATTGTTAATTCTACTAAATTTTGTACCAAATAAACATACGTCCTCAATCCTTATTAGGGCCGGTTTGCATTTGCGGCAGCAACACTGTGCCGTGGAATCAAGTTATTTGTAGAAATAATTATTAATTCTACTAAATTATTTTTTGTTTTGGCTACAAAATGCGCGTTGTGGCTGAACAATAGTTTGTGCTACTACTGGCGTGTACGATGATCATGTGTTCCTCCTATTTTTCGTTGTAGCACGTACATTCGTTTGTTGGACGCCGTACGGACACGATGCACCTACAGTAGCCAGGCCGTTGGCGGGCTGACGTGTCGCCGCGCTGGCACGCAGCCGCAAGCCGGTACGTCCGTTCGCTCGGCGTACGTCGGCTCTGCTCGCCCTCCGATGGCGACGTCGCACCCAACCAACCACACAGCCATCGCCCGGCCCACCGGAATGAGTAGCACTCCGCCCGATTTTCAGCCTGTTTCTTTTGTCTTTTGATTTATCTAAAATCATCTGATTTCTCAAAAATTAAAATAATTACGATGATTTTAAAATAGATTATCTAAACAGATTCTCGAATCTACGTCGATATCTTCACTATCCATCGTTGTTTAAAAAACATAAAAAAAACCATCAGACATGGTAAAAAATATTAACAGTAACCTAAAATAATAGGGCCTTTGGCCGGCCACTTTGCCGTCGCCTCGTTCTCACTAGGGTAAACACGGTGATAATAATGGCCATAGCTTCATGATTAGGGACTTAAACCCACGTGTAGCACGTCCTAGTCGAATGGATCGACGTCGTCGTCGTCGTGCGCACGCGGGTTGCGACTGTGTGCGTGCGCTTTGTCCGTGGGGAGATCGATCGGTTAACTTTTTCACCGTGGGAAACAGAGCTCGTAGCCTTTCGAATCGTGCCGACCTGAGCACAAACATTGAAACTTCGCAGAAATTTTACGTACGAAACAACACAATTCTCATGGGCTCGAGGGGGAAAAAATAGTCGTCTGTAAACGGGACCTAAGCCGGTGGTCCACTCGAACCCATCTGTCGAGCAGTCTTAAACCCACCTGTTAGGGCCTTTTTTTCAACGTGATAGCTTTGGTTTCCGATGGAACAGCTCGCAGTCCATTTCTATTAGCTAAAAGAAAAAGTTAATGATAGCAGTTTATCTGTCCCTTTCAACCTCTTGCACCTCCTTAAAAACTCTAACAAAAATATAAAATAGTTATCTACTAAAAAACAAATTTTACCATTCTACAAATTCTCTAACAAAAAAAGAGTTTTACCGAGTGCGCAATAGAGCCAAGGATGCGGAGGCACGACGTGACCGAGAGCAGAGGAGGAGCCAATGGCATGAGCTGCGCAGGCTAATTTCAATAGTATCGTCTTGACATGCTAAAAATATATGCTTTTTTTTATCTGTAGTAAGCACTGATAGCCGGTACAATATATATGCTTTCCTTGGAACAAAAATGGCACATGACATGCGCAGAATTTGTCCACTCTATGGTGGTTGACCGTTTCCACTTATCTCTTCTGAAGTTTTCTTTTTTGTGGGGTTTTCCCTTGGCTCTTGTCTTTTTCTGGTTAAGTGACGCGCACGCCACGCCTATGTGTCTCCTAGCTCACTTTGACCCAACCAATTGCTACTAGGACCGCCTCGGTCGCGTCGCTCCCTGCAGAGGCGAGCGACTTCTCTGCCTCCGCCTCCGGGGGTCACGCTCTGCTCTCCTGGTGAGACTTTGGTGAATTTGGGCTCATGTCGCTGCCATTCTCACCGCGCCACACTACTATTGTAACGCGCTTTCACACGATCGTCCAATCATTTGGCCACCCAAGAAGTTTCCACAACCTCAACTGCTACACATGCGGCAAGTGAGTGCACTGTACTGCTTCATGTTGTCAGGTTAGGTCAGCATTAGATCATCCATGCATCCATCTATCAGCCGCAACGTTTTTCCCATTCCTAAATCCGTTAGTTTATTCTGCGGTGTAGTGTGCCTCTAACATATATATATTTTTGAACAAGGCAGGAGAGCTATCTGATTTAATTAAGAGGAAGAAGCAAGATTAGGACATAGAGGGGACCTTACTCAAGGGCAGGGTGGGGTGCCACAGCTTCTAAATTTCCCTATCACCAACATTAAGAGCATCGCCACAGCTTTTCGTGGGACTCCAGGCGTATGGATAGGCGATTCCCACCGATGTCAGACCGAGGATGAGGTCTGCTAGCTTACTGGGTTCAAGAAACCACAAGCTGTCTGTTGAATAATGGCTGTCAATATTCTTGAGGAGTAGCGACATTCAGCTAGGAGGTGGATGGCAGTCTCTGGCACATGTTTGCAGAGTGGGCATGTTTGTTGGTTCGGCCACCCTCCCTTGGAAATATGTTCAACTATCCAAATTCTATTCTGTATCACTAACCAAGCAAATATTTTGCATTTCTAGGGTGCCTAAGTCTTCCAAACTAGGGCATTCATGGTGGTTTGTGTCGTGCCTAGGAATTGTACTTTGTATAGCGAGGTGACGCTGTAAACTCCATTCAGAGTGAGCTTCCATATGACGGTGACCTCATGGCCATCCTGAAGGGTGTTAAGGTATGGCCCTAAATGGCAACAAGCTCCTGTATGTGTTGTGCAGTTATACCCGCCGAGAAGTCAAGGTCTTGAAGCCATTTGTTGTCAATCCTATGTATAGAGTGTGATTCTTTCTTTTGGAGGCGTTGTAGGTAACCGGTGCAATGTCATGCAGTTGGTTTCCATGTGCCCAGGCTGAGTTCCAGAAGGACACCATCTTTCCATCACCATCATTGTACTAGTCGCCGCGGCAAAGAGCACTCGATCTTGCTCATCGCATAGTGACTCCATTCCTTGCCATGGTTTATTTTTGGTTGCCCATTCATGCCACAACCACTTAAGTTAGAGAGCCCGAGCGAACCGCTCTAGGTCTAAGAGACGAAGGCCCCCCAAGCTGGTAGGTCTGCAGACTTTATCCTAATTGACCTTACATTTACCACCTGAAAGATGTTATGATCTCGCCCATAAGAAGCTTCGTGACCACCTGTTGAGGGATTTGAGCACACATTTTGGTGACTGGGCCATTAAGACAGATTTGGCCAAAGTTTTTCTACCTACGAGAGTGAGCATTTTGCCATGCCATCCAGCTAGACGACTCGCATGCTTGTCTTCTAGGACATGGAAGTCCATCTGGTGGAGTCTTTTCAGTGCAAGCGGTAAGCCTAGGTATTGCAAGGTGGAAGATGCCTGCATTGCTGGCAAGTCCTATAGTATAGTTTGTAGGTAGATCTGATCACATCTTATGATGCAACTCGGCTCTTTTGTAGGTTAGTTTGTAGCCCTGTTGTGTTACCAAAATTATGTAGGATCCAAATCAAGTTATAGATATCCTCCTGTTGTGGCGCTAGGAAGATAGCTGCATTGTCTGCACAGAAGGATGTTCTGAGGGTGGCCGCGTGGCCATCCAGAGGTTGTAAGAGGCCATTATCCTTTGCAATATTGAGGATTCTTTATAGGGGGTCTATTGCAATTATGAAGAGGAAAAGAGATAGTGGGTTGCCCTGTCATAAGCCTCTACGATGCTAAATTTTGTCCCCTGGGACACCATTGAGGAGGACTATGGAGGTGGTGTTAGAGAGCAGACATGACACCTAGTCTCTCCATTGGGTGGGAATCCTCATTTTTCTAGCAGGTCAAGTAGGTAGTCCTAGTAGATCGAGTCAAATGCTTTTGCAATGTCGAGTTTCAGGAGGAGAGACATTGTTCTATTCCGTTGGTAACTTTTCACCATGTTTCGGATGTATAAGAAGTTGTCTTAGATGTATCTACCTTTTATAAAGGCGCTTTGGCTTAGGGATACCAACTAGTTTATGAAAGGTGCAAGTCACAAGGCCAAGATCTTTGCGATAATTTTGGAGAAGCTGTGTATGAGGTTGATTGGTTTGTAGTCTGTCGTAGCCTAAGCCCCCTCTTTTTTGGGCAGCAACACCAGATTTGTTGTGTTTAAGCATGGGAGGTTGTTTGTTCTTAGGTCGAAGAAGCTTTGTAGCACTGCTATGAGATTTCTTTTTATGACATCCTAGCATGGATGGTAGAAATTCCTGTTAAATCTATTGGGTCCTGATGCTTTGTCAGCCGGTAGCTCTAGGACAGCGGTGTGGACCTCTTCCTTGGTGAGGGGACCAACTAGGGCATAAAGGTCTAGCTATTATAGTTGTAGGATGTCCTAGTTGAAGGTCGTGGTTTTAGGCAAGGTGTGCCCAAGGACGCGATGGAAGTACTAGAATAGTGCATCTGCTTTATAGTCATGTGTGATGGCCCAACCTTGGTCCCTTAAAAGTTGCTGGCTAAAGTTCTTTCACCTGTGCGAGTTTATTTGAATGTGGAAAAATTTTGTGTTTGCATCTCCCTCTTTAAGCCAGTTGACACACGGTGCCTGCTTCTTCTAGGATTTTTTCACAACCGCAAGGCCCAGGATCCTTCTCTTTAAGCGTATTCGGAGCTCCAATCTCTCCCACCGAGAGCATGTGGCTTTTCTTGTGCTATCTCAAGGCGTAGAATTATCTCTTGGACTATATGGAGCTGTAACTTGGCATGCGGAAAAAGAGTTTTGCTCCAGGCCCTCAACCTTTTGGCGGTGGTTGCCAATTTTTTTGTTGAGGCCAAGGATTAGGTCTTGCCCATGAGTTGGTTCCATCCAAGCATGTTAGACTACCTTAGTGAACCTTGAAAGCCTTGTCAAGAACTTTTCGAAGCGGAAACATTTTGGTGGTCGCAGGCCACTGGTGTTGGAGAGAAGGAGGGGATAGTGGTCCGAGATGGATGTGGTCAAGGCATGCCAGGTATGGTTGCTGAAGGTGGTGCCTCCAACATAGAACAGCTTGGAATAGTGTTACATCTGCAGTGGTCAAGTATGAAGTCTGAACTACAGTGGACGTATCTGTTGCTTTGTATCTTGCCTCTTTTAATTTAATTTTCTTTTTCCCACATTCCTAGAACCAACTTCTTTTCTTGGGATGATATGTGAAGCTGTAGCATTGTGTTTCTTGCGGATATCAGAGTATAACGCAAGTGCAATGTATAAACTATAACAACACCTGGCCTAATAGGGTGTTGTTTATGAAAATGGACACTCTTCACTTCTTCAGTTTTTAGTAGAAATCTTAAACATGCTCGGTATTTCTAATCCTGAAAAGGTTGCATTCATTGTGTTTAGTAATATGAGAGATGATACATTATAGTAGTGACTAGTAGGGGTGGAAAATGGATACGAATAATCCATTTTATCTAGTTACTGTATTCGATAGGATACAAATATGGTATATATTTTTCATTTGATTAATAATTTCTCTCCTATTCATATTCGAATAAAAAATATGGATATGAATATGGCATGGACTTTTACCATCCGAAATGTTATTTTATCAGGACTATTCGTATTTGTATTCAATGAAGCAATATACATATTTTATTGCATACGACCAATTAGTTGGACAAGTTTTTTAAATTCAATGTAAATTCATGTTTCTTTAGATTAAGTAATTGAATTACAATGATTAAGTGTGACTGTACGATAATAAAATGTCATTAATACTCTCATACTACATAAGTTACGAGGATATCTGGATCCGACCGAATTGAGTATATATTCGATTCAAATTAATATTCATTATAATATTCAATTTGTATTCGTATTCAAGAATATTCGAATCCATATTTATATTTGTTTATAAAATATGAATACAAATATGGTGAATGCACTATTCAATTCGTATTTGATCTATTTCCATCCCTAGTGACTAATGATGTGCAATGTTTCTAATTACAGCCAGGGAAAACAGTTTTGTTTTGTGAAAAAGTTCAGAAGGTAAGGAAAGGGACGAAAGGAACAAAATTTCATCCTTTCGATAAAAAATTGGTCAAAATGTTCAAACGTCATTTGAATTTTTGAAGAAATTTAACCAAATTTTGGGCAAAATTCAAATGAGGTCATTTTTGGCTAAAATTTGACCTAATCACTTTTCTTTAGGAGGGTAACAAAAGGAACAAAATAAACAAAAATTTGCTAAAATTGTGAACCCTGATTACAATATGTTTGCAGGTTAGTCATGCATAGTTCAATCTTTCTGTGAGGATAAGACAGCAAAGAAGAAACAATCTTTCTACCATTTAGGCCTCTATGATAACCACACCTGAGTTAAGATAACTGCATCTCCCACCTGAATTTTTACTGAATATATCCTTTTACATATTTCTCTGAGTTTTACTTGCTCCTTTCAGTAGCTACTAGCAGCCTGAGAAGATGGCACACAAAGTTCCAACAGTTCATGTTTCTGATTAAAAATTTAGCCAATGATGCATAGAACAGCCTGTGATGCTCATGAATAGTTGCCATCGGCATTGGGATGTAATCTAGCGCTCAATGATTAGCATGTTGCGGTGGCCCTGAGGCAAGATCTGGATTCTTTTCATGTTAGTTCAGATAGATCTACTGTGTTCTCTCTCTCTATTCTCTTGGCCCTTGCGCACCAATAACATTGTTAGGATGCTCTTGTTTCTTTAATCATCTGCAACTGCAAAGCCATGGAAATCCAAGATTTGGGTGTATAACTGTACATTGTAACCACAGCCTACAGCATGGCGTTGATCAGCTGACCCCAGTATCGCCAGATCAAATGATTCCTTTTTTGTCAGAGTGACACCTCACCTCTGAAGTCCTAATCATCCCTGAGCTGGACCTGATCTCTTGCGAAAGAGAGGATCTTTTGAGTCTCAACTCTCAAGTCATCCATAGGTCCTCCCAATAATTGCCACTGCTTGATCTGCATTGCTAATGTACTTGGCTCCTGGCTCACATGATTGCTGTAACTCATCTCAAGTTTTCACACACACACACACACACACACACACACACACACACACACACACACACACACACACACACACACACACACACACACACACACACACACACACACACTCAGATTCATCAGAGTAGGAGATGCATGTGAGTCCTTGCTAACCTAGTGTCATATGTTAAGGTAATGCATGCATGCATGTGACCCCAGGCATCTTAGCAGGTGATGCCTGCTCGGCTTGATTGTTTAGTAACAAAGATGGTACTAGTCATGATTCCCTCGCTTAATTGCTCGAGCAAGAGATGGATGGATCGATCAGATCTTTGCCATGTTCACTTCAACATCGTACTTAATAGGAGTTTTGCAGCCATTTTTCAAGTAATTTACACTTCAAGTGGTGTTACACCACGTCAGGGGCATGTTAAGTTAGTTACGATAGTACATTGCTAGGATAATAAACTCTCATAGTACAGTTAGTTAACATGGTTGAGTCATTTAATAAGCGTCCAGCTCCTAACCTTCCAGCTCCTAACCTTGCAGAAACTATTGTTAGTGTAAGGCTGTGCCATTTTTTTTTACATATATGCTAGAGTGGTTTAGATCTGTATTGTGTATATATAGTTAAAAGAGCTCACCACACTGAAAATTTGGAAACTTTTACTGAATTACACGGTCTGCTGATCCTTACTATATTCAGCCCTAAATCTGAACTATTATTCTAGCTACTGTCAGTGGATCTTATCAGTATAGTATTCAGGAGACAGAGGGAACTTTCAGCGCATGTATACGCTGTGATTGGCTGGCTAGTTAATCAGATCTAGATTAATTAAATCTCTGTGCAGCAACCAGCTGCATCATTAAACCGTCAACACTGAGCACTCAATAGCAATATAAAATGATGATCTCTCTGTAATCAGTATTCCAAGTTTGTTCCCCTTGCATCCTAGATCTCCTTTTTGCTGGCCCAACCATGCCTGCATAATTTGGTAGGATCAACTTTTTTCACACAAGTAATTAACCGAACAATCCAGTATATATGTACATGTGGATGGCATGAAGACGATTGATTTCATTAGAAGTATACATTTGGAGTTACTGTTTCCTACTACTACTACACTGCACCTGAAATTAATTACTTACCTCTGTATGCTATCATTTACAGTATGGACAGTGCTTGCATTGTTTCTTTAGCTTAGTTCTAAAGGTTGTGAAGGGAAAATCACAGTTAAAGAGCCATTTTTTAAAAGGTGTGCAATACAACCAGTAGTTGAAGTATGAGTCTGCCACAGTACAGAATGCATTGACCGGTCAAACTCTGGTGCCGCTAGTATGCGAAAGGGTCTCTAGCCCAATGGTTAGAGGCCTGAGTAGCACCCCCCAGGTCCTGGGTTCGACTCCCAGTGGGAGCGAATTTCAGACTTGGGGGAAAAAAATCCCCTCGCCTGCTACCACACCAAAGCACAGGTCTAAGGCCCCGCCAAGGCGTTGATCCAAAGGATCCGCCGGTAGTCTCACAAGGTCGGGCGATGATGCCGCTGTGTAAGGGTGGAGCAGGGGTTCAGGGGTTTTCTCGGTCTGCGTGAGAAGACCTTCTTCTTAAAGTGATGCCCGGGGGGATTCTTCCCCCCGCAGGTCGAGTTTTTTTTTGGTGCCGCTAGTATATGACAAATAGAATATTACTACATGACAAACATAGGATACTTCTCCCATATTTTCCATTAATCAACTTGCAACCAAATAGCCATTTTCATACTGAACGGAAAACAAATGCTCACTGCTAGCTGCATCCTGTTTCCTATGAACTCTGACAATCCGACTGCAAAATTGGTTAAAAAGAAAGGTGGCATTTCTCACTTGCAGACTTGCAGTAACTGGCATTTCTTTTGCAGTCTGCAAGTGAGAAATGCCACTGTAAAAACTCAATTAGCTGCAATTATCGCAGCTGAATTTGGGACAATCTACTAATGCAGGGATATTCATCTTACATACATTGATACATACATATGGATCAAGTGAGTCAACCACCGGCATTGGCCTTGAATGCCAGCCTCCCGGAAGCAGGAAAGGATTGGCGCAAATTAATGGCGGCCGTCGACGCAAGAGACATGCCCACATTGATCTGTCAGGCGCCACGAGACATGGGCCGTGGGAGCCAAGTGCATGATCGATCAGAGAGGAGACGAGAGACCGGTCGCCGTCGTTGGCACTGCTCTAACCTGATTGTCCACTGTGAGTTGTTTGCTCAGCCTTTGTATGTGAGGTGCATGTAGACTGTAGAGTTCCTGCCCTTCTTCTCATGGTCCACACAAAAGTCTAAAATGCGGTCTACAAATACTAGAAAAAAACTGATGGGCAGATTTTAAAAGATAAAGAATATAAAAAATAAAGAGAAAAGAATTAGATTATGTTTGACACGATTTTGTTGATGTGGGAAACAATAAATTATTGGCGATCAATTGAGTTCTTATGAAGCGTTTTAATCTGTTTTCTTCAATTAGGCTAATACCAGCCAAAAAGCTATAATTTTGCCCATCTGTTAACCAAGTACGTAACGTCCATGTACGTAACGTCCAACTGACGTGTTTACTGTTGTGGTTTGGTGTTTTGCCTCTTGATCTCTTTAGCTATATACACGTTAAATCGCATAGACTTGTGTTAATACCTAATCTTACACACAGAAAAATATTAAATCTTATACCCAAAAAAAAAGTCCAACACAACACGACCCGTTGCCGGCTGCATGCACGCCAGGACCATCCGCAATTGCGAGGGAGAAGAGAAGCACAACACAACACCCTGCAGGCGACAACCTCCTCGGTATGGCAATGGCCATCCGTGTCTTGAATTCCAGTTTCATGTGCCTACACTCCATCACACTATTTAACTCCCCAGCACCTGCCCATTCGTCTCCCCCATGGACTAGCCACTCTCCCTCTCTCTCTCTCTCTCTCTCTCTCTCTCATCGTCTCTCCAATCTTGGTAGCTCCTCTCAGTCTAGCTAGCTTGCCTCTGAACCGTATAAAAACTCGACGACTGTCTTGCAGACACATAGAGCCATTGTCCAACGTTAAAAATTGTAGCAGATTACAACCACATTGCCGGTGCCGGAGATGTCGAGCCGGAGGTCGCGGTCGAGGCCGTCGTCGGGGTCGTCGAGGATCAGCGATGAGCAGATCAGCGACCTCGTCTCCAAGCTGCAGGCCCTCCTCCCCGAGGCTCGCCTCCGGAGCAACGACAGGGTACGTGACTACGTGCGCCTTCAGTTACAGTCACAAACTTACATACATTGTACAACTAATGAGCAATCAGGCGCTGTTTGCAATGAAACAACTTCTCGTTTCATGATTGGGTCCGCGAGCCAAGCCTGAAAATTAAGAGACAAGATTTTGATCAAGATGAGAAACAATTAATGTTTTTCAAGGGGGAGGGGTACAATTCAAAGGGGAAGGGGGAGAATTCATGACTGTTGGATCTCTAATCCAACAGATCTAAATCTAGATGATAGTTAGGAAGAAAATATCCGGATGATGTTTAACAAAACCCACAATTAATTGGTTTCGCTAATGATTATGATGGTGTGCATGCATGCGCAGGTGCCATCGGCGAGGGTGCTGCAGGAGACTTGCAGCTACATCCGGAACTTGCACCGGGAGGTGGACGACCTCAGCGAGCGCCTCTCGGAGCTGCTCGCCACGTCCGACGTCAGCACCGCGCAGGCCGCCGTCATCCGCAGCTTGCTCATGTAGCCGCGCGCGCGGCTGCCCCTTTTTGTGAGAGTAATGCATGAGAGAAATCAAATTAAACGGCCATTGAAAGTTAATTTGTAGCTTAGAGAGAGCGAGAGTGATCCTGAGGCTTCGCTAGACAATGTGTTCGTAAGTGTTTGTCTCTTTGTTGTTATATAACATGATCAGTTTGCCTTTTCCCGAAACTACAAGTTATGATCAACACGTCGTTCTAGCTGCTTCTGGATACAATCTTTTGCTATAGTTTCATGAGTTAGCAAATGTGTTGGAACTACGAGACTAGTTGTTCATTTCTCTCTGCTGTACAAAGTTGTTGGACAAGTTAGCGTATGAAGCTTAATAGGGTATTTAAGCTCGATCACAAGGGTGGATCAAGTCCTAACCCAACTCGATCATGCTAAATGAGGCTTGGGTGGTGACATGGGCGGATCCACCAGGTTCAAGCAGAGTGGTGCATTGGACACCCGATACAATTTTATTTTACTTTGTTATAGCCCATTTATTCAGAGGTGTGCACCCCAGAGCCCAAGTCCAGTGACCCCAAACACATGCTGTGATATGTACAATGATCCCAATCATTTTTATTCTAGATCCGCCACCGGATGGTAATACTAGAAATAAGTCCACTTTACAACTCTGAACTATCGGGGTCGTCCGAAAAATAACCTTGAACTCGAAAACCATCTGAATAGGAACCCTGAACTATTGATACTAGTCAAGTTACCCCCTTGCACGAGCCTACCCTATTTTGGGTTGACATGGCTGCCATGTTTAGTAGGTTTTGCTAGGCCGGCCACTGACATCGCTTCCACCATTGCCGCATCACCACATCCTCCCAATCTCTCTCTTCATCTCCTGTGTAGCACATCCATCTTCTCCCAAACTAGAGGAGGCCGGCAACTAAGCCTCAGCTCACAGCATGCCAGTGACGAGGATCAGCAGAGACGCATGAGAACAACTAAAATGGGTTGTTCACATCATAGAGATCTCAGTGGTCGTATTGGTTTTGCCGGAGACTCACTGGTGTTAGCATAGTGATGAGCAATGGCGGCAGTGACGTCTCAGGCAAAGTTGAAGGCGACTCTACGGTGGTCGGGAGGTTGTATCAGGCACGTCACAACATCGATGAAATCACGGGGAGTTCTCCAATACAAAGCAATCAAGCGGATATGGACCGACAGCAACACACAACAGCAAGGAAGGCGGACAAAGCTGAGGAAGAAGAAGAGCTCGTGCTGGCCACTGGGAGCAAGAAAACTCGATTAATTTTTTTAGGGAGAGGATGAGTGCACAGTGGAACACATAGTGACGCGGTCAGATATGAGGTTACCTCAGTGGAGTGGGAGATCATGTGCAAGGTTGACGTCGGAGCCAAGGCTACAGAACGCGTGGCTCAACAGGAGGCGGGTCTAGGTGAGGCGGTGCGGTAGAGCATGCCGAGGTATTGACATCACTTGCACCAACTCGACCTCATGGACCGAGCGTTGCCATCACCTTGGTCGCCGATGGTCAAAGCCTCGCCATCATTGAACACCTCACCATTGTCACGCAGGGAAGGTGGCACATATGAGCAGCGAGTGGTGCGGAGGTGGTACCAACAGACATCATTCGTGAGCGCCAGAAGGGGGAGGCCATGCGAACGGTGGTGGCTCACTGCCGCCTCCAAGCTAGCTGGCTTGGTGAGTGAAGGAGGAGAGAGAAGGGTAGAAAGTGAGAAGGAGGAATACCATGGATTTGAGGTGACGCTACCTCAATCTCATGAACCGAGTGTTGCCACTAGCAGCACCGCCAGCCTCTTGATTTAGCCTCTTTGTCATAGCCATGGTTGGCAGCACTGGACCGGCCATTGACGACATAGAGCTTGTCCCCAATGCCTTTCAACTCGCCCGACCCTCGTCTACCACCGCGGTAGCGTCAGCCACTAATAGTTGGTGACGAGAGAGCAGGGGAATGGATAAGGAGAGAGAGAAGGGGAATGGGTGAAGAGAGAGCAGTGGTTGAGAAAGAATAATATTCTCTTCTCTTTTTTAATATGACGTGGGTCCCACATGAGAATAGGAAGAACACATCTGTGTATCTATGTACATGTGGATGCCAAGTCAAAGCAAAAGTGGTCCATGTCAGCAAAATCGGTCCACGTAGATGCCAAGTTAGAGCAAAATCAAGGTGGATTGCCTTGAGGGGGTAAATAAGACGGATTTGTTAGTTCGAGGTTGGAAATCAGATGATTTTCAAGTTCAAGGTTGATTTTTAAACCAACCCAATAGTTCAGAGTTGAAAAGTAGACTTATTCTATGAAACTATGTTAAGGTCCTATATATCCAAGTGTAATAATAATATATAAAACTGAGAGAACTAATTAGCAACTGCTTGCTGCTGAAGTGCTAGATATCGGTATTTCTTAAGAAATTTTTAGTCCAGCCTATAAGGCCTTGTTGGCCTTAAGTAAGCTCCACCGCTGGATGTGAGTACGAGTAAAAACTTTTAGTCTCTAATTCACCATTTTTCCTTGGTGACCTAAACTTAGGTTGATCTACGGTGCACTCTACTTCAAGAAGGATGAGATGGTTACTGTAACACCCCTGTTTTTGGGAGTGCTAATAATTCCCGCAACAGCCTAGGACTATTCAGTTATGGTGTACTATACATGAGTGAGCACCAAACCAGCACATGCTTACAACACAAGAACCCAACTTTATAATAGAAATATAGCTTAATAGCTAGGTTTGGACACAATGGGCGCGCAAGCCCAAAGTTATAATACATCATAAAAGAAAAACCCCATAGGCGTGCTGAGCAAGACTAAGACCTAAAGCCACTGATCATTGATACAGTAAGACTCCTCCAAATCCTCATCAACAACTTCTTCAATGTTGTCCCAAGGTTCTTCCATTTGTTGTTTAGCAAGTAATGAGTACAATCGTACCTAGCAAGTTACATGGATAAACCCTAATTTATCTAATTGCCATGATTGTCAAAGGATAAGGATATACTGGTTTTATTATTGAGATTGTGGATGTATTTTATTTGTAATTATTTTTTGAATAATAAATAACAAAACACTAACTTATTAAAGATAAAAGGGGTTTCAACAACTAATTACTCAGATTAAACATAACAAAATCTACTTATGCTTTGTCATTGGAATCACCCATTAAACACAGCTTTATTTACTGGAAGCACATCGTATTCGAATACCATTTGATACACTCTACAAAGTTGCCAAATTTTACTTACAAGATTTCTCAAACTCTCAATATGATGTAATAGACATGCTTTAGCTGGTGTGCAACTGAGTTGAGAAAACAAGGTCTTTCATTGCTCATCCCTTTATATAGCCTCTACCCAGTAGATCATGCACTACTCAAATTCGGGTATCCATTGGCCAATTCGGAATGTTCCTGCTCAATTCTGAGTGGACCTACCGTTGTTAAGTATGGTTTTACTGTTCCCATACCATGCCCCTTCACCCCTACCTCCTGTAGATATTCAATTGAGTTGAGCAGCTACTAGGCCAGATTTGACAAGTCAACACTTGTGGTTGAGTGATTTTTGTGTCCTTTATTCAGCATAAGATTCCAATCCATACTTTTTACCATGAGGCAACCATTCGCAACCCAGATCCCCAGTGCTCTATGGCACTTCCACCAACCAATCTAAGCTTACTCTCTAGGGTAAGGTAGTGGAGGCCAACCAACTAGTGGCTTTTTACAATACATCCTTAATCCTAGAACTGTTTAAATAAATCTATTGGCAAAATGTCGTTGTCACTTAGTAGTATAAATATTTTGGCTCAACTATGCTACAATTAATTATATAGTAATTAAATATTACTAAGGTTGTCAAGGTGAATATAGCCTCAAATTAAATATGGCATTTTTGGTGATATGACATACCTAATTCAAATGTTATTCTAAACATTTATTGTAATTAAATAATAGTGCATAAATTACATTAATGAAAATACTATAATTAAATAATTTAAATTTAATAGGATTCAACACAATCAAATATTGTACTTGTCTTGCTACTCTAAATATTCAGTTGGCTCGTAAGCTTCAATGTATGGATATGGTCCTTGAAGTGTTTCTACACAATACTCAGGTGCTAGCACAAACAATTAAAATAAACATGAGTTCCGTGCTTGAAATTAATCAAGCTAGGAAATAAATAAAATAAAAAGGAACAAAGTGCAATAAAAACCAAATTAGGTAGATTTTGGTTTTATCAGGACTTGGGTTGGTGGAACGGACGTCGAAATGGATTTAATAGGCTCAAGATGGAAAAAATGGGCATAAGTAAACAGTGTTTTCTACAGGAGCTACAATGCTAGGCTGGCCTGATTTGCATAGTGTTGCACCACAGTCTAGAGGGATGGGCTGGGCTGGGCTGGTTATCGCTTTGGGGTTTCGGCCTTACTCAAACTTGCCGTTTGGCCCGACTAAATGCTTGGCCTGCTGCGGCCCGGCTGAAGGCCTGGCTTCCTCTCGTGTGCGCATGGCCCACCTGGTCCGCTCATTACCCCCTTCTTCTACTTGAGGTCACACTAATGTGAAAACAAGGCAACATAGCCACCACCAAAAATCAACATCAGTGTGGCTCCCCGATAGCGGATGATGGTACAGACAGGCTCCACAGGCTAAGGTGACTCAGAGATGGTGGCAGACAGTGAGAGAAGTTCATCAGAGCTCCTCCATGGCACCATAGTGATCTTGGGTCAAAAGCATTGGTATGAGAGCTACTACGGACCATGGGGAGGCTAATGGCATCAATGGTTCGAGCTCTAGTGGTCTTAGTTGGGCTACCCTCAGAGAGGGTCGTCTAGCCGATAGTAGATCTCGTTGCCAAAGCTCTGGGGAAATGCTTTTTCTAAAGCAAGTTCATCAATGTGATCGAGGTGCACTGAGGATGCTATGGACAAATGCAGTTGATTTTTAATTGAGAAATGGAAGGGATTGCAATTTGGGGCTCACCGGCGTGAAGGGGATCATCAGCAGTGAGAAGGCGTGAAGGAGGTCAAGGGAATAGCTTAGTTTGGCGATTGGAAGTGGTGTGAAGTGATCTGGGTGGCTTGAGGAGCTTTAATGCCTTGCTAAGGTAGTGGGAGCAGGAGAGGGGCGATGACGGCTTTGGCGTGTGGAGGGAAGAGGTGGTGAGGGGCGCGGTCGGTGAGGTGAGCGTGCAGGCGAGGTGGCGGGGGAAGGACTATGGCCACTGGCGGAGCTTGGGAAGGATGACGATGGTTGGTACGGCAAGACACACACGTCGACTACGACATGTGTTGGATTACAGCGAGAAGACTTGAGTCAGCATTGAGCATAGGTCAAGGTAGGGTGATGACATCACCGAGATGGTGGGGATTTAAGGCACGGAGTTAATCTAGCAGAGCCACAGTCTTAGGTGTGAATGGCCAAAGAAGTTGAGTTAGGAACGGCGGCATGAGGAGGCGACCGAATTGGCTCAGCATAACAGGGGAGAAATGGGGAGGAAAAATGTGCCAATCAGGTAAGGAAATGGGATAGCCGAGAAAGGAAAGTGGTGTTTTGTCTGGGGTTACCAAATTGGGGAAGTTTTAGGAATTCAAGAAAACTTTAAAGGAATTCAAAAATCTTTTGAATGCTGAGGTGTTTCAGTTACCATAGTCATGGTGGGTCAAATCAAGGGCCTTGTTTATACTGGGATAAGACAATGATAACCTTTTCAATTGCTTCTAGATGGAAAATAAAAAAGGAAGGATAAAATATATCTGGCTTGTTCTTTTGGGTTGTAGCTTATGGCTCATGGATTTTAGCCCTAGTGCAAGAGCTCGTACAAACAAACTAAAAGCCGATAAGCCACTTCTAAAAATGCTATTTTGATAATCCGCTTCAAAACAGTGGTGGAGAAGCCATCCCATTTGTTTGTTCGAGGGAAGTCATAAGCTGAAAGGAATAGTCCCATCCTTTTCAAACAAATCTGGAGAGTCTGCCACGTAGATATTTCCCCCACCTCCAGTGCCCTATTCTATGAGGGTGTTCATATTGGTTTCTGCTTGGAGAAACCAGATGCTAATATGAACACCTGGCTTTTTGAAATGACTTCTCCACTCCTCTCACTCCTATCTTGCTCGAGGAATATATAGGGGGTCACAGGTACATCACACACCCTATTCCTCTTGCTTCCATCTCATGTACGTATCTCTCTCTCACTTTCCCACCGCTTGCCCCCTCCTAAATATTGGAAATATGGGTGTAGAGACATGAATATGCAAATGTGAACTCTTTGTGTATTCTGCTCTTGTCTAGGATCACACTAGTGCATACAGTGTGATATGAAATCTAACTTTGTCTCTCGCTCCCCATATCACCCTTGGGCTTCAAATGACATGAAGCAAATCACAAACTAGATCCAATGTGTGATTTGTTTTATGCCCTTTGAAGCACAAGGGTGATATGGGATTTGACTTTGTCTCTATCTCATTTAAATTATAGGGTATGCAAGACTACATATGTTAGTGTTACCATGAAATATATATGTACTGCTTCCAGTGCATGAGGAGATATGGAAAACCAAGATGGTGATTAGTAATGGTAACAGGTGGTTTCTTAGTAGAGGGTGGTCAAAGTTTGTCCATAACAATTGTCTATGAGCTGGTGATATCTAAAGTAGAAAAAATAATTTTACACAGTACACACCAAGTATATCTTGCAAAATAAGGAATGAATTAATAAATTCATTAATTCATTCCTTATTTTGCAAGATAGACTTGGTGTGTGTTGTGTAAAATATTAATTCATTATTTATTCTGCAAGATATACTTGGTGTGTGCTGTGTAAAATTATGTTTTCTACTTCAGATATCATTAACTCACTGATGGTTGTCATATAGACCATGAAGCTAAAGTGGTAGAAAGCAGTAATAAGTGGTATTCTTACCTTGGTGACAAAGGCATCCTTGCAGGCGAGGAACATGGTAGAGATTTTGTTAAAAAAGATAGTTGTAGATGAAATTGCAGTTCTTGGTGCATTATAGATTAGAACCATCATAAGTGTGCTAGCAGTACTAATTTAACTTATGAATCATTTAGTATGGGTGATATACCATGTGGAGGTGACCCCGTGTGTGTGATGAGTAATTGACATCCGTTTTAGAAAAGTCGAGTTTGGTTTGTGTGGTTTGGACCATGTCGTTGCACGGTGCAATCGGATTCGGTCGGACTTGGTCGAAGTGCTTAGGATGCTTATTCTCTTGATTCGACAGGTTTTGGCTGTTTTATGCTTAAGTTTACTCTTAATGCTATTGTTGATTACATTATGTCGAGCGGTGCTATGTGATGTGTTTCTTGTCTGTGATGGCTGCAGGACGTCGAGGCGGAGTCGTGGTGAGGCACGGGATGACTGGACTAGGCGCAGGCGGTGCCGAGGTTAGAACGGTCGAGGTGTGCCGAAGATGGCGAGGACTCGAGGTGGCTGTGAGGCTTGGAAGGCAAGGAATGAGGAAGCTTCCCGGAAGGTGCAGGAGGGGTGTTTTGGTGAATACGCAAAGCTGCACTAAAGGAGGTGGATTTGGTTAGAGTAAGTGGGTAAAGCGCAAAAGTTTAATGGGCAAAGCAAATGTGAACCCATTATGCCAAGGGTATAAATAGATGGTTGTCTCCTGCATGGTTGATGGCTTGTAAGAGGGGTTGATGGCTTTGGGAGTCTCTTTTGCTTTGGGCTTTAGTTGTTGAGAGTGGTTGGAGAGAGCAGGAGTTCATCGTTCCTTGTCTCTCTGTGTATGGTTGAGAGATGGGAGGATTTCTTGAGTTCTTGATGTGGTGAGATGGTTGTAATCCCTGTATAATCATTCATCTCTCTTCCTCAATATCAATGGGAAAAGGATTGTGATTGGATATCTCCATTTCTTGCCCTATGTGATGAATTTTATTTTCAGTTTTTCTCTCTGTTCTTCTCAGTTTGGAATGAGTTTGAGTAAATTTCTTGCTTGCTTGTTTGATTCTTGGAAACTTTGAGATGGGGAGTGATTCAAGGTCCCTTGGGCATTCCATTTTCAAGATCAAATGGAAGTTCCATTAATCTCTGTGCTCTCTCTAGCCCTCGTCATGTTTTTCTCTGTATTTTCCTGTTCTAGGGTTTTGAGGCAGGGGGTTCTTGAATCTTTTGTTTCCCTTCTCAAGATGGGTTGAAATTTGTGCTTCCAAGCCCTGTGATCATCTCTAGTTGAATTGCAAGACCTTTTGAGCAAAGGTTAAGAGATTAGGGAGAAATCTGAAAATTTGCTCAAGTCTTCAATCTTTTGTCAAAGTCCAGAATATTTGCTCTTATTTTGAACCCTCTTGATTCTTAAGGTCTAAATGGTATTTAGGTTAAGTTCTTTACCACTTGGGCTGAGGAAACCAGAAGATTTTCTCTTCTTCTTTTGAAATATGCAAGATTCAGGTTTTTCAGTTCCCTGTCTGAATTTCTGCTCTACCTGTGCAACCTCGGTCAGACCTAGCGGTCAGACCGGTCCTTTGCCGTCGGTCTGACCGGTCAGGCAATGCCGGTCAGACCGGCCATGCGTATCTGGTCAGACCGGGCCTCATTAGGCGATCAGACCGGTGGGGCGTAGGCGGTTAGACCGGCATCTCCATTGCGGTCTGACTGGCCTCCTGAATTTTTGGCAGCTACTTTCTAGTTTCTGTAGTGTCTTTTAGTTCTTCTCTTAATGTCCTACTTCTTTTGTTGTTTTCTCGTTCTTCCAGTGAGCATATGATTCCTCCTTCATAGTTTCCGTAACTATCGGAGGGGATTCATTTTATTGAATACTTTCGAGGGCAGTTTTTTAAAAGCAGCATTCACCCCCCCTCTGTTGCCATTTTCGATCCAACAATGGGATATGAAATTATTAGGATTATAAAATTGTGAACCTCGGTGGGTAGGAGGCCATCGGGCGGGTGGGTGATGGCATAACTCATTTTTACTCCATTCCTCAGATGATAGTGATACCAAACTTGACATATTTTGTATAGCTAAAGAAAATCAAGTGCAACTTTATTTAATTATAATTGTGCGAGCTATTGACTTGAGATCTATATATGACTTACCTTTTATTGAGGGATTGATGTTTAAGAGCATTAACAATTCATCTTCAGGATATTGACATCAAAAGGGCATTTGAAACTTAAGCCCAGGCATTCATCTTCGGGATTTGTAACCATGATGATACATTGTTCATTGCCATATCATAAACAAGAAAGAAGAATGTTATATACGGCGTGCTCGGGGATGAGGAGCATCAAGGAGGAGGTGGTGTGCTCAGGAAGGAGGCGCGCCAGGGAGGAGGCAGCATGCTCAGGGAGGTGGCATGCTCGGGGAGGAGGTGGCCGGCTCGGGGAAGGAAGAATGCCGAGGAGGAGGTGGCGAGGCATGTGGGGAGGAGGCGGCGGCTCGTGCTCGGGGAGAGTTAGAGATATATTAAGCCTTAAGTGGGGGCGCAGGTAAAACCTAGAGTCTAAATATAAATAGGTTGGACACATCATAGATGGTTCTAACTTAGAACCGTCTGTGATAATATACATGGTGGATGATTATTTTTATAAATTTGGCGCATTGGGGAGCCAAAACGAAGAGACGCATCAGGGAGACGAAGCATGCACCATTCATGCATAAAAGAGAGACATAACAGATGGTTTGTATTAATAATCATCTGTGGTAATATTACAGATGGTTCTAATTAAAAACTATCTATAATATTTGCAATTATCATAGACGGTTCTTTTTAGTAATGGTTCTAGACATCGCTAGTAACATAGATGCTCATGCTTGTAAAATCGTCTGTGATAATTACAATACGGACGATTCCCCAGGAACCGTCTGTGATGAGGCATCTAATATAGCCTATTTTGTAGTAGTGCTTTACAATGCTCAATCTCAATTTAGTTCTGCTCGCTAAGGTTTCGTTGTCGAGTAGGCTTCAATCTAGTCAGAAAAGACCCTCTTGCAGCAATGTGAGTCAATAGCTATGACCACAACCCACACTCATCTCAACAATGAAACCAAAGTTGAAACGTCATAAATTAATCAGCCAGATCTACCCATACTAGACATGTAGTTGTATAATAAGGCTTAGATCAATGGCATATAAAGTTAAATCCTTAATCATAACCTAGGCGAGGCATCCATATCCCAATGTGCTAACTGCACCCCCTTTACTACATGATCACTCGTCCAAGTGAAAACCATTTTGTTTAACCAACATAAATGATAATACCCATATCATGGTACACAAATTTTATAGCTGTGGCTACCACCATAATTTAATATCTCATTAAACAAACTTAATTAATTGATCAATGTATGGTGATGAGCCCAACATATCAATAAGCTTGGTTAAGCATACTAGGCGCACAACCCATATGGATACTAGTATTGCATCACTAAATAATTAACTATCCTATGGTGAAAATGGAATTATGGCATTTAAATTATCAAACAGGAATTAACCAAGATTGGTTGATAGCTACCATTTACAAAGGTTTGTAATAAATTAGCAATACATAAGATTTGAAATAATAGGTTCAATATAATGAAAGGTCATTACTTGCCTTGGCCTTACTCAGTTACCACTTTGTGATCTTCAGTTCATGCTTCTACTCCTTCGAAGACGTTATCTAACGAGAGAGAAAGTGAATAAAATATAAATAAATTCAAATAAAATCTAAAAACAACAAAACTAGAACCAAAAGTAGAGCTAAATTTTATATGAATTTAGGAAGAAGAATCAGATCAATCAGAGTTAGGACAGAGGAGAACAAACACTTAGAAGATTGATCGGTTGAGAAAATTCTGGAAAATAGGAAATAGATACTGTGCTAGGGTTTACTATGCTGTGCACTGTGTCTATGGACCAAACCTTAGTCCACCATGGATTCAGTGTATGGAATAGTGCGGCTGTGCAATGGCTACTGTGTGCTGACATGGCATGTTGACTTGGCTAACACATGTGCAACAAGTGATGAGGTGGCATAACGTGGCAGGTGACATGGTGCATGATGTGGCAAAGAGTTGCAGTGAGGTGGCAGTAGGGGCTGATATTGCTGTTGTGTGGTAAAAACAGGGGATGGTGACACTGAGGTGGCTTCCACACGGACACTGACATCACTGGCTACGTGGACTAGATCGATGGCTTATCTTCTCCGGCGATGGCGATGGTGAATGGCGGGGACTGGTGGTAGAGAATGGATAGCAAAAGATTCATTATGGCACGATGTGAACATCCAATGGCTCGGATTGGGAATATATGGCCAAAGAGGTCACCGGCGGCGAGCTATGCGGTGACAAAGGTTCAGCCGATGGCAACTACGGTGAAAACAGCTTGGCTTGGTGCTAGGATGCATGTAGGGTTGCTAGGTTTGTGGAAATGCTAGTTGAGTAGAGCACGAGGGCCCATGTTCTTTGGTGAAGGGTGAATGATGACGACCATTAGAAAAAAAGTGAGGAACAAAAACAATCCAAGGGAGAATAAAAGAAAACAAATGGTTTTGCCGTTAGAACCCTCTGGCTTCAGAATATCAAATCAATTAGTGCTCATCAAGATACCTAGATTGTCTGGGGCTAGTCGGCACCTCTCACTTAATTCGGTCTCATCATTTGGCAGAAAACTTAGCCCAACACACACTTTTGTTTTTACCAACTTACCTTTCGCAGTAAAAAACTGAAGAATAGTACCAAAATCACCCCATGGACAAACGGTCCTAGGGTTTTACCCACAAGCACAATCAATCAAGAGTGCCATGGGGATAAGACAAGGGTGGCCAAGACTTTGCACAAGCCAAGAGAGAGAAGCCAACCAAATTCTTATCCCTTATAAGCCAGCCAACACCAGCATCCACACACAACCATCACTCTCATTTCCTTCTCCAACCAAGAGTCAGCCAAGACCCAAGTTGCCACCACCATTGCTCGATCGAGACAAAGAGTAAGCCAAGAAAAGCCACCCAACCCATCTAAAGTCCAAAGCCACCACAGAAAGACAAAGAGAAGGAAAACAGTAGAGCCAAGAGGAGAGGAGCCCATAGGGAGTTGGGAAAGACCAAGGGTGTGAAGACGGAGTCCATGACAACCACAAGCCACCAAGGACCACCGGGACCATGCCAAACTGACCTAGGACAAGGAGGTGGCGGGAAGGACTAATGAAAACGTGTGGAAAGCATCGCCACCACCACAGCCATGGTCATCACCTCCTTATCCCTACCCAACCCGACAACAAGTAGCCCCCATTTTTCCCTAATCTTTCCCCCTTTCTATCCATAGCACAACACAACCGCACAACACACACCAATTCCACCAACGGCAAGCCTGTAGAAGCTGCTGTGCACCCTTGGAAGGAATGGCATGCTGCCCAGCACATGCCCTCCCAACCAATCCCTGTCGCGATGGCACCCATAGGCTTTCCCAAGCCAAGCATAATTAGGAGTATAGCAAGAAAAAATAGCAACTGAAAATAAAATGTGTAAAGTAAAGAGGGGGGGGGGGGGGGGGAGAAAGAGTGGGCCATCTTGGGTAGGAAGGAGAGGAAGAGGTGAACTAGTGGAATCGTACCAAGTCGTGGGAAGACCGGAGCCATGGTGGCAGGACATGGCCAAGCCGAATTCACATGCAGCAAACCAGTGGCGTGAGAGTGCAGGGGGATTGGGCCAGGGGATGGTAGTGCAAGAACCAGAGCTAAGGGGAGGCGTGGTGGCACCAGCAACACAACAGTTGTGGCCTCGTGGAGTCGAGGGGGAAGATGGAGCCGAATGGGGGGGGGGGTATGGTGAGGGGAGAGGATAAGAGTTGGTGATAGCATTGAGTGAATGAGGGCAATTTCTACCAGTTGAGAAAAAAAGATAGGAAAGAAAAGAAAAAGAAAAGGGGAAGGGAAAGAAAAGAAGAAAAGAAAAGGGAAGAAACAGAATAAGCATGTGCAATAAAATGTCTACTTCATAAATCTTTAAATTATGGTCATTTGAGCACTAGAATAGTGGGAAGGTGTCCGGTGTGAGGGGGATTGTTTATGTCAGGTTTGCTCATAGGAACAAATGCCGTTCGCTTGTGTGCATATATTGCTATGGTGTATTAAGACTGGATAATGCTTTTACAGGTGGAGGTTCTAGTTTGGTGCCATCCACGCATCGTCCACAAGGTTAAACAGGCAAGTGCATAGTGGAATAGTGGGTTGTGATGGATGCTTGATAATTGTTCCTTCATGCTTTATGTTACAGTGTTTTATGAGATGACATCTATGCTTGCATGTTAATCATACCCTGATAAGTGATGCTTATGGTTGAATGTCAACATTGAAATAATGTTGCATCATGCAAAATGCATATGAGGTAGGGCAGTAAGTCATATAGCTAATCCGAAGTGTATGAGCTAGGTCGGTGAGAAAGCTATATAACTAATTCGGAGCACTCTTGAGTATGACCTACAAAGGTAGGCACCTCCACAGAATGAAGAAAAAGACCTACTTTGGTAGGCACTATGTGGGAGTGGAGTTGAGACCCCGTATGAAAGAGGATAGGGGCAAGAGTAGTTCATCGACGGGTGAACACTTCGTTATACCGGTATAAGCTACAATTACAGACGCATTGTATCGCATTGCATGAAACAAATAGGAGATAGTGATACAATTATAGAGATTATGATTTATAGTCCATAGATATGAAATTTACTGACAGTTATAGAGATTGTGCTTATAGTTCATAGATACAGAATTTACTAAATTGTTGTGTTAATGAGACTGTTTTATTATGTGCTTGTTGAGTTTTCAGACTTACCCTTGCTTATCTGTTGGTTTTTAGGTGAACTTCAGAGTCGTCATGCATTAGAAAGGGGGAGTTAGCACATCCACATCAAATGAAAATCTCTATTTCCTAGACAATAATTTTTGAACGTAGTATCTCTAGTTTGGTAAACTAGTCCTTTCTGGTTGGAATTTAGTGCATATTTTAGAGAGCGTAATGTTGAACCTTAGAAATATTTATGCTATGGTGGACCTACTACTGCTATGTTACCATCGTTGTGGAATCAATTGTCTTTTTTGCAGTTTGATCAACATTTATTGGTTGCCCTTGTCTATAGTTGTATAAACCAGGGAGGTGTTGCAGAAATTTCTTAATAGCAACACCAATCTGAGTTGGTAAGTTTGTAGTGGTAACATTCTAGGCTTAGAGGTTGGGATAGGGTGTTACAACCATGGCAGACATGGTGGAGCTCAGCTTTTCGTTGTGGTGGCGAGGCAATGGTTCTTTGGTGAGGGCAAGGTGAGCACATGATAGAACACGTAGCAGCAAAGCCAAGGATGTGGATGGCAAGGCTTAGGACTTACCAGAGGCGATGAATTCTGACAAGGAAGGGCCTCGGCCTTTGATTCATTGAGACGGCAGTAAGATTGGGGTGGTGATCTAAGGTTTGGGGAAAGGAGATCGAGACAGGTCTTTTAACTCTAGCGGCCGACTCTTAAATAGTCGGGAAGAGGAGGAGTTTATGGTGAGGATAGCTATGATGCGTACTGAAGGTGGATTTCGAGTCCAGAAGGAAGCTGATGCAAGGAAGAAGGCTGCTTGGTGACTGATTGGTGGGGCCTGGGTGCAGAGAGGGAAAGGGGTGAGTGGCTGGTAAGCCGACATGTGGCGATGGAAGGACAAGTTGACTAGGTCGATGTCAAGGACAAGTGGCTGGTAAACACTGCACTATTCCCTGGATCAGTAGATAGTGCCCACAGGTACATTGCTGTATCATTTCACACATCGCATGATTAACATCAAACCACAATGTTATTACATAACTGAGTTTGAAATATGCCACATCGGGCTCATGTTTACACAAGGGCTGGTCAGGCTAAATGTTTACATTACAAAAGCACGATAGTGGAAGCAAAAGCAAGGTAGGCCTTTAATCCACAGGCAGCAACTGGGGGTAAATATGTGCCATATGATTATTACCTAAGCTAAGGCAATAATTATAGGCACACTACACCATAGTCTATCTACCTAGGACTTCAAATATGCAAGAGACGCCCTAGTTCTCGGCGTTGTTCCCTCCTTCTGCAGCGGGGACATCTTCATATGCATAATGGTCTTGGGCTCCTGAATCTGATTTTGGTAATGCGAGTGTGAGCACAAACCACCATGCTCAGCGAGCCAATACACAGAATGCAATTAGGTAGTACGTAGGGCTTATCAAGAGAAGGCTGGGGTTATTTTATTTGCCAGAAATTTGCTGTTTGGAATATAGTATACTTCGAAAATTTCTATAATCTAGCAGTTTGAACCAAAGTGTAAAGTGTGTATCAGAATGCTTTATTACCAGTGATCTAGAGGCCATCCACCTTTACATGGTCTCCATACCATATGCTAACATTTCAGCGTTATAGCCGCTTACATTACCACTGGGATGACGCCCAGGACAACATCATTTAGGGCTTCCCACTGCCCTTCCTTTCCCAATCCACCCACCAAGATTTTTGAAATAGAACTATATCTAGTTAAGTTCCCATGTCCGCCCTTAACCGTGGGCACGGCTATTCGAATAGTTTTGACTCTGCAGAGTTTGCACACTTTACCCACAAGAGGCAGTTCGCTCATTGCCCCACATGATTCCTTAGTCATGTGGTTGAGCCAACCATCATAGTAACCGTTCAAAGTACCTCGCCCCTTCCATCATCTCACCCTATGGGCCGTTCCCACTTGCGGTGGGTCCCATACGTTGTGCGGGATGTTCTCCTTCTGAACGCCTAGCAGCTGGCTACCCACACTGCTAGCACGCCACAGCAAAACCTCACCCTCTGCGGATGTCCCATTCAAGCCCGCCACACAGATAGCCACTTGCACTACCTCACCTCCTCCACCGATGATGATGATTTCCAGGGTCCAGTAAATTTACTAGGCCTGTACTTTACAGACTTGTGGTTGTACTTGTTTTACACGGGAGTTGCATGACAAGATTCAGTCCTTAGGGTTATCTGGACGGTTCTACCACTAACCACACTCTCGTGCACCCCTGCACCATACCCCCAGTCCGTCCGCCCAGATAAATAAGCAATTTGAGGTTTTTGGGAATATAAAATAACCATATCCAACATACACCAGTCATTACCACCATGACTGCCCAACCAATTTTTCTCAGGATTAAAAGTGATGCTTGGGCGCTCTCGCGCCCATGAGTATCTAAGCAATACTAAGCATGTCATATAATTACGGACTTATTTTCGAAAGGTTACTATTATAATTTTTGCTAGGGCGACAAGGTTCACAAATTCAAATATTCCAAAGGAGGTGTAATGTTGATCATGGTACGCAATGGGATATAACTAGAATCTTAAATTAAGCATGTATTTGCATATAAAATAACAACATGCAATTTGATAATTTAAACAAAAATAATTTGCAGAAATGTAGGTTCAACATGGTCAAAGTATTGACTCGCCTTGGTCACAGTGGGTTTGGTCTTGATTATCTTGAGCTTCTAGAGCTGCTGCCTCGGCTTCTTCTTCTTGAGCCTTGTACGCTATTTTTAACGTGCGCGAAAATTTGGATAAAAAAGGACAATCAGGAAACCAAATAAACATTTTCGAGAGGTTCAAATAACTGCAAGGAAATTCTTGATTTCAGTTACACTGAATAGACTTTGATTTTTGAATGAGATTGGAAATGTGTTTCACTTAATTTGATGCTAGAATGAATCAGGTTCAAGTACTTAAAGTTTCTCCATAAGTAAATTTCATGCAATAAAATCTCTAATCATAGTTGAGTATCATAGCCCAAGGATTAGTGATTGTTAGGGTTTTAAATTTGCAATGGTTAATGCTATATCATTTATTAACAGGCCTTGGTCCATAGGTTAGTACTTACTAAATTTTTAGTTATTACAATCTTGAGAGCTTTAACCTACACATTGATCTTTCTTAACCTCTCACTACTTCCTCACTAGCAATTAGGTTTTTTTTAATAAAATGCTCAAGCACATTTAATTACTGAAACATAGTATTTATCCTATGCTTAACATTCATTAAACTCATTTATTTCCCCCTACATAACTTGTTCATCTATTTTAGGACCTTGCCCCCATTTTTCTCACTTCTCTGGACACTCCTGCGCGCAGCAAAAACCAGCCAAAAATCATACCTCGGCGCTGCGGAGCGGAGGCTCGAACGCGGGCAGCCGGGGTGGATTTCTAGCGCCAGCGCTGCTAGCTAGAGGAGACTCAGGTGTTACCTGTCTGTATAGGGGCGCAGGTTGTAGTTATGCGATGCGGTAGCAGAGGCCGGCAGAGGAGGCTGTAACAGGGGAAACTCCGACGGTGGGCTTGTCGGTGAAGGAGGGCCGTGGAAGTGCTAGCGACGGGCAAAACGGGATCCTCGTGTCACAGGGAAGGCGATGGGAGTGTCGGCGGCGACCGGGGGTCACCGGAACCAGGTCGGCGGCGTGCGGCGGCGGCTTGAAGGAGGGATCGATGCCGGCGGTGTACAAGCTCGGTGGAGCTCGGAGGAGGGCGCGGGCAGCTTTGTCGTGTTCCGAGGATGTCGTAGGAACGAGGAATTGGGCTGCGGTGGCGTGTGTGAGTGGATTGCCCGGTGACCGGCCGTGGGGACGAAGGCGGTGTCGGCGAGCAGTGGAGGCATGGGAGCTCAATTGCTCGCAGAGGGAGGAAGTAGGAGGTGTGGTGCGGTGTTTTGAGGCTTCGGCCGGGTGTTATAGGCGGCGGGGTGCGCTGGCGCCGAGCGGGGTGGTTGGCCGATATGGCGACGACGTCGGCAATGGCGTGGCTACAGGTGTAGCGATGCGATGAGCGGCCAGACGGTGACGCGGCTGGTGTGGCGACGTGCGCAAAGTGCAGGGCCGTGGTTCGGCGGAGGTGTAGCCGATGCGAGTAGTTGACTAGCGTGGCTCTTCCCAGTCTTCGGCATGGGCGGCGGCAGGGTTTTAATGGTGGCCAGCGGAGGATGCGGGCGTGGCTTTGCCGGGATTACGACCGTGACGAGACGGTGGTGGACCTGAGTGACGCGCACGTGGGGATGGCGCCGGCGACCAGCGGTCTGAAGGGGAGAAAGGGGCGCCGCGCGCGGGCTGTCCGAGCGAGGGGTTTTGGCCCCTGGTCCAAAGGCATGCGCGAGGCTGGGGGGAGGAGGCAGGGCACGAGGGCAGGCCGGCTGGCTGGCTAGGCCAGTCTCGCCGGCCCTTGTTTTTAATTCTATATTCACATATATACTTCTTTGGCCCATTGTTGTACATATTTTTGCATGAGAAATTTGTTTGCATATTTTTTCTTTATTCTTATTAATCTTATATCCTTTCACTGCTTTTATTTTTATTATCTCTTTAAATTGCCTTTTTTACTTTTATACTTTCTCTCAATTCTTATTAGTTTTTATCTTTCCTTTATTTATACTTCTAAACCAAAATTCCAAGAAGATTCAGAAGAACTCATATACCAAAACAAATATATTCAAAATGGTCCCTGACTTACAACATTCCCAAAACTCAAATTTCCAGGATGTTACAGTTGAAGACGTGGGCCATGGAGCAGGCCATGCATAAGGAAGTCGCGCTAGAAAGGAAATGGGCCATGGAGAGAGGAAATGGGTTGAAGCAAAAGTATTTCGGCCCGGGAGGGAAAATCCAGATTTTATGGAATTTTGAATTTCAGAAAATAAGAAAATTAAATTGAGCTCTAGAAAATAGCAAATAAATCCATACAAATCCAAGGAAATATAAAAAATTTTTCTTGCAATGCAAGGAAGCCAAATAAAATATGTTTTAATTTAATTGATGTTTAATTTATTCATAGTATATCATTTTAATTTCTAAAAATTCAAATTAATCTTCAATTAGTTCAAGAAAATCTAAATGTTTATTTTTATTTTAAAAACTTTAAAAGGCACAAATAATCAGGATGTTACAATGGCAATATTTTAGTTCCAAATTTTATTAGGAAACAGATACAGTAAAAGACTAGTGACACAACAAATGAATCTAAAAGTAGTGTACTCATTGCACTTCGAAATATACAAAAGAAAATTTTATAATAAACAATTGATTGTGCAAATGACTTATTGTTGGGATTGATAAAGAACAAGAAGTAGTGCGGACTCAATGCAGTGCATAACGTAGATGAAGTAGACCAGGAGCGGTCATGCGTGTTGCGATGCCTAGAAACCTTATTACAACCCTGTGCAGGTACTCTCTGCGGCAATGGGTCAGAGATAGTCACTATCCTTCCTTCCCAGTGCACGCCAAGGAAAAAGGCCGGTGAGGCTTGGTCGCACAACACACTAGCATAGATCAACAGAGGAGAAAGTAGAAAGAAAGGAAGAAGGATTTTGGTCACTCTAGCCTGGATGTCTCTCGGTCTTTTGTAGATGTTTCCAGCAACTTATGCTATTCAATTAAATTGAATTAATCCAGTAACCGATGCCATTAACTAAATTAATTAAGGCATTTGAATTTGCATTCAAACAGAGAGAGAGAGAGAGAGAGAGAGAGAGAGATAGTGATGCACGGTTTAGCAAAGTTAAGGTAGACTTGGTCTACCAAGTGGCGTGCCACATCACGACATGGTCGTGCGTCACAAGTCACATGATTTTTCATGCAAAAATACATGAATATGCAAGCGCATGCATGCACACATGTGTTTTGCCAAAGCTCTCTCATGCCATGTGTCTCAAGTTTTTAGGGAGTGGCAAGAATCCCACCTTATAAATTTGCCTCCTCCATCTTGGCTTAGTAATATGGTAATAAATGATGCATGCTTTGGAATTATAAGAAATGAGCCTCACTCATATGGGCATGTTTCTAACAATCCCCACCAATTAGAAAGCAAGTGGTAAAAAGATATCAAAGGTATTATGCTGAAGTACTATTAATATAACAGTCTTTTAGTGTAAGTCCCGTACGGGTTGAACTTACACTTAGAATGACAAGATTCATCTTACTACAGTTGATAAATGGACTACGCCTTGAATTCCATTTTTTTTCATGATTAGACTTTACTTGAAATCTTAACTGATACTATGCTACCAATGAACCACGCCTAAGCAGAGTGTTAAAAGGTCATGCTCCCTAATTTGCTCATAAGATTTCTAGAGAATACCCCGTTCTCGTGAACTATGACCACATAGTTAGGCTCAAGTTGGTGTGTTCTTCCTAGGTATCCTGCAAGCTAATCCTACAAGCTAATACCTTTTCCTTGTTTGGACAATTAAATAAATCAAGGCTTTATACCAACCTTCTATACAGTTGAGAATAGTTTGTCTATTAGGACACATGTACAATGAATATGTACTTTCTTATTACAACATCAACTTTTCTTCTCATTACCTAAGTCACGAGATCTCCGATCAAGAAGGTATGGGTTACTATTGTGATGTAACTCAAATGTGCCTCATTCTCATGTCCATATATGCAACAAAAATCACTTTTTATGCTAACCCCTTTGTAAAAGGGTCTACTAGATTTTTCTCAATGTAAATATAATTCATAGCAATCACTCTGGAGTTTCTTAGTTTTCTAATAGATTTAAGTCTACTCTTCACATGTCTGGAGGACATCATATTATTCTTAGTACTTGTAACCTTAGCCAACACTGTTTGATTATCACAGTACATCAGGATTCCCAGTATTGGTTTCTCAACCAATGGCAAGTCTAACGAAAGCTCTCTCAGCCATTTAGCCTCAATAGTGGCAGTGTCAAGTACTATAAGTTCTATTTTCATAGTTGACCTCATCAATATAGTCTATTTGCACGACCTTCATGAAACTACAGCACCAGCTAAAGTAAACACATAGCCACTTGTAGTTTTGATCTCATCCACATGAGAGATCCAATTGGAGTCATTGTACCCTTCTAATACAGAAGGATATCGACTATATGAATTCCAAAAGATGTTATGCCTCTCAAGTAATGCAACACTTTTTCAAGTGCCTCTTAGTGATAATCTCTTGGGTTAGAAGTAAATTTGACTTAATTTGCTCACAGCAAATGTAATATTAGGTCTTGTGGCACCAGCTAAATACATGAGTGACCGAATAATTTGTGAATATCTCAATTGATCTTTTTCTAGCCCCTGGTTCCTTTGAAGCTTAATGCTTTCATCATAGGATGTTGGAGAAACTTTGCAATTTTCAAAGCCTAATAGATTCAATATTTTCTCAGCATAATGGGATTGGTTCAAAGTGATCCCATCCTTGTTCTTAATTAATTTAAGATTTATAATAACATCTGCCTCTCCCAAATCTTTCATATCAAAGCATCCAAATATAAGTATATTATCTACATACAGACACAAGATTACTCCTTGACCCCTACCATAACGGTAATATATACATTTATTAGCTTCATTTGCAACACGGCTAGTGTATGTCAAAGTTTTATCAAATTTCTCGTGCCATTGTTTAGGTACTTGCTTTAGGCCATACATGGATTTCAATAATTTGCATACCTTGTTTTCCTATCCAAAAATAACAAAACTATCTGGTTGATCTATATAGATTTCTTCCTCTAACTCTCTATTAAGGAAAGCTGTCTTCACGTTTATTTGTTGGACATGTAGACCATAGGAAAATGCTAACGCAAGGAGCACTCTAATGAGGGTTAATATGGTGACAGGAGAATAGGTATGAAATAAAATCTTTTCCCTCTTGCTGGGTGTAACCCTTGGCCACAATCTTGCATTTTACTTCTCAATAGTACTATCAGGCCTTAGTTTCTTTTTAAAGACTAACTTACGTCCTATAGGTTTGCGCCCGATAGGACAATCAGTGATCTTCCAAGTCCCATTAACTATGATAGAGTCCATCTTGCTACGGACTGCCTCTTTCCAATACTCAGCATCAGAAGACATATAAGCCTCTAAAAGAGTCTTTTGCCCATCATCCACGAGGTATACAATAAAGTCATCACCAAAGATTTTCTCAACCATTTGTCTCTTGCTCCTACAGGAGCCTCTATGAGTAGATTGTTATCCTCCTTAGAGATATCACATATTGGTTTAGAAATAGTGGAAAGTTTACAAGTTTTATTATTCTCACTTTCAATATTTTCAGTTTGAACATTCTTAGTTTGTAAAGTACTACATGCAATTCTCATAGGAAAAATATCCTCAAAGAATGAAACATCTCTATACTCCTAATTTAACTACTAAAAATCTATAGGTCGTGCTATTATGAGCATATCCTAAAAAAATATAATCGACTATTTTAGGTCTAAGTTTTCTCTTTTTCTGCAATGGTATATTGGCTTTTGCCAAATACTCCCAAGGTCATAGAAAATTGACATTAGATTTTTTGCCCTTCTATCCCTCTTATAGAGTAATCTCACTCTTTTTAGTGATTACTCTATTTAAGACACAAGTTGCTGTCAATATAGCTTCTCTCCACCATGACTTCAGCATATTGGCACTCTCTAACATGGCATTAACCACGTCTATTAGTGTTTTTTTCTCTCAGCCACCCAATTTGATTGGAGTGAATATGGTTGTGTAAATTCATGGACTATTCTATGCTCAAAATAAAATTGGGAAAAATTCATGAGAGATATGTTCTCCTTCATGATCAGACCTCAATCTTTTTTATTTTCTTCTCTAGTTGGTTCACAACCTTGGCTTTATAGCTCTTAAAGTAGTTTAAAGCTTCATCCTTAGTTTTTAGCAAATTCACATAAAAGTAGTTGCATCATCAATAAAAGTTAGAAAATATCATTTGCCTCCTTTCGTCAACAATCCACTCATTTCACACAAATCTGAAGGAACAAGATCTAATTATGTCAAATTATTTTCATCCACTAATCACTTGAAGGGTTTTTGAGGATTCTTTGCTTGCACACATAACTGACACTTTGATCCTTTGACATTTTCACATTTTGGAATTAAATCTAATTTGGATATTCTAGTAATACTATCAAAACCAATATGATAGAAATGAGAATGCTAAATATTTGTCTTACATTTATTTAAACCAGTTGCAACATGCAGATTATAACAAGACTCCAAAGTCCTTAGGCAGAACAAGCCTCTACTCTCATAGCCTTTACTAACAATGTTCCCGAACTTGGACATTACAACTTTATTTGACTCAATACTAGCTTATAACTATCCCTACATAGGAGAGAACCACTAGTGAGGTTCTTGTTTATTGTAGGAGCATGCTGTATGTTCTTCAAGTGATAATCTTCCCTAAAGTAAGTTTCAGATCCACAGTGCAACCACCATGAATAGAAGCATGCGACTCATTTCCCAATAGGATGGAGGAAGCCCCTGCTGTCTGGTAAGAAGAAAACCAAGAAATATTAGAACATACATGAACATTAGCACTGGTATCAACCTACCAATCAGTGGATTGATATGCTAAAAAGACAACAGGTGAATTACCATACCCTCTCTAATCTAGGCGTCACTTATGATCGCGTTGACAGCTGTCTTCTTCGGCTGTTCCCCATCTTTGCTTTTGCAGAAGTGGTAGTCCTTCACCATATGATCATATTTTCTGAAACAAAAAAGTTGATGTCCCTCAAATCTTTTTTCTCAGTTTTCTTCTTAAAGCTAGTTGTCTTATTCAGTTTGTTGAATCTTCTTTCTAGCTATCCTTTTCTCTATGACATTGGCATTATTCTGACTAGAAGTGGCAGGTGCATCTTTTGCTTTGGCCTTTTATTCCACATCGAGGGCATCAGTGAGATCCTTAACAGAAATATCTTCTCTCTTGTGCTTCAAGCTAGTGGAAAAATCCCACCAACTAGCAAGAAGTTTGGCAACAATACCCACAACCACAAATTTAGGAGGAAGTACACACCCCAAGTTTGCAATCTCCCTGTAACATCCCATTTTGGGAAAGTTGTACCTTATGTTTAGAAAGTTTTCAAACTGAAATTTAATTCAAATTGATTGAGCAAAATTTCAACAAAATTCAAATTTTACAAAAAATTTTCAAAATCCATTTTGTCCTTGGGCAGCTCCACCTTTCTCCCTTTTAGGCCCAGCCCATTTGGCTCACCACCCAGCTGAGAACAGCCCACGCTGCACACACTGCACCATGAGGGCCCAGGCCACGATGCACACATGTCCGTGCCACGCCATGCGTGCTCAAGGCATGTGCTACCTTAGCCAGCCCCCGACACTACGCCACTCCTTTCCTTCATGCATTCTCATATTCGAGCTGCAATGTGCCAGAGCCACCCCCTCTCAGCTGCTCCACCATAATCCTACGCCCAATGCCCAGCCACCTCCTCCCCTTTTCCTGGCCGCACCACTGAGCCACTACATCCCATCATGTCCTTGCTGTGCTGCCTTGAGTCATGTGCCAAGGTTTACTTACTTTGGCACCACACCACTCCTCGTTACTCCCATCACCTTGTTCTTCGCCGGAATCACTACCATAGCTGTCGATCGCCATCATGGCATAGGCAGCCATCGAGCTCCATTCGCCTATATAAAATAGCACATCATGCTCCTCCAGTTCCCTCACACCTCACATTGTGAGCAATCGAGTTGAAAGCTACTCGAGCCCTCCCTTCGTCCTCATCTTCGGTAAAGCACCACCACTAAGCCAGTTCGAGCTTCATCACATACTAGTTCAATTGGCCATGCCTAGAGCTTTGCAAGAACCCCCTAAGGATGAATCTGACCACGCCAAGCTCCTCCTTCCCCCGTAGCAAACTTTCCACAATAGCCACCTCATCACCATTTGACTCCACGTCGCTAGCTCAGCCTAGTCATCCTCGAGCTCTGCTACCCCTCTTGGTGCATCCCCATCCCCCATAGGTGCTCCTGTATCATTGAATTGGATTCTAGTCACCCATAGCGCTGTTGTGTTGTGGTCGGTGTAGCGCTGCCACTCGAGCTTGTTGATGGGAGCCTAGGTCCCAAATTGGCCCGTGCCAACTCAGCCGAAGGGTCGCTTGGTGCTTGGGTTCCATTTTTGGCCACACTACCCGTCGCCGGAGTCTCTCTCATTGGCGATGAGCCGCGTTCTACTCGGAAAGACAACGGAGCACTGTAGTGAGGAGTTTAATTAATGTGCATAATTAGTTTAAATTAATGACCCTCTTTATCATTCATTAATCAGTCATTGACAGCTAGCCTCAAGCCATTAAGTCACCCCATTAACTCAATGACATGTGGCCCCCAACCTATTAAAATTCTTTTAACTGGTTAAGTGGAAGTTAGGTCACTGATAGGTGGGCCCACTCTACTATTTGCAAAGTAAAGGGGTCCCACCCATCAGTCTCTTAGTTTTCTTTTACAAATTAAATAGAATTTCAAAATAAAATCTCTTGATCCCACATGTCAGTCCCTTAGCCATTTCCTTTAGGAAAATAATCCTTTTTAAACTAAAATGTCGTGGGACCCCCATGTTAGTCTTTGTAGCCTTTTCAAATAGAAAATAATTTAAAATTTTAAATTAAAAATGTATGGGCCCCCATGTCAGTGAGAGTAACCTCTCTCCTCTTTCTTTTTCTTGATTTAATACCCATGTCAATGAGAGTAACCTCTCTCCTCTTACTTTTTCTTGATTTAATTGTTGTTTCAAACTTAAAATGACTCATTCTCACTCTTTTTAGCACCAAATTTAATGGAATTTATTTGTAATTTTTTTTCTAAATTCATGATCTTTCTAATGGCCCTGGAGAGGGGCGGAGGGTAGTTGACAACATGAAGGGTGGCGACACTGCTGGGTCTTTTGCGAGGAGGTGGTTTTAGTGGCGCTCCAAGCTCGGTAAAGGGGCGAGCAAGGACGTAGAGGGCTTCACAAAGCCTTGGGTGGCATTGGTCGTGTGTGAGGAGGCTCGGAGTGATGTGAATCGCTCGCCGGAGTTTGCCGAGGCTCAGTGGAGGGTGAAGACGATGCCAGGGTTCCTCGGGGCTCGGGGGCATATCAGCGGGAATTTCTCACCAGACTCAATGGGCGGCATGATTCTAGGTGAGGGTTAGGGGGATAAGGCACACATGAGAGCTTTCATTGTGGGATTCCCATAATGCAAAAGTGGGTGAGGCTTATCCCTTGGCACACATGGCGCAAAATGAAGGGAGTGGAAGATTCAGCAGAGGACTCAGTCGGCGACGGTGTCGGGGAAGAGAGAAGAGAGGGAAGGGAGGAGGAAGAAAGGAGGTGGGCCCCAGCTATCGGTGGGGGAGAGGAGGGGATGAGAGAGGCGGACGGCTCGGGCACGAGGAGATAGTGACAGGTGGATGAGGGGGAGATCCAGCCATTGCACGGAGAGAAGGAAGGAGGGGGCGTAGGGCAATGATGTTGTTGTGTAGCGGTAGGGATGGCATCTGGGCCAGCCATGTGTCGGCCCAAGAGTGAGGGAGGGATTTTGGATTAAATCAGATTTTTTTAGAAAAGCTAGAAACTTCAAATAATCTTAGAAAATAGCAAAAAATCCTAACAATTCCAAAACAAATTCTAAAAAAATTCTACAACTCACAAGGAACTCAGCAAAAATAAAATCAAGTCAATTAGGATGCAAATGAACACAAGTTTTAATAGATATCTCTCTAGGCTAAAATAGAAGAAAAATAAAGAAAATCCAGAAAACCAATTAAATAAAACTAGAAATTGGGATGTCACAACCCCCCTTAAAAGGAATCTCCTCTTAGATGGCCTTCTCGTTCCCAAGTGGCTTTTCCTTAGCATGGTTGTTCCACTGAACTCTGTACAAGCAGATGATTTGATTTCTGGTCTTCTTTTCCACCACATTGAGAATTTTGATAGGGCATTCCTGGTAGGTTAAGTCCTTCTGTAACTCAACTTCCCCTAGCAGGGCTTGATCTTCTGGCACTTGAAGACACTTTCTGAGTTGTGATACGTGGAATACATCATGTGTATCAACTAAGCTTGTAGGTAGTTCCAGTTGGTAGGCCACTTTTCCTCTCTTGGTGATGGTTGGAAATGGTCCCACATGTCTTGGCACTGGCTTGCCTTTGACTTTGAATCTCTTAACCCCACATAGTAGAGATACCTTCAAATATACATGGTCGCCAACCTCAAAACATAGCTCTCTCCTTCGGTTGTCAGTATAGCTCTTTTGTCTTGATTGAGCTACTTGCAAATGATCTCTGATTAACTGTACTTTCTCTTCAGCTTACTTCAAAGTGTTTGATCCGAAAACATATCCTTCCTCTACTTCAGTCCAATGTAAGGAGTTCGACACTTTTTGCCGTATAGTGCTTCAAATGGGGACATCTTCAGGCTAGATTGGTAACTATTATTATAGGAGAACTCAGTAGATGGCAGACATTTCTACTAATCTTTGGTGAACTCTATGGCACAGGCTCGAAGCATATATTCAAGAATTTGATTAATTCCCTCAGTCTGTCCATCTGTCTACGGATGATAGACGGTGCTAAAATTTAGATGTGTTCCGAGAGTTTCATGAAGACTAGCCCATAAATGTGAGATAAACTAGGATCCTCGATCTGAGACAATCCTCTTGGGTACTCCATGTAGAAATACAATACAGGTCATATATAACTCCACCAGGTGGTCTCCTTTGAATGTGGTCTTCACAAGAATAAAGTGGATAACTTTTGTTAATTGATCCACTATGACCCATATTAAATCATATCCTAACTTTGTTCGGGGTAGGCTGGTGATAAAATCCATTTATACTTCCCCCCACTTCACATCTAGCAATGGGTGATAGCACCTCTAGTGCATCTCCTTAATATAAGGAAAAGAGTAGGGAGGCATTCGATGGAGCGTGCATTCCACGACGGCGGGGCAACTTTGTTGGTAGCAGCGCTCATGTGCGCTCATGCTGGGATACGGGTAGGCTACACTAGTGCAGATTAAAATTTTCTATCATATAAACTAGGAAGCCATATGAGTAAGAGATCATGGATCATTACCGCTAGATGTGCAGTGCAAGAAAGTAGAGTTGAAGTAGACGGTTCAACATTGTGCGCGTCGGTGTAGTGGAAGTAGTCGATCGTCCTTTGGCCAATTGTCTCCTCCTCGCGATCATCTCGATAAGTGTCACAGTCACAACAACGTGTCTACCAAGATCCACACATCTAGAGATGGAATAATGTGCGTCGATGTGTTAGCACCAGGACTCACGATAGGGGTTTTGAGAGGTGGAGACTAGGGTTCTGATGGGTGTGTCTCAGGATACCTGCCTTATCCCCATGCCTCTTTTTATATATAGCCTCCAATCAGATTATTATCCGATATGACCAGATATCATATACAACTCAAAAAGGCTCTAACTGAATCTTTATCCAATATGAGTAGAGATAGTATCCCACTCGGAGAGCCTCCAACCGGATCCAATACAAGTAGAGATTATATCACACTAGGAGTCTATCAGCTAGACCCTTATCATTCCAACCTATTAAGTTTGTAACCCTGTAGGTTCATGTGTATTCGACCATGGGCCGAAAACTCCTTTTCGGTTCATAAGTCAGTAAAGGTTCCTAGCAGGACATAATGACTCCCAAATATACATAAAGATCATATTAGATGAACCTATATAGTGTTTACGTATCTATCCCTTTGCTTCATGATACTAGATCGAACTCAAGGTAATAAGCATATCATCTTATGATAGCTCGATCATTCACTCAAAACTATAGTGGATTACTTAGTTATGATTAACTCTTCAATCACATTCGGCATGGCCATGCACTTCCTTAATCCTCCGCATGTTTCATAGTGAGCACCCATTTACGGAGTAGTATTTAGCAATCTTTAAGTAAACTATTACACATATAGAAAACTATGACAATCTCAGGTCTAAGTATTCTACATACATTATATATAAGTCCAACAGATGATAATTAAGAATATAACAATTTCTACACTGTCTCATCGTAGGTTAATCCAATATTATATTCTCTAACTTGTGCCCACATTATTGATTTGATATCCTTATATCCATTATTCATGAAACATGATCATCAATTAATATATATTGATCTATAAATCATAATTGTCCCATATAATGACATAAGACTATGGATAATTTAGAATAACATCAAAACATGAATAAAAAGTTCCACGAACAAGTTATATATTTGTTGATCAATATGGAAGATATTTATTCAAGGGATAAAAAACATATTATTCAAAAGATCATAAATATAGAAGTGATACAATCATTTCTATGATCGCCTCTAGGGCATATTACTGTTGGATTAATTGGGCTTGGTCCATTTAATTTAGCAATTAATCAAATGAAATTTCTAGGCCCACATGGAAAAACTGTTTAGTCCCATATGGAGAGTTGAATGGGAGTTACACCACTTTAAAAGTTGGAACGTGGTAACCCCCTTGTGAAATTGGAGAGAGCCATTACACGCGCGCGCTCGCTCGCTCGCTCGCCTCGCCACGCCACGCCGAGCCGTGCCGTGCGGTGCGGTGCGTGTGGGTGCGTACGCGCGCAGGCGTGTCGGGTGCGGGCGCGTTTTTCTTTATCTATTCGAAAAACGAAATGCACTGATGGCTGGCAGTAACGGTGAGGGATTATGGCTGCAGTTACTTTCGAGTAATGGTTGCTGTTACTAGTGACTAATGACTGCAGTTACCACTCTCTTTATTTTTTGCTGTTGTAGGATCGTTGATAGCAATCAGAGGGGGTGATAGCCACATGGTCTAACAGCTGTTACTAAAGAGCGCTCTCCTCTCCATACAAGAGGGGATATACGAATATAAACCAGAAGACTCTCACTGTGTTGTGGCTGCTCTCTGCAATCTCCGGTCCAGAACCTTGCGCGCACAAGTTTCTGGGCGAGTAGGCCTCCGGAACTTCGTCCGTTTGTGTACCTGCACGGGTAGGCGGGCGATCAAGTTTTTGGGGAGCGCATCGGCACGACTACTCAATCTGCGACGTCTTCTTCCTGGTGGTGAACCGTTCGCGGGACTGCACTGCGAACATCTTCCTGCATCAAGCTTCGACCTGCATCACGCCTTGATCGACTACATCGAATAGGCCATCATGTCGACTGATGGTAACGGCGCCTCCGGTGTCTCCGGCACTGGCCCCGCCCGAGGGTATAAATCTAAAACTTTTCTGGTGTATTTGTTTCTGTGCGCTATGAATATGTTAATAGATGTTTCTGTTAGCTTGTTCGTTAGCGAATACGAATACATCGTTGATAGATCACTCATGCATGTTTATGTCATGTTTTACATGCTGAATTTCTGGATTAAAATATGCCGAAAATTGACTAAATTTCCAACAATCCAAAAACTTGATAGGTCTTTTTCGGTAGTTGGCTTTGCTGCGTCGCTTAAGCCACACCCTCCGTTTGATGGTTCAAATTTTAAGAAATGGCGTGCACGCGCGATCCTGTGGTTTACTGCCATGGAATGTTTTCATGTTGCACAAGGAAAGCCCGCTGAGCCTCTGTCTGATGAGGATGAACGCAAGTTCAATGTAGCGGATAACTTTTTTCGAGGTGCACTTGTCAACATACTGGCGGATAACATTGTGGATGTGTACATGCATTTGCCTACGGGCAAAGATATGTGGAATGCACTTGAGGCCAAGTTCGGAGTTTCCGATGCTGGCAGTGAGCTGTATGTCATGGAGCAGTTCTATGACTACAAGATGGTCGATGACGGTTCTGTAGTAGAGCAAGCTCATGAGATTCAGGCGCTGGCAAAGGAGCTTGAGAACAATAAGTGCGAGTTACCGGACAAGTTTGTGGCTGGCGGTATTATCGCCAAGTTACCACCCTCTTGGTCCGATTTTGCTACTTCTCTAAAGCACAAGAGGCAGGAGTTCAGTGTTACTGATCTCATTGGCACTCTTGGTGTTGAAGAGAAGGCGAGGGCAAAAGATACTCGTGGCAAGAAAGTTGCTGCTGAGGGAGGTTCTAGCGCCAATTTGGTGCAGAAGAAGAATCCTCAGGCTTTCCACAACAAAAAGAAAAATAAGCCTTTTGTCAAGCCCAAGGCTACTACTGAGTTTAAGAAGAAAGGCAAAGGAAAGGGCAGCTGCTTTGTGTGCGGTGATTCTGGCCATTGGGCTAAGGATTGTCCAGATCGCAAGGATAAGCAGAAGAAGTCTGCCAACATGGTTATTAGTGAAGCTGGAGGAACATCGGGGTACGGTAATTATTTACCTACAGTTCTTTCTGTTTGTCAATCACCTGAGTGGTGGGTTGACACTGGTGCTAATATTCATGTTTGTGCTGATATTTCCTTGTTTTCATCTTATCAGGTCGGTCGAGGTTGCTCCTTGTTGATGGGGAACGGATCGCATGCAGCTGTTCATGGTGTTGGTACGGTCGATCTGAAGTTTACTTCGGGAAAGACCGTGCAGCTGAAGAACGTGCAACATGTCCCCTCCATAAAGAAAAATCTCGTCAGCGGATCTCTACTGTGTAGAGATGGTTTTAGGCTTGCATTTGAGTCCAATAAATGTGTTGTGTCTAAGTATGAAACATTTGTTGGTAAAGGCTATGAGAGCGGAGGCTTGTTCCGTTTTTCTTTGATGGATTCCTATAATAAAATTGTGAACCATGTGTGTAACGATGATGATGAATCTAATGTTTGGCATTCACGACTTTGTCATGTTAATTTTGGGTGTATGACGCGCTTAGCTAATATGAGTTTAATTCCGAAATTCACTTTGGTCAAAGGTTCTAAGTGTCATTCGTGTGTTCAATCGAAACAACCTCGCAAGCCTCACAAGGCAGCAAAAGAGGCGAGGAATTTGGCACTGTTAGAACTCATTCATTCTGATTTATGCGAAATGAATGGCATGTTGACTAAAGGTGGAAAGAAATATTTCATGACGCTTATAGATGATTGCACTAGATTTTGCTACGTGTACTTATTAAAAACAAAAGATGAAGCGTTGGATTACTTTAAGATCTATAAAGCTGAGGTAGAAAACCAACTTGAGAGGAAAATCAAGCGGGTAAGGTCTGATCGTGGGGGAGAGTATTTTTCAAATGAGTTTACTTTATTCTGCGAGGAACATGGAATTATTCATGAGAGGACGCCTCCCTATTCTCCCGAATCAAACGGGGTTGCCGAAAGAAAGAATCGCACTCTAACTGATTTGGTTAACGCCATGTTAGACACTGTGGGACTTTCTAAGGAATGGTGGGGTGAGGCTATATTGACCGCGTGTCATGTCCTGAATAGACTTCCTACAAAGAATAAAGAAGTAACACCATTCGAGGAATGGGAAAAGAAGAAGTTGACTCTCTTATACTTGCGCACCTGGGGATGTTTGGCCAAAGTTAACGTGCCAATTGTCAAGAAGCGCAAACTTGGACCAAAAACCGTAGATTGTGTATTTCTTGGTTATGCTATGCACAGCGTGGGTTATAGGTTCTTAATTATAAAAACTAGAGTACCTGACATGCGTGTTGGTACAATCATAGAGTCCAGAGACGCTACATTTTTTGAGAATGAATTTCCTATGAAATGTGATGTACCTAGCTCATCTAGTCAAGAACCTATAATTTCCCTTGATTCTTTTGTGCCGATAGAACATGTTGAGCAAACGCCTATGGAAAATCCTGAGGAGGATAACAATGAAGTTACTCGAAAGAGTAAGAGACAGAGGATTGCAAAATCTTTTGATGATGATTTCATTGTATACCTCGTGGATGACACTCCTAGAAACATTGAAGAGGCATATTCTTCTCCTGACGCTGACTATTGGAAGGAAGCAGTACGGACTGAGATGGATTCTATTATGTCTAATGAAACTTGGGAGGTCGTTGACCGTCCTTATGGGTGTAAACCTGTAGGATGTAAATGAGTTTTCAAGAAAAAGCTTAGGCCTGATGGTACAATTGAAAAGTACAAGGCAAGGCTTATGGCCAAGGGTTATACCCAGAAAGAAGGCGAGGACTTCTTTGATACTTATTCACCTGTTGCCCGATTGACCACAATTCGAGTACTACTTGCCCTGGCTGCCTCTCATGGTCTGCTCGTTCATCAAATGGACGTTAAGACAGCTTTCCTAAATGGAGAGTTGGAGGAGATTTATATGGATCAGCCAGACGAGTTTGTGGTAGAAGGTCAAGAAGGAAAGGTGTGCAAGTTGTTGAAGTCTTTGTATGGCCTAAAGCAAGCACCTAAGCAATGGCATGAGAAGTTCGACAAAACTTTGACATCTGCTGGCTTTGTTGTGAATGAAGCTGACAAATGTGTGTACTATCGCTATGGTGGGGGAGAAGGAGTGATCTTGTGCTTGTATGTTGATGACATACTGATTTTTGGGACCAACCTCAATGTGATTGAGGAGGTCAAGGACTTTCTGTCCAAGAATTTTGAGATGAAAGATTTGGGAGTGACTGATGTGATTCTTAACATTAAGCTACTGAGAGAAGGTGATGGTGGGGTTACACTCGTGCAATCCCACTATGTGGATAAGGTCTTGAGTCGCTTTGGTTATAGTGACTGCAAGCCTGCTTCTACTCCTTATGATCCTAGTGTGTTATTGAGGAAAAACCGAAGAATAACAAGGGATCAATTGAGATACTCCCAGATCATTGGCTCACTGATGTATTTAGCTAGTGCTACGAGGCCTGGCATCTCGTTTGCTGTGAGCAAGCTAAGCCGGTTTGTTTCAAATCCGGGAGATGATCATTGGCGTGCTCTTGAGAGAGTAATGCGTTATCTAAAGGCAACCGTGAGCTATGGAATTCACTATGCTGGGTACCCAAAAGTACTGGAGGGCTACAGTGATTCAAACTGGATCTCTGATGCTGATGAGATAAAAGCCACGAGTGAATATGTGTTCACACTTGGAGGTGGTGCTGTTTCCTGGAAGTCTTGCAAGCAGACCATCTTAACGAGGTCAACAATGGAAGCAGAACTCACAGCATTAGATACCGCTACTGTTGAGGCTGAGTGGCTTCGTGAACTCCTTATGGATTTGCCGGTGGTTGAAAAACCGATACCGGCTATCCTGATGAACTGTGATAATCAGACTGTAATTATCAAGGTGAACAGTTCTAAGGACAACATGAAGTCATCTAGGCATGTTAAGAGGCGGTTGAAGTCTGTCAAAAAGCTGAAAAACTCCGGAGTGATAGCGCTGGACTATGTCCAGACAGCTAATAATCTGGCCGACCAATTTACAAAGGGTTTATCACGTAATGTGATAGATAGTGCATCGAGTGAGATGGGCCTGAGACCTACATGAGTCATACCACAGTGGTAACTTGTTCTACGTGATCGGAGATCCCGTGAAGTAGGATGGTGAAACAAGCTGTTGGTTGACTGGGAGGAGAGACCTTTACAGGGCTCATTTCTTCAATGATGCGCTTCTCTCCTATTTTGTATGGCAGGTTGGTTTTTACCTTAATGTGATCCGAGTGGCTTATTTACAGCAGAGATGTCGGCCTACAGGACATCTTAGAAGGAACACACATATATGAGTTCGACTGCTGGTCACAGTCTATGAGATTTGGGTGATCTCTAGATACTCATGAATAGGCATGGAGTATGACTTATACGCTCCAACCAGAGGGGATGCTTTAGGCAGCCTAGTACTAGTAAAGGAATTGGGTAAAGCTTGTTCGCACAAAACTGTCAATTCAAGGCATAGTCCATTGTTCAGTTGTGGATGAGTGTAACTCCTTTCCTAGATGGATGTTCAACTTAACAGTCTCCATCGAAACACTGGTATATCAAACAACAGCAGAACTGAGAGTATTTCTCGTGTGCCTTGAAATTTGGTGGGGATTGTTGGATTAATTGGGCTTGGTCCATTTAATTTAGCAATTAATCAAATGAAATTCCTAGGCCCACATGGAAAAACTGTTTAGTCCCATATGGAGAGTTGAATGGGAGTTACACCACTTTAAAAGTTGGAACGTGGTAACCCCCTTGTGAAATTGGAGAGAGCCATTACACGCGCGCGCTCGCTCGCTCGCCTCGCCACGCCACGCCACGCCGAGCCGAGCCGTGCGGTGCGGTGCGTGTGCGTGTGCACGCGCGCAGGCGTGTCGGGTGCGGGCGCGTTTTTCTTTATCTATTCGAAAAACGAAATGCACTGATGGCTGGTAGTAACGGTGAGGGATTATGGCTGCAGTTACTTTCGAGTAATGGTTGCTGTTACTAATGACTGCAGTTACCAGTCTCTTTATTTTTTGCTGTTACTAAAGAGGGCTCTCCTCTCCATACAAGAGGGGATATACGAATATAAACCAGAAGACTCTCACTGTGTTGTGGCTGCTCTCTGCAATCTCCGGTCCAGAACCTTGCGCGCACAAGTTTCTGGGCGAGTAGGCCTCCGGAACTTCGTCCGTTTGTGTACCTGCACGGGTAGGCGGGCGATCAAGTTTTTGGGGAGCGCATCGGCGCGACTACTCAATCTGCGACGTCTTCTTCCTGGTGGTGAACCGTTCGCGGGACTGCACTGCGAACATCTTCCTGCATCAAGCTTCGACCTGCATCACGCCTTGATCGACTACATCGAATAGGCCATCATGTCGACTGATGGTAACGGCGCCTCCGGTGTCTCCGGCACTGGCCCCGCCCGAGGGTATAAATCTAAAACTTTTCTGGTGTATTTGTTTCTGTGCGCTATGAATATGTTAATAGATGTTTCTGTTAGCTTGTTCGTTAGCGAATACGAATACATCGTTGATAGATCACTCATGCATGTTTATGTCATGTTTTACATGCTGAATTTCTGGATTAAAATATGCCGAAAATTGACTAAATTTCCAACAATTACTAATAGTTTGAATGTGGCTTCGCTGGCGGCACCGCTTACCGGATACTAGGAAGATGTCGCCTTAGAGCATGAATCTTCAAGCGAATTTGAAAGAAAGAAATCCGACTGATTTTGTCAAAAATTTTAGTTGACTGTTGTTTAGCAAATCTGTATATCCATCAATCCAGCGTAGAAAGCTCCAAAGGGGAAGGAGATGTAGAATGGCATTGGGAGATGGATCTCTCCCCCCCTCCAACTAATAATATAACAAAGCCATGTGCTCACCTTTCACAATGCCGAAATAGGGCCAAGGCCACCAGTCCAGCACTTGACCTCGAGGGATCGGAGCAAGAGCAGTGCTCGGTGGGACTCACTCCCTCTCGCTCGACACAAAACGTACATGAATGAGCAACGAGCACTAGCAACTGATGACCATGCATAGCTACCTAGCTTAATTTGCTTGAATCAATTGTGTATTACGTGCCAGCCCGTACGTACGTATATATCATGGTTAAAGTAACGCAAAAAAATGTCAAGAATGTGCTACTATTATAAAAGAATCCGTTCTCTTCTAACCGTCCTCATTCTCAATTTCTTATCACTTTTTACTTTTCAAATGATCAAAGTAGCCCTTTTCTATAACACGATTTTTTTATGTATCTAATAAATTTTATTACAACGTATAAGTAGCTGACTAATATATACACACATATGGGTGGCCGCGCGGGCTTACCGTATATTGACAAACATATCGGTATGGGACCTAGCTACCAGTTTTGTCCTGACCCGCCTAATGCTTCAATTCGAAGATAAGTCTGCGTATCATTGATTTGTGTGTAGATGTACGTAATCGGCCGGTCGGGTCAGATACAAGTGACATGGCATCGCCAGGCCTTCTCGCAACAAAACCTACCTGCTTTGTAATGCAACAACCTTTGAAGAATCCAAAAGAAAATTCAAATATGAATTTTCCGTGGTTACCCATGGAGCAAAGAAAAAATATTTCTCTTTCATAGAGGAATGCTGAATAATCTTTATTAATTTCTTCTTTCCATTTGTAAATATGTAACTGTACATTATATTTATAATATTATATAAATACAGTACGTAGGATCTTTCCCACTGTTTTCATTTAAAAAAAATGCAACAATGTGCTGGTGATCTTAACGTTGAACCACTCAATATCAACCGCATAGATGCATCCACACATGAGGCAGATCCATCTCTCCTGCAGCTGCTTACATTTTCTCTCCCCACATTTTGTTTTTCATTCTCAGGAGAGAGAGGGAAAGAAATGCAAGTTGCTGTCGATCAGTCTGTCACTGTCAACTTAGCTTGCATCAGCCACATGAGCCCATGCAGCTCGATCGAGCGGCGGATTGCCCAGAAAATGTGCAGAACTGGGGGTGCACCCTGCAGGGTGCATCGACCATGATTCATACATTTACATGTCTGAAAAAGTGAGAAGAGATGTGATGTGATGAGGATGACTTCTCTCTTTGGATTCGGAGGCATCCATACCCGAGGACATTCCCAGTCTCCCGTGTAACCTTTTCAAAATACAATGCAACTAATCATAATTTTTTTGTAGTTATGATGCAATTAAGTATCCTGCAAATGTTCGACTGAAAACACAACAAATGCTAGGAGAAACAAAAAAGGGGCAAATTTCAGTGAATAATAGTTATATATTTTTTGTTGTTTCTTTTTCGTTTTGGATTTCCTTCTCAATCGGATTTGTCTTTATGTTTCTCCATGCATATATTGAATTTGCGGCATGATAGATTGATTCTATTTCAACATTGTTAAATATTTTGGGAATTTTCATGATTACTTGCATCATGTTTCAAACACTACTACAAAATAAGTTATACTGGACACCTCATCACAGACGGTTCATGGGGAACCGTCTATGCTGCAATTATCATAGACGGTTTTCCAAGCGTGACGGTGTATCGTCTGTGAAACGCAACTATTACAGATGGTTCTTGTTAATAACCATCTGTGATAGTTTATAGACGGTTATTAATATGAATTGTCTATGATAATTACAGAGACCACGGACAATTTTTAATTAGAACTGTATATGATAGTTCACAGACAGTTATTAATACGAACCGTCTGTGATAATTGCATATCATAGATAGCTTATGGCTAGAACCGTCTGTGATATGTATTTGTACGCATGAATGGCGCTTCGTCTCCCTGATGCATGCCTCTTCGATCGTTTCGGCTCTCCGATGCGTCTCTTCATCTCACGCGTTGGATGTATTCCTTATTGTATAAAAATAATCATTCGTCACCAGAGATTAATCCCCACATCACTGATCCTGTACGAGCACCTCACCGGCCGCCTGCCTATCTTGCTTCTCAAGAACAAATAAATGGCTCCCTACTCTTCCTTGTCGCCAGCATTGATGGCCAACCTGGTCATACTGTACGAGCACCTCATCGGCCGTACACTAGCGGATGCTGCAAAAGGGCACTGTGCCAACAGTATCCTCCATTCTATATTCGAGGATTTGCCAAAGCAGTTGAATGCCACCTTCTGCCGTCTTGACATCCTCCTCTATCGTGTCTTTTGGTTGGTCTCCCGCTTCTGGCGAGCTAACCTCGCCATCGACGTGGTCCTCCACAACGACATTGCATATCTCCAAGAGGTTTGTTAGTGCTTGGAGTGCTTAGTTGAGGCAGTGGGCGACCGAGTCAACCTTGGTGAGACCCCTCAAGAAAGGAAAGAGAGCCTGTGGGCTCAATTCGACTTGATTGTTTTATCGGTGGGTGTTCGGGAGACACTCAAATGAGCACATTAGTAGTTAGTATTTGCCTCTAATTATATACTTTGTAGTAAAGAGAGATGATAGCTAGGTTTAGATTTAGCTTAATTGGTAGTTTGCTCTAATTTAAGAATGGGTCACTACTCCTAGTTTACTTCAATATATTATTGCTTGATATATATTATATGTGTGTGTGTATAGCTTCATGAATAGTATGTAGCTAGCTACTTAATTTAATTAGATATGGACAATTTATTATAAGGTGAATGATAATTATGTGTAAATATTAGGCTATAGTTATCTATAGTAGCATTAATAATCCAATTTGAAACTAATTTGTTACATGTGTTGAAAATCGTGTGAGTGAGGAGTACATTAATAGCATGTCTGCTTTCAAAAGAGCAGACAAGCAGGATATGTTGAAGAAGGGGATGGAATATATGACTGTCCATGCATTAATTACAATAATCTGAAGATGTTTACCAACTCAGCGTAGATCGAAGCTCACTTGATCTTAAGGGGTTTCAAAAAGGGGTATACATGTTGGACCAGTTACGATGAAGAGAAGATTATACAGGAAGATAGTTATAACATCGTCGAGGGAGACAACAATATGCCGGTTGTGGACTGTGCTTTCGATGAGGATAGGTCCCATGATGACAATCTAGATCAGAGGCTACGCAATACAGAAGGGAATTATAGTGAGAGAGAGAGTTTAGTAATTTCGAGGGCTTGATGGAGGACTCAGAAAAACCTCTGTTCCCAGGCTGCAAGCCACAATACACAAAATTGTCATCCATTCTTGAACTTCTAAAATTGAAGGCAAGCAATGGTTGGTCCGATAAGAGTTTCACGGCGTTGTTAGGTCTCCTAACGAATATCCTTCCAGAGGGAAATGTGTTGCCAGGAACCATCTACCAAACCATGAAGGTTCTTTGTCCATTGAAAATAGAAGTAGAAAGAATAAATGCATATCTGAATTATTGTATCCTCTACCGTAAAGAGTATGCAAAATTACATGTTTGTCCAGTGTGCAAAGCATCCCGATACAAGCATAAGAATGACTCTAATGACGGCGATGGCATCGAGGTGAAGTAAGGACCTCCTGCTAAGATGTTGTGGTATTTGCCTGTAATTCCCCGTTTGAAGCATTTATTTGCGAACCAAAAGGATGCAAGATTGCTACGTTGGCACTTGGAGAAGCGTAAGAAAGACGGAATAATAAGACACATTGTTGATTCCACCCAGTGGAGGAACATCGATACGATGTTTGTAGACCTCGGTGCAGAACCGAGGAATATAAGGTTTGGGTTGAGTACATATGGAATGAATCCTTTCGGTAACATGACCAGCCGATATATCACCTAGCCCGCGAATATATGCATGTACAACCTTCCTCCTTGGCTCTGTATGAAGGAGAAATACATTTTGATGTCACTACTTATCCAAGGGCCGAAGTAACCTAGGAACAATATTGATGTGTACCTAGCACCATCAGTGGAAGATCTTGTGACACTATGGAACGAAAGTGTACAATATGGGATGCAGACAAATGAGAGAACTTTACTCTGCGTGCCATGTTGTTCTGCACTATCAATTATTTTCTTGCCCGTGGTAACCTATCAGGGATGAGTCAAAAGGAGCCCAAACCTTTCTGCATTCCTTAGATTATATCGAGAGTTTGTGGTTGAACAACTCGCGTAAAATTGTGTACATGGATCACCGTAGGTTCCTTCCAAGGTATCATCCATGCTGTAAGATGAAGAAATAATTTAACAGAAAAAGAGGATGACTTAGCTCCAAGAGATTTTAGTGGGAAAGAGGTCTATAATATGATCAAGGATATCGATGTTGTGGTTGAAAAGGGTCATAAGTTGAGAACCCGTCAGAAGAACATATGGAAGAAGAAGTCAATATTTTGGGACTTGCCTTATTGGGAGCACTTAGAAGTTCGTAATTGTATCAACGTCCTGCACATAGAGAAGAATGTATATGATAACATGATTTGTTTTTTTACTGAACATTCATGACAAAACAAAGGATGATGTCCACACATGGCGCGACTTGGTCGCTATGAACATCAGGACCAAGTTAGTACCAAGAGAGATGGATAATGGCTAGACGTACCTTTCCCCAGCTTTCTACACTCTATCTAAATCCGAGAGAACTGAACTGTGCTAGTGCTTATATGGTGTGAAAGTTCCGTTCGATCACTCTGCCAGCATGAACAAACTTGTTTCTATATAAGATTTGAAATTAATTGTCATAAAGTCTCATGACTGTCATATGCTAATGGCACAATTGCTTCCTATTGCAATTAGAAGCATTTTGTTGAACAAGGTTCGAGTCACAATTTTGAGTCTATGTTATTTCTTTAACGTAATTGCTTAGAAGGTCGCCGATCCCCATGTACTAGATGCTCTACAGGTTGAGGTGGTGACGTGTGACATCCCGAAAATTTGAATTTGGAAATGTGTAGCCCTTGAATTATTTTTAAATATATTTTCTCGATATTTGGATTTTAATGATGTTCCTTTCAATTTTGGTTGAGATTCCAACAAATGAAGAAAATCAGAAAAAAATGCAAAAAAGGAAAAATAAAATAAATCGGCCTGGCCGAACTTGCCCAGGCCAGCCCAATCTTCTTCTCTTTCCCCCGCTCCGTCGCCGCTTGTTTCTGTCGAAACCCGGAGTAACAACTCCTGGTCCTCTGTGTAAATCGCACTAGTCCAGGATCAGCTATTGCACACAGTAACAACAAAGATAATTTCCAAGCACAAATGACCAATTATATTAAATAAAAGGGTACGGCCTTATGGCCAAGTCTTACATCAATGCCCATTGGCAAAATAAATAAAGCAAAGAACTGTGGGAGCAAACTGAAAAGAAGTGAAGCCCAAGCCTGCCCACAGGCAAACGACAGTAAGGCGCGGCCTATTCGTCCAGATCTTCACCGTTGTTGTCGACATCTTCCTCTGTATGGGATTGCAAGGTGAGTACAAACTTGTACTCTGCAAATCACACAGAGAAATGCAACATAATGATAAAGGCTTCAATGGAAGGCTTATAGGGTTAGTTTGCATAAAACAACATTTAATGAAATATAATAGATAGATTGAAATTGCTGAATTTAATATAGTAGATAGACAAAAATAATACTTGTAATTAAAAATAATACCGTCAGTGCTGGCTCTGACCAAACACCAACCTATCCACGGGCATCCCACCCGGACCATCTTTTCCAAAAGATCACGTATGGATTCCATCCATCGACACGTTTCCAAACACTCGTGGATTCCATCCATCCACAACTTCCAATCTCTCTCATGGGTTCCATCCACCCACAAGTTTTGCATTCTCTCATGGATTCCAACCATCCATAAGGTTTTCGAAAATCATTTTTTTTGAAAAACAAAAATCTAATCCATGAAAAACTTGTACTCAGCATGCCCATGACCGTGGGCACGGCTATCCAGGATAGATTATACACTCTGCAGAGGTTGTACAGCTTTACCCACAAGACACGATCATCCCATATTACCACCGGTTTACACACTTCCTTAGGTGTGCGGCGAGGAGTCGTGACAAGATCTTTACAATGCAAAGCCTTCAACCTAGCCAAGCCAACTTTAAGGTTTCATCCCAGTAAGGAATCCACCAGACTAGGAACCCCTCTTTAGCCTAAGTGAGACTTCTCATGGCTACAACCACGCTCACCCAAGTGGGAATTTGCAATGTCAAAGGAGGAATTAACAAGTAGGCAATAACTAAATTTAAAACTGCAATGAAATACGTTGAATAAGAATATGCATGCAATATAATTTAAATAAACATAATTTTATTTTGAAAACTGGGATCAACATGATCAAGGAGTGTGACTTGCCTTGCTGTTCAAATTTGTCCAAATCTTCGTCGAAGAAATCTCCCGAATCGTCAAAGTCTACACGTGAAAATAACCCACCAAATTCAAATAAATCCAAATAGATTCAAACTGACTTCAAAATTTTGAATTGAGGCCATAAATGGATAGAGGGGAATTTTTGATGAATTTAGAAATTTGAATGGGCTCAATCGGAGTTAGGATGAAGAAGAACAGGCTCCGGGAAAATTAAATTCAGTTAAAAAGAAAAAGAGGAATTTCTGGAATTATTTTTCTAAAGGAAAATCTGAATTATGACGTCAGCGGGGAATTTCATTTCGGCCGAATTATTTTTCAACTGAATAATCGAACTTATGATGTCAGCAACGACATCAGCCCTAAGGAATTCTCGGGCAGCTCATTGACATGTGGGCCCTTGGTCCATGGACCATGCCCACGGACCTGGGGATGTGCTGAGGTGGCACGGCCGCACGTGTGCACGCTGACGGGGCTGGACGGGCCGAGGTGGCGATCAGGTGGCGCCACCTCACCTGCCACGCAAGCATGGGGCGCTGATGTGGCCGGCCGGTTGGGGGGTGCTCGGAGGCGGTGTGCTCGCCAGCGCTCCGGCGGGCGACGGCCGGCGGCGAGGGCGGCAACGGGGAGAGTGGCACACGGGGAACTTGGGGGTAGGGGCGGCGGTTACCGTGGGTGACCGGAGATGGCCGGCGACGAGGGAGAGGCGACGGAGGCGTTCGGGCGGCAGCGGAGAGGGCGCTCCGGTGGCGAAGGGACACGACCGGCGGGTGGTCGAGGAGCGCACGGGCGCGGGGAACCTTGCGGTGGCAATGGCAGGGCCTGGGGAGGTTCGAGGCAGCGGCGATTCCTCGCCCAGGTTGGTGGCGGCGGCGGGGAATCATGACGCGGGGTCGCTCCGGTGCACGGGAGGGAACGGAGAGTGGAGGGGGAAGTGGAGCGAGGAGAGGCGGCGCTCGGGGTGGAATTTATAGAGGTCGGGGAGGTCCAGCGGGAATCGCTCGCCAGAGGAGCGGCGGTTACGGGCGGTGAACGTGCGGGGAGGTGGGGGCGTGGGCGCGCGGATGGCGGAGGCGGTTAGGCGCACGGCTTGCGGCGCACGAGGGAGGGCGACGAGCGCAGGGAGAGAGGAGGTCGGCGGCTTCGGCGGGGAAGACGGAGGTGGTTGCAGGCGGCCGGCGCGAGGAAGGGGATGACCGGGGAGGATGAAGGCCCTGACAGGCGGGCCCGGGGTGGCAGAGAGAGAAGGGAACGGGGCGATCGGATGGTGCCACGTGGCGGGGAAAGGAGAATCGGGCGGTGGGAGCGAGCGCAAGGCAGACGGTAGGGATGGGCCGACGCAGGCGAGTGTGGTCGATCTGGACCGCACGCATGTCGGCCGATGGGAGGGGGTAGGCGGGTTGGTGGACGACGGGGATGGCGGCGACGTGGAGAGGATCTGGCCGTCCACGTGGTAGCCAAAGGGAGGAGAAGGTTTTTAGAATTTTTATTCTCTGATTTAATTTTTATAAAAGCCTAGAAAATTCATTAAGCCTCAGAAAAATATTAAACTAACTCCAAAAATTCTAGAAAAATTCACAGAAGTTCCTGGAGATATTTTGGACTTAATAAAAATATTTTCAACTAATGTTGGTATTATATTTTCATACTCAAAATACTTTTTAATTTCAAAAATAGATTTTAAAACCCAGAAAACTCATAAAACCAAATAAAATCCAAATACTTAATTTGACATAGAATTTTTATGGAAAATCAAAATATTATTTTATTTAATAATATTTTTAGGTTTTCACTTAAAATACTTTTCAAATCCAGTTTTTTTTTTCAAAAACAGAAATTCAGGGCAAATCCAAATTTAAAATTTAGGCACAAAAATACTTATTTTAATTTTAATTTTAATTAATTAATTAATTTTTATTTTAATAAAAACCTAGGCTGTTACAGTTTCTTGCCGCCACCTCGCGAATTGCGCCGATCGTCGCCTGCCTGCGCCCATATTGCTGATAACCAGCACAGTACTGTCGCCACGTCGTGCACAGTGACTGGTGTGTCGTGTCGCCCTGGTCAGCTCCCCGATAGAACTGCCGTCGCCCATAGTTTCCCCACCCCGTCGCATCCGCCTCGGCCATAGCGTCACCGACCGCGCTAACACTGCACTGTCCAATCACGCCCATACTTGGCCGCCGTCTCATCGTGAGTGCTATAGCGACGCTGCCGCCATGCCATGGACTCGACCAGCCAACTGCTCTTCTATCACCGCCGCCTTTCCCATGGTTATAAAGCCCAGCTCTCGTCCTAATCGCTTCGCCGCAATACACTCTTCCTCCCACCCGAGCTAATTAGCATCCTGTGCCTCACAGCTTGTTGGCAATATCTTCCCCAAATTCGACCAACGAGTAATCCGTCGATTGGCGCTGCTATAGTTTGATTCCTTTCCACCGGAGCACCCTTGGAGCACCGCTATGTCGTTCCCCTCCTCAGTCAGACCTCCCATCGCTTGCATTTCGCCCGCACTGTGAGACCACTCAAAGTAGTTTACGACCACCCATAGTCGTTTACGACCACTCAAAGTCATTTATGACCATGCATAGTAGGTTACGACCACCCATAGTTGTTTACGACCGCGCATAGTCGTTTACGACCACGTTGAGGTTTATGACCACGTATTGTCGTTTACGACCACGTTGAGGTTTACGACCACTCATCGCCATCCGAGGTCGACTGCTCTACGCTCGGAAGTCTTCGACCACTCCACACCGTCTACACCACTTTTGACCACTCAGTAGTCCTCACCATTCCCGACTACTCACTTCTGTTCCCCACCTATCGGATTTTTATTTATTTTCGGATTATCTGAAATTGAGAACTTTAAAAGGGCATAACTTATTCATTTTAACTCCAAATTGTGTGAAACACATTTCTAAATTCAATATCTATCCAATGGAACTGAAACCATAATTTTTGAAGCTCATTTGACTTTTTGTGAGAATTTATTTTGTTTACTAATTTTTTATCTAAATTTTTGCGCAACGTAAAAATAGCGTACAAGGCTCAAGAGGAAGAGGCTGAGGCAGAAGCAACCCTCAATGATCAAGACCAAGCCAACTATGACCAAGGAGAGTCAATACTTTGATCATGTTGAACCTACTTTTTCTACAAATTACTTTTGTTTAAATTATCAAATTACATGTTGTTATTTCATATGCAAATATATGTTTATTTTAAGATTATAGTTATATGCTCATTATTCGACTTGTTAATATTGCACCTCCTTTGGAACATTTGAATATTTGAGCCTTGTCACACTAGCAAAAATCATAATAGTAAAACTTTAAAAAATAGGTCTATAATTATGCGCCATGCTTAGCACTGCTTGGATACTCGGGGCACCAAAATGCCCCAAGCATTACTTCTAACCCTGAGAAACTGATTGGGAATTCATGGTGGAAATGACTGATGTATTTTGACATAATTATTTTATGCTCCCAAAAACCCCAACTTGCTTAATTATTTGGGCGGATGGTACGGGGGCTGGTATGTGGTGCAGTGGAAGCACGGTGTGTGTATTATGGTAGAACCGCCCAAATACCACTAAGGACTGAATCTTGTCATAACCTTGTATGTAAAACAGTACAACCACAAGTCTGCAAATTGCAACTATAACCTTGTATGTAAAACAGTACAACCACAAGTCTGCAAATTGCAACTTGGCTAAGTAAATCTATCGAAACCCCTGGACACCGAGAGGAGGGTAAAGTAACCAACCATTCTAGCGTTGGGAGCGTGTAGAGGATCTAAGAGCAGAGTTCCCTAGTCTTTTTCCCAATCCGTCCGAATCTCGGGGTCGAGATTCTTTCTAAGGGGGCAGATTTGTAACATCCCAAAAATTTGATTTCTGAAAAATTTTATTTCAAATTAATTATTTTAAGGTATTTGAATTTTGTCTGGATTTATTTGAATTTTATTTGGTTTTTTGAGTTTTCTGGAGTTTAAAACCTATTTTTAAAATTTAAAAAGAATTTTAAGTTTAAAAAGTAAAATACCAACATTAGTTGGAAATATTTTTATTAAGTCCAAAATGTTACCAGGAGCTTCTGTGAATTTTCCTGGATTTTTGGAGGTATTTTCATATTTTTCTGAGGCTAAAATAATTTCCCAGCCTTTTCTGAAAATCTTAAAAACAGAAATAAAAATTAAAACCTCCTCCTCCACCCTCTGGCTGTCACGTGGACGGCCAGATGCTGCCCACGTCACCCGCTTCACCCCCGCGTTCCCCTCTTCTTTGGGCGAAACGTGGCCGCCCATCCCGCCGTCCGCACCCCGCACTCTCGCTCCTCCCACTGCCCCACGGGCCCTGCCCGTCAGCCGCTCGCACCCCGCTCTCGCTGCCACCCAGGCCCACTGGTCAGGCCCTTCTTCCCCCTCCCGTGCGCCTCCTTCCTTTCTTCTCCCTCTCTCTTTCCTTCTTTGCTCCGGCCGACCGTATCCGCGCCAAACTCGGCCTTTCCCCGCTGCCTCCTCTCCAGTTTGGAAACCGCATGGACCGCGGGGACCGGATCTTCCCAATCCCGCGCCTTCCTTCTGCGCCTCCCCCTTTCCTTTCCTTTCCTCCCCTTCCCTTCCTTTTTCCGGCCGTCATCTCCGGCGAGCAATTAAAGCGCCCCCGCTCCTCTCCGGCCCCTATAAAAAGGCCTCCGAGCAGCCCCGGCCTCCACATCACCTCGCCCCGTGCTCCCTTGCCCCTCTCGAGCTTCCCACCACCCTCGCGCCGTGTGCCAAAGCTCCTCCGGCGAGCAATCGTCGCCGCCCCGATCCTCCCCAGAGCCCGACACCGCCACCCCGAGCATCCCCACGCTCGTGCGAAGCTCCCTGACCCCTTGGCCGAGCCTCCCCACCACCGGAACGCCATCGCACTGGAGCACCCGAGCTGCGACGCTGCTCCTCCTCGTCGCCGGCACCACCGTCCCCGTCTACCTCTGCCCGGCCCCCTCCAGTAGGTACCTCAAAAAGGTATACCTACCCTATATGGGTAAGCAACACCCGAGCGACCGACTGGCTAGCACCGTTACTCTTTCCCCTGGCTCCCTCGGCACGCGTTCGAGCCCCCGGCTCCGCACGCTGAGGTTGAGCCAATTCTTTTATTTTTTGCGCTGACAGATGGGCTCCACCCATCGGCCGCTATCGGTCTGTGGGCCGGCTGACATCTGGGCCCCGCCTGTCAGTACTGCCGTTGGCATGTGGGTCCAGAGCCTGATGGGTCCCACCTGTCAGTGACCAACAGCTTGTACGGTCACTGACAGAGGGGTCCCACATGTCAGAGACCGAGCGCAGTGGGCTTACTGTCATGTGAGTCCCACCTGTCATAGACTCAGAAAAAATAATAAAAGAAAAAGAATAAAATGTAAATTCTGCAAGTGGGTCCCACCTGTCAGAAATTTAATAATTTATGGATTTATTTGAACTGAGATCTTTAAATGAGCATAACTTTCTCATTTTAACTCCAAATTGAGCCGTTCAAATTTCTAAATTTTTCTAAAATCATAATCTATCCAAATATACCCTATTTTTGAATTTTATTTGAATTTTGCTTATATTTATTTGCTTTGTTTGTTCGTCTTTTTGCGCGTAGAATCCGACGTCGCCGAAGAATTTGTCGAACCGCAGCAAGAGGGACCAACCAGTGCACAAGAAGGCAAGTCTCCTTTGATCAGTTTGAACCTATGTTTGTGAAATGTTTTAAATTATTTTAAATTTATATGCATCGCTATTTACATAGAACTCTAATTTTGGTCTTGCGGCATTAGTTAATCCAACCTTGTTATGCCCTCAATTGAACTTGAATGCCATGTACTCTTGTAACCCTAGTATCACCTTTGTCTCGATAATGAGAATTACATAATCCTTTGGTAATATTAGAACGGTAGTAAAATGCTTAGTCATGCTATTTAATTCTTTTGTAACTTTGGAATGGGAAATCTTATTTCATTCAACTGGTATTTGTATTTAGAAATAAGTGGTGACTGGTGTGGCCACTGTTCTTTTAAAAATAAATAAAATGTAAAAGTTGGTTTAGGCTGGGGCGGATGGTTGGTTGGGATTGATGCGGCAAGCACGAGATCTTGTAAAGTGTATGTTCTGCCCTAGTCGATTAAGGACCGACGCTTGTGATTGTCCAAACTGAGCACTACCGTACAACCCCGAGTCTATATGGGTACGACCTAGCTGATTAAATCTGATAGTTTAGTTTAGGTGCCACCAGTGGAAAGTGGGTGCCAGGGATTTACTGGTTATCCACAGTGAGGGACAGGGATTTACTGTACTCATATGGCGCAAGAGGGGGCTTCGGACTGGGTGGATTTAACCCTTCTGCGGTGAAACCTCAGCGGGTGGTGTCTAGCTAGACTAGAGTGAGGAAAAGGCTTTGTGATATTATATCTGTGTCTCATGCCAAAGGAAGCGTGGTGACTGTTAAGATAATTTATCTCTTGGGGGTAAAGTTGTACAACCTCTGCAGAGTGTCAAACTATTCGAATAACCGTGCCCACGGTCAAGGGCGGGCAAGGAATGCATTCACATGGTAGACCTTTGGTATTCATTTTAAAAATAAAGTTTTGGTATTTCGAGAGTGGAGGGAACTCTCAGAAGAGATCCTGGCGGTTGGAGCCAGTGTGGGTGGATGCAACCCGAAATTCTAAACTTTATCGATTAGAATTGGTTAACTAGTGTTGGTGGTTAGAACCTTCACTATAAACTGCTTAATAGTTTCAATTAAAGCAATTACTTTGTCAAATTAATGCCTTCAAAAATATTTAGTGGTAATTGAAATAAAACATTGCTTTGTGCAAAAGAACCATATAGCCTTCCTTTGTCAAGCCTTGCATCTATTGCATTTTTCCCAAGACTTGCGGAGTACTTTATGTACTCACATGCTGCACTTAAAATCAACTCAGAAGAATATGAAGCTCAAGATGGAGACTACGACTACTTCGCTTGTGGATTCGACGAAGGATTCCCGGAGTACTAGGTCGCGCTTCCCCAGTCAATTGCCTGTGGCGTATTGATGGGTCTTCGCCGGATTTATCTTCTGCTTCCGCTGTGCTTCGTGTGTGCGAGGTCGTGAAACCTCATTTGTAATAATGAGACCTTTCGGTCAGTACTCTATTATTGTAATAAAGCGTACTTGGTGATGTAATCATTTCTGTTTGACTGTGTGCACTAGCTTTGATTTGGGACTAGTGCTGTAATACACAGAGGGTCCGGGTTCAGAAATCTGGGGTCCCGACAGTATAACCAGGATAAATAATTTGTTTCCACAAATGCGGGTTGCAGCACTAGATTAACCCATAGTCGTGTGATTGGATTTAAGCCGTTGTGGATATGGGTCGTGTTGCTGGTGTAAGCCACCATGTGGCGCAAGAGGAGGTCTGGGTGTGGTGGATGTAACCATCCTTAGGTAAAACCTTAGTAGGTGTATCTTACACTGGAGGATGTATTGTAAAGGCCTTGTGATGATATCCTTGATTCACACATCTAAGGAAATGTGTGAAACATACTGAGATGATTATCTATTGTGAGTAAAGTGTATAGTCTCTTGATGAGCTATGCATATTACTTATTGCATTCTGTGTATTGGCTCTTGGAGCACAGTGGATTTGTGCTCACCTTCGCATTACTAAAATCAGAAATCGGGACCCTAGACCACTATGTATATGACCCCAGACCACTATGTATATGAAGATACCCCTTCCGCGGATGGAGGAAACAACGATGGAAACTAGAGCGGCTTCTTTGATTTCGAGTCCTAGACAAGTAGGCTTGATGAAAATTGTGTGCACATATATTAGCTTGGCCTAGATGATATATGTTGTACACAATTACCCCTCAGTCACTTGCCTGTGGATTATGGTCTTATTTCTGCTTTTGCTTCCGCTGTTGTCATTGTAATGTAGACATTTGGCATGTTCGGCCCTTATGTAAACTGTCACCCGACGCGGTGTACTTCAAACTCAGCTATGTAATATTATGTTTATTATGTTTCATGTGATGTATGAAATGATGCAGCAATATACCTGTGAGCACTATCTACTAATCCAGAGAATAGTGCATTGCATCACATGGGATTCTGGATTGAAAATTTTGGGTCCGACATGACGACCCTATGTCATCTTGAGATGTATTTTCCTCCATCATTTTTTGATATTATGGTCCATCTCATTGTCCATCTTGCGAAAGAGATAAAGATATGTGGCCCCATATTTCAACATCATATGTACCCGTTCGAGAGGTATATGGATATTCTCAAGTCCTATGTACGAAATCGATCTCGACCGAAGGGAAGTGTTGTGGTTACAGACCAAACAGAGAGAGAGAGAGTATGGTAGTGGAGAGTTAGGTGAGCAATGGCTTAGGGTTTCTCCCCATGGCCTGTGTTGTGTGTGTGTGTATATATATATATCCATATGGGGAGTGCTTTTACAATTATACCCTTACATCCTAGTACTCCCCTCAGGGGTACTTATGTCATTACACGTGTCCCATTTTGGGCCTTACATTCCTCTACCAGGCCTGCTGGGCTTAGGTGGGGGCCACCCCTACAACAGGAGCCTCTCATGGTGAAGGGCTTCACGGGCTGAAGCCATGTTGCCGAGCCCTTTGGCCCCCTCCGTCCCTACAGCCTGTGAGCTTTCCCAACGTTCGGCGGAGCCTTACTGCTTGGTGTAGTGTTCGTCCTGCCGCGAGAGTATGGCGCTGGCCGGTTGGCGAAGTGTTCGTCTTCCACAGGGCGACGTCGGCGTAGGAGTCGGAGTCGAAGTCAGAGTTGGTGCGGAGGCAAACCTCGTGCCAATGGCTTTTCCTGGGGCGAGGTGGGGCAGCTCCGCAGTCCAGTAGTGTGCCTTAATGGCTCCTGGAATCGCGCCGACCTCTGGGCTGGCAGGACCAGGTCGCTACAGCCGTACGTGCTTTTGCACTTGGGGTGTATACGCGGCATGCCATGATTGGCGCGCCGTGGGCTGTCAGCTGTCGTACGACCGCAGCCGTTCGGCAGTTCCCTAGGATGCGGGACACGTGGCGGGGTGTTATGGGCGTGTTGTGCGCCGTCTGCCCACCTACTCGAGCGCCCCCCCAGTTGCCAGCGGTTGCGCTTCCCGATCGTGGGTAGCTGAACCGCTGGTCTCCTGCCGGTTGCGCCGCGCTAGTGGGGGGTTGAGCTAGCTTTATAAGGCGTCGCCATCAGCATGGGTATGTTCCTTCGCATTGGTCGTTCCGGTCTGTCTTCTTTCTTCTGCCGCCCGCGCAACCCACCCTTGCTCCTGCTGCTTTAGCGCCCTATCTCGGAGAGGAATGGCTTGCCGCGATGATCCCGCTCGCCAGCTCAGCGGCAGCGCCTCGTCTGACCGGTACGATCTGTCGCCTCCCCCAGGGAAGTACTCGCTGGTGGTGTGAGGAAGAGCGCACGTCAACAAGCGGTGGGACGCCATGGAGCACTCGGGAGGCCGCTGCTCCCGCGTGTTGGGGTGGAGCCGTGTTACTGAAGAGTTGCTCCAGAGACTCGTCCGGGAGGGGAAGATCGTGGAACGTGACAGGGCTCGTCTACCCGGCCCCACCGAGACGAAATCGCAACCGACGGAGACGGAGGCTATTGTCTTTGTTGCGCTCTTTGATGCCGGCCTACGGATGCCCTCGACACTCTTCATCGGCGAGGTCTTGCGGGCGTACGAGTTGGAGCTGGCGCAGTTGACCCCCAGCGCGATAGTCCACCTGGCTGTGTTCTCTTGGGCACTGCGAACAGAGGGTCGCCGTCCCAGTGCGAGTCTATTCCCTATTATGCACGACGCGCTCTGTCAGCCGAAGAAGCTCGTGGGGGGAGCAAAATCGAACTTCGGCAGCATCAACTTCGTGCTGAGGAAGCAGTGTGCGGGGCTCTTCCCTACATGGGCCGCGCGAGGGAAATGGGAGTCCGGTTGGATGCGTCGGTTGTGTTACTACCTTGTGACGAGCAAGAGCGGTTTGTCATGCTGGGGACAGCCGATATCGTTCAACAGCTCACCAGACGTGGAGCCGATGTCCGACGACGCGCAGAAGGCGCGGAGGCTTGCCGGTATCGCCCGCCAGTTCAACATGTGCGACCTTGCCGAAGAGTTTACCATGTACGGGGCGGCGCCGCTCTCCGGCCGGTGGCAGAACGATGTACGGGGCAGTATCCAGGAGGATGGCATCCACCCGACTGTGTCCTGCCTTCTGAGACCCTCCGCTCCTTGTAAGTCACTCGACCGTCGGATATGCGCATGCTCACATAATCAGTGACTTCCTATGGATGACATTCCATTTTTGTGCATAGTGCCCCAACTAGAAGATGCGGAGCGCACAGTCGTTGCGCTCGTCGGGCCATACACGGCGAAGGAGCACAGGCTGCGCGAGGCCGCGACCACCTCGGCGAAACAGGGGCAGATAAACCGGGTCTGCGAGGTCTTGGGGATTAGTGTGCCCGAGCGCGCGGTGCCGGTGGAGACCCCGAGTCGTCATGATGACGATGGTGAAGTGGAGGCGTGGCCGCCTCAGCGCAAGGCTTGATCTGAGGCCACCAAACCCGACCCGTCGGTCGCACCGCTGGGAGGTATTACCGAAGCGGGAGGCGCGGCCGGCGCCGGGTCCGAACCGGCCGTTTCGGGGGGAACGTTGCCCCTACTGAGGGTTTAGATGGCTGCGAGGTGGTGGGCCTTGGTGCTGTTGACCCTGGAGGTGAGGTGATGTCGCCAGCAGCGACCACCGAGGGTCTGCTACCTGCGACGACCATCGGGGATTTGCCGCCTACGGCAGCCACCGGGGGTCTACCACCTACTACCAGAGCGGCTGAGGAAGGGTCGTCTGCGTCCCCACGGGCGAAGCGCCCCCGGGTACAGTCATCTCCGCCTGCGAGGGGGCGATTTGGAGTTGCTGGCGCGGTTACTGGGATCCTGGCGCTCTGCGAGGAGGTCGGCGAGGTTGGGGGAGAAGGCACAGTTCCTCGGGCTGACGAAGCCCCCATTCCCTGTATGCAGGCTGCGCGGGCACCCTCCCGCACCGTGGTAGAGGGTGTCGAAGGTAGGCGCGATTCCTTTTCCTCTCATGACTTCACGAAACTCTCTCCGATTTGCTCGCTCATTCCGCCGTCGACATCAGGCGAGACGGGGTCTCCTGGACGCGGTCAAGGATCAAGCAACGGAGGTACACACGAAGTCGCAGACCTTGCTATGCAAGACTCGGCGTGGATGTCCGGTGCTGCGGAAGCTGCTGGGCCGAGGCCCATCATCTCTGACTTCATCCCGCGATCGGAGATGCTTCGCGTTCTTAACCAGGCCGTGGAGCGCGTCGGCAGCAGCTTGGATGTGCCGGCACTGGCGACATGCGGGGGAGACCTTCTGGCGCTCGCATTGGGTGCCTCAGAGATAAGGGTAAGTGGTTTACGGCCTGAGCCACTGTTTGAGGTCGTTCTAACCCGCATGGTCCTTCCCAGAGTCTTGCCCTGAGCCAAGCCTTGGAGGAGACTCGCGTTCATGAGCGAAGAGCGCTGCAGAGTGAACTTCGTGCTGCAGACGATGCTCACGCTGCCAAGGACGAGCTGATCCGCAGGTTGGAGGCAGAAAAGCCGATGATAGCTTCCAACGCAGAGGACGTCGTGGCAGCGGCGCGACACGCCACGGCGGAGGTCCAGCACGCTGCGACGGAGGAACGCACCACCTTTCTTCAGCAAATCTCCGCGCTGGAGGAGGAGAAGACCCAAGTCGCCGCATCCCTTGCAGAGAGGACCGAGGCCCTGGACAACGCATCCCTGGCGGCATGGAGGGCGATGGGGTCGTTGGAAGGGGCCCTCCGGGACCTCGTCGTCGACGTACCCGAGGTTACGCATGGCCCTGAAAATCTGATAGAGACGCTTGGGTGGATCGAAGAGGGCTCGGGCCTTGTTCTCCGCGGTGCCAAGTCCTTCGGCGATCACTGCGGCTTCATGGGTTCCTCCTTCGCCCTTGCCTTACTTCGCGCCCGGGGGTGCGAGCACGTCGGCGAGCTGGCGGATTCTCAGCTGGATCTGCCGCCCGAGCCCGAGGTGATGTCTGACGCCATCCGCTTCACCCAGCCAGCCGTACAGAATTTCTATAATTGGATCTGGGGCTATGTTGGGGAGGACGCAGCCAAGATCGCGCTACGGCGCACTCTGCGTAGAGAGGGGGACCTCCTCCGGTGGCTCGAGGGAGTTCCTCGGTGCGAAGGAAACGGCGCAGATCAAGAGTGATGCCGGGGTTGGGTGTGTTGCGTCATGTACACATTTTTGTATGGTTGCTTCGCAACCTGATCTTTTATATGAATGAAGCAGTGCCTGCCCAATATGTTTGTGTTTTTGCACGCCCCCATTCTAGGCGATTGGCCCGTAGGGTAGATTTTCATGCTCGGCTCCACCAGACTTGTAGATAGTAGCGTCCGAGGTAGACTCGCGAAAAGGACTACCGCGGGGCTGGCGCTTAGTCGAAGTAGACACGCGAGTGCTCCATCCCCTACCTTTTGAAGGGGTGGCAGCGGAGCTGGCGCCTAGTCGAAGTAGACACGCAAGCGCTCCGTCCCCTACCTTTTGAAGGGGTGGCACCGGAGCTGGCGCCTAGTCCAAGTAGACGCACGTGCACTCCGTCCCCTACCCTTCGAAGGGGTGGCAGCGGAGCTGGCGCCTAGTCGGAGTAGACGCGCGAGCGCTCCGTCCCCTACCTTTCGAAGGGGTGGCAGTGGAGCTGCCGCCTAGTCGAAGTAGACGCACGAGCGCTCCGTCCCCTACCTTTCGAAGGGGTGGCAGTGGAGCTGGCGCCTAGTCCAAGTAGACGCGCGTGTGCTCCGTCCCCTACCCTTCAAAGGGGTGGCAGCGGAGCTGGTGCCTAGTCGAAGTAGACGCGTGAGCGCTCCGTCCCATACCTTTCGAAGGGGTGGCAGTGGAGCTGGTGCCTAGTCGAAGTAGACGCGCGAGCGCTCCATCCCCTACCTTTCGAAGGGGTGGTAGCGGAGCTAGCACCTAGTCCAAGTAGACGCTTATTAGAGCTTGGGTGCGTGGGAACTTCGACCACGTCTTGTTTATACTCCGGGGAGTACGCGCAAGGACAACGCCTGCGCGTGTGCGGGGATGTCCGCGTCTTGTTTATACTCAGTAGAGTGCGCAGGGACAACATCCGCGTCTTATTTATACTCCATAGAGTATACACGAAGGTAGGCCTCACGGTGCGTCTTCTTTATACTCCGTAGAGTGCGCGCGGAGGCGTCCCCCCGCTGCGTCTTATTTAGAGTCCGTAAACTGCACGCGGAGGTGAGCCTCCACGCGTTGCGGGCGGTGAAGGTGCGTGCGGAGGCGGACCTCAACGCTACGTCTTATTTATACTCCGTAGAGTGCGTGCGGAGGTGGACCTCAGCGCTACGTCTTATTTAGAGTTCGTGGGCTGCACGCGGAGGCAAGCCTCCGCGCATTGCGGGCGGTGAGTTGCGTGCGGAGGCGGACCTCAACGCTACGTCTTATTTATACTCCGCAGAGTGCGTGCGGAGGCGTCCCCCCACGCGTCTTTGTTTATACTCAAACCCGTGCTTTTCACAGAGAGTGCGCGCGCGGATGCGTGTCTTTGTTTATACTCATGCCCATGCTTTTCACGGAGAGTGCGCGCGAGAACGTGTGTCTTTGTTTATACTCATGCCCGTGCTTTTCACAGAGAGTGCGCGCGAACGCGTGTCTTTGTTTATACTCATGCCCGTGTTTTCCATGGAGAGTGCACGCGAACGCGTGCCTTTATTTATACAAATGGAGAGTGCGCGCGAAGGTAATCCTTCGCGCGCTTTTGCAGGAAACAATACGAATTTGTGCAAACGGTGAACTTCATTAAATTTCCGTTTGCACGGGTAAGCGATTACAAAAGGTGAGGGACTAACCACTGACCGCTTAGACAGAAATAGTCGCAGCTGTCGTTACCCAGTGATGAGGCCGTGCTCGATGTGAGCCTTTAGTGCTGGAGCAGTCCACGCAGGAGCCTGGCAAGGTATTTCCCGAAGCCGCCAAGGATCGTCGCGCTTGCACCCCGGGCTTAGGCGTAGTACCGTCGCAGCCTGTCTGCGTTCCATGTATGACGAAGCGTCGCCCTTCCAATGTGGCGAGGCGGTATGCTCCCTTCTGGAGGGCCTCCATGACGATGTATGGGCCTTCCCATCTGGATTCCAGCTTGCCTACCGTCGCCACGTGGAGTGCCATCTTGAGGACGAGGTCCCCCGACTGGAATTCGCGCGGGTACATGGAGCGATCTCGAGCGCGTACCATCTACAGCGCATACTTTATGACATGCTGGGTTGCGCTTGCCCGGTCTCCATCAAGGAGGTCCATGGACAATTGGCACTCCTCTTCTGGTGCCTGGACGAGGACCCTTCTCGAGCCTGCCTTTATTTGCTCGGGTGTTACCGCCTCATTGCTGAAGAGGAGCTTGAATGGCGTGAACCTCGTCGGGCGTGTCACCGTTGTGCGGAGGGACCAGAGGACACTGTGGAGCTCGCCTGGCCACTTGCCCTTTGGCAACCCGACAAGGCGCTTCTTGATCGCGGCGGAGATGGCGCCGTTCGCCAGCCCTACCGCGCCATTGGACTACGGGTGTCCAACTGAGGCGAACCGGACCGTGATGCCCATGCTGTCACAGAATTCTTTGAACGGGGCTGCGTCGAATTGCAGGCCGTTGTCGACGGTGATCTCCCTGGGCACGCCGAAGCGGCATATGATATTCTGCCAGAGAAAGTGCTGTAGGGCTGCCGAGATAATCTTGGCCAGAGCTACCGCGTCCGGCCACCTGGAGAAGTATTCCAAAGCGACCGCAATGAACCGCAGGTCGCCTAGAGCCCTGGGAAGCGGTCCCACGACGTCGATGCCCCACCGTGCCAGCGGCCACACCGGGGGTATAGGGTTGAGGCTCGTTGGGGGCCTGTGGATGGCCCGCCCCATCCATTGGCAACCTTGACATCGGCGCACGAGAGCTTGGGCGTCGGCGACGGCTGTTGGCCAATAAAAACCTTGCCTAAATGACTTGCCGACTAGCGATCTCGATGCAAGATGCAAACCGCAGAGGCCCGCATGAATTTCTGCAAGGAGCTGCTTTCCTTCTTCGCCGAGAGGCATCGCAGAAGCGGTGCGCAGACCCCTTTTTTGTAGAGCACCCCGTCAAGCACCTGGAAGGACCTAGTGCGGTGTTGTAAACGTCGGAGCTCGGCGGGGTTGTCTGGCTCCGCGATGCCCTGTAGAAAACCGAAAATGGGTTCTCGCCAGTCACTCTGTTGGGTGATCTGGTGGACGAGGGCTGCATCGCGGTTGTCCTGCGCGATGGCTGCCGCTGGCAGGACTTCGTAAAATGCCCCCGGGAGTTGGGAGCTGTTGGCTGGCGTCCTTTGCAAGGGCATCGGCTTGTTCGTTGTCCGCCCGAGGGATGGCTTTCACCGTGACACCCAAAAAATGCCGCTCCTTCGCTCTTACGGCTACCAGGTATTTGTCTAGTTCCGGGTCCGTGGCTTGGTATGACTTGTCCACATGGCCCGCCACCAGTCATGAGTCGGTGCGGACGAGGACACGCCTTGCTCCCAGCGCTTTGAGCTTCCCGAGGCCAAAGAGTAACGCCTCGTACTCGGCCGTGTTGTTGGTGGCAGGAAATGCGTGGCGCGCCGAGTACAACAAGCGGTGCCCCTCAGGTGTAGTGACGACTGCGCTGACGCTCGCACCCGCGACGCCGTAGGCCCCGTCAGTGTTGAGCATCCACACCGGGTCCTCGGGCTAGTGGACAGGCTGAGCTGGGGGTCCATTCCACGGGGAAGTTGTAGGATCAAGGATACCGACTAGAGGGGGGTGAATAGGAGGTTTTTAAATTTTTTTTTGTTCACTTGATTAATTCTTTACAATTTAAATGACAAGAATGTACGGCAATTAATCATATGCAATTCTAGTTAACAATATAGCAAACTTAGCTCTAATCAATCAAATGATCACAAAGATGTAAATAAGTAAGAGCTAAGAACAAACGAACACAACCGATGTTTTACCGTAGTGATCGGAAACTTGCCGGTTTCCCCTAGTCCACGTTGAGGTTAGCCCGGACGAATCGAACCGGCTCCACGAATTGAGCCAAACACCTCGATCACTAATGTAGCTCTTCCCCGCTCCGGGTAGGTGAGCTCCAACCTTCACAAATTTGCCGGGTCTTCTCACAAGCTTCTTGAGAAGATCACCAAGCCAAACTTTGCCCGATCGTCCAAGTGCCGGCAAGCACTAAGAGTAATAGACCTTGGGCTTCACTTGAATGCAATTCTTGTGCTAAGTGGATCAACAAATGAAAATCTTGCACTAATTGCAAAACCACCTCAATTTAATGCTCAATGGGAGAAAGTGGGTGGTATGAATGCTCTTGGGCTCAAGGAATATGCAATGAGTCTCTAAAGAATGCCCTTATGTAGTGGTGGGGGTATTTATAGTCTCCACCAACCAAAACTAGTCGTTTGACACAATTTCCAGAAAAAATTCTGGTCGAGCGGTACTACCGCCCCCAGGGGTCGGTACTACCGCCCCAGGGGCCGGTACTACCGCTACCAAATCTTCGCGCCAGAACGGCTATGTCAGAGCTCTGTAGTGACCGTTGGATTTGGCGGCGTGGTACTACCGCCATTGATATTTGCGGTACTACCGCTCTCCGGTAGTTCTGCAAAGTCGGCGCGATACTACCGCTCCAGCCAAACTCCAAATGTTCCCAAATTTTGGCGCTCTCTGAAAAAATTGATCCGCTCTTAGGGCCGGATGTTCTGGACTCCGGAAGTACCGCTCTGGACAGCGGAACTACCGCACACAGCGGTGCTTCCGGCGTTGAAATCGCCGGTACTTCCGCTCCAGGAAAATCCAGACTTCATCCGGAGGGTGCTCTATGGAAAAATCAATCCGCTTTCCCTCCGGATCTTCCGGGCTCCGGAAGTACCGCTCCATAATGCGGTACTACCGCTCGGTGCGGTAGTTCCGGCGTTCAAGTGGCCGGTACTTCCGTTCCCGCAAGAGCTCAAGTGCATTCGCGGGTGCTCTCTGGAAAAATTGATCCGCTCAAGAAACGGATCTTCCGCTCGCTGGTACTACCGCATTTGAGCGCGGAACTACCACTCTCCGGTAGTTCTGACATTCAAAACTGCGGTACTACCGCCCTTCCAGACAGAGCACAGATTTTGTTTTAAAACTGATTTTTGATGGATGCAAGTTTCTAATGTTGATCCATATGGCACAAGAAGTATGTTTTCAAGCTACTTGCCAAGATCCCTCTTGATGGTACGATCATCTATCCTATAATCTGGTCTTCCACCATTCACCTAAGACTGGTAAAATTCAAAAAGGATCCTATGCTAAGTATACCTTTGTCTTGAGCCAATTTGGTCTTCATAGATATCCTTTGGCTTGCATCTTGTCGCTCATATGTAGACTAACCCATAGCATGCTCATAAAACACGTTAGTCCCATATTCACATAATTTCATTAATTACCAAAACCATTTTTAGGGGCCTAGATGCTTTCAGAAGTCTGCCAGAACTTGAGACTTAATTGCTGTTCGGGAGGCGTACGTTAGGGAGAATGGGGCAAGCTCAGCTGCCCATTTGCCGATTCGCCCTGTGGACTCCTTATTGTGCATCATCTTCGCCAGGGGGAACAAGGATGGCACCGTTATCGGGTGGGCCAGGAAGTAGTGTTGGAGCTTTCTTGAGGCCATGACCAGTACGTAAGCGAGCTTTTCGAGTTCCGTATACCGCGTCTTGGTGCCCTGGAGGGCTTCGGAGAGGAAATACACGGGTCGTTGGAGATCACCCTCTTCGAGGACAAGGACGGCGCTGACCGCCGTCACTGAGGTGGCAAGGTAGAGCAGGAGGGGAGCCTCTGGCGCTGGGGCAACTAGAGTGGGAAGGCTTGCGAGGTTTTTCTTGAGGTCGTCGAAGGCCTTTGCGCAATCGTCATCCCAATGAAATATGTCACAACTGCAGAGAGTCTTGAAAAATGGCAAGCCTTGTTCCGCTGCCTTAGACAAGAAGCGGCTCAAGGCCGCCATGCGGCCGGCCAGCCTCTGGACCTCCCTCGTCGTCTTGGGTGGTTCCATGCCTAGGATGGCGGCGACCTTGTCGGGGTTCGCCTGGATGCCTCGTCCGGACATGAGGAAGCCCAAGAGCTTGCCCGCTTGTACGCTGAAAACACACTTGTCCGGATTGAGCTTGATGCCCGCCTTCCTGAGGTTGTCGAAGGTCTCCTGGAGGTCTCGACCATGGAAGGCAAGCTGCTTGGTTTTCACTACCACGTCGTTGACGTAGGCCTCCACATTTCTCCCGAGCTGAGCGGCTAATGCCAGCGCGACGAGGCGGGTGAAGGTTGCACCTGCGTTCTTCAAGCCGAAGGGCATCCTGATGAAGCAGAACGTCCCAACTGGCGTAATGAAGCTGGTTTTATCCTCGTCGTCCTTGGCCATGTAGATCTGGTGGTAGCCAGAGTAGGCGTCCAGGAAGCTCATGAGCTCACACCCTGCGGTGGCGTCGACCAGTTGATCTATGCGCGGCAAAGGGTAGTCGTCCTTCGGGCATGCCTTGTTGAGGGCGGTGAAGTCGATGCACATTCGCCAGGCGCCGCTGGCTTTCTTCACCAGCATCGGATTGGCAAGCCAGTCCGGATGCTGGACTTCACGAATAACTCCAGCTTGGAGAAGCTTCGCCACCTCCACCTTGGCCGCTTGCTGCCGGTCCATGGACATACAGCAAAGCTTCTGCTTGATCGGCTTGGCGTCGAGGCAGACCGCCAAATTGTGCTCAATGAGGGCGTGGTCCACACCTTTGATGTCCTCTGGGGACCACGCGAAGACATCTGCGTTACTCCGGAGAACCTAGAGTAAGTCTTGCTCCACCTCCGGAGGGAGACCCTCGCCGATGGACACGAACTGCCCTTCCGCTTGGAGAGGCACCCTTTTGACCGCGCCCTCCGGGCGGGGCTTAGGTGTCCATCCTGGAGCGGATGGCGTGCCCGCCTCGGATTTGTCAGCGAGGGCGTGTACCTTGCGGTGCGGACTTCTGGCGCCGGCTTCGACACGCCTAGCGAGGTCCTGGTCGCTGAAGATGGTGATGACACCCCGTGGGCCCGGGAGCTTCATACATAAAAAGGCGTGGTGTGGCACCGCCTCGAAGGAATTAATGGCGGGTCGGCCCAGTATGGCGTTGTATGGGTGCGGGATGTCCACAACATCAAAGACGATGTCCTCACTTCTGGCATTGTCGGCCTGGCATAAGGAAACTCGGAGGCGCACGTGACCCAAGGCCTTCAGGGGCTGGCCACCGAAACCCTGGAGAGGGGTCTCCAATGGTCTCAAGCAACTCCGAGGTATTCCCATGCAATCGAGGGCCTCTACGAACAGGATGTTTGCAGAGCTTCCTCCGTCGATGAGAGTGCGCCTGACGTCGTGGCTTGCAATGTCAGCCTGGATGACCAAAGGATCTTGATGGGGGAACTCCACACCCTGGGCGTCAGCTGGCGCGAAGGTGATGTTGCTGTGCGGCATCCCCTGGGGTGGCTACGCCGAGGAGGTTCTCGACGAGGAGCCTCTGGAGATGACGCTAATAATGCGGCGCTGGGTCCCTCCCGGGGTCCCGGCTCACGGGGGACTTCCTTGTGGCGGCTGCACGTGGGCGGCTGCAACGGTCGGCGCTCCCCGGGTCCAACTCGAGCTGTTGGTTGTCGTAGCGCCATAAGTTCGGTGCATGCCCGCGTGAAGTGGTCACCATAGGCATGCACTTTGCACCATCTGCCGTAGTCCAGGATTTCCTGCTCCGCGCGCGGTCTCGCGTCGCAGCTTCCTCCGGGTTTCCTACCCAGTCGCGAGGCGAGGACAGGTTCTTGGGGAACGCCCTGTGTGGTGAAGATGTGGCGAGCCTTTTGGGACCTTCGCTGGTTACGCCGGGGCTTGTGCCTGCCGCTTGACAAGTTCTCGTACGCCCTGGTGTCAACGCGTTTGGAAGCGTCTCCCCCGAATGCTTGCTTGCGTTTTTGCTCTCGAGTCGCCCTTCGCGTTTCCTTTTTGCGACAACTCCTCTGCTCGAGCGGTGTCGGAGTCGTCACCCTTGCGCCTTCGTGCATCTTCCTCTGCCCGGGCGTACTCTTCTATTTTGTCAAAGAGCTTCGCCACCGACTTGACTGGCTTCCGCGCAGTATATTCGGTAAGCGGCCCCGGGCGAAGACCCTGTATTGCTGCATTGATGATGGTTGTTTCGTTGACATTCTTGACTTGGCAGCGTACCTTAGCGAAGCGTTTGTAGTAGTCACGGAGCTTCTCCGATGGTTTCTGCTTGACGGCGAAGAGCTGCTCCGCGTCGACGCGCTCGACGTAGTTTCCTTGGAAGCTGTTGCAGAGGCGGTCGCGGATCTGCTCCCAGGCATAGATGGAGTTTGGCTTAATGGTGAAAACCCAAGAAAGCGCTACTCCCTACAACGCGAGGGGAAGTCCCTTCGCCTTCGTAGTGTCATCTCCGCCGGCGGCTTCGATAGCGGTATACGCGCACGAACTTCCGAGGGTCCGTGTCGCCTTTGTACGGGTCGATGGCACTAGGGAACTTGAAGTCCTTCGGCCACGCCGCCTGCTGCAAACCTGCAGAAAGCGGAGACTCCGGGTCCACGCGTCGCCGCGGGTTGCGGATGGATGCAGGGGCACCGCGGCTATCTGCCCTTTCTGGCGCAGCCTCCAATACGGCCACCGGGGGTCTGTCGACTCCGAGCCTCTCGCATATCCTGCACGGCCCCACGAAGATCCGCCAGCTCTCCTCGGAGCATGCCGAGGGCCATCAGCAGGGCGTTGGCGGCAGTCACGACCTGCGCTCCTAGGCTGCCTGCTATGGTGGCGTGGTGGACTCCGAGGTCGATGACGGGATCGGACGTCGCGGCGGTGGTGGTGGGGTCGAGCGTCGCGGTGGTGGTGGTGGGGTCGAGCATCGCAGCGGTGGTGGCGGGGTCGAGCGTCGCGTCGTGAACACCAGTGTTGACGACCGTCACGCCTGCATCGCTACCCATGCCTGCGGCTGCCAACGCCGAAGCCCTGGTATTGACGCGAGATTTTGCCGCTCCCACCTTTTTCTTCTTCATCGCCAACGATAAAGCTTTCTTTGGTGCCATCCTTCTTCGGAACTGGAGGCTTGCTCTTGTCCTCCCCACGGACGGCGCCAACTGTTGTGGTTACAGACCAAACAGAGAGAGAGAGAGAGAGAGTATGGTAGTGGAGAGTTAGGTGAGCAATGTCTTAGGGTTTCTCCCCATGGCCTGTGTTGTATATATATATCCATATGGGGAGTGCTTTTACAATTATACCCTTACAACCGAGTACTCCCCTCAGGGGTACTTATGTCATTACACATGTCCCATTTTGGGCCTTACATTCCTCTACCAGGCCTGCTGGGCTTAGGTGGGGGCCACCCCTACAACAAGAAGCATCATCGAATGTTATGCAACCGAAAAGGTCAGTGAGTTCTGCGTTGGTTACATGGCTCAAGTCGAACTAATAGGTGTGCCTCTATCGCATTACGAAGGGAGGCTAGAGGGTATCGGGACCATTGAAAGGAAAGGAATAACTCTCGATCTGGATACGTACACTCAAGCCCATTTCATGCTCTTAGAAGACATGATTGAAGTGTTCCCGTATATTGAACAGAACAAGGACATGCTACGCGAAGAGAATCTAGGCCGGTTAGAGGTTGGATCATAAGACAACACAACCATTGGTTCAACGAATGGTTGAAGGCGCGATTCACTAGGAGGTCGTCATGTGAAATGCTGTATGGTTGGCAAAAGGGCCAAAATTTACAATTGTGATATGGCAAGCATATGAGATTAATAGGTACACATTTTATACAACAGATCAATATAGAAAAACAACACAGTCCAGAACTCAGGTGTTCGCATAAATGTATTTCGTGAGCAGTTCAGTACCATTGGCTCAAGCTCCTACTACGGGATTGTAGAGGAGATTTAGGAGCTGGATTACGTAATTTTTAAGATCCCTCTCTTTTGGTGCCATTGAGTCCAACTCCCACAAGGTATAAAGGTCGATAATTACGGTGTCACTACTATGTACCTCGAACATGTAGGGTACAAAGATGAATTATTTGTACTCGTGAGGCAAGTTGTTCAAATTTTTTTTGTAACCAACCCAACAAATAAGAAGTGTCATGTAGTTCTTCATGGAAAAAAAGCATTGTCAGAGTTGAGAATGTTGTGGATGAAAAAGAGTACAATTAATTTGATGAGTTATCTCCATTCAAAGATGGCATCAGGCTTGAACAAGAACCAAGTGATGAAGCAAACTATATACGTGTGGATCATGGTGAAGGGCTTTATTTAAAAGGAAAATAGCCAAGTGGAATGATCCCACACGGTGAACACCTATTTGGAAATTATTCCAATATAATTAAGAAACTCAGCATGTAACTAAGAAATTATTCTATTGTAATTGATTCAATAATTTAGAAATAATTACATCTACGACTGTATCTGCTTACTCATTTTCAGAGGGTATGGCTAGCATTTCCTGAGGCTAGCCAAAAAACCTGTTATGTTGTGTATGGAAGGAACTATCACAGGCGGTTTAGTGGCACAACCCATTTGTGATATGCTACAACATCACAGATGGTTTTTATAACAGAACCGTTTGTGATAAGCTACAGCATCACAGACGGTTCCATAATAGAACCATCTGTGATATGATACCACATCATAGACAGTTATTTAATAGAACCGTCTGTGATAGTTCTTCTATAAGTAGGGCCCCTGTATGGTTTGCACTCTTACTCCTCACTCGTGCACCCCTCCGTCTCCTCATTCCCCCCCCCCCACCACTGTCACTAGAGAACTTGACGTCTCCGTCCTCTCCTTCCTCACCTGACATGGTGGCCCCGTCGTCTCTCCTCCCAACACCCCCTCTCCTCCCTATCGCCTCTCCTCCCGAAGGTATGGATCCCAAATCCCACTTCTTTACCTTATGTGAGACACATTCGTCCATATCTGCTAATGCATGTTTATGAGTTCTCTCCTCCTCGTCGCCTCTCATCCCAAAGGTTTGGATCCCAATTCCTACTTTTTACCTCATGTGTGTTACATCCGTCCATATCTGTTAGTGTCTTTTTTATGTGGAACCCAAAAAGGACAGGGGAACGGATGTGGGAGGGAAGGTGGGCCTACTTGTGTCGAGCTGGAAGTGGTAAGGTTGTTGGGAGTGATCTTAGTGTGGTCCTCCGCGGATGAAGACGTGGATGGTAGTCCCTTGTCGTTGCCGAAAATGTCGCCTTCATGTGGTCCTCACGGTCGGCCTTCTAGGTCCTCGGTGGTCCACTACGTTCTTGTCTCTCCTCCTTCGACTCTTCTCTTCTTACTTCTATGGGTGGGCTGCTGGTTCAAGCAAAAAAAAGGGTACAAAACACTGTGAGTCAGAGTAGTTATTGTACAAGAGGAACATTACATCACTACACACTTAAGCTTGAAAAGGCATGAAGCAAATTAATTTACTTCATGCCTTTTCAAGTCTAAGTGTACGGTGTTTTAATGTTCATCTTGTAGTTGTTGAGAAGTACATGTCCCCTCCTCTGACTCTCCTTTCCTTACTTCTATGGGTGGGCTACTGGTTTTGGTATGAGACTCTATGGCCTTCAACCAAGAGATGAAATAGTTAGGGAATGAATTTAGAGATAAATTGTTGAATGTTCTTATTTCTTGTAGCAATAATATATGTCACTGGATATTCTTATTTCTTGTAAGATCAACCATGTGCCAATGTTTATGCTCAAAACTCACTGTAATTAGTTTTTTCTTGTAAGAGAGATGACATCATCATCGTTGCCATCGATGTCGCCAAATGGGCCTGACACCCTGAAGACTGGGGTAACTAAATGTGGCGGAGGAGTATAAAAAATGCCAAAGGGCCCAATGAACATCACAGATGTCTCTCCGAATGGGCTCCCTCTACAACCGAAGAAAGCAGCGGTAGAATTCTGAACTACTTGCGAGATCATTGGAAGGCAATGGGTCCTCATCACCATAGCAAACTGGAAAACTTTGACAAAAGATAATAAAAATTAGCCGTGGATGAAAATTACAAACTTGTTCGAGATCCCTAAAGAAGTCCAGGGACTCGTGCGATGGTAGGCACTTCTCACGTTGGGAAAAGTGTGGAAGACCTTTAAGAGCATGCTTGTCACGCAGTACGTGACAATATTGCACGTCCTTCACGAGGTATCATTTATTGTCACTGGAAACATGGCAGGCCTTTATGCGGATGAAGATGACGATTAAATTTCAATAGCAAAGTACAGCGCACAAGGTTCTCTAGGCATAAAACACTCACCCCCAGAAACTCAGCACCACTGGGTACGCGGGTAAAATCCCACAATGGAGGATGCATGATGAGGGCGCAATCAGATCGGAGGCCTCCCTGCCATTTGCCAGGATCACAACTCCAAAAACTGGTTGAGAGCAAGGTTATCAAACACGTCTTTGAGCATCTCCTCTTTCAAAAACCCCGCAGACGAGGAAGTCTCCCAACACCTGGTAAGATATGTTAAACTACCTAGTTGTTAATAGGTCCATAACTTCATGGGGTTTAAAATAACATGATTGCCTCTTGCAGCAAACATTGACTACCAAATCTTCTGAACACTCCTACGAAGCAGTCAAGGAGAAGGATATACTATCCACGGCTTTCAGAAACAAGGAGCACCTAGGTTATATGTGAGGCCTGGGGCTTTACGTACCTTGGAGGCATGGGTTCATAAATGACTACGAGGGGTATAGGAGTAGGAAGAGATCCAAGGCCGAGCGCAACAAACAAATGAAACAGGAGCTTCGTGCACAACTTGAGTAACAGCTATCTGCCTCACTTTGAGAGAAGATAACTACCTCACTTCGAAGATAGATAGATTCATTAAGGAAAGAACTGAGAGAAGTCTGCAATTACTCGCAAGCCACCTCCGTTATTGTAGAACCCACTCCCCCTCAGCATCGAAGTAGCTACACGTCCATGCCACATTCTAAACATAGCAACACCCACTTACCTATCGATGACATCCGAGTAACGTAACTCTCTAGAATGCTACATAGATAGACTTGGTGAACGCCTTAGCTCATTGTGTATTGTTACATAGGAGCCCACGCTGTGCATCCTCAGAGTTAGGGTTGGCTCCATTCCCATTGAGGCTGGGCGGAGGATTGTTTTCCCATGCCTGCTAGGGATGCAGGTGCATGGTGCACAGCAAGGGACAGATTTTAAGAAGGTCCAGGTGGACATAATTAATGATGTTTTTAGGGCTGTCCCACTAGAGAAGCCCCCAACGAAGAGATCATGACACTAGGGAATACCATTCACACATTCGTCTAGTGGCCCAAGAGGGACATCTCTCTAGACTCTTCCATGCCGTGATCTCGACACAACCATGCCTATCAAAAAGAACCCTCTATAACTCCACCTGAAGCTTAGCTTCAGAAGGCCATCGCATCGGCTCACGTGGAGATGGCGCCAAAGATGTATCGCAAGTGAAATGCTAAGGCCCAACCGAAGAAGATTAAGGCCCCCACCAGGCCATAGAAGTACAAGCTTGGAGTGTCATTGGTCCCCGAGTCATAATTACCTAGTACATGTAGAGGTCCAACAGGAAGCCAAACCGGCAAAGTGCATTCACCGTGAAATACACGGAGGCACATTTTCTCAATGACTCAAGCTACTTTATCGCGACCTTCGAAGACTTATTCTTACTATTCAACCTCGACGAACTTGACGTCTCACTTCTACGATACTAGATACTCACTACTACAAAAAGAGGCTATACTGGACGGCTACATCACAGACGATTCATACGGAACCATCTGTGATTAAACTGTCACAGACGGTTTATACTTGCAACCGTCTGTGATATTTTCACAGACGGTTATTAACATGAATCGTCTGTGATAATTGAGACATCACAGACGCTTCGATTTAAGAACCGTCTGTGAACTTTTACAGACGGTTCTTAATACGAACCGTCTGTGATAATCTGGACAACACCGATAAGTGTACTGTACAATCAAGTTCTACATTCATGTAATACCGATAAATGTTATAACTCATTGCTTGCGTATAGATCCATGATCCAACATGTTTGCGATGGCGAGAACCGGTAGGTTTCCTTAACCCACACTTGGTCTCTGGGCAATCCATCAATGAAAACATATCCTTCATTGAAGAATATATAATGACGGGATTGCTTGCTCAGAGTGACAAGGACTATATCCTAGTACCCTTCAACCAGGAGTAAGTATTTCACTAGTTACCATACAATTTTAATTTGTACTTTATACGCAACATGAACTTAGAATCAATCACTATGGTGACATATATGACTAGGCCTCACTGGATTCTGATTGTGATTGTACCAAAATGGAGTAAGGTAATATATCTTGATTCCCTACTTAGGAGCAACCACAACTTCACCCCTGTGCAACAAGCAATTGACAGGTAAACTCATTTTCTCCATACATAACTCTATTGTAGCCTTCCCTTTGTTTGCAATGGCCGATGCTAACATTTGTGAATCATGTCTGTCATTCAGCGCTTACATTTCCCAAGGAGGAAGACAAAAGAAATCCAGCGCCACACTGCGACACAGGATGCGATTTCCGGTACTCGCTACAACACAACAATGCTATATCACACTTCGTAATAATGCCTCTAGAACTGACAATACCTAGGTATGTAATTCTATTTTTGCAGTGCCACCAGCAGCTACAGGGCAACGTATGTGGATTCTATGTTTGCCGCCATATGCAGAAAATCATGGCCACTAAGACGAATGATTCAAAGATTTGTCAACCTGTCAATAACTATTTTGTGATTATCAATATGTGTGTGTGTATGCTAATGACTTTAACACTCCTAGTGACAGGGCGTAGAATTCGACGAAAATGCATTCGATCTTGACAAACTCGCTGAAGTTCGAGGAAAACTCTCTGAATTCTTGATGGCGGAGGTCATTCACCCGAATGGAGAGTTTAACCCCGGCGCTAATGATTAAATGTTCAAATATTTGATTCAATGTTAATTCACTCAGTTGTGCTTAATCAAACAATGAATTCAATGTAACTTCATTCAGTTATTTAATTCATTTGTGAGATCTGTGTAATAATTATCGTGTACTATATATGTGAGTTGTTTGCTTGTTTTCAGATGGCATGGCTAGCATTTCCTGAGGCTAGCCGTAAAACAGAAAATAATTTAGCTATTCAAATAGCTACCACAGACTATTTGTAACATCAAACCGTTTGTGATATATGATATATCACAAACAATTTTTGGTATTAGCCGTCTGTGATATGTAAGATATCACAAACATCTATGTTTAAGAACCATCTGTGATATATAACATATCACATATGGTTTTTGGTATTAACCATTTGTGATATATAAGATATCACAAATGGATATATTTAAGAACTGTCTGTGATATTTGACATATCACAGACAATTTTTTGAAAAAAAAACGTCTGTGTTGTAAATTATCATAGATAGTTTGAGACCCATCTGTGATAACCACATATTATCACAGACACATAAAGTCAAATAGTTTAGAAATTATTTATGATGATTGTTTTGAGCTGTCTAGGATGACTGTTTTGCAATGTTGATTTCACAGGTGTTACAATCAAGGCCTGAATAAGCCAAACTCTAATTGGACTGTTTGAGTGCAAGGAAAGAACTTGCAAATTAATTGAGTTGTGTACTAGCTAGCTAGACATGACACTACATAGTTGGAACCAATCAATGATTTGCATGCGTGGATTGTACTTGTCTTTTCACCATGCAGCATCGTGGCGCCATTTAGAACAATCCCTCTCTCGCACGTTAAAAACATGCGTGATTGATTGCATCCTATGTAGTATGATCCAGTGCATGCACGCTTGGGATCGAGCTGGAATGATAGACTACATATCATTGGGATTGCAAGGCCAAGTTCTGTAAGAATTACTTGCTTGTCAATTAATGCAGCACTGTTTCATAAGTGTTGCGCAATATATTAACATTAGGGGAACTAAAATGAAAGTACACTTTGTCAAGTGAGCAGCAAAATAGGTTTTCATCGAATTATTACCTATAAATGTAGGCCAGATGGGGGTACAACTAGGTTTTCGTTCCATCATTTTTATTGAATCTTTTCAAGAAAAGGGACTTGAAAAGGTTCTGAAAAGGTGGGCAACAAGGAGTGTAGATACTACTGCATAAAGAAATAATAATGGTGGATATGTAGACCATGTGGTCCTACTTATCTTGGCAGTTAGGTTTGGGGTGTATGTATATATGGTCCTTCAATTTGCAGTACTGCTTGCACTTGTGCCCACATTGGTTGCAAGTTTGAAAAATAGGAAAAGGGGGTGGGTCTGTGGGTTTGGGGGTGGGGGCTGATTTGGAGGGATTTATATTTTTTTTGTAGTTATAGAAACTACGTACCTTTTTTTAGAAATCACTTAAACCTAGCTGATGCCAAAAGAAAATCAAACTTGTGACCTCCCGCGTATCTATCGTTCTTGATAAGGTTGAATGGCATGTTCAAGAGTATATAGGGTTTCTATGTGCAATGATTTAATTTATTATTAGACCTGTTAGAACAAAAACAGGAAATGTGGTAATTTTAGAAGAAATATCGGAAAAATTAAAATTCCTGACTTTTCAAGAATTTGGGTGGTATTTTTCTTTTTATTTCTGTTGAAAAATGGATGTGGCTTTGTGTAAATGAATTACGAGTAGATCCTAAACAGTTTGCAAGCTACAATGTTTGATAATTAAGTGCTCTAAAACTTATATTGAAAACATTACACATATTAGATACTTTTAACATTTGTTTGAAAATTTCTCTCGTCATTTATTTTGTGGTTAAATGGTTACACTCTTCCCCCTCCTATCCTACTCTCTCAAGGAGTCAAACCTAGCTCAAGCATTATGCACTCTTGCGAACCCACTACAAGGGTTATGCACTCTTACCCACCACAAGGAGCCTGTCGATCAACATCTTGCATCACTTTCCTAATGAAGTGGTGGAGGATAGGAACCAGGGGCTGATCCAAACCTTGGGCTAGGTCGACTGTAAACCGAGGCCCAAATATTTTAACAGTGCAACGTGTTTTATATAAGTCCAGAAAACCGCATTCATCAGTGGCCCAACCCAAGGATGAGGCACATGGCCCAGCTCCATAATCTTGCCCATCAGGCAGCCCATCAGTCTCTTCTCTAGCACTCAACGATTCAACGTCTCAACCTACTAGCATAGTCGCACTCGGGAAGGGGCCATCGCGTTGCCCCATCGCCCCTCAATAGCTTGCTCGACGCCGTGTGACTATAGAACACGCCACACCGCCATGCACTCGCCACGCGGCCACGCCCCAAGTCACGGCTCGTCAGCCAGGGCCCATGTCAGATGTTGGACACCGCCCACGGTGAACCAGCGCTAGCACTACTGCCTTTGCCTTCGGCCCTCTGCACCTCCGCCCTCCCATCCACGGCTCCACCCTTTGGCCTCCCTTGTCCCCAGGCGACAGGCGCCACACTATCACACAGCAACCAACTAGCCGAGCCAACCACAGTGCGCTCACATATGGTACTCTCTACTCTTCCTTCCTCTCCTCTTTTGATATGAAATCTGAATGACAAAATAAAATAAATGCCATGTGTTTTGCATTTTTTATTTAGGAATTAGGGATACAAAATGAAGAGTAGCAAGACATTGTCATCTTATTTTCTAATACAAACACAATCCAACTCCAACCAATCTTTTTCAGAAATGGTCATATCTCTACCATGCTACATTGTTTATATTTTGCCATATTTGTTTATTATATTTTCTATTGAAGCATTGAGGTAAAATTTTGTGTCAGTGATGTATTTATAGCTTATTTTTATTATACGATAGTGTGAGTATAAATTGACGTTAGTTTTAATATATTAGCCTATTAGATTTTAGGCTAAGGTATAATTAAATCCTAGATGTGCCACTGATAGGAACCCACTTGAGCTTTGAGAATAGCATCCTCCCTTCCATACTAATGTATGGCAAAATTCAGTCCCAGACTTCACCTCAAAACTAAGTTAGATCTTAGTAGGGTGCTTGAGTTTCAGAAGAGTTTCGTAGTAATTTCACATGAAACAGTATAACTCTCATCGAACCCTATATGGAATTCCTGTATTACAAACAATGCTTCAATACGAAAACTACCCACAAAACAGAACTAAATAATAAGTATTAAATCAGGAATGAAAAAACATGTAATTATGTGATCGCCACAAGCTCCACATAACACGAACCGCGCGCGGGGGGATGTGTGTGTGAGAGGAGAGACATTGCGGCCAACTAGCCAGCCGCATGATAGCTGTACGTGTGTTGGGTAGCAATCACCTCCACAGGACCCCATCCCCATCCTCCCCTAGATTCCTGCAGCTTTCCCCCTCTTTAAAAAAACATCAAATGGCGAGAGACTCTCCCTCTTTTTAAAAAAAAAAACTATTTCTTATTTTCTCTGTGTGATTCTCTCTCTAGCCAGCTCCTTCCTCCAATTCCCTCTTGTACTTTCCTGTCCCCCTCCCCTTCCAACAGCTTGCATGTTCCAAAATCCCCAGAGAAAAAAAGAGTATTTATATATCTACATACGTACCACAATTTTCAGTTTTCACCCTAAAGAAATTGTTTCTCACCAACTAACAAACCATAAGAACTCCATATAAATTGTCAGAGGTGGATCCAAATATTTTAGAACAGGTATTCAAAATTATAAAAATATTATTTAATAGAAAATACAAAGGTCCAAAATAACAGAATTAAAGTATAATTATTCATACTAGAGACAACATCTCAAATAATATAAAGAAATTTTAAAATAATGTAAAAAAATTACATATTAACTTGACGATTCTTCATGCCTAGGAAGCGAGATATAATGTCATCATCCTTAACTTGCAGAAAAATTCTCGCTCAAGAAATGTAATCAATCAATCATTCAAGAATTGCTCCTCCGTTTTATTTCTTAGATTATTCTTTACATAATTCATTGAAGAAAACACTCTGTCAACACTAGCTAGCTACCGGAAAAATTAGCACCAATTTGAGAAGCTTGTAAATAATTACATAATTGAGATTCCTCTTTGTTTGAACAAGTGCAATGAAAAACTCAAAAAGGTTATTCACTTTTGTAGACCTTTCATCTCTGTGTATATCAACAATGAAGTGTGCAAGTTGAAATAGAAAATGAAGGCATGACATGAAGCTCGCACTTCGGAAATACTTGGCATATAGGCTACTCAGACTTATGTGGAGAATATGGATTTCAATTCATAAGGCATAAGCACTAATTTAAAGATAACTAAGCCAAATCCACCACAGTTAAACAAGATCTAAGCACCAAAACAAAGAAGAAACTTATGCCAAATCCACCATATCCATCCAGTCATCCACGGATTCACCTGGCTCAGAAGTACAAACCCTAGGGGCCCACAACTAGATCTACCATCTATGCATCTAGATTTTAGAGCAATCGGAGATCGCGAGAGGAGGAGATGAAGGGATATGACCATATGCCATATGGGGCCATGGGGGTCGCTGGGTCGGAGAGAACGAACATGCTCTAGTGCCACAGGCCTGTAGTGCCCGCTCGGCCGACGGCCGCTCCAGCCTCTAGCGCTCTTGCGCAGCCTCCAGAAGACCAGAACAGGGGCACCCACCGCTGCCAGGTGCCAACTGAGAGATGGAGAGACAGTCAGATGCTAGGCGAAAAGAGGAGAGACTGAGTGAGATATGATCACAACTCACACAATGTCACGACAGTGAGCCTAGGCCAATATCGATGGGAGGGAGAAGTGGGCCAAAAGGATTAGGCGCCAATTTGGGCTGACTGGGTATGAACAGAACAAATTTGGTCAAACTACTAGTATACATATGTATTATACTTTGTATAAAGTGAATTTTGTGCTAAAAATTTTAGGTATTCAACTGAATACCTATGAATTATGGCGGGTCCGCCTATGTATATTGCCAAAATTCCGCATATATATCCTAAAAAAATCCACATATAGATAATGATCAGTTCATTACAACTCTTGTGCACCACATATATGAGATTTAGGGGCCTATTTAGAACGCACAAATTTCATAGGGAATAATTTATTTCCTATAGAAATGGGGGGATCCCTCTATGCTAGACAACGCCTAAGACTATAAAATGTTGCATGGTATAAAAAGAGTTTTCTTTTTTGCAAAACTCATTTGTAATTATCACTTTGAGATTTTTTTTAATGAGATGCATTAAACTAAGTGAGATGTCAAGTGAGTAGGGGAATAAACTAGCAAGAAGCTTCTTCGAAACGATCCTGCACCTTCTCCCCTCCACATGACGGCCAGCTTCTCCTCCCTCAGCCGCGCGCATGGGACATACACAAAAATACATTCAAGTGTAGGCGCCAACAACTACCAAAACGCTAACTGAACACATGCAAGCACACCTTTGGAAGGATCATGGCGGATTAGTTTTAGCTCCTCCGGATTAAGCAAAAGGTTATCAAGGATTTTAAAATTGCAGGTGCAATACTCACTTGGATAGTTTTAGGTTCTATTTGTGCCGGTTTTTTTAAAAAAAACCAAAGCCAAAAATAAAAATAAAAATAAAAAACATGGCCAAAGATTGGAATGACGTACTTTTCGCTGCTTTTCTATCGTAAATAATTTTTTTTACTGTATATACATTTCAAACAGAGTGTCTTTTTAAGGCGAAATCTACTAATCAATTGTAGTACACACTGTACTGACTTTATTTATATCAATCAAAATCACACGCGAGTTTCGCTCTCTCCGTATGGCTCTCTACAAGCTATTATTATTTATAAACTACATTTATAAACTATTATTTTTTATAAGCTATTATTTTTTATAAGCTATAATTATAAGCTATTAGGATATAAATGCATATACATTTATAAACTATTATTTTTATAAGCTATAATATGCACGAGCTCTTTATTTTGTTGGGCAAGTTAGCCGACGTTTGCAAATTGCGAGATATCTGTACCAAAGCAGATTTTTTTTTTCTTTGTGCTGAACTGCCGTGTAGTGAGCTGGCATGGGCGTCAGGAACAGGAGGAGCACGAGTTAGGAAGGGAGCAAGTACCGTTGGAACTTTCACTTCGCTGTATACAGTGGTAATGCTGAAATGGTAGTACAGCAGTAGTGGTGGTTCGGGACACGAGAGAGAACAACCGCAGGCGCAGCACACGTTGCAGCGATACGACTATTCCGTGGGGCCCATGCACCTTGTTTGTACTACCACATGTCAGATCGATCCACGGAGGAGGAGGAGGAGCGTACCCACTACCTTTTTCATCGTCGTCACCACCCCGGCACCCCGGCATGATGTGTTTAGCACTCGTGTTACCGACCAAACGATCACACGAAAAACAAGACACGAGAAGTAGTCCTTCTCTCTTTATCCGATGGATATGAGATCCATCGCAAATATAACGGCTCGGTTTTTTTTTACTTACAACTTTTAATTTATATTATAGTAACTAATTTTTAAATATATATATTTGTTAAAGTGAAAACTATAAATTAATTATTAAATTCATCTATATTAGCTAAAATCATACACAAATATTTCTCTATATGAACAGACAGAATTTAAAAATTTAAACTAAAAATAATATGCCACGGCCACAAAAAACTCACCCAATAAGCTGCACCTATGCCTCATAGGCTTTAATCACAAATAGACGCTATTTAGGTAAAGCGTCCATATGATCAAACTTAATAGATATCTAGGAAAAATAATCATGGTTTTACTCATTTTATGGTATCTAGGAAAAATAATCATGGTTTTACTGATTTTATGGGTGACTTTTTGACAATTTTGTAACTGGCCTATTACATCTGTATCCGTTGGTGTGTTATTTTCCACTATCTCAAGGTCCACATCACAGTAATTCTGTAACATATATTAGCTCAAATTAGAACTGTTCACATAAATGGTACTGTGACTATTTTTTTCAAATTTGGCATTTAAACATCTGTATTTGCAAATCTAACCCCTCCTTTGACCTACCGAGCTTGGCAGGTTGTCGACTAGCTGATTCAATTAGGTAGCGCATGATGTAATTAGTGTTAATCATATTTAATTAACATTAATTATTTTTAATTAGTACTAATCATATTTAATTAACACTAATTAGAGTTTTAATTAGCGCTAATCATCGGCAATCATTTGCTTCCGTAGAGGGGTTGCTCGGCAACAGGTGCCTATTGAGCTGCTATGGCTTGGCAGATGCTTGCCGAGCTACTATAACTTGGTAGGTTCACGGAATATGCTAGATTTATAAAAATGGGTGTTCCGATGCTAAATTTGAAAAAAAATATGGCTACAATACTATTTATATGAACAGTTCCTCCAATTACACGAGCATCCCCAAGAATCTTACCCTATAGCCATAACCATCAATATATTTCTACACCTGTTAGGGTTCACAATTTCGATGAAATTTCATCGAAAGTTTGCTTATATTGTTGCTTTCATTACCCTCCGAAGGAAAAAAAACGATTCAATCAAATTTTTGTTGAATCTGTCCTCATTTGAATTTTATCCAATTTTAGTTAAATTGTGTCAAAATTCAAATAATGTTTAAACATTTCGTTTGAATTTTTAAACGAAAGAACAAAATTCCATTCCATTCCATTCATCTCGCTGCCTCTGAAAGTTTTTGCAAAACCAAACTATTTTCCTTGAACCCAAACCCAGCTATTAGTAGATCATTGCTATGACATCATGTTAACTTGGCTATGTTCATGTTGCACAGCTTTAGTAGCTCATGCTTTAAATAATGTTATTTCTTTCAAATTTTACATGCCGACAGGCTCTATTAATTTCTCTATTATTTCTTCTTTATAAACAAAATATGTCTTATATTTCCATTTCCTCACACCCCCCCTCTCTCCCCCACACATTCAACATCTCTCTCTCTCTCATTGATATACTCCTCCCCCATGCTCCTGTTCCTCCTGCGCCTCCATTGATGAAGCCAATGGCCACCAATGGCGGCATGGCCTCCCCCTTCTTCCCGCCAAACTTCATCCTCCAAATGCAGCAACCCCTCCCTCACCACCACCCCCAGCAAGACCACCACGGCCATGGCCATAGCCACCACCACCCACTCGAGCACCACCTCCTCCCTCCCCCTTCTCCCGCCCAGCTCAACCCCTTCCTCCAAGACTTCGGCGGCGCGGGCTCCATGGCGCCGCCGCCAATGCTGGGGGGCGGCAAGCGCTCGCCGCCGCCGATGTACCCCGACGGCGACGACGACGCGAGCAACCACCACGAGCTAGCGGGGCATGCGGAGCCGCTGCAGGACGGGGCGGCGGCTTCGGACGACGAGGAGGGCTCCGTGGCGGGGTGCGGCGGGGCGGAGAAGAAGCGGCGGCTGAGCGTGGAGCAGGTACGGACGCTGGAGAAGAACTTCGAGCTCGGGAACAAGCTGGAGCCGGAGCGGAAGCTGCAGCTGGCGCGCGCGCTGGGGCTGCAGCCGCGGCAGGTGGCCATATGGTTCCAGAACCGCCGCGCCCGGTGGAAGACGAAGCAGCTCGAGAAGGACTACGACGCCCTCCGTCGCCAACTCGACGCCGCCCGCGCCGAGAACGACGCCCTCCTCGCCCACAACAACAAGCTCCAGGCCGAGGTATGTCGCTCCTCTCTCGCCAGGCACGCACGCGCGCATCTATCATAAACCTGCAAGATCTAGATCATCTCGATCGATCCTAGCTTCTTGGATCGTGATTAGTACGTAGCTAGCTCTGCATTCCAAGATTGGTTCTTGGAATTAATCTTGGTTGTTCTTGGTGCCAGCTTAATGATTGAGGTGGTGGTGAGGAATAGGATATATACTAGTTGGTGGATTGGAATAGGTTAGATACTAGTAACTAGCTAGTTGATGGTAGGATCTCTCTCTCTCTCTCCTCTGCATGATTAGCCATTCCATCTACCAATCTCCATCGATCTCACTCATGGCGCCCGTCTCTTTTTTGGCTTGTGCAGATCGTGGCGCTCAAGGGAGGAGGAGGGGGGAGGCAGGAGGCAGCGTCAGAGCTGATCAACCTCAACGTCAAGGAGACGGAGGGGTCGTGCAGCAACCGCAGCGAGAACAGCTCCGAGATCAACCTCGACGTCTCCAGGCCGGCGGCACCGGCCGCCGCCGCGGTTGAGAGCCCCATGAACCGCGGCGGCGCCATCCCGTTCTACGCCTCCGTCGGCCGCCCGGGCGCCAGCGTCGACATCGACCAGCTGCTGCACAGCCACTCGTCGTCCCCGGCGGTGGCGCCGCGGCCCAAGATGGAGCTCGGGAGCGGCAACGGCAACGCGGATACAGCCGCCACCGCCACCAACTTCGGCAGCCTGCTCTGCGGCGCCGTCGACGAGCCGCCGCCGTTCTGGCCGTGGGCCGACGGCCACCACCACTTCCATTGATCGTCCGCGTGCATGCATGCACATTAATTATGATCTTGCACAGTGGCTGTGCATTTCTTGGCATTGAGGCTGGAGGAGGTCACACTACAAGATGATGGATTGATTCTTGGACAAATTAAAATTGGGGGGTTAAATTTGTGTATGCATGATGATGGATGAGATAATTAAGGGCTATATATGTGAGGTGGTGATGAGGTGATATGATTAAATTTAAGGAGGTGGAAGAATAAGTCATGAGTGATTGGGCATGCTGGATCAATGTAGGTAGATTTTGGGATTTGAGTAGTAAGTGTTTTTCCTCCTTTTATTCTTTTTACCTTGATTATTATTTTTTGTTGTTTCACATGGACATTAAATTTGTGAGGCAGTGTGGTTAATTATTATGTATAGGATCATATTGTAGTATCAAGTAATCGTACTTAAATTAATCTTCTTTTCCATTTGTGTGGATCTACTGTGAAATTGAGATACATAATTAATAATATTTCTGCTCTAAGAATGGTTAAAGTAGCTTCTTTTTTCAGTGGATCGATCACTCTTGTGGATCAGAGCTAGCTCGATATGTTGTACTGTGGTGTGCGGTTGGTGTTTGGCATGTGGACCTCATCTTAGAGTCTACGAAACAGACAGCTTGTACAGACGGATTGTTCTGTTGTGGCCATCTAATTTTTTTAATTTCTTGTTATGAAATAAATCACTTTGGGCACTAATTAATCAGCAAGAGAAATCTAATAAATGTATCTGGTTCCTTTGCAAGCTAGATATTTCCCTAGTTAACACCATCTTGAGTTTTACTCTCTTTTTTTTTACAAATGATTGTGCTCCTAGTCGTAGATGAAGCACATCTCAGTTTAGAATTAATTGGTTACATTTAATTAAAACTTCTGAAGAAAAATAAACATGTTCTTGGTTGGTTAAATAGCGGAAGGGGATGTTGAGGCCTACAAAAACATGCTCATGTCGAGCGCATTGTTCACCTCTCATCTGCCACTGTCAACCGTACAACGGCCCTCCTCATCACCCATCTGGCTGCTACAGTTGATTAAACTGGACAGTGTTTCCTTTCAGTTAAAGTGCTCGTTGGTAACATAGTAACTGAAACTAAAATACATTTTTGTGAGGGTTAAACAGGAATAATTCTCCGCTGTGGTTTTGTCTAAGTCTACCCCAAATTCCCCATATGGGATATGTACATACGTAGCTGAACTTCTTGGACGGACACAATTGGGCTTGTTGTGCCTAGCAGGTTCGGGCTGACTTGACCATGTCCAACTTGACCCAACATCGGACCTGTTCTTTTTTTTATTGCGGCTTATGTTTTTAGGCTATTCGTGAGAGATTACAGAGTGAGAAAAACTCACGTGCGGTTTTGGCCAATATAAATAAAGTTGCTACAATATATGCTGCAAGTTCACACTATCTTGAAAATACACTCCGTTTGAAAGCTAACTACTATAGAAAAATCGAAAAACAACTTTTAGAAACTGAAAAGAAGATACCCATCTTAGGGCCTGTTCTTTTTGGTTGCGGCTTATGGCTGGAATTTTTGAATTTTAGTTGTTTGTGACAGAGATTACAGAGAGATACTCGCTTGTGATTTTGGTTGATACAGATGTTGGGCTTTTAACGTGTACTACAATTAACCTGAGAAAATACTCCGTTTGAAAGTTAGGTACTATAGTAAAAGTTAAAAGCCGTTTTTAAAAACCGTAAAGAACAGGGCCTTGCACTGTATTGTGGGCGGATACAATTTCCACATAGATGAACCATGCCGAGTCAAAGTTAAACCTAAGAAACGCCAGCCTATACCCACTACTTAGGGCTGGGCCTGAGTTAGCATATTTAGGCCCAGAAGCAAACCCATCCTAGCCCGGTCCAACCCGTTTTTTCACTGTAACATAAAAACATCTGATGTATCGGACCAGGCTGTCAGTAAAAGCTTCTGTACTAAAAAAAAAGTTGCGAACCTTTAGCACAGCATCAACATCAGCCATGGCGAAAGTCAGTCAACATGCAGTAGCCTTCTTATGTGTTCACCATATAACCACACAACACAACTCATGTACTCAAGCAATAGAGGAGGCTCCGAGCGTACTGATTTTTGTTTCTGACTTCGGCTATTAGAATCCAAAGCCAATACAAATATTTTAGATTCTGTAAGTTGCTTCTATAAATCATTGCTATGTATTAGCTATTACTTTGTGATTTTGTATGTTGTAACGTATTTTATATTTTATTATATTATAATTTCGTAAGTTGCATGGTAGCTTGAATGTTGTAATATCTTTCGTTGTACTGTCATGCGCTCTCTTTTTTTTTATATAATGCACTCATCGATTATTATTCATCAGCCATAGCTAAAAGATATTTTTATCAGCTACTCCTATTTATCAGTCACAATCAAAAGCCATTAGCAAAAACCAATTCGCATGAATCCTCAGATGCCTTCATCATCCTCATTGCTTGGATGCTGTGGACGGAAAGGTTTTAAAAACAACAGGAAAGTCACCAAATACTGGTTCTAATTTTTTGTTAGAAATTTGGTGTATGCCACTGCAAATTTTGACGGTTTATTTTATTTTGTAAAGAAACATCATGCAAATTTTCACGGTTTATTTTCTTTTGTAAAGAAACATCGTGGCAGACCGGCCGGGCCCATTCGATCAGTGTCAATGTATAGTTCTACACAGTGCTGTGCCTGGGCTGTGGCTCCGTCGTTGCTGGAAGTTCAGAACCATGTGTGCATTGTTGCCATGTGGCAGATATTTACCTACCTAACATAGTTTATGTATCCAACATATACAATCCTGGGTTTAAAGTTTTAATTGCTTTAACCCAAGTTAATTAATCCGATCCGACATGTTAGACCTAACAGAATAGTGCCTCTGTCCCCTAACTGTGTGGCAGGCTAAGCTTTGCGCAAATCCTAATCAACCAACCGCGCGCACATGCGAGCATACCAGCACCCCCCTCACATACTTGTAGTTAATTTACAGTCCGAATTACGTGCACGGACACCTACATTTGGCGCAAAGCATTGCATGCTCCTAACAGCTAATACACTAATTGCATCGGCTTGGTATTCGTGAAGTACAGCTCGAATAAAGCCTAAATGTCCGTTCATACTGACTGCAGCAGATGATTTTAGCTAAAAATAAATAAATAATAATTAAAAAAGTAGCTTTTTGAAGGATGATATAAACGATAGGAAAAATAAAAGGGAGATGTGTGCATAAGACGTGAGCGAAAAGAGTGCAATACGTGATGCATTTTTAACTCTCACCCTATTTTCAGAATAAAAAGAGTGAAAAACTCACTTTCAAAAACTATTTGTTTATATTGGCTTTTGAGCAGAAGCTAAAATAAACATTAGTTATGTACGTACTGGTCAGTGCACGGACGTATATACATTGCCGGCCTGTACACTGTAGTTGCACGTGGACGTGTACACTTAATGTACTGTGTAGTTGCTGCGGTCATACAAATTTTTACACTGCATTTTGCACGAGCGCTAAAGATTTTAACATTTGGACAAGCGGCGGAACTAAGAATAAAATATAGTTAAGACAGACTAAGCAAACAGTATTATCCAAAAGTAAAATAATTCATGATCAAACTATGTTACAATCTGCTAATAAAAGTATATGATATAAAATAAAAGTAACTACAATTCACATGTAAACATGTGTAGATAATGGTAGGATATTAAAAAATATAGTCCACAGTTGTAGAAGAGTTATAGAAGAAACAACCTATCAACTGTGAAAGGTAGATGGATAAATTGTGTCATAATTTAAAAAAATGGCACAAAAAATTTAACACAGCCAATGGCCCATTTCATTTCCAAGGACTCAGGAATTTCGACAAATACCTAGAGTGCAGCATTCAGATTATAGGGTCGAATTGTAGACCACGAATCTACGACAAACTAAACTGCCATTTATGCAAATGTGTGTCTGATGAAACCACTGGGCATATGCATCTTCTATACTCATTTGTCTCATTAAGCAATTACTGTTTAGCAGTTCACACTTAGGCTAAAAAAGCAGACTAGAAGCTAAGTACAGATGGGCTTTTATTTCCATCCTTCCTGTTAAGGGTAAATACTTTAATTTCTCATTCTAATGTAAAACAGTGTTCTAAGCATAGGAGATAACCACAAAACCATAAAAAAACCCAATTGACAAAATAGTTAACAGATACAGACTAGAAAACAAAGACAAGCACATCGTAAAATGAATCAACCAATGACTTGCTAATCCACACCCAAATAACTTACAAAACCCACTATGGCAATGATGGCATCCACCAATAAACCGGATATCCATCCCTATCGGCTCATGTTTAGAAATCACACAACCAAAGAATTTGAGTGACCGTGATAAGTGAAATCCAACACAGCAGTAATCATCCATATCCAGCATACACAAGTATCAACCAATCACCAATACTGCAGAAAAGGTTATCATAGACAGTTCAAAAATATCATTCCAGACGGTTTTGTGAGCTATCTGAGTTTATGGGTCAGTAATGACATAAGGTCATCACCAATGGTTTTTGAACCATCTGTGATACATATTATTATAGACGGCTATTAACTCATAACCGTCTGTGATAGTTGACTATCCTAAACGGTTTGTAGTAGAAACTGTCTGTGATATCTCATAAATCATAGACAGTTTCAACTACAAACCGTTTATGATAGTTGACTATTTCTGAAACTACAAACCTCATGTGATATTCTTTTGTATTCCTAAATCTATTTCTATTTGTTGGCTAGCCTCAAGAAATGCTAGCCATACCATCTGAAACAAGCAGAAACACAACAAGTATGTACACATCCAATTCACATTCATTTCAGAAACAAGAACATCCATTCCACAAATCAACTAACTCCAAAGAAATAAATTAACCATCCATGAACAAATACACACATGTACAATTAAGCTCAATCTTATTCCAATCAAATTCATTCTATATTGTGGAACTTCTTATCTTTGTTTATGATCCTAGACATCAAGAAGTATACACACTATCCTCGAATTTGTTAGAGCTCGGCTGTTGCAATGCAGTTGTAGCGATGGTTGCAACCTGTCGGTAGAAAAATCAATATCGTGCATACATATAAATAGATAAGTATGAAATAATCACTTCAAGATTAACAAACCTAAGGATCATTGGTCTTTACAGAATCAGGAAGTAGTTCCATATTGTGGCAAACATAGAATCCACAGGTGTTGCCTGGTGGTACTGTAAAAATAGAATTTGTTAGTTTGAGAGGCATTACTACGAAGTGTTATATAGAATTAATGTGTACTAGCAAATACTAGGAAATCTAGATCGTATCGCAGGGTGTTGATCCCTTCCTTGGATTTTTGTACAGGAGCAACATAATTGCGAACGACCTATGAGATTCTAAAAAGTTAGTCTTCATCATTGTGAAGGAATTAAGGAAAGATTACAATATAGTTATCTATGGAGAAAATGTGTTTATCTGTCGATTAATTGTCGGACAATGGTGAAGTTGGTTTTGGTCCTCTCTAGGGAATTAAGGTATATTACTCTGTTCCATTTTGGTATAATTACAATTAGAATCCAATAGAGCCTACACAGATATGTTGTCATGGTTATTAAATCTAAGTTCATGTTGCTTATAAAGTACAAATTAGTTGCTTATAAAGTACAATCAACAAGTATAGCCACTAGTGCAGTACTTACACCTGGTTGTAGGGTATAAGTATGAATTCCTTATTGCGGTAAGCCACCAATGCTGTCGTTATGTAACGCTCGACGAAGGATGCATCCTCCTTGATGATATGCATGGCGACCAAGTATTGGTCGAGGAAACCTACCGATGATTTCGTTAATCTGGCTTCAGTCACCATGTGTGTGTGTGTGTGTGTATATATATATAAGCAATGAGTTATATATGACATTTCGGTATTACATGAACATAGACTATGATTGTATGCACTTACGGTGTCCAACATCGAATGAGTGAGGTGTCGAGGGCATCGAGGTTGAAGAGAAAGAATAAGTTCTCAAAGATCACCACGAAGACACAGTTATGAATATCGTGCTGAAGATTATGTGGCCTAAACTTGACGGTGACACATGAACGCCGTTGTTCCTTTGGCTTATTGGCTTGTTCTGTGTATCATGCATGCAATCTCTAGCAAGCCAGTCCTAGGGTTTGGAGACGCTCTATTGTGACGACCAATGGCTCACCTAGCACGAATTTCTAGGCCAATGGCAAGTAGTGGATATCATCATCAGTCTTCTTTGCTTTACCCTTACCGCCTCGGTTGTTAGAGGTCGACTTCACGGTAGGTGACCGGCCATGAGATGTAGATGCATGTGATACACCGCACCCTTGCCACATCGGTGCAAGTAGCTCCGGTGGACTTGTCACTGGTGTAGGTAGCCCCTGTGGATTAAGCACTGGTGCAGGAGCCTCCAGGTAGATGTCCCTCTTGGGCTACTGGATTAATATTTCAATGGCTTGCCTTAGAGTTATGACCTCATTGTTTAGGGGCATCTGCAGTGGAACAACATCAAAATTGGTATAAATACCATCCACATTCACTTTTGTGAAACCTAGCTCTAGAGTTATACCGTGCACCAAGGTCCCGGCACCGGATGGATACGCCTGGCTCCAGGTAGTGTACAGGGCAACAGAGGCATATCTCACTTGGAGCTTGCACTTCGTAAACACCTACATAATGATACAAAATTAACAGGCCTATCAATGGATTGAGCATTCCAGATATAATAATTATTACCAGAATGTCATCGGTAGGAAATCTGTGGTTGTTTTCTGAGTTATGGTTGGACGCGCAGCTACTCCGATGGTTGGGGGTTGGCTAGCATAGGAGCGGTGGCGACTTCTGACCAATTTTACTTATACCTTTGCATGTCATCTCTGATGGCATCAGTGATCTCCTCTCTTAGAGATGCCTTAATCTCCTCTCGTAGCCGTGCCTCGTGCTCGGCTTTGGCTCTCTTCCTACTCTGGTATGCTTCGGAGTCCTTTGAGAAATCATGTTTGCAAGGAACATAAAGACCTAGTCCTCTTGTGCGACCCGGGTGCTCCTTGTTTCCCAGGGTCGCGAAGAATATATCTCTTTCCTTGACTGCTTGGAATGAGTCTTGGGAATATTCTACACTCAGCACTTCCTGCAAGAGGCCGACATGTCATTTCATTTCCTATGAAGTTATGGAGTAATTAAAAACTAGGTAGTTCGATTTCTTACCAAGTCGTGTGACACTTCCTCATCTACGGGGTTTCGAAAGGAGATGGCCCCCAGCGACATGGTAGATGACCTCACTTTTATCCAGTTTCGGGTGTGCTCATCAGGGATCCTAGGAAATGAAGGGGAGGCCTCCCGCAAGATTGCCTACCTGTCCTCCTCCCTCCATTGAGGGATTTTACCCATATACCCAGCGGTGCTGAGTTTATGGGGGGTGTGTTTTTTACCTGGAGGGCCCTATGCACCACACTTTCACTCCTAAAATTATTTGTTATCTTCATCACCACAAACTCTTGCCATTGCAGTTCTGGGAATGGATACTTTTGGAAGGGCATTAGATCCTTCTCTATGTATTGCTTGATAAGCATGCATGCTCTTGAAAGCTAGCAATGCTTGTCTTCGCACGGAGGCCTAGTGTTCTTGCGGGATCTCGAACGAAATAAAAACTTCTGTCAACAACTCATTTTTCTGAACTTTAGTCATGTTCTTCCGTGAATCGAATGTGATCTCAATCTATTCTTGTGCAACTATTCTGACAATTCTCCGAAATGCAGACACTGCTTGGTGAGGATTGAGAGGGGTCCAGACGCATCGACATTCATGATGGTAAATCGGCCCTCAGGCCTTTTTGATAGTCCTCTTTTATGGCACTTGGATTTTTCAGAAGACGGTGCATCACACACATTCGGCGACGATGGTGAAGAATGAGCAAACGACATCTTCAAAAGATAATAGAAGTAAGCAATTCTTGAGCATTTTGACCATTTTGAAACAACAATTATTAGGAATTTTAAAACAACAATTGTTAGGACAACATCACACACTAAATCAAGACTATGTAGAGCATGAAAACAATTAAAACCGATAAGAAACTCATGTTTTAATGTGACTAGTTACATATCTGTGCGTTGCAACGGAACTCATTGAATGTATAGAGAATCATGCTATAGAAGAGCATTACTCTGATTGGTTAGAAAGTGAAAAATGATGAGAAGTTGAGGAAATAAAACGGTTGGAGGAGAATGGACATACAACTACCAACTCCTTTTATAATAGTAATGATTATCGCTCTCAGTTGTAGAGTTGCTCAAGATTCACTCTTGCCCTTCTCAATACTTTGTCTGTACTCTTCACAAATTGGAAATAATTACCACATTTTAGATTTTGAGCTCTAAAAAGTTTTCAACTGAACAATTCACAGAAAAGGTCCCAACTCACAAGGAGACTACTTACTGCTAGTTAACTGAGTAACAACATGAAAGAATGACCACAAAACTGAACTTTAACAGCTCTAGAGACTTGATCAGTATAGAAAAAGCATCCTTACTGAATCTCAAAAATAGCAATGATTCCTCTAATATTGAACTTTAACAACTCTAGAAACCTAATCAGTGTAGACAAAGCATGATCATAGAGCCAAGTTGAACAAACACAACCTGATAGTAAGTAACAAAGATGCCAGGGACCAAGAGGACAGTAGGATACAATACAATTATGGCTCAAAATTAAACTAATTAATCAATTCAAATTCTATCTTAGACAATTTCTTCATTGAGAATTAAGCCCACTACACAAGCATCACTTTGTAACTTCTTCCAACCAGATATAGACACTGATAAACCACAAAATAGCTATCTAAAACAGATCAAGCAAAGTGTAAAGGATGAACTACCGGAATACTCACAACACCGATGGCAATCAAAACCACCAAGAAGAATTAGGGCAAGGCACACACTTAGCGCTAACCTAGAAAATCAAGCGCCTCGCTGTGTCGGGCTTGGGGGTGGCGGTGTGCTTGGCCAAGGAGGAGGGTGTCGGGCATGGGGGAGGAGGGCCACCAGAGTTGGGGGAGGCGGCATGCTCGGGGGAGGTGGAGGGCACCAGGCACGGGAGAGGAGGGCCACTAGAGTTAGGGGAGGCGACGACGGGCTCGGGGGAGGCAACGTTGGGCTAGGGAGAGGCAACGTGCTTGGGGGAGGAGGAGGGCCACCGAGTTAGGGGAGGCAACGATGGACTCAAGGGAGGTGGCGGAGTTAGAGTGGGAGCTGGGGGAGTTGCGTTAATACAGTGGGGGCAAACCCTATAGTGCAATATATATTTGGGAATAATCACACATGGTTCTTAACTAGAACTGTTTGTGGTATTTAACAACTTAGACAGTTCTTAATTACAACCATCTGTAATAAGCAAATATCATAGATAGTTTTACTTTAGACCTGTTTGTGAAAATTAAACATCACGGATGGTTTTACTTTAAAACCGTTTGTGATGTTCTGGGCAAACTCACATATATATGAACACGGTCTCATATACATTTATAAAAGCAAAATCACATATATATGACACAGTCTCATATACATAAATGCAAATTCACATATACATGCACACATTCTCACATACATAATTAATACAAATTCACATATATATCACACGTTCTCATATACATAAATGCATTCACTTCACATATATATGACTCATTCTCATATACATAAATGCAAATTCACATCTGTATCACACATTCTCATATACAAAAATGCAAATTCACATATATATCGCACATTCTTATATACATAAAAGCAAGTTCACATATATATCACATATTCATCTCATATAAATATATAAATGCAAATACAGAATATATGACACACAAATATTTCATTCATCATTCCACTTGCTTATTTCTTTTTAAAAATTAGCCCTTCATGATGATCGATACGTATGTAACTTGTTTCATCACGTTGTTCTTTCTCGACCCTTATACCGTTTTCGAAAGGAGGCAACTCATCAAATTGATATTAATTGTATTCTTCCTCGTCTACTACATTCTCATCTCAAACAATCCTTCTTTCGTGGTGCTTCTTATTTACCTGTTTGGTTACATAGAAAACTTGATCAACTTGGTTAGAGAGTATGAATGGTTCATCTTTGTATCCAACATGTTTGAAGTCCATGGTACTAACACCGTACTTGTCGACCTTCACTTGTTAGAGATAGACCCAATGGTACTGAAACAAGGGGATCTTGAAAAGCACGCAGTCAAACTTCCAAATCTCCTCTACGAACCCATAGTAGGAGTTTCTCAACCCATTGGTACTGAACGCATCGATGTGTGGTTAGTGCTCTTTACATCTTGAGCTTGTGTATAGAATATGTACCTATTTATGTCATATCTTTGCCATATTACAACTATAAATATTAGCCCTTTTGCCAACCATGTCAGTATATTACTTGACGAGCTCCTAACGAGTCGATCCTTCAACCATTGGTTGAACCGACTATTGTGTTGTCTCCTGATCCAAACATCTAGCCTTTCTGGATTCTGTTGCCACACCAAATCCTTGTGCTGGTCAATATATGGGGACATTTAAGTCATGTGTTGCAAGACCGTGTGTTAGACCATGTGGTGGTCATGGATTTATTGGTGATGAATAATTGACTTTTAGGTTACATTAAAATTTGCATTTTGAAAAGTTTCGGTCAACGCTCTTTTACAGAATGGAATTGGTAGACTACAGCCATGCTAGTACGAGCACCGTAGCAATACTACGGAAGAACGACCATGTTTGGTTTTGACCATGTGCAGAATTTCGACCATGTTAGATTTTGACCACATCAAGTTTTGACCATGTCATGTTTTGACCACGGTATTTCGACTATGGTATTTTGACCACATCAAGTTTTGACTAATACGTTTTGATCACGGCAAGTCGACCATGGCAAATTGACCACGAGCATCGACCATGTCACATCGACCCCGACACAACAACCTTACCTGGTCGATGATGGTTTGTTACAGTACTTTTCCATGGTCATAGCTATAGTCACTAGTTCATACTCGATGGTCGTAGACTTCACAGACTGCTATCATAGTCATAGACTTCGTAGTCTTGTTGTCATAGTCGTAGACTTCGTGGTCTGCTGTCACCGTCTTCAGTTTTTCAATCAGTTGTCGTAGACCTCGCAATTGGTAGTCGAAGGCTTTTGCGATCAGCAGTCATTGGCTTCATGGTCAGTACTTGTAAACTTCAATGTCGGTATGAGTATTTCAATCCTTGCGTTCTTCGAGTACTTCCTCAAGTACTTGTGTTAGGCCAACAAGATGACTGGCTAGTGCATGATGGTCAGGTGGTCATGGTACTCGGTAGTCGTTACTCAGTGGTTATGTGGTCGGTAGCGATGGTATTCCTGAGTGTTTTGTGTGGAGCAATGGTATTTTGTGAATACTTGTGGTTTTCGAGTACTCAATAAGCTAGCGGTCATAATGAGTAGTCTGAGGTTAATTTCTGGATAGCGATGGAATTGGTGGTCATGGAAGAACTAGTTGATGTTGGTGGATGGTTTGATTCTTCTCTATGTATAGACGAGGGTGAGTAATATGTATGTGTGTGCTGATGTGCAGGTGGAAAATATTTGTGGAGAATTGTGTCGGTGGAAAATATTTTTTAGTCTTTGCATGTGCAAGTTGGTGTGGAGGCGATCATGGTCGGTGAGGAGGAGGATCGGGACTAGGAGGGGAAAGTCTGAGGTCCAGGCGATCGAGGATGTTATGTGAGGTGGTCAGGCTCATGCTAGAGCATTTGGAGATCAAAGGTGGTGATGCATGAAGAAGATACAGGAGGTGCGGTACCGGAGGCTTTGACATATGATGAAGATACAGCAGGTGCTGTCCTAGAGGCTTCATCACGTGGTGAGGTTGAAAACGTTACGGAAAGAGTCTGTAACAAGAAGGTTTAGAGATATTGAAAAAACCTGTGTTAGGAAGGATTTCGGGTCCCTTGGTTTTCAGTAGAGATAAGGTTTTGAGTCCATGTTTGAGGTGAACACAGTTTGAACTTTAGCCTATAAAAGCAGGGATATGCTAAGGGCTAAGGTGTGGGTTTTTGGTAGGGCTTTTAGGGAGAAATCTTGTGGGTTTTTGTTAGGGTTTTCAGGGAGAAAGCTTGTGGTTTGAGCAGGGCTTTTGGGGTGAAAGCTTTTGACAGTTTTGAGAGGGCTTTCACCGAGAAGGCTTTTAGGGGTGCTTGTGAGGGAACTTTGTAAATTCATAAAATTCCAGCTACAAAAATAGTCTTGAGTCAATCTATTTCATGATTTGTTTGAAGTGTGCTATGATTGCTGGTGATTTGGATCATACAACTCGTTCAAAGCAAATAATACTGGAGCGTTTGAAAAGCTTCTTGATAGTTAGGAGACTCCAAAAGGTGGCGACAATCATTCACCCCTCTTTGGTTGCAGTATTATCCTACAAGTGGTATCAGAGCAGGTTGCGATGGAATCAGAGAGGTAAGTGAATCGTCCCACCATGTTAGATAGTACTGATTTTGCTTTTTGGAAGTATTGTATGCAATCTTATATTGAGACTCAAGGTAATGATGTTTGGTAAAAGGTTTCTTAACCTTATGTCGTTTCTACTAATGTTACTACCGAAAATAAAGCAGTTATCGATATAAATGCTCGTGCTCATGACTTGCTCTATCAAGGAATTTCTTGCAAAGAATTTGATCGTGTAGCTCATATTGCTTCTACTAACTTAATCTAGAAAACTCTTTGCGATTATCATGAAGGAACGACTAAGATTAAGAAAGTGCATAAGAATCTTTATCAAAAAGAGTACTCGGAATTTGCTATGAAACCGGGTGAATCTATGGATGATATTTTTACTTGTTTCAAGAAGATTTTGTGTAACCTACGTGGAGTTGGTGTTATTCCTACTGATAACAATAATGATACTAAGATTTTGGGGTCTTTAGGTTCAAATTGGTTGATGGTCATCACGACTATTAATCAAACCTTCGATTTAAATACTTTTACTATGGATGATCTATACTCTAGATTGAAAACCTATGTGTTGGACCGAAATGGCGACAGGGGGGGTGAATGTCGACCACTAAAAATTTGTCCCTCTCAAGTACCCACGATGAAACCTTCTTCAATAGCTATGAAGAAAAGCTATGAAGAAAAGTTCTCAAGAAGAATTCACTTAAAGTTACTCTTCTTCAATAGCCACAGGGCTATGAAGAAGGATCAAAGGCCTACTGGACACTGGAACACAAAGAAAACAAACATCCAAAACCAAAACACAAAACCCAGCTCGGGCGGTCTGACCGCTGGGTAATGGTCGGTCTGACCGCTGGGTAATGGCCGGTCTGACCGCTGGGTAATGGCCGGTCTGACCGCTGGGTAATAGCCGGTCTGACCGCCCCCAAAACGCCGGTCTGACCGCTCCCCTAGTTCCAGGCAGCCTGAGAGAAAACTGAAAAAACTGATTTTCAGGTAAAGTTTCAGATCTACAAAAAAACAAGGGAAACGATGGTTTCCTTCCATTCTTTTTGGTCCAAGGCAACACAACAACCAACTAAATATCAAGAGGACTTTGGGAAATAAGAAAACTCAACTCAAAAGCCCAAATTTCAGAAATGAACAAAAATATGAAAACTAACAGATGCTCCACCAAAATCCAAATTACTCCCTATTCTTTGATCCTTTGGTAATGAAATTTTGCAGATATGTTAGCAATAGCCACTGGACTCTACAAGCCAAATTTCAAGCCATCTCAAAGAGGGAAGAGAGATTTGAACCAAACCCTAGAACAACTTGAGAAACTGCAGAGAGGAGCACAAGAGAAACAAATTACTCAAGATTCATAAGGCCTTAGCACATGAGATTTTCCAATTAAGTTAGCAATAATCTGAGAGCATGCCAGCAAGAATCTCAGCCCATTTCCTCAAGGGAAACAAGAATTCATCAAAACCCTAGAGGAGGAAAATGAAGAACAGAGGATGCCAAATACTCAAATCTGGGATTAGACTTGATTTGCTCTTGGGAAAACTCTATCAAATAACCTTGAGGTACTATCCCATCACAGAGCAACCCATTTTTCCACTCCTCAGCAAGAATCAACAAGAAACGCAAAAACTCAAGAATCTCCCAGAGAAAGCAACGAAGGGAAAAACAACCAGAGAGCCTGGGACTCAATCAAACTCAACCAGATCCATCTCATATTGATAAAGAGGAAAGGAGATACATGATTGATACAAGAGGAATGATTATAAGATCCTCAACTCATCCTCTCCCTCTCCCTCAACATCAAGAACACACACACCCATACATGGTTGAGAGGGATGAACACACACAGAGCTCTCACATAGAGAACATCGAAGGAGACAACAGAACCTCTGCCCTCTCCAACAACTCTCCACTACCAAAACCTCACCAACTAAAGCCTAAAGCCAAAGCAAACCCCTAAAGCTCATTTTGACTAAAGGAAACCCTAAAAACCCTTGGAGTGCATGAGTGGGCATGCAGCCCCCAACATCTATTTATAGCGGGTCTCCAACCCGTTACGCCCGTTAAACCCGAACGGAGCCCGCTCCCGCTTTTGCAGCCTCGCGAAATTACCATTTTGCCCCTCCTGCACCTTCCGGGAAGCTTCCGAGCTCCTTGTCGTCCAAGCCTCGCAACCACATCGAATCTCCACCGTCTTCGACACATCCGACCGTTCTGACCTCGACACCGCCCGTGTCTAGTCCGGTCACCTCGTGTCTTGCCACGACTCCGCCTCGATGTCCTGCAGCCAACACAGACAAGAAACACATCAAATAGCACCGCTCGATACATTTAAGAATAAATGCATTAATGAAATAGCCCAAACCTGATAAGTCGACATAATATGCATCCTAACCACTTTGACCAGGTTTGACCAAGTCCGACCGAGCCCGATTGCACCATGCAACGTCAAGGACGGAACCAACCAAATCAAACTCGACTTTCCTAAACCGATGTCAATTACTCATCACACACGTGGGATGACCTCCACAAGGTCTCTCAATCTCCCCCTTGATGAGTATATTGACAAACCCCGAAAAAGCACAAAGTTGAGTTTGAAATGCAAGAAAGAAGTCAAGCATGGTCCAAAGGAAGGAAATGAAGCTAAATGACCGTGTCGACACAAGGAGCAAAAGAAAGAACAAGTTTTCCTCAAAGCTCCCGAAATGGCTTTTTCTACCACTATTCTCCCCTTTTGGCAATAAACACATCAACGATATAAGGAAGAGAACAAGTCATGGAAATGGATGAAATGGCTGAAATTTGATTATTCTAAGCATTTAGAGCCATGAGAATTATCCAAAATGACCATTAAGTATTACATCAAGCCATAACTCAATAGATTGCTATCTAGATCATGACAAGATATATATAAGCCAGCTAAACTAAGTAGATGACAATCTGAAATTTAGTGCAATTTGAGAGCATGTCAAGTCATCCATGATCAAACTCGAGCTAGAGGTATCCAAGGATGATGCAAACCATGTCAATAAGCTAAGCGGAACCAAGAAGCTAGTATTGAGTCATATTAGAGTGTTACAAGCTCAAGAGTGAAACATTTGTTTAAGTACTTGTAATCTTTGTAATTTTAGCAAATTGAGCACAAATGATAAGTTTTTCTTTAGAAATCTTATGATTGTTGCCAACCAGATTTTTGTTTTATCATGTGCTAGATCTCAAGCCTTATGCGACCACTCCAAGCAAGAAGCTTAAGGAGATGATCTTGGTCATCCAAAACTCCCCCTGAGTTCATGCCTTGTGCAATGGCAAGCCGTCTCATGAGAAAGAATTGGTGAGATCAGTTTTTTCACAAAAAAGAGATCTTTTTACTTTTTAACATGTTGTACTAACTCATGCTGCATCAAGAGACTACAATAGCTCAATCTAAGACTCAATAGAGATTCAACGCTCAACTCAGCCTATTTGACATGGCATGAATCATAAAAGGATAACTCGAGTAAGACTAGTCTCGAGAATTTTCATGACAAGTTTTAATTTAAGTTGAGCAATTTTAATTAACTCATCATGGCAAAAGCTAGTCTACACATGTGAAGTCATTATAAATCAAGCAAATAAGCACAAGTCATGGCAAGATGTAAAGCATTGTAACCATGTCATAAATGGATAATAATCAGGGCTCAATGTAGATATTTACAATGCAGAATGACATGTAAGAAATCCAGCTCCCCCTCAACATGTGATGCAACTTTTAGTTCAGATTGAGTTAAGTCAATATTAAGCTCCAGAAGCTCCCAAATGAACTCCCCCTGAACCAAAGCAATAAGCAAGAGAGTCTGGCAAAGAAAATCTGAAAGAGCAGTCCTTAAAGTATAGACAAGATATAGAGGATACTATGGCTTAGACTTACTCTCATCTACCCCATATGACTCGAGGACTATCAGCTGGTCTGCTAACAACCTAGGGAGCAAACACGTACCCTGTCTACCCGAGGGTGGCCCATCCCTCGCTAGAACCCACAAGAAGTGAGTAAGCTCAACCTAGAGAGAAGAGAGACAGCTAACAAGCAGCATCCTAGAGTCACAAGATAAGAGTAAGAAGTCTAAACGCTAGACAAAACGACCACTCTAACCTATGCTAGAAGGACTATCCCGAATGCACCCAAAATGCAATGCAACAGAAAGGAGCAAGAGCATAATTAATATAATAAAGCAGAAAAACACAAAGCTCCCCCTCACAACAGTCCGTAAGGACAAACCACCCCAAGCTCTCCCCGCAGAGCTGAAAACCTAGAGCTATCCAATGGCTTGGTAAAGATATCAGCCAATTGGTGGTCACTCTCTACAAACTGGAGCACGATGTCACCCTTCTCTACATGGTCTCTAAGAAAGTGATAGCGAATATCAATATGCTTGGTCCGGGAGTGCTGCACTGGGTTCTTAGCAATGTTGATCGCAGAAGTGTTATCATAAAAGAGTGGAACACTGTCGATAACTAACACAAAGTCCCGCAGGGTCGAGACCATCCAAAGCACCTGGCTACAGCAACTGGCTGCAGCAACGTACTCAGCCTCTGCGGTGGACTGTGCAACACCGGACTGCTTCCTCGAAGACCAGGAAACGAGAGAAGTGCCAATGAACTGGCAGGTGCCCGAAGTGCTCTTCCTATCTATCCTACAGCCGGCAAAGTCTGCATCCGAGTAGGCTCTAAGGGAAAGACAGGAAGAGGAAGAGTACCAGATACCATAGTCAATGGTAGCTCGAAGGTACCGAAGAATGCGCTTCACCGCCTGGCGGTGAGATACGCGAGGAGAAGCCTGAAACCGAGCACAGAGATACACAACAAAGTGTATGTCCAATCTTGAGGCAGTGAGGTATAAGAGGGAGCCAATCATACTCCAATACTCCTTCTGATCAACTGGCTCGCCATCCTCATCTGGATCGAGTGAAACTGAGGTAGCCATAGGAGTGGATACTGGCTTGCCATCACACATATCGAAGCGCTTCAGGAGGTCTCGAGTGTACTTGCCCTGATGCAAGAAGGTACCCTCCTGAGTCTGCTTAATTTGGAAGCCAAGGAAGAAGCTCAACTCGCCCATCATGCTCATCTCAAACTCCGAGCTCATGACCTTAGAAAACTGGGAAACGAGAGCATGTGAAGAGCCGCCAAAGATGATGTCGTCCACATAAATCTGGACGAGCAGAAGATCAGTGTCATACCGGTGGATGAACAAGGTCTTGTCTACTTTACCCATCTCGAAACCATGACTCAACAGATAGGACTTAAGCCTCTCATACCAGGCTCTAGGGGCCTGCTTAAGTCCATACAATGCTTTGGAAAGCTTGAAGACATGGTTTGGGTATTTGGGGTTTTCGAAACCAGGAGGCTGTCTCACATAGACTTCTTCCTCAATGAAGCCATTTAGGAAGGCACTCTTGACGTCCATCTGGTAAAGCTTGAAACCCTTAGAAACTGCAAAGGCAAGCAGGATTCTAATGGCCTCAAGTCTAGCTACAGGGGCAAAGGTCTCCTCGAAATCCAGACCCTCAACCTGGGAGAACCCCTGAGCTACCAGTCTAGCCTTGTTTCAAATAACCACACCATCCTCACTCTGCTTGTTCTTGAACACCCACTTAGTCCCAATGATATTGTGACCTCGTGGGGGCTCAACAAGCGACCAGACCTTGTTTCTCTCGAAGTTCTCTAACTCCTCATGCATGGCATTGACCCAAGACTCGTCAGATAGAGCATGACAAATATCCTTGGGCACAAAGGAGGCAACAAAGGCAGAATGGAGACAGAATTGAGACATGCCAGATTTTGAACGAGTGACTCGCTCAAACAGGTCTCCAATAATCTGCTCAGAAGGATGGTCTTTTTGAATGTGTCTGGGAGGTCCAGGATGAGATGAAGAAGTGGCCTCTACCTCGTGAGCTGACGAGGTAGGAACAGAGCCACTAGCTCCAGAAGAAGCAGAAGGCATGGGCTGATCGCCTCGAGGTGCGGTGGAAGATGGCACCTCGGGTGGAGGATAAAGAACTGGATCGGGTAAACCACCCTCATCTCCATCGTCCTCATCATCCACAAAGATGGGCTCGCACTGCTCTAAAGAACCTGAGATGTCGGGCATAGTCCCTGGACTGGCCTCGTCAAAGGTCACCTCACAGGTCTCTACCATTTTACTAGACTCGCAGTTCCAAACCCGATAAGCCCGCGAAGAAGTCGAGTAACCCAGAAAGATACCTTCACAAGAACGTGACTCGAACTTGTCTAGGTTCCCGGATTTCAAAATAAAGCACTTGCAACCAAACACACGAAAATGAGACACACTGGGCTTTCGCCCATATCTGAACTCATAAGAAGTGCGGTGCAAGTGTGCCCTAAGAAAAACTCAATTTGAGACATGGCACGTGGTAGCTATAGCCTCAGCCCAAAACTTCCGCGGTGTAGAGTACTCATCGAGCATCGTCCTGGACATCTCGACCAAGGTACGGTTCTTCCTCTCCACGACGCCATTCTGCTGTGGAACGTGCGGAGAAGAGAACTGGTGCTCTACACCCGTCTCATCACAGAATCTCTCAAAGTAGGAATTCTTGAACTCCGTGCCATTGTCACTGCGGATCGCTCGTAAGGCACCTGGGAGCTCAACAGAAAGCCTACTGAAAAGACCTCGAAAATGTGTAAATGTCTCATCCTTCGAGGCTAAGAAAAACATCCAAGAATACCTCAAGAAGTCATCGACCACGACAAGAACATACCACTTTCCTCCTGCTGACTGCACTCAAGCTGGTCCAACTATGTCCATGTGGAGCAGCTGTCCCGGTGCATTGGTCATAGTCACTATGACCGGAGGGTGAGAAGCGGCAATCATCTTGCCATGCCGGCATGGAGCACAAACCAGATCTTTGACCATTTTGAGTTTCGGCAGACCACGAATGAGGTCGTGGCCGCTAACTCGGGTCAAATGGTCAAATCCAATATGACCAAGTCTCCTATGCCAGAAAGAAAGGTCACGGGACTCCGAAGCAACCAAACACCGGAGAGGATCACCAGAAGACTCAGAAAAATCAGCACGAAAGATCCTTCCGAAATGAGAAATCCCGCAAACCAAACTACCCGAAGAATCAAGAATTTTGCAAGCATTTTTCTTAAAACTCACCTCGAAACCGTCATCGGTAAGCTGAGAGACTGAAAGCAAATTATACTGCAGCTTACTAACCAAAGCGACATCTTTCAAAATGAAAGAATCATTCACGCGCACTGTACCTTTGGCGATGACGCGCCCAGATGAAGCGTCTCCGAAGGTGATCGTCTCATCACCTGGAGCACGGGCAAGGGAAGAAAATCAACGGGAATCTCCGGTCATGTGTCGTGAACACCCGGAGTCTACAAGCCAAACCTTTCCCTTCCCTGCCCGGCGAACCTGAGTCAACAAGAGAGTAAAGTCTCAGTACTGGGGTAAATCAAGAGTGATTTTGGCACCCAATACTGAGTAACACGTTGAGCAGATGAAGTAGTCAAACACGACTGACCTCTATCTACCCTACGCTCTCTGTCACTCAAAGTAGCAGACGGTCTACGGGTGTGTTTGGTTGAGCTGTGGCTTCTGAAAAAGCTGCTGTGGGCTGTGGAAAAGCTGCTGTAGGTTGTGGGCTGTGGAAAAGCTGTAAGCTGTTTGGTTCAAACAAGTATAAAACTTACCTCCTATCTCTATTTTCCTTGAAACAACTGTGAAACAGCTCTCTATTTTCACCATTTCAAAAAGCAGAAAGCCAAAAGACAAAAGCAGGGTCCAAAGTGCTTTCAAAACTGTACTATCCAAAAGTAGCTGCTTCTGAAAAAGCAGCTTCTGGTTTCCACCCCTTTGGTTGGCTTTTGGCTTTTTGAAAGCAAAAGCAGCTCCCAAAAGCTCAACCAAAGGCACCCTACGTGTAGACCAGAAGCTGTTGCTGGGTCCGACTGCTACGGGCGAGCGAGTCGGAGCACCGGTAACACGCTGATCACGCCGCGGGTAGCCATCTCGACGGGAAAAACGAGATCTACCCTCAGGACGGCGGAAGTCACGACCAAAGGGAGCATGAGGACGAAAACCAGAAAACTCGGAAAAACCAAGTCCTCGATGCTGCCCAACCCATCAGAAGAAACAAACCTAGACCTCGTGTTGGTCTTAGGTACACTCAAGGTCTGGGGCTGACCCTGAATACGCCTAAGAGACTCAACACGGTCTCTACGCGTGATCTTGGCGCGCCTAAAGCATCGATCGATCAGATGTCCATCCTTCTGACAGAAAGTGCAATGATACTTCACCTTCTGAGAGGTGGAAATAGCACGATGAGGCTTCGCCTTCTGAGAGGCCGAAGCTGCAGGTGGAATCACCTTGATGTCAGAAATCCCTTGGACAAAGCCCGCAGACTTAAATTGGACTTTCTCAGTCCTGGGCTCAGTCTCGATCACACCTGGTGCTATGGGTCTCAGCACGGCAGGTGGATGCTTCCTCATGTCCTCATAGAAATCATATCCTAGACCCTGATTAAATCTGCAGATCTTAGATTGGTCTAGAATAAGATTGAGCTTCTTCTTGCCTCCTACAAATCTCTCGAGAGTGTTCATAAGATACTGACACTCCTGAAAGAGAGAGGTGCAAGAAGTGCAGGGGGAAGAAGAGACAGTAGAAGGTAAGAAAGCAGAAGAAGAACCAACAGTTGAGGAAAGAATAGCTTGTGCACGCACAGCCGACTCTGAGGGGACAGTCCTACTACTAGCTGGTTGGTTCACGTCGCTAAGCGTCTTCACCTTACCCATGGGCTCCTCCTCCTCAGCAATCACATTACAAGCAGAAGGTGGCTTCTCTAGAAGGTCCTTAGTTAGCTTCACACATTTCTCATCCAATGCAATCAAATCAGATTTTAGTTTGTTACAATTAATGCATGGTGAGCTAACAGGGTCCTTAGAAGCATGTTGAGTCAATTTGGTAACAGATTCAAGCTCAACAGTCAATTTGGGACAATTAACACACGAAGCAATAGGCTCAAGAAGAAAAGCTTGTATTTCAGCAATTTTATGATCTGCCCATTTTAGGTTCATCTTCAGATTATTGCAATTTTCACAAGACTCAGGCAGATCCAGAAGCATGGTATAAAGACCTCTAACAGCGTTGTCCTTATCCTCACATGAGGTGCAAGCAACAGTCTCAACAGTAGTAGATGAAATAGAAGCAACCCTACTCATCTCTAGTTTAGCCAAGAGACTAATGTTCTCCACCTTAACAATATCAAGCTCAGAGGACAGACTATCATGCGAGGTCCTTAGTTTCTCCATGTCACCCAACAAAGCACAGCATGTATCACAATCATCACGGGAGGAAGTAGATGTAAGTGAAGTAAGCTCCGTGATAGTCTATCTACTTCCTTCTCTAACTCGGTACACCTAGCCCTAGCTCTAGCATGAAATCCACCTAGCTTAAGAAAAGCATGATTAAGCTGGTCGTAGGTGGGGGATACCTCGTCCGAGTCGGAGTACAGCTCGCTGTCGCTCAGTTCGACCTCAAGGGCCATGAAGCACATGCTAGAGAAGTCGTCACCGCCCTTGGGTTCTTGCTCGTCCGTTCCATCGTCGTCGCTCCACCCCTCCACCTCGCTGAGATCGAGGTCGTCGAAGGCGGTGAGGACGCGGTGGAAGAGCTTCTTGGCCTTCCCGAAGTCGTGGAACTTCTTCTTGCCTTGTGCGGGAACTGAGGGCTTCTTGTTGCGGTTCTTGTCGGTGTAGTCGTTCTTGCCCGAACCGCCGTAGTCACCTTTGCCCTTCCCCAGCTTGGGGCAGTTTGCCCGAATGTGGTTGGGGCCACCACACTCGAAGCAAATCACGGGTCCTCCTCTCTTTCCGTCCCTCCTCCTCTTGTAAGCATGAGAGAATCTCCGACCTAGGAGGGCTAACTGCTCATCCGCAAGCTGCTCTAACTGATCATCAGTTATGTCACAGAGAGCAGCAAGGCAGAAACCACAAAGAGAATCAGAAGAAGAACCGGAAGCCAAATTGGGATCGGTGACTAAGGCCATCGACTGCGACTTCGACTTGTGAGAGACAATGTCAATCTCGTGAGTCTTGAGGCGCGAGTACAGCGCATCAAGAGTCAAAGTCGAGAGGTTCGTGGTATCCTTGATGGTAGTCACCTTCATCTCCCAAACCCGAAGATCAAGTGCAGCGAGCATCTGTCGAGCGTTATCCGAGTCGGGGTATGTGAGACCGACCGCTCGGAGGTTGCTCAGAATCTTATGAAAACGCGCAAAGCACTCATCGAGGGACTCACCAGCGAGCATTTCAAACTTGTTGTAATCTCGCTTGAATTGGTCCTGTCGGACTGTCTTAATTTGGGTGGTGCCCTCATAGTAAGCACTGAGGGTCTCCCAAATGTCGAAAGCCGACGTGAGGTACGAAATGCGGTCAAACTCGCTACGACTCAAACCTTGGATGATTATGTTCCTTGCCTTTGCATTCGCCTCAACATCGGGCATATTCACCACATTGATGTTCTCATCGGCAGGAACAAGATAGCGAACCATAACCTTCCTCCAGATGGCATATCCTTGAGCCTGGATGTATGTCTCCATCCGGCTTTTTCAGAAAGGAAAATCAATGCCATCAAAGATCGGAGGCTTGGTTAAGTACTTGTCCGTCACCATGGCTCTAGAGACCGGTCAAGATCTATGGAAAAGAGCTAACCGGCTCTGATACCAACTGTTGGACCGAAATGGCGACAAGGGGGGTGAATGTCGACCACTAAAAATTCGTCCCCCTCAAGTACCCACGATGAAACCTTCTTCAATAGCTATGAAGAAAAGCTATGAAGAAAAGTTCTCAAGAAGAATTCACATAAAGGTACTCTTCTTCAATAGCCACAGGGCTATGAAGAAGGATCAAAGGCCTACTGGACACTGGAACACAAAGAAAACAAACATCCAAAACCAAAACACAAAACCCATCTCGGGCGGTCTGACCGCTGGGTAAAAGCCGGTCTGACCGCAGGGTAATAGCCGGTCTGACCGCTCACCTGGTTCCAGGCAGCCCGAGAGAAAACTGATTAAACTGATTTTCAGGTAAACTTTCAGATCTACAAAAAACAAGGGAAACGATGGTTTCCTTCCATTCTTTTTGGTCCAAGGCAACACAACAACCAACTAAATATCAAGAGGACTTTGGGAAATAAGAAAACTCAACTCAAAAGCCCAAATTTCAGAAATGAACAAAAATATGAAAACTAACAGATGCTCCACCAAAATCCAAATTACTCCCTATTCTTTGATCCTTTGGTAATGAAATTTTGCAGATATGTTAGCAATAGCCACTGGACTCTACAAGCCATCTCAAAGAGGGAAGAGAGATTTGAACCAAACCCTAGAACAACTTGAGAAACTGCAGAGAGGAGCACAAGAGAAACAAATTACTCAAGATTCATAAGGCCTTAGCACATGAGATTTTCCAATTAAGTTAGCAATAATCTGAGAGCATGCCAGCAAGAATCTCAGCCCATTTCCTCAAGGGAAACAAGAATTCATCAAAACCCTAGAGGAGGAAAATGAAGAACAGAGGATGCCAAATACTCAAATCTGGGATTAGACTTGATTTGCTCTTGGGAAAACTCTATCAAATAACCTTGAGGTACTATCCCATCACAGAGCAACCCATTTTTCCACTCCTCAGCAAGAATCAACAAGAAACGCAAAAACTCAAGAATCTCCCAGAGAAAGCAACGAAGGGAAAAACAACCAGAGAGCCTGGGACTCAATCAAACTCAACCAGATCCATCTCATATTGATAAAGAGGAAAGGAGATACATGATTGATACAAGAGGAATGATTACAAGATCCTCAACTCATCCTCTCCCTCTCCCTCAACATCAAGAACACACACACCCATACATGGTTGAGAGGGATGAACACACACAGAGCTCTCACATAGAGAACATCGAAGGAGACAACAGAACCTCTGCCCTCTCCAACAACTCTCCACTACCAAAACCTCACCAACTAAAGCCTAAAGCCAAAGCAAACCCCTAAAGCTCATTTTGACTAAAGGAAACCCTAAAAACCCTTGGAGTGCATGAGTGGGCATGCAGCCCCCAACATCTATTTATAGCGGGTCTCCAACCCGTTACGCCCGTTAAACCCGAACGGAGCCCGCTCCCGCTTTTGCAGCCTCGCGAAATTACCATTTTGCCCCTCCTGCACCTTCCGGGAAGCTTCCGAGCTCCTTGTCGTCCAAGCCTCGCAACCACATCGAATCTCCACCGTCTTCGACACATCCGACCGTTCTGACCTCGACACCGCCCGTGTCTAGTCCGGTCACCTCGTGTCTTGCCACGACTCCGCCTCGATGTCCTGCAGCCAACACAGACAAGAAACACATCAAATAGCACCGCTCGATACATTTAAGAATAAATGCATTAATGAAATAGCCCAAACCTGATAAGTCGACATAATATGCATCCTAACCACTTTGACCAGGTTTGACCAAGTCCGACCGAGCCCGATTGCACCATGCAACGTCAAGGACGGAACCAACCAAATCAAACTCGACTTTCCTAAACCGATGTCAATTACTCATCACACACGTGGGATGACCTCCACAAGGTCTCTCAATCTCCCCCTTGATGAGTATATTGACAAACCCCGAAAAAGCACAAAGTTGAGTTTGAAATGCAAGAAAGAAGTCAAGCATGGTCCAAAGGAAGGAAATGAAGCTAAATGACCGTGTCGACACAAGGAGCAAAAGAAAGAACAAGTTTTCCTCAAAGCTCCCGAAATGGCTTTTTCTACCACTATTCTCCCCTTTTGGCAATAAACACATCAACGATATAAGGAAGAGAACAAGTCATGGAAATGGATGAAATGGCTGAAATTTGATTATTCTAAGCATTTAGAGCCATGAGAATTATCCAAAATGACCATTAAGTATTACATCAAGCCATAACTCAATAGATTGCTATCTAGATCATGACAAGATATATATAAGCCAGCTAAACTAAGTAGATGACAATCTGAAATTTAGTGCAATTTGAGAGCATGTCAAGTCATCCATGATCAAACTCGAGCTAGAGGTATCCAAGGATGATGCAAACCATGTCAATAAGCTAAGCGGAACCAAGAAGCTAGTATTGAGTCATATTAGAGTGTTACAAGCTCAAGAGTGAAACATTTGTTTAAGTACTTGTAATCTTTGTAATTTTAGCAAATTGAGCACAAATGATAAGTTTTTCTTTAGAAATCTTATGATTGTTGCCAACCAGATTTTTGTTTTATCATGTGCTAGATCTCAAGCCTTATGCGACCACTCCAAGCAAGAAGCTTAAGGAGATGATCTTGGTCATCCAAAACTCCCCCTGAGTTCATGCCTTGTGCAATGGCAAGCCGTCTCATGAGAAAGAATTGGTGAGATCAGTTTTTTCACACAAAAGAGATCTTTTTACTTTTTAACATGTTGTACTAACTCATGCTGCATCAAGAGACTACAATAGCTCAATCTAAGACTCAATAGAGATTCAACGCTCAACTCAGCCTATTTGACATGGCATGAATCATAAAAGGATAACTCGAGTAAGACTAGTCTCGAGAATTTTCATGACAAGTTTTAATTTAAGTTGAGCAATTTTAATTAACTCATCATGGCAAAAGCTAGTCTACACATGTGAAGTCATTATAAATCAAGCAAATAAGCACAAGTCATGGCAAGATGTAAAACATTGTAACCATGTCATAAATGGATAATAATCAAGGTTGATGTGGTAAGACTGTCATACGATTAGCTTTAAGATGGTTTGATTAAGCTTGCTGTTGAATTGAAAAAGGCTAAAAAGAAATTGAAAGAAAAGAATATTGTGGTCGAAAGCTTGAATTCTGATATTAATAGACTTAGGGCATCTATTCCTAAAGATTACTTTAGTGAAACTTACCAAGTCTTACATTCTGAGTTGAAAACTGGTAGATCAGTTAATACAACTAACCTGGTTCAACTTAGAGATGCAACTGATAGATTTGACCAACTTAGACTGGTACATGATTCCTGTGATGGAAAACTTAAACTTGCTAATGATGAAATTGATAACCTTAGGTTTAATTCCTCTAGAACATGTTCTTAGTGTGATTTGCTGCAGGATAGACTTAACTCATCTTAGGAATCAATTCAACAAATGTTGTATTATGAAACACTCTCTTGCTCTAACTACCCTAAGATTAACACTGAGATAGAAGCCTTGACTAGATAACTTCATGATTTTGCTGAAAAAGTAAGATTGGCTTAGTCTAGTACTTTTAAGAATTTAGTAAATGAACCTGGTAAACGCACGACCTATCCTATGTTAGCTAAAGAAAATGAGTATCTTAAGGATACCTTAGAGAGATTTTCTTTTGGCAAGAAGAATTTAAATATGATCCTAGACAAGTCAAAAATAAGTGTGAAAATCATGGTCTAGGATTTAATTTTATTGAGCACGCTAAGAAGAATCCTCCTAAGGTTGTTAAGCTTCTTGAATCTGGAAAGTTTGAAGTAGAATTTGAACCAAAACAAATTGTCTTTAAATCTGCTGGTATTGCAAGGGAGTTCTTTGCCAAAGTGAGTACTGTGAAAGTGAAAGATACGACTTCTCATCAAGTCAAGTATCAGTATACTAATTGTGGTAGAGAAGGCCATTTGGTTCAATCCTGCTTTAGAAAAGCAAAGAAATAAAACAAGAATAGGATGAGGAAGAGTGTTCAACCAGTTGTTTCTCATGGTCAGACCAATGTGGTTGAACAAGATTTTCGACTAGTTGTTTCCCATGGTTGGACTAACTTCTTAAAAGACTTTTGATCAGCAGTCTCTACTCATTTAGACCGGTCAGGAGTCAGACCAGTCTTTCCTACTCGGTCAGTTGTTAGACTAGCTCTGCTGAGGTTAGACCACCCCATGGTCAACTGCCTCATCAAACGGGCTGGTAGAAATATCTCTAATGCTAATGCTTCACTTTAATCTTTCTCAGTGCATGCTTTTTCTCTTGTTCATTGAGTATCTCTGTATGGATACCTAAATCTTTATTGTCTAACCCTAGTATTAAGATATCGATGATTGTTTGTACTTTGTAGACTCGTCACAAGAGAAAGGAGAACATATGGTTGATTGACTCCGGTTGCTCTCGCCACATGATCAGAGATTCATGATGGTTCTCTTCCCTCACTCATACCCTAGTGATGAGATGATCACTTTTGAGGATAACTCTCAAGGACGAGTTCTTGCTAAAGATACTGTGTGCATCAACGACATGCTCATCTTAAAGGACATTGCTCTTGTCAGTAAATTGAGCTATAACTTGCTTTCAGTTTCACAGTTGGTAGACGATAATCTTGAGGTGAACTTTAAAAGGCATTCATGCTGTATTTTAGACATATCAGGTGATCTTGTATGCAAAATTAGTTGAGTTGGGCATTTGTTTAAGGGTGATTTTTCATATGTAGCATCTTCTGATCTTAGATATATTCTAAGAATTTGTTCTTCTGGCACCGTAGATTAGGTCATATTGGCTTTGATAATCTTACTAGACTTAGTCATATGAATCTAGTTAGAGGAATTTCTAGTCTCAAGATTGAAAAGCTTATGGATCTAATTTATTCACCCTGTTGACATGGTAAGATAGTCTCTTCATCACATTTCCCACTCACTCTTGTCATGACCGACTCCCCTGGTCAATTGTTACATATGGACACAATAGGTCCTTCTAGGGTTTAGTCTGTTGGAGATAAATGGTATGTTCTTGTTACTGTCGATTATTACTCTAGATAAATGGTATGTTCTTGTTACTATCGATTATTACTCTTTGGTGTATTTTATGATCTCTAAGAATGAAGCTTTCAATCACTTTCGAGAGCTAGCTCTTAGACTTGTTAATGAACATCCAGGAGCACTTACAGCAATTAGGAGTGATAATAGAACTGAATTCAAGAATACATCATTTGCTTCCTTTTATGCTAAAAATGGTTTAGACCATCAATATTCATTAGCTCGAGTACCTCAACAGAACAATGTAGTCGAACGCAAGAATAGAATCTTGGTTGAAATGGCTAGAACTGTGTCAGATGAACATGCTACTCCCAGGAAGTATTGGGTAGAAGCTATTTTGACTGCCTGTTATATTTCAAATAGAGTATTTTTGTGAGCGAAACTGCATAAGACCTCCTCTAAGCTTCGTTTTGACCAGTCTCCTTCTATTTCTCACTTGAGGGTGGTGGGATGTCGATGCTTCATTCTTAAACATGGAAATCTTGATAAATTTGAATCTAGATTCTCAGATGGCATCTTTCTTGGATATGTAGCTCACACTTGAGGTTATCATGTACTCAACTTAGAAACTAACAAAGTCGTTGAGACCTGTGAGGTCACTTTTGATGTGGCTAGTCTTGATACTAGACCCGACAATGCAAGTATACAGGTCTCTGACACACTCGAGGACATCTTCAATGACTCCGACAACGGCAACAGGGACTTCCCAAGTCACTCTATGACCACCTATATGGTCACACCTACGGCCATTCATGAGGTAGAGGTTACTATGACCACAACGACCTCAGTGACTACATCTACAACCACTCCTACAACTACTTCACAAGCTCCTCTACGTATTCAATGAAGCCATCCTCCTGAACAAGTGACCGGTGAGTTAAATGAGAAAGTTTCCACAGCAGGTATATCTTCAATGCTTCATATGACCATTCTACTTTTGTCTCCTCTTTTGAATCCCAAGATGTAAATCACACCTTATCTGGCAAGTCTTGGATTAATGTCATGCATGAGGAGTTAGAGAACTTTGAGTGCAATAAAGTCTGGATGTTAGTATCACCTCTTCATGGTCATAATGTAATTGGAACTAAATAGTTATATGGAGGAAGAAGTTTATGTTAGACAACAACATGGTATTGAGAATCCTAAGTTTCCAGATCATGTCTACAAATTGTCTAAAGCATTATATGGTCTAAAACAAGCACCTAGAGCATGGTATGATATGCTTAAATCTTATTCGCTAAAAAATGACTTTCAAATGGGCAAGGTAGATAAGACTTTGTTTTCTCTCAACCATGGCAATAATCTTTTACTCGTTCAGATTTATGTGGATGATATCATCTTTGATAGTTTCTCTAATGCTCTTGTTTTCAAGTTTTCAGATACTATGAGTAGAAAATTTGAGATAAACATGATGGGAGAGCTGACATTCTTCCTAGGCTTTTAGATCAAGCAATCAAAGTTGGGTACTTTTATTCATAAAACTAAGTACACCAAGGATCAACTTCATCGTTTTGATTGGGACCAATCAAACCAATTTCCACACCCATGGGGTCTACTGCTGTGTTGGATCCTAACGAAGATGGAGAGCCTGTTGATCTAAAGAAATACAAAAGTATAATTGGCTCACTTTCATATCTCACTAATTTGAGACCTAGATATACACTTTGCTATGTATTTATGTGCTTGCTTTGAGACTTCCCCACGTGCTTCACATCGTTAAGCGGTAAAATGAATTTTCAGGTATCCTCAGTCAACATTAGAATTTGGCTTATGTTACTCTTCTTCATCATGTCTTATCTTTAGAGCTTATTCAGATGTAAATTTTGGGGGTTGTCGAATTGATAGAAAGAGTACCTCTGGCACATGACACTTTTTAGGCACATCTCATGTTTCATGGCTTCTAGGAAACAGTTGTCTGTTGCACTTTCCACAGCTGAGGCCAAATATGTAGCTACTGCATCCGGTTGCTCTCAATTGCTTTGGATGATAGCTCCTCTTAAGAATTTTGGCTTAGAATTGGATGGTGTTCTACTTTTCTGTGATAACACTAATGTACTTAGTATGCTAAAGATCCTGTGCAACACTCAAGAACCAAACATATTGATATTGGTTATCATTTCCTTAGAGACCATGTAAAAAAGGGAGATGTTGTCTTGCATTTCATTGATTCGGGATCTCAAGTTGCCGATATTTTTACCAACCACTTGATTCTTGTCTTTTTGGTCGTTTGCGGAGTGAATTGGGTGTGTTACATCCTATGGGATTATTTTGAGAGGGAGCTTAGTGTTTAAATGGTTCAGAAGCTTTGTCTATTATACTTGTCAGATAATACATCAAGTCCAAGTCCTTCAAATCAAATAATTTGTAATAGTGTTACTCATATGCTATGTAGCATTGATCTTAATAGATCGTAATAAATGTGCTATACTTGACATAAAAAATGGGACATGGCAGAACACCTTGACTAGATTGGTTAGAGATATCACTCTGTGATGTTTATTTAAAAGAATTAATTTGATTGTGAGTCTTCCTTTAAATCTTTATTTTAAGGCTTGTATGTTTCATATTGCAATCTCTTTATGTTCACTCAAGTTGGCACGTTATAAAAATTTGAGAAAGGGAAAATTGAAAAGATGTATGGTTCAAACATGCCATGGTTAAACAAAAGAAAAAGGACAAAAAGAGCTTGAATAAAAAGAAGTATGCTTCAAGCATGCCACCATGTAAAAAATATATATTTGCTACAAAGATGGTATTATGAAAAGAAGTATGCTACAAGCATGCCACATGCCCATAAAAATGAGTGTGAAGCTATAGGTTGCTATGTGAGGTTGCTAGTTCGATCAGATTTGAAGCTTGCTTCATTTTTAGGCATATTCGTTTAGGTGTGATATCTCTTTGTAGTGTTTACAGATCGGTTTGGTTATGGTCATAATGCCTGTCATTAATTCAATTTGTTTAAATATGCTAAAGACCTATTTAGACTTGCTTTATGGTGTTATTCCTGCTAATGAAAATAATGCTACTAAGATTTTGAGTTCTTTAGGTTTAGAGTGGTTGATGATCATCATGACTATTAATCAAATCATCGATCATGATACTTTTACTATGGATGATCTGTACTCTTGATTTAAAACCTATGAGATAGAAGCTTTGCCATCTAAGATTGATAAATCTTCACATTAGCACTTGTAATTAACACATTGTAGGCTGCTTCATCTTGTTCTTTGCCTTGTATTTCCTTGTCTGCTTTGTCTTCTTTTTCAGAAGATTAGTTTGAGCAGCTTTCTGAAGAAGACTTGGTATTAATCTCCTCACGTGTGTACAAGGCATTCAACAATCTAAGGTTGAGAAAGCGAGGGGAGCTCCTGGTCCGATCAGATACTTCTGAGTGTCGTGAGCCAGGCTACATCAAGATAGATTGCCTCAACTCAAAGGAAAAGCAGTCAACAAAGACAGGACTTATCGTCATCGACCATCCAAGAGTAACACCAAGGGTGAATCTTTCTATTGCAAGGTTTTAGTAGCTATCGAGCACCTTGATCTGAGTGATGAGGATTTTGAGAGCTGCTATGATGACGATACATGATGCCAAAGGCAAGAAGAAGAGCACCGGTGACTTCATGGGCAGGTTGGCGTGGAGGCGATTATGGTTGGTGAGGAGGAGGATCGGGACTAGGAGGATGTCACGCGATGTGGTTGGGCTCATGCTAGAGCGTATAGAGATCAAACATAATGATGCATGGAGAAGATACGAAATGTTCGGTCCCAGAGGCTTCGACACATGATGATGATGCGTGATAAAGATACATGAGGTGCTGTTCTAGAGGCTTCGTCACATGGTGAGATTGGCAATGTTATGGAAATAGTCTGTAACAAGAAAGTTTAGAGATTTTGAAAAAAAAAACCGTGTTAGAAGGGGTTTCATGTCCCTTGGTTTTCAGTAGAGATAAGGTTTTGAGTCCATGTTTGAGGTGAACACGGTTTGAACTTTAGCCTATAAAAGCAGGGAGATGCTAAGGGCTAAGGTGTGGGTTTTTGGTAGGGCTTTCAGGGAGAAAGCTTGTGGGTTTTTGGTAGGGTTTTAGGGAGAAAGCTTGTGGGTTTTTTGTAGGGCTTTCCAGGAGAAAGCTTGTGGTTTTGAGCAGGGCTTTTGGGGTGAAAGCTTTTGACAATTTCGAGAGGGCTTTCATTGAGTAGGCTATTAGGGGTGCTTGTGAGGGCACTTTGTAAATCCATGAAATTCAAGCAACAAAGATAGTCTTGAATCAATGTAGTTCTTGACTTGTTTGAAGTGTGTTGTGATTGCTGGTGATTTGAATCTTGCAACTCGTTCATGGCAATTGATACTCGAGTGTTTGAAAAGCTTCTTCGATCATCAGGATACTCTGAAAGGCGGTGACAATCATTCACCCCCTCTGATTGCAGTATTTGATCCTACACTTTGAAATAGGTTTGAGCACATGCATCCATATCTGTAGTTATTGCTTTCCTTCTAATGGTCTCAATACCCTTAAGCCTCCTCTCATGGCGAGATCGAGGCATACCTATTGGTTCAACCCCATGTAATAGACACAGAACTTAAGGACCTCTTCGGTTGCATAACCTTTGACGATGCTACCCTCCGGCCGTGAACGATTGCGTACATAGGACTTGAGGATTCCCATGAACCTCTTGAATGAGTATATGCTACGTAGGAACACGGGCCCGTATATTTTTATCTCCCACGCAATGTGAACAATGAGATGGACCATGATATGGAAAAACGACAGAGAGAAATACATCTCAAGATGACATAGAGTCGTCATCACCTCGTCCTACAGAGCATCTAGTCATTCAGGATCAATGACCTTCTGTGTAATTATGTTAAAGAAATAACACAACCTCATGATTGTCTCTCATACCTTGATCGTCAAAATATTTTTAATTGCAATAGGGAGCATCTGTGTCATTAGCACATGATAATCATGAGACTTCATGCCAATTAACTTCAAATCTTCCATCAAAACAAGTTTCTTCATGTTGGCGGAGCAACCAGACGAAACTTTCACACCATGCGAGCACTAGCACAGTTCAGATCTCTCAGCCTTGGATAGAGTGTAACAAGTAGGGAGAAGGTAAATTCATCCTTTGTCGGTCAGACATGCATGCATTCTTTCTACTTCCATTCGCAATGGACAAAGAACCTCTTAGCTTTGCAGGTGATTTTGGGCAACTCATTTCCATCCGGAAGCATGTCCGCTAAAAGACCTAACAACGCCATGAAACTCTTGTTGGACCAACTGTTGCTTGTCGTCAATTTCAGTACTTGAAGCACAACTGGCAACCTCATGTACTTTGACTTGCAGCACGTGAACAAAGGTTTCTCCGAGTCCTCCATCAAGCCCCAGAATGATTAATAATTCTCATCACAGTTCTATTCTACATCGTGAAGCATTTGATCCAAATTGTTATCATAAAGCCTATCCAAATCAGAACCACAATTGACATCATCTAACGACATATCACTCATGATTTCGTTAGCGATGTCATTATTACTATCTTTCTGTGTAATCTCCTCCTCACCATGACTGGTCTAATGTGCAACCTTTTTTTAAACCCTTTCAAATCAAGTACGCTTCAATCTGCGCTCGGTTCCTAAATATCTTCAGATTCTCGCAGTCAATGCATGGACATTACATATACTCTACCCCTTATTCAACATATCCTCCTCGACAGCTCTTGTAAAAGCATACACGTCATTAATGTACTCTTCACTCACATGGTTCTCAGCACACATCCAGTTTCGATCCTACATTACGCATTTAACAATTTAGTATTTAATGTTGAATTAATTAATTAGTATATTAGATATATATGATCTAAAGCAGCTGTATGTCACAAGAATAATTAATTGAATTGAATTAAGTAGAAATAGACTATGAATTGGCTAAACCATAAACCATGCTAGATGTAAATAATCTTCTCTACATCAATCTAGCTAGATCTAAACTATTTTCAATTCTCCTTTCACCAAAAGCTATATCTAAAATATAATGCAATTAGAAACAAATTACTAACCATAGATAGTCAAGAACTTAATGGATCTACAATCACTCTTGCAAATCCGTAGTCTCCTTTCACCAAATGGGCTGAAAAGCCCACCTCCTCAAAGCAGTAAAGCTGTGAGAACATATCTGGCACTAAAGACAAATCTGTGAGGGTCAACGATCTGCAACTAATATAGTAAAATTATCACAGACGGTTTTTAATACAAACCGTCTGTGATGATTTAATTATCACAGATGGTTTGTATGAAGTATCATAAAATCGTCTATGATATTTGGTAATATCACAGACAGTTCAAAGAAAAAATCGTCTATGATATTTGGTAATATCACAGACAGTTATTGGTAATAACCATCAGTGATACTTCACTGATGGTTTTCACTATGAATCGTCTATGATATTACATCTTCACAGACGGTTTTTAGTACTGGCAGCAACACAGATGGTGTCTAAATCAAAATCGTATGTGATTGTATTTACTACTCACGGTTTTGGTTAACCATCTATAATGTAGCGTCCCGTATTAACCTTTTTGTAGTAGTACACCATAAGCATCACAAAGAAGAGGCATCTTTGAGAGCAAGAAAGCTCACTAGTGACAAGGAGGTTGCACTCCGCCGCCCCGGTGCTGTTGCGCATCGCCTTCTTCAGCATCATCGTCATAGCAGGCTGTAGCCCCCCAGCCACCGGCCATCGCCGCACCCTTGGCCACACTCCCCTGCTAGTGGCCGCCGCGTCGCGCCCATCGGCCGCTCTAGGCTTAGGTTAGGGTTCCACTCAGGTCTCACCCTCGTCGTCTCGAGCGCTTAACTGCCATCCGATCGGGGCCTTCACATATCAGGCGATTACCAATCGCTGCTTCCATTAGGGCGGGGGGCCGTACGCTTGGCAAATAGCTCCTGGGTCGCACTGCGTCAGTCACGTCTAGTCGCCAGCTCGCCACGAAGCCAGGCTGTGGTACCATGCTCGTGCAGACGTGCCGGTCGATGATGTTAGCTCTGAAGGAGGAGCAGGATTCTAACCGACGACGAAGGTCAGGTCGCCGCCCGACCTCGTCCAGAGGACGGGTCCGCCACTGATTCGGACAGTGACGTCCAGCATGCGCGGGCCCGAGCACACATGCTGGAAAAATGGCGTCCTGATGCATGTATGGACTGACCTTTCGGGCGAGGCCGGCCACTGATTCGGACAGTGACGTCTATCATGCGTGGGCCCGAGCACACATGCTGGAAAAATGTCGTCCTCATCCATGCATGGACCAAGTTGCAACTGACTGTTCGTAATGATTTTCGTGAAGACCAGTCACTGTTCGCGATAATTTCACGGAGAAAACGGAGGATTTCGAATGACGCGTGCATGTAGAGCTGGGGGGTGGGAGATGTCGTGTATGGATACTCGCACACTGGTTATTCGGCAAACTGGAGAGAGGGTAACGTAATGGCCACAGAAAATCAACTTCGATTTGGCTGTGCTAAGCATCACACACGAGCTGGTTTGTGCATAAATCTCCTATCATAGATGACACTAAGTTCGTGATCGTTGTGTGCTGTACTTGCTAAAGCTATGTAGTTACAAAAAAAACTCCTTGTTCGGCAAATTCTATATTCTAATACGTGGAACGCAACAATCTCTCGTTAGCAACACAGGTCAGAAAAACCAACAAGCCTAGGGAAACAACTTTTGGCTGAAATTTAGCAAATTTTGGTAAAATTCGCTTTTCTCGGCCCATTAAAAAAAAACCAAATTGACCAAAACTTTTGACTTGTTTAAACTTTTTTTCGGCACATTACAGCAACTCACCCACAGCCTGACAACTTAGACCTTTCTCCTTCATCTCTCCCCATCCAAACTTGATCCGGAGCCATGGGGCGGCGGGAGGGGTGGCCGACAGGTGGCTACGCAAGGGAGGCGAGCGGCTGCGCAGGAGAGAGGCAGCCGACCAGCGGCTACGCAGTGGAGAGGCGGCACAGAAGTGGGCTGCGAGCACGAGAGGGAGGGTAGCATCGGCAAGGAGAGGGAGGCAGTGGCCGCAAAGGACGTCAAGGCAAGGGAATTTTTTTTTGAGATTTCCTAATTTTTGAATATATTTGTATTTTTTGAATTTGAACTGTTTGTTTAAGTCACACAAGGCGGGATCGTATCTGCAATGATGATATACGTGATAGGGTGGGGTTAGCACCAATTGAAGAGAAACTTGTCCAACATCCATTGAGATGGTATGGACACTTCCAACGGAGGCCTCCTGAGGCACCGGTCCGTATTGGAATTTTAAGTTGTGCTGAAACCGTAAAAAGAGGTAGAGGTCGACCAAAACTGATATGAGAGAAAGTAGTTAAAAGAGACTTGAGATATTGAAATGTATCTAAAAAATTAGCTTTAGATAGGAGCGCATGGAAGTTAACGATCCACGTACCGGAATCATAAGAAAGTTTACGGGCAATGTTTTAGGCTCTCGGCTCAAATGGCAAGTTGTATGGTTTATGGTTTTTAGGGTTTTTGCATTGTAGGTTTTCAAGACTCTTGACTCTTTGACCTTGAGGAGGTTTAATTTCTAACCTATCTTAACTTATTTAGGACAAAAGGTTTTATTGTTGTTGTTATTGAATTGTTTGTTTAAATATTTCGACCGAAATTTGCCCAAAAATATCTGAAATTTTTGAAATTTCTAAAATTTTGTTTTTTCAAATGGTTTAGATCATTTTTTTCACCAAAATTGTTTTCCCAAAGCAAGCCAAACACCGAACAAATTTAAAATGAAAGAGCTTAGCTTAGTCCACGTTGATGCCAAACGGAACCTTATCTAACAGAGAAGGTGGCTGGGTACTTAAATAGTGATCCTTTTTTTTTTTAGAGAATTGATACTTTGCCCCACCTTTAGTCACCACCAGTTCATTTGCTCCATAGTTAGTTTCAATTGTTGATTTGCCCTATCTTTCAATCTATACTTGATGATTTGCTCTCTTTAGTTTTTCAGCTCATTTTCTATTGTTGCAAGCCTAATTAACCATGTGAAATGATCAATTTGCCCCTTAGTACTATACCGAGCTGGAAGAAAGAACAGAAGCGCGAATGACCTACTAAAAGGAGAAAGCTCCTTGCTAAGAAGCGAACCTCCATATCAGAAACGCTCGTCAATCTCCATACCAGAATCTCATGGCTGCGTTTTCTTCCTTTACAAATAGATTACAAATAATCGCTTGCACGGCACTTGGCTCCTTCAAAATCAGCACAAACAAAAATTCATAATAATTGATGTTTCGTTTGATTCAAGATACCACAAGCAATGTTGTAGCTCATGCCGAATTAAAACCATACTATCAAAATTACGTTGGGATTTAGAAACAGCATTACTGCCTAAACCGATTTCATACAATGCTTCTGATGCTTGGTGAAGGAGACGGAGCTACACGAGGGCGGCTTGTGGGGGGAGGACAGGGAGGTGGCGCCAAGCCGGTTGCCGCGGCCGTGCAAGGCCCCACGCTCGCTCGGTTAGCTCCTCAACTGTCCCTGCCGTGTGGTGGAGGGGCGACGTGGAGGACCCACCAGCCTTGGGTGGCGAGGAGGAGAGGGAGGCGGCTGTCGTGGAGGAGCCAACGTTCTTAGGCGGCGAAGAGGGGATGGAGGCGACGCCACATGGTGGAGGGGCGACGGGTGGCTTGTGGGGGGAGGAGGATAGGGAGGCGGCGTCAAGCCAGTCGCTGCAGCCGCATAAGGCCGCCAGCTCGGTCAGCTCCTCAACCGTCACTGCCGCGCGGTGTAGGGCGATGTGGAGGAGCCGACGGCCTCGGGCAGTGAGGAGGAGAGGGGGGTGGCCTCGGGTGGTGAGGAGGAGAGGGAGGCGGCTGATGAGGAGTCGCCAGTAGTATTGGCTGGCAAGGAGGGGATGGAGGCAGCACCACGCGGTGGAGGACCGCAAGAACCCTAGCTCGGGCGAGTGGAGATGGAAGAGATGGAATGGGGAATCGATCGATCGGTTTAATGTCCAGGTCCAGCTTGGTATATCCCTAAGGGGCAGATTGGTCATTTTACAAGGTTAATTAAGCTTGCAACAATGAAAAATGAGCTGAAAATCCAAAGAGAACAAACCATTTAGTATAAATTGAAAGATGGGGTAAATATCAATTGAAACTATGAAGTAAATGAGCTAGTGGCAACCAAAGAAAGGGCAAATAATTAATTTTTCTCTTTTTTTGTGCGAGGAGTAGTTAAGCAAATAAATAACCAAGTGATCAAATGATCGATCGAGCACGTGCTTGCGATGGCAGCCAAAAGTTAGCTCATAAATCAAGTGATGAAATCCGCACGACGAGTTCTTAATTAATCGATCACCATTTTTAAGGCATGTAGGAGAAGGCAGATATGCTCCCTGACATGCAAGAGGGAAATAAGAGATTTCTCAAGGCATGTGCTGCCAACTATTCACACATATTCTTCAATGTTTCTCTCCACATTTAATTTCAGTGTTGATTAATTATGGTCATTGTTGTGTTAGTTAAATGGGAGCTCACAGGCATATGCCATGCACCTGGCATGTAGGGAGCTTATCTTAATACTTCGAGATAATTAGCTTACTCAAAGGTGGAAGAGAAGGACTCCAGTTTTTTAGTGCTTGTTTGGTCAGGCTCTTGCTGTCAATTTATTTGGAGAAGCTGAGCCGGCGAGCCAAACACTCCGCACTCCATTTGTTTTTACAGAATTGTTATATATCATGCATATGCCTTACCTGCATCACAATTTGTACGTTTGCCCACCTTTGTCTCCGTCTCTGGTCAAGCTCCTACCAGTTCATCTTCTCGAACAGCACGGTGGTGGCGAGTTAGGGCCCAGGTTTGCCGGATTAGGCTTCAGGGTTCATTAGGGTAGGTTATAGAGGGAGGCCAGGACAGTGAGAGGACCAGTGGTGGGCGGTGAGGCGGCGGTGCCGCCGGCCATGGGCCGTGGGTTTGAGGATGTTGGTGGGCAGTGGAGGTCGGTGAGGGCAACAAGAACCGACTAGCAATTAGGAGGCAGTGGGCGATGATCACGTCTTCGGTGGTGATGACGCTGGAGACGGGGAAGAGGGCGGTGACGGTGACATCAAGAGGTGCATATGCAGCTAAGGAAGAGGAGATGGGAATAGCGGCGTGGGAGGTGGCAGTGGCGGGGGAAGAGCTAGTTGGGGGTGAGGCGACGGTTGGGGAAGGGAACGTAGGAGGCGGCTAGGGCGAGATGGGACTTGGGAGAAGGCAACAAGGCAGCCTAGTGTTAGCTTCATTCTAATATGGGTTGGGTGGAGGTGGCTGATTGGTTGCCCAGAATTCAAATGATTTTTAGCCCAATATTCATGCAAATGATATGTAGTCATTCACTTGTTTTTAAAGCCGAAGTTGGATGTGTATTAGTATAGGAATGTTGGAGCTACCTTTGGGTAGTTTCACCGGCTCTTCCCTACAGAAACTAGCTTCTTCTGACAGTTTCTATTAAAGCTAACTTCTAGAGTTGGAGCTCGGCCAAAATAGTCCTTAAGCCCATTCTAAATAGCAATGCTTTCTGGTTTTAGAAGTCAAAAGCTATTTAAAACATTTTTTTTCTTAACGTAGCTTTTTATTTTTTCCTTTGCATTTCCGTGGAGATATAACGGTGTTTTTTTTCTTCATTTTATCTATTTTTCTTCATGTTCCTTTAATTGAATATATTAGAAAATGTAGCATCCGCTACAGTACAATTTCACCTAAAAGCCACAGCCAAAAATCGAAAGATATAACACTATAGAACATGGCCTTAGTACTACTATAGTTCGCAGCAACTATGTTTGAGAAGCCACTTTATTTGGAATCTGTTTTTTTTTCAACTGCTTTTAACTTTTATTTGTTCTTAATCATCGCTATTAGTTAGACTAATAAATTACAGCTAAAAGTATAAAAGAATAATCACTTGGAGGACCTTTAAGCTGGGAGAAAAGGTGAAGCCCCAAAATACAGTGAAGCACCTAAAGATGAGATCCAGCCAAAGTTTCCTGCACATCCTGTAGTCATGTGGATGCACACAGTGCTAGGCTGCTTCTGAGACGTGAAAACTGTCAATATTGTGCTGTCGGGTAATGATTTGTGCTGGAGAGTTTGCATGGTACATTCTTGTTGAATCTTGTGCGGTCTTTTTCTTAAAGGGAAGGGGCCCGAATGTTGGAGTATTTTTTAAACCAAAGCAAATGATTCGAGGAGGACTAGGTAGTAATTATGTATGTACAGAAGAGAATTAGTATGGCAGAGTAATCGAGGTAGATGCGTTAGTTCATTCTCGTGCGGCACGTGAGATTAAATTAAGCAACGGTGGAGATTGCAAGCATTACGAAACGTGCTTTGATTAAGGGTCTGTTTGGGAGAGCTCCATCAGCTCCAGATCCACGAAAAACAGCTTCACTCCACGAAATTTTTACCAAACGCTCCAGCTCCGCGAAATCTGGATCCACCAAAATCCTGGATCTGAGGGTCAGATCCATAGATTTCATGGAGCTCCTCAAGGGGCGCTCCACCGTGGAGTTGGGTGGTAATTACCCACCAATGCCACTGGTTACACACCCCATCCCACCAAAAGTGGTCATTCCCACCAAAACCTCAATTCGTGGATCTGGAGCTGCTGTACAAGCCAAACACTCCATGGTGGGATCTTAGATCCACGGTGGAGCTGCTGCTCCAGATCCACGTTTTCAGTGGTGGAGCTCTCCCAAACAGGCCCTAAGCGTCCTCGCTGCCGACGTGCGATTAAGAAAAAACCATGGTGAAAATCTTGCACGAAGGCCCAATTTCTAGCGCCCGATTCCTTGAATAATAAAAAGAAGTTGCTTGTAAAATTCTTGCCTTTCAAGCGTACATGATTAATTTATGGCGAACGATCACTGCATTAAACATTTAGATTCATACTGGCTTTCGGTGATGACGTTTAGCTATAGTTAATAAATAGTAGTGGCTGGTAAAATTAGTTTATAACAGATGGGGTGTTGGTATTGACTTTTAACGTTTTGCTAAGTGCATTATATAAAAAAAGAGAGCAAACGACGGTACAACACAACGCACTACAATATTCAAACCGTCATGCGACTTACGAAATAATGACATAATAAAAATACATAGTATATTATAACATGCGAAAGCGTAAAGTGGCTGATAGTAGTGGCTAATGAACAATTTTAGCTGATAGAAATAACTTTTAGAAACTAAAGTGTTTGAATTAACTTTAGTTTTTCTAAGTAGAAATCAGAAGGCAAAGCCAATACAAATTTCCTCTTAGAGTACCGGGAACAAACTTCATCTAGAGACATATGAACGAGTTCGGGTAACGCGCCTACAGATCAGCAGTGTTCCTAGTATGGGCCTGGGCATAGCTATGTGAAGTTCACTTGAGCTCTTGGGCTAGAAGGACGCCGTTAAAAACGGCCCAGATTAGCACGTCGTTGTCTGAAATAACGGAGGACGTTGTGCAAAAGAGGCAGGGAAAGACATGCCCAACCTAACCGTACTGACACACAGACAAGCGTTCTCCGCAAGGGCGGAATTGGACCCCCGACAAGGTTGGCTCTAGTCCGGGGCGTGAGAAAATGTGTAGTGTATAGCCCAGATATTTTCAGCCCAACCCAAGGTATTGTTAGTAATTTTCAGCCCAGGTAGCCCATATGTATTTCAGAATTCATCACTCAGCCGTCAACCTACAGTCACCGCGTGGCCCACGGCACGCGGCCCACCACAGCTCTGCGCGGCGCGGCCTAAGCCTTCACGCGCTGCCTGCGGCGCCGCTCGCTCAAAGCCTCAAAGCTTCTGAAAACCCTACCGCTCCAGCCGGGCGCCGATCCAGCGCCGCCGCGCCGCCACACCGCACCGCCAACGCCGCCTCGTCGCCTCCGCCATCTCAGATCTGCGCCGAGCCGCCGATCCAGCGCCGCCCCGCCGCGTCCTCCCGGCGCTGCCCGGCCCGCCCCGCCTCGTCGCGTCCGCCGTCTCCCCGCCTCCCGGCGCCGCCCGACCCGCCCCGCCTCGTCGCGTCCGCTGTCTCCCCGCCTCCCGGCGCCGCCCGCCCCGCCTCTCGCCCCGTCTCGGCGCCCCTAGTCCTTCTGTTCTCTGTTCATTTGATTCGCGCAGTAGAGATTTGGAAGTTTAGATTTTGGAGTTACTAGAGGTAGAGCATTACATTAGTATTAACTTAACTGGTATCTGTTATATTTGCTTCTAGAGTTCCGATTATTTCTCCTTTATTTTTACTTTTTTGTGTTTAGAAAAAAATCTTCATTCATGGAAGTCCTCGCTGCTTCTGTTTGTTTTACTTGTGTTTATCATGGCATTTAACAACCACATAGTGCAAACTGGAACATGAAATCTGAATTGTGGATCCTCCACGATCTCTTCAGCAATGATTGATAGCTTTTTGAATCCTGCAGGTTTAACTAATATTGGATCTTCCCACTGGTATTAGATCCTTGATCCTTCGGTATAGGAAGGATTGTATGAATTAGTTGAAGCTTATAGATAGAGAAAGCTGCTGATGTGAGATAGAGAAAGCTGATGTGTTACTTTTGTTCTTCCTCAACTTTGAAGATAAACTTCAAACATCACATTTACCTGAGATGGTTTTTGGAGAGAGCTTCTTGTCTCTTCAGCATGCTCAGACTAGCGCCAGATTGCATTTCAATGCGCTTGATGCTCTCAAGGCATGGAAACAGGAGGCATTGCCGCCTGTTGAAGTTCCTGCGGTAGCGAAATGGAAGTTCAGAAGGTTCTTCTATAACTGTACTTTATTACTTAATGCATGCTAGGAAGTGTTTCTGGTGAAAAATATTGGATTTGCTTGGCATCACCTTTGTATGAAAGCACTGTAATTTTTCTTAACAGTTTTAGGATTTGGTCAGAAGTACATACATAGTAATGAAACAAATTTAAGATGGTTCTATCTAGTTTTTATTGTGAGAAGTTGAATGGCACATTCTTTATTTTTTAAGATGTGTAGTCTTTGCCAAAATTGTTTTAGATAATATGCTTGTGATTTCTTTAGGACTTAGGAGGAACCCTTGTTGAATCATTTAACCAAACATTTCATATGCTGTGAGTTTATTAAGCAAAAAACTAGGAGCAGTTTCATCTAGTGGTCTTCTTGCAGCAAGCCTTCTGATCAAGTGATACTTGATTATGACTATACATTCACGACACCATACTGTGGGAGCGATGCTGTGGTTCCGAACTCAGAGTCTCAGACACTGTATGGACTCTAATCTACTCTATTAAGTATTAATGTCACCTGTTTTGTCTTTTTTTTGGTTCCTTAGTCCATTTACTTTTCTTACTAGTTGGTACCACATTCAGCTAAACATTTTTTTGTGGTATTTTTTTGTTGTTATATCGTGGTATAGGTACAAATTAACGTTAATTTTAGATTGTTAGAATTCAGTCCGGGATGTAGCTAAATTCTGATTCCACCACTGGTTCTCCGTCTTTCCATGCAGGCCAGGCCTCCCGAGTTGTGCCAGCGCCGCGGCGATTGTCTCATCTTGCGTTCTAGTTTGGTATTGACCGCTGCTAACGACGTGGCATCAAGTACCTGTTGGATTATGTGGGCCAACCCCATATAAAAGAATAATAACTAAAATCTCAAAGGCCCACTCATGCAAAGGAGGCATGCATGTGAACTTTAGTACCACATTGCTAGTTCTAGGAGAGGGAGACCAACTTAAAAGGAATGGTGCACTCCTAGCCACTTGAGGCATGTGTGGGAGAGAACTAGAGGATCACACGCGCGCGCTCGCTCGCCTCGCCTCGCCGGGCCGGGCCGGGCGGGGCGGGGCGGGGGGCGCGGGCGCACGGCACCTGCGTGAATGGTCCGCCAAAATCGGCGCCAGGTGCTTGCGCAGACGCGGCTTCCTTTTGCAGTTTTATTTTGCTGTTTTGCGTGGTGGTGAATCCGGATCGGTTACGCGGCGTGACTAATCCGTTTCGGTTACGAGTTATGGAGAACGTGCAGGCGTCTTGATCACGCGTCCTGATTCCTCTATAAATACCGAGTCGCCGCCTCCATACAGAAGACGCGAAAATCAATCTAGGGTTTTGCCTCCTCCTTTGTGCTGCGCCGTCCCACGTAATCTACTCCGTCCCGTCCGCCGGCGTGCACCGTCGTTCGGGAGAGCAGGTCTCCGGAACCGTCGCCTTCGAAGTCCTGCACCGGGAGAGGGCGAATAAGGTTTTTGGGAAGCGCTCTACGCGACTGCTTGCTGTAGCTCTGGCTCGTCTTCCTCGTCGTTCGGCTTCGGCGAGTCGTCGTCGACTCCGTGTCATCCGCACCGTACCAGCATCGTCAACATCAATAAACCAACCAGAACAGAACCGTCGGTACGTAACAATCATGTTCTCCGTATTAGATCTATTCATGTATAGTTTTCTGGTTTACATGTCTAGATCTTTTATACCAGTGATGGTTCTGTTATATTGCGTACATGATGTCATGATTTATTTATGGAATAAATTAAACCTACATGTGCTTAAATTCTCAACAATCCAAAAACCTTATTGTAGGCACTGTGGTTTTACTATGGCTGTATTTGCCGATGCACTGAGGCCGGATAAATTCTCCGGTGTGCACTTTAAGAGATGGCAGATCAAGGTCACTCTGTGGCTTACTGCTATGATTGTATTCTGGGTTAGTAATGGCAAGCCTGAAGGTGTTCTTGATGCTGAAAAGCAGAAAGAATTCGAGACTGCCACTACTCTCTTTGTTGGATGCATTCTTAGTGTTCTTGCTGACCGTCTGTGCGAGGTGTATATGCACATGACAGACGCGAAGGAGTTATGGGATGCACTGAATTCCAAATACCGTGCTACTGATGCCAGCAATGACATGTATGTCATGGAGCAATTTCATGACTACAAGATGGTTGATAACCGTTCTGTAGTAGATCAGGCTCATGAGATACAGGCCATAGCTAAGGAACTCGAACTCCTGAAGTGTGCCTTACCCGACAAGTTTGTGGCTGGATGTATCATTGCGAAATTACCTTCTTCATGGAGGAATTTCGGAACAGCACTCAAACACAAGAGACAAGAGTACTCTGTTGAGAGTCTGATTGGGTCTCTTGAAATTGAGGAGAAAGCTCGGGAAAAGGACGCCGTGTCTAAGGGTGATGGAGAGCAGTCTAGTGCCAATGTGGTACAGAAACCCTCAAGCAAGAACAAAGGGAAATTTGTCAAAGCCCAACAGACAACCAACTTCAAGAAGAAGAAGAACAACAACAATCAGGATGACAGAACTTGCTTTGTGTGCGGTGAGGTTGGTCACATGGCCAAGAAGTGCCCACAACGCAAAGGAAAGAAGGCACATGCAGGACAGACTTCTAAGTCTGTTAACGTGACCATTGGCAAGACTGGAGATGGGACTGGGTATGGTAATTTACCTACTGTTCTTTCAGTTAGTCAATCTACCAATTGGTGGATTGATACAGCAGCCAATGTACATGTGTGTGCTGATATTTCGTTGTTTTCTTCTTATCAGGTCGCCCGGGATTCCTCCGTCCTAATGGGGAATGGGTCACATGCTACTGTTCATGGTGTTGGCACGGTAGATCTGAAGTTTACTTCGGGAAAGATCGTGCAGCTGAAGAACGTGCAGCATGTCCCTTCTATAAACAAGAATCTCGTTAGTGGCTCCCGTTTATGTAGAGACGGGTTTAAGTTGGTGTTTGAGTCTAATAAAGTAGTCGTGTCTAAGCATGGATATTTTATTGGTAAAGGCTATGAGTGCGGAGGCTTGTTCCGTTTTTCCCTTTCAGATTTCTGCAATAAATCTGTGAACCATATTTGTGGCAGTGTGGATAATGAGGCCAATGTTTGGCACTCACGTCTATGCCATATTAATTTTGGTTTGATGTCTCGACTTTCCAGTATGAATTTAATTCCAAATGTTTCCATCAACAAAGGTTCTAAATGCCATAGCTGTGTGCAATCAAAGCAACCTCGTAAGCCTCACAAGGCTGCCGAGGAGAGAAACTTGGCACCACTAGAACTCCTGCATTCAGATCTTTCTGAGATGAATGGCGTGTTGACGAAGGGTGGAAAACGATACTTCATGACATTGATTGATGATGCAACTAGGTTCTGTTATGTGTATTTATTGAAAACGAAAGATGAGGCTTTAGACTATTTTAAAATCTATAAGGCAGAAGTTGAAAACCAATTAGACAGAAAGATAAAAAGACTTAGGTCAGATCGTGGTGGAGAGTATTTCTCAAACGAATTTGACTTATTTTGTGAGGAACATGGCATTATACATGAGAGGACACCTCCTTATTCTCCCGAGTCAAATGGGATTGCCGAAAGAAAAAATCGCACGTTGACTGACTTGGTGAATGCCATGTTAGACACTGCGGGCTTACCTAAGGCATGGTGGGGGGAGGCTTTGCTAACGTCTAATCATGTATTAAATAGAGTTCCTAACAGAAATAAGGACAAAACACCATACGAGGTATGGATTGGGAGAAAACCATCACTTTCTTACTTGCGTACATGGGGGTGCTTGGCGAAAGTCAATGTGCCAATAACGAAGAAACGCAAGCTTGGACCCAAAACTGTGGACTGTGTCTTTCTGGGATATGCTAATCATAGCATTGCATATAGATTTTTGATAGTTAAAACTGAGGTACCTGACATGCATGTTGGTACAATTATGGAGTCTCGAGATGCAACGTTCTTTGAGAATATCTTTCCAATGAAAGATGCACATAACACTACTGATCAACCTTCTGAAATAATTCCCAATTCATTCACACCTCCTGAACCTTCTGAACATACACATGAACTTGTAAATGAGAAGGATGACAGTGAAGCTCCTAAAAGGAGCAAGAGACAAAGGATATCCAAATCCTTTGGTGATGATTTCACTGTGTACCTTGTGGACGACACTCCCAAGTCTATTTCAGAAGCGTATGCGTCTACTGATGCAGACTACTGGAAGGAGGCTGTCCGTAGTGAAATGGATTCCATTATCGCTAATGGAACCTGGGAGTTGACAGATAAACCTTATGGGTGCAAACCTGTAGGGTGCAAGTGGGTGTTCAAAAAGAAGCTTAGGCCTGATGGTACTATTGAAAAGTACAAGGCTCGGCTTGTTGCCAAGGGCTATACTCAGAAAGAAGGCGAAGATTTCTTTGACACTTACTCACCTGTTGCTAGACTGACCACAATTCGAGTACTACTTGCTTTGGCTGCCTCACATGGTCTTCTCGTTCATCAAATGGACGTTAAGACAACTTTTCTTAACGGAGAGCTAGATGAGGAAATTTACATGGAACAGCCTGATGGATTTGTAGTAGAAGGTCAAGAAGGCAAGGTGTTAAAACTGTTAAAATCTTTGTATGGTCTGAAACAAGCCCCTAAGCAGTGGCATGAGAAGTTCGATAGAACACTGACGTCTGCAGGCTTTGCTTTCAATGAGGCAGATAAATGTGTATACTATCGCTATAGTGGGGGTGAGGGAGTTATTCTATGCTTGTATGTGGATGACATCTTGATTTTTGGGACAAACATCAATGTGATAAATGAGGTCAAATTATTCTTGTCTCAAAATTTTGATATGAAAGATCTGGGAGTGGCTGATGTTATTCTAAATATTAAATTGATTAGAGGTGAGGATGGTATTACATTATTGCAATCTCATTATGTGGAGAAGGTCTTGAGCCGTTTTGGCTATTCTGAAAGCAAGCCTTCTCCAACGCCTTATGATCCTAGTGTGTTACTTCGTAAGAATAAGAAAATTGCTAGGAATCAGCTAGAATACTCCCAGATAATTGGCTCACTTATGTATCTAGCTAGTGCAACAAGGCCAGACATCTCCTTTGCTGTGAGCAAGTTGAGTCGGTTTACTTCTAACCCAGGAGATGATCACTTGAAGGCGCTTGAGCGAGTGTTGCGCTATCTGAAAGGTACCTCGAACTTTGGTCTTCACTATACTGGGTACCCGTCGGTGCTGGAGGGTTATAGTGATTCCAACTGGATCTCTGATGCCGATGAGATCAAAGCCACTAGTGGATATCTTTTCACTATTGGTGGTGGTGCTGTTTCATGGAGGTCTTGCAAACAGACTATTTTGATGAGGTCAACCATGGAAGCAGAGCTCGCGGCACTAGACACTGCTACTGTTGAGGCAGAATGGCTACGGGATCTATTGATGGATCTGCCTACAGTGGAAAAGCCAGTGCCAGCTATTCTTATGAACTGTGATAATCAAACTGTTATCGCTAAGGTGAACAGTTCTAAGGATAATATGAAATCGTCTAGGCATGTCAAGAGATGATTGAAGTCTGTCAGGAAAATGAGAAACTCCGGAGTTATAACCTTGGACTACATCCAAACAAATAGAAACCTGGCAGATCCCTTTACAAAGGGACTATCACGGAATGTGATAGATAGTGCATCGAAGGAGATGGGAATGAGACCCATGTGAGTTATCTATGGTAGTAACCCAACCTATGTGATCGGAGATCCCGTGAATTAGGATCTGGGAAAAACAAGCCATTAGTTAACTGGAGGAGAGTAATTTCAACCCTCTCTATGTGAAGATGCAATACTCTCAGAAACTGCAAGGCAGGTTGGTTAAGGCCTTAATGTGTTCCATTGGCTTTCAAAAGCGAAGACGTTATCCTGCAGAACGTTCTTGAAAGAACACACCTATATGAGCCCGACTGTTAGTCGCAGTCTATGGAGATCTTGGGAAAATCTCCTATTAAGCTCATGAAGAGACCAAGGAGTATGACTTATACGCTCCAACCGAGGGGTAGCCTACTGGCGGCCTAGTATCAGTTAAGTCTTTAAGTGAAGCTTGCTTGCACCAAACTTGCAATTCAAGGCGTAGTCCATTGTTCAAGTTGCGAGTAAGTGTAGCTTGGAGTTCTAGGTGGATGTTCAACCTTAATCGGTCTCCATCGAAACACTGATATATAAACAGTACATTGGAATTCAGGCAAATCTCTGTGGGACTTTGAGATCTGGTGGGGGATTGTTGGATTATGTGGGCCAACCCCATATAAAAGAATAATAACTAAAATCTCAAAGGCCCACTCATGCAAAGGAGGCATGCATGTGAACTTTAGTACCACATTGCTAGTTCTAGGAGAGGGAGACCAACTTAAAAGGAATGGTGCACTCCTAGCCACTTGAGGCATGTGTGGGAGAGACTAGAGGATCACACGCGCGCGCTCGCTCGCCTCGCCTCGCCGGGCCGGGCCGGGCGGGGCGGGGCGGGGGGCGCGGGCGCACGGCACCTGCGTGAATGGTCCGCCAAAATCGGCGCCAGGTGCTTGCGCAGACGCGGCTTCCTTTTGCAGTTTTATTTTGCTGTTTTGCGTGGTGGTGAATCCGGATCGGTTACGCGGCGTGACTAATCCGTTTCGGTTACGAGTTATGGAGAACGTGCAGGCGTCTTGATCACGCGTCCTGATTCCTCTATAAATACCGAGTCGCCGCCTCCATACAGAAGACGCGAAAATCAATCTAGGGTTTTGCCTCCTCCTTTGTGCTGCGCCGTCCCACGTAATCTACTCCGTCCCGTCCGCCGGCGTGCACCGTCGTTCGGGAGAGCAGGTCTCCGGAACCGTCGCCTTCGAAGTCCTGCACCGGGAGAGGGCGAATAAGGTTTTTGGGAAGCGCTCTGCGCGACTGCTTGCTGTAGCTCTGGCTCGTCTTCCTCGTCGTTCGGCTTCGGCGAGTCGTCGTCGACTCCGTGTCATCCGCACCGTACCAGCATCGTCAACATCGATAAACCAACCAGAACAGAACCGTCGGTACGTAACAATCATGTTCTCCGTATTAGATCTATTCATGTATAGTTTTCTGGTTTACATGTCTAGATCTTTTATACCAGTGATGGTTCTGTTATATTGCGTACATGATGTCATGATTTATTTATGGAATAAATTAAACCTACATGTGCTTAAATTCTCAACAGTACCAATGCTAGTTTAATTTATAATTCCAAGTTATATTCTAAAATTACATCTCAATTTGAAGTTGTTTTGCAACAACAATAAACTCAGACGTCCATTTTTGGTCTAAATGGAGGCTGGGCAAGGGAGGGAGGAAAAAAAACCCTAGCTCATGGAACCAAACCGCATGAGAAGTGTGCAGCATGCATGGAGAGCACGTACGGGTCGCGTGGAACGCATGGGAGTCTTTCCGTGTGAAGGGAACAGTGTGTGTGCACAAGAAACGTATGGGAGGAGTCCAAGCGAGAAACAAGGATGAGCAAGGAGCGCGTGCGTCAAATAGCGGTCGGCCAAGAAAGAGGAAAGTTGCGTTAGCTTGGAAAAGAAAGAAAGAGAGTGTAGGATTGATGGCGGCAATCAGAGGGGTGAATAATTGTAATACGTAGTGAAATTTTTTTTTCAAAATAAAATTAAAAAACAGAAGGAAAGAATATATATATATTTTTTGGGTTACTGTAGCAATTAATTAAAAAACATAACCAAAGACTAATTGTTCTTAGCTAACCGTATGGAATAACTAACTATGTGAAACAACTAATCATGAGACCAAGGATTAAAAAAATACTAAACTCACAGCATGCATTGGTTTGTCACTGTTTGCATTAGAAAGACATACTTTGTTTCCAAAAGTAATACTTTTCCTTTCCTTGGGCTGTGTGCTCCTTTTCATTAATTGGCTAGCTTTAGCTTCTCCTGTGTGCTGAAGGACAGCACATGCTACTCCTTTTGAAGACAGTGATCACGAAGATAAGCCGACGTGTTTGACTCTGCATGACTTCCGCGTCGCACACAAGCTCTGGAACTCTGGATCGAAGTCGCCACACCTCTGCTGCTTCGCGCACGGACCAAGAAAGGTTGATGAAACCGACGTTACTGGCCCTCTCGGCGATGCGGCTTGTCAGCAGAAAGCTCAATAACTGCGTCGAAAACTCGAAACAAGATGCGCTGCTGCTAGATTTTTTACTCCAAAACCAAAAAGCGTTCGGTCGCCGAAAGCCGTACTTCCAATCACAATTTCTGTCTCCTTTTATGCAATCTCCTACAAATCTTATTCAATATCAACTTAAAATCCTAATCCAACTCAGAATCATATTCAATCTCTATTTAGAATCCTAATCCAACTCATCCAACTAGACATGAGCCTTTTTACCTCCACTAGTCTTTTGGCCCACTAATTTTCAACGGACCCGAAACCCTTCCTAACACGAGTTTTTCACACTCTCGACTTTTCTAACGTGTCACGTGTCGAAGCCTCCAGGACCGCACCTCCCGTAGCTTCTCCACGTATCATCAACCTTTGATCTCCATGCGCCCCAAGCATGAGCCCGACCATCTTGTGACCCCCTTGACCATCCGAACCTCGGATCACCCCATCCTAGTCCCGGTCCACCTCGTCACCGACTATGATCGTCTCCATGCTCAACCTGCACATGCAAAGACCAAAGAATATTTTTCCGGCACAAGTTCGTCCCATCTTTACCAACATCAGTTCACGCACGCACCACACACCTCGCATAACATCGCTAAACAAAATCACCAAATATTCATCATAACAAATTAACTATTGTCAATTATTGATCACCAAAATATCCTAAACCTAGCCACATGGTCTAACAGAGAGAAAATAGATAGTGCTTGCCTTGGGAAAAAAAGGAAGAGAAGGAATCGGCCAGATGCTCCAAGAAAAAAATTGCAATGCCTTATGCGCAAAGATAGAGATAAGGTGGCTGGTTGTTATGCAGCATGTGCAACCGGGAAAGTAAGCCGTGACCAGGTGGAGTGCGTGCGGCCGAAAGGGAGCCAGAAGAACAATCCAAGCAAGGAACTTAAGCCAGAAATTTTTGAGCCAAAAAGGAAGCCATGGATAGAGCCGATCCAGGGAAAACTGAGTTGAAGGCATCACGTGTACATGGAGTCGATTCCAATTCGAATCAGCACGCACGCACCACACACATCGCATAACATCGCTAAACAAAATCACCAAATATTCATCATAACAAATTAACCATTGTCAATTATTCATCACCAAAATATCCTAAATCTAGCCACATGGTCTAACAATCTCTCCCTTGATGAATACATTGACAACACTACAAAATTGTATGATAAATTAGCTTCAAATAGATATAAGTGAAGAACTGAAGCCGAAAAAGCATTTTAAACCATAAGTCTCAAATCTCTCCCCTTCAACACAAGAGAGACAATTTCTCATGAAGCACACCAAATCTCTCCCCCTTTGGCAATGTAATCATCAAGAAAATTCAAAGAAGGAATAATTCTAAGAAAGAGCAATGATAATAAAAATCTAGAAGCTTTGTAGATTATCCAAGTCATGTTGCATTGGTTTAAAAAACACAACCAAGTCATATTTTTTAGTAGAGCTATCTAGATCATATAAAGCCATATATCACATAGCAATGTCAAAATAAGTTCACCAATATGATTAAGCGATTTATATCAATGACAAGCATCGCAACAATGACCAGACTAAATATAAAGAGTACAAAGAGATATCACAACGAAAAGTCAAAGCCTAAAAGTGAAGCAAACCTTAACTCTAGACGGGCTAGCAGTCTCATGTAACAATTTATTGCTCCACATTCAATTATTAGGCATATGGCATGCTGTAGCATACTTATTTTTCATAATGATAATTTTTTGTGATGGTGGCATGCTTGAAGCATACTTCTTTTCATTTTGCGCACTTTTGTGCCTCTTTTTTTGTTCACCATGGCATGCTTGAAGCATATATCTTTTCGATTCTCTCTTTCTTCTATACTTTTTTAACAATAACATGACAAATTAAGTGATCATAAAAATTGTAACATGAAACATACGAGCCTCATAGCCAAGAGTTAAAATAAGACTCACAATCAAGCTCATCTTTTTTTTATGGATATCGTAAAGTAATAAATATAATCAATCTAGTCAAAATATTCCGCCATGTCATGCCTTTAATTCAAATGTAGCAATTTAATTATAACAAGTCGTGATCAAAACTACACATCATATGGATAAATATGATAAAAAGAGCTCTACTACTCAATTGGTTTCAATTACTTAGATTTGATGAGTTATTTGACAAGGATAATAAACAAAACTTCTAAAATTTTAAATGACAAGCTCCCCTTTAGAATAATCCCATCGGGTGCAACACACCCAACTCATTTCATAAACGAACAAACCGAGAAGAATCCAAATGTTTCGTGAAAATGTCTGCCAACTGATGTTCAGTATCTATATGATGAAGCACAACATTCCCTTTATCCACATGATCTCGAAGGAAGTGAAATCTTATATCAATATGCTTAGTTCTTGAATGGTGCACTGGGTTCTTAGCAACACAAATAGCACTAGTATTATCACAGAAAAGTGGAACATTATCCAAAACTATCCCATAATCTTTTAAGTGTGGCTACTATCCAAAGAATTTGTGAACAACAGCTAACAGCAGCTACATATTCAGATTCAGCAGTGGATTAAGCAACATAAGATTGTTTTCTAGATGACCATGAAATAAGTGAATTACCCAAAAAGTGACATGAGCCAGATGCACTTTTTCTATCAATTCTACAACCTCCAAAATCAGCATCAGAAAAAGATCTTAAATTAATACATGAAGAAGCAGAAAGCCATATGCCAAAATTTTGAGTGCTATGTAGATATCTGAAAATTCGTTTGACAGCTTGTAGATGTGAAACACGTGGGGAAGCTTGAAAACGAGCACATAAACACACAGAAAATTTTATGTCTGGCTTCGAAGCAGTAAGATATAAAAGTGAGCCAATCATGCTCCTATACTCTTTTTGATCAACAACTTCACCATCTTCATCAGGATCAAGTGTCAAAGCAGCTCCCATAGGTGACACAATAGGCTTGCAATTTTCCATCCCAAAACGACGTAGAAGATCCTTTGTATACTTACTTTAATGCACAAAAGTTCCCTCATTGTATGTTTTATTTGCAGTCCCAAAAAGTAAGTCAACTCTCCCATCATACTCATCTCAAATTATTTACTCATCGTTGCTGAAAACTCAGTCACCAAAGCATGAGATGCACTCCAAAGATGATATCATCAACATAAATCTAAACGAATAAATGATCATTGCCTTGCTTAAGTACAAAGAGAGTTTTATCAACCTTTTCCATGGAAAAATTCTTTTCTAATAAAAAGTTCTTCAATCTATCATACCATGCTCTAGGAACTTGCTTTAACCTATACAAAGCTTTTGACAATTTAAAAACATGGTTAGGAAGCTGTGGATTTTCAAAACCAGGTGGTTGCTTAACATAAACCTCCTTATTTATATAACCATTAATAAAAGCACTTTTTACATCCATTTGATATAATCTAAAACCTTTAGATGCAGCAAAGGCTAACAAAATTCTAATGGCTTCAAATCTAGCAACAGGAGTAAAGGTTTTATCAAAATTTAAACCTTCTATTTGTGTAAAACCTTGAGCAACCAACCTAACTTTGTTTCTAACAACAACACCATCCTCATTTTGTTTGTTTTTAAACACCCATTTAGTTACAATTATAGAGTGATCAGAAGGAGGTGAAACAAGTTTCCAAACTTTATTACGTTCAAAATTCTCTAATTCTTCATGCATGGCTTTGATCCAAGATTCGTTAGTTAATGCATGAGATACATCTTTGGGCTCAAAAGAAGCAACAAAAACAGAATGAGCATGGGAGTCAGAATCGATAAACTTGGACCTTGTTACTCTTTCATTTAAATCTCCAATCATTTGTTCAGGTGGATGTCTCCTTTGAATGTGACAAGGAGCAGAAATTTCTGAAGCACCTTCTTGTTCATTTTCAATATGTGTAGATGAAGTAGTAGCTTGAGGATGCCCAACTGTAACCGTAGTAGTAGAAGGTGTAGAAGAAACGATAGGTGGAGAAATAATAGGAACCATAACCTCATCTTCATCACACTCATCGTCATCAACAAATATGCTCTCCCCCTGAATATATGCACTTGTACCTACATCACTTAGACTAGTGCCTAGACTAGCCTCATCAAAAGAAACTTCACAGGTTTCTATTATTTTGTTAGTCTCCAAAACAAGCACACAAAAGCCACATGAATGAGCAGGGTATCCAAGAAAAATACCATCAGTTGATTTAGCTTCAAATTTATCTAAAATGCCAGATTTTAACACAAAGCATTTGCACCCAAAAACTCTGAAATGAGATACACTAGGCCTATGTCCAAACTGAAGCTCATATGAAGTTTTACCAAGTTTAGATCTCAAGAATACACGGTTTGAAATATAGCATGCAGTAGATATAGCTTCAGCCCAAAATTTCCTTGGAGTCTTATATTCGTCTAGCATTGTTCTAGCCATCTCAACCAAAGTTCTATTTTTCCTTTCAACCAGGGGCGGGCAGGGGCCTGGCCCCCCAATGGTCCACCAAACCCCCCAATGGTCCATGGTCCACGTCCACCAGACCCACGCAAAAAGGAAACGAAGTTATGAAGAGTCGCATTTTACATTTATTCCGTGAATCGGTGAATGCGAATCGACACTACTCCGCGCGGCGTGCTGGGGCCTGGGTGCTGCGACTGTCGACTCGTCTCCCATCTGGCCATCTGCCCATCTCCATCTCCCATCTCGCCGTACAGAGGCAAGGCGGCAAGGCGGCAAAGGTGAGCAGAGGCAGAGTGCGAGCCCGGGCATTTAGCATTTGATCAAGATTTAGGCATTCTATGGTTAATTCTATGGTTAATTTCCTTTTCAATTTTTACCTTCAATTTAGGCATTTAGCATTTGATCAAGATTTCAAGATGAAGAGATTAAGAACGATCGATAGTTTTTTTAAGCCGAGATCAAGCTCTGGCAATGGCAACGATGAAAACACTAATGCAATCAATAACAATGATCGGCATATAGAACCGACTGATGAGCAAACTCCCGATCAAGGTACTTCTGCTCCATCCCTAGCCGAACCAGAACCAGCAGGAGTTGTAACTACGGCATTTGAGAGGGATCCGGGCAAGCGTGCTCAAATAAAAAATTTCCCACCTGCAGAACAAGATGAAGCTCTACGGTTTTATATATCCGAGGGTCCGTATCAGCCAATATTGACAGAGTATCCATTTAAGGGTCCTTTAGAGCACCGTCGTCGATTTAATAGTGGTTGGTTCAAAGAGTTTTGGTGGCTTGAGTATTCACCACACACAGATCGTGCATATTGCCTGCCATGTTTTCTCTTTTCAAAAAAACCAACAGGGAGGAGTGGCTCTGACACATTTACAGTTAAGGGATTTCAAAATTGGAAGAAGGTTCATGATGGAGATAATTGTGTTTTCTCACTCACATGGGCCGCGATGCTAGTTCAGCTCATAACTATTCAGTTCAGTGTTTTAATAACCTCAAAAATAGTATGGCTCATATTGACAAGGTGATTGTTAAACAAAATAAGAAAATTGTCGTAGATGCAAGACTCAGGCTTACTACTACAATTGATTGCATTAGGTAATAACACTTTCTATGTATGCCATGTTTTCCTTACAAATAAAAATTTATGTGCACTCAATATACAATCTAACGATTGTTTATGCTTTTTTTATGTCATCAGGTGGTTGACATTTCAAGCATGCCCATTTAGAGGTCATGATGAGTCTCCAGATTCTATCAATCAGGGCAATTTTCTTGAACTGATGAAACTGTTGGGCTCTTATAACAAGGATGTGAAAGCTGTTGTGTTAGAAAATGCACCAAGAAATGCAAAGTATACTTCCCCAGATGTCCAGAAGGAAATTCTAAGCATATATGCTAGAAAAGTGCAGACCGCAGTTAGAGAAGAAATTGGGAATAGCAAGTTTTGTATAATGGTTGATGAAGCTCGGGATGAATCTAAAAAGGAACAGATGGCTATAGTTATTCGTTTTGTCAGCAAAGAAGGACTTATAATGGAGCGTTTCCTTGACCTTATTCATGTAAAAGACACATCTGCAATGATGCTTAAGGAGTCAATTTGTGCTGTTCTAGCAGATAATAACTTGAGTGTGAATGATATTAGAGGTCAAGGCTATGCTGGGGCAAGCAACATGAGAGGAGAGTGGAATGGGTTGAAGGCTCTAATTCTTGGTGATTGCCCATATGCATATTACATTCACTGCATGGCCCATCAACTCCAGCTGGCTCTTGTTGCAGCATCACGTGAGGTACATGAGGTGCACAACTTTTTTCAGCATGCTAATTTTATCATAAATGTTGTTAGCGCTTCTACTAAGCGTAACGATGAGTTACTAGCAAAGCAAGCTGCAGATATTGCTCATGAAATTGAACTGGGAGAACTTGATACAGGAAGAGGAGAAAATCAGATGGTGTCTCTACAGAGGCCGGGGAATACTAGATGGAGTTCCCATTATAAGTCAATCCAGAGTTTAAAAAAGATGTTTGGTGCCACAGTTAGTGTTTTGCGTAGCATTGCAAATGACTGTTCTGTTACCAGATATTCTAGAGGGGATGCTGGAGGTGCTCTCCGAATTATTGTCACATTTGATTTTGTGTTTATCTCCATATGATGGAAAAGATAATGAAGATCACAGATGTGTTGTGCCAAACTCTCCAGAAGAAATCTCTAGATATTGTAAATGCAATTGATTGCGTTTCTAACACAAAATCATTACTTAGTGACTTGAGAAATGATGGCTGGGAACCACTTCTTGAGGAGGTGAAAGCCTTTTGTGACAAGCACGAGATTGAGATTTCGGATTTAAATCGCAAGTAAGTTATTATCTTACCTTCAGTTTTTTAATATGAGCACAAATACATATTTTTTTATTCTTATGGTACATATCTAACTTGTTTAACTACATGTCGCAATTTGTAGGTATGCGGATGTGACCAAATCTCGGACAAAAATGATAATACCACCACTCTTCACCATTATAAAATAGATGTGTTTAATGTTGCGGTCGACCAACAGTTGATTGAGTTAGAAGATCGATTCAGTTCTCAAGCAACAGACCTTCTATCACTTTGTGCCTCACTAGATCCAAGAAAAGATGGCTTTGACATTTCAAAGATAAGTACTCTGGTGGAAAAGTACTATCCCGCTGATTTTTCAAGTCAAGATCAAGCTCAATTGGAGTGTCAACTACCACATTTTCAACTTGATGTATGCAACCATCCAGAGCTAAGTACATTGCCATCACTTGCTGATCTAACAAAGGGACTAGTGAGATTAGGTAAAAATTCTATTTATCCAATGGTCGATAGATTGCTAAGATTAGTCATAACTCTTCCAGTATCAACAGCGACCACTGAGAGAGTCTTTTCAGCCATGAAACTTGCCAAGACACGTACTAGGACTAAAATGGGAGATGGCTTTTTGCGAAGCTACATGATAGTTTATATTGAAAAGGAATTGGCAGCCAAGATTAGTTCCAATGATATTATCAAATCTTATGATCTAGTTGGTAATCGTCGTGCTAAATTCAAGTTAGTGGAGATGTAACAAATTCAAGTTTGTGGAGATGTAATGAAAGTACCTTTCTTTTGTGTTACTAGACGTATGCTACATTATTTTGCCATATGTGTTATGATTGAATTTATATGACAATATATATATATATGTGTGTATGTTTAATTATATATGTGTATGTTTAATTTTGCCGACACATGGCGCCCAGGGCCCATGACGCCAGCGCCTTGGCGGGTCGCCCCCCCTTGTCTGGATCCTGGCTCCGCCCCTGCTTTCAACTACACCATTTTGTTGTGGAACAGATGGTGATGAAAATTGATGATCAATTCCTTTTTCATCACAAAAATTATCAAAAAAAGAATTTTTAATTTCAGTTCCATTATCACTTCGAATAGCTCTAAGAGATACTGGGAGATCGATAGATAATCTAAGAACAAGATTTCTAAAATGACTAAAAGCCTCATCTTTAGATGCCATAAAGTAAACCCAAGAATATCTAGAAAAATCATCAACAATCACTAGTACATACCACTTACCACCAAATGACTGAACTCTCGATGGTCCAACTGTGTCAAGATGTAGGAGTTGTCCTGGTGCATTTGTCATGACCATAGTAAGCGGAGGATGTGAACCTGCACACATCTTACCATGTCTACAGGAAAACATACTATATCGCTTCCATTCTTAAGTTTAGGCAAGCCACGTATAAAATCCATACCACTAACACGCGTGAGATGATCAAAACCAACATGTCCAAGTCTACGAGGCTAAAAGAATAAATCTTTAGAAACATTAGCAACTAGACACCTAAACTTAGCATCATGTGAAACATCAAAATCAGCTTTAAAAACTCTTCCAAATCTTGAAATTTTAAAAACTAGATCACCTGAAGCATCTAACACCTTACATTCACCTTTCTTAAAACATACTTCAAGATCTTCATCAATCATTTGTGAGACAGAAAGCAAGTTGAATTTCAAATTCTCAACAAGAGCCACATCTTTAAACATAAACTTTTCATTTACCTTCACTGTATCTTTTGCCAAAACAGATGTAGAAGTAGCATCTCCAAAAGTAACACTTTCAGCTCGAGATGTATGCGAAAGGGAGGAGAACCAACTTTTTTCACTGGGCATGTGGCGTGAGCATCCGGAGTCCATTAACCATATGTTCTCCTTCCTCACGCGAGAAGTCTACATAGAGACAGAAGATGTTGATGCCTCAGCACTGGGGTTAGAAATAAAATATTTAGGAATCCAGTACTGAGACACACGACAAGTAGGCGCAACACGAGTATTCTTATATAAAAATTCAGATTTAGCATTACTCATGTTTCTAGTCACAAAAGAACGTGCATTCCTCAAACTAGACCAAGTCTTAACCTTTTCTTTCAATTGTTGTCTGGCTAGTCTAAAGCAAAATTGCACAAGATGTCCATCTTTACCACAATGACTGCAAATGTACTTAACTTTATGTTTAACTTAAGGAGTAGAAGCAACATTTGTATTCACTTGATTAGTAGATGACATAATATCATCAGACTTAAAAACAATTTGTTTTGGTTCAGATGTTACTTCAATTTTTTCAGGTTCAAGAAGCTTAACAATCTTAGGAGGATTATTCTTGGCATACTCAATAAAATTAAATCCTAGACTACGATTTTTCACACTTGTTTTTGACTTGTCTGCAATCATATTCAAATTTTTTCTTGCCAAACAAATTCTCTCTAAAGTGTCTTTCAGGTACTCATTCTCTTTAGCTAGAGTGGGACAAGTTGTGCATTTAATAGATTCATTCACAAGATTTTTAAAAGCACTAGATTGAGCCAATCTTTCTTTTTCAGCAAAATCATTAAGTTGTCTAGTCAGAGCTCCTATTTCAGTGTTAAGCTTAGGACAATTAGAGCAAGAAAATATCTCATGATAAAGTATCTGTTGAATTGTTTCATGAGATAAGTTAAGTCTAACTTCTAATAATTTACATTTAGAACAAGTTTTAGAATGAACATTTGAGATACTTGATTCTAAACATGAAGAACTAAACTTGAGCTTTCCAATTTCATCATTAGCACATTTCAATTTTTCATCACAAGCATCATATGCTAATCCTAATTCAACAAATTTAGCAGTTACATCTCTAAATTGATCCATGTTTAAAGCATTAAGTCACCTAACATTCTCTAACTCAGAATGTAAAATTTGACAAGACTCACATGATTCATCATTAAGAATTAAAATTCTAAGTCTTGCAATTTCAGAATTTAGAGATTCAATCAAAATATAATATTTTTTTAATCTTTTTATCTTTCTTCTCTAGCAAAGTACTAAGTTTACTAACAGGTTTAGCTAAATCATCATAAGAAGGTTCTACCTCATTGTAGCTGTCGCTGTCAAGATCATCATTGTCGGTGGAGCTTTTGCTACTTGCCATTAGACACAACCCAATTAAATTTTTCTTGCCTTTGGGAGTATCATCTTCGCTGTCCATGTCCACATCACTCAAATTAATTTACTCAAGAGCCGAAAGAACACGATGCACCACCTTGCGATTCATATAGCCCTTCTTTTTATTCTTCTTTTTTTCTTTCTCCATCTCTTCTTCCTTCTCATTCTCTTCCCTTGCAAATCTTGCTAGAAACTTTGGATATTTGGGACAAATATGATTGAGATCACCACACTCATAGCACCTGAGGACCAAAATTTTCTCTCTTCCTTGATCTCACATTCTGCAAAGCTCTTGTGAAGCGTGTAGAGAGAAGTGTCAAATCATCTTCCAGGAGTTGCTCTAGTTGTTCATCGGTTAGTGAAGATAAAGAAGATAAAGCATAGTTAGTAGAAGAATTATCACCATTAGACTTGTTAGACTGTGAAGCTAAAGCAATTGATTTATTACCATTATTTTTTCTAGCAAAAATATCTAATCCATGAGTTTTCAATTTAAAATAAAGTACATCTAATGTAAGTATACTCATGACAGTAATTTCTCTAATGGATGTAACCTTCATCTCCCATATAGACATATCTAATGCTCCAAGTAATTGACGTGCATTTTCAACATCAGTATAAGTAACATTGACAGCACGTAGGTTACTAAGAATTTTATTAAAACGAGCAAAGAAATCATCTATTGATTTACCAGATTTCATCTCAAAACGCATGTAATCCTTTTTGTACATATCTTGACGTTTCTCTTTAATAGTAGATGAACCCTCATGATAATCACATAGTGCTTTTCATACCTCATATGCGGATTTAAGATGCACAACACGATCAAAATCACTTCTTTCTAGTCCTTGAATTATCAGGTTTCTTGCCTTGCTATTTGCCTCCACTTGTGCTATATTTGCTGCTGACACAACATCGTTCTCAGGCACTTGATAAGGCTTATAGATCTTCTCCCATATTGCAAAGCCTTGAGCTTGAATATACGCCTCCATCTTCGCTTTCCAATACTGAAAATCAACACCATCGAAAACACAAGGTTTTGTGGAATACCTATCCGTCGATATGTTTTCTAATCACCGGTTAAGATCAATTAGAAAAATAAACCTGCTCTGATACCACTTGTAGGATCGATGATGGCAATCAGAGGGGGTGAATGATTGCAATGCGCAGCGAAATTTTTTTTTCAAAATAAAATAAAAAAACAGAAAGGAAAGAATATATATATATATATTTGGGTTACTGTAGCAATTAATTAAAAAACATAACCAAAGACTAATTGTTCTTAGCTAACGGTATGGAATAACTAACTATGTGAAACAACTAATCATGAGAGCAAGATTAAAAAAATACTAAACTCACAGCATGCATTAGGTTTGCATTAGAAAGACATAATTTGTTTCCTATGCGTGTATGGCAAAAGTAATACTTTTCCTTTCCTTGGGCTGTGTGCTCCTTTTCATTAATTGGCTAGCTTTAGCTTCTCCTGTGTGCTGAAGGACAGCACATGCTACTCCTTTTGAAGACAGTGATCATGAAGATAAGCCGACGTGTTTAACTCTGGATGACTTCCGCGTCGCACACGAGCTCTGGAACTCTGGATCGAAGTCGCCACACCTCTGCTGCTTCGCGCACGGACCAAGAAAGGTTGATGAAACCGACGTTGCTGGCCCTCTCGGCGATGCGCCTGGTCGGCAGAAAGCTCAATAACTGCGTCGAAAACTCGAAACAAGATACGCTGCCGCTGGATTTTTTACTCCAAAACCAAAAAGCGTCCCAAAAGCCGTACTTCCAATCACAATTTCTGTTCCTTTTTATGCAACCTCCTACGAATCCTATTTAATCTCAACTTAGAATCCTAATCCTACTCAGAATCCTATTTAATCTCTACTAAGAATCCTAATCCAACTGGACCTGAGCCTTTTTACCTCAACTAGGCTTTTGGCCCACTAATTTTCAAGGCATTCGAAACTCTTCCTAACACGGGTTTTTTCACACTCCCGACTTTTCTAACGTATCACGTGTCGAAGCCTCCAAGACCGCACCTCCCGTAGCTTCTCCACGTATCATCAACCTTTGATCTCCATGCGCCCCAGGCATGAGACCGACCATCTCGTGACCTCCTTGACCATCCGAGCCTCGGATCACCCCATCCTAGTCCCGGTCCACCTCGTCACCGACCATGATCGTCGTCATGCTCAACCTGCACATGAAAAGACCAAAGAATATTTTTTCGGCACAAGTTCGTCCCATCTTGACCAACATCAGTTCACACACGCACCACACACCTCGCATAATATCGCTAAACAAAATTACCAAATATTCATCATAACAAATTAACCATTGTCAATTATTGATCACCAAAATATTCTAAACCTAGCCACATGGTCTAACAGAGAGAAAATAGATAGTGCTTGCCTTGGGAAAAAAAGGAAGAGAAGGAATCGGCCAGATGCTCCAAGAAAAAAATTGCAATGCCTTATGCGCAAAGATAGAGATAAGGTGGCTGGTTGTTATGCAACATGTGCAACCGGGAAAGTAAGCCGTGACCAGGTGGAGTGCGTGCGGCCGAAAGGGAGCCAGAAGAACAATCCAAGCAAGGAACTTAAGCCAGAAATTTTTGAGCCAAAAAGGAAGCCACGATAGAGCCGATCCAAGGAAAACTGAGTTGAAGGCATCACGTGTACATGGAGTTGATTCCAATCTGAATCAGCACATAATCTAGCTTCCATTTTGATTTTTAGTATGTTTCCTTTCTTAGGAATATAATCTTCGTATCGTCAAGAGGTCCCTCAGATGGTGGCTCTCGCTGTCCAGGTCGCCAATTGGGGAGCTGAGAGCCTCGTCGATCTCACGCACCGAGGTTGGAGAGAAGTCCCCTAAAGAAATAAGGAAACATAAGTAAGTGCGAGATATAATGCAAAGAAATAAGGAAACACCAAAGTATTGCAAATGTAATGTTTTCCGTACCACTCGATCGAGAATCGGAGCGGCCTCGACCACTGTGCCCTCCCTCGCACACCTGTCGTACGCAGTGTCCTTGTCCTCGGAAGAAGCGAGATCCATGTAGTCGACATCAGTCCACTACTGCCTCAGCCTGTAGCGGGTGGCAGTGTGGTACCAGGACAAGTAATCCCAGAAGCTGACGTTGCTGTGGGGGGTATTGTCCCGCTCGCAGTTCTCCTCCATCCTCCTCCACCACTGGACGTACTCTCGGTGGTGATGAGCGAAGTCCGTCACCTTTTGTTGGCGGACCCTGTCGAACCTGTACATATAGTAGATGTTAACAATAGGTGTTAGAGTAAGAACCAATAGAATTCTAAATGAAACAAAAAATGTAACTTGTGCAAAGTAACAGATGTCGACACCTCCTCGGGGAGATAGAACTGCACGAGGCCAAACTGCCGCGCAACTCTATGGGGAAGGTGAATCTCCACGACGTAGAAGCAAATCAGCGGGCACCTCATCCTCCAAATATGGTAGTCCCTGTGGCACATGGTGCTGAGCGGTAGAGCTGCAACCTGTGGCTCGGAGTAAGGCTCCCAGGAGACCTAGTAAGCGAACACACGGGCAAACACAAGATTAGCCATGTACAAAAACCAAGAACTATAGGAAAAATATATGCATTACCAATTTCTTACCATCGTGGGAGACAGGGTGTCCAGCTCGTTGCTGAAATCCACGTACGCCCGCTGAGTGGTCGCGAACGGGACTGAGACGCTATCCCACAGGTACGCCATAGTGGGGCCGAGGTCATCCACACCCTGTGGACACAAAGCTGCGCCTGGAACACTCGAGGGTGTCCCACAGGAATGCGTGTTCACATCCACACCTGCAGGAGGAAGATGCAGTCACCGAGCATCGATGTGCGCGCCGTGCGTCTGCAGGCCTCGCAAGGCTGGCGGTAGAGGAATGCGAGGACCGCTGAGCCCCAGCTGAACTGTCCAGCGTCGGCCCAATCCTGGAGGCAGTGGATATACATCCACGAAGCGGCGTCCCCCGTGGCGTCCGGGAAAAGCACGGCCCCGAACATGTGGAGGACCCAAGCGCGGCAGTGGTAGGTCACCGTGGCGTCGTCCGCACCCACAGGGCATGCACTAAAGGAATTCTGCAACCATGAAATATGGACCCCCGAGACGCGGCCTCGCCTGGCATTCTCTGGGATAGGAGGCAATGGCGTGCCCAGGAAGGCCTCCACACGTGCCCTCCAGCCCTCAGACACCGCCGGGCCGACCACCGGCTGTCCCCTAATGGGAAGTCCAAGTATCATCACCACGTCCTGCAGCGTGACGGTCATCTCCCCACAGGGAAGCTGGAACGTGTGAGTCTCTAGCCTCCACCTGTTAATAGTACACGGAGAAAAGAATTAGTTATGTACGTAAGAATATAGAAACAAAAACAAATGGACCCGATAGAGATAATGCATCTGTCGACAAGTGCGGTCAAAGCTGCGGGGTTGAAGACCGGCATGCCCCGCCGTAGTAGGTTAGCGACCGTGTGAAGGCCAGCACGGTGAAGCAGCGGGGTGTAGCGGTCGTCGTAGGCCATCGAGTTGAACCCATCATGGGTTTGAGGACGAAGTATGGGAATCTCCTGAAAAATGCTATAAAAGTTAGCTGCGTGTTGAAAACACATGTACATTTCGACAACACACGTACCTGGCCGTCCTCCGTGAGTCTGCCGCGGTGCTCCCTCTCGTAGAACTCGTCTAGCAGCCGGTACCTCGCCATCGTGTGCATTCAAAAAAACGTTAATGATAAGAATAACAAAATATCTAAAAAATTATGCCCGCTAGACCTAACGCCGCTAACCTGACTGGAACGACGCTATAATTATTAACAAAAACCGATATACCATATCGGATAAACTAAATTACTAATATCTGTAATCGCTAATTTCTCTTCAACATTCATCACTTTTACCAATATTACCTAATTCTAAACATGCAAACATACGTATTTCTAAACAAGCAAACAAACCCTAAAAACATACCTATTCCTAAACATTCATCAATCTCACTAAAATCAAACCCTAAAAACATACCTATTTATAAACATTCATCAATCTCACTAAAATCAAACCCTAAAAACATACCTATTCCTAAACATTCATCAATCTCACTCAAATCAAACCCTAAAAACATACCTATTTATAAACATTCATCAATCTCACTCAAATCAAACCCTAAAAACGAATCTATACACATTACTGCTCTTACATTACGCATATCTATTGCAAATCTAACCTAAAACCGAGCCAAATTGAACTAATTTCTTCTAGAGTTTCAAATCTTGCCCCCACGAAATGTACCTCAAATAATCCATATCTATTGGGAAAAAATCAAGGGAGGGGAGGGAGTTCACCTTGCTTGCTCGGTTTGGAAGAAAAAACGCGAGAAAAATCAATGGCTTGGAGTGGATTTGGAGGGGGAAGAGAGTGGTGACGGCGGAGCTCTCTGTCTCTGTTTCAAACGGACTGAGGGGGGGGCCGAGGGCCACGCTCGGGGTTAAATCCCGAAGCACGGCGATATGCCCGTTAGCGCCGTGGTTTCACGGCATGGCGCCATGCTATGCCACCGTGGCTCCTACGTGGCCACATGCGGCGCCAAAGCATATGGCGTCGTGCTATGTATCATAGGCGCCATATGCTTTGGCGCCGTGGTAAATGTCCATTTTTGCAAATCTTTTTCTCCAGGGGTCTATATGTAAAAAACTTTTAAATTTTGGGCTAAAAAGCAAAAATTTTACTCACTGCCTCCCCTGCACAGCTGCCCCTCGCGCAGTCTCTGTGGCTCTAGATTGAGTTTGGATGGGGAGAGATGGAGGATAATGAGTCATCTGACTGTGGGTGTGGCAGCCGGTGGTCGGCCCGGCGGTGTCTGAGGGCACGTGTGGAGGCCTTCCTGGGCATGCCATTGCCTCTTGCCCCAGAGAATGCCAGGCGAGGCCGCGTCTCGGGGGGTCCACCTTAGATGGTTGCGGAATACCTTTGGCGAATGCCCTGCTGCCGCGGACGACGCCACAGTGACCTACCACTGCCGCACCTGGGTCTTGCACATGTTCGGGGCAGTGCTGTTCCCGGACGCCACGGGGGATGCCGCTTCGTGGATGTACATCCACTGCCTCCAGGACTGGGGGGACGCTGGACAGTTCAGCTGGGGCTCGGCGGTCCTCGCATTCCTCTACCGCCAGCTTTGTGAGGCCTGCAGACGCAAGGCGCCCACGTCGACGCTCGGTGGCTGCGTCTTCCTTCTGCAGGTGTGGTAATGCATTTATTTTTCCTACAGTTCTTTGTTTTTGTGCATGGCTAATCGTGTGTCTTCCCGTATGTTCGCTTGCTAGGTGTGGATGTGGACACGCATTCCAGTGGGGCGCAGGGACTCCCATATTTGGAGGATGAGGTGTCCGCTGATCTGCTTCTATGCCGTGGAGATTCACCTCCCCCACAGAGTTGCGCGGCAGTTCGGCCTCGTGCAGTTCTTCCCCCCCAGAGGGGATGTCGACTTCTGTTGAGTTGCACAAGTAAGTAACAATTTAAAATTCTTTTGGTTCGTACTAACAACTATTGTTGACATCTGCTATATGTACAGGTTCGACAGGGTCCGCCAACGAAAGGTGACGGACTTCGCTGATCACCACCGACAGTACGTGCAGTGGTGGAGGAAGATGGAGGACAACTACGAGCCGGACAGTACCCCCCACAGTAACGCCAGCTTCCGGGATTACTTATCCTGGTACCACACTGCCACGCGCTACAGGCTGAGGCAGCAGTGGACCGATGTCGACTACGCGGACCTCGCTTCGTCCGAGGACGAGGACACTGCGTACAACAGGCGTGCGAGGGAGGGCACAGTGGTCGAGGCCGCTCCGATTCTCGATCGAGTGGTACGGAAAGCATGATATTTGCAATACTTTGGTTCCATATGTTTATCTTGCACTTATGTTTACTTATTTCTTTAGGGGACTTCTCTCCAAACCTCGGTGCGTGAGATCGACGAGGTTCTCGGCTACCTGGACAGCGAGAGCCACCCCCTGAGGGACTTCCTGCAGGTACGAAGATAATTCGTTAGGTTAGATCGATTCAGCATGTATGCAATTATGACATATCATTACTTGCAGAGACTTCGACGTCGCCTCGGTCGGGCGGCAGGTCGGTGTGGTTGCCGCGCACGCACGGACGTCGCATCACCACCGGCGGCCTCCCAGCGCTTGGGTGCCGCTGTAGCCTCGTCGTCACACGTCGGCACGCGCCAGTCCACGAGGAGCTCGTCACGCACTCCGACTTTCAGTCAGGGCGATGACGACAACGACGACGACGAGGCGGAGCAGGATGACGAGGAGGCGGAGCACGAGGACGAGGAGGCATCTACCCACGACGAGATTGGGATGTCGCAGATGCCCGACGCACCATCTACTCAGGCTTCCCAGCGGCCTCGTCGTTCGGCCCGTCCCCCGAGCACGTACACTCCAGGGTCTGATGCCTTGGCCAAGGGCAAGGGAAAGGCCAAAAGGCAGTGAGAGTGACTATTTTGTGCGCTGAGACATGTTATGTAATGTTTTGAGACTTTTGATAGTTATATGATGTTATGTGATATTTTGAGACTTTTGATAATTATGCGATGTTGTCATTTGAGTTGTTCAGATGTTTTATGTGTGAATGTATATGTATGTGTGTATGTGCATATGTTTTGCGGAAAAAACAGCAAGGTTTGCTGTTTTTTCTACAGGTGAAGCTAGCACGGTGCCAGATCCTTTGGCGCCGAGAGGTTTATATACGGCGCCAGGGTATTTGGCGCCTTTTGCGGCACCAAAGAATATTGCGCCGTATATAAACCTTTCGGCGCCGAAGAATCTGGCACCGTGATAGCTAAATATGACGCTAGAAGATTTGGCGCCGTGATAGCTGGACTTGCACTGCAAAATTCAGGCTAAGTCCCAGAGCACGGCGCCACGGCCTTTAGCGCCCAACTTACACGGCACAGCGCGATGTGATTTGGCGCCGTGCTATGCCACCGTGGATCCTACGTGGCCATTTACGGCACCAAAGCATATGGCGCCGTGCCATGTACCCTGGGCGCCATATGCTTTGGCGCCGAGTGAAGGGTCCATTTTTGCAAATCTTTTCTCCAGGGGTCCATATGTAAAAACTTTCAAATTTTGGGCTAAAAAGCAAAAATTTTACGTATATGTTAAGGATGCATTGGCACCATCATTGCGCCTGAACAGGAAAGTTTTGAAATAACGAGAGCTAGTGCACGTAGTGAAGTTTTGAACTACACTACTATATCTTGTTTCCCCACAAGAGGGCAATGTATGTTTTGTTTATTGCATCCAAGCAACTTGGGGAGTATATTTGTTTACACTTATCCAATTTTGTGTAATGTTGAATATGCATGGTGTGGCACAGTCTATTTATTTTCCAAAGAATTTTGTTTTGACATGTTATTTTACTACACTATGCACAACAACATTACATAATCATTAATGGTTACTTCACTTTACCGCTACGTTTGTTTGACAGATATCGCCTCTGGTTGTTACTGGAAGGAGCAAGCTGAAAGCGGATGACGAACACTTGTAGACCGATTTCTTCAACATATCAGTGCTTTTGTGGTATATTTAGCGACAAATTTCACTCCAATATAGTGTACAAGTGCCATTCACCCCTGTACCACTTAAGATGTCAAGCATATTCACATTGGCACTCCCAAAAGCTTGCCGAAATCGCGAACCAACCCACGGTATAGTCTAAATAAGCACACCGTATAAAATAGTAATCCGAAGCTTATAATTGTTAAGATCATGACTCTGTAGCTCCGATTTATACTAATGTAATATTCTAAAAATATCTCTTTTAAGAATTTATACGTAATAAAAATGGAATGTTTGGATCTTTAGAGGAGAAATTAGTTTACTATAACGAGTTATACAAAAAAAAAACCTAGAGCTCAAGCCGAACTCGTGCTGTGATAAAAAGAGTCGTGGTAAAGGGGAAAACAAAACCAAGAAGCCCTAGACGCCGTTTTCCCATCGCCAACGCTGTCGTTTTCACGGCAACGCCGCACGGCAGCCAACTGCTAGCTCGTCGCCAAGCATCGCCAAATCGCCAGCAGCACGCCACACGCCGGTGCTGCGCTCGCCTGGTCGCCGCTTTCCCGCTTGTCGCGTCGCCATCGCTTGGTCGCCAGTCATCGCGCGCCGCATGTAGCGCCAATCGTCACGCGTCGTTCCCGTGTGAAGCCCCGTCGCCGGTCGATCGCCTGCCCGTTTTGCGCTAGCCCGGCTGCCCGCGTCGCCCATTCGCCTAGCGCGCCAACGCCAGCCAGGCGTCGCCACCATCTCGTCGGCATGATGCTTCACTAGGGTCGCACGTCCTCGGTCACAAGCGCACGTGCACTAGCACGCGGCCATGACGCGCGGCCGGCGGTTGCGAGGTTATAGTGCGCCAACAAGCTAGGGGAGAAACAAGGAGCAGCAGGGGAAAAAAGATTACGAGGGAAAGAGAGAGTAGTGAGAAAGTGATAGTTGTTCTGGCGTTCTTTTATCTGAGTAATGATTTAGATGTTTTCTTTCTATTTGCTAATTTTTAGTAGAGATTAGTGTCGGGATTAGAGAGAGAATTAGTAAGTTTTTGTCAGGGATTCAATTAGTAGATTGATTTGCCTGATATATGGTGATCGGTTCGGCTGAAAGCCTCATGGCTGAAAACACTGTAGCTGGCTGAAAAAAGCACTGTAGCTGACAGAGGCTTATTTAAAATAATTAAATTTAAAAAAAATTAAAAATATAAAAAATATGTTAGCCCATTACGTATAATACAAACAAATACGGGAAAAAAGAACCGGCAAAAAAGCTCAACAAAAAGTCAAAAGTTCAGAAAAAGACGAAACTTATGAATAGTGAAAAATAAGCCAAAAGCCAAAAGCCGAAGCCGAGTTGATCAGGGCTTTTCAATTATGATTTCGAGTATTGTATGTATGAGCATAATTTGGCAATGTCATCTACTAAATAGTTGTAGAGAATTTTGTTAGCTTTCTGTAGAGTATTTAATCACGCCAATTGTGTGGTTAAATTTTGAGTTATAATTTTTGTAGGCCAGTTGTCTGGAAAATTATTGTCTTTTAGCAGCACTTGGTAATCTGTAGATTAAAATGTTAAAAGGATGAATTAGGGTATTTTTCTCTACATAAAAAGTGTAGATAATTGCCTAAGGATTTCATAGAGTCCAAGAACATAAAATTTGGATGGGTAGAACAGAAGCTGTGGGTTTTGGAAGACTGCTGTCTGTAATCGGTTACTGTTGGATGCAGTCGTGGGAAATCACTAAGGGCCTGTTTGTTTCGGATTCTAGGCAAACTAGCTACTTCTAGTAGCCAAAAGCTCTTCCAAACAGTCCAGCTTAAACAGTCCAGCTTTTGGGTCAACTACTGAGAATCTGAAAATCTAGGAATGCACAATTGTACTGGGACCGAGTAGCTGCAATAGCCGAGCTTCTCACAGATTCTGCGGGCTAATGCCACTTAAAATTGAAGTTATTTACCCGCAAATGCCACTGGACAAAACTCCCCCCGGCACCCCCCTCCCCAGATCTCCCCGTGCCCCCCTCCTCCCCCATGCCTCCCTCCTCCGCCTCCCCACTGCCGCACACCCGGCGCCACCTCCCCCGGCGCATCCCTCCACCCCCCGCCGCCCCCCTCCTCCCCCCGCCGCCCCCTCCCCCCGGCAACCCCTCCCCAGATCCCCCGCCGTCGCCCCCTCCTCTCCCACGCCTCCCTCCTCCCCCTCCCCGCCGCCGCCCACCCCGACGCCCCCTCCCCAGATCCCCCGGCGCATCCCTCCGCCCCCCGCCGCCCCCTCCCCCGCCGCCCCCCTCGTACCCCTCCTCCCCTCGCCGGGTTCGCCTGTCGGTTCCACGAGCCAGCCGACGGCGAGCGCGCGAGGAGGGCCGGCGAGACCGGTGACCAGGCGACGAGCACCTCGACGAGAGGCTGGCCGACGGCAACAACGACCGAATCCCTGCCTCCGCTCCTGCATCTCACTTCCATCCCGGATTTCGTCCTCTCCCTCATCTTGGTTGTGTCTTCCCCGCCGAGATTATTATGGGTCTTAGACCAATAATGCTTCCTATAGCCTTCTTAATTTCTTATTTGTTTCATATCAAGTAGCATTGTAAGAATTTTTTTGGCATTGTTGTATGCTAGCACAGTTTTATTCATGGTTGTTGATGTTCCCATTTTACGCAATATCATCACAAATAGTTATACTTTTTTGGGAAATTCCATGGTTATTGGAAATATGCTTCCTAAGTGTATTATTGCGACATTGCAGAAACTATGCAATTTTGCTACTGGCAAGTTCTTGAAGGTATACAGTGGACATGTGAACAGAGTATACTGCATCCAGTCTGCGTTTTCTGTTACGAACGGGAAGTACATCGTCAGTGGATCGGAAGACAACTATGTGTACATATGGGACCTCCAAGGGAGAAATATTCTTCAGAAATTAGAAGGCCACACTGATGTTGTCATCTCAGTGTCCTTATGGCCTGTTTGGGAGAGCTTCACCAGCTCCAGATTCACCTAGATCCACCAGATTCACCTGGATCCACCGTGGAGCAGCTCCATCGTGGATCTGAGATTTGTCAAAGTGTTTGGTACAGCTCCACCTCCCTCTCTATCTCACTTCCACCTGGGCCCCACGCGTCAGTGGAGCAGCTCCATTCTTCTTCCTCCCGATGAGAAGCACGCGCGCAGAGGAGGAGGTGGAGCGGCGGCTGGGGGGCGGGCGCGGCCGGCCGGAGGGCGGCGCCGCGGCCGGCCAGTGGCGGCGCGGCGGCTAGCCGAGGGCGGGCACGGCGCGCGGCAGAGGAGGAGGCGGAGGCGGGGGAGGCGGCGCCGGTCCGGGAGGAGGCGGGGGAGGCGGCGCCGGCCCGGGAGGAGGCGGAGGCGGGGGAGGCGGCGTCGGCCCGGGACGAGGCATGGGAGGCGGCGGCCAGATCGGAGAAGAGAGGAGGCGGGGGAGGCGGCGCCGGCCCGGGAGAAGAGTGGAGGCGGAGAAGACGGCAGCGGCCGAGGAGTTGGCGCGGCGGGGAAAAGGAACTCGGTCGCGAGAAAAGAAAAGAGCGAACCGTTTTTTTGTGTAACCTGTGGCAGTGGTGGGTAATTTTTCCCAACTCCACCAAATTTGAGTTGGTGGAGTACCCCTTGAGGTGCTCCACCAAATCCATGAATCTGGGGGTAGATCCACTGTTTTCGTGGAGCAGATTCATGGTGGAGCTGCTGGAGCTAGAAGTGTTTGGCTGGTAAAATTGAATCTGGATCTGTTTTTTGTGAATCTGGAGCTGGTGGAGTTCTGCCAAACAGGCCCTTAGTACCGGATAGATAGCATGTGTGAATTTAGTAGAGCAAAGAGAGAGATGTTTCTGCCTCCCATGGATCACTCTCGCATGTATCTCAGCCTAGAGGGGAAGGTGACATTAGTTTAACCTTGCACTGCTTTGTTTTAATCTAAGCTGTTCTTCTAGGTTCTGAGTGTGGACAGATCGATTTATTAATATCCTCATGTTGAAATACGTTTATTTGATGCCTAATGTTTGTTGTAAAGTACAAGATTTGAACCTTTTCGTCGTTCACAAAATTGCAGTGCTCCTGCATATTGCAATTTCTTTGCCGATTGAATTGTAATGCCAGCAACATGTGGATATTATGGTGTATCCCTGGGCCCTGGGTCCCTGTGTAGGGGTTTAATGGGGAAGAATTGTATATATATACATGTGGATACAGAGGTTGCAGTGTTTAGTGGATACAGATATTGCAGTGGTTATTAGTGCCAATCTGCGGTATATAACACTTGCATAGTGGCAAGAAATCCAGCATCAGTACCAATTACTACTATTAGTTTTTCAATGTTTGAACTAAGTACTACAAATTTACAGTATGGATATCTCTTCTATCAATACATAATCAGGACATCAACTCACCTAAGGGCATTTCAGTCAATACATCTATCAGGATATCAGCTGCACAGCTAGAATCCAGGATGCCAAACAGGCTAGCTACTCAGACCAGCTGCTACTCAAACTAGCCAGCTACTCAGCCTAGCCAGCTAGCTACTCAGACCAGCTAGCTACTCAAAATCTCCAGCTCCCCCAAACAGGCCCTAAATTGACTTGGTAAATGACAGAACTGAATTTTGGGGATAACTAGAAAGAAGTAGATAATTTTCTATAGATTCTGAAAAATATTATGGTTTACTGCATTTGCTTGTATAAATTAATAGATATGAAAATATTAAGCTTACTGTTTAGAAGATGATAGATCTGTCTTCTTGGTTAAAACGGGGGGGGGGGGTTAAACGATTCAATCTAGACTTATAGCCAAATAAGAACTTGTAGGGAATTTTATGTAAATTCTAGAACTGGTATGATTTGCTATGATAGGACTTGGGAGTTGGAAGCTATGTCATTTTTAGTACCGAGACGTAGAGGTGATTGTCCGGTAAGAGGAGTATTGTGGATTTGGAAAGCGTATAGGAGCGTTGTCATTTAATTGTTGCTTGTATTGTTGTGGCTTGTATTCAGTTGAGTATTTACTATAGAAGTAGCATCATCGGGTTTGTTGTCATCTTCAAATCAAAACTGTTCTTCGCTACTAGAAAGGTAAGTGTATGGTTGAATGGTATCACTAGCACATATGGGGTCATCACATTCGGTTCATAACCCTCATCGTAGACGGTTTCTGAATTGTTTGATTTATTGCATTAGTAATAACAGGTGGTTATCACAAACATCTCCCAAATCATCTGTGATAAGTCACAACACAAACAGTTTTTAAAAATAATCGTCTGTGATATCCGACACATCACAGACGGCTAATACAAAAACCCATCTCTAATAGTTTATGTATCACAGATAATTTTTAAAAATAACCATCTATGATATTTAATATATCACAGATAGCTAATACAAAAAAACTATCTATGATGGTCTACATATCACAGACAGTTTTGTGTTAGAAACTGTCCGTGATAGTTTTTTATATGGCTAAAATTTTTCCCATTTTTTGATTGGCCTCAGGAAATACTAGGTATGCCCTCTGAAAATAAGTAAGAAGATTATAGATAAATGATAGATAAGTGAATTACAACTCAAAATCAATTACAAAAAATGTTCATGTATTATCACCATATTTACAATTGAATTACAACTCAAAGTAAATTACAATTGAATGAATTAGTACAATTGAATGAAATGTTTGAACATGTATTAATTGATGTCAGCGGAGTGAAACTTTCCTTTCGAGTCAGTGACCACCATCATCAAGAAGGTGGAGAACCGTCCTCGAATGTCCAAGAGTTCATTCATATCGAATGTACTTAGATTTGATTGCCATGCCATGTCGCTAGGAGGAGATAACTAGTAAGCACATATATTTAAATTGATAATTAGAAAATAATTATTGTGAGATTAACAAACCTCTGGATCATTCATCGTAGCATGCGTGGTTTCTTGTGTATGATGTTAACATAGAATGCGCATAGGTTGCCTTTTAGCTGCTGGTGGCACTACAAAAATAAAATTACATACATAAAAATAGTCAGTTTGAGAGGCATTATTATGAAGTTTGATATAGGATTATTGTATTGTAGTTGATGCCAAAAATCGTGTGCTATGTTGTAGTGTGGTGCTCGATTTCTTGTGTCTCCCTCTTCTGGCAACATAGGCGCTGGACGACCTACGTTATTTTAAAAAGTTATCATCGGCCATTGTAAATGAAGGAAAGACTATAATAGAGTTATCTATGAAGGAAATGAGTATACTTATCGAGTGTTTGTGACACAAGGGTGAAGTTGTGGTTGTTTTTGAATAGGGAATCAAAGTATATTATATTGTTCTACTTTGGTACAAGGGCAATAAGGTTCCAGTGCCACCTACTCATGTATGTCGCTGTAGTAATTAGACCTAAGTTCGTGTTGTGTATAAGGTACAAATGAAATTTGTATAGCAACTAGTGAAGCACTTATCTCTGGTTGCAGGGCACTAGTATGTAGTTTTTGTTGCTCTAAGCAAGCAATTCTATCAAGTGTGGGTCAAGGAAACCCACAGGTTCTTGCGATCGTCGGGTTTCTTGCATCATGTATCTATATATGAATAATGAGTTATGATATTTATCAGTATTACATGAATGTAGAAATTGATTGTATATACTTACAGTATCCAACATCATAGAAGTGAGGCATCGAGGACGTCGAGGTTGAATAGTTCGAATAAGTCGTGGAATCCCATGATGAAGAATCCTGACTCATGGAGGAAATGCCTCTCCATGTATCTTACTCTGAATCTATCAGATCCCAGAACAACAATTCTAGAACCCTCTGTGTAAATCACACTAGTCTAGAAAAAACTAGTGCACACAGGGTTAATAAGGATACATAACATGTATAACGACAAACTTTATTATAAGACAAAATGTATGAGCCTCACCGCTCAGTCTCCCGCTGGCTGACGTCACCTGCACCCATGCCCGGTGACTCTTCGCCTTCTCCATGCACCGAGTCCTCATGCACCGTGCCTATGACATGTGGGTCCCCCAAGTCAGATCTATTGTGCCATAGACCTGTGAGCCAAGTTGTCCACATTAGCAGTCATGCAAGCATCCACATCAGTCCTAATAGCCATGTGTCTGTCCACGCGTGTGCCACATCAGCACTTGAGCCGTCCTACATGCCAGTCAGCATGCCACATCAGTATGCCACGTGTCATGCCACCTTAGCAGCCACATCAGCCCTAGATGTCGCATCAACAAAATCAGTCATCTGGTGCACTATTCTGTGAGTCGAGTTCACCATAGACCTGCTATTACATGCACCTGGTGTACAATACAGTAGAATTTCTTAATTTCCATTATTTTCTTTAGGATTAATATTCTAAGAGCCTGTTCTTATCTGTCCTAGCTCCGATTGACCCAATTTTTTTTTCTAAATTCATCTAAAATTGATCTCTACCTTTTGGTTCTAGTTTTAAAGTTTTTAGAGTCATTTGAATTTTATTTGATTTTATTTGTGTTTCATATGCTTTCTCTCCCGTTAGATAACGTCTTTGAAGGAGCAGAAGCAGGATATAAAGATCAAGAGTTATTAACTGAGCAAGGCCAATTCTGGTCGTGTCTTTTAATCATGTTAAACCTATTATTTTTAACCTATTATTTATTATTTTATTTTACATTATCATACATTATTGTGTTAGTATAAAACCTTTATACTTGGTAGTTACCGTCCAACTTGATTAATTCCCCCTTCATAATTTGAATGTCATGATCCCTGTTGTAGGGGTGACTCCCACCTAAGCCCATCCGGCCTGCTAAAGGGTTGTGAAGCCCGAAATGAGATGTGTGTAATGACATAGGTACCCCTATGGAGGGCACATGAGTGTAAGGATAGGATTGTAAAATACACTTCATGGAAACATATATACAAGCCCTGGACATAGGGAAGGGGCAAACATTGTTCATCCATCATCTCCACTATACTACTCCCTCACTTTACTGTTTGGTCAGTAGGCACAACAATCCCATTATCACCATAAGATGTGTATTTATCTAGTGATGTAATACTAGTATCCACATAGGTTGTACGTTTAAATTGCTTAGCGATGCTTATAGAACGTTGGCATCATCATCACATGTTGATTAATTAATTAATTTTGACTTAATGAGATATTGAATTGTGGTAGTTAGTCATAGTTATAAATCTTGTGCACTATAGCATGGTCAGTGTCATTGGTGTAACAAAATAGTTTTCACTTGGGTGAATGATCGTGCAGTAAAGGGGAAGTGTGGTTAGAACTTTTGGGATAAGGATATTCCGTCTTGGTAATATCATGGTAGTTAGTCATAGTTATAAATCTTGTGCACTATAGCATGGGCAGTGTTATTGGTGTAACAAAATAGTTTTCACTTGAGTGAATGATCGTGCAGTAAAGGGGAAGTGTGGTTAGCACTTTTGGGATAAGGATATTTTGTCTTGGTAATATCTAAGGACTTAACTTTATACGCCATTGATCTGAGCCCTATCGTACAACCACATGTCCAGTATGAGAGAGACATGGCTAATTAATTTGTGATGTTTCAATATCGGTTTTCGCTATTGGTTTATGAGTGTCGGTTAGGCATTTCCCAGGGGAAGTCTGCCTACTTGATCGTGAAATCTTAGTGAGCGAAATTGGGTTGAGTTTGAACTTTGTAACAACCTTATTATGATCTTCTTGGTCATTATGCCTAAGGAAGCATGTTGTTCTAGTGTCACTATGAGATAATCATATCATATGGGTAAAGTTGTGCAGCCTCTGTAGAGTGTCAAACTATGCGAATAGCCATGTCCTCGGTCAAGGACAATGCTTAGTGATTTCACCTGAGGATTAAATGTTTCATAAAACATGGCTGGATTAAGTTGGAAAGTGAATAGTTAGTTCACTGGTGGTTCATTACATGAATAGTTAGTTCATGGGTGGTTCATTGGGTGAATGGTCAGTTCACTTGGAGTCTATTCAGTTTCTTTGACTTAGTTATTTATTTACTTGTTTTCAAAGTTTGCTTTCAACCTATTTATTAAATTTACTTTAAATTGTTGCTTTCTGCAAAAGAACCATCTGGTCATCATTTGGTAAGCCTTGCATACTATATTGTATTTTCATTATAAACGACTTGCTAAGTACTCTATGTACTCACAGCTTTATACCTACTTGTTTAGTTGAAGAAGAAGAACCATACCATCCAGAACTGTGTAAAGGAGGGTACGTTGATGACTTCTCGGAATAAGATTTTGCTTCCCAGTCGATTGCTTGTGGGCATGTCGAATAGCCATTTTGTTTCATTGTGTTTTTGCTGCTAGTTTTGTTAGCCCTTCTGGCTTATAAAGTGTAACTTGACCATAAGGTCCCAACTCTGATAATTAAGTAATATTTGAGTTTTTCTTGGTTACCATGTGTATGGTTGATATTATATCTATGTTTTCACTGTGTACACTAGCGTGATTTTAGACTAATGCAGAATACATAGAGAGGTCCATATTTGCATATTCGGGTCTTGATACCCTGCACCCACGCCCAACGCCACTTTGACTTCTCTGTGGACCCAGTGCACCGAGTCACTAACATGTTGGGCCCGTATGTGGGTGTCCACTGTTCTATGATCCTGTAGGCCAGCCGAGTCAGCGTCCATGTCACTATGCCACCTCAGCAGTCACGTCAGCCCTAGGTGCCAGCTATCATGCCACGTGTCAAGCCACATCAGCTCTAATGCTTAGTTAGCTACCGCGTCATCCGAGCCCGTGCGCCGAGCACTGTTCCGTGAGCTGAGTTCACTATAGACCCATTATTCCATGGACCCGGTCCACAGCACAGTAGTATTTTTTTTTTCAATTTCTAGTATTTTCTAGCCGATTAATTTTCCAAGAGCCCGTGCTTCTCTATCTCAGCTCCGATTAACCCGATTTTTTTAAAATTCATCTAAAATTGAGCTCTATCTTTTAGTTCTAGTTTTGAAGTTTTTGGAGTTCATTTAGATTTTATTTGATTTCTATTTATGCCTCGATCATTTTCTCTCTCGTTAGATAACATTTTCAAAGGAGCTAAAGCAAGATGTGAAGATCAAGAGTTGTTAACTGAGTAAGGCCAAGGTAAATCATGACCTTTGATTATGTTGAACCTAGTTTTCAAATCTATTTGTTATTATTTTGTTTTAAATTATCATGCATTGCTATTTTAGTCTAAACCTTTGTACCTGGTAGTTATTGTCCAACTTGATAAATTTCACCTTGATAATTTGAATGTCATAATCTCATTATCACCATAGGATGGGTAATTATCTAGTGATGCAATACTAGTATCCACATGGGTTGTACATCTAATATGCTTAGCCATGATTATAGTTATGTTGGGCTCATCATCACATGCTAATTAATTAATTCAGACTTAATGAGATACTAAATCATGGTAGTTAGCCATAGTTATAATATTTGAGTACTATGACATAGATATTGTCATTGGTGATTGTTATACAAAATGGTTTTTACTTGGGCGAGTAAACATGCAGTAAAAGGGGAAATATGGTTAGCATTTCTAAGATATGGATGTCTCGCCTGGTTAATATCTAAGGACTTAACTTTGTGCATTATTGATCTGAGTCTTATCGTACAACCACATGTCAAATATGGGATGGAGCTGACTAGTTAATTTGTGATATTTCAATATCAATTTCGCCATTGGTATGTCAAGGAGTGTCGATTAGGCATTTCCTAAGGGAATAAGTGTCAGATCCAGATTTAGCAATCCAGAATTCTCTGTGATTTCACCTCACTATTTCCTAGATTAGTAGATAGTGCTCATAGATACACTACTGAACACATGGGTTGGTCAAGCCAAAATCAATAAACAGCAGTAGCAAAAACGGAACACATAGGTGGGGCCCCCGGGACACGCCAATAGGCAGCCAATTGGGATTCACGACCTACTACTTGGCCTCTTTATCTTCTTCACCATCATGACCAGGTGTATTGCTAAAGCATAGCAATCTGACTCCTGATTCTAGATTAATTAAGCGAGCAAGGGTGAGCACAAGCCATCGTGCTCCGCGAGTCAACACACAGTATGCAATTAGGTAGATGCATGGCTTGTCAAAGGAAGGCTCGGGCCATTTTTGTTTGCTAAATGCCTTGAAAATTCACCATAATTAGAAATTTCTAAGACTTAGCAGATTTAACTAAAACAAATTTTCTAAATGTGTGAAAGAATGCAATAATAATAGAGATCTAGATTCCATCTACTTTTACATGGTTTCTGCACCTCATGCTAGTTTTTTCATCATACCGTTTAATAGCATCATTGAGATCGACATCCTAGGGCAACACAAATAAGGGCTTCGACTGCTCTCCATTTTTCAATCGCACTCATAAAGTTTTTGAAACAAAACTATAGCTGGTTAAGTTCACATGTCCACCCTTAACCATGGACATGACTATCTGAATAGTTTTTACTCTGTAGAGTTTGTACACTTTACCCACAAAAGACGATCAACTAATTACTCTACACGAATCCTTAGTCATGCAGATGAGTAGACCACCATAGTAACTTTACAAAATACCTCGTCACTTTCGTCATCTCACCCATATGGGCTTCTCCCACTTGCAGTGGTCTCATAAGTTGTGCGGGATGTTCTACCCCCCAGCAACGAGCCTAGCTGGACTACCCACATTGACTAGCTTGCCTGTGGCAAACTTCACCCTCAACGAACATTCCATTCAAGCCATCACGGAGTCAGCACTTGCACTACCCCTCTCCCCCACTAATGAGATGACTTTTATGGTCCAGTAAATCTAACAAGCCAAGTTGTACTTCACAGACTTGTGGTTGTACTTGTTTTACATAGGCGGTCATAACAAGATTTCGTTCTTAGGGTTATCTGGGCAGTTCTAACACTAACCACACTCTCATGCTCCACTGCACTAGCCTTCCCATGCCATCCGCCCAGATAATTTAAATAGAAATAGATTGCATAAAATGTCGATTCAATATAATCAAAGTATTAACTCGCCTTGCACAGTTTACCATGGTCTTGAGCTCACTCAATGCTTTCTCATGGATGGTCTTGAGTTTCTAGTCTTCATATTCATCTGCATCTTGGTCTCGCTTGATCCATTACTTCTTCAAGACTTCAATTTCTAATTACACGCTAAACATCTAAATCCAAATAATTGCAAATAACTCAAAAGGCCTAAATAAGTCCAAATGAATTTAATTTAGTTTTATTATGATTACACGGGTGATCTAAGACAGTTTATTAGGCGCATGTTATTTTCGGAGTCAAATGAGGTTTGAGTAGAGTGAGGAATTACAGAGGGAAATCCAATGAGATGGATGTCAAAGAAGGTTCATGCCAAGAGGAATATTCACAGGAATATTTTGCTTCGGATTCAAAGATGGCCAAGCATTGCTGACGGTGGAATAGCACAGCTTGATATTTTGATTTAATAACTTCTTTTATTATTTTATATTTATTAAGTAAGTTCCATGAGTCAGATTAAACTTATAGACAGATAGATGAGCTTGGCTGGGATATTGGGTATTAGTTGTCGAATTTTAATATTTATGAATTAGAGCATGAGTTCTACACATGATGTGTACGATTTTTGGTTTATCGAGTTATTCTTAGAGTTCATATTTCTAAAAATCCAAGATGCAATATTTTATGAGGTTTTATCTATCAATTATTTGAATGGTTAGCTCACTAATTCATTTAAGCATGGGATTATTTATTTATTTATTTATACAACTGATATGTTTAGCTCAACATACTCAAGGCAATAATTAGCAATTTCACATATGCTTTTTTATAATATTTTGAATGAGTCTTAGAATCATTTTAAGGTTAAAAAATTTCAGTCTTATATGTATTTTTAACTAAATTTATGCTAATTACTTAAATCTCACATAATTATTTCCTAGTTGAAAATTTTAATTCATAGTGTTCGTGAGTTGTTAATCTTGCCTTACACGAATTATCTTTTGACACAACCTTAATTTAGATTTTTCTTAAATCTAATTTGCATAGTATGGATAATCATGTAATTATGCAGTCCACATCTAGTGCCATAACCACGGTTGACATTGGCATTAAGTTTCATTGGATATCCTAATCTCCATTGGCCCACCATCAGGGGAGATTTTAGCCCTACTAGATAATATCAGCCACCATCTAAACCCAACGGGCCCAATTGTCAATTACATAGAGGGGAAAATAGAAGAGGAGTGCCAAGAACAGAGGAGTGCCAAAATAGAGCAAGAGCCGAGCGACAGCGCTGGGTTTGAGCAGCAGCATCGACAGCGATGAGAGGCTGGAGGGGAGATAGTGGCCTGTGAAATGGGTTGTAGAGAAGTCAGCAAGGTCATAGGGGGTGCCGCTGCAGCCAAGGCGGCGGCGAGGTGCGCGGGCGACAGCCTAGAGCTGCCGATGGCAAGGCACAAATGAGGCGGCAACGGTGAGAGAGGAGGGGGAAGAATGTGGGGGAGAGCGTGAGCGGGAGGGGACAACAGCGAACTCACCTGTGGTGGAGATGTGGTCGGGGATGGTCGAAGCAGGCCAGCGGAAGTGGCCATGGGTGGCGCGAGGAGCTTGACACCGTCAGCGGTCTGGGTGGTCAGGGGTGTGGGCTGATAGTCGGGGGAGCTTCGGGGCACCGAGTGGATGCTCCCGCAGCAGGGAATTGGACCGAGAGGCATTGGAGAAGCAATGGCTAAGGTGCAGGCACCATTGGCCAGCGGTGGAGAAGATATGCCGCTTCGGCAAGCACGACGCAGGGTTTTCCAATCAAGCTAGAGGGGAGGTAGAAGATATTTGGGAACATGCCGTGACGCAGTAACATTTGGAGAAGAAAGGCTGAGGTGGCTGGAATGATGGAGGGGAAACAACGGCTAGAGCACCGTTGAAGTCTGGTTTAGCTTGAGGGAGAAATGGACTGCAAGGGGAAGTAGAGGAGAACAGGGGCCTTTATAGCACAGAGGAAAGGAGCTATGCTAGTTCTATTCGAGTCAACCAAAGCATAGGGCAAGGCATGGCCGCTGGCGTGGCCGTGACCAGCGCGACGTGGGTTCGGGCAATGAGGTGGCAGTGCAGGGCATGGCCGCTAGTGTGGCCGTGACCAGCGTGATGTGGGTTCAGGCAACGAGGTGGCAGTGCAAGGCATGGCGAGGTGATGGCGATGTGATGAGAGCAGGGCATGAGTGTGGACGTGCTTGCGATGTGGGAGCGTAGAGGGCGCGTGGGCTACGGTCTGACACGGCGTGGGCGAGGCACACAGCGCTGGCATGAGGGCAGGGCATGGTGCCTGCCAGGAGGGGTGGTGGTCGACGTGACGGGGTAGGTGCTGATTGTGTGTTGGCGCACGGCTTGGCATGGCTGCAGTGCCAACGCATGGCCGAGCGCATGGCCTTTTGGCTGGGCTGATGCCAGGAAAAAGCAATCAGGGAGAGACGACAGAAAGAAGCTAGAGGAAAGAGAGGAGAGAAGGGGCCACCTAGAAGTGAGAGGAAGAGGAAAAAGAAATGAGGTAGCTGATGGGGTTGTGAATTTTATTTTTATTTCCCAATTTTTCAGATTTGATTTTATCTTTCAAATCAAATTTTAATTCTTGGCTTAAGGATTTGTGCATGTATTTTAATATCATTTCATTTTTGCTATTAATTCACCTTCAGATTTTGATTTCTGACTTTTATTTTGTTTTGATTTTGCGTTTCAGTTTGAAACTAAGATAAACCTGAAACTAGCTTATAATTTGTATTTTCTAGTTTTTTAATTCTCTTCCCACATTAAGTTTCTGATTATAATTCACTCTTTTTTACACTATTACCTTAATTTAGGTTTTATTTTGTTGACTTACACTTGCTTATAAGTTTTCCAATTTCAATTTCATATCTCATTATCTCATATTTCTATTAACATGCTTAGTATTTGTATTGGGAATTATTCCCTATTACTAATTTGTGTAGCGTAAAATTCAGAAAATCCAATTGAAGTGCTAGAGGAAATTCGAATGACAACAATATGCAAGAAAAAGTTTTAAAATTTTCATATTTTCAAACATCCAAATTTTAGGATGTTACAAACCTACCCACCTTAAAATGAATCTCGACCCCGAGATTCCAGTAGAATGGAGAGAAAGGAGGTCGAGCAAACTAGCTAGCAATAGGTTCTAGAGTTTTGCTAGACGTGTCATTATTTAGCTTGTAGAGGAAGGATGGGAATTTGCACAAAAAACGTTAACACTTTGAAGAAGTCAAAAGGGAAGATAGAAGCCTTATTCTCTCGGATAGGTCGTATATTTCCATATGCATGCTCTTTAACATCGTCATCTTCACATCTTCGTAGAATGGAATGGTTGAATCATCTATTGGACTTATGATGGTCATAGATTTCTTATCGCTATGTGGATGGCCATGGCCTATATTAAATGGGATAAATGGCCTTAGGGATGTCGATATGATGATTATTATTGTGTGCCTTGGTCCTTACAGGAATCTTAGCTTCTATTCCTTATCTTGCTAATCATGGTGATTTAAACTCTAGGGGTCATTGGTAGTTACCATCATCATAAAATTTGTGGCCTTACGAAACTTCTTGTACTGGTCTAATTAGTCTTACTACAAGTTGTTGCACTATCAACTAGTAGTTGTAGTGGTTCTCCGTCATGCTTATGTGTTCTTGCTACCCCCTAAATTAAATGACAATCGTCATTATTTGCCTCTCTTAGCTCCGCACATGACAAGTCCTATGGCGATTTGGAGACTCATCCGTCGTACTTCGGCTGCCTTGGTTAGCATCAGATTCAAGGAACAATTTTTGGGGCAGTGGTCTTGTCCTTCGTAGAGAAAACATATGACTTTTCTCATTGGGCACTCTCCTGGTTGGTGGTCTTCCTCGCAGTTGGGGCAGTTTGCAGAACATTGCCTTGCTTGATGTCCTTTTTCTCCACAACATTGGCATGCCACTTGATTCATAGGACAATCTTCTGGTTGATGGGCCTTCTTGCAGCAGGGAACTGGGCAATTGTAGCAATAATGCCATTTTTTCCGCATGTGAAACATGCCCCTCTTGTAGTCTGTCATATTAGAGGACATACTTGGGTGGCATGTCCTGCTTTACTACACTCAAAACACGTAACACTTGGTGGAGCTTTCAGGTCTGGTAGTAGAACTTCAGAAGATGCAACTTGTTTCTTCCTAGGATACTTGCGATTGGCACATCCTTCTTTGCCAGAGCTAAGGCCAGTGGCAATAGTCCCCTTTTCTTGTCTTTCTAATTTCCTTTTGGGGACATCTGTTCACATGTTGTCTTAGTTTCCACAATGGAAATATTGAAAATATTTGGTTTCCTTGCCTTGCCCCTTCTGAGGGCGCCTATGGGCATAGTGTCCAGTATTTTTGTACAGAAGCAAATTATATCTTTTTGAGGTTTGCTTGGTGCAGTGCTATTGTTATTTCCATTATGACTGCCTCCCTTTGACATTCTTCGTGGAGTGGGGTTAGCTTGTATGGATGGCTAAGGTTATGGTGAGCATCAACTATTCGTCTCTTTTCCTTTACTTTTGCCAGTGATCATCTTGTTTCTAGCCATTGTGTCTGACAGGCGAGGATTTGATCTTCAGGTCCTTCGTGAAGGTGAGGGGAAAAGAAAGTAAGATGGGGACGAGCCTTGGTCCTTGTGCGGGTTAAAGCTTCCAAGTTGTTGCCTTCTTTGATAATGTTGTTTTCCTCTGAGGATCGGAAAGTCGAGGGTTCTTCACTTGTTCTTGATTATCGTGGATTCAGTTATTTGTCTCTTTGCTCCTTTAAGTCTGATAGGATTTTCAGCAAAAAAGGTGAGAGGGGATAGCATGAGATAAGGATTGAGTCATGGAGATAAGATAATCTAAACCCATTATATTTTTAAAATAGCACACCCAGGAAGCTAGGGTGGCACATAAATCACACAAGTTTTAAAAATAAGTTTTTCCTGTTACTACGAAATATAACACCCAAGAGCAAGAAGGTGTGTGCCATGTCCTTGTACACACCAACAAAATGGGGTATTTTAAAGAAAACATAGGCACATTGTAGAAACATGATTAGCCCAGCCCTTCCTGCCATTGAGATTTTGGGATGAGGCCTTTCTCACAACCTGCTAACTCAATCGTCTTCCTACTCGAGTCCTTTGTAACAATACCTTGAACACTTGCTCAATATCTCTCCTGACTACACATTGTTGAGGACATTTGGATGTGCATGTTGGGCCAACTTGCACCCATACAATGCTCGAAAATTGGAATTCCATAGCCGATAGTGCGTCTTCATTGGCTATAGTCCATTGCATAAGGGCTATAAGTGCTTTGATCGCTCTACTGGCTATGTTTACATTTCTCGATATATGATTTTTGATGAAATTGTCCTTCTGTCTGCTCATAACCCACAAAACTCTCCATTGTTCCTTCTATGTCTACACCAACCACTGTCCTTCCCTTGGCTCTCAACCAACCTTCTCCCACCCACATATCTCTGTAGCCGAACCAATAGTAGAAAACAACCACAACCATGCACATGGCTACAAAACAATAGTCGGCAACCTAAGAAGTACACAGATGGCACAATTCGATATGATGCCAACCGAAAAGCCTTCTTTGCAGCCAAACCTTCCTCACATGTGCAAGCCCTTGCTGAACCAAAGTGGAAAGAAGCCATGGATGTAGAGTTTCGGGCATCACCAAAGAGCAACACTTGGCAACTCGTGCTAAGATAGAAGGGACAGAACTTGGTGGATTGCAAATGGGTCTACAAAATTAATCAAAAGCCTGGTGGATCCATTGAACGGTATAAGAAGCATCTCGTGGCCAAAGGATTCAAGTAGCAATATGGCATTGACTACTTTGAAACTTTTAGTTGTTGTCAAATTGACAACAGTGCATGTCATTCCCTCCCTTACTGTCTCACAGGGGTGGAATCTTCACCAAGTCGATGTGTAGAATGTATTCCTCCATGACGAGCTCCAAGAAGAAGTCGTCATGCATCAACCACTAGGATATGAAGATATATCATCCTGACCATGTCTACAAGCTAGAAAAGGCATTATATGGCGTAAAGCAAGCATCAAGGGCTTGGTTTTTCCGATTGAGTAGCAAACTGCTAGAACTTGGTTTTGTGTTGTCCAAAGCAAATTTGTCATTATTCATATTTAGCAGACAAGGAATTATGATGTACATGCTGATTAATGTTGATGACATCATCATCGCAAGCGCTTTAGCCATGGCAACAGACAAGCTTATTTAGTAACTGTCAAGTGAGTTTGCACTCAAAGATCTTAGTAACTTAGGCTACTTCTTGGACATAGAAGCTGTCACAACGAAGACATGTATGAAATTCACATAGAAAAAGTACACAAAAAACTCACACAAGGTATAGCATAGAGATATTGTCCAGTAGATATCCTCATCTGAGGAAGTTTTGAGAGCCTGTAGGAGAGGGTCTATAATACATTTGTGATGAATTATTGGCACTTTGATTGAGTTGAATTTCAAATTTGCATAAGTTTCAAAAAATTTGGATTCCAGGGTTGCTATCAGAATTCAAGCGATAGTACTAGCCTGGTAATGGTATAGTATTGGCCTAGTGACAGTGGTAGTACTGAACATGAGTAGCAGTACTACCGCAGGTGCAGTTCAAAATGGTTCAAGTCGATTTGGAGGTCGGTCAAACCGGCCAGTGGATGACAGTATGACCGACCCGGTACAACTACCATGGGTAGTGCGGTCATACCATTATGTGCGGTACCTGAATAGTGAGAGCGGCTTTTAGTTGAGTTGAGTGTGTGCACGTACGGCATTGGTGTCGTTGCTTTGGTATGGCATGTTGTATGATGCATTGTTTTGGCTAACGCAAGTTAAGTGCATGAAACTTGTACTCGATATGTTTGTTTAGTATTTGAATATGCAGGTGGTTTGAAGAATGTAGTGGTTGGCGGCAATGGACCATGACTAGATAGAGGAGCTGAGGTCTAGAGCAGTCATGTAAGTCCAAGTAAAGCTATGTGGCTCAAGAAGGAGCACATAGAAGGCAAGGATCATGACAAAGTGAGTTGGTGCATGTGGTGCACCAAATAATGAGGCCGATCCATATAAAGACGGTTCAAGGGAGACCAAATGTGTGAAGATGTGACAACTAGTAATTGGGCACTACAGGCTGAATGTCAAGGCATAAAGAAATGTTTTGAGGTGAAGGCAACAATGAAGTCAAGAAAAGGTGTCTGAAAGCTTCGTCGGGGGTATTTTGGTAGTTGGCCAAATACCAGGTTGGTGACTTAATCAAAATATAGTGCGGAGAGGCACAAAAGAGAAGTGGTTTATAACAAGGAGAGCTAGAATTGTAAGTGGATCGATAGCTAAGATGTTAGCGGGTTTAGCCGTATAAGTGCTTTGAAAAGTGTGCTTATGTTAAACCCATGTTAGTTGGGGTTGATGGGTTTCCCCAGTTGTCTTAATGGGTTGGGTCCATTAGGGTTGTGTGTGTGTGTGTGCTGATTATTTAGAGGGGATGAGAAGATGTGGTGAGATCGAAGGATTCTAATGTTATGTTTTCTTCTTCCACCTTGGTTCCTTTTATGGTTGTAAGAGAGAAAGTTTGAGAGAGTAAAGAGTGGTGTTATGGCTACACCTTGTAAATATCCATGAACTTATAAACTTCGTCCTCTATTGAGAATCAATCAAAACTTTGTCTTAATCAATTTAGTCTTTTGGATGAATTGTTTGGTATATGCAACTTAATATGGTACCAGAGCTAAGAGCTCTAGAGTTCAAGACCCCGTTGGCACAATTAAAAAAGTTGTAGCCCACTTTTATTCCACATCTTAGACCTGAGGGAGCCTACTCATGAGGCCTTTTCTCATCAACTTAGCCTTTTGGTTGAACTGGTTGGTACATACAACTCAAAAATCAGGGAACTTTCAAATTGCAAATGATCTCAACCCCTACGTATGATGGTCTAAATATGCATCTTGATTCTTCTTGGTGAATCATGTTTGAACTGGTTGGTGCATGCAACTCAATAATTAGGGAATTGTCAAATTGCATAAATGTGCATCCTAATTCTTCTTGGTGGATTCTATTCTTTGGTTGAATTGGTTGGTGTATGCAACTCAATAATTAGGGAATTGTCAAATTTCATAAATATGCATATAGATTCTTCTTGGTGCATTTTGTTCTTTGATTGAACTGGTTGGTGTATGCAAATCAATAACCAGGGAATTGTCAAATTGCAAATGATTTCAATCCCTGCGCATGATCGTCAAAATATTCGTCTTGATTCTTCTTGGTGGATTGTGTTCCTTGTTTCCCTATGGATGCTTATATCTTTACTTCCTTCCCACGTAATTGCTTACAACACTTGTGATTGGATGTTCTTGTAGGTTTTGTAACACCTCATGTTTTCAAACTAACCCTAATTGCTAACCACGTGTCAACAATAGTATTTGACCATGTAATTAACATCGTTGCTGCCATCATTCAAATTATCAAAATTAGACAATAAGTAAATTGAATAAAAGACGACAAAGTAAATTAACACAAGTTACAACATACACCCAAAATTAGTATTTATTACATCCAATTGCCATCCATACAACAGTTACAGAAATTAAAGTACAACTGAGGGCATTTCATACATAATCACAATTAATTAGTAATTGCAAGATTTAAAGTACAATTGAGTGCATTTCATATATTAATTACAATTCACCAAAATTACAAGAATTAAACTATGGTATTAATTGCAAGAAAAATAAATATGAAGATACCAAAAAAGACAGAATAAAAGAAGAAATTAAATGACAACTTGCTATCAGAATCCTAGTTTAGTTATCAAAATGCACATTTTACTCATTGAAATACCAGACCGTCCGAGGAGCCATAGGGTTTTATCATCCGGCATTAAAAACCAACCTGAATCCATTCCAAAGTTCCATTCCATAGCCAACCAACCCAAAATATCCAAATTCAACCCCCGTTGCACAATGAAGCCACAGCCTACTCAGGAGAGCACAAAGAGTACAGGGAGGAGATAAAAGGCCGAATCCAAGCTAGGCAGGGAAGAGAGAGGAAACATTTCCATCGACGAACACAACCACAGCCAAACTCACCATTCCCCATTTCTTTCCCTCACTAGATCCACACAAATCCACCACTCATCTAGCTGAAGGAGAAGAGATAGGCAACAAGATAGTAAGGCCAAGGGAGGACACAAGCATCAGGAGTAGGAGCAACCAATAGATCACCCAAGCCAAGAAGGTGACCAACAAAAATCAAGCTCAAATTCTTACTCGAATCGAGCCAACAATCAACCGACAAGGTAGCCCACATCCTATTTTCAATTTTGCCATCACTTTCATAGGACCACACCACAAGCATAGCCATTCACACATATGATACAACCATAGGAAGCCACAAAACCATCCTAGAGAGGAAGAAAATAGTAGAGGAAGGATTATACCCTAGGTGAGACCACAACGACAATGGTGTGTCACCGTCGGTCAACCACGCACACCCAACAACCACCGCACTTCTTGGTGTGCGGGAAGCCTCGAACCCCGCCATAGCAAGTTGAAGTAGCATACCACCACCACCCTCGCCATTTATGCAAAAACAATCGCAAATCATAAATTAAAGCAAGCAAAAATCTTGAATTAGGAGAAAGTGAAATAAAAGGGGGATTAGTGGTAGTGAAGACCAGCGCATGGAGGGGAAGAGCGGCACTAGAAGTTATGGCCGGGCTGGGGTGGCCAGAGGCGGTCAGCTGGCGTAGGGAGGCTGGGAGGTAGTAAGGAGGTTGGAGACGCAGGGAGCTAGCCGGCTAGCAAATCGGTAGCCGAGTTGGCTAATGCAGGCAATGGCACCAGTGGGGGTGACACTAGAGAGGAGCAGCACTAGGAGAGCCAAGGGAGTTGGCACCAGAGAGAGAGCAAGAGCAGGGGACATGAGCATTCGACAGGAGCAAAGAGGAAAAGGAATGGAGGGAGAGAAAAGGAATAGAGGAAGAGACATGGGATAGTGAGAAGGGATGGAGTGAAGAGGAGCTAGTAGTGACCATTCAGCCTATTGAAGGAGTAGAGAGGGGGAGTAGGTGGAGAAAGAGAGATTAGATGAGAAGAGAGAGAGTGGGTGAGGAAGAGAGAAGGATCACATACTGTCATCTAGATCGCTCTATTGCATTTTTAAATACCAAGTTAATTTTGTTAGTAGTATTTAAATTATAGAAACACATAACTAATTATTATAGATTATTCAAATAAATTAATTGCCATCAATAGACTAAAATTTGTACACGGCAATTTGAATAGCATTTAAGTTGTAAAAATTTGTAATCGGCCAAATTAATTTTGGGGATTGCATGGGAACGCCTTAGTATAGTCTATTTACTTATTTATTTATTTTCCTATACCCGTAAATTAACCCGTAGCATACGTACTAATTGCAAGGAAAGGATTGGTACCAGAGAGAGGATCTTATCCGAGTGACCCAAAAACCCAAGTATTCGACTAATACTTAGGCAGGCATACCCTTAAACATGTGAACAGATTATCTCCAGTAAAATAAGTATTTACCTACTAAATTATTATCACCTTGTGTAAAAAGTGAAACCATATTTAAATCAAATGAATGCCATGGGAAAGAAAGAAAGTATATGTAGCGGTCTCAATTGAAGGAGCACTTGACCCACAGTATAAGTAAAGGGTGGGCAGAGGGTGCGTTGGCAATTGAAAAAGGGGCAAGGATGGAACCCTCTGTATAAGGCTAAAATCTAAGGAATTACAAACTCCACCCTTGTAATGGACCATATCGATTGTATCAACCATTGTTTCCGTTTGAGGATTGATAGAATCAGACCATTGTTCCATTTGAGGACGGGCAGAATTAGTAACTCTATCAAGATTATTATACACTCCACAACTGGGTAAGTAGATTTATCTAGGATGGAACTGGGCAGTATTTCAATTGGACTTTGGGCTATAACGAATAAGACTGTTGCATATACTTAGCGATATGGAGTGTTGGGTGAGGTCTCTGTTGGACTTTGGGCTATAAAGGATAAGTCCAACCAATGACTGTCTTATAATTGAGAGGGTGAGAAAACGCCTTGTGCCAACAATTATAGGTAGTCGGGTGGACGTATAATATACTAAGATAGAGGTAAAAGATCTGTGCTCTGATTTGGGCATCGCATCTAAGAAAATACGAAGATCCATTCACTACACAAATCAAAGTGACCATGGGTAAAGTGATACGAGTTTACGCAATGCTAAATAAATCATGAAATCATGTCTGTCTCCTAGATTGGAGACTACGAAAACCAATGGATGTTTTTATCTATTTATATTAGTGTTCAGTAGATTTTTAAATTAACAATTCGAAGTTCTTTCTTCACCTAAAAATATTTATTTTCTATATGTCAAGAAGATGAGAATGAGAATGAGATGGGATGTTCTAGAAAATGTTAGATTATGAGCATACAATGCACTTTTGTTAAATAAGCTTACTGAATACTCCGTACTCACCCTTGCTACTATTTTCCTTTGTTTAGAGGATAATCAGTCTGTGATCTCACTTAGAATGTATGAGACCTACTCAGAGAATCTCTATCCTAAGTGGGAGAGAGATGGTTTTAAGCATAACCCATATGAGGTGGACGACACCTAGGAGGGCTAAGGAGTTGTTAGTGGCATAGACACAACCCCTAGGGTATCTGTAAAATTAGTGTGTTATCTTTATATTCAGTAGCTCTTGTATAATTAAAGGTTGGAGTAGACTGCTAATTTTGGTATTATAATATTCAAGTCCTGATGGCTTTGTATCGGACTGTAACCCTACGTAGTTGTGTTTATGTAATATTATATTTTATCCCTAATTATTATTCTGATGTAATACTCTGATGGGTTTATTATTTATTGGAGCGGTGTTTTACTGGGCAAACAAATAATAATCTATTGACTAGTATTATTACCCTATGGTAATGACACGATCGCCACAGGTTTTAGGTGGTTTGCTGTGTTTGTGTTGTTTCGGTTTCATGACATTCAGTTAGGAGGTCTCTGTTCACTGCCTTCTTGGCTTTTTTTTCAGACTAGAGGTCCGGGTGGACCCTGCTTTATCGAAAGCAAAACAAAAACAAAACGAGGATCATGCTGGGGACTCCGGTTTACAAGGATTACGTCCAAATATCCAAACAGGGTCTAACATTTAAAATGGAGTCCAGCCCATGAAGCAGTTGCTCACTATTGCGAACCATCTCAACTCACTAGTTCTGCACCTCGACTCAAACACAGCAGGAATGAACTAAAAACACAGAACGACACTAAATACAAAGCAGACCACTAGAAAAGCTATTACTCTTATTTGGCTTATTATTTGTTCAGTCATCTGCGAGGTAGCCCAATATTTACTCTTCCTTCTTTAGCTTCCCCTTTGTGCTTTGCATCTTCTGTAATTTTGTGAAATAGTCTCCGACAAATTATTTCTGAAACGTAAGACCTTCGGGCTTCGAACTTACCCATCCGTACCTTCAGTTTAGAACCTCATGACCCCCTAAACCCTGCTTTTCCCATTCACATGATGAAATACGCATGTTTATTAGTAAATGGAAGAATCTGTGCTGATTGCTAAAAGACATAATCCCGTATTTGACGTGATGTTCCTTCAGAGCACAGGCTGTTATTGTCGGTGTACTATGCAACACCGCCATGGTGGAACAATTGTGAAAATTCGACGTGTTCTTTAAAAATAAAATATTTATGTATATGTGAAAAGAATAGCTTATGTTTGGATAACTGGATTCACCTGCCACTTTTAATTTTAGACTGTCAAAGTAAAAAATGCATTCTCAGATGTGTAGAGGGGAAAAAAGAAAAAGAACAAAAAAAACTATATTTATTGCTTTTGTTCCATGTAGCTAATATAACTAAGACAGACAGAGCTGGGAGTGTTGAGCGCTAAATTTTGTGGAAGCGCCTCAATTGAAGTGTCACGCCCCGTGCCGGAGCCTAACCTGCAAGTGTGGTAAACCGGTGGCTTTGGCCCAGGTCCTCCGGTCTAGAGCTATGGTGAGTTGGTGAGATTAGGGAAGAAGAAGAACTCGCATGGGCAGGTGGGCGCAGGAGGTAGGAGGAATAGAAGAAGGTAGAGAGGGACATTGATTGATAACTCTTTCCTTAATTCCTTTTATGATAACCAGTCCCCTTAATATACATAGGGGCCTAACAACTTAAGCAAACAAATCCCTTAAGAGGTAGCAATCATGATATTTAGCTTACAAGTTAACTTAATGATATTCCACACTAATCCTTCTCTGGTTCGGCTGATCCTGGCGCAAGTGCGCCTATTATAATGACGTCCCAACATGACATGAAGCACGTAATTTGTTGCGGCCATAACATTTTGTAGGTGTTCGTGAAGATTGAAGAAGTTGGTGTGGTATACCTTAAATCTAATCTAGATTCTGCTTGAGCCCCTGTTTCAGTATTCATGTGGAAAGTACAGTATGGAATCTCAGAACTTTGAAAGCCAATAATTAATGCGATTAATGTACGTCATAAGTGTCATCGCCAAAAAAAATCAATGCATTATCCCTGGATGCTAGTTGCTTGATTGTTGATGTGCAATTACCAGATTTTTAACAGTGGGTTGAGCATTTGTGATGAGCTAGTTCGCTCAGGCTATTCGTGTCACTCAAATTTCGTGTATACCTGCTGATCATCATTTCTCTATATAAATTTGCATAAATGCAATCACGGAGATGTCATTCTCTGAGAAGAATTAAACATACCCATCTGCTTCGGTTGGTTAATAATCTCATGGAGCGGTGGGAAAAGTACTACGAGCAAGGAACTAGCGTGTAGCTCCTTAAAAAATAAACTCCGATCACTAATTTTTTTAAAAATAAATCATTCTCCAAGCGACGCTGCAGCTCGGAAAGTCGAGCGGCCCACAGGTAGGCATAGACGGACGATGTAGGAAAAAACACATATGTTAAGTTTTATTTTTTTTGTTGCATAGTATGGAATGAATTTCAACGGCGAATTTGTATGCCGCATAAGTGGTTCGAGTGAATGTCTTGTGTGAATTTTTCAATTTATTTGTACAACAAATGCTCACTGGTATAGTTTGCGGAAATGAATGGCGTAGGGAAAAACACGAGCATTGGCTTCGATTATTTTTGTTGCGTAGTACAGAATGAATTCAAACAGCAAATTTCTATAAAACGTTAACGGTTCGAATGAAAATTTTATATAAAATTTTTAGCTCATTTAGACAACAAATGCTAGCTTGTAAATTCTGAATTTTATCCCACGATGACTTGTAATTTTAATTAGCAATAACTAAAGCACTAATTAAATGTGAGTGTAATAAATTATCATGCACACTTAATTAGCGCTGAATGATTAGTGCTAACTAAATACAATTAGGATTAGATGGAATAATATTAGTTTAGTACCTTAGTTAGAACTAATTAATTACTATTATGCTTATCAGTGCATTTAACGCTAATTAAGTGTGCTTATTAACGGAGAACAGCACTACAGTAGCAGAGCGCTTAACATTTATTAATTGCATTTAACGGTAATTGAGTGCATGCACTAATTATCGGGGACAAGCGCTACAGTAGCGAGCCAAGACATGAAGATGGGGGTATTGCCCAGGCATTCCCAGGTTTAATATAGGGACTATAATCACAATTAAAAATACGTACAAGCAAGCAGTTACTAGAGGTTCTCGAATTATAAGTGTGTAAGATGTATAACATCCCAGTCATATTACAGAGCTAAACATTGGACAATGCTGATAAATTAGGGACAAAAGCACAACCAATGAAATACTGCAGATCTAAACAACGTACAATGGAAAATGAAATACCACGACGCATCTAAAAATACACAACTAAGCATTTAAAGTTTCAACAGCATGGCATCGACTGCAAGGCTCCAAAACATTTAGCTCAACTGTGGATGGAACTTTCGACTTGATGTATGTTTGGACAGCCAAGAGTGCTCTGTGGGCTTCCATGAGAATACTCCTGCCCATTGATAGGCATTTGCCAGCTTTGTTGACAGAGCATCTAGCAAAACCATGAGTGGTGTCCAATGTAAGACACTCCAGTGATGTTGTACTCTCAAGAATATGACATGTCAACTCAACCAAGCTCTTTGCAGATAAGAAACCAATGATCTTTACACTCTTGAGGTTGCCATGGTGGTGTTCTGGCATCCTCCTCATATCTGAGGGATCTCCAAAAATTGAGGCATGCTCCATGCGTTGCTGCAATACCTAAAGATGAAATGCCAAACTTGAATTAACGGTTCCAACAAAGTTACTAATGTCTTAGCAGGAAGAACAGTGACTTACAGTCAAGATGAAAGTTTCCAAAGAAGGAGAAGCATCTAAAAAAGAAACCAGAGAAAAATAATCGTAGTTCGGAGAAAAGGTCACTCCAGTAAGAGCAACACTCAAGAACTTGAGGTGGAGGAATCTGCTAGGCACCATTGGTGTATTGACCATCTGCATAAAAATGTCAGATTAATTATATTCAATATATGACGGCTGCAACATCATTATATGCATATCGCTAATCTATATTCACCTAAAGTTTTAAAGTATACCTCACTGCCCGAATGTATGGTAAGAGTTTCAAGATTTGGCATGCTCGATGGAAGCTCAGCTCGAGCATAACAGACGGCACCGGAGCAGGACCTGTCTAGGTTCTTCACTTGCAACGTTTTTCCAAGTGAGAGTTGTACATGGAGGTCACCTGCAAAGCGAAAACTGGAGAGATTTGGGGCTTCGCTCTTTATCACTTGCAGCCTGATGCAAGTTAACACCTCCAGGTAGCTGAGCCGCTGCAGGCAAGGTATCTTCACGCAAATTATCTTCTTGCAATACCTGAGTTTCAACCGCTCCAAAGCCAAAGTATTGGATAGAATGCACCCTAACTCGTCACCCATAATACGTACATCACACAGATGTAGTCTCGTCAGGCTTCTCAAGCAAACAAGCCCAACCGTGGGACGAAAGTCACAACAGACAAGGTGAAGATACCGAATCGAGTCTCCAGTTCCATCAGATAAAAGTGAGCATGGGAAGTTGTACTTTCCCTTCATCGGATACAGAGCAACGGTGAGTTCTTCAATCCCTGGTGTAACAGCGATCCGGAGCCAACTGTTGAGATAATAATAATCCATCATATTGTAAAATGAATCAATTTGAAATTGCAGTGTCTTCACACCAATGCCTGAGTGGTTTTTCAGAATGCATTCAACTTTGCTGGTGAAATCTTTTGCTATTTCATCCTTTCCACGCACATTTTCATTCAAGCCCAATATTTCCTTACTGAAAGTGAGGTTGGGATGGCATCTCCAGGAACGTAGAAAGGCCCGAGACAAGCAAGCGACTCGGGCAGCATCTCGCATTGGCATCTCGCATTGGCATTAGGGAATGTATATGACACCAGATGTCCTGCATGCACAAGCATGGGAGAAAAACTCAAAATTGGAATTGTAAAGGCAAATCATTAGGGAATGAATGTATATGACACCAGATGTCCTGCATGCACAAGCATGGGAGAAAAATTCAAAATTGCAATTGTAAAGGCAAATGGTTACTTCAATTGGAGAAAGAAAAACAATAGAACCATATGGAGGTAACATTCTATCGCAGGTGCTCCGTGCATGATTGCACAAAGTGCACTGAAATGCAGAGATGGACAGTGCATTAGAATGTGATTGTGGCAGGCATATCGAGCATTCTATAGATATGTTTTCCCCTAAAAGTATTTTTTGGTGGCTTTACTAAAGAAAAATACACTGTCATCAGTGGCCAGGGCTGATTAACTACTACGAAATCTATTCTTACGTTTTTACTAAAAATATATTCTTACATGATTTAGGCATGGAGTAGTCAACGATATTTGTTTCTGTGCATTACTGTCAACCACAATGCACAGTGTGATGTTCTACTGAACAATAGTATGCTAGAAATAAGTCAATGTAGCAAAGAAACAGAAATAAACATGAAACTTCTGCATAGAGTACAAATGTACATCTGAATATCCAAACAGACGGAAAGGCCATGTAATAGAATCCATCAGCTTTGGCAGCTACAGGACAAGATAGATGACAAAAAACTTAGTAACTAAGATGAGGAGGAGATAATAGATCAAACAGACCAGATAAAAGAATGGTGTCCTACAAGGATATGCAGATCACAAGTTGCAATATATTGCTTGTAATGGAGATCACAAGTTACAGTTGTTGGACTGACAAAAATGGAACTTGATGATGCCTACCAAGTCTTATGGTCGACTTAGAAAGCAACCATTTTATTAGACTGTATGTTCTAAGGAAGCTAGAACAGTATGATGTTTTACGTCAAACGCAAGCCAATAAAGGTGACGATGATAATATGGCAACCTCTTGGCTTTAAGAAATGCTTACTAATATGGATTGGAGGCCTGAAGACGATTGCAACATTATTATCTTTAAGAAGATGTTGCCATTGTAACTGATCTGTCAGCAAAGGCTGGTGAACATCACAATCACATTATCTCCAGGTTTGAGAAGTGGACAGTGCACAAGGTGGGAGACCATATGTTGATAGCATGTTCAAGAGTATATGGTATACTAGGGACAAGTTGCACATTGAGGGTTCTTGCAGGCATAATTAAATAGCAGGACACTAAATTTAGACCACAAAAATTACAACAAAGGAAGTGCAAGCGGGAGATAGCTCTAGGCAGTCAAATCCTTAACAACATACTGGGCGATCTATGACTCAGGACAGACAGTTTTCTGCTGGGGAGTTAAATCTGCAGCAGTTGGAACAAAGCAAAGCTACCAATGCAGTGAGAATGTAGGAGATTGCATCATTAAAAGATCAAATTATAAAAAATTTACATAGCATACGTCCACCAATTTGTGCAAGCAGTCATGGTGATATTTTACTTGCAATATAAGTCTTCAATTATTGACATTATATACCATACCTCTGGAAGGTCTGGCCCTAAATGTAACTTCATTCGACCACCCTGAGAATTATCATCTTGTTGGCAGGGTGAGCCCTTTCTTTTCCCCTGTGAAGCAACCAATCCATCTGCAGAGAACCACGCATGGTTACAAATAATAGACATTGACATAAGAAAACAAAAAAAAATCTACAACATGAATGCAGTTCACAGAAATCCAGTTTGCCCCTCGTATTGAACTTTTGCTTTTGGGCAAGAACACTAACGACTTTAAAAAACCCCATCTTTGTTTCAATTTGTGGGGGGGGGGGGGGGGGGGTACACTTCAATTGACCATAGGTATTTTTGCAAAACATTGCAATTTGGTGCTGAGTGGCCCATACCAACTGCTGTGGAAGTGCCAGCAAAGGATGCTCCTGTGCTTGCACAAATGCTCACACTTCTACTTGCAGCAGCCATCTCAAATAATCAATATCCTGCAAATAGATTAAGAAACATGAGTTATGCTGCTGTTGAAAATAATATGAAGTTCTATAAATGAAACATCAAGAAAATGAATCTTTTAAGTCCAACACTGGTGGCATATTTAATATATATATGGTGCAGATATTGGCATGAGAAGTAAAATGTTGAAATTTAGGAAATTCTGGCATCGTGAAATAAGTTCTTAACAATATTATATAACGGACTTGCTTATTTTCAAATACTACAGTAAGGCTCAAAAGATCATTAGGAAGGTGTAGGAAGTCCCAGTAAAGTTTGGATGATGAGATCAAAGTTGATAGGGTCATAGGGACAAGACAATGACTATCAACCTATACAATGAAGGCTACATTCCTTTAATTTTCATGTTTGATGTTTTAAAAACACTGTAAATAAGCAATTATTTGCTCGATAATAATTTGTGAAATTGCCATTGTGTCAGCCGGTGGAGCAACCAAATGTGGATAAGGACCCTAAGGCTTAGCTAAAGAACAACATCTTGACATGTAAACAGAACGAAATTACAGGAGATAGACTTGAAAATAGGGCCAAATTGTAGTGCTAAACATGTCCTAATCCAGTTTGTCTCAAATGTCACTGTACTTGCTCCCCAGCAACGAGGAGGAGAAAATTATGTAGGGAGATTCGGAACTAAAGAAACAAAGGAAATCGAGGCACTACATTCAATTTGACGTGGTACTATTCAAAAACCATTGCATACAAGCACAACAGTATTTGCTATGCCACAAGAACCCTCTATATCACATCTCTCTACTGGAAACGCTCCAATTTAGCAGTCAGTTAATATGTTCATATGTGCTATTAGAGTATCTGAACAAAATACAGTGTATATTTCTGGAAAATGTATTTCTTATATTTAGTTTCATTAATTTTGCACCAAATGTGGATTTTTCTTTCATCATTCTCTGCTATCCTCGGGAATATGATCACTTATAATTGTTAATGTGACTTTTGTTCTCAGGAATCAATGCAGGGCTGTATGCTAGAGAACTAATGGATAGTTGTTAAAAGATTGTTATGGAGAGTCAAGGGGCTCCAGGGATGAGACCCGAAGAAGTTCTTGCTAAGGCTGCAGATGAAGCACGGTCACCTGGTTCTTCCACAATTTTGGTTGCTCACTTTGATGCCAGGTACGTTATTTGGTCTAGATCTGGCACGCTTTTTTCTTATTTCTTCATGTTCAATTAAAATATATTTGTGATTATTGACTCATTGATAATACAGGTCCTTCATGCATCCAATATTGGAGATTCTGAATTACTAGTGATAAGAAATAGAGAAATATATAAGAAAACAAACCCAATGACTTTTGGAAGAGGCGGGCGAAGGCGGCGCCGGTCTGTAGGGGCGAAGAGGCTGGCGGCGACGGCAGTCTGTAGGGGGCGGAGGCGGGCGGCGGCGCCGGTCTGTGGGGGAGGAGAGACGGGCGGCAGCACCGATCCGTGGGGGCGGAGGTGGGCGAAGGCGGCGCCGGTCCGTGGGGGCGGAGAGGCAGGCGGCGGTGGCGTCGGTCCGTGGGGGAGGAGAGGCAGGCGGCGGCGGCGGCGCTGCTGTTTCGTGTGGGAGGAGGAGAGTCGAGTGGATCTGCTGGGCACCGCGCCGTTTGGCGTTTCCGCGTTTGCTATGCATAGCTCGGAGACTCGGAGTCGGAGTCGGAGTCGGAGTCGGAGACGGCGTTCTTACCGGATAGTTACCGGAAACCGTAACTATCTAAAAAAATACTTGATATTTCTATATCTGTTAGTGATGATTTTTTCGAATCCGTTTTTGTATCCTCCAGATATTCCAAAATATGCTCTAAATTGTATCTAAATTAAAATAGACGAACAGACAGTCGAAAAATATCCGCTCCATTTGCACCTCTAGTTGTTAATGAAGAAACAAATAATATCGTTATAATATTGTTGCGTGAGAACTTGCAGTAATAATATTGTGAACAAGCTATAGATGGCAAGATATATTACAACTGAGATGAGTAGATGTATATTATAACAGAGACAATGGATCTAAGAGGCGGCTTACTATGGTCTTGGATTTGGCGACGACGCCGCTCCCGCTGCATGGACATGAGTTGATTCAGTTTCAGCAGCCCTGTGATACGACAATACCCGGATCGAATCCGAAAATCAAGGGCACCAAGGCCTCTCTCTGTTTTTCCACTCTCGCCGGTTCGTATTCTCTCTCTTCCTCTATGCGCGTATTTATTTGAACCCAACCAGGCGCAAGGGGAGGGGATCCTGCTCTGTCTGTCTCTCTCTGAAATTCTGAATAGGTATTTGGAATCAACACAGTGCGAGGCGAGGAGGTCCCGCAATCCAACAAGGCACGAGAGGAGGAAATCACGTCAGCGCCACTAGGCGGGACTACCTAACCTACCATGGAAGGGACTCCGGAGCAGACGAAAACGCGGTTGGAATCCAAACCCTAGCCCTTAAGATGGTCTGCGATGGGTCAGCGGCTATTGTTCTAGGCTTGTTCGGTTATTAGGCTTCTGTTTACATGCCGCGCCTGCCCACCTGGGCTCCACATATGGGCCTCGCCTCAGAACACCCACATGTAAAACCGCTTTAAAAAAACTGTCTCGAAAAGCTATTTTGAGAAAACAACGAAAGAGCTATACCATTTATTTATTTGAGGGAAGTTATAAACTGTAAAAAGAGGCCTATTGAGCCCTCGGCTCCCCTGCCCCCACCTATCTCAGCTCCGTTGTGTCCTATGTCATGTATCTGTCACCACACATTGTCTACGCCATAGCCTCGTCTCGCCATCTTGTATTGAAGGGGGAGTAAAGTATTTTTGCAAGCCCCCATGATATAAACAAAGTTAAAACTCATATACAACGTTAAAACAACAGAGCTTCCACTCCATCTTGTACTGGGAGTTGATAGCATAGCTCACTTTTGCATGGCTCTGAGTCCGGACGAGGCAAAGTTCAGTCCCCACGACAAACTTGAAAAGAAACAGGAAGAAAACATAAAAATTAGGTCCCGTCCTTTACTCATTTAGATCAGTATCATTAATTCCTATAATGCCAAGCCACAAAATAGCGTCGGCGCCTATTGGACCCTCAGAATGTCATGATGTACAGTAATCTAATGTTGCAATAGAACTATCACAAATCCCATAATATTCATAGAACTGAAAAAATAAACAACGGGATAAGTATCGCTACTTGCTCATACCCAACACATCTAGTATTGAATAATTCTATTTGTCACAACAAAACTATCCTTTTCGCACCTGAGTTCTTTTGTTATGATTCATCTATACTTGGTTCTGACCTCTACTATCCGTACCCTTAAAATGTAACTCCCAGTATGCATCCACAGAATCATTAAGGCCTTGTGTTTATGCTTATAGCTATGTCTTTCATCTGGGTTGACAATTCAACCAGCTCCTGCCTATTCTTTAAACAAAAAACATGCATAGATGAGCCAAATTCCTGCTCTACCTTGGTCCTTGAAATGGTAATTCAGTGCCATCTTCTATATCCTAGGAACATCCTACAAGTACATTGCTCAGAAAAAAATGTTGAGCCATTAACAAACCAAGCTTACTTTCGATTTGAAGCATGACTGCATGCTTGAGTATTGCGATGGCAGAATCGCTCTTTCCACCTCCTTCATCTCCAGTGTCATCATAGATTCGGCCGGTCGGTGGTCCTCCTCCCCCTCATCTCCATATCTGCCTAAGCGTTCATCCTAATTCGACCTCCTTTGACCTACTACCACATCGTCTCTCCACCAGATCTAGAAGCATATCACCATTGACGCCTTCATCCTCTCTTATGCTGAGCACATCGAAAGTATGCCGCCAGTGTGTTATCCATTTGTGGTGTTGTTGGAAACGGGAGCGATATTTTAATTCTAAATTTTACTAGGAGACAAATACAATAAATCAGTAATACAAAACTTACTACTAACAGTAGGCTACTCATCATACTTGAGAATATACGTAAGAAAAATATAAAAACAAAGTCGAATGAACGCGCGAACGACTTACTTTTTCGCCTGATGAAGAACAGAAGCAGCACAGGCTTGACGTAATGCAGAACGTAGATGACGCAGTGCAGTGAGCGGTCATGCAGATGCGCGCTGCCCATAAACCTTATTGCCACCCCGTGCAGGTACTCTCTGCGGCAATGGTTTGGACATAGCCGCTCTCCCTCCTTCCAGGTGCACGCTGGGAAGAAAGGTTGGCGAAATTCAAACAGCACAGTACAAAAGCATAAGATCGCAGAGAAGAAGAAAATAGAGGCAGTGAGATTCTCACACATACTCTGGACGTCTCTAGACATATAAATAAACAGACTGATAACTAACATGATTAAAACAACCATTTACCCACTGGTAACTGACACATTCAACCAGCCATATATCCACTGTTCGCACTCTTGTTATTGTTGTTTCTGTTCGTCGATGGTCTTGTTGAATTATATGTGGGCCAAGCCCATACAATAAGAATAATTCCTAGATTAAATCTCAAAGGCCCACTCATGCAAATGAGACTTGCATGTGAACTTTAGTACCATATTGCTAGTTCTAGGAGAGGAAGATCACCTTAAAAGGGATGGTGCACTCCTAGCCACTTGAGGCATGTGTGGGAGAGAACTAGAGGATCACACGCGTGCGCTCGCTCGCCTCGCCGGGCCGGGCGGGGCGGGGCGGGGGGCGCGGACGCACGGCACCTGCGTGAATGGTCCGCCAAAATCGGCTCCAGGTGCTTGCGCAGACGCGGCTTCCTTTTGCAGTTTTATTTTTGCTGTTTTGAGTGGCGGTGAATCCGGATCGGTTACACGTGACTAATCCGTTTCGGTTACAAGTTATGGAGAACGTGCAGGCGTCTTGATCACGCGTCCTGATTTTTCTATAAATACTGAGTCGCCGCCTCCATACAGTATATGCGAATCAATCTAGGGTTTTTGCCTCCTCCATTGTACTGCGCCGTCCCACGTAGTCTACTCCGTCCCGTCCGTCGGCGTGCACTGTCGTTCGGGAGAGCAGGTCTCCGGAACCGTCACCTTCGAAGTCCTGCACCGGGAGAAGGCGAATAAGGTTTTTGGGAAGCACTTTGCACGACTGCTTGCTGTAGCTCTGGCTTGTCTTCCTCGTCGTTCGGCTTCGGCGAATCGTCATCGACCTCGTGTCGTCCACACCGTGCCTGCAGCGTCAACATTGGCAAACCGATCAGAACAGAATCATCGGTACGTAACAGTCATGTTCTCCGTATTAGATCTGTTCGTGTACAGTTTCCTGGTTTACATGTCTAGATCTTTTATGCCTGTGATGGTTCTGTTATTTTGCGTGCATGATGTCATGATTTATTTATGGAATAAATTGAACCTACATGTGCTTATATTTCCAACAATCCAAAAACCTTATTGAAGGCACTGTGGTTTTACTATGGCTGGATTTGCCGATGCACTGAGGCCGGATAAGTTCTCCGGTGTGCACTTTAAGAGATGGCAGATCAAGGTCACTCTGTGGCTTACTACTATGAATGTATTCTGGGTTAGTAATGGCAAGCCTGAAGATGTTCTTGATGCTGAAAAGCAGAAAGAATTCGAGACTGCCACTACTCTCTTTGTTGGATGCATTCTTAGTGTTCTTGCTGACCGTTTGTGCAAGGTGTATATGCACATGACAGACGCGAAGGAGTTATGGGATGCACTGAATTCCAAATACGGTGCTACTGATGCCAGCAATGACATGTATGTCATGGAGCAATTTCATGACTACAAGATGGTTGATAACCGTTCTGTAGTAGATCAGGCTCATGAGATACAGGCCATTGCCAAGGAACTCGAACTCCTGAAGTGTGCCTTACCCGACAAGTTTGTGGCTGGATGTATTATTGCGAAATTACCTTCTTCATGGAGGAATTTCGGAACAGCACTCAAACACAAGAGACAAGAGTACTCTGTTGAGAGTCTGATTGGGTCTCTTGAAATTGAGGAGAAAGTTCGGGAAAAGGACGCCGTGTCTAAGGGTGATGGAAGGCAGTCTAGTGCCAATGTGGTACAGAAACCCTCAAGTAAGAACGAAGGGAAATTTGTCAAAGCCCAACAGATAACCAACTTCAAGAAGAAGAAGAACAACAACAATCAGGATGATAGAACTTGCTTTGTGTGCGGTGAGGCTGGTCACATGGCCAAGAAGTGCCCACAACGCAAAGGAAAGAAGGCACCTGTAGGACAGACTTCTAAGTCTGTCAACGTGACCATTGGCAAGACTGGAGATGGGACTGGGTATGGTAATTTACCTACTGTTCTTTCAGTTAGTCAATCTACCAATTGGTGGATTGATACAGGAGCTAATGTACATGTGTGTGCTGATATTTCGTTGTTTTCTTCTTATCAGGTCACCCGGGATTCCTCCGTCCTAATGGGGAATGGGTCACATGCTACTGTTCATGGTGTTGGCACGGTAGATCTGAAGTTTACTTCGGGAAAGATCGTGCAGCTGAAGAACGTGCAGCATGTCCCTTCTATAGACAAGAATCTCGTTAGTGGCTCCCGTTTATGTAGAGACGGGCTTAAGTTGGTATTTGAGTCTAATAAAGTAGTCGTGTCTAAACATGGATATTTATTGGTAAAGGCTATGAGTGCGAAGGCTTGTTCCGCTTTTCCCTTTCAGATTTCTGCAATAAGACTGTGAACCATATTTGTGGCAGTATGGATAATGAGGCTAACGTTTGGCACTCACGTCTATGTCATATTAATTTTGGTTTGATGTCTCGGCTTTCCAGTATGAATTTAATTCCAAACGTTTCCATCATCAAAGGTTCTAAATGCCATAGCTGTGTGCAATCAAAACAACCTCGTAAGCCTCACAAGGCTGCTGAGGAGAGAAACTTGGCACCACTAGAACTCCTGCATTCAGATCTTTCTGAGATGAATGGTGTGTTGACGAAGGGTGGAAAACGATATTTCATGGCATTGATTGATGATGCAACTAGGTTCTGTTATGTGTATTTATTGAAAACGAAAGATGAGGCTTTAGACTATTTTAAAATCTATAAGGCAGAAGTTGAAAACTAATTAAACAGAAAGATAAAAAGACTTAGGTCAGATCGTGGTGGAGAGTATTTCTCAAATGAATTTGACTTATTTTGTGAGGAGCATGGCATTATACATGAGAGGACGCCTCCTTATTCTCCCGAGTCAAATGGGATTGCCGAAAGGAAAAATCGCACGTTGACTGACTTGGTGAATGCCATGTTAGACATTGCGGGCTTACCTAAGGCATGGTGGGGGAGGCTTTGCTAACGTCTAATCATGTATTAAATAGAGTCCCTAACAGAAATAAGGACAAAACACCATACGAGGTATGGATTGGGAGAAAACCATCACTTTCTTACTTGCGTACATGGGGGTGCTTGGCGAAAGTTAATGTGCCAATAACTAAGAAACGCAAGCTTGGACCTAAAACTGTGGACTGCGTCTTTCTGGGATATGCTAATCATAGCATTGCCTATAGATTTTTGATAGTTAAAACTGAGGTACCTGACATGCATGTTGGTACAATTATGGAGTCTCGAGATGCAACGTTCTTTGAGAATATTTTTCCAATGAAGGATACACATAACACTACTAGTCAACTTTCTGAAATAATTCCCAGTTCAATCACACCACCTGAACCTTTTGAACATACACATGAACTTGTCAATGAGGAGGATGACAGTGGAGCTCCTAGAAGGAGCAAGAGACAAAGGATATTCAAATCCTTTGGTGATGATTTCACTGTGTACCTTGTGGATGACACTCCCAAGTCTATTTCAGAAGCGTATGCATCCCCTGATGCAGACTACTGGAAGGAGGCTGTCCGTAGTGAAATGGATTCCATTATCGCTAATGGAACCTGGGAGCTGACAAATAGACCTTATGGGTGCAAACCTGTAGGGAGCAAGTGGGTGTTCAAAAAGAAGCTTAGGCCTGATGGTACCATTGAAAAGTACAAGGCTCGCTTGTTGCCAAGGGCTATACTCAGAAAGAAGGCGAAGATTTCTTTGACACTTACTCACCTGTTGCTAGACTGACCACAATTTGAGTACTACTTGCTTTGGCTGCCTCACATGGTCTTCTCGTTCATCAAATGGACGTTAAGACTGTTTTTCTTAACGGAGAGCTGGATGAGGAAATTTACATGGAACAGCCTGATGGATTTGTAGTAGAAGGTCAAGACGGCAAGGTGTTAAAATTGTTGAAATCTTTGTATGGTCTGAAACAAGCCCCCAAGCAGTGGCATGAGAAGTTCGATAGAACACTGACATCTGCAGGCTTTGCTGTCAATGAGGCAGATAAATGTGTATACTATCGCTATGGTGGGGGTGAGGGAGTTATTCTATGCTTGTATGTGGATGACATCCTGATTTTTGGGACAAACATCAATGTGATAAATGAGGTCAAATCATTCTTGTCTCAAAACTTTGATATGAAAGATCTGGGAGTGGCTGATGTTATTCTAAACATTAAATTGGTTAGAGGTGAGGATGGGATTACACTTTTGCAATCTCATTATGTGGAAAAGGTCTTGAGCCGTTTTGGTTTTTCTGACAGCAAGTCTTCTCCAACACCTTATGATCCTAGCGTGTTACTTCGTAAGAATAAGAAAATTGCTAGGAATCAGCTGGAATATTCTCAGATAATTGGCTCACTTATGTACCTAGCTAGTGCAACAAGGCCAGACATCTCCTTTGCTGTGAGCAAGTTGAGCCGGTTTACATCTAACCCAGGAGATGATCACTGGAAGGCGCTTGAGCGAGTGTTGCGCTATCTGAAAGGTACCTCGAACTTTGGACTTCACTATACTGGGTACCCGTCGGTGCTGGAGGGTTATAGTGATTCCAACTGGATCTCTGATGCTGATGAGATCAAAGCCACCAGTGGATATGTTTTCACTATTGATGGTGGTGCTGTTTCATGGAGGTCTTGCAAACAGACTATTTTGACGAGGTCAACCATGGAAGCAGAGCTTGCGGCACTAGACACTGCTACTATTGAGGCAGAATGGCTACGAGATCTGTTGATGGATCTACCTACGGTGGAAAAGCCAGTGCCAGCTATCCTTATGAACTGTGATAATCAAACCGTTATCGCTAAAGTGAGCAGTTCTAAGGATAATATGAAATCGTCTAGGCATGTCAAGAGACGATTGAAGTCTGTCAGGAAATTGAGAAACTCCGGAGTTATAACCTTGGATTACATCCAAACAGATAAAAACCTGGCAGATCCCTTTACAAAGGGACTATCACGGAATGTGATAGATAGTGCATCGAAGGAGATGGGTATGAGACCCATGTGAGTTATCTATGGTAGTAACCCAACCTATGTGATCGGAGATCCCGTGAATTAGGATCTGGAAAAAACAAGCCATTAGTTAACTGGAGGAGAGTAATTTCAACCCTGTCTATGTGAAGATGCAATACTCTCAGAAACTGCAAGGCAGGTTGGTTAAGGCCTTAATGTGTTCCATTGGCTTTCAGAAGCGAAGACGTTATCCTGCAGAACATTCTTGAAAGAACACACCTATATGAGCCCGACTGTTAGTCGCAGTCTATGGAGATTTTGGGAAAATCTCCTACTAAGTTCATGAAGGGACCAAAGGAGTATGACTTATACGCTCCAACCGAGGGGTAGCCTACTGGCGGCCTAGTATCAGTTAAGTCTTTAAGTGAAGCTTGCTTGCACCAAACTTGCAATTCAAGACGTAGTCCATTGTTCAAGTTGTGAGTAAGTGTAGCTTGGAGTTCTAGGTGGATGTTCAACCTTAATCGGTCTCCATCGAAACACTGATATATAAACAGTACATTGGAATTCAGGCAAATCTCTGTGTAACTTTGAGATCTGGTGGGGGATTGTTGAATTATATGTGGGCCAAGCCCATACAATAAGAATAATTCCTAGATTAAATCTCAAAGGCCCACTCATGCAAAGGAGGCTTGCATGTGAACTTTAGTATCATATTGCTAGTTCTAGGAGAGGAAGACCACCTTAAAAGGGATGGTGCACTCCTAGCCACTTGAGACATGTGTGGGAGAGAACTAGAGGATCACACGCGCACGCTCGCTCGCCTCGCCGGGCCGGACCAGGCGGGGCGGGGCAGGGGGCGCGGACGCACGGCACCTGCGTGAATGGTCCGCCAAAATCAGCTCCAGGTGCTTGCGCAGACGCGGCTTCCTTTTGCAGTTTTATTTTTGCTGTTTTGAGTGGCGATGAATCCGGATCGGTTATGCGTGACTAATCCGTTTCGGTTACAAGATATGGAGAACGTGCAGGTGTCTTGATCACGCGTCCTGATTTTTCTATAAATACTGAGTCGCCGCCTCCATACAGTATATGCGAATCAATCTAGGGTTTTTGCCTCCTCCATTGTACTGCGCCGTCCCACGTAGTCTACTCCGTCCCGTCCGCCGGCGTGCACTGTCATTCGGGAGAGCAGGTCTCCGGAACCGTCGCCTTCGAAGTCCTGCACCGGGAGAGGGCGAATAAGGTTTTTGGGAAGCGCTCTGCGCGACTGCTTGCTGTAGCTCTGGCTCGTCTTCCTCGTCGTTCGGCTTCGGCGAATCGTCATCGACCTCGTGTCATCCACACCATGCCTGCAGCATCAACATCGGCAAACTGATTAGAACAGAATCATCAGTACGTAACAGTCATGTTCTCCATATTAGATCTGTTCATGTACAGTTTCCTGGTTTACATGTCTAGATCTTTTATGCCTGTGATGGTTCTGTAATTTTGCGTGCATGATGTCATGATTTATTTATGGAATAAATTGAACCTACACGTGCTTATATTTCCAACAGGTCTATCTCTCAGCTAGATGTTAAGAATATATTTCTTAATGGCGTTTTGCATAAGGAGGTCTACATGTATCCACCACCTTCGTATTCTGTTCTAGATAGGCACGTTTGTCATATCTGTTGTGCTCTTTTTGTTCTCAATCATGCTTCTTGTGCCTGGTTTATGCGTTTTACCTCAGTGATTACCGCTATTGATTTCGCTATCAGTTCCTACGATCCTACTCTTTTTGTCTATGTCTCACCTCAGAGTAGAACATTACTTCTTTTGTATATGAATAAATGCTCATCACTCGTGATGACTCCTTATTCATCACATATGTGAAGAAGCATCTCAGTGAGCAGTTTATGATGACTGATCTTGGTTCTCTCACATACTTCCTTGGGATTGAGGTCACTTCCACATCTGAGGGTTACTATCTCTCCCAGCAGAAGTATGTATAGAATCTTCTTGAATATTCTGGTCTGACTGACACTAGCACTACTGTGACTCCCATAGAGCTATCTCTTTAGCATCGAGCCACTAATGGTGATCTTCTTAAGGATCCTACTCTGCATCGCCATCTTGTTAGGAGTCTAGTGTATCTTATGAGCACTCATCTTAATATTGCTCATGATGTTTATATCTTGAATTAGTTCATGACTCGTTCTACATATCTTCATTATACCAAGCAAAGCAATTAGGGATAATTAATTAAGTTTTTTCATCCCAGGTGAAAACAAAAGGGCGAGTGTTGTTTGCTTCTCATGCGTGTATCTTCACATATAGTATTTTTGCTATCCCTTTTTCTCTTGTTTTGTTTTTCTATTTTCTGTTTTTTTAACAAGTTAGAAAAATAAGGAGACAATAGATTTTAAAAAAAATCTTTCATGTGCACTATAATCATTCACTCCCCTCTGATTGCCATCGACAATCCTATAGTTACAAACAACTTGTTGAGTACTCTATTGATCGTACAAAAATAGCACACCCGCAAGTGCACGGGTTGTCACTAAAATAGCGGCGAGTGTCATGTTCTCCACAGGGACTAGTCTGAGGCTACCGGTACTCAGCTAAAACTAGGTCAATCGAAATGGGGGAGAAAACTAAAACTAAAACAACTACTAAATGGATCAAATGAACTCTAATTCGCACGAACAAAACTACGAACAAACTAGCAACGGACGATGCGACGAACGACCATACGAATTGACGTCGAACGACCAAACGAACAACACGACAACTGACTACACGAATGACGCACGAACGACAATGACGACTATACGAACGAACACGACTACCGACCGATGACCTAACTAACTACCGACCGCGAGACAAAAAGAGGAAGTCGAGAAGCACTGGGGGAGTCTAGAAGCACGGAGAGAGTCGAGAGAGAACGAGGGAGAAAACGGTCGACGGCTAACTAGACGACGGTGGCACACAACAAAGAACTACAACAAACACTCACACAATCTAACTATCGACAGATCGTAGAAAGAAGAAAAGAGGGGGTCCAGAAGCAAGGAGGGGGTCGAGACAGCAAGGGGAAGGGAAACGGTCGCCAGCTAGCTAATTTGCGCAACATAACCAACACAGATACAAATTAACAATGACAACTACACTAAACATATGGGACACATAAACTTCGGCTTCCTCAATTCCCTCTAAATTGGCCTCTGCTTCCCCTGCTACTGCTCTACTCGGTTTAGTACAATCTCTCCCTTTGCCTCATCACTTTTCTTAGTCACTGCTCATGTTAATTGATCATGTATACACTGTGATTGTGGATGTGCACTGTGATGATGAATTGTGGATTATTATCTGAGATCTGTGATGTGTGCATGAGATCAGTGAATATGTTATTGTGCCCTGTTAATTTGAGTTCTATTATTGTGACATATGTTCTGTGATAATTGTGTAATTTGTGTTCTGTTAGTAGTTTAGTAGTATTTTCAGTAGTGCTAATTGTTTTCTGTGTTGGTGTTAGTGATCTTTGTGTTAGTAATTTGCATTAGTATTTTTCATTTATGATATATGTTTAGCTTCGTCAGTTGTTTTATGTGTTAGATGTCAGTGTTAGTTGTTTTTGTGGATCTACGTGTGGTCAAGTTGCGCGAATTAGCTAGCCGGCGACCGTTCTCTTCCCCTTGCTGTCTTAACCCCCTCCTTACTTCTAGACTCCCTTGTGCTTCTCGACCTCCCTCTTTTCTTCTTTCAGCGGTCGTTTGATAGTTAAGTCGTGCGTGTGTTCATCGTAGTTGTTTGTTTGTTGTTCCACCGTCGTCTAGTTAGTCGTCGACCATTTTATCCCTCCGTGCTTCTTGACCTTCTCCTTCTATCTCGCGGTCGGTAGTTAGTTAGGTCGTCGGTCGATAGTCGTGTTCGTTCGTATAGTTGTCATTATCATTCGTGCGTTATTCATGTAGTTCATTCGGTCGTACGATGTCCATTCGTGCGGTCGTTTGTACCGTCGTCTTTTGATTGTTTAGTTCGTTTGTCGTTTCGTTCATGCGAATTAGAGTTCATTCAATAGTTAGTTTGTTCGGTCAATTCAGTAGTTGTTTTAGGTTTAGTTTTTCCCCCATTTCGATTGACCTAGCTTTAGCTGAGCACCGATAGCCTTTGTCTAGTCCCTGTGGAGAACACGACACTCACCGTTATTTCAGTGGCAACCCGTGTACTTGCGGGTGTGCTATTTTTGCACGATCACTAACAATTACCAAAGATGAGTTATTATCAAATCTCACTAACAACATCCACCCTCAATCAAATGAGACGATCCAATGAGGCACCTACTCATGTGGATAGCTAATACCCCTTCGACACTATTTAAGGGTTGACAAAAGAAGACACAAACATGATAATTGAACTCGAACAATTCAAAGACAACCAGAACTGGAAGAACACCATGCAAGACGATCATAATCCTCTGACCAGTGGGAATATTATATAGATTAGCACTAGTTATATCCCTTTGTAACCTCTTAGTGAGAGCATCTTGTAACCAGTTCATAGCAATAAAGATCATCCCTATTCTTCTCGAGATTTATCAGCAGTTCGTAAGACTGGCAACTTGATTGTCAGCACTCACTGGCTCATGCCCACAAGTGCTTAATGATTTGCTTGTTGGGCTAGCCCAACTAGCCACTTTGCTATTATTTTTGGGCTTAAAATTTATTAGACAACTTGGTAGCTAGGGTATTAATCACCCCAAATGGGTCAATTACATAAGGCACCTAGGTCTGGGTGCCTAGGCACCCAACTCAAGAACCATCCGATACGTGTGTTTGATCTGTTCGAATTTCGGAGTTTGAGAATGAAATGTTTTATATCCTTGATATATTTATGGTAAGTGAGTTTTAAACTCAGTTCAAACTAATCTAAGCTACTTTTGAATTTAATATGACTATATTGAGTATATACCATGAAACTAGTTGAGCTCATAGTTATTAAAACTAGACCGGACCATTGGTTTAACCAGAAAAAACTGGAACCAGTGGGTTTAGCAGCTTGATTCGCTTCAAAGACCATTCAAGTAATTGGACCAGAAAAAACCAAACGAACTAAGTGGTTTTCTGCAAAAACTGGTGAACCAGATGGTTTCAAATGAACCGGTACGGTTTTTACTACCTCTAAGAAAACATGAAGCGAATAGTCAGCCCATAATGTGAACTAGAAGGGACCTACCTGCCTAGGGGTCCCTTGCCTCTTACTTCCCCCTCATTCTTTCCTGCTCCCACAGTTATTGAACTCATGTCGGCGATTGAACCGGTGGAATCACCGGTTCACCGGTCTAACTAGCAGTTCACCGGTTGAACTATCGGTTCGTTCACATGTCAGCACTTAGCAGAGTAGACTGATTAAGGCACTGAGCCACTAAGTAGAGGATTCTCTAAGCAGATAGCAAATTCAGCAATGTTTGAGAATTTAAGAGTTATTCAAAACAACAACATACATATAGTAGAAATTTAGAACAGCAGCATACATACATGCGTGGTAACAGCATGTGAGCAAGGCAGGAGCGGCACCACAAGGCTTAGGGTCTCCCTTAGGCTGTTGTCCAGAAGTTCAGAGATGGTGTCCTGTAGAAAGCAACAACAGCATCAACCTCTGGGACTAAAATTCCACTTGCAATTGATAAAGCACCACCCATGCAATAACCAATAACACCAACCTTGACCGCTCGTTTCGGCTTTAGCTTCTAATTCACTATTCATTGATTTCGTTTTTTTAGGCTTTTTTACCTTTTTTTTCTTTTTTCCGTATTTGTTTGCATTGTCCGCAATGGACTAACATGTTTTTTTCTATTTTTTTAATTTTTTTAAATTTAATTATGCTAAATAAATCATCATCAATTATAGTACAAAATAAATAACTACAATGCAATTCAGCCGAACTGAGAGTCCTAAGTACAGACTCATTTCGGCTTGAGCTTCTAGCTTATTTTTCACTATTCATAAATTTCGTTTTTCTGAACTTTTGGCTTTTTTGAGCTTTTTCGCCGGTTTTTTCTGTATTCGTTTGCATTGTCCATGATGAGCTAACATATTTTTTCTATTTTTTAATTTTTTTAATTTAATTACGCTAAATAAGCTACATTCAGTTATAGTGTAATTTTAGCCAGCTACAGTACAATTTCAGCCATAAGCCACTATTTTTCAGTCTAACCGAACGGGCCTAGATAGCAAAATAGGGTGCGGGGTGGGGCCCGCTCCCAGTCACCGCCAGCTGTGTCGTGCCCCCTGCCCTGCTCTACCCTTAAGAGCAACTCCAACAGGGCCCCTACTTGAACCATCATCGTACTTTTAAAGGTCGAGGGGCAAAAAATTCACTCCAGCAGGGCCCCTACTTGAGCCCTCAAAAGTAAGGGGCCCTCAAATCTCCCCCTCGAGCCCTCATTCCTAGGGAGTTTGGAGGGAGCCCCTACTTTTGAGGGCTCAAGTAGAGGCCATGCTGGAGTGAGTTTTTTGCCCCTCGGCCCTCAAAAGTAGGATGAGGATAAAGGTGGGTCCTATGTGTCATCCCCTCTAAAATGCATTTGAGGGTCCTGTTTTGAGGGCTCCTGCTGGAGTGTAGCCCAAAAAACAGAGCCTTTAAAAATAGGGAGAGCCCTCAAATAAAAAGTAGGGGCCCTGTTTTGAGGGCTACTACTGGAGTTGCTCTAATCACGAGAGACGATTAGCAGCCGCGATTAGTATAGTCGGCGCAGCAGCTCATCCCCTGCGTTTGGTTTCGAGGCAAAGTAGGATGGGATGGGGTCATCCCTGTTTTCTGGGACGAGGTGGCCCCTGTCGCTGTTTGATTGAATGGATGGGGCGAGCCCCTTTTTTGTTTGGTGCAAAGGATGAGTGAAGGACGAGGCCGCCCCAGTTTTTGTTTGGATGGATGAATATGGACACATAGATTATGAAATCTAGCACATGTTAATCTTTCACATTTCCAATTTTTTTCCTATTTTCCTCTTTATTTTTCTCTCTTCTCTCTTTCTTTTCCCTTCTTTCTTTCTCTTCCTTCTTTTTCTTTCTTTTCTTCCACCCGGTTCCCCTTCTCTTTTTCTTGCTGCCGTCGGCCACAGCCGACTCATCTCCTCCTCCCCGATCCACTTTTTCGGCTCTCTCCCCAGCGCCGCGCCTCATCTTCTCCGCGCCCTGGTCCCTGCGCCTCCGCCCCCGGGTCTCGCCGCCTCCGCCCCTGTTCTCGGCGCCCCACCCCTCGGTTCGGCTCTCCCTCGGCGCCTCCTTCCCCTCTTGTGCCGGCTCCCCGACGCCCGGTCCCCAAACGCCGCCCCTCCGACGCCGTGTCCTCATGCGCCGCCGGCCCCAGGACGCCGCGTCATGCTGCCGCCCGCCCCCGCCTTGCTTCTCCGCTCCGCCCGGTTTTCACGGCCAGATCCGTGGCCTAGGGCGCGTGGGGGAGCTGGTTGCCACCGGTCGCCGAGCAGGGAGCGCGCGCGTAGGGGAGCTCGGCGGGAGCGCGCGCGTCGGGGAGCGAGGCGGGACCGCGCGTGGGGGAGAGCGAGGCGGGAGCGCGCGCGCGGGGGAGCTGAAGCGGGAGGCGCTGCTGGCTGCTGCGAGATTTCGGGGGATGGGGGCAGCGCCATCCGCTGGATTTTGGGGGATGGGGCGCCCCCGAATCTAAGCGAATATACGATGGTGGCTGCCCCTGCCTCCCTGTGACTCCGTTCCAAACAGTGACTCCAACGGGGCCGTCCTGTTCCATCCATCCTAAAACATGAAACCAAACACATCCTATACGCACGGCTCTCCCTGTCCCCGGACGCCTACACCACTCGCAAGAATTCTCTCCGAAGTCGCAACGAGAAGAGGGCAGGTCTGACAAAGCTACAGCAAGCAGAGAGAGAGAGAGAGAGAGAGAGAGAGAGAGAGAGAGAGATGGAGAACCGCAAGGAGGTATGTACGAACTGCTTCTTCCCATTCCCCTCGTTCCTCCCCCGAACTAGCGAAGAATCATCGTTTCCTCTGTTTCTTGAAGTAATTTTCACCTGGACTCCGGAGTGGTTGTGTTGTTCCTTGTCGCTACAACTTTCACCTGGGAAAAGTAGACTAGTGCGATTTTTGTGTGGGTGTGTATGTGTTGTACAGCAACAGAGGATTCACATGAACACGGACACACAAGGGGGAGCAGAAGCTTCTCTTTCCGTCCAGAATCCATAAGAAGAAGATGCAAAAGTTTTAATTAATCTTTGGCCGTCCCTAGTCTGACAGTTTGAGTTCACCGAAAAGTGGAGCAGAAATCACACGGGGCGCGCAGATTTTGCTTTCTTTAGCTAAACCGCCAAGAAACCAAGCGGTTCTTGGCAATGGCTGCTTGGCTAGCTAGGCTTGATTTGCGCGGAGGATTCATGGCTAGATCAGTCCTGAGAAGGTGTCGATGGCCGATTTCTTGCAGGAGCAGCAGGGGGGAGCGGTGGGGTGGATGACGGTGCCGGCGTTCGGGGAGTGGGACATGAAGAACGGCGCCGTGCCGGACTACTCCATGGACTTCTCCAAGATCCGCGAGATGCGCAAGCAGAACAAGCGCGAGCTCTCCCGGGCCAGCCTCGGCGGCGACGACGACCTCCTCGCCCAGCAGCAGAAGGCGGCGGGGCAGCCGCAGCCGCAGGTCCAGCCCGCCAAGGCCGACTCCGCCCCTTCCGCCGCGGACGACCACCGCCGGCCGTTCCATGCCGCCCATGACGACTCACCCACGGTAACCCTTTTTTAACTCATCATGCATGGCTTGTGTGTTGCTAGATTGTTTACCTTACCTCCATTATTGGTAGTGTCTTTCATCTTGTCTTGATTGTCTCGTCGAAATTTGAATGGTCGAGTAATGGTGGGTGCGAAATTGAAATGAAATATTGATTAAAGGGTACCAATTTTGCTCTAGAGAATTGGAATTTCGTGCCTGAATTTAGGATGAACCTTAGAAAATTTTTATCAGAAAATTGAGGTGAAATGGGACGCATATGCCGTTTGAACTGCACCACAGAGAGACGATGCTGGGCTAGTGAGTTGGTAAAGGGGAGAGTAATACCTAGACAACAGCGCTTGTTCTAGGATCTGCTCAATTTTATAGAAATGAGGAACATAGTACATATTCATCAATCCATGTAATTTTTAGAGTAAAGCCCATTACCGGTCCTTAAACTTTTTATGCTGTGTCATCCCGGTCCATAAACTTTTAAAGTATATCATCCCGGTCCTTAAACTTTCAAAGTGTGGCAATATCCTATGTAGTTGTAGCAGTGAACTTTTTATGCTGTGTCATCCCGGTCCATAGACTTTCAAAAGAAATTGCCACACTTTGAAAGTTTAAGGACCGGGATAACATACTTTAAAAGTTTATGGACCGGGATGACACAGCATAAAAAGTTTAAGGACCGGTAATGGACTTTACTCTAATTTTTATATGGTAGTGCATGCACGGGCCCATCTGAGTATCATCGCATCCATAGAATTGTCATGATAAGCAATTTAGTAGTAGTGTATCGACCTGTTATGTGATGAGGGAGATGGGGAGGCTGGCTGAATCAGATGAGGCCATTGCAGATAGCACAGGCTACTGCATCCAATTATGCACACGCAGTGGACAGTAGTAGTAGTACTTGTCACAACTTGGATGATAAGGACAGGCCCATAAGTTGTTTCACAGCCTCCAAATCTGCATTCCTCTTAATTATTAGTTGTACTGATCTGACTCATCTTGGAGAAGAGGGAGGGACCCTTCCTCTCCCGACCCTTCCTCTCCCAGCGCCGACTCTACCCTGCCTCTGCCCTTCGCCTTGCCGCCGCTGGAGCACGCCGCCGGAGGCTTGTGCGGGTGCTAGGAAGGCGGCGGCGGGGCTCTCTCGCCTGAATCTGGATGGCGGTTTCTAGATCTGGGCGACGGTGTCGAGGCGGCAGGGCCCCAGTGGTGGTCGCCGGTGGAGGCTGTGCGGCGTGGGCGGCGGTCGGGGCCGGAGGGCGCCTTCGGGCGTGAGGGGGTGTGGGGGCAGAGTTGGCGCGCACGTGGAGCGGTGTTGAGGAGGCGCGGCGGCGGTGACGAGGTTGCCGGCCATCGGCGTGCGTCTCCGGAGTGCGGGCTCCCGAATCTGGGTGAGCGCGGGTCCGGCGGCGGTGCTGAGTCCCGGCTCGAAGAGGGGCGCTGGAGCCCGGCCTGGGTGTGGCTGGAGGCCAGGTTTCGGCGGCTGGCGGTGGTGGAGGTGGATGGCGAGAGGGAGGTGGTGGCGGCTGAGTCCGTGGCGGCCAGCAATGCCGAGCGGGCGGAGACTGGTGGCGGCCGGCCAGCAGCGTCGAGGGGGCGGAGGCCGGTGGCGGCTCGGCGCCACCCGTGGACGCCGAGTCCCCAGCGAGCGTGAGGGTCTCCGTCGGAGACTTTCCGCGCTGTACCTTCTCGCGTCGCCTGACCTGCTAGCCGGTGTCAGGAGTTCGGTGAGGGGTTCGGGATTTTGGCCTCTGGAGGGCGAAGTCAGTTCCGACGAAGGAGGTTTGGAGGCTTGCCGGAGCTCTTCTCCGTCGAGTCTTGAGTTTGTGCGATTTGCATTTCGAGCTGGGTGCGCGGTGGATGATTTGGTAGAGGAGGAATATCAGCGCCGGCGGCAGAGGCCGGGGTGCGGCAGGAGGTGTGGCTGCTGGGATCCCTGATGCTACATTGCTCGAGCAGGATGGCATGGCGCGGCGGTGGGTGACTTAGTGCGCTGACGGCCGTAGTCTTGTTCCGTAGCTCTTGTCCCTGGATCAGTTCGATGGTGGCGCGTAAGGTGTTGCGTAGTGGTTTTTTCATTGACGGTCATTGCAGGAAGCGGCTTGTCGTGGAGTTCAAGGGTGGCTATGTCATGGCCTTGAGGTGTGCAAGATCCCGGTGTGTGTTGGTGGCGGTCGTCTTTGTGTGTGGGTAGTGCGTGAGTGCGGTGGAGGTGCTGGCGAAAGCCTTGCCGGTGTTCCTACTGATCTCGACAACTATGACGCCTATGGGCGCCATTTTCCTTCTTGGAGGGTTGTCATGGCACTCCATAGCCCTCATGTTTACTGTTCTCCAGGTGAAAGCCTTGTCTCAGTGAGGCGGGCGGCGTCGGCGACCCTCGTCGCCTCTTCGGAGACGTCGCCTCGGAGGTTCATCTTCACGCAAGGTAGACCGAAGTTAGTGTGGCTCAGTTGGAGAAGGTTAGGGGCTTGGTTGAAAGCAAGGACAGAGAAGAAGTTCTGAAGCTTAGTCTTTCTAGTTTTTTCATAGTCCTTAAGCTCTGATTCTTACTGTTGTGTACTCCTCAGTGTTGAGGCTTTGAGCCTAAGAGCTCGTGTAACTTTTGGCTGTATATATCCCAAGTGGATATAGAGGCCGGATTTTATATCCTTTATCTAAAAAAATTAGTTGTACTGATCTATGGGCAACGCCGTTGTCCATTAGAGACGTGAAAAGGCTATCAGGGGCAAATATTTAGATTTATAGTTGTACTTGAAGGTGTACAATGTCGTTGTCCATCAGTGGCAGGTTTGAGTAGCTTCAGCATGATGTTGTCCCAACTGCATTTAGAGCTGGTTCATCGGGAGCAGAAATGTTAAGGAGAGCACTGCTGAGTGTATGAACATTTCTTTTGTTATGAAACTGTAACATCTGTTGATATGTGGGTTTACATGCACGAAGAGAATGCAAGGGGTCTGCCTGTTAGATGATGATCCAATTAGCATTTGGAGAGTTGGTCCACTGGGGACCTAGCAGGACATTCCAATGCATATAGATAGCCTTTCGTGCACAATTTTGCCCTATCTTATCGGTTTGTGTCATGGTTGTCACGGCGTCGCTAAGGCGACGCCTAGGCGCCCTGGCGGTCCAGGGAGATGCCATGGAGCTTCACCGTGACAACCATCCTCTCCCACTCCCATCCCATGGCTGCCTCCCGTCTTCCTCGGCTCCGGCTGACGGGAATGGCCGGATCCGGTTGGATTGTAGGGAGGGGAGGCAGCAGGGAGAGGAGGCACCGGCGGGGGGAGGAGGCGCCGGGCCGGGGGGGGGGGGGGAGGCCTTGAGCTCAAAAATGAGGTGAATAAATCAATTAGAGGATAAGTAGCCTTAAGGCTAAATACGCGGAGAGATTGTGACTGACAGGTGGTTATAGAAGTATTCTTTAGGGGAAACTAGTGTTTAGTTGGCTGTGATTACGTGCAACTGGTTGGTGGCATCTCGATGTCGTTGGTTTACTATTCTATTTATGTCCTACCCGATGAAGAATTAAAGTTGATATTAATATATCAGACAGTTATCTTTGTGAGTCATAGTTTGACATGGGCGAATCCAGGAGAAAAAGTCATTATATTGGGATTACTATAGGTGTGAATTAGGCAAGAAACTTTGTAATATCATGACAAGCATAAACTTTTTCATTGTTTAAGCTAGATGGCATCGGGGTGAACCCAACCCTCATATGCTGGATCCGCCCCTGAGTTTGGCATTTGAGCTGAGACTTTCGGCTATGTACCCATCAGGGCGACATTTATTTAGGCAGACTATCAGGATGATATTTTCAAAGTACAAGCAGTTGCATGTTCAACTTTTCCTTCTCTCTGCATCATGTATTCCGTTGCATATGATTGACCATTGTTAGCGACTTCATTTTGCATCATGCGCTTAGTTGTACATAGTTGACCAACGTTACTATACACTAACCTATGAGTCCATTCCATTACTATTGATGCAGGGAAGGAAGAAGTTCCTTAGCTATTTACAGTGCTGTATCAGAGCCTGATGAATTGTGAACCCTGCCTGTGTCACAGTACATAACTCCTGCGCAAACAGCTTTTAGGTTTCTTGGGTATTGTAAAGTTTGCATAATTTGTAGTCTCCTCCTGTTATGTAATCCTGCTGCTCTGTTGAGACAGAAAAAGGACAAAATGTGAGGGATGAAAGGCGCATTTGTTCATGCTGTTTTTTGCAAATGGTTTTTCAACTTCTAGTGCAAATTGTTCATCTTTGGAGGAAGGGTTGAATCTGAAGGTGCATGATTGATTTGGTTGTTAGTTGGAGAACAAAATCTGCACCTGTGATGGTATCTTGGTTTGGTATTGAATGATTGTTCCTGTTCTCTCTGTTCTAGTAGTTTGTTTTTGTTGTGGAACCTTGTATACATCTCTGTCTAGCGTATTGTCCCTGGAGTCGGCTGCCTGCCGTAGAAGCAGCAACCTCTTTGACAACTAAACACAGCTCTTTCCATGTGACTAGTTAAGTGCATGTACGTTGCTACGGAAGCGTAGGATTTAGCATAGCTTATCACGCGAATACCAAATTTAGCCCCCGAATCACCGTAATTCTATTTGTAGCCCTCTCCTCGAGCACGGGACTATGCAAGTGCGACGTGTGCGGTCGGGGAACTCATGACTCAAACTGTGCACTGGTCTAGTCGTGAACGTGGTCGTATAAGCCGTGGTTGTGGTTGTAAGGCATGGTCGTGGTCATAAGGTGTGGTTTTGAGCGTGGTCGTAAGCCGTAGTTGTGAGCATAGTCGTGGTCGTGGTCGTAAGCCATGGTTTACGACCACGCTCACGACCACGGACCATGTTGACGACCATGACCACGGCTTACGACCACGCTCACGACCACGGCTTATGACAAATCCTTGTAAAAGTACTCAGATTTGATAGAATCATCATAGCAGCCTCCAGTTCCCGTGTGCAGCTACGACCATGGGCTACGATCACAGGCCATGACCATGAGCTACGACCGTGAACTATGACCACTGCCTACAACTACCATCTACGACCACTGGCTTCGACCACAGGAGAGGGGGTGCCCCTGGAAGCGGCGGCTGAGCTCAAGCACCATGCGTGGGTCGAGTTTGATGGCCTTGACGCTGGCCTCAAGCAGCCGCTTGGTGAGGTTCCCCATGCCGGGCCCTATCTCGAGGACGGTGTCGGTGGGCTTTAAGCCAGCCTTGGTGATGATGGAGTCCACCAGCTTTGAGTTTCGTAGGATGTATTGACCCTTGGAGTTCTCGAACTAGATCCCGCCCCACAGCCGCACGCCACCTCCTCCGTGCCGCTTCTTCTAGATCTTGCCGCCCTCCATGGTGGTGTGCTCAGGTTCCCATCGCTACCGCCTGAGGAGGAGGATGCCATGGTGGTGGAGAGGCGGAGGTGGTCTGTGGTACGCACAGGGAGTGGAGGGAGATAAGAGGAGTCTAGAAGACCCGCCGCCCGAGGAGGAGGTGGTGGCGGAAAGGCGGTGCTGGTCTATAGTGCACCGAGCCCGCCTTAGGCACCACCACAATGCGCGCCTTCGGAGCTCAAGAAACCGCCGCCGAGGTCAGGGAATCGCGGGGTGCGGTGCCTAGGCGCGGTCAAGAGATGAAGAGGGGTGGGAGATCGTAACTGATGCTATAACTGATGCTAGAAGTGGAGGAGAGGGACAGTTGATCGCCAAAGAGAGAGGGGAGGGGAGGAGTGCGAGACAGATGATGAAGATCTCATTGTTCAGATCAGATGGCTGTAGAGAGAGAAAGGATAATGAACCTACTACCACCAATTCAAACTTTTAAGTAGTAGAGATTATCGTTCATGATCTCTAAAGTAATCTAATTACACTGAGCTATTTACCTGTGTTAATCCATATAAATTAACTATTATTCCTGATTAGTGTTCGTGTGAAAATTGGAAGGTCTCACGAGAGAAAAGAATAGCTTGTTCTTCTCGGCTTATTTAAACTTATAGATTATGACTTCTCTCGAACTAAGAAATGAGATGATTTCTTTACCGTTGTTTAGAAACGGTTTATAAGGATAGTATTTTAAAAACAGCTTATCAATTTTCACCAAAACTAAAAGTTATAAATTGTAGTTATAAAATACAAACTAAAAGAACATGCCAGAGTTCCACCGACGTGCCGTGGGTTGATCTGGAGTTCTTGACTTTCCATTCCTATCTCTACATATAGCAGAAATTCAAAACATAGCCCCTACAAATCCTCGTCCAACGGTCATGTCGTGGAGAGAGACGGTGCCTTTGCATCCAACGGTCGGAAAGAATCATTCAAATAGCTACGAGGCCCTTCTGTTTCTTCCATTTCCATCTCAACCCCCCACTTCTCCACCATCTCTCCTGTTTTCCCCCTTCCTCGTTGCTTTACTCCAATAAGGCGAGCAGGCAGCAGCAGATTCCTCGGCGGCGACAAGGACGGCAGGAGCCTCCTCCCTCGATTTGATTCCAAGCTCGTGCGGGGGCCTGAGGCCTCCGCATTGGGTGCAAGCCCTCTCGGCATCGATGGAAACGAGGAAGACGAGGCGAGGCGCCGAGGCGGTGGCGCCTCGTGTGTTTCCATGGTCCCCTCTTCGGCTTCCTCCAGCATCGCCTGCGTCCCGATGGCCGTGAGTTGGTGGGCTAAGGAGGTGGCGACGGTGCAGGGGCGCACGTGGCCGGGTGGCCGCCCAATGCAGCCGTGGTGGTGTTGGCTTGGGCGGAGCACGCGAGCAGTTCATAGGACCGCAAGCCCTCCATCTCCTCGGAAGCGATGACGGAAGCAACATCACCAACGATCGCTAGCAGAAGTGGGAGGCGCTGGTGCATGGTGCCTCATCTCTCTCCAGTTCCCCTCCTATTTTGTTGGCGTTGCTCGCCTGATCGTCTCTCCATGGCCATTAAAGGGTGGGTCCGAGGATGTGGCTGTGACGGGGGAGGATGGAAGAGAAGATGCTGGTGAGAGGTGGAGCAGAGTTGGAGCTCGATCTCCATGTTCGTGGCCAAGTCCTTGTTCACCGATGGCCCAATTCGCCAAGTTTTACATCCTCTGACCAAGCGGTGCCCAGGCGCGGTCAAGAGATGAAGAGGGGTGGGAGATCGTAACTGATGCTGTAACTGATGTTAGAAGTGGAGGAGAAGGGCAGTTGATCGTCAAAGAGAGAGGGGAGGGGAGGAGCGCGAGACAGATGGTGAAAATCTCATTGTTCAGATCAAACGGCTGTAGAGAAAGGAAGGAGAATGAACCTACTATCACAACTTAAACTTTTAAGTAGAAGAGAAAAAAAAGGAACAAGAAGAGCCTGCTTGTCCATTATCACAACATTTTCTTGTGTGTGCCCACAAGAAAGGGACTTGAGCTGGAATTGGAAGCCTGCAGATAATAGGGAAATTTAACTTTTTGCCACTCTTATCATTGCCACCTACTCAAATGCCATCCTCTACAATGCAATTAACTTTTTGCCACTCTCCAGCCTCCGTGGCGCCTACGTGGCCGCCAAGTCACGCCCGCGCCGGCCACGCCCGCGTCGGCCGCGCCCGCGCCGCCGCCCGGTCGCGCCCGCGCCGCCGCCGGCCTGCCCGCGCCTCCCCGCGCCGCCGCCGGCCTCCCCGCGCCCGCGCCCGCGCCGCCGCGCGGCCTCCCCGCGCCGTCGCCGGCCTCCCCGCGCCCGCGCATGCGCCGCCCGGCCGCGCCCGCGCCGCCGCCGGCCTCCCCGCGCCCGCGCCTGCGCCGCCCGGCCGCGCCCGCGCCGCCGCGCGGCCTCCCCGCGCCGTCGCCGGCCTCCCCGCGCCCGCGCCTGCGCCACCCGGCCGCGCCCGCGCCGCCGCGCGGCCTCCCCGCGCCGCCGCCCGGCCTCCCCGCGCCCGCGCCTGCGCCGCCCGCGCCGCCGCGCGGCCTCCCCGCGCCGTCGCCGGCCTTCCCGCGCCCGCGCATGCGCCGCCCGGCCGCGCCCGCGCCGCCGCCCGGCCTCCCCGCGCCCGCGCCTGCGCCGCCCGGCCTCCCCTGCGGGCGCGGGCGCGGGGAGGCCGGCGGCGGCGCGGGCGCGGCCGGGCGGCGCATGCGCGGGCGCGGCCGGGCGGCGCAGGCGCGGGCGCGGGGAGGCCGGCGGCGGCGCGGGCGCGGCCGGGCGGCGCATGCGCGGGCGCGGGGAGGCCGGCGACGGCGCGGGGAGGCCGCGCGGCGGCGCGGGCGCGGGCGCGGGGAGGCCGGCGGCGGCGCGGGGAGGCGCGGGCAGGCCGGCGGCGGCGCGGGCGCGACCGGGCGGCGGCGCGGGCGCGGCCGACGCGGGCGTGGCCGGCGCGGGCGTGACTTGGCGGCCACGTAGGCGCCACGGAGGCTGGAGAGTGGCAAAAAGTTAATTGCATTGTAGAGGATGGCATTTGAGTAGGTGGCAATGATAAGAGTGGCAAAAAGTTAAATTTCCCGCAGATAATATGGCATCGTGTGTGGTCGTCGCATCTGCTCTCAGTTTTCAGTGTATTTTCCATTGTTTTCCGGTACATGCCAACGGAAGTAGGCAGAAAATGAGACTATGGGTAGTGTACTACTGTTTATAAAATACTAGTTATTTCAAAAAACAAAATACTAGTTGAAAATACACCAACTTGGTAATGTACAGGTTTTAATTATACTACTACTGAAGTTTCAGGGTGAAGTGGTAGTCAGCAATGTTGACAGAAAAGGACATGCAGGATGGTGGGGATCCATGGAATCTGAAACCGGTATGGAAGACAAGATCTGCGTCACTGCGTCCACGCTTGGTACCCTACCCTGAAAGGGAGGAAAGGCTAGGGCATCATGTGCCGTGTTTCATGGTGCAAGTGGAAACTACGGTTCCTGCTACTTATTTTGATTTGACTTTCTGATATCTGGTTTATTTTTTATTAGTTGTAAATTTCGTTTTTTTATTTTTGGCTTTTTTAGCTTTTTTTATCGGTTCTCTTTTTTCCGTATTCGTTTGCATTGTTTGTGATTGGTTAACTTGTTTTTTGTATTTTTTAAATTTTTTTAAATTTAATTATGTTAAATAAGTTAATATCAGTTATAGTATAATTTTAGTCAGATACAATACAATTTCAGCCATAAGTTATTTTTTTCAAGCGAAATGAACGGGTTGGGGAGCCAAGGACTCTCTCTCACGCACAGCTGAGTGATGATGAGCAATTGATGTGTCTAGTGTACCTTACCAGTCTTCTCGAACTGCTGGTGTGGGCACCTTCCATCCTTTTCAAGAACATGAGCCCAAAACAAACACTGCCGTCAGGGAAAATGGAGCCTGAGGAGGGGCTCTGCGTAGTGACCAAGCTGCCCAACCATTTATGGGGACAGCACCGTTTGTTTCTTTTCACTTTTCGCGCCAACTCGTAGTTCGTCGTTAATACGGCCGGCGAGGGACTCCAAGAAGAGCGTGCTACCTTGCAAGTTTCGCCATGCATTCCCCCATGGACCTGCCCGTGTAGGTATAGCCCCTCGAGTCTGCCGGCCTCGGTCGGCCATCCGGCTTGCCGAACAGGGACGCTACGGTCACCAAGGCGCCGAAGGAACCCCGGCAAGTGGTGCCGCAGGCCCGTCGGCACGCGCGTCTTGCTGCTGGCCGGACGATCGGGAGCTCGCCGAATTAGGCTCGGCGTGGCCTGAGAATGTGACGCGGCGGAGATGCTCAACCGGAATGAGAGCCCGGCCGGCAAGCGTGATGCGCAGCCTGGCTCCGCGGTGCGAACATCACGGCGAGGGTGACTCACAAGGGGCAGAATGGATGCCTGGCGTGATGGAGTCCGTCCGCCTCATCTCACCGACGACGTGGTCGACGTGCCACGACTGCGGCAACCGCCGGAAGGGAGATCGAAGTGATCCATGCAATTTTGTCACGACTCACAACTGCTCCTGCCACGTGGATCTAGAGATCGGATTTTATATCCTTTATCTAAAAAAACAACTGCTCCTGCAATCTGAGTCCGCGGCAACGGCAACTGCCACGACTCACGAGGGAATTCAATTAATTTAATCTGTAAGATCTAGATTTTGTCTGCGTTTCAATCTCAGTCCGGTGGTGAAGTTCATCTAAAATCTTGCTCTTGGCCCAAGTGATCCATGCGATCGTGCAGTGTTAGCCAACTTCAAATTAAGTTCAATGAAGCGATTTGAGTCAACTTGGAGCCCAAGTTGAGGAGCTCGATCCGATCCCCGGCGTCCGGCGAATGACGACGCGCGTGGCATTCATCTCGACTCGAACCCCGGCCCGTCAGGTTCAGAGTTCAGACGCTGTCGCAGAAGCAGCTCGTGCACGTATTACACGTTTCGCCGGAGTTGCAGGCCCGCCGCGGCGGCGGCCCGCATGCGCATCGATCCTCGAGCTCGAGGGTAATGGCAACGGAAGCGACAAACGTCGACCGCCTCTCCCGCCCCAAAACCTAACTTGACAGCGCATCGTCTAGTCACTATTACCAGTCTACCCACCGCCGCACCACCACCCAAACCCTAACCACATCGTTGCCGCCGGGCGAGAAGAGAAGATGTGTCGCCCGCCTGGAGCACAAATGGTGATGCGATCCAATGATGGGAAAATGCAACACTTATATTTAGGGAAAATGCAACAATTATAATTAAGAAAAATATCAAGCAGCCGACGAATAGCAGAGAACCTTCAAGACTTCGTGACATGGAGTGGCAAGTAACTTCCATTACTCAAATTTCAGATCGCACATATTAGCGGTGGCAAATAAGCATCTTGTTTGCAAATTCAAAAGGGTTAGTGCTTTGACCTTATCTTCTTGTAGTCTCGACACAAAAACAAGTCAAAAGCCATATCGTACTAACTTTCAAAATCCATTCATTTCGCCAATTTAGGACATATTAACTAATTAGAAACTCATTCTACACATCAGAGAAACGTTTTTTTATTGTAACTCCCGAGTGCATCGTATTAATGCATGCCTCACTCTCTGTTTGATGTATTCTTGTACGCAAAATTCATAATATAAATCAGAATAATTAAATGAAATAAAGGCACAATGGCTGACACGTAAGTCAATACTGTTGACACATGACTTGAGAGCAGCGTACAAATTTCGTGAAGCGAGACTATGACGTACGGCCCCATGTCTTGTCAAATATTTTGCTACGTGTAATATATGTAATATTGGACTCTTTTGATTGGGTCCGTGGTACGGAACATGAAGGTTCAAACAGATCACAAATACAACATCCAGTTTAATAGATATGGTCTTTAAATATTAGAGATCAACAAGTATAAATCAGATGTTTATTCGGCGTTAGGTATAGCGGCTTCTTCTTTTCGGCTTTTAGTTTATTTGCAGTAACTAGTTTTTAAATAATATATCTTTTTAAAACGGAATCTACAAGTTGATTTGTATTAGATATTGTACTGACTTTTTCCATATTGGTCAAAATCGCATATGAGTGACTCGTACTCTCTCTCACTAACAGACAGAATTCAAAATTTTAAACCAAAAGTCACAACCCAAAATTTCCTTGGATTTCTTAGATTTATTTACTTTTTTCTAGAGCTTAATTTCTTTTTTCTTGTTTTCTAAAATTTGGAAATCTAAAAATCTAGATTTTCCTTTCGAGCCAATTTCCCTTTTTTTTGGGCCCATCTCCCTACTTTTGGCCTGGTTCGCTTTGTGCGCCTTAGCCCATCTCCTCTCCCACCTTCATCCTGGTCTAGCGTGGCTCGTCTCTGCTCCGCGGCTCAACTCCGCTCGGCCCGCGCCTTGGCCTAGCCTACCATGTGTCACCCGCAACCAACCCGCCTCCTTTTTCTCCTTCTCCCACCACCAAGGGGGCCCTACCTGCTAGACCCTATTCATCGTGTTCCACACAGTTGCCTCCCTTGTCTTCGAAGTCGCCATGACGCCCAGTCGTAGCCGCATCAAACTCTGCCTCTTCCGTGTATAAAAAGGCATGGTATGACCCCCCCCAAAAAAAATAGGTACCCCGAGTAGCATTCGTCCTCGCATGTGTGCTGCCATCACCTTCTGCAGCGTTTTCACCACTGACCGCCATGGGAGCCGAGAGCAAGCTTCGTCGATCCACCAAATCGTTGCGTCTTTGCCGATTTGGAGCACGGCATGGTGTGTTCCCGAGTAATCTCGTCCAAACCACTCAAGGAATTGAGTGAGGAGCTGTCATCAATGAGATCCAAGCTATCTTCTCCACCACTGGCCATCTACCTCCGCCATCCAAATTCGCCACCACCGGTGAGCCCTAGCCTTCATCTTCTTCACCTCCATGTTCCCCGCATCACGTTCCATCTTGTGCTCCCCTTGCTTTCACCGGAGCATCACCACCGTGCTAACTTCAGCAAAGCTGAGCCCGCTCCGTCGTTTGCTCACCGGTGACCTCACTCGTCTGCTGTGCCCGCGTCATTGTCATCACCGGGTCACCCTCTCTCTATTTTGGCCTTTGCAAGTGCTTTATCGACCATCATTCGCTGTCACACTGTCCACTCGAGCTTACGCCGCCGCCTAGCTCACCTCGAGTGACCTTATTGGTCATCTATTTCCAATTTGAGCCACTTGATCGTGTCCTAGTGGTTTTGTGATCATGCTGGTGACTTCGTTGCACCATTACTCGTTGTCTTTCACCATCGCCAGCATTGAACAGCCGTGGTCATCGATCTGCCTATGCCAGTATCCATGTGGCTAGCCATGTCAGCGCCCTTCTCTTGTGTGGTAAGCCGTGTGGCCGCCTATGGGGTGCCTCCCATTGCCAAGCTACGTAGACTCGGTCTACATGAGCCAATCCCTGCCATGTGGACCCCTCAGACTTGAACACTATTCCAAAGACCTTGTCCACCGTGAACCAAGGCTGTAATCCATCAACCTAGTCCATTGTGAACCAGATCTATCCATGAACCCGGTCCATGAGCCATGGCCCATTTTTAGAATCTAATCCTATTTTCCATAAATAAATTAAATCCCAAAATACCCAAAACCGTAGTAGACACACCTGTCAGCCATATGGTTTCTCCCTCCTCTATTAATTTCTAGCATTTTCTCAACCGATCAATCTTCCGAGAGTCCGTTCTCCTCCATTCGAACTCCGATTGATCCGATTCTTCTTCCTAAATTCATGTAAAATTGAGCTCTATCTTTTGGTGTTGGTTTGGTTATCTTTGGATTTTATTTAGATTTATTTTTGTTTCATTCACTTTCTCTTTCATTAGATAACGTCTTCGAAGGAGCAGAAGCAGGACCTAAAAATCAAGAAGAGATAACTGAGAGAAGTCAAGGCAAGTTATGACTTTTGATCATTTTGAATCTATTGTTTAAAATATAATTATCATTATTTTGTTTTAAATTATTATGCATTGCTAATTTTATTACAAAACCTTTGTACTTGGTAGTTAATACCCAGTTGTTCAATAACACATGCTTTGATAATTTGAATGTCATAATTCCATTGTCACCCTAGGATGCCATGATTTAATAACACTTATTTGGGTTGAACTTCTAGTATGTTTAGCCATACTTATTGCTACATTGGGCTTATCATCACATGTTGATCAGTTAATTAATTTTGTCTTAATGAGATATTGAATCATGGTTGTAGCTATAGTTATAAAATTTTTGTACCATGACATGGGTAGTATCATTGGTGTTGGTTAAATAAAATGGTTTCATTTGCGCGAGTGATCGTATAGTAAAGGAGGAAGTGTGGTCGGCACTTTTGAGATGTACATACCTCACTTAGGTAATATTTAAGGACTTAACTTTGTGCACTATTGATCTGAACCTTACCGTACAACCACATGTCTAGTATGGAATAGACCTAACTGATTAATTTGTGATGTTTCAAGTTTGGTTTCGCCACTATGATGAATGTGAGAGCAGTCGTAGCCATTGTCTCACATTGGCGTAAAAGGGGGCTTTTTTGTCAGACCTAGATTTTTCAATCTAGAATCTCCTGTGAAACATTGCACTATTATCTGGATAAGTAGGTAGTGCTCATAGGTACATTACTGCATCATCTAATACATCGCATGAAGCATAATAACCATAATATTACATAATCGAGTTTGAAGTACACCACGTCGGGTGACAGTTTTACACAAGGGCCGAACAGGTCAAATGTCTACATTACAAGATAACAGCGAAAGTAAAAGCATAAGTAAGACCATAAACCGCAGGTAAGCGACTGAGGGGTAAATGTGTGAAACATATACTATCTAATCCTATGTAATATATGTGCACATAGTCTCCATTAAGTCTACTTGTCTAGGACCCGAAATTGAAGAAACCGCCCTAATTTCCTTCGTTGTTTCCTTCATCTGCGGCAGGGGCATCTTCATAAGTGTAGTGGTCTTGGGTTCCTACTTCTGATTTTGGTAATGCGAGTGTGAGTACAAATCTATCGTGCTCCACGAGCCAACACACAGTATGTGATAGGTAACATGCACGGCTTATCAAGAAAAGGCTCGGGTTATTTTATTTGCTATAAATTTCTTTCAAATGTGCTACATAGAAATTACCTAAGACTGAGCAGTTTGAACTTAAAACATAATGTGAGTAAGAAGGCACTAATAATAGTGATTCAGATACCATTCACCGTTACATGGTTTCTGCACCGTATGCTAACCTTTCAGCGTTATAACCGCTTATATTATCCCTAGGACAATACCCAGGGCAACATAAATCAGGGTTTCCACCACCCTCTACTTTTTCAATTCCACCCACAAAGTTTTTGAAATAGAACTATATCTTTTTAAGTTCCCATGTCTGCCCTTGACCGTGGGCATGACTATTCGAATAGTTTTAACTCTGCAAAGTTAGCACACTTTACCCATAAGAGACAGTCCGCTCGTTACCCCACACGATTCCTTAGTCATGTGGTTGAGTAGATCATCACATTAACTGTTCAAAATACCTCACCCCTTCCATCATCTCACCCATATGAGCTTCTCCCACTTGCGGCGGGTCCCATAAATTGTGCGGGATGTTCTTCCCCTATGCGGCTAGCAGCTGGACTACCCACACCGACTAGCACACCGCGGAAAACTTCACCCTCTATGAGTGTCCCATTCAAGTTATCACACAGACAGCCACTTACACTATCTCACCTTGTTGGACCGAAATGGCGACAGAGGGGGGGTGAATGTCGACTATTAAAAACGACCCCCAAAAATTACCCACAAGAGAGAATCCCCCTCTATAGCTATGGAGAGCTATGAGGTAGAAGAAATACACCCTCTGAACAAACAACTAAACCAACACAGGGAATAATCGAGCAATAACAGCAGCAAACAAAAACAAGAGAATCAGCACTCAAGAACAACTGGGCGGTCGGACCACAATGGGCAGGGCGGTCTGACCGCTCTAGCTACGCCGATCAGACCGGTGGCTCAAGGCCGGTCAGACCGCCAGCTGCCGGCCGGTCTGACCGCCGTCCTCACGCCGGTCTGACCGCTCCTCAGGTGCAGACAACAGAGCAAGCCGACTGAGACTCTGAAAGTTCAGCATTTTGCTGAAAACAGGGAAAAGAGAGAAAAACCTCTAATCTTTTCAGAGAAAAAAATACTAAGGCACTATTCTAAACATCTCATAGGCACCAAACAACATGGGAATTTAACTGAAATTGAGGAATTTCATATTAGAGCCCAAAAACTGAAAATTACAGAGAGCAGTCCCAAAAACTCAAATTCCCATCTAACCTTTGATCCTATGGCCAAGAAACTTTGCAGATATATTAGCAATAGCCTAAGGACCAGAGAGTCCAAATCTCAGCCTACCTTCTCCAACTCGCTACAGCTAGCTCTAGATCTAGCATGGAATCTACCTAGCTTAAGAAAAGCATCATTAAGCTAGTTGTAGGTGGGGGATACCTCGTCGGAGTCGGAGTACAGCTCGTTGTCGCTCAGTTCACCCACAAGGGCCATGAAGCACATGCCGGAGAAGTCGTCGCCGCCCTTGGGTTCTTGCTCGTCCGTTCCATCGTCGTCGCTCCACCCCTCCACCTCGTTGAGGTCGAGGTTGTCGAAGGCGGTGAGGACGCGGTGGAAGAGCTTCTTGGCTTTGCCAAGGTCGCGGAACTTCTTCTTGCCTTGGGCGTGAGCTGAGGGCTTCTTGTTGCGGTTCTTGTCGATGTAGTCGTTCTTGCCCGAACCGCCGTAGTCACCTTTGTCTTTCCCCAACTTGGGGCAGTTTGCTCGAATGTGGTTGGGGCCACCACACTCGAAGCAGATCACGGGTCCTCCTCTCTTTCCGTCCCTCCTCTTGTAAGCATGGGAAAATCTCCGAGCTAGGAGGGCTAACTCCTCATCCGCAAGCTGCTCTAACTGATCATTAGTTATGTCAAAGAGAGCAGCAAGGGAGAATTCGCAAGTCGACTCGGAAGAAGGTCCAGAAGTGGGATCGGTGACTAAGGCCATCGACTGCGACTTCGACCTACGAGAGACTATGTCAATCTCGTGAGTCTTGAGGCGTGAATACAACGCGTCAAGAGTCAAGGTCAAGAGATCGATGGTGTCCTTGATGGTAGTCACCTTCATCTCCCAAACGCGTAAGTCAAGAGCCGCGAGCATCTGACGAGCGTTGTCCGAGTCGGGGTATGTGAGACCGACCGCTCGGAGGTTGCTCAAGATCTTGTGGAAACGCGCAAAACACTCATCAAGGGACTCGCCAGCGAGCATTTCAAACTTGTTGTAATCTCGCTTGAACTGGTCCTGTCGGACTGTCTTGATCTGGGTGGTGCCCTCATGGTAAGCATCGAGGGTCACCCAGATGTCGAAAGCCGACGTAAGATGAGAGATGCAGTCAAGCTCGCTTCGGCTCAACCCCTGAATGATGATGTTCCTTGCCTTAGCATTCACCTCAACATCAGCCATATTCCCGGCATTGATGTTCTCATCGGCAGGACACAGCATATCGTACTTTGCCCTTACGCCAGATGGCGTTGCCCTGAGCCTGGATGTAGGTCTCCATCCGGCTCTTCCAGAAGGGATAGTCGATCCCATTGAAGACCGGGGGCTTGATCGAGTACTTGTCTGTCGCCATGGCTCTAGACACCGGTTAAGATCTATTGAAAAGAGCTAACCGGCTCTGATACCAATTGTTGGACCAAAATGGCGACAGAGGGGGTGAATGTCGACTATTAAAAACAACCCCCAAAAATTACCCACAAGAGAGAATCCCCCTCTATAGCTATGGAGAGCTATGAGGTAGAAGAAATACACCCTCTGAACAAACAACTAAACCAACACAGGGAATAATCGAGCAATAACAGCAACAAACAAAAACAAGAGAATCAGCACTCAAGAACAACCGGGCAGTCAGACCGCAATGGGCAGGGCAGTCAGACCGCTCTAGCTACGCCGGTCAGACCGGTGGCTCAAGGCCGGTCAGACCGGCCGGGGTCAGACCGCCAGCTGCCGGCCGGTCTGACCGCCGTCCTCACGCCGGTCTGACCGCTCCTCGGGTGCAGACAACAGAGCAAGCCGACTGAGACTCTGAAAGTTCAGCATTTTGCTGAAAACAGGGAAAAGAGAGAAAAACCTCTAATCTTTTCAGAGAAAAATACTAAGGCACTATTCTAAACATCTCTGAGGCACCAAACAATATGGGAATTTAACTGAAACTGAGGAATTTCATATTAGAGCCCAAAAACTGAAAATTACAGAGAGCAGTCCCAAAAACTCAAATTCCCATCTAACCTTTGATCCTATGGCCAAGAAACTTTGCAGATATATTAGCAATAGCCTAAGGACCAGAGAGTCCAAATCTCAGCCTACCTTATGAAGGAAATCAAAGGTTTACACCAAACCCTAGAAATGCCAGAAACCTGAAAAACTACAGAGAGGTGCACAAAAAGCCAAATTTCTCTTCAATCCTTGAACCTTGGCTCATGAAACTTTGAGGATGGCTAATAGATAGCCTTAGGACTCTGGATACCAAGTTTCATGCCATTATACGAAGGGAATCAAGAACAGCACCAAAACCCTAGAAAGCAAAACAAGAACAGAGAAGCTCAAATAGTCAAATCTGAGATTAAACTTGATTTGCTCTTGGGAAAACTCGATCAAATGACCTTGAGGCACTATCCCAACATAGAGCAATCCATTTTGGGCCTTCTCAGCAAGAAACAACTCTAAATTACGAAAAGAAGAAAATCACCAAAATGAAGAACGAAGAATAGAGAGGCAGTACGAGAGAAAACTTCAGAAATTTCATTCTAATCAAACAAGGATTACATATGAGTCCCCATACGCATGGACATTAGAACAAGGATTGATTACATGCAGTCTCAACTCATCCTCTCCCACTCCCTAAGCCTCAAGAACACACACTACATGCTTGCTTGGGAGGAACACACACACACACACAGAGAGAGAGGGGATGAACGAGGGAGACACTTCCTGCTGCCCTCAACCACTAAAGCCTCAAAGCAAACAACCTCTCCAAAGCCTCTTTTGACCAAAGCAAACCCTAACTCTCTCCAAAAGCCATGGAGTGCATGCAGCCACTCCCACCTATTTATAGCCTTTGGCTAACGGGTCTCCACCCCGTTACGCCCGCTAAATCCGAACGGAACCGGCCTCCACTCGTGCAGCTTTGCGTTTTTACCGAAATACCCCTCCTGCACCTTCCGGGAAGCTTCCGCGTTCCTTGTCGTCCACGACTCACAATCACCATGAGCTCACACCGTCTTCGACACATCCGACCGTTCTGACCTCAACGCCACCTGCGTCTAGTCAGGTCACCTCGTGTCTCGCCACGACTCCGCCTCGACGTCCTGCAGCCATCACAAACAAGAAACATGTCAAATATCACCGCTCGATACATGAAAGCATAAATGCATTAATGAAACACATTAAGCATGAGATAGCCCAAACCTGACAAGTCGACATAATATGCATCCTAACCACTTTGACCAAGTCCGACCGAGCCTGATTGCACCACACAACGTCAAGGTTCGAACCAACCAAATCAAACTCGACTTTCCTAAACCGATGTCAATTACTCATCACACACATGGGATGACCTCCACATGGTCTCTCAATCTCCCCCTTGATGAGTATATTGACAAACCCAGAAAAAGCGCAAAGTTGAGTTTGTTTTGAAGAGTCCAACATGGTCCAACGGAAGAAATTGAAGCTAATGACCATGTCGACACAAGGAGCAAAAGAAAGAGCAAGTTTTCCTCAATGCTCCCAAAATGGCTTTTTCTATCACTAATCTCTCCCTTTTGGCAATAAACACATCAAGGATACAAAAGAGAGAATATGACATGACATTTGATGAAATGGCTGAAGTTGATTTATTCTTAGCATTTAGAGCCATGAAGATTATCCAAAATGACTATATGAGAATTACATCAAGCCATAACACATAAGGATGCTATCAAGATCATGACAAGACATGTATAATCAAGCTAAGCCAAGTAGGTCACAATCTGAAATTTAGTTCAATTTCTTAGCATGTCAAGTCATCCATGATTATAGTCTAGCTAAAGGTATCCAAAGATGATACAGGCCATGTCAATAGTCTAAGTGGAACCAAGAAGCTAGTGTTGAGCCAATATAGAGTGCGGCAAGTTCTAGAATGATACATTTGTTGAAGTACTTGTAAATTTTAGCAAATTGAGTACAAATGACATAATTTGACTTTAGAAATCACATGATTGTTTCCAACCAGATTTTTGTTTTAGTCATGTGCTAGATCTCAAGCCTTATGCGACCACTCCAAGCAAAAGCTTAAGAAGATGATCTTGGTCATCCAAAACTCCCCCTGAGTTCATGCCTTGTGCAATGGTTGTTTACATTCATAAATGGTTGTACTAACTTATGCAACATTAAGAACTAGCATAGCTCAATTTAAAGCTCAATAGAGATTCAAGACTCAACTCAGCCTATTTGACATGACATGAATCATAAAAGGATAACTAAAGAAAGACTAGTCTCGAGAACTAACATGACAAATTTTAATTCAAGTTGAGTAATTTTAATTAACTCATCATGGCAAAAGCTAGTCTACACATATGAAGTCATGATCAATCTAGCAATGAAGCATAAATCATGGCAGGATGTAAAGCGATGTAAACATGTCATGAAAGGATAATAATCAAGGCTCCATGTAGTTATATTACAATGCAGAATGCTGAAATGCAAGGAAATCCAGCTCCCCCTCAACATGTGATGCAACTTTTAGTTCAAATAGAGTTATGTCAATAATAAGCTCCAGAAGCTCCCAAATGAACTCCCCCTGAACCAAAGCTATAAGCAAGAGAAGCTGGCAAAGAAATTCCGAAAGGGCAGTCCTTAAAGCATAGATGAGATAAAGAGGATACTATGGCTTAGACTGACTCTCATCTACCCCATATGACTCCAGGACTATCGGCTGACCACCTAACACACTAGAGAGCAAACACGTACCCCGTCTATCCGAGGGTGGTCCAACCCTTGCTAGAACCTACAAGAAGTGAGTGAGCTCAACCTAGTAAGAAAAGAAACAGCTAATAAGTAGCATCCTAGAATCACGAGATAAGAGCAAGAAGTCTAAACGCTAGACAAGAAGACCACTCTAACCTATGCTAGAAGGACTAAACACAGTGCACCCCGAATGCAATGCAACAGATAGGATTAAGAGCATAATTAATATAAAAAAGCAGTAAAGCCCAAAACTCCCCCTCACAACAGTCCATAAGGACAAACCACCCCAAGCTCTCCCCGCAAAGCTGAAAATCTAGAACTATCCAAAGGCTTGGTAAAGATATCAGCCAACTGGTGGTCACTCTCCACAAACTGGAGCATTATGTCACCCTTCTCCACATGGTCTCTAAGGAAGTGATATCGGATATCAATGTGCTTGGTCCGAGAATGCTGCACTGGGATTTTAGCAATGTTTATCGCAGAAGTGTTATCACAAAAGAGTGGAACACTGTTGATAACTAACCAAAAGTCCCGCAGGGTCGAGACCATCCAGAGCACCTAGCTGCAGCAATTGGCGGCGGCAACGTACTCGGCCTCTGCGGTGGACTGTGCAACACCGGACTGCTTCCTCAAAGACCAGGAAACGAGAGAAGCGCCAATGAACTGGCAGGTGCCCGAAGTGCTCTTCCTATCTATCCTACAGCCAGCAAAGTCTGCATCCGAATAAGCTCTCAAGGAGAGACAGGATGAGGAAGAGTACCAGATACCATAGTCAATGGTAGCTCGAAGGTACCGAAGGATGCGCTTCACCGCCTAGCGGTGAGATACGCGAGGAGAAGCCTGAAACCGAGCACAAAGACACACGGCAAAGTGTATGTCTGGTCTCGAGGCTGTGAGGTACAAAAGGGAGCCAATCATGCTGCGATACTCCTTCTGATCAACTGGCTCGCCGTCCTCATCTGGGTCGAGTGAGGCTGAAGTAGCCATAGGAGTGGACACCGGCTTGCCATCACTCATATCAAAGCGCTTCAGGAGGTCTCGAGTGTACTTGCCCTGATGCAAGAAAGTACCCTCCCGAGTCTGCTTGATTTGGAAGCCAAGGAAGAAGCTCAACTCACTCATCATGCTCATCTCAAACTCCGAGCTCATGACATTGGAAAACTGGGAAACGAGAGCATGTGAGGAGCTGCCAAAGATGATGCCATCCACATAAATCTGGACGAGCAAAAGATCAGTACCATGCCGGCGAATGAACAAGGTCTTGTCTACTTTACCCATCTCAAACCCATGACTCAACAAGTAGGACTTAAGCCTCTCATACCAAGCTCTAGGGGCCTGCTTAAATCTATACAACGCTTTGGAAAGCTTGAAGACATGGTTTAGGTATTTGGGGTTCTCGAAACCTGGAGGTTGTCTCACATAAACTTCTTCCTCAATAAAGCCATTGAGGAAGGCACTCTTGACATCCATCTGGTACAACTTGAAACCCTTAGAAGCCGCAAAGGTAAGCAGGATTCTAATGGCCTCAAGTCTAGCTACAGGAGCAAAGGTCTCCTCGAAATCTAGACCCTCAACCTGGGAGAAGCCCTGAGCTACCAGTCTACCCTTGTTTTGAACAACCACCCCATCCTCACTCTGCTTGTTCTTGAACACCCACTTGGTCCCAATGACATTGTGACCTCGAGGGGGTTCAACAAGCGACCATACCTTGTTTCTCTCGAAATTCTCTAGCTCCTCATGCATGGCATTGACCCAAGACTCGTCTGAAAGGGCATGACAAATGTCCTTGGGCTCAAAGGAGGCAACAAAGGCAAAATTGAGACAGAAATGAGACATGCCAGATTTTGAACGAGTGACTCGCTCAAAAAGGTCTCCAACAATCTGCTCAGAAGGATGGTCTTTCTGAATATGTCGAGGAGGTCCGGGATGAGAAAAAGAAGTGGCCTCTACCTTGTGAGCTGACGAGGTAGGAACAGAGCCACTAGCTCTAAAGGAAGCAGAAGGCATGGGCTGATCGCCTCGAGGTGCGGTGGAAGACGGCACCTCGGGTGGAGGATGAGGAACTGGATCGGGTAAACAACCCTCATCTCCATCGTCCTCATCATCCACAAAGATGGGCTCAGACTGCTCTAAGGAACCTGAGATATCGGGCCTAGTCCCCGGACTGGCCTCGTCGAAGGTCACCTCACAGGTCTCTACCATCTTATAAGACTCGCAGTTCCAAACCCGATAAGCCCGCGAAGAAGTCGAGCAGATGAAGTAGTCAAACACGACTGACCTCTATCTACCCTACGCTCTCTGTCACTCAAAGAAGCAGACGGTCTATGTGTAGACCTGAAGTTGTTGTTGGGCTTGACTGCTACAGAGGAGCGAGTTAAGACACTAGCAACATGCTGATCACGCCGCGGGTAGCTATCTCGATGGAGGAAACGAGATCTACCCTCAGGACGGCGGAAGTGACGACCAAAGGGAGCATGAGGACAAAAACCAGAAAACTCAGAAAAACCAAGTCCTCGATGCTGCCCAAACCCATCAACAGAAGAAAGCCTAGACCTCGTGTTGGTCTTAGGTGCACGGTCTCTCCGCGCGATCTTGGCGCGCCTGAAGCATCGCTCAATCGAGTGTCCATCCTTCTGACAGAAGGTGCAGTGGTACTTCACCTTCTGAGAGGTAGAAGTAACACGGTGAGGCTTCGCCTTCTAATAGGCCGAAGCAGCAGGGGGAATCACCTTACTGTCATAAATTCCTTGGACAAAACCTGCTAACTTAAATTGGACTTTCTCGGTCCTGGGCTCAATCTCGATCACACCTGGTGCTATGGGTCTGAGCACGGCAGGTGGATGCTTCCTCATGTCCTCATAGAAATCGTATCCTAGACCTTGATTAAATTTAAAAATCTTGGACTGGTCTAGAATAAGATTCAGCTTCTTCTTGCCTCCTACAAATCTCTCAAGATTGTTCATAAGGTACTGACACTCCCTTACCTTCTGCTACTCCTTCTTCCCCCTACTCTTCTTGCATCTCTCTCTTTCGGGGGTGTCAGTATCTTATGAACACTCTCGAGAGATTTGTAGGAGGTAAGAAGAAGCTCAATCTTATTCTAGACCAATCCAAGATTTGCAAGTTAAATCAAGGTCTAGGATATGATTTCTATGAGGACATGAGGAAGCATCCACCTGCCGTGTTCAGGCCCATAGCACCAGGTGTGATCGAGACGGAGCCCAGGACCGAGAAAGTAAAATTTAAGTCTGCGGGTTTTGTCCAGGGGATTTCTGACAGCAAGGTGATTCCACCTGCTGCTTCGGCCTCTCAGAAGGCGAAGCCTCCCCGTGCTACTTCTACCTCTCAGAAGGTGAAGTATCTGATGAGGACATCCCGATAGGACCGATTACACGAGCACGAGATAAAAAGATTAATCAACAGGTGAACTCACTCTTAACTAAATTTGGCTTTAATTTACACGAGAACCAGCTACTACCTAATGCTAGTATTTTAATTGGTCTCAGGTTTATGCATGAGGAGATGTTGGGATGTCAAAGCCAGAAGAAATCCGTTGAGCAAGAAAATCAAGCATGTGTATGTGAGCCAAGAAGCCATGAAGAGAACTCAAAGTCACAAGACAACTTAAGCCGAAGAGCTACTGTTCCAAAGACAAAATTCATGCACAATCCAGAGTCAAGATTATCTAGTCGGCATTGCATGCATGGAGGATCACGTGACGGGATCTCAATCCAAGGCAATTAACTCAAGGGAAAAAAAAGAGAAACAAGTCGATTTCTTTCAGCCGATTGAATAACTAAGTCGGTCATTAAGTCGGTTTGTACCATGTTTTCTTTTACCGAACCAGTTTAGCCTGCTATTCCTTAGTTATCGAGTCCGACTTCGGTCATTCGGTGGCCGACGTGATTTCAGAGTCGAGTACGTTTGTGCGTCGGTGAACGACCGAGCGGGTTTTTTTTGCTCTGCGTGCGTGATGTTTTAAAGACCGCGACTCTTTTCTTTTTGGGGGGACCACCATGAATCAATCTATTATTTTCAGAGAGCTATACGCTTGTTCTTCCTAGGGTTTGACACACAGATGCAACCTAGAGGGGAATCGGGCGTTCTTCCCCGTCGTTCTTGTGATTCCTTGTGATTTGCAGAAGCGACGACACGTCTACTTGGTGGTCGAGTAGACGGGATCACGAGCGTGTGGTTGGGCGAATTCTTTTTGTCGCAGGTTGCTGTTCTAACAGTGGTTGGCGCCATCGATTCGTCAGGTTGCACGGATCCAAATTATCTTCATTGATCCTACGCCGTGAAGATCGGGCAATCCCCTGCATCATCTTGGTATCAGAGCGCGGTTGACACGGTAGGATCAATTTACCCGTAGTTAGATTTATTTTTTCCTATACACAAAAAGCCAAAAAAAAATTTTAAACCCTAGTTTTTGCATCTGTTAATTTTTTTGTGAGTTTTGTTAAGTTTTAATCCATTAGAAATTTTGTTTATGTGCTGATCGTCGTGTTTCTTTGCGTCGCTTAATCATTGTGTTCATATAAAACCAAAAAAAATCTATCTACATCTAGTCTTCCGAGTCCTCTACTGTCGGCCAGTCACAAATTCTAGCGAGTTCTCATCTGGCTTGCAGCGCAACAATTGCTATCTTTGATCTGGCCGAAGTGCTGTGTTGCCATCCGAACACAACCTTGATCATCTGTTAATCTCATGTGAAACGGATCTGGCTGGACATCACGTGATTAGAAAGTCATCTTTGGTCATTAAGGAAGTTGGCCACGTTAATCTGTGATTGGCCAAGTTGATCTAAAAATTTTGTGGGTTCGGTTAGGGAGCCTACTGTTTGGAACTAAATCCTGTTTCCATCTGAGCCAACACATTGGGAGTGTTGAGATTTGAGTCTCAATTGAACTACTAGTATATTGTCTTCTGATCTAAACAAACGTGAGACTTGATCGTTTCTAGTTGTTCTATCCGAATACAACTCAACCAGCCAGTCAATTAGACGTGAGTTTTGTGGCTGCATTACTAGTGTGTTCGGTTCACCTTACTTCAACCGAACTGAATTCCTATTCTGTGATCTGATCAAAATCCACTTGGGAAAGTTTGAATTGATATATACTTCCACCAATCCAAAATTGTGGGTTGCTTATTGCTTCTAGTCCAGAGCCTTGCGCTCCACTTTGGAAATTCTAGCAGCCAGACCCAGTGTTTAGATTGAGGGTTTCATTCATATTTTATTTCATCTTTGAGACTAGCTGTTGAATATTGCATCTAGGGCTGCTCTTGAGTATTTTATACCTTGCTGAATATTTGTGACTTGTGCAAATTCAAGAAACAACGAAACTCTAGTTCGGCCTTTGAGTTAAAAAAAAGAGAGAAAGCAAAAAAAAAAAGGCAGCCGTTAAAAAAAAGCCACGGCGTGAGTATATTTCAAAAAAAAAAGAAAAAAAACTAAGTGCATTGGCCGAATTTGGGTGAGTTCTTAGTCCATAATTTCAGCTTGTGTACTTAATTTTCTTGAGCAATCTTGTGCCCTTACATTCATATTATTGCAATTGGCTAGCGTCTCTCCTAGTACTTGGTGCAAACGAGCTATTTAATTCTCAATTTCAGATCGCTTCTATTTAGCTCATTCCTTTGTTGCATCGAGTCACATTGATCTTTGCGTGTGCGTTCATACACTTCACTTAAACCTTTTGGATCAGCACTTAGGCAGAGTATTCTAGCTTGGATTATTACTTAACTTAACAATATCAAGAATTTCAGATTGCATAGGACAAAAGTTTCTCTCCAAGCTCCACATATAAGCCATTATTATAATAGTGATTGTGCAATTGAATTCGCTTGATATATCACCTTGTGTTGTCTACCGTCACCAAGTGCGTGCAGCTCTTCAATTCCATCAAGGACGCATAAGAACTTCGGTTGGTAAGAGAATGTGAGGTTGAGTGAATTCCACAAATAAAACTTTCCACATCCACATACATAGCCTTTCTTGTTGTTTGCACTAACCATGGCAGGGAAAGAAGAAGAACAAGCATATGTGACCCAGGCGGACCTTGAGAAGCTCACAAATGATTTCAACACTCAGTTGAATGACAACATGAGCGTCTTGAGGAGGGAGATACTAGAGGAGCTTCGAAGAGAACGGGGCCCAATTGGCGTCCATGACGGAGGTGTTGAGCTTGACGAGCCCGATGAGGAGAGGGCTGCATGGTTCGCTAGAGATGCTCAAGCCGATCGAGCCGCTGCCAATGCGGTTCGACCACCTTTTCCCGGGCGTGGGGGAGGTATTTTCGGCGCTGACCATGGCCAAGGGAGAGGCCGTGGCCGTGGCCGTGGGCACGGTGGTGCCGCCCACGTTGAGGACTTCGACGACGACGCTTGGCTACATCGCAATGACAACTACCAACGGCATGGCCGTCGTCATGATGACCCGCGCGTGGAGGAGAAATTTGGGAAACTCAAATTCACTATTCCAAAATTTGAAGGTGCTTCCGATCCAGATGCCTACCTCACATGGGAGCTCAAGGTAGACAAAATCTTCCGGATGCACAATTATTCGGAGGAGAAGAAGCTACATATGGCATCACTTGAGTTTGATGGGTATGCATTGATTTGGTGGGAGCAAGTGTTGAATCAAAGAGAAGAGAATGGAGAACCTCCAATTGCATCGTGGGCTGAAATGAAGCAAGAGTTGAGAGCATGTTTTGTTCCTAACACTTATAAACGTGATCTTTTTGATAAACTGCAGAATTTGAGACAGGGAGGTCGTTCGGTGGAGGAATACTACAAGGATATGGAGCAAGCTATGATTAGGGCACATGTGCATGAAGATGAAGAGCAAACACTTGCGCGTTTTCTGTTTGGTCTAAACAAAAACATTAAACGCATTGTGCAATATCAGCCCTACAATACTGTTGTTGATTTGGTGCATCAAGCGACCAAGGTGGAGAAGCAGTTATTAGAAGATTTAAAACCAGCACCAAGGACAACATCTTTCAACTTGAAAGCTCCATCATCATCATCCTCTAATGCCACCAAAGCACGATTCAATTTGGGACGAGGTACAAATTCAACTAGTACTACTTCAAATACTAATGCTCGTTCTTCCTCAATTGCAAAAACAGCACCTACCTCAAGTGAGAAAAAGGCCACTTCATACCCTACATCCTCAATTGGAGCTACAACAAAGAGTAGAGAAATTCAATGCTTCAAGTGTTTGGGACATGGACATATTTCTAGAGAGTGTCCCAACAACCGAGTCATGCTTGTGACAGAAGATGGAGAATATGAATCCGCAAGTGAAGATGAGGTTGAGCTTAGTCATGAAAAGGAGAAATATAAGGATGCATCGGATGATAATGAAGAGGTTGATGTGTTGAATTATGAAACGGGAGAGGCATTAGTTGTCACCAAAAATTTGAGCATGCTTGCACAAGAAGGAGATGCACACCCGCAGCGATTCAACTTGTTTCAAACACAAGCCAAGGTAAACAACAAGGTAATCAAGCTTATTATTGATGGTGGTAGTTGTCATAACTTGGCTAGTGTTGAATTATGTCAAAAGCTTGGTTTAAAGATGCTGAAACATCCACGTCCATATCATGTGCAATGGTTTAGCGAGTGTGGGGATGTGAAGGTTCAATTTGTGGTGCATGTTACTTTCAAGATTGGTGATTATGAGGACACCGTGGAGTGCGATGTGGTGCCCATGACAGTGTGTCATTTGCTGTTAGGAAGGCCATGGCAATATGATAGAAGTGTGCAACATAATGGCCGTTCCAATAGATATGCATTTAAGTGGAAGGGAAAGACAAAGGAGCTTAATCCAATGACTCCTAGTCAAATACAAGCTGAATTTCAGCAAAGGAAGGTTGCTGAAAATGAGGGTAAAAAGAAAGAAAAGAGAGATTTCCACACATCGGTGAGTGAGAGCCACAAGCCAAATATGAGAGGAAAAAGTAAAAGTGAGGGAGGGATGGTTATGTTAGCCACAAAATCAGATTTGAGAGATGTGAGCAATGACCCATCAAAGGTGCACTTTGTGCTTGTGTACAAAGATGCAACTATTTTGCTTTCAACTAACGACTTAACCTCTCTTCCTAGTGGTGTTTTCTCTCTTTTGCAGGCATTTGAGGACGTGTTTCCGGAGGAGATACCAGCGGGACTTCCACCATTGCGCGGAATCGAGCATCAAATTGATTTAGTTCCCGGCGCGTCACTTCCAAACCGTCCACCATACCGCACCAATCCGGAGGAAACCAAAGAAATTCAACGCCAAGTGCAAGAGCTACTTGAGAAAGGGTATGTACGCGAAAGCCTTAGTCCTTGCGCTGTTCCTGTAATTCTTGTTCCTAAGAAAGATGGTACATGGAGAATGTGTGTTGATTGTCGTGCCATTAACAACATCACTGTTAGATATCGTCATCCTATTCCTAGGTTAGATGATATGCTAGATGAACTTAGTGGTGCTGTTATATTCACTAAAATTGATTTGAGAAGTGGATACCATCAAATTAGGATGAAACTTGGTGATGAATGGAAGACTGCTTTTAAGACAAAATTTGGATTGTATGAGTGGTTAGTAATGCCTTTTGGGTTAACTAATGCACCTAGTACATTCATGCGATTGATGAATCATGTTTTAAGAGCATTCATTGGCAAATTTGTTGTGGTATACTTTGATGATATATTGATCTATAGCAAAACGATGGATGAACACATTGATCATATTAGACAAGTACTAGAAGTGCTTAGCAGTGAGAAATTATATGCTAATTTGGACAAATGCACTTTTTGTACCGATAAAGTTGTGTTCTTAGGCTATGTTGTTTCTGGACAAGGCATTGAGGTAGATGAATCTAAAACTGAAGCAATTAAGAATTGGCCTACACCTGTGAATGTTAGTCAAATCAGAAGCTTTCATGGTCTTGCTAGCTTTTATCGTCGTTTTGTTAAAGATTTCAGCACCATTGCTGCCCCATTAAATGAGTTAACTAAAAAGGGTGTTGTATTTGAATGGGGTACATCACAAGAAAAAGCTTTTCAAGAACTAAAGAAACGATTAATTGAAGCACCATTGCTCGCTTTGCCTGATTTCACTAAGACTTTTGAAATTGAATGTGATGCTAGTGGAATAGGTATTGGTGGTGTTTTAATGCAAGAAGGAAAACCCATAGCATACTTTAGTGAGAAACTAGGAAGTGCTCAATTGAACTATCCTGTGTATGATAAAGAATTGTATGCTTTGGTGCGTGTGCTTGAAACTTGGCAGCATTATCTTTGGCCTAAAGAATTTGTTATTCACTCTGATCATGAAGCTTTAAAATATTTGAAGAGCCAAGCTAAACTGAATCGTAGACATGCCAAGTGGGTAGAATTCATTGAAACTTTTCCATATGTTGTTAAGTACAAGAAAGGGAAAGAGAATGTGGTAGCTGATGCTTTATCTAGAAAGAATGTGCTTTTAAATCAATTGGAAGTAAAGGTACCTGGATTAGAGAGCTTGAAAGAATTATATGCTTCCGACCATGAATTTTCAGAACCATATTCTAAATGCAAAGGTGGGAAAGGATGGGACAAGTTCCTTGTTCATGATGGGTTCTTATTTCGTGCTAACAAATTGTGCGTTCCAGATTCGTCCGTGCGTTTGCTTTTATTGCAGGAATCTCATGCAGGTGGATTGATGGGACACTTTGGGAGAGAAAAGACCTTCATGATGTTGAGCGATCACTTTTATTGGCCTAAGATGAGGCGTGATGTCGAAAGGTTTGTACAACGATGTGTGACATGCCACAAAGCGAAATCTAAACTTAATCCACATGGTTTATATACTCCACTTCCTGTTCCTAGTGCTCCATGGGAGGATATTAGTATGGATTTTGTTTTAGGATTGCCTAGGACTAAGAGGGGGAGGGATTCAGTTTTTGTTGTTGTGGATAGATTCTCTAAAATGGCACATTTTATTCCCTGTCACAAAAGCGACGATGCGTCGCATGTAGCTGACTTGTTTTTCAGGGAAATTGTGAGATTGCATGGTATGCCAAGGACAATTGTTTCAGATCGCGATGTCAAATTCATGAGCTATTTTTGGAAGACTTTGTGGGCCAAGCTCGGGACAAAGTTGTTATTCTCAACAACTTGTCACCCACAAACGGATGGACAAACGGAGGTGGTGAATAGAACACTTTCAATGCTACTACGAACGATGATCAAGAAGAATATCAAAGAGTGGGAAGATTGTTTGCCACATGTGGAGTTTGCATACAATAGGACGGTACATTCTACTACTCAATTATGCCCGTTCGAGGTGGTGTATGGTTTTAAACCCATCACACCACTTGACTTGCTGCCACTTCCACTACATGAACAAGTTAATATGGAGGCGTCCAAACGTGCTGAATATGTGAAGAAGATTCATGTCAAGACAAAAGAAGAAATTGAAAAGAAGGCACGTTACTATGCTGAGAAGGCAAACAAGTCAAGAAAGAAGATGATATTTGAACCAGGTGACTTGGTTTGGGTGCATCTACGTAAAGAGCGCTTTCCAAACAAGCGTAAGTCCAAGTTAATGCCGCGAGGAGATGGTCCATTTAAAGTACTTGAGAAGATCAATGACAATGCATATAAAATCGAGCTTCCGGGTGATGACTATGCTGTGAGTTCTACATTCAATGTTGCTGATTTATCACCATTCTTTGGACCGGAAGAATCAGAGTCGAGGACAACTCCTTCTCAAGAGGGGGAGGATGATGAGGACATCCCGATAGGACCGATTACACGAGCACGAGATAAAAAGATTAATCAACAGGTGAACTCACTCTTAACTAAATTTGGCTTTAATTTACACGAGAACCAGCTACTACCTAATGCTAGTATTTTAATTGGTCTCAGGTTTATGCATGAGGAGATGTTGGGATGTCAAAGCCAGAAGAAATCCGTTGAGCAAGAAAATCAAGCATGTGTATGTGAGCCAAGAAGCCATGAAGAGAACTCAAAGTCACAAGACAACTTAAGCCGAAGAGCTACTGTTCCAAAGACAAAATTCATGCACAATCCAGAGTCAAGATTATCTAGTCGGCATTGCATGCATGGAGGATCACGTGACGGGATCTCAATCCAAGGCAATTAACTCAAGGGAAAAAAAAGAGAAACAAGTCGATTTCTTTCAGCCGATTGAATAACTAAGTCGGTCATTAAGTCGGTTTGTACCATGTTTTCTTTTACCGAACCAGTTTAGCCTGCTATTCCTTAGTTATCGAGTCCGACTTCGGTCATTCGGTGGCCGACGTGATTTCAGAGTCGAGTACGTTTGTGCGTCGGTGAACGACCGAGCGGGTTTTTTTTGCTCTGCGTGCGTGATGTTTTAAAGACCGCGACTCTTTTCTTTTTGGGGGGACCACCATGAATCAATCTATTATTTTCAGAGAGCTATACGCTTGTTCTTCCTAGGGTTTGACACACAGATGCAACCTAGAGGGGAATCGGGCGTTCTTCCCCGTCGTTCTTGTGATTCCTTGTGATTTGCAGAAGCGACGACACGTCTACTTGGTGGTCGAGTAGACGGGATCACGAGCGTGTGGTTGGGCGAATTCTTTTTGTCGCAGGTTGCTGTTCTAACAGTGGTTGGCGCCATCGATTCGTCAGGTTGCACGGATCCAAATTATCTTCATTGATCCTACGCCGTGAAGATCGGGCAATCCCCTGCATCAGTATCACTGCACCTTTTGTCAAAAGGATGGACACTCAGTCGATCGATGCTTCAGGCACGCCAAGATCGCGCGTAGAGACCGTGTTGAGTCTCTTAGGCGCATTCAGGGTCAGCCCCAGACCTTGAGTGCACCTAAGACCAACATGAGGTCCAGGTTTGCTTCTGATGGTTTTGGGCAGTATCGAGGACTTGGTTTTTCCGAGTTTTCTGGTTTTCGTCCTCATGCTCCCTTTGGTCGTGACTACCGCCGTCCTGAGGGTAGATCTCGTTTCCTCCGTCGAGATAGCTACCCACGGCGTGATCAGCATATTGCTGGTGTCTTGACTCGTTCCTCTATAGCAGTCAAGCCCAACAACAGCTTCGGGTCTGCACACAGACCTTCTGGCTTGTTGAGTGACAGAGAGCGTAGGGTAGATAGAGGTCAGTCGTGCTTGACTACTTCATCTGCTCGACGTGTTACTCTATATTTGGTGCCAAAATCACTATTGATTTACCCTAGTACTGAGACTTTACTCTCTGTTTGACTTAGGTTCGCCGGGCAGGGAAGGGAAAGGTTTGGCTTGTAGACTCCGGGTGTTCACGACACATGACCGGAGACTCCTGTTGGTTTTCTTCCCTTGCCCGTGCTCCAGGTGATGAGACAATCACCTTCGGAGACGCTTCATCTGGGCGCGTCATCGCCAAAGGTACAGTGCACGTTAATGATTCTTTCATTTTGAAAGATGTTGCTTTGGTTAGTAAGCTGCAGTATAATTTGATTTCCGTCTCTCAGCTTATCGATGATGGTTTCGAGGTGAGCTTTAAGAAAAACGCTTGCAACATTCTTGATTCTTCGGGTAGTCTGGTTTGCGGGATTTCTCGTTTTGGGAGGATCTTTCGTGCTATTTTTTCTGAGTTTTTTGGTGATCCTCTCAGGTGTTTAGTTGCTTCTGAGTCCCGCGACCTTTCCTTCTGGCATAGGAGACTTGGTCATATTGGATTTGACCATTTGACCCGAGTTAGCGGCCACGACCTCATTCGTGGTTTGCCGAAACTCAAGATGGTCAAAAATCTAGTTTATGCTCCTTACCGGCACGGCAACATGGTTGCCGTTTCTCATCCTCCGGTCACAGTGACCATGACCAATGCACCAGGACAGCTGCTCCATTTGGACACAGTTGGACCAGCTCGAGTGCAGTCAACAAGAGGGAAGTGTTATGTTCTTGTCGTGGTCGATGACTTCTCGAGATACTCTTGGGTGTTTTTCTTAGCCTCGAAGGATGAGACGTTTACACATTTCTGAGATCTTTTTATTAGGCTTTCTGTTGAGCTCCCGGGTGCCTTACGAGCGATCCGTAGTGACAATGGCACAGAGTTCAAGAACTCCTACTTTGAGAGGTTCTGCGATGAGGCAGGTGTAGAGCACCAGTTCTCTTCTCCGCATGTCCCACAGCAAAATGGCGTCGTAGAGAGGAAGAACCGAACCTTGGTTGAGATGGCTAGGACGACGCTCGATGAGTACTCTACACCGCGGAAGTTTTGGGCTGAGGCTATAGCTACCGCATGCCATGTCTCAAATCGAGTTTTTCTTCGGGCACACTTGCACCGCACTTCTTATGAGTTGAGATATGGGCGAAAGCCCAGTGTCTCTCATTTTTGTGTGTTTGGTTGCAAGTGTTTTATTCTGAAGTCCGGGAATCTAGACAAGTTTGAGTCACGTTCTTATGATGGGATCTTTCTAAGTTACTCGACTTCTTCGCGGGCTTATCGGGTTTGGAACTGCGAGTCTAGCAAAATGATAGAGACCTGTGAGGTGACCTTCGACGAGGCCAGTCCGGGGACTAGACCCAATATCTCAGGTTCTTTAGAACAGTCCGAGCCCATCTTTGTGGATGATGAGGATGATGGAGATGAGGGTTGTCTACCTGATCCAGTCCCTCATCCACCCCTCGAGGTGCCTTCTTCCACCGCACCTCGAGGCGATCAGCCCATGCCTTCTGCTTCTTCTGGAGCTAGTGGCTCTGTTCCTACTTCATCAACACATGAAGTAGAGGCCACTTCTTCATCTCATCCTGAACCTCCTAGACATATCCAGAAAGCTCATCCTTTTAGGCAGATTATTGGAGACCTCTTTGAGCGTGTCACACGCTCAAAGTCTGCCACGTCACTTTTCTGTCTCCATTTTGCCTTTGTTGCCTCCTTCGAGCCCAAGGATGTGTGTCATGCACTTTCTGATGAGTCATGGGTCAATGCCATGCATGAAGAGTTAGAGAATTTCGAGAGGAACAATGTCTGGTCACTTGTTGAGCCCCCTCATGGTCACAATGTCATTAGGACCAAGTGGGTGTTCAAGAACAAGCAGAGTGAGGATGGGGTGGTTGTTCGAAACAAGGCTAGATTGGTTGCTCAGGGGTTCTCCCAGGTTGAGGGTCTCGATTTCGAGGAGACCTTTGCCCCTGTAGCTAGACTTGAGGCCATTAGAATCCTGCTTGCCTTTGCAGCTTCTAAGGGTTTTACGCTTTACCAGATGGACGTCAAGAGTGCCTTCCTTAATGGATTCATTGAGGAAGAAGTCTATGTCAGACAGCCTCCAGGTTTCGAGAACCCCAAATACCCAAACCATGTCTTCAAGCTTTCCAAAGCTTTGTATGGACTTAAGCAGGCCCCTAGAGCTTGGTGTGAGAGGCTTACGTCCTACTTGTTGAGTCATGGTTTCAAGATGGGTAAAGTAGACAAGACCTTGTTCATCCGCCGGCATGGCACTGATCTTCTGCTCGTCCAGATTTATGTGGACGACATCATTTTTGGCGGCTCTTCACATGCTCTCGTTTCCCAGTTTTCCGATGTCATGAGCTCGGAGTTTGAGATGAGCATGATGGGCGAGTTGAGCTTCTTCCTTGGCTTCCAAATTAAGCAGACTCGGGAGGGTACTTTCTTGCATCAGGGCAAGTACACTTGAGACCTTCTAAAGCGCTTTGACATGAGTGATGGTAAGCCCGTGTCAACTCCCATGGCATCTTCCGCCACACTTGACCCGGATGAAGACGGCGAGCCAGTTGATCAGAAGGAGTATCGTAGCACGATTGGCTCCCTCTTGTACCTCACTGCCTCGAGACCGGACATACACTTTGTTGTGTGTCTCTGTGCTCGGTTTCAGGCTTCTCCTCACGTATCTCACCGCCAGGCGGTGAAGCGCATTCTTCGGTACCTTCGAGCTACCATTGACTATGGTATCTGGTACTCTTCCTCTTCCCGTCTTTCCCTTAGAGCCTACTCGGATGCAGACTTTGCCGGCTGTAGGATAGATAGGAAGAGCACTTCGGGCACCTGCCAGTTCATTGGCACTTCTCTTATTTCCTGGTCTTCGAGGAAGCAGTCCGGTGTTGCACAGTCCACCGCAGAGGCCGAGTACGTTGCTGCAGCCAGTTGTTGTAGCCAGGTGCTTTGGATGGTCTCGACCCTGCGGGACTTTGGGTTAGTTATCGACAGTGTTTCACTCTTTTATGATAACACTTCTGCGATCAACATTGCTAAGAACCCAGTGCAGCACTCCCGGACCAAGCATATTGATATTCGCTATCACTTCCTTAGACACCATGTAGAGAAGGGTGACATCGTGCTCCAGTTTGTGGAGAGTGACCACCAGTTGGCTGATATCTTTACCAAGCCATTGGATAGCTCTAGGTTTTCAGCTCTACGGGGAGAGCTTGGGGTAGTTTGTCCTTACGGACTGTTGTGAGGGGGAGTTTTGTGTTTTTCTGCTTTATTATATTAATTATGCTCTTGCTCCTTTCTGTTGCATTACATTTTGGGTGCATTGGGGTTAGTCCTTCTAGCATAGGTTAGAATGGTTCTCTTGCCTAACTGCTTAGACTTCTTGCTCTTATCTTATGACTCTAGGATGCTGTTTGTTAGCTATCTCTCTTCTCTCTAGGTGGAGCTTACTCACTTCTTGTGGGTTCTAGCGAGGGTTGGGCCACCCTCAGGTAGACAGGGTACATGTTTGCTCCCTAGGTTGTTAGTAGACCAGCTGATAGTCCCGGAGTCATATGGGGTAGATGAGAGTCAGTCTGAGCCATAGTATCCTCTATATCTTGTCTATGCTTTAAGGACTGCCCTTTTGGTTTTCTTGCCAGATTCTCGTTTTTACTGTTTTGGTTCAGGGGGAGTTCATTTGGGAGCTTCTGGAGCTTAATTCTGACATAACTCAACTTGAACTAAAAGTTGGCATCACATATTGAGGGGGAGCTAGATTTTTTGCATGTCATTCTGCATTGTAAATATCTACATTGAGCCATGATTATTATCCTTTCATGACATGTTTACATCGCTTTACGTCATGCCATGATTTGTGCTTCATTGCTAGATTGATCATGACTTCATATGTGTAGACTAGCTTTTGCCATGATAAGTTAATTAAAATCGCTCAACTTGAATTAAAACTTGTCATGACAGTTCTCGAGACTAGTCTTTCTTTAGTTATCCATTTATGATTCATGCCATGTCAAATAGGCTCAGTTGAGTCTTGAATCTTTGTTGAGTTTTAGATCGAGCTATGATAGTTCTTGATGTTGCATGAGTTAGTACAATCATTTATGAATGCAAAAAAATCTCTTTTGTGCAAAAAAACTGATCTCACCAATTTTTTCTCATGAACTCAGGGGGAGTTTTGGAAGACCAAGATCATCTCTTTAAGCTTATTGCTTGGAATGGTCGCATAAGGCTTGAGATCTAGCACATGTCTGAAAATTTTGGTTAGAATCAACCATGAGCTTTAAAAGAAAATTTATGACAAATGTGCTCAATTTGCTTAATTACAAAAGAACCAAGTATTTCAACTATTGTCTCATTTTTGAACTTGTAACACTTTATTTTGGCTCAACGTTAGCTTCTTGGTTCCGTTTAGCTTATTGATATGGTTTGCATCATCCTTGGATACCTCTAGCTAGACTTTGATCATGGATGACTTGACATGCTCACAAATTGCACTACATTTTATATTGTCATCTATCTGGTTTAGCTGGTTTATATATATCTTGTCATGATCTAGATAGCATGTTTATGTGTTATGGCTTGGTGTAATACTTCATGGTCATTTTGGATAATCTTCATGGCTCTAAATGCTAAGATTGAATAAATTTCAGCCATTTCATCCTGATTCTCTCCTTTGCATCCTTGATGTGTTTATTGCCAAAAGGGGGAGAATAGCGGGAAAAAGCCATTTTGAGGAGTTCGTGGAGCTTTGAGGAAAACTTGCTCTTTCTTTTGCTCCCCTCGTTGACATAGTCATGAGACTCATTTGCTCTTTCTTTTGGACCATGTTTGACTCTCTTTCTCAAACTCAAACTCAACTTTGCACTTTTTTGGTGTTTGTCAATATACTCATCAAGGGGGAGATTGAGAGTCCATGTGGACATGCTCCATGTTTGTGATGAGTGATTGACAGTTACTTTTGAAAGTTTGAGTTTGATTTGAGTGTTTTCTACAAAGTCGTAGCTCTGTTGCTGTGGTTGTAGGTCTTCAAGAGGGTGTATGACCGGCTTTGACCGTTGTTGTGGCTCTCTAGCCGAGGTCAGAAGGCTGTACGACCACGTTGTGGCGTTTACGACCACTCTGGCCATGGTCGTAGGTCACCAGGGAAGTTTACGACTGGTTTGGTCGTGGTCGGAAGGCTATTCGACCACGTTGGCTGTGGTCGAAGCCTGTTACGACCACGTTGCCCGCGGTCTAAGGTCGTAAGTCGAAGCTACGACTGCTGCAGTCAGAAGTCGGCGCTCGAGTGAACGACCACGTTGAGGAGTCGGCGCCTTACGACCACGTTGTGAGGCGGTCGTAAGCGGTCGGACTGGCTTGGGACGCGGTCGGTTGTGATCGGCTCGGTCCGAACGCCCTCGGTTGCGAACGGAAGGGTCCGAACGCACTCGGTTGCGGTCGTACGCGGTCGGATTTGGTAGGAAGCGCTCGCAGCGCGGTCGGCTGTGGTCGGCTGAGGTCGTAAGCGGTCGGAAGTGTCCGAAAATCGTGAACATGGTCGTAGACACCTTGAAACCGGTTGTTTGACCTGTAGGATCGATCGTTTGAGCTGGGAATCAGTCGTATGGATTTGTGGTGAAGTCATAGACCTCGTGCATTGGATGGTTCATCATTTCGACCAGTCGGAATGCAGTTTCGACTTTGTGGTTTATGATTTGAGCTCTGTTTCTCTGGTGCAGATGTTTGTACACATTGTGTTGTGCGGTGCTATGAATGTTTGCTTGTCTGTGATGGTTTGCAGGACTTTGAGACTAGTCGTGGTGAGGCATGGATGGTTGAGACTAGGCACGGGGGTGCTGAGGTCGTGAGCGGCCGGGAGATGCCAAAGACGATGAGGTCTGTGAGGTGGTTGCAAGCATGATCGGCAAGGCAGGAGGAACCTTCCGGGAAGGCAGCGGAGTGGCATTTTGGAGAAATGCAGAAAGCTGCAAAGGGAAGCTGTGTCTCTGCCAATGCACAGGAGTTGTTGGAGCTAACGGGCAAAGCAGTGGAGCCGTTGGGTTTAACGGGTAAAGCACTGGAAGCTTGTTCTCGCTAGTGGGTAAAGTGAGTGGTAAAACCCGGTGTTAGGTGGGGGTTAACGGGTTCTCCCCCTGCTAGCAGAAGGCTATAAATAGAGAGGGTAGAGCTCGGGTGCTCGGTGAGATTCTGATCCCCGAGTTGCTCTGTTCTTCCTTGTTTATTTGTGAGTGTGTGGGTTCTCGGGATGGAGCAAGTGTGCTCATGTATCTCCCAGTTGGAGTGGCTGTAGAAACCTCCATTATCAATCATTCATCTCTCTTCCTCTATGTTGAGTTTTTCTTCTTCTTTTGTTCTGTGAATTGTTTGATTGTTTTGTTTGTGCTTTCTCTTCTTTATCCTTTCCCATGTATGTCTGAGATGATGGTTCTCATTTGTGCTCTGGCTTTCTTGATCTGAGCAAGTTCTTAGCTCGAGTTACCTTGCTTTCTTCTGCTCTAAACTGGGATCCATACTCAAGACCATTTGGTCATGTTCTTCCCGAGAGCAGAGATTTCGATCGGGTCCTTGTGCGATTGGTCGTGCGTCTCAAGTTACTCTATTCTTTTTCGACCATGCCTTCTTGTTAGAGCACAGTCATGTTTAGAGTTTCTAGGCTATTTGTCTCAAGAATTTAATGTTATTCGCTTTTGAGTCCTGCTGGTCGTGCGCGCTCTCTCTGTCTTCGGTCGTTACTGTGTTCCTTCTTTTGTCGATCGAGCAATCCATTTTGTGCATTCTCAGCAAGAAACAACTCTAAATCATGAAAAGAAGAAAATCACCAAAATGAAGAATGAAGAACAGAGAGGCAGTACGAGAGAAAACTTCAGAAATTTCATTCTAATCAAACAAGGATTACATATGAGTCCCCATACGTATGGACATTAGAACAAGGATTGATTACATGCAGTCTCAACTCATCCTCTCCCACTCCCTAAGCCTCAAGAACACACACTACATGCTTGCTTGAGAGGAACACAGAGAGAGAGAGAGAGGGGATGAACGAGGGAGACACTTCCTGCTGCCCTCAACCACTAAAGCCTCAAAGCAAACAACCTCTCCAAAGCCTCTTTTGACCAAAGCAAACCCTAACTCTCTCCAAAAGCCATGGAGTGCATGCAGCCACTCCCACCTATTTATAGCCTTTGGCTAACGGGTCCCCACCCCGTTACGCCTGCTAAATCCGAACGGAACCGGCCTCCACTCGTGCAGCTTTGCGTTTTTACCGAAATGCCCCTTTTGCACCTTCCGGGAAGCTTCCGCGTTCCTTGTCGTCCACGACTCGCAACCACCTCGAGTTCACGCCATCTTCGACACATCCGACCGTTCTGACCTAAACACCATCTGCGTCTAGTCCGGTCACCTCGTGTCTCGCCACGACTCCGCCTTGACGTCCTGCAGCCATCACAAACAAGAAACACGTCAAATAACACTGCTCGAAACATGAAAGCATAAATGCATTAATAAAACACATTAAGCATGAGATAGCCCAAACCTGACAAGTTGACATAATATGCATCCTAACCACTTTGACCAGGTTTGACCAAGTCCGACCGAGCCCGATTGCACCACGCAACGTCAAGGTCCGAACCAACCAAATCAAACTCGACTTTCCTAAACCGATGTCAATTACTCATCACACACATGGGATGACCTCCACATGGTCTCTCACACCTCCTCCACCGATGAGATGACTTTCAGGGTCTAGTAAATCTACTAAGCCAAGTTGTACTTTACAGACTTGTGGTTGCACTTGTATTACCCAAGAGTTCATGATGAGATTCAGTCCTTAGGGTTATCAGGCGGTTCTACCACTAACCACACTCTCGTGCACCGCTGCACCATACCCCCAAACCATCCACCTAGATAGCTAAGCAATTTGTGATTTTTGGGAGCATAAAATGATCTTACCAAAATATACCAGTCATTACCACCATGACTTCCTAAACCAGTTTTTCATAATTAAAAGTGATGTTTTGGGGCATATTGGAGCCCTTGAATATCTAAGCAGTACTAAGCATGGCGATTAGCCGTAGACTTTTTTTCGAAAGTTCTAAAATTATAGTTTTCGCTAGGGTGACAAGGCTCAGATATTCAAGGGTTTCAAATGAGAGTAATACTAGCAAATTCATTAATGGGTATATAATTAGCAGCTTGAAATCGAACATAAATTAGCATATAAAATAACATCATACAATTTGATAATTTAAAACGAAATTAATTTGCATAAATGTAGGTTCAACATGATCAAAGTATTGACTCTCCTTGGTCACAGTTGACTTGGTCTTGATCATCGAGGGTGGCTTCGGCTTCGGCTTCTTCTTCTGGGTCTCGTACGCTATTTTTCATTGCACAAAAATTTAGATAAAAATTAGCAAACCAAATAAATTCTCACAAAAATTCAAATGAGCTTCAAAAATTATGGTTTCAGTTACGGCGGCGACGGAATAGGGGAAAGGGGTTACGGTGGTGCACGGCATGGAAGTCCAATTAACTCACAAGGGAGCATCACGGCGAGCTCAAGAAGCTACCTCGGGGGTCGACGTGGCTCGGGAGTGGCTGTGGTGGTCCGGCGGCGTGAGGCGGCGGTGAGCAGAGGGGGCGCACGGTGTGAGCTCGGCTTAGGCGATGAGAGGTCCGGCCGATGGCGGGGATGGCGTTGCGGGGCTCCGAGGATGCTCTGGCTCGGTGGAATCGATCCGGCATAGCTCCAATCGGCGGTTTGCTCGACAGCCGGCGTTGGGGAAGAAGGGGTTCGAAGGCGAGCTGTGAGGCATGGGAAACCAATTCTTGAAAGTGGAAGATGGAGGGGAGCGGCGCAATGCGAATGGAGGTCGTACGGGGTTTTATAGCCGGCGGGGAGGGTTGGCAATAGGCGGGCGGCCGATCGGTCATGTCCGAGTCAGGCGACGGTGACAGAGCGGCGACACTATAGCATGGTACATTTAGTATGGTACATATATATATATATATATTATTTACCTTTGTTTATTTTTATTATTATTACTAAGCCCAAGGTGATTTTTAAGTTTTGATTCAAATTACACCCCTCCCTTTTGATGGATCATCTTTTCAGATTCAATTTTTAAAATATAAATTTCTATTATTTTCACATTTCCTTCTTGGCTTTTTATTAGTTTTATTTTTATAAATTTCTTCAATTATTGGAACCTCAACCAAAATTCAAGATAAATACATAAAAATCCATATATCGAGAAAATATGTTCCAACATAATGCAAGGACTATACATTTCCCAATATTCAAAATTTCGGGATGTTACATTTTTTGACTAGGTGGTCAGCCTACTCAGCAGCGAAACCTTAGCATACAAAAATGGGTTAAGGTTGAGCATTGTAAAGGCCTCGTGATAATCGCTTAGTCGCACACCTTTGGAAGTGGGTCAGACAAATATTATAAGTTGACTATCTCTTGTGGGTAAAGTTATACAACCTCTGCAAAGTGTAAAACTATTCAAATAGCTATGTCCCTATTATGAACAATGTTCAATGATTTCAGACGAGGGGTAGAATTTCATAAAACCTTGGTTAGGTTTTGGTTTAGAAGTGAATGGTCAATTTACTTGTGGTTTATTCAAATCCCTTTGAATTATTTACTTGATAGTCATTTTTAAAGTTCACTTTCAATCTGTTTATTTTATTTACTCTAAAGTATTGCTTTTTGCTAAACAACCATTCGACCATCCTTTGATAATCCTTGTATCATTATATGTTGAATTTTATTACAAACAACTTGCTGAATGCTCGATGTATTCTTGGCTATGCCCTTTGTTGTTCAGTTGCTGAGGAAGAATCATATTAGCCAAAGGTATTTGAAGGAGGATTCTTCAACGGCTTCACGGTCACTATGAATATCTTTATTTTTCACTACTAGTTCTTGTTAGGCCCTTCGGACTATTATTTGTAAGCTTGGCCATAAAGTTGCTACTCTAATAATTAATAGTATTTATGTCTTTTCACAGTTAATTGTGATCATGGTCGATATTTCATCTATATTTCCACTGTGTGCACTAGCGTGATCCTAGACTAGTATAAAATACACAGGAGAGTCTGGATTTGCATATTCAAGTATCGATACACTACTACAAAAAAATGTCATCACAGACGGTTTAAAACTATCATCACAGATAATTTTTTTGAACCATCTAAATTTATGTGTCAGTGATAATCAGAGGTTATCACAGACGGTTTATGTCTGTGATAAATAGATCATAGACGGTTTATAACTAGAACCGTCTATGAAGAACACTATCATAGACGGTTCTAACAACCAACCGTTTATGATATTCACACATCACAGACGGTTCCAGCTACCAACCGTTTATGATGTATGAGTATCACAGACAGTTGGTATATAAAACTGTCTGTGATACTTCCCCATCACAAATGGTTTGTGGTTCGAGCCGTCTGTGATAATTCTTCACAGACGGTTTATACTACAAAACCGTCTGTGATAGTTCATTCTATACCTATTTTTTTCATTTTTCAGCTAGCCTCAGAAAATGTTAACTATATCATTTGAAAACAAGAAAATACAGCAACAAACATAGCAACACATTCTATTTCTATTAAGATTAGAATCCACCATTACAATATCACAAGATATCGAGTAGGTTATCCATAGCACTGCATACACAAGAGGACACTTACAATTTTACAAAGATAAACTTCATGGCTACAAATTTAGAAAAATGCTTATACTACAAGAAACTTTAGGGTAATGCAAGCTAGACTTACACAACCTTCATTAAACTACAATCTAAAATAAGTAGTGTGGGAAAATTTTCAAGTGGCAAAAACAAAAAGGCAATGAACACTATTTTCAACTTCTATGACAAAATCAACAGCTTCTATGCCGACGACTTAGAATAGTGCAGATTTGCCATTGCCTTCTTCGTTTCCATCTTGCCTTTTTGCCAAACCCCTTCCCACCCTGGCCGCGCACAAACAAGTTGGAGTAGTACTGGTGGTATTGGTTCTTCGAGTAGGCAGAGGGGGTTAATAAGGGGCGAGAGGTGGGGAGGAGAACGGTGCATGCCGTTCGATGCGGAGAGAATGGACGCGTGAGATCGGGATCCTAGGGGATATGTCGTGGATCAGTGACACGGTGGGGTATCACAAACGGTTCATAACAAAATCCATATATGATAATAGGAGATATCATAGACGGTTTATAACAAAAACAGTCGATGATAATGGCATCATAAAGACAATATATCGGTACAATATAAATAGCTAATCTCAAAAAATAAAATAGCAAAATTTTATATAGCTTATATACTCATTGAAAGGTTTCGACAAGATCTACAACTTTACAGTTGAGGCAAAACCCAAATTTCGAAGGGAAGATAAATTTTTTTTTTGGCAAAAACAGAAACTTAAAACTTAAAAAGCAAATTTAGGGCTAAAGGTGGCCAATTTTGAGGGTCTTAGAGGGCGACTGGTGCAAGCGGGTCATTTTTTTTTGAATTGGGCTCGTCGTTAGCTATCCAACGAGTACAAGAACATCGAAAACGGACACCGTATGCAAAAGTTATGCCCGTTTTACTAAATGTGTCTCAAAACTGAATTCTACTCGGACTTAGGCGGGAAACATATCACAGATAGTTTTTAATACAAACTGTCTTTGAAGTATCACAGACGGTTTAAGATGGACTTAAGCCCATTTTGTTAAGCCTTGTGTCTAAATAACTATATTTTTCCAAGACTTGTGGAGTACTCTATGTACTCACTTGCTACACTCAAAACCATCTTAGAGAACTATGAAGATGCAGAAGGAGACTAGGTCGTGCTTCCCTAATCAATTGCTTATTGTGTATTGATGGGTCATCTTCATAAGGCCTGTTCTTTCTGGCTGAAGCCTATGGCTTTTGGCTGCGGCTTGTAGCTTTTGGGTTGATGGTATGAGATATTACAGAGTAACAGAAACTCACATACAGTTTTTTGCTGATATAAATGAAGTTGATACAGTATGTACTACAATTAACTAGTAAACCCTATCTTGAAAATATACTTTATTTAAAAACTAGTTACTGTAGAAAAGCCGAAAAGCAGCTTTTAGAAGCTGAAAAGAACAGGGCCATAGTTTTATTTTTCTTCTACTATGTTTTATATGTTTGAGAGGTCTTGTAACATCAACTGTAATAAGGCCACAAGACTAATACTCTTTATTATTGCAATAAAGCATTGCTTGGTTATGTATTCATCATTGTTTAGTTATGTGCACTAACTTTAATCTGGGACTATTGCAATAATACACAAAGGGTTGGATCTAGGAAATATGGTCCTGACAGAGATGGTATCAGAGCCCATTTTGTCAGTTGCCTATGTTCCCCGTGCCTCCCCTCGCCGGCACCCGCGTCTTCCTAGGCTGCCGCCACCTCCTCTGTTTCCCTGCTCTGTTCTCTCCTCTATCTCACTAACAAAGGGACCCCACTATCATATTTCTTTTTATTTCTATTTCCGACAAAATAGAATATTCCTTTGGAATATTCCCTCATTTCTCTTTTTCTAGATTTTCTTTCCCGTTAAAACTTCTGATAGCCTGTTCTCGATTGTCCGAACTTTGAAACAAGCGTTTTGATTCCTAAATTCACATAAATTAATAATCTACCTCCCAGTACCTATTTTATATTTTTATAGTTTTATTTGAATTTATTTGTTTGTTCTCGTTTTGCACGTTTAGACACCGACGTTGTTGAGTTGATCCAAGATCAGCAAGAAGAAGTTCCAACTCACTCCAATGAAGGCAAGACTTCCTTGATTATGTTGATCCCATGTTTTGCAAAGTTATTTATTATATTGTTTAAAAACTATTATGCATAGCTAATTACATAAAATGATAATTCAATTATTAGTAATTAATTAAATCCTACTTGAAATGACTCTCATTGATATTTGAAATCCATGTACCTTTGTCACCATAGTTGTAACAGCCCAGCTGTTTATTTCAAAATTCTCAGTAAAAAATTAAAATTAATTTAATTTCAAATAAAATCAAGTGTTATTTGGTTGCTTGAATTTTAGAGATTTTATTTGCTTGCTTTTAGTTTTAAAAAGGCATTTGTCTAAAGTTCTTTACTTAAATATATATATATATATATATATATTGAAAAATTATTAAATAAAGAGTATTTTGAATTTCTATAAAATCCTAGTTCAAATTAATGATTTAAGCATTTGGCTTTTATTTTGATTTTCTATTATTTTCTAGGATTTTAAAATCAATTTCAAAGCTAAAAAGTATTTTTGTAAAAATTTAAAGGCCACATTTAAGTTGGAAATACTTTTCTTAATTCTAAAAAATTTTCAGGAATGTTTGAATTTTTTTGGAATTGTTAGACTTTATTTACTATTTTCTAAGAATTTTTTAAGCTTTCTAGCATTTCTGAAAATTACAAATAGCATTTTAAACCCTCCATCTCTCCTCGGTCGACACGTGTCTAGCCCAAATCAAATCCACCTTACGCCTTGGTCTAATCTCGACCGTGCACTTTCACTTACCCCTTCATTTCGGCTCAACGGCTTGGATTCAATCCATCGCCGCCCGGTCTCATCCACCCCGTCCATTTTCAATTAAACCCTTCAAGGGTCCCGATTCTTTCTCTTTACCATGTGGCCATCATCCGACTGTCCACTCTCCTATCTCTTCCCTCTCTCTCTTCTCCCGCCGTAACCGCCATGGATGCCCCGCCGAGCTCCATTTTTCGGCCGGCCACTCCTCCCAAAACACCGCCCCGGTCTCCTCTTCTCGCCTGCACCTCACGCCTCCCAACTCCGACCATAAATGGCCGTTCCTCGTCGTTTTCGCACCCGAACCGGCTTCCCTCCCCATGAACTCCAGTGAGGATTCACTCGCCGCGCACGCCCCTCTCCCCTATAAATCCCCACCCCGAGCGCCCCTTTCCCTCGCATCTCTTCCCTCTGCCCTTCCTCGGAGCTGTTCCCTACCCACGCCGCGCCTCTGCCTCTTCGGGCCTCAGCCGACTCCGGCGAGGAATTACCGTTGGCCCGGAGTGCCCCTCACCTCGCCGCCTTCCCCGTGCGCCGGCGACCGCCCACCGCCCCTCTGCCGAGCCCCAACCTTGCCGGAGCGCCGTCGCACCGAAAGCCAACCGTCGCTGCCGCTTCCTCCTCGTCGTCGGCCATCACCAAGCCTTGCCGAGCCTGGCGCCAGGTAGGAATCGGATCCCCGTCGCCTCCTCTCCCTCCTCCGTCCCTCACCGGCCACCACCGAACATTGAAGCTCCGGCGAGCCCGTGGGTTCCGAGCGCCGCCAGCTGGTCCGTGCCATGTCAGCAGCCGATGACATGGCCGCCACATGGCAACCGACGTGGACGCCATGTGGGAGCCACGTCAGCCAATCTCACCACGTCAGCCTTTAATTCACAATAAATAATTCAGATTAAATATTAATTCCCTGTTGACGTCGTAAATTGAATTTTCAGTACAAAAATAATTCCAGAAAATCAGCCTTTTCCATTTTCTCCCTTTTTAAACTTCCGGAAGCCTGTATTTCTTCATTTTAACTCCGATTGGATCCGTTCAAATTTCTAAATTCTTCTAAAATCCTAAATTACCCATTTTTATTTGAATTTTGTTTGAATTTATTTACTTTGGTTCTTCGCGCATAGATTATGACGATCTCGGAGAGCACGACTTCGACGACTCGCACCAGGACCTTGAGCAAGCCAAGTTACACCCTTGATCATGTTGATCCCAATAATTTAAATTGTTTATGTTGTTTTTGAATTATTATGCATGCGTACTTTTATTCAAATCTAGTTTAAATTTTAGTTATACCTAAATCCTTTGTATAGCCAAACTTGACATTGAACACAATTATGCCTTGTTACCCTAGATGAAAACCTAGTTAGTACAATAGTATTAACTAGACATTTGGTAGAATTGCTTAGCCATGCTTAGAATAATTATAGGTTGGGATAATTTTTCACAGAAAATGATAAACTTTTAAAAATATTCTTGACTTTGGTGAGTCAAGAATGATTATGAAATATTTTTCAAACAAAATATAAGATCTTGGTTTAGACTTAGGCATTGTTATGGTGGTGGGTGCTTGCTGGCATGCATTGTTGTTTGATAACTCAATGTCAATTGCTAGGCACAAGGGGTATGTGGTTAGGCCTAAGTCAAGTTAAGGGCCGGTCTGTGAGCTACTAATACAAAGTCACACCGTACTACCACAAGTCTGGTATGGGACAGACCTGGCCGAATAATTTGTGAAATTCCAACTTAATCTCGCTATAGGCTAAAAGTGAGCGTGGAGCAGGCCGCGAGAAGTCTCATATGGCACAAGAGGGGGCTGCAACATGTGGATTCATGTTGTGGTGAAACCTTAGTGGCGGCATGATTAAGTTGACAACAAAACATTGTAAAGGCCTTGTCATGATCTTCTTGTCGCACACCTAAGTTAGTGTGTTAATCCAGTGGCAATATGGGATGATCATGTCTTGTGGGTAAAACTGTACAACCTCTGCAGAGTATATAATCTATCCTGGATAGCCGTGCCCATGGTCATGGGCAAGCTGAGTAAAGTTTTTTACAGATTAGACTTTGTGTTTGAAAATGGTTTATGAAAACCTTATGGATGGATGGAATTCATATGAGATCTTTTTTGGAAAAGATGGTCCGGGTGGGATGCCCGTGGATAAGTTGGTGTTTGGTCAGAGCCTGCACTAATGATATTATTTTGTTAAAATCTTGTTTCTATCTATTGTATAAAATTCAGCTTTTGAATCTACTTACAGTATTTACTTCAAATTTCACTTTATGCTCAATTAACCTTACTATGCCTTCCTTTGTCAATCCATATGCATGCATCAACTCTGCTAAACTCCTGGTGTAACTTGTGGAGTACTTTATGTGCTTACGTTACTCAATTTATCTTCTTTCCAGAGGAAGCCTTCGACGACTACGGTGAGGATTGCAACGAATAGGCCACGTCTTACAGTCATTCGCCTGTGGGAAGGCTGGATGGGCTGGTACTTTATTTATCTTCCACTGTCTACGTTTTGTTTTGGCCTTGAGCAGTTATTGTAAACTTTGGCCATAAGGCTCATACCTTGCTATATAATAAAGTGTGGTTGTTATGTGGGATATGCATCCCTGTTAACCCTGTGTGCACTAGCTTTTCCTGGGATAGTGCGATTTACACAGAGGGTCCTGGAGTTGTTGTTCCGGGATCCGACAATAGTATAGATTACTATTGATAAGGAGTACATTATTACGGTTAGTTTAGAATGGTAGAATTGCTTAGACGTGCTATTTTAGTCGATATCATTGATTGGGTGGAAAAAATAAATACATATATTCTTAAAGGTCATTTTACCAAATGTTTGGTAATAGGTATTGCCATTGGTTTATAAAATAACATAAAATGGTAAAAATTATTTTAGACTTAGGTACATGGTAAGATTTGATTGGTGCATATTAAGCATGAGATCTTGCATTGTGAAAGTATTACCTTAGTTAATTAAAGACCAATGCTTGTTCACTACCGTACAAGACACGACGTCAGGCCGATGCCAATAAGTTTTCATTGAATCTGAGCCAAACTCGATTCCCTATCTTTGGCTCGTAGTCCTTTGGTTCATAGCATCATCGACGAATCCCGAGACAGCAGCAGTGCAAAAGCAGGCGACGCCCAAGAAGCATAAGAAACCGAGAGTAGCAGCGCATTTTCCCTCAGTCCTAGCATATTTTCTTTGGTTTTTCATCTCCGATCTAGAGTCGCAGATCAGGCCACAAAAGTAGAGAGAAAATCGAGACCTTTATTTTTTTCTACAATCTAAAAGCATTGATGGGACGAAGATAGAGCACAACGCAAAAGCAAAACCCCTGATTCGGTTGACGCCAGCACGTGTAGGAGAGTAGCAAGCCATTGGTTGGGTACAATAGGAGGCTACAGGCTGCCAGTAATGCTAGCACAATAAAAAGGAGAGCAGGGCATGAACCCCAAGGAGAAGCATCAGTAAGGAGTTTCGCTTATTTTTAGCTAAATTTGTTACGTGCACCCGGGAAGTATACAAGGAGATTTTATCATCCTCAACTCGACAATTTTTTACTCACCTCAACTTCATACTGAGCGTCGATTTGTGCTCTACCTCAGTGAATGTTCTAGTGCTAGGACCACAAACATCAATTGGCAATTTTTCGATGATTCATCATCTTCTATGGGTTACTGCGACAAGATTCGTAGATGGGGAGTTCAAGGTGGGGTTGCAGGTTTTCAACATAAATTGGGCTATGCTTGATCAAGGAACTTTTAAAATATAATATCAGTTGAGGGGACAACTGATTTGGTGTTTTATTCATCGTTTGGATATGTCATAATTTTGGATCGCTTGTGCGACCATTGTGGAGGTTTTGACCACATTCAATTTCAAAAGTTTGATGACACCCTATGGTAGCTAGCATGATGCTCTCTAAAGTTTTGCTATTTGAAAGTGAAGGTTTTGCTCCAATTTAGTTTGAGATGAAGGATTTAAGTGCAAGGAGTTTGTTTTTGCGTGGATATTACAACATTTGTTTAGTTATCATAGTTGGATATAAGGGGTTTACTGTAGTTTATACTCTATTGACAGCATAAGAGTTCCATTTATCCAGACAATTTTATATGAGCAGTTTCAACCATGTCATGGAATTTAGTTACTTTTGAACCCGACAGTTTAATGTATGTGATGGCCACACGTGCAGGTTGCTCTTTCTATGAGTGTGGTTTGCTGAATTCAGTTACTTTTGAACCCGACAGTTTAATGTATGTGATGGCCACACGTGCAGGTTGCTCTTTCTATGAGTGTGGTTTGCTGAATTCAGTTACTTTTGAACCCGGCAGTTTAATGTATGTGATGGCCACACGTGCAGGTTGCTCTTTCTATGAGTGTGGTTTGCTGAGTTTTGTGTTCCAGGTGGAGCTTGTCAAGATTCCATGAAATAAGTTATTCGCTATCTATCCAATGCCATATGTGATGTTTTGACTTATGTCATTCGATGATTGAGCATTTGTTTTAGGAAGTCAGTTGCATAGACTCAAACTTTTACTGGGTTATGAATTGTTCAAGACCAAGATTTGTTCGTCTATTTTGTTGATAGCTGTGTGTTTCAATTTACATTCATAGAAATTCAGAGACCATGTGGAGGTCATCCCGTGTGTATGATGAGTAATTGACATCGGTTTAGGAAAGTCGAGTTTGATTTGGGGTGGTTCGAACCTTGACGTTGCGTGGTGCAACGGGCTCGGTCGGACTTGGTCAAACTTGGTCGTATGGGCTTAGGATGCATATTCTAATGTTTCGACAGGTTTGGACTTCGTCATGCGTAAGTACGATGTTTTGATGCTATTAACGCTTTCATGTGTCGAGCGGTGCTATTTGACGTGTTTCTTGTCTGTGTGACTGCAGGACATCGAGTGGAGTCGTGGCGAGACACGGAGGACCGGACTAGGCACAGGTGGCGCTGAGGTCAGAACGGTTGGGATGTGTCGAAGACGACGTGGACTCGAGGTGGAGTCGTGGCGAGGCACGGAGGACCGGACTAGGCGCAGGTGGCGCTGAGGTCAGAACGGTCGAGGTGTGCCGAAGACGGCGAAGCTGCGTGGCTTGCAGGGCAAGGGATGAGGAAGCTTCATGGAAGGTGCGCGAGGGGCGTTTCGGTAAAAACGCAAAGCGGCACTAAAGGAAGCGGGTTTGGATAAAGCATCGAGTAGGTGGTGACCTAATGGGTAAAGCATGTGCAAACCCATTAGTGAGAGACTATAAAAGGAGAGGGAGAGGTTGTGCTGAAATTGGAGAGAGTGTGTTGAGAGTTTTATGTTTGTGCTTCTCTCCATGTGTGGTGTGAGTTCTTGAGTTCTTATCTCAAGCATGTATGGGGTTTTAGTTTGTGTTCTTGAGAGTAGTGGACAGCATGTATTCCTCTGTATCAATCATGTATGTCTCCGTATGGATTTTATGAGAGCTGTTCTTATTTCATGGGTGATGCTTCCCTGTGTTTGAGCTCTCTTTGTTCTCGAGTTGTTTCCTGCTAGCAATTTCTTTCTTTGCTGCAAGTGTCCAGCTTGGGTTCTCCTGTCTCTCGGCAATGAATAAGTTTCGGCAGTCCTAGATTTAATCTCTCTCGGAAGTGTGGTAATGCAATTTTAAAGTTTCGTCCAGATTGAATGGTCTTTGTTTCTTTTCAGATGGTTTTTCATTTCTTGCGGCCAGCAAAGAACTAGTTGGCATTTCAGTTTTCAGCAGCATTTCTCAGTCTTTCTCTGCCGTGGCAGACTTTGGCAGCTTGTTCTCTGCCGTGGTAGACTTTGGCAGCATTTTCTTTGCCGTGGCAGACCTCTCTGCAGCCAGCAGCTACTTTATTCTTTGCAGTCCGCAGTACTCTTCTTGATCCTTCTTTGGCTGCAGCATTTCTTCTCTTTTCTGCTGCCGTGGCAGCTATTTTATTTGTCGTGGTAGCGTTTCTTGTTGGGTTTCTGCCGTGACAGCATTTTGCTTCCGTTTCTCTGCTGTGGTGGGCAGTGTACTGCCGTTTCTTCGCCGTGGAAGTCATTCTCTGCTATTTTCGTGTCGTGTCTTCTGCTCAAGTTCTTTAATCTGTGTTAATTTTTTGTGAGCTCTGTTTTCTCTTCTTCATAGCTTTTTATAGCTATCGGAGAGTAGAGATTTTTTCGAGAATACTTTGGGGGCGATTTTTAAAAAGTTGACATTCACCCCCCCCCCCCCCCCTCTGTCGCCCATTTCGGTCCAACAGAATTAAATTGATTGCTTGTCATCCTAGGTTTGCAAACCTTCACATAGCATTAGGGTGTTGGTGCACTTAGGTGAACGTAATTGATTTAGGCTTTATTTGAGTTAAACCAAATTGAATTAAGCTTTCACATTGTATACTTGGTTTTAGCCAAATAGAAATTGATAAAAATTAGAAAAGATTTTTAAGAACGTATTCAACCCCTCTAGTCAGCCGAGCTGAGACAATGAGATTGTATGCTGAGCTGGTAAGTATCACGATGACAATTTGATAGATGCTTGAAGTTTAGGGTAATGGCAACAATAGCAACAGGTGTTGACGTGATTCGACATAGATAGTAGCAACAACAAAAGGTGCCAATGCAATTTGGCACAGGCAATGGTGTGGTCCCGAGGCAAATATTGGTGGTGGTGGTGGTGGTGTCACACACGATGAACCAAAATGTCGAGGCAAAAATGCATGGCAAGGAGTGGCAGGGGATGCGATAGAGCATGTTAGCCATGGACCACCACTCTCACCCCGAAACCTAACTTATCTATGCCCAGTCGCCGTTCCACACATCGCCACCCCCTGAACCCGAGTCTGAACTCAAACACCAACCATATCGCTGTTGCCCGCCAAAAGGATAAGATGTTGCCCTGCAGCACGAATGTCTAAAGTTGGATGTGCTTTACAAGTTCGTCCTTGTTTGAACACACTTGAAAGCAGCATCTTTCCTACTTTGGTAAAAAATTGTTTCATGTTTCCCAACTATGTGGTTTTTACACATAGAAAAAATGGGCATTAGAGGGTTTGAGAGGTAGATTTCAAATTGCACACCTTTGCAGAGCGAATAAGCATCTTTTTCCAAGAGTGGGCTGAATCTAGATGAGTTGGCTAGTCATATGGAACCCAGCCTGAGGCCGATACGATACCCGTTCTTTTAGGCTGCGACTTATGACTTATGGCTGCATGTTATGACTTTTGAGTTGTTTGTGCGAGAGTACGAAGTAACAGAAACTCACATACGATTTTGACCGATATAAATGAAGTTACTATAGTCAGTACTATAATTAATTTATAAATCCCACCTTACAAAAGCATTTCATTTGAAAATAAAAGTAAAAAAAAGCAGATTTTAAAAGTTAAAACGAAGACCGCCGGACTGATCACAAGTTCACAGCAGAGACGGGCGCGCACCACACGCTGCTGTTCTGATAGGTGGGTTCAAAATCTCGGCGGTTACTGGCCGGTAACCGCCGGTTACCGTTTTTACCGGTGGAGACCGGTAACCGAAAAAACCAGCCGGTATACATTTTTGATTTTCGAATTTTTGCCGGTTTTTTTTTCTGGTTTTCCGGTTACCGGCCGGTTTTTTCGGTTACCGGTTTTAAAACATCTCAAAATTCAAATTTTGATTTTTCAAATTGTGACCGGTTTTTCCGGTAACCGGCTAGTAACCGCCCGGTTACCGTTACCGGCCGCCGACCGGGATTTCTTCCGGTTCTGGCATTATGCAATCTCTTTCATCACCTGCATATGGAAGCATAAAGTCAATGCAATGAAAGATTAGTATAAGAAAGGCTAATGTAGCATTTCTTTCAAGCCGCCTTCAATATCCAATACGATTTGGTATTTATCTTCTTTGTTATTTCTATCTTTTTGGACCTTGTATTGTATATGGAGGTAAATCCCAAAACTTGTTTGTTGTAGGGGTGGCCCAACCCCCCGTGACTGAATCGTGCAACTAATCCAACATGTAATAGGCCCAATAGTATAAAAGATTATAACAGTGTAAATATACCAATGTACCCTCATCCCTTGTAAATACTAAGGGGTAGAATGAGGATTTCCCATTCTACCCCACTCATATATATAAACCCCCAGGAGGGGCAAAGGGGGGGATCTCCCTCATTCTTACTCAACTCCCCCACACAGACCTGGCTCCTCTCCTCCTCTACTTCCACTAGTCCCCTCTCTCTCTGTTTGGCCCGTAGCCACAACAGATGACGTCGTCTGTGGGGACGACTAGAAGTTACGTGTGGAAGAGATTTCTTCAATATTCAACAAAAGTAGCAGCTATCTGGATCTTTCCTGCTCTTGGGAGCATGCTACTTCACCCATGGCATCTGTACGACAGATAAGTAGTTCGCTTGCCAAAACTTTACTTCGTTTTATGGATGCAATATTGGCTAGATCTAGTTGAATCGTCCAGGTGCAGTAGTGGATAGATCTAATCAAATCACCTATTTCTGTGTTCATGCTATCTTCGCTCTGTTGGGGGGTGGTCATGCAGAGAAGCGATGTTTTGGATGGCATAGTGGCAGGATCCCTCTGGCCAGGGTGGGGCGTCGTCGAGCCCAGCTCTATTGCGCTTCGCCACGACACCACCCTTCGACGCCTACGGCCAGGCTCCGCTTCCGCATGTCGAAAGCCACACGAACAGCCGCGTCTCCGCGACGAGCTTCCGAGGGTCTCCGCGCAACGTCGAGTATCCGCTGCGTGGTCTCCGCAGAGCGCCACCAAGCCTCCGCAAAGCGTCGCCGCTCGTATGCATGCGCGTAGCATCTATCCATCCGGGCACTCACAAACACAAAACTTCACGTACACCCACCCATGCATGCATTTAAAAATCCTTCCAAGTGTCCATCCGCACACCCATGTATGCATGGCCCTTTTTCTCTTCACGTATACACCCATGCAGGAAATACAGATCCATCCGCACAGGCTCATCCGGCGTTACTGGTAACTCCGCGCCGTCTTCAGGTCTCGCTTGTCTCCGCGCTGCTCCGCGACGAAGTCCCGGGGCTCCGCAAGCGGGCGACGACGCCGAGGCATGGCTCCGCCGAGGAGGCCGCTTAGCTCCGAAAGTCCTGGCTCCGCGCGCGGCTCTGCGACGAAGTCCCGGGGCTCCGCCGAGGATGCATAAAGGTCCGGAGTGATGCAGGCAGGACAGCAAGCAAGCACAGTTTGAGCGCCGGCTGTCTCCGCTGTCTTCGCGTGCTCCCACCGCGACGCCACGCGTGTCCACTAGGAGCGCGTCCTCGGCCAGCCGTGCACCTTCGCCAAGAGCTACGCGACATGCGAGCGAAGGAGCGGCGAGATGGACGAGGAGCGGCGCAGACTCCACGACTGCCGCAGTCTCCGCGCCTCGGTCGCGGCTCGCCACGGCTCCGCACACCGGGGCTCTGGGCGCCTGGACCTCCGCGCGTATGAGTTGGCAAACTCCAAAGTGCTGGTCTTCGCCCGGCTTCGCTTGCAAAGCATGGGACCTCGCATGCGAAGAACTGGCCTCCACTTGGCGTCGCGTCTTCGTCTTCGCCTCGGTTGCGGCCTCCGCGCTTGGTGCTATGTCGACGCCATCAGCTGTGTCTCAGCGGAGGCTGTCGAGGCCTCGTGAGGGCGTCGCCAGCGCTGAGACGGGACGAGCAAAGGCCATTTCGGCTATCGACGTTGGCTCCGCTCCGCCGGCGACGCCGCTTAGCTGCGCGGAGCCCATTCCCCCTGGCTCACGTGATGAAGTCCGTCGGTACGTCAGCGTGGAGGGTTCTCCGAGGCAGCCCACGCCTCCGCGCCGCACCCCGCGCCGGCGGTCACCCGAAGCCTCTACGCCGAGTGGTGCTGCTCGCAGGAAAGAACCAACCCCGGCGGGCCCAGGAGAACACATCGTCCGTGCGACTAGCTCTAGACGAGCCTACGCTCCTGCAGCCAACAGCGACGCAGACACGGAGGTGGTGCCTGAGGATCTCGTCCGCTGGGACTTCGCCATGATACCAATCTGGCTCCGCGTTTCCAAGGGTGGGCTCCGACTCCGTGCGACGGACTTCGCAGGGACGAGGTCGGCCTCCGCATGGTGTCCACGACTTGGGCTCCGACTCCGCGCGACGGACTTCGCAAAGGCGATGTCCGGTGACGGCACGTGGCGCCGGACCGAGGCATAAGTCTCCATCCAAGCACCCAGGGTGGCTTGGCGACGGTGTCCTCCCGGGCGGTGTTCATCGATGGGGACTTAAAGCAGCTTGTTAGCACTCCATGCACCAAGGAGCTTCAGGCATCCATCCCATGCATGCAGGCTTTGCGTATCCGTCCCGCGTAGTTTTTCTCTCTGCCCGACTACCCGCAGGTTAGCAGCAGCGCCTAACATCCATCCAGACATCGCTCGACGAGGCCTCGGGGGCGAGGCGCTCGGCGACACGGAGGGGAGACTCGACAGCGCGGAGGCTTCGGAGGGAACTTCGCGCAGGGCGAGGAGGCCCACCCTCATACCATTCCTGGCGCAGCAAGGCATGCCATAGAGCAGGTGGCGGAGCTGCGAGGCGGACGAGAAGTGATGCAGGCGGAGCAGTAGCCTTCACCACAACCAGCCTCGACCAATCTCGACCTCGCCGCGCCTCCGCGATGAAGCCCTCGGACCTCGCATCCGAAGCCTCCGCTTTGTCAAACGCCCGGCCTCCGCGCAATGGTGGCGAAGACCCCTTCGGCCGCAGCCTCCCCGCCGCCGATGGTGGGCTCCAGCCTCCAGCCTCGCTTCTCCGTGCCACACTCCGCGGTATGCACGCATGAGCTCAGGCGCAAGCATGCACTCGAGGCATGAATGGGGCGCGTGCGTCCCGCAAGTGGCGTAGAGCCTCCTCGCCGTTCGTCGGCTCCGCATCTCGCGACGAGGTCTCAGCTAGCTTCGTGCAGCCAGGGTCTCTGCACCCGCGAGTATACTCCACGTCGACACCATCCTGCCGGGTACGCGCTGCATGTAATTATGTTCGAGGCTTTTAATCCCTGCTGCAGTTTTCGCTTGCATGGCTGTAGCGAGATGGTTGCTCGTCGTATCATTTATTATGGCTATAATTCCATTCTGAGAGCATTTGATTTGGCCAGGTTCGCTTCTCCAGTTTTGGCCTTTTCTGGGCTACCGTAGCATTTAATGCTTTCTGGTATTGCATTCTGGAGCGTTTTGTTGTCGCAAGCCTTCGGCCATTTCTTTAATGCCTCTCTTTTGGTCCTCATTTTTTTTAAATCGCACGACGGCCTTGCGCCTTGGCGTACTCTGCGGAGTATAAATAAGACGTAGCGTTGAGCTCAGCTTCCACACGCATCAGTCTACGGACTATAAATTAAGACGTAGCGTCGAAGTACGCCTCCGCACGCACCAGTCTACGGACTTTAAATAAGACGCAGCGGGGGACGCCTCCGCGCGCTCTACGGAGTATAAATAAGACGTAGCGTCGAGGTACGCCTCCGCACGCACCAGTCTACGGACTTTAAATAAAACGTAGCGTTGAGCTCAGCTTCCGCACGCGCGAGTCTACGGACTATAAATAAGACGTAGCGTTGAGCTCAGCTTCCGCACGCACCAGTCTACGGACTTTAAATAAGACGTAGCGTTGAGCTCAGCTTCCGCACGCGCAAGTCTACGGACTATAAATAAGACGTAGCGTTGAGCTCAGCTTCCGCACGCACCAGTCTACGGACTTTAAATAAGACGTAGCGTCGAGGTCCGCCTCCGCACGCGCGAGTCTACGGACTATAAATTAAGACGTAGCGTCGAGGTACGCCTCCGCACGCACCAGTCTACGGATTTTAAATAAGACGTAGCGTCGAGTTCCGCCTCCGCACGCGCGAGCCTACGGACTATAAATAAGACGTGGATGTTGTTCCCACGCACTCTACGGAGTATAAAAATTGCGACCGGCCGAGACACAAGGGAGTGCCTCGCTTTAAGTGGCGCACCACTTGGATGTCGCGCACTTGTGCGCGTCGCACCAGGGAGTGCACCGTGACTTTTTTGAGGTAGGGGAACAGCGGCTTCGCCTCCCTACCTCGGCGTGCGTAGTGCCCTCGGCGTACGCCGCAAGCGCCCGCTCTTCGCGGGCACTCTTTTCGAAGGTAGGGGAACGGCGGCTTCGCCTCCCTACCTCGGCGTGCGTAGTGCCCTCGGCCTACGCCGCAAGCGCCCGCTCTTCGCGGGCACTCTTTTCGAAGGTAGGGGAACGGCGGCTTCGCCTCCCTACCTCGGCGTGCGTAGTGCCCTCGGCCTACGCCGCAAGCGCCCGCTCTTCGCGGGCACTCTTTTTGAAGGTAGGGGTACGGCGGTCTCGCCTCCCTACCTCCGCGTGCGCAGTTCCCTCGGCCTACGCCGCAAGCCCCCGCTCTTCGCGGGCACTCTTTTTGAAGGTAGGAAAACGACAATGTCGGCGCTTCTCCGGCGCTCGCCTCCGCCGTCCGCCTCGTAGGCATCGCCTCGGCGGGACGGCACGTCTGCGGCGCTCGACGACAAGTCTTCGGCGCTCGACGACACGTCTCCGGCGCTCGACTCCGCCGTCCCCCTCGTAGGCATCGCCTCGGCGGGACGGCACGTCTTCGCGCTCGACTCCGCCGTCCGCCTCGTAGGCATCGCCTCGGCGGGACGGCACGTCTTCGGCGCTCGACGGCACTTCTTCGGCGCTCGACAGCACATCTTCGGCGCTCGACTCTGCCGTCCGCCTCGTAGGCATCGCCTCGGCGGGACGGCACGTCTTCGGCGCTCGACTCCGCCGTCCGCCTCGTAGGCATCGCCTCGGCGGGACGGCACGTGTTCGACGCTCGACGACACGTCTTCGGCGCTCGACTCCGCCGTCCGCCTCGTAGGCATCGCCTCGGCGGGACGGCACGTCTTCGACGCTCGACGACGCGTCTCCGACGCTCGACTCCGCCGTCCGCCTCGTAGGCAGCGCCTCGGCGGGACGGCACGTCTTCGACGCTCGACGACACGTCTCCGACGCTCGACTCCGCCGTCCGCCTCGTAGGCATCGCCTCGGCGGGACGGCACGTCTTCGACGCTCGACGACACGTCTGCGGCGCTCGACTCCGCCGTCCGCCTCGTAGGCATCGCCTCGGCGGGACGGCACGTCTTCGACGCTCGACGGCGCGTCTCCGACGCTCGACTCCGCCGTCCGCCTCGTAGGCATCGCCTCGGCGGGACGGCACGTCTTCGACGCTCGACGGCACGTCTCCGGCGCTCGACTCCGCCGTCCGCCTCGTAGGCATCGCCTCGGCGGGACGGCACGTCTTCGGCGCTCGACTCCGCCGTCCGCCTCGTAGGCATCGCCTCGGCGGGACGGCACGTCTTCGGCGCTCGGCGGCACATCTTTGGCGCTCGACTCCGCCGTCCGCCTCGTAGGCATCGCCTCGGCGGGACGGCACGTCTTCGACGCTCGACGACACATCTTCGGCGCTCGCCTCCGCCGTCCGCCTCGTAGGCATCGCCTCGGCGGGACGGCACGCCTTCGGCGCTCGAAGGCACGGCTTCGACGCTAGACGACGTCTTCGGCGCCTCACGGATTTCTTCATAGGCATTGCCTCAAGGGCCTGCGAGCTACCAGTTGCATCGGCACCCTCGCGCTTGCTGTCAGGGAACGGGGGGCTGGGGTGGTTGATCACGTCAGCTCGCCCATCGGGACCTCAGCGCTTGCTGTCGAGGGAGTACTGTTGTAGAGGTGGCCCAGCCCCCCGTGACTGAGCCGTGCAACTAATCCAACATGTAATAGGCCCAATAGTGTAGAAGATTATAACAGTGTAAATATACAATGTACCCTCATCCCTTGTAAACATTAAGGGGTAGAATGGGGATTTCCCATTCTACCCCACTCATATATATAAACCCCCAGGAGGGGCAAAGGGGGGATCTCCCTCATTCTTACTCAACTCCCCCACACAGACCTGGCTCCTCTCCTCCTCTACTTCCACTAGTCCCCTCTCTCTCTGTTTCGCCCGTAGCCACAACATTGTTAATCCTTTATAATTTACCAGTGATCTAAAAGGCGGCATTAGGCAGCCGCCTAGGCGGGCCTAGGCGCTGGGCGGAGCCCCGCCGCCGCGCTTTGCCCAAAATCGGTGAGCTAGGCGGCGAGCCCGCCTAAGTGGCTGTCGGCGGTCAAAGGCGGCCATCGGTGGGGTCAAAGGCGGGGTCTAGGGCAGACGGAAGGTGTTCTAGGGAGAGAGAGGCACCTGGAGATGTCTTGTCAGCTCACGTGTTGTCGGCCGTCGTCGTCGCCGCAGCCGGATTGCTGCCTCTGTAATCGCCGCCGTCGGATCTGCCGTCGCCGCCGTTGGATCTGCCGTCGCCGCCACCAGATTTGCCGTCGCCGCCGCCTCCACCGTCGCCGCAGCTGGATCCGCCGTCGATGTCGCCGGATCTGCCGTCGATGCCGCCAGATCCACTGGAGCAGCGGCGGCGTTGGGGGAGAAGGCGAGGTGGCGCTTGGGAAGAAGGGGAGGCGGCGGCGACGACATTGGAGAAGGGGAGCGGGGGAGAGAGCAAAGGTGATGGGAGGGGAGGCGTGCGGGAGAGAAAGAGAGAAGCGGTGAGAACGAGGGGAGAGAGAAGAGGTAAGTGACTGGCGGGGCCGGGGCGTGCGAAGCGGTGAGAACTGAGAAGTGAACGGGGAGAGAGAGGAGAGGCAAGGGGAGGTAAATGGGCTGGTGGGCCGGTTATATGTATAAATAGTCCTAAAGATTAAATAGGCTAGGGAAAAAATAAAATAAAAATTAATAAGCCTTAGTTTTAATTCAACCGCCTAGGCCCTCTAGGCGCTAGGCCCCACCTCGCCTAGCGCTTAGTGCCTTCTTAAACATTGTAATTTACCTTGTTTTCCTGCATGTCTTTTGCTGTTTTTCTTGAATAATGTTAACTACTCAGATGATGTAATCTGAACTTATGTCTTCTGGTTTGCAGAGCAACAAGAAAACTTAAGGATTCTTCATGAGAAGATCAAGGAGGAGGTCAACCAGCAGTTGGTCGGTTGCAGGAACTCTCTCGAGGATTTTGAAGCTATCATGCAGAACTTAAGGGAGTGGCTGACAAGCAAAGTAAGTACCTAACACTGGAGCTATGCAATTGAAGCATTTATTTGATGGGCCATTTCTTACCTATGGACACTGTACCAATAACCAAAATTCTGAAACCATGTTAACCTTTGTGAAAACTGAGCCTTATGAACTAGAGATAGTTGTAGGCATCAGTCATCACCATTGGAATGCTCTACTTACAAATTGGTAGCATTGTAATATATGGTATAGTTGAATCAGCATTTTAATTATATCCTTCCAAAATTGTTTTCCGCTTAAAGTTTTTTTTCTGAACAATATGGTTAAATCACGTGTTTAATTGAAAAGAATGATAGCCCAATCTGCATGTCAAATGATTGTTAGAAATATTGACCAGTGAAGAAATTATTGTTTTAGTTATCACTGAGATGCATATTATGGAGTGGTTAATATCATATCCAATTCAAGGAATCTGCTTATACTTTAACGTGTTCCTTTTTCTAACCATTGGCCATCTGAATTACCACTGAACCATGTTGTCCTTTTATGACTACATCAACAGAAGCGTCGCACAAGAAGCTCCTCGCAGATGCTAAGAAAACAGTAGGCTCTCAGCTCAACGACATAGAAACCAAAATTGCCGAGATCCAGAAGGTAAGCCAAACGCAATTATCAAACCCCAATGATGCCGTATTGTAACACCCCGCTGATCCTCTAGGCCTAGAGTGTTACCATCATTGCAAAGTAATATCATTTTTGAACAGCTACTAAACATTTTAAGAAAATTCTCCTTTATTCATCAAATAACGACCAGATACACCATGTCATTTTAAGCGATTGCTCTAGCATACTAGTAGAGTCTATAATATACTGACAAAAGGTGATACAAGGAGTGCTGCTGGTTCTTGAAATTATTCCTGTGCTATTCCCGTCTGTGCATAACGTCCTCAACGGTTACCTAAAAAAACAAACTAACTAAAGGTGAGTCCAGAGACTTAGCAAGCACATAATAAAATAGTAGTGTTAACATATCACTTTAATAATTTTCATTTCTGTCAACTGTATAACATTACCTCTGTATCTATTTTACTGTTATCGCTTCCCATTTCTATGAACTGTTTATCATTATCTTTGTAACTATTTTACTGTTATCACTTCCCATTTCTGTGAACTTTTATTACTATCTTTATAACTATTTTACTATTATTATTTTTAAGCAATGCAATGCATCTGTAACTGTATCACTGTTCTGTTCTGTTTTCATGCAATACGCCTGTAATTGTAGCTTATGCCGGTATAGCGAAGTGTTCATCCGTCGATGACCCACTCAATCCCCGTCCTCTTTTATACGGAGATCCAAACTCTACTCCCGTGGAGTACCTACCGAAGTAGGTTTTGTTGTCTGTGTATGAGTGCAATGCATGATGCAACATGCATTCACTGTTGGCACTTAATCATAGGCAACACTCATCAAAGTATGATTAGCGCGTAATCATACGTACTGTAGAACATGGCACAGAAGACATAAAATACCAAACATTCACCATAATCCACTGTTCTATCGTGCACTTGCCTGGTTAACCTCAGGGACGATGTGTGGACGGCTTCGACCTGGGACCTCCACCTGTACAGACGTCAACCCGGCTCAACACATCATATTGAAACCAGTGTTTAAGCGAGCAACAACTCTACGTGCATAACCCAACTCTGGCATAAACGCACGGGGTTAAGGACCCATCGCGTAAATACCAAACCCCCCATTTTCTTTTCTTTTCTTTTCTTTTTCTCTTCTCTTCTTCTTTTTCCCTTTTCTTCTCTCTTCTCTTTTTTTCTTCCCTTTTTCTTTCTTTCTTTTTATCCTATCACCCGGCCGAACCGATGCTATCTCCTCATTTCTCTCGCCCGGACGGCCCGGGCGACTCCTAGGCGATGCGGCGGCGCGTAGCCGGGCTCGAGCGTCGCTAGCCCGGAGCTCGCCACCGACGGCTCCTCCGCCACCCCCGCCTTCTCCTCACCCCTCCCCTTTCACTTCCTCTCTCTTACTCCCGAATCCAGCCGGCCATGGCCAGATCCGGCGTCGCCTTCCCCAGATCCGGCCGAGAGGCTTGGCCCTCTTGCGACGCCGCTCCTCCACGGGTTCATTGGCCATGGCTCGCCGCTGACCAGGAGCCCGACGTCACGCCGGCCTATTGCTTGGCCCTTGTGCATGCACGGCGAGGCGCTCAACGCTCCCGCGTCGCCTCCTGTTCGGCACGGCCTTCTACGCCTCTGACCTCGACCTCTGGTGTGCCTGCACCCTCAAGGCTCGGTCGCCTGAACCACCGCACATCACCGTCAGCCGTCGCCTCCAGGCTTTGGCCGCTCCCTACGGGTTTGAGCTCGCTGGCCACGGCTTGCAGCCGGCCGGCCACCCCTACTACCAGGACAATCCTCTTCCCTCCCCCTTTCTACTCACATTTTGTTTTAGCTTCTTCATTTTGCTTGCCTCTATACTCGGGCACACACACGGTTTGGGGAAAACCTACGGGTGGTCGCCGTGACGGGACTTGGCAGGGACATGCGCCGAGGAGCATGCAACCCCCGACCAAGGGCGCACGGCACCCCCTTTGGGCTTGCTGCTTGTCTCGTGCCAAGAGTAGGGAGGGTAAGAGTTGGAGGCCTACTTGATGATGGCTAGAAATGAAGGCAGTCGTTGACAAAGGTTGTGGGGGTTTGGATGGCGAGTGCAACAACCTCCTCTTATCATTGCCAATGATGTTGGCTTGCTGTCGCAGTCCTGGCTCCTCTCCTTCGTCTTCGCCTCCTTCCCTAGCTCTTGTCCAGCTTCGTCTTCCTCACTGCCTCTCTCTATGGTGGCTCTGGTCGTTGGGGCTTTTGGGCTATGGTGGTGGTGTAGCCTTGTGCTCTCTTGGCTTTGCTCTAGCCTTGGGTGAGAGGGAAGGGAAGGAGAACGTTGGGAGTGTGGCTTCTGTGGCAGGCGTGGCTGCGTGTTGGGTCATATGGCCATGTCTTTATGTATGTTTGCTCTCGGTTGGGAAATGGAATGGGGCTGTGGAGAGGTTTGCCTATACTGTGCCAGCTTATAATGGCATGGTTGAACAGCCCCTGGCTTTGTGCATTACCAAAATTGCCCTTCCCCTTTTCTCTATGTGACGCTCAAGTCACTGTGGGCTTTTAGGACTTTTTGGTCCAACCGATGGGTTAATGGCTCCTCTACTGCGGTAGGTAAGTTGGTAAAAAGGTAAGAATGTAATTTCCCGCCAGATGATGAGAACCCTAACGCGAGACGGTGCCGACTGTCCCTGGACGGTCTGGAACCTCTGAGAGCGCTACTTTTATTCGGTTTTCTAAAAGCCGATGGATCTGACGGCAAAACTCTTTTTGATCTCTTTTATTCTCCCTTGGATTATTTCCATTATTCGCATTACTTCTCTTTTGCAATTTAGTTGTATTACACGTATCGATCAAATGCTCACCTGTTCATGACCGAATTGTTTTGCAGAGAGCGCGGAAGAGGATGAATGGCCTAAAATACGTGCTTAAGGAGCTTATTGTGGAAACTGCAGATTGACCAAGTTCGCCCACTCGATACAACTACATAGCCAAGGTGTAATGACTAAGACGTAGAGAAAGCACATTACAAATAGATCCACAGTTCCGTTTACAAAGGGTATAGGAGAATGGTGTCAGAATGCATATAGGTTTCTTACAAGTTGAACTTTGCCAATACAGTAGTAGTAGGCTATCCATAGTATCATTTCATCCATTCTAGCGCCGTATAGAGTTTTGCTTTGCCTGACTGGTGTACCGGCTAATCATTAGCGCTGGTATTGGTCTAACTTACCATCCGGAGGACCGCCATATGTAGTGTCTTGCAGCGGTACATGAACCAGGAAGCAATTTCTTTGTGTACTGCTTTGGTTCGTTCTTTCCAGTCTCATCCGGAGTTGGGAGTAATGTAAAGATGCAGTGCAAATGCTTCCATTGGATTTGGTCCCAATGTGCCATGTGAATGTGATAGTAGAAAAATCAAATGGACTCGTTTGGTGATATCTTTGATTCCTTTTTTTCTCAGTGGTGTTTTTTGCACAGGAGTACAAATTGTCGTCTGATGTTGTATTTGGCATGATTTACTGCTGGAATCAGAAGAAATGAGAGGACAATTTCCTTAAAAAAAAACGTGAGGACAATGCCCTCAACATTATTTCAACCTGTATGTATGGGAACTAACCATCTCCCTTGCAGATCCCAGGACTCAGATCCCAGGACTGCAATGAGAAATCTTCACTAATTCTGTATGGTTCTACATATATAGTATATCGCTAACCTATGGGGGAAAAATCTCCGTTAGAGAGACGCTTATTGTAGCCACCCCTGCGTCTCAAAGGACCAATGATGACATTGGGGAAACTAGTTTTCTTCTGATGGAAGACGAAAAACCATCAGATGGATGATGACATTGGAGGTACTAGTTTTACTATACACCACCTATAATTTTAGCATCAGACACTACTAACTTCGTCGACAACAATTTATCAATGGAAATCTGGTTGCCCCGTCGATGTCAAGCACCGATGCCACATCCGGCTGTTTGGATCGACAAACCTTGTAGACTTGATAACTTCCGGTATTGGCAAGTAGACGTTGTGCGTGTTGCATACTCCGGTCGTGATGCCGCTGAACCCGGCAAATGCGCCATGAACCTGCAAGTACCATCAGAGACTAACAGTCAACCGAAATTACCAGAATTTGTTATGAGGCAGACAGTCAGTTAGGAGAAGCGGTGTCTTACAGCGTTCTGACCAAGCACCGTGCATAGGATGGCATCAGATGCATTGGCACGCACGGCACGGACCATGTATGTAGGATCGATATACTTCACATCAGAATGAACACCTATTTCCTTGAAATGAGACTTGATCTGTGGCATGGTGCGATTTAAGTTAAATATGGATCATTCACAGTACGTCCATCAAGGTGAAGATCATTCAATGCCATGGACAAACCTTTTGTTGAAGGTGCACACCGATATCACTAAGAACCATGTTCCCCGAAGCATCGGTTGCGTTTGACTTTTGCAGATATTCCTGGAAATACATCACAATATTTCTTACACAATTCTTGTAACAGAATATACAGAAAAGACTAAACAATTTTCCATAACAGAATATACAGAAAAGACTAAACAATTTTCCATTTGATATACAAAAGAGTCCATTCCTAAATTCAAGAGATCCCTGGTAATAACATGCAAAATCACTCATACTAGCAGTGAGGTTCCTAAGAACATAAATTTTCAATCTGGATGTAAGCTTACCTGCCCAGCTCCTTCGGCAACACAAACCAGAGCAAATCCCTTGGTCTCTATCAAGTGCTCAAGGTGTCGAAGAACTCCGTTCGGCCCATCAAGAGTGAATGGTACCTTCATTTGGATTATCGATGAGTTAGATTAACCGTAGTGGTGTAGCAAGTAGGAAGTGCATAAACAACAGAAGAGTTGAATAGTTGATACCTCAGGTATCAGGCAGATATCTACTTGGCCACTTGACAGGGAAGCATGCATTGTGATAAAGCCGCTGCTTCTTCCCATCAGCTTGACCAATCCGATGCCATGAAATGCAGAATGTGCCTAAAACATGAAATGTTAACCACAAATATCTTTTTGGGTGGCAACTAATATATTTTTGCTGTCAGACATGCATGCTTGACAGCTAGGTTGCTGAAATGAATCACCTCAATATATGCAGAGTTGATAGCTCTTTGTGCAGCTTCCACTGCAGTATCAAATCCGAATGTCTTGTCCATCAGTAGTATGTCATTATCAATTGTTTTTGGGACTCCCACAATTGACACCTTCAGTTTTCTCTTGCGGCACTGGATTAAAATTTTACCAAAGAAACAGACAGATGAAAGTATGCAACCATCCACTCACGCTATATTTATCCATACTTCCAGACTGAAATGCTATAAATGGGTGGAGGTCAGATAATTTATTTGTTTATTATAATCTAGGAACACAAGATAGGTTTTGTTCTGATGCAATGAAGACAGAATTTAACATACCTCCTCATGTATAGCATTAGCTCCTGCATGAGTTCCATTTCCACCTAGTACAAAGAGCATGTCAATCCTCCTGGCCTGAATGTGGTTTGCAGAAATCAAGCTGATAAGTTTCATGTACCAACTTATTTCAAACATATTTTGCAGAGTACTAGAATGACAAATACATGCCTGGATGCTGTCGACAATGTCTGAAATGCTTGCCCCACCACGAGAAACTCCTAAGAAGCTGCCACCAGCAAGATTGATATTTTGGACGACATGTCTATTAAGCTGAATGAAGGAAAAGAGCCCACAAGATTACCATACCATCAATATGATGATTATTGTTTCCAGATACTTGATTAAGTACAAAAAGCTCTTACTGGCACTTCCGATAAATGATCCTCAAAAAATCCACGGAAGCCATGCTGTATCCCAACAATGTTTTTCACTCCATATTTTTCAAGTGTAAGAACAATCTACAAGAGTGCAAGCAGAACACAGTTGAAAATTGGGAATGGTGTTTTCTAGAAGATATTTTTTCAGAAGATATAATCATAAGACAGCCTAATCAGCTTCTATTTTTCTGTACAGGGAGTGAGACATCAACTTGTCCGGTTCTATTTTACCTGCCGTATAACATCATTGAGGCCAGGGCAAAGTCCACCGCAGGTGATAATTCCAGCCTTTACATATTGAGGCTCAAAATATATTTGTTTACGTGGGCCAGCACGGTGCACCCTGGAAAACATAAGAACTTGTGGTTAGGGAAAGAAAAAATGATTTGCCACAATTCAACATTTGAATTTGTGCACAATGTATTACCATTGTTCAATCCAGCTGCAATCAGGGTCAATGCAGTCAGCTCCAGCAGATGTTGGTGAGGCAAACTTAATAACCTGAAGAAGCGAGAAGTTTGTAATGAGAACATTTGCTTCATTTACTGAAATTTACCTTAACTACAGAAGTAAGCCTGCACACATGCACATTAAAATTTAAAGTCTTTAATACATATGCACTGCATTCCCAAAGTGCAAAAAGAAATGGCACAGAATATATTTAGGTTAACAATTCAAATTATCTTCAGATAGCCAGAGAATCTATTGAAGAAATTGCTGTGGAGATGATCCATGTTAGGTAAACCTGATCACTCAATGCTGACGTATACCTTTAAAAGTGCTCTATCATTATCATTCACATAGCCGTTCCATGATTCTTGCAAAGAACCATTAACATTCTCCAGAGGAGTCCTGTAGTGAACAAAGCAAGCCTGTTACACACTTAAACAAATCCTAAAGAGACGCTTCAATCACCAACAGTGTAGACTAGGACAAATGAATTAAACAGAAAAGGAAGGCAACATATGTCACCTGCTCTTGAGGGAAAATGTTGTTGGCCTCGGTTCCACATCGATTACGTCACTCAAGTGAGGCAAACTGAACCGCCTATCAAAATCCTCTTGGAATTGCTTCTTCCAATCCGGATTCGAGAAGTCCACTTGCGGGCAATCCATGGATACGGCTCTGACGACCAACTGACTCGCTGCTCTTGATTTCTTATCATATCCCACACATCGCAAGCGATTGCAGCCAGGTACTCCAAAACAACCCAGGTGCTTCTGACCTGAACTAATTGAGCCAGCATAGTCTACCGGCGATGCTAGAGCCATCGTTTAGATTGCTAAGCACGCAAAACCCTGTGAGACAGGTTCCATCTTTCTATCAGTATCAGATGATGGTAAATGCTTAAGTATAGTAATAAATTTTCCAACATCTTGCTATATGGAAGCTACCAAAGAATAATAAAAAGGCAAGAATTTCCCTTCACTATAGGGACCAAAGTAATAAGCTAAGAGTTTATGCTGAGATTGTTCCCCCCCCCCCCCCCCCCCCCCGAACAAAGAGTTGATCTGCAAATGCTCCAAGAAATTTGGAATTCCAATCTGTCCGGATTAATATATAAGAATAACAACGGTCCAATATTAACATGTGAACATATGGTTCTACAAAAGTAACAAAACAAATCAAATGACTAGATGCTAGACTCTAGAGAAACTTTCTTTTGCACCAAAAAACATCTTCCCCTGAACCATGAATAGGAAACTATATTCGCGAATCATTCTCACTCCATGTCACTCGGCAATCACCACGATTACCTGAAAAGAGCTATATACCTAACCACGACAGAACCTGTAGCAAACCCAACCAAACGAATCAAGAAAACGCACCTCTCCTGCCCTCGACTCTACCCTGCCGGTCAGCGGAGGAGCGCTCGCGTGCGAAGTGACCAAGGAGCAGGGGAGAAGTGGCGGCCGAGGCCACCTATTATAAAAAGGAGGCGCCTTGATGCCTCCGCCTCGGTTTCTTGGAATCCTTTTTCTCTACGAGGAAAAGGAATCGAACTCTTGTAGCAGTAGAGGAAGAAAGACGGAAAAAGGAATCCTCTTTTTTGGGGGGTGGTTGGGTTTTGTGGTTGCCTGCCCGGCCGCCTGGGGGGTTGTTTTTTTCGTTTAGGCCACTGGAAGGATCACGATTTGTACAGAGATCATCTTGTGAGATTTCTTCTCAGTTTTTTTTAATTTCCCAAATGGGCGTAATTAGTTAACATGGTAATCTTAAGGTTATTGGGGATTTCTCTACCAATAAACTTTTACGTACTGTACCGTTGCCTTTAGACACATAACTACATGTAGTGGCGGATCCAAAACGAAAACGGCCAAAGGCCACAATACATTTCAACACACACACACACACACACACACACACACACACATATATATATATATATATATATATATATATATATATATATATATATATATATATATATATATAACATGGTAATCTTAAGGTTATTGGGGATTTCTCTACCAATAAACTTTTACGTACTGTACCGTTGCCTTTAGACACATAACTACATGTAGTGGCGGATCCAAAACGAAAACGGCCAAAGGCCACAATACATTTCAACACACACACACACACACACACACACACATATATATATATATATATATATATATATATATATATATATATATATATATATATATATATATATATATATATATATATATATATATATATATATATATATATATATATATATATATATATATATATATATAGGACGAGTGTTTCATGCACCCAGGTGCCTAGGCACCCACATCAATACCCGTTGATTTGCTTTGAGATTCGCAACGTTTGATGTGGGTATCTTCATATACCCATAAAAAAATATATTTGAGATGTCAAACTCTAAAAAAAATTAAATTCAACTTCAGTTTAATTAGTTTGAACTATTTCTATGGTATATATTCACTGTAGTCGCATCAACTCAAAAGTAGTTTAAACTAGTTTGAACTGAGTTCAAAACTTACTTACCATAAATATATCAAGGGTATAAAACATTTTCATACCCAAACTAAAAAAAATTATCAATCATACACGTGTATCGGACGGTTCTTGATGTGGGTGCCTTATGTAATTTTCCCATATATATATATACATATATATATATGTATATGTATGTATGTATATATATATATGTATATATGTGTATATATATATATGTGTGTGTGTGTGTGTGTGTGTATATATATATATATGTGTGTGTGTGTGTGCGCGCGCGCTAGGTTTAAATCGTAGGGTGCACAACTATATATATGCTGATTTTGATAAGGTAAAATAAAATTGAACTCGATGTCTTGTGCACCGCGCTGAGGTGGATATGTCCCTAGTTTCTTCTCATTTTTTTGCACTTTTGGGAAATCATTAGCAATTCTAGGAAAATACATAGCCACTCTCGATTGGGCTGAAAAGCTGTAGTTTATGGCTGAAATTGCACTGTAGCGGCTGAAATTTTACTGTGGCTGAAGGTGGCTTATTTAGCATAATTAAATTTAATAAATTTAAAAGTAGAAAAAATATGTTAGCTCATTACGGACAATGCAAACGAATACGGGAAAAAAAAAGAACCGGCAAAAAAGTTCAAAAAAATACCAAAAGTTCAAAAAAAGACGAAATTTATAAATAGTGAAAAATAAGTCATAATCCAGAAGCTGAAGCTGAAATGAGATATATTGTATACAGCCGTGTCTTTGCAGCCTGCTTGATCAATAGATGATTTACTCATTGCATTGCATCGCTGTCATCAATCGTGCTCACTTTGGGCAGGATCGAGCATTAACAGCGAAAGCTGACAAACTTGATCGGTACTTTTGCAAAACGTCGTTGTGGCGACCTGTTGGAAGTGATATTATTTCTTTCACCAGTAACTATTGGAAATTCTAGTTTTGCTGATTATTATGCGTCTTTTTTATTAATAAGTCGAATTTTCTGGCGGTTGATTCATCTATTAGATTTTGACTAATCCCAAAAAGACAACCAGGTCTTGATGTAATTAATTTGTCATGCAACCGGTGTCATCCACTTATTTTTCACTAATTATTAATTACTCTGCATGAATTCGGTTATGAAATTTAGACATTTGTTGAGCACCGAAGTGAAAATGCACATACGATTCTCGGTGGACCTTTGTTCTGCTTTGTTCTTGTCCGGACATTTCCATGTTTCCATCGGGTCAGATATTCAGATGCTCCTAGCTCTGACCATCTGAATGTCCTCTTCATACAAGAATAACAAATATCAGTTTGCTTTGGTCACCAACACATGGAGCATCAAGAGTTCTTGTCAATGCCTCTCCAGTCCAAGGCATCATGTATTTTCACGTTTTCAATAACTCAAGGGCTGATTTTTTTCCCTGCAAGGACACATGTTTGGACTTTTTTTTTCATGAAGAAAATGCGTTCTCTCCGTTAGCAATTCATCAAATACGTAATGTTACTGGTTGTGAAGCACATCATGAGCGGAAGAGAGAGTTCACCGCTCTCGTTTGATGCTGGATCCAACGGTTACGGGTGACGAACAACATCGAAAACTTCATCGCTCTCGTTTGATGCTGAATCCAACGGTTACAGGTGTCGGACAGCAACGAAAGAACACAGGATGTGCTTCCGAATTTTGAGCATGTCCGTTTCATCATCGGGGCAAGTGGCAGCGACTTGTCGATCGGGGACCGAAAGATTGACGGGACCAAACGTAGAGGTTCCTCTCTGAAACAAGAGAAGAATAGCGAGAAAGAAACGAGTCATAAAGTTTGGCGGGGAGACAAGCGCGGCACCTTCCAAGTTGCAACCACGAAGCCTCACGCTGGAGCTCACCAACCTTGCTTCTGGGCTCCATTTGAAATAGGGCGTAGCCCAAACAACCAGGCCCACATCTTCGATCCAATCACGTGGCCCATCCAATTCTGCTCCGACGCGCGAGATTGAGGCGTACTTATCTCCACACAGCTTTGTTCATTTGGCCTGTACCTAACAGCTTTTACTTATACTTTTTAAGATGATAACGGATAGTAGAGACGTCGATGTAAACGACATATATAGTTTTGATCTCAGGAAGCTGTCTAGAGAAGCAACTTCAAAAAATTGCTTTCGGCTTCTAAAAAAGCCAAAGCCAAAGCCAAAAACCACGAAAAAGCAAAACAAAACAGACCCTTTTTTTTTGAAAAAAAGAATAAACAGAATCTTACTTAGGATATCAATTTGTCGAATCTTAAATATTTTTCGGAAAAACACATGCTCAAATCAAAATAATAATTTCTTAGAGGGCATAATATAATTCTAATGGTCAATATATGAGGGATCATATGAAAAAGGTCCATAATACTGTTACGATGAACCATTACCAATTTATAGATTGAAAATTTAAATCTTGCTAAGTTTACATCTTATTAGGTTTGTTGTCAGACAAATTGTTCTGAACGTTGGCTAACTGCTGGTCTGATCACTGGTTTGTTGCTCGTCAGACTGCAGGTGTGTTGTGTGTTGCCAGTTAGACCGTGCCGGACAGACCGCTTATCGGTATGACTGGAGTTTTGTTGTCGGTTGTTATTATTTAGAATAGGTTATTTGCAATGTGTTCAACTGGTCTGACTGGCCTCTAGTTGGCGATCAAATTGGCGCAAAAAAATTGGTTATGTGATTTTGGAAAATTGGTCTTTGGGTGGTTTGAATAATGTTAGGTTAGTGCATTAATATTGTATCAAGCATATTTTAGCTAACGCGAATCAAGTTGTGAAGAACTTGTGTCCAAAAAAGATTTCTTTGTCTTGGATGTGTAGGAAGCTTTGGAGTCAATAATGGTCAATGGTAAGAATTGGGGCTATGCTCATAGAGGAGAGAGGCCCAGAACGATCAAGAATATCGGATGAGATGGCTGAGCTCAAGCATATCACAAGAAAAGCGGGAAATATTGAAGAGATGGTTCAAGCGACGGATTGCACCAAATGGCTTGGTTAGTCCAAGTGAGTCGTAGTCCAGTGGAATTGAAACGAGAAAGACTTGACGATGTGTGGCAAGCCATTGATGCACCTACACGTGGCAAGCATGGTGATTGCTTGTTATAGAAGATGAAGACCAAGTCAAGGTGACGGTATTTTGGTAATTTATCAAATACTAGAAACTTCATTGGATCAAAACTGTGGTGCTTGAGCAGTGCTTGGTAAAGTGGTTTAGGTCAAGGAGATGCTAGAAGATAAAGTGGATCAAAAGCTAAGGACTTAGCGAATTCGGGTTTATATGCTTTGAAAAGCGTGTATGAGTTACAAGTGTGTGAGTAAAACCTGTGTTATGTGGGGTTAACCGGATTTTCCCAAATTTGCCACTGGATAGATAAGTTGGTGATGTTGTCCCATAGTTAAGCAAGCCATGATGGGGCTCGGAGGCCCACAAGTGAAGAACATTATCTCTGGGAAGCTAACACACAAGGAACACTACAGCAAAAATCACCTCTCAGCAAATCAGTGAGGCTTGGACAAGTAGCAAGTTTCGATAAAATTATCACATAAACACCCCAATAAAAGGTGGCCATTGCAGAGCCAAAACAAAACTACAAAACAATCACCATCACTGGAAAGCAGTAGCAAACCTGTCTCGCTCCATTGACAGTAGAGCGGAGCTGAGAGCCGGAGCGGAGCGCCGAGATCTGGTGGTCGCGGTGCTGGCGGAGTGCCGGAGCGGCCGGAGGGCCGAAGGGCTGGCGCGGAGGCGGAGCGGGAGCGGAGGGCCGGCGCGGCGTGGAGCAGAGCTGCGGAGGGCCGGCGCGGCGCCGGATGCCGAAGGCGCTGCTGCTCGCTTGCTCGGCGCCTGCTCGGGTAGGGTTACGGGTTGTGGCGCTATGCTGTCGGGGCCTCGGGAGCTCGGGCAGGAGACCGCAGTAGTATGGCGCAACGCAAATGGGACGGCCGGCTGGGCCGCACGCAGGCGCGACCGCGCGAGGCCGCGAGCGTCGGGCGGGCGTCGGGCCGGCTAATTAAGTGACGGACTGGAGGCTGAAACTTGTGTTTCTAACCAATTACATGTATGTATGTATGTATATATGTATGTATGTATGTATGTATGTATGTATGTATGTATGTATGTATGTATGTACGTGCGTACGTATGTATTAATTATACCTCATATATACTAGGTTTTTTGTCAAAAAATTTAGGTGTTCAACTGAACATCCATGAACTACTGTAGATCCGCCCCTGCCGTAGCTGTGTCCGCCAGTCCTCCGCTGTCTCCCCTCCGTCGACAACTTTGCCGGCCTCATGGCCCCACTCCCCTCCGCTTGATAGATCAGCGGGGAAGGTCGAAGGTAGGTGAGGCGGCGAGGGGTGTCGAGCGGGGGGGGGGGGGGGGCGAGGGCGACGACGGAGGGGAGAAGTGAGTGGCTGAATTGCCGAGATTTGCGGCCGAGGTGGCAGCACAAAGGGGTCCGCATGGAGGAGTGAGATCTGAGGGGAAGGCGGCGGAGGAGAGAGGGAGGTCTAGGGTTAGATTTGTATTGGATTCACGGAGGGTTCGCACGGAGGAGCGAGAGTAGTAGTGGCCAAATGGGCCGGGCCTACCCAGTCCACACCACGGCCCGGCACTGTAGACCCGGCCCGATTAAGGCACGGCACGCCGGACCGGGTCGTGCCTGGGCCGAGGGCGCGGCACAGCGGGACGGCACGACCCGTTAAAAAATCGGGCCATGCCGGCTCGACACAGCATGGCCCGTCCAACGGTCCTAAACGGGCCATGCCGGCACGGCATGCCCGGTCCAGCTAAAATTCGAAAAAAAATAGCCATTTTTGATCGTTGGGGGGTAAAAATTCGAAAAAATAGCACAAAATTGCTTAATTTTGAATTGTTGACATGACTTCAGACTTTTGAGGCTGCTAGTACAAGTTCAGGTCACTCCTGAGCAAAAATCAAACTATGACCCTAAAACAGTTCCTGTTGCTGTTATCTCATTCAATAGAGCTAAGCTTGCACCTGTATGCAAAATTGCAAACCTATAATAGAGATGCAAAACATGTCATATTCATACATACGCAATTCGTTCGAGCATATCAGGCCTAGCTAGGTAGGGTGCAAATTAAGGGGCTTCGATTTATCCACCCAAGCTTTCAGCCAGGCAGGTCACCTTCCGATTGGATTCTATATGTATGGATTGGGCCAAAGCCAGATCATCTTGTAATTGGGTTCCATTAGAACAGCCCAGATCGGTCGAACGGTTGTTCAAGCACACACCTCAATTGACGTTGACCCAGGGATTTTTCTTCTCTTTTTTGGGTTGTCATCCGATCAATTCCTAAGGATGGAACACACAATTAGCAATGGAAGACTAGTACCAGAATTTGATCTAAAATTTAATTTAAAACCATTTCTAGATAAGTGTTCTACGTCTTGTACAAAACCTGGCAGTGTTAACTGCTAATTTCTGTCACAATGGAAAGCATAGAAGACACAGTCCAAAGAACCCAAATAATGGTGGTATGCCACTCCCGATGAAGATCCTTCAATCAGGAAAGCTTGGCTAGGTGTCACGGAGATGTTCGATTGATTGCCTGTACAACACAACCATTATTGAACACAAATTGTGGCTTACATAAATAAATGCACTAAAAGAAAGCAATATTCCACGTTGGTTTGAATCTCAGAAAGATACCTCAAACTATAGTAAGTGCACCATCAAGAGAACAACAAACTTATCTAACCAAATGGTCCACAATCAAGAAGTATTAAAAGGGCAAATACAGAACATGAACATGGATAGCTCTTACCTAGCAGCTATATAAGTTGCAGTTAATTTAACTCTTGTCATGCTGTTTATTCTTCCTTTTATGTTTTGGTTTGACAGCATCTTTCAGACTCTTAGGCGATCTACTTTCCTGGGCCCCATCTGACTCTCCAGCAGCCCCAGAATTTGATGCACTTTTCACCCCAGGATTAGATTCAGTTAGCATTGGTTCGACATCCTCATGCTTGGTGTCCTTTACTACAGATGGTGGGTCTGCATAATGCAAGGGAAATTATCAGAATGATGGGTATGCTGTCATATGAGAGAATCGTTATTGTCCCAGTTAAGATCTGAATAGAGCAATGAAACACGACCTTGTTTTGGATTTTTTTAGTAATTAGTATGCTCAGTAAAAAAGGACAACTGGAAGGATATTGGTGGACTGGCAGGAGGCAGAGTTATACATGTCAAAATTTCAAAAGAATCACGTAAACAGATAATCATTGGTTCACTCAGCCATAGAAAAACCTGGATATTGGATCACTCAGCCAAAGCATGTTTAGAAACAAGGAGTGTTACGTGTTCGAGACATTTCACAAAGATGGTATTTTCATGGTTAGTAAGCACTACACACTACAAATGCCAACTAAAGCATGATTCAAGACTAGGAACATTAGATGTTTGAGACTTCATTAAGATGATTTCGCATAGTTAGTAATCACTCAGACATGCACAAAATACAATTTACAACAAAACAAAAAAGAATAACAGGCAAACAAAATTAACAGTACCAGGCGAGATTCTGAGGGAACTTAATGAAACTCCTTTAGAGTATGGATCCCTACATTGCAAAAATTAGGACCGGTTGGCACAACTTGTGTCAATCAAATATTTAACGCTAGGATTCAGAAAACAAATACAACGCTCCAATAACTACCAATTTGATGGGCCACCAATGAATGTGCATGTTTGTTTGTGTTTAACAATTTGGTCCCCAGTCAAGGATGAATTCCTTTGTATATTTTGATGATCCTCATCACCTTTGCTTATCTGCTGAACATCACTGCATGTCTTTGTAGTTTCAGTTTCCAATGCACCATGTGTGCTCTCCTTCATTACATCAGGAACGTGACTATTTTTAGGCACTGAGGCTGGCAAACGCTTTATTTTCTGGAATGGCCTTGCATTGGTGTATGTTAGATGTGTATTATATATCTGTGTATTTACCCCATTGTATAAGGGGTTTCTTGCATATATGCCACCTGTACATGTGTATATATTGGCCCTTTTGCCACATGAGGAATACAAGCGTTATTCTCAACATGGTATCAGAGCCAAAACCTAGGGTTTCGTTATACCTAGGAATCTGCGCCTGTCTCTCACGTAGCCGCTGTTGGTTCTTCTTCAGCCGCCGCTGGATTTTCTGGTGCCCGCTGCCCCCGCCGACCGGTGCTTGAGACCTCTCGGATTTGAGGTCGCCGCCGGCTCTTCCCGCTCGAGACCGCCGGCCGCCGCCGGCTCTTCCGCCTGCCGCCGCCGGCTCTTCCCGCTCGCGACCGCCGGCCGCCGCCGGCTCTTCCCGCTCGCGACCGCCGGCCGCCGCCGGCTCTTCCCGCTCGAGACCACCGGCCGCCGCCGGCTCTTCCCGCTCGAGACCGCCAGCCGCCGTTTCGCTCGAGATCTGAGGTCGCCTCCGCTTGTCCGCGCGGGTCGCCGTCGCCCATCTCTTCGCCGGCTGCTGTCCCGCCGGCCGCCGTCCCGTTGGCCTTCGCCCCGCCGGCCTTCGCCCCGTCGGCCCTCCGCCCCGCCGGCCGTCGCCCGGCTGGTCGCCGTCCCGCCGGCCTCCGTCCTGTCGGCCACTGCACCGCCGTCGCCAAGCCCACTCTTTGTGTTCGGCGATTGGTGACCGGGCTCTGTGCTCTCGGTCGGTTTATAAACCAACCGACTGAATCACAAAAAAAAAAGCAAAAAAAACAAAAAGAAAGAAAAAAAGATGTCTTCTTTTGCAGGCACCGTTTCTGTTCCTCGTTGCCCGGTGATCTTCGATGGTCTCAATTATCGGGATTAGTTTCAGCACATGCGCATCCACATGCGTGGTCAGCGCCTTTGGGAGTTTCTTACGGGTGAGTTGCCTTGCCCGTCTCGTCCTACTCCACCTGTTGAGCCTATCCTCCCGAAGGATGCTTCCGAAGACGCTCGTACAAAGGCTTCTGAGACTTTTGAGGATGCCATGGAGACTTTTCAGACTCAGTATGCTGCTTACAAGACATGGATTGATGAAGATGCTCGTGCTTCTGCTATTTTGGTTGCTAGCATGGAGGTGCATCTCACTGGTGATGTTGTTGGACTGACTTCTGCACATGCGATGTGGACACATCTACGCAGCCGCTACGAGCCATCTGATGATTCCTTATACCTTTCTGTTGTACGACAGGAGCAGTCGCTACAGCAGAGAGATACCACTGTGGATGAGTTCTATGCTCAGTTGTCTGCGATATGGCGTCAGATCGACTCTTTGGGGCCAGATGTTTGCCGCACCTGTCAGTGTTGTCAGCGTCAGCAGTCTCATATGGAGCTTCGCCGCATCTACGATTTTTTGACAGGTCTCCGGTCTGAGTTTGAGCAGACTCGTGCTCAGTTGCTGGCTCGTCATCCACGTATGACTTTGTTGGAGGCCCTTGCAGCTGTTCGTACTGAGGAGATTTGACTTCGTGGAGCGGGTCTGCTATCATCATCATCATCACTTCCTTCAGTTTTGGTGGCTTCTTCGGCTTCTACACCTGCTGTGCCTTTGCCTCCACCAGCTGTGTCTCCACCAGTGACAGCTGCTGTTGGTAAGGGCCTTCACTGCACCTATTGCAACAAGGATGGACATGTGGAACAGTTTTGCTTCAAGAAGAAGGATCTTCATCGTGGTGCTCGTCCTCCGAGGGCCTAGCAGAGTTCTGGTACACCTGACACTCAGCAGCTTCTCACATTGCTAGGCCGCATGGTTGCTTCTGCATCGTCTGGTTCTGCTGCTCAGTTTTCTGGTGAGAGACCACCTTCTACTTCTCCTTCCTCAGGTACATCACCTTGGATTCTTGATTCTGGTGCTTCCTTTCATATGACATCTGATTCCACCTGTCTTACTTCCATTAGTTCTTTACCTGCTCCTATCAATGTCCACACAGCAGATGATACCTCTCTTTCTGTCACAGGACGAGGCACTCTTTCCAATTCCTCTTTTCATGTTCCTGTTGTTTCTCATGTTCCAAAACTAACCATGCAGCTCATATCTGCCGGCCAGCTCACTAATCATGGTTGTCGTGTTATTTTCGATTCTGACACTTGTTGTGTTCAGGATCGTCGCACGGGGACTCTGGTTGGTACTGGCCCTCGCCGCCGTGACTCCCAACGGCTTTGGGAGCTTGACTGGCTTCGTCTTCCTTCCGCTGCCCCAGCCAGTCTTCTCGCCTCCACCACTGCCTCTGCAGCCGCTGCAGCCTCCACCGCATCATTTGCTCAGTGGCATCATCGCTTAGGACATCTTTGTGGTTCCCGTATGTCTTCCTTACTTCGTCGAGGTCTTTTAGGATCTGTGTCTGGTGATACTTCTCTACATTGTCAGGGTTGTAAGCTTGGTAAACAGCTTCAACTCCCTTATCCTTCTAGTGAGTCAGTGTCTCAGCATCCTTTTGATCTTGTTCATTCTGATGTATGGGGACCAGCTCCTTTTGTTTCGAAAGGAGGTCATCGCTATTATATTATTTTTATTGATGATTTTTCTCGACATACATGGATATACTTTATGTCATCTCGTAGTGAGGTTTTATCTATCTACAAGACTTTTGCCACCATGATTCGCACTCAGTTTGACTCTCCTATCCGCGTTTTTCGTGCTGATTCCGCTGGAGAGTACTCGTCGGGAGCCCTTCGTGGTTTTCTTGCTGAACAGGGCACTCTCTTTCAGTTTTCTTGTCCAGGTGCTCATGCTCAGAATGGTGTGGCTGAACGCAAGCATCGTCATCTTCTTGAGACAGCTCGTGCTCTCATGATTGCTTCTGCTATTCCACCATATTTTTGGGCTGAGACTGTTTCTACTGCCACTTTCTTGATCAACATTCAGCCCTCCTCTGCTCTGCAGGGTGGGATTCCAGTTGAGCGTCTCTGTGGCCAGACTCCTGATTATTCCAAACTTCGCCTCTTTGGGTGTGTGTGCTATGTTCTTCTTGCACCTCGTGAGCGCACCAAACTGACCGCTCAGTCAGTTGAGTGTGTTTTTCTGGGCTACAGTGCTGAGCACAAGGGATATCGTTGTTGGGATCCTGTTGGCCGACGGATGCGGATTTCTCGGGATGTTACTTTTGATGAGTCTCGTCGTTTCTATCCTCGTCCGTCTCCTTCCTTCACTCCAGCATCTGTCGTTGAGCCGCTTTCTTTTCTGACTTTTCCCTCCAGTCCTATAGTCACCACTCCACCACAACCTTTGGTCTCTCCGGTACCTCCTTCTCAGTCAGCACCTTCTTCACCACCGGCATCCTCTCCCGAGGCTGCTCCTGATCTTGTTCCTTCTTATCCTCTCTACTATACTCGTCGCCCGCGAGTTGAGGTTCCTTCTGATATGCCCTCTCCTTCTGACGGGTCATCTCCTTCGGCTACTCCTCGTTATAGTCTTCGCGATCGCCAGTCTATTCGGCCTCCTGAGCGTTTTGGTTTTGCTGCCACTGCTCTTGCCGAACCGACTTCTTATCGTGATGATGTTGTTCATCAGGAGTGGCAGCATGCGATGGCGGAGGAGATCGCTGCTCTTGAGCGTACTGGCACGTGGGATCTTGTTCCTCTTCCTGCGCGTGTTACTCCTATCACGTGCAAGTGGGTCTATAAGATTAAGACTCGCTCTGATGGTTCTCTTGAGCGTTACAAGGCTCGTCTTGTAGCGCGTGGCTTCCAGCAGGAGCATGGCTGTGACTATGATGAGACTTTTGCTCCTATCGCTCACATGACCACCGTTCGCACTCTTCTTGCTGTGGCCTCTGTTCGACAGTGGTCTATCTCTCAGTTGGACGTCAAGAATGCCTTTCTCAATGGCGAGTTGCATGAGGAGGTCTACATGCAGCCACCCCCTGGGTATTCTGTTCCTGAGGGTATGGTTTGTCGTCTTCGTCGATCCCTTTATGGCCTCAAGCAAGCTCCTCATGCCTAGTTTGATCGTTTCTCCTCTGTTGTCACTGCAGCTGGTTTTTCGGCGAGTGCTCATGATCCTGCTCTTTTTATTCACACTTCATCTCGTGGTCGGACGCTTCTCCTTTTGTATGTTGATGATATGATCATTACTGGAGATGATCCTCAGTATATCACTTTTGTCAAGGAGCGGCTTCATGAGCAGTTTCTTATGTCTGATCTAGGTCCTCTTCGCTACTTTCTTGGGATTGAGGTTATTTTTACTCCTGAGGGTTTTTATCTGTCCCAAGAAAAGTATATCCAGGATCTTCTTGATCGTGCCTCTCTTACTGATCAGAGGACAGCTGAGACTCCCATGGAGCTTAATGTTCATCTTCGTCCCATGGATGGTGAACCTCTTGCTGATCCTACTCGCTATCGTCATCTTGTTGGGAGCCTTGTTTATCTTGGTGTCACTCGCCCTGACATTTCGTACCCTGTACATATCTTGAGTCAGTTTATTTCCGCTTCCACTCAGCTTTACTATAGTCATCTTCTCCGTGTTCTACGATATCTTTGTGGAACTATCTCTCGTCATCTCTTTTTCCCTCGCTCCAGCTCTTTACAGCTCCAGGCATATTCTGATGCCACCTGGGCTAGTGATCCTTCTGATCGCCGGTCTCTCTCTGCTTATTGTGTTTTTCTTGGTGGTTCTCTCATTGCTTGGAAGACTAAGAAGCAGACAGCAGTTTCACGTTCGAGTGCTGAGGCTGAGTTGCGAGCTATGGCTTTGTTGACTGCGGAGGTTACTTGGCTACGGTGGTTACTTGAGGATTTTGGTGTTTCTGTTTCTGCACCGACTCCTCTTTTGTCTGACAGTACATGTGCTATTAGCATTGCTAAAGATCCGGTGAAGCATGAGCTTACAAAGCATATTGGTGTTGATGCTTCCTACATGCGGAAACAGGTGCAAGACCAGATTGTTGCTCTTCAGTATGTGCCTTCCGAGCTTCAGTTGGTAGATGTCTTCATAAAGGCACAAACCAGGGCTCAGCACAGTTTTCATCTCTCCAAACTTCATGTTGTTGATCCACCATAAGTTTGAGGGGGGTGTTATATGTGTATTATATATCTGTGTATTTACCCCATTGTATAAGGGGTTTCTTGCATATATGCCACCTGTACATGTATATATATTGACCCTTTGGCCACATGAGGAATACAAACGTTATTCTCAGCGGTGTACATCTCAACCTGAACAAAAAAGAATAAAATAGCTTGATGCTTAGAATGAAATGTGATCCAATCATTGAAACAGAAGGGTGATCAGAAGCTGCATAGTTTCACACTTCATAAAGCACTAAATCGGGCATATAAACTGCAACGCCATAGCAATGATGCTGCTGACTCACCTTGTTCTTTATTTTGCTTGTTATATCAGCAGCCTTAACTGAAGCAATTCTTAAACACTGCATGATGACACTTGACATGACACCCTCTCCACCAGCTTTCTGAATGGTACAGATATCACCATTCGAGTTAATTGTAGCAGTCATTCTTCCACCCATAACAGCTTCTTCCTTGTATGTTGGATCGATAACCTACACAAAAAATTCAGTCAAAGAATGTAGTACGACAAGAACAAAACACGACGGCCGATAATAATAGGCCCTCTCATCCTTAGAAATATTGTAACATACCATGATGTTACCCTCATCAAAGTATGCAAAGGTTACAGATATGGGGAGATGATGAATCGTTAGAGGTAGTGGATCCCTAACCTGTAATATTCATCAAAAAAAAATAAAACATAAGATCATTTTCGTGTCAGTGTCAACAAAGGGACCAGCATGTGAGAGTTAACAATGGGGTTGTGTTTGTGCTTGCACACTACAGGAAGGTACAGGAGTCATATAAATTAGCTGCTTCACATTATACTGACACAACAAACTAGTGAATGCGATGTTTTACAGCCGAGCTTAACTTTGAGAAATGTATCAGCAAGACAATATACAATATAACACCTTACAAGTTTTATATTTACCTCAGGGTCATGTACTGTAACTTGTTGACCATCTTCCCCTCCAACCGTGCATTCAGGCCTCCGGAAAGTAGACAAAGCAGCCAATGCAGCAATGTTAGCTGCATCAATGAGATTCCTGAAGGGTAAAACCATGGCATTTGGCACGTTTAGCACTCTAACCGGAAGTGTTCACGCATTAATTACATCCGTAGACAATATGTAACCCATACCCTCCATTGTCCAAAATGTGAAGATCGACACGCACAGACCAGACATGCTTCCCGGCAACAACACAAAGGGACTCCATATCCACAGCTCGGCTCTCCCTAAGAAACATCGAAAAACCTTATTAGGCTTCACACTTAAAACTCTTGGACGAAACGACTAAACAGCAATTAGGAGACCTTAGGCCGCGATCGATGACACGGCCCAGCTCAACCGCCGATTCCCCAGGCCGCCCCGGCTCGAAGGTGGGATCAGCCATGGGCGAGAACTCGGTGAATATGGCTAGCGTCCCCTCGTTAGGCCTGTCCTTGTACGGCTGCACCAATTGAGCGGTCACGTAGCCCATCACACGCGTATCGCCGAGCTGCACCTCCGACGAGCCATCCTCCCTGTAGATTCCAACAGCAACCTCATTAGACGCACGCGCAAACCACATACACACGCACATCGAAGCAAAGCTGCGGCACCAAGATCATCAACTGGTTGCCGCAGCGGTTGCAGCAGCTCGTATTGTGCGCGACGAGAAAAGAAGGGATGGGGATGGGGATGGGGTTGAGCTGAGCAGGCACCACCTGCCGAACTCGATGTTGAGGTAGCGGAAGTCGAAGGGGCGGCGGCCGTCGACGCGTTGGTCGGACTGTAGGGCTTGCTCGATGAAGTCCCGCTCGTTCACCGTCGGGCGCCACCGCTGGTCCATCATCGTCTCCCCTCCCCCGCCTCCCCACCGCTCAGTGGTAGACGTAGGAATTTTGGAATGGATGTTGAAGTTGTAAAAATGGGTGTCTCTTCCTATCCTTGCTGTTATAGGCGTGGGCCTTGGTTATTATTAGGAATTAGAGATTGGTTTCTATTTGAGTTAGAGATTAGAGTCCTTATGTTAGAGATATAGTTAGAGATATGATATTAGTTACTATATCTGTTAGAGATATGATTGGGATTAGATTCCATCTGTTAGGGGGAGCTGTCTATATAAGAGGGCTATCGCATGCTATTGTAATCAATCAGAGAATTATCACAGTCTTCCTCATCTAGATCTCCAGTCTCTCTCCCTCTCGTTCTACGCCGACGCCATCCGGCTATCCTCTCGGTGGTGTTTATCCCTCATGAACTAAGGTTCATGACAACTTGGTATCAGAGCCGTCGATCCCTTCCCACGACTTCTGCTACTATGGTTTTCGGCAAGGAGGCCAGTTCCGTGAGGGCAATGTTTAAAGCAATCCAGGAATAGATGGCTGAGATCGTGCAGCAGTAGGCCGAGATGAAGTCCAAGATTGCAGATTTGACGCTGCAGAGCATCACAGCCAACGCCAGGATTGCAGCACTTGAATCCAGGGGGAGTTTAGCCGCCGGCTACGCCCCACCAGCCGCATCAGCTCCAAGCCAGGAGGATTCCATCGCCGTAGCGTCTCCATCCAGCGCCAACCTGCTGCTGTCTTTGCTCGTAGAGCGCGATCGTGTCGCTCCAGGCAACCTTCCGTCGTCAGCCGCAGCCCCTGCCTCCTCGCACAGGCCGCCCTCACCAGCGGCGCCGACCGCGTGCGCTCTGGCTCCGCCTGCACTGGATCGGGCACCGATGTCGGAGGACGCGGACGCCGCAAGGCTTTTCCCGGCGCCCGAAGCCGTGCCGTTCGCTCTCTGCGTCGGCCATCGCTGTTCGGTCCGCTGCCGCGCCGCAGACCGCCACCGCTCGGGTCAACGTTACCCGAGCCGTCGCTTTTTTCGTCGTCACCGCCGCAAGGCCCGGGCGCCCGACGCCGCGCCGCTGTCTCCGCCTTGGGCCCAGCCAGGTTATTATTAGGAATTAGAGATTGGTTTCTATTTGAGTTAGATATTAGAGTCCTTATGTTAGAGATATAGTTAGAGATATGATATTAGTTACTATATCTGTTAGAGATATGATTGGGATTAGATTCCATCTGTTAGGGGGAGCTGTCTATATAAGAGGGCTACCGCATGCTATTGTAATCAATCAGAGAATTATCATAGTCTTCCTCGTCTAGATCTCTAGTCTCTCTCCCTCTCGTTCTACGCCGACGCCATCCGGCCATCCTCTCGGTGGTGTTTATCCCTTATGAACTAAGGTTCATGACACTTGCTAACCTCCTGAAAGCAATATATGTGCATTATAGCATACTTCTGGTTGATGCAAAGGTCAGGCGGAAAAGAAAAGAACATGTACAGGGAAAATGGGATGCATTATATTCAGCAGTCCTAAGATTAGCTTATCTAAGTATATAGCTAAGTACATTATTACTGTATTACATCCATTTGATTAAAACAAAGGGAAATCATTTGAAAATGTTGCATCATGTTACCTACGATATTATATGTGTTTGAACTGAAAGTCTTACATTTGGTAATTTCTAGTGTTATACTTGCTGCTACAACTACAGGACTCCAGCATTTCATTTTAATGACTGAACATGTCTTAAAAGAAGCAAAATTTGAAGTCAGTTCTGGAAAATAAAGTACAACTTTGAATGCTAGAAGGCATACTCTTGTGCCTCGAGTTGATTCTGTTACAGCCTTTGGTCTGCCAATTTTTGGTGCAGAAAGAACTGCATATATCACCAATAATTGAGTGAGATGTAAAGATAAGCAAAAAAAACTATAGCATCAGACAGAATAAAAGACCAATCCAGAATAGATGGGCTACAACCTCTAAATAGCTTTACCAAGACCACTACTGACAACTATATGACGTTCAAGAAGACATGAAAGTTGTTTTCAAAACATCAGCACTGGCTTGTTAGTATAGATTTGGGTCAAATAAAATAAATTGTTTTGAGGTCTGTAAAGTAAGTCTTGGAAAATGAAAGGTAGCAAGAGGAAGAGACTGAAGAAAATAAATTTAATTCATGCAACTATTAAGCAAGGTTGTCACGGCGCTCCGGCAAGTCGCGGCGAGGCGAGGCGCCTGGACGCCTAGTCGACTAGGCGTCCGCCATGGCGACAGTTAGACGACAAATAATACCTTATATGACTAAAAATTAAATAACCATGGAATATAATAACACAAATTATCCAAATAATCATGTCTCAGGAGGTCTAAATTAGAAGAAATCAATTAAAAGAGGGATCTGTTCGTAATTTTTAGAAATTCTGAGGACTTAATCACAAAAAGACACTTCTTAACCGGCAGCTGCCCGGCCGACTCCTCTCTCTCACTCTCGCGACTCCTCTCTCTCTCGCTCTTGCTCTCGCGACTCCTCTCCTCCTCCCCTCTCCCGCCACCTCCTCTCGCCGCCCGACGCCTCCCCGGCTCCCCCCGTCGCCTCCCCTCCCCGCTGCCTCCTCCCCCAGCCCGGCGCCTCCCCTCCCCGCCGCCTCCGTCCCCCGCCCGGCGCCTCCCCCCGGCTCCTCCATGCCAAGAGCCACCAAATCGGCCAGATCCGGAGACGACCGATGTAGCTGGGGGTGAGGTGCGGCTCGGTAAGAGGATGGAGAAGGCTGCGGCTCCAGATCCGACCGATGTGGCTTGGGAAGAGGCGGTGTGGCCTCAGATCCGGCCGGCGGTGGCTTCAGATGGAGGAGCAACGGGACTCGGGGCCGCAAGCGCGGCGGCTGCTGCTGTGTGAGATCGGCGTCGAGCTCCTACCTCGGTAAGTTGGGCGATAGACCTTGGCGTCAGGCTCTGGGCGACTGGACGCCTAGTCGTCGCTACGCCGTAACAACCTTGCTATTAAGGAAAATCAGATTATCGGAAAGTGAAAGACTGAAAAGCCATGGAGTTGAATTTTCATGATGCTATCAATGTGCCTCATGTAACCCCAAACACCAGTTTTCCTACTACATTTACCAGATGGTCCAGATTACTTTGCATAGTCTATACTTGCAATCCATGGATGGTGTTCTAGCATTAGCAACAACTGCATTCACATCCAAAAAGCTTAACCACAAAAAATTAACTCAAACTGCGTAGAACATTTGGCATTTTACCATGCGGTACCTTTTGGTTTAGCACTAACACTAGAAGAGCGGCGATCAATTTGCTTATGCTGGTGCAGTACTCCACTACTACCTTTGGCGATCTTCTTCAGCGCATCATGAGGGGGGGAAGGTGTTATGTATAACAGATGCAACCTTGACAATTTTGAACTGCTCTCTGAGATATTTTTTTCATACTTCATGAGCATGAAATTTGGGTTGAATAAAGTATTTTCCTTTAAGTGCTAAGCAGAAACCAGTGGCGGGCGCAGGAATTTTGGAATGGATGTTCGAAGCACGAGCCTGTACTCCTGGTGCGACAAGTAACCCGCCAGCTGCTGCAGCTAGTACAGCACAGGCGACGGTGGCCGCCCCCCGGGAATAGAGATCACTCCTCTAGGGGCAGCAGATGCGGAAGACGAGCAGAGGTTAGGGGTTTAATCTTTGCTCTGATACCATGTTAGATCTATTGGAAGAATATTGTGTATGTCTTCAAAAGGCCCAATGGGCAATATATATAGGGTACAAAGGGGACACAAGGCTAAACCCTAGTACACTAGGAAATGCCACTAATATATTCACTATTCAGCAAAAATCAATTCCTATAAAATCAAACCACGGGTTTTGATATTTTATCTCAACCTTGATTTCACAAGTTTACATCTGCCATTTTGTTGTATATTACCAACACCCCAGGTATTTAGCACCTATCCTCCTGAAAATGGGACGATTAGCATACATCCAATATTCTGAGCCCCGAGAACACACAGTTTTCTAACCCAAAACTGTCAAGTTTCATTCGACACACTTTGGGAAACAAGGATACACACATATGTACGCACACACTGCACATAGGAAACTATTCCATGTCCACATTATGGGCAACGCAAACCAAACCTCCCTATCATTTAACCAAAGTTACACTAAGCGGGAGCTTATATTATTCTCCGTTTCTCTCTAATCGAATGACCATCCAAATAAAAATGCCTAACCCAGTTGATTCACATCGTCATTGGTTTGGCGTAATCTATGTGCGGGACCCAACCTCCCACAGTCGTCATCTAGTCATCTTTACAGTTTACACATACAGCAGTAGTGCTCAAGTAGACAAGTACTCACTGAGTCACTGGCGTCTGGCGGAGGTGCGGTCGCGCGAAGCGGTGCAGAGGAGAGCCCGGAGGTGACGGGCTGACGGCGTGACGCGGCCTGCGGTGGGCCGGTGGCGGCGGAGCGGCTGGCCGGAGCCCGATAGCCCGGAGGGCGGAGGTGACGCGGTCTCGTGGTCGAGTCTGCGGACGGCGGAGGCGCGGTCGCCGCTCGCCGGTCGCGCCGTCGCGATGCCGTTCCGGCCGAGTGGAGCTGCGGAGGGCCAGATCCGGGATCTGCCGATCTGGCGGTGTCACGGACGGCGGACCTCGCGGTCACGCAGTGCCGATGTCACATCCCGTGGAATGAAATCTGAATCGAAGAAGGGGAGTAAGGATCTGGAAGATGGAAAAGGGGAGAAATCACTAGAGCAGCTAAGAACTAAAGTAAACTAGGGCTACAGTAGATAACTTTTGACGGCGAATATCCATTCATTCCACCGGAGAAAGTATTTATATCAGTACATAATCCCAACATTAAGGCTAAGTAGTGATTACTGTAATTACAACAGATTAACTGAACTTTAAGCAACGTAGTGAGATTGACCAATAACTAAACCAGCTTTTGGCAGGAGTAATGAGAGGCGTTGATCTCCCGCCAATGGAATCATATCACATCTCAGCCGTCCTTCCCAGTTAGTAAGCAACACCACGAAGCGTTTTCTTCAGACTTCCGAGCCTTCTTCAGACTTTCAGCTATTGCCAGATTGCTGGTTTTGACATTGCCTCCCCCTCAACAGCATACTTGTCCTCAAGTATGTTCTTCTGGAACCCATGATTGTTAGTCTGAGAATAAAACTCTGGGAATGTTCTTTTGATAAATGTGCATAACAAATCGGAACAACGACTGATATGGCTGTTGTGCTCCTTTGATAGACATAGGAGAGAAAGTGGACTAGTTCTTGTAAGTCATCAGGGGAGAAGCCTATCTCATCATGCAGGATATGGTAATGTGTTGGTCTTGTAGTCCCAATCATTCCAGCATGTGAACACATGTAAAAGTCGTAATTCTTAGGATGGCAGGCTATGTTGTCCAAAATAGTACTAGGGGGAACATTATCTGGAGAACTAGGAAGGAAAAATTTGGTATGGTGATTTTTCTGTGCAACAATCAGTGTGAACTTGGGAGACCAATTTTCATCAAGAAACTTGCAAGCCTCAATTATTTGATCTAACTCAATGTTCAGCACTAGAGTAAACTGACTCTCACTAACCCCATCCCTGAAGATAATAATCTGATTTGGTTTTCTCTTTCCAGAATTGGTGTAGAAATCAATAAGTAACTCCCGAACGAGGCCATCATCCTCAGTTCCTTGTGGCTTAAACAATGAATCCATCATTTCCAACTTCGGTGATTGAGAACGCACTGAAGCCCTGTATTTTGAGATAAGAGGCCATTCGCGAGAACTAACAACTGCAGCAATGGGAGGTACCTCAGACTGTCCAGGTGAACCATGGGACACATCCATTCCCAAAATGATAGTTGGGACTTTGGATACAAGAGAAATAGCAGGTGATGTTTCAATTTGCAACAATGACTTTATCCCACCAAGCTTTGCATTTATCTTTAACAGAACATTCATAAGATACTGGTCATTGACTCTTGTAGGGGTTACACATTGTGTGACAATCCCAAACTCAGCAAGACATTTCCGCTTCCAAGGCCCATAAACATCAGCAATGGAATCAAGTGTTTGAGCTTTCTGTAGCGGCAACCGCATTACAGCCTCATAGAATCTTATGTGCTCAAACCTCTTGCATATAATGCTCAAATCAGCAGGGTCTGGAATCCTAGTCAAGAGACTGAAGGTACCTCTAGCAAGAATCTCTCTCTCATCCCGGTTGTCAATTGCAATTGGTCTGAAGCTTGATGAAGCGTTACCTTCAGGCTTCAGTCCCTTCTTCAATCCTTCAGCTATTGCCAATTCTGACATTACCCTCTGTAAAGCCTTGGGCATCAGATCTGCAGCTGACTGAAGAATCATCTTCTCCTTTGCCATTATTTCCGCCGATGAATCGGGTGGAACTGAAGGCCAAGTGGCTGGCTCTGGCCATGGTAGCATGCTTAAAGATGCACCGTTGACTGGACTTTTTTCTATCTCAACCCCATAACCAATCAAATAAGCAAGCCTCATAAACTTAACACGGCAGAGAGAATAGAGGTCACCTTGAAGACCATAGAACTCCTCTGAGTCAATAGCAGCAATTCCACCGTCATAGTGTGAGGATGTAGATTTTATTAAACCTAAACATGCAGTTATCACCCATACTTCACGGAAACAAAATGGTAGAGAATTTTCATGCAAGGCTAGCGTCTTGGAAAAACCAACGACAAAAGCATGCCCTCTCACAGCAACCTCAATTGGCCGAGACAATTTAAATAATAACTTAGCTTGGCAAGCAAATATGTATTGTCTAAACTCAAATTCTCTAAACACATCATCCTGAACAATTTGGGTCAACGCTTTGAATCCTGGATTTAGCAGTGCAGCCGGATCATCATCAGTATCCAATCCTCCAAATTCTCGATGTTTCTTTAAAATTTCCAGGAGCACTCTAGTCCAATAACCTCTATAACTGAGCAGACCAAGATCGGAGAGAGGACGCTCTAGTGTCCCCACTTTACCTACCTTCTTAGAAAGCTCATGGGAGAAAGCAATCAATAATTTTCAATATCCCTTTCTTTGGTAGGGAGAGAGAGTGAGAATGCAAGCCCAATTATCATATTCCTCAGAGTGCTTCTCCTCGGAGAAATATCCCACCATATGGCATCCCCGATCATCACATTCACACAGGATATAAAACAAGAACAAATCAACATCATAATAAAGTGTCTTGTGATCAAGAAATAGCTTGGCCAGATAACAAAGGTTCTGTCCATATATCTTGTTCTTCTTGCCAACAACCTCAAACATCGACCGAGTTCCACTTCTATAGATTTCATCACCTGGGGGATGTTTAAGATCACACTTCTTCAAAACTGTATCATCAGTAAGTTGTTTGTTCTTTATCGGCTGGAATTGATTCTTGCTCTGCCCAGCAACAACATTGTAAGCATTCCTCTTCGACACTGTTCCAGCTCCCTTCTCCATGCCCTTGGCCATCCAGTAAACTTCACAAAAGCTTAAATCTAGCCAAGGTGGAAGATTCCAGAGCAAACCCGTACTCCTTAACCACCTGTTTAGATCCTTGAATATTTCTGGAATAATGAAATGTGAGTGACCGAACAGTGACAGGTATTCCATTCTTGCCTTCTCAGTAGGCTGCTCGGTGCTCCTAATGAAAACACAAAACTCCTCTGGCAAATACAGCTGTTGCATACTAAACTTTGGTAACTTCTCCCACAGAATGGCTTCATAGTTTAGGACATGGACATATGCTTTTTTGTATGTATTTCTGTGTTTTGGATTATTGAACTTGCAAGCAGAAGAGTTATCTGAATCCAATGAAGAGAGTTTGAAATACTCTAACGTCAACCTCATAAAGAAACAATGGTGACTTTTAGGCAACGTTTGAATATTGAGATTGTAGAGGGATGCACCCTGTTTCATAAGAAAATGAGCTTCATCCACAGTCATATCAAGTATCTGGCGAAGTTTCCTATCAACATTGTGACAATCCACAGTGCAAAAGTTGGCTTTCAGTATTGTTTGCTCCATCTAATTTATCTTCATGTTGATAAAGGACGATAAATCATCATCAACGGTAGATACACTAAGAACCCTCTTGTTACTAGGATTGGGATTCCATTGTCTAGCCTGGTACTGAGAGTGAGGTTGACTCAAATACTCTTTAGGGTTCTGAGGCCACTGCCTAACTATGGCTGGTTCTTGGCTAGGTTTTTGGTGATTCCAGGTGGGAGAAGCCAAAGAAGAACGCGGCAATGGATCTTGACCCCAACCAGTGGCAACTGCAGAAAAACCAGTGGAAGGAGAATTGAAGTTACCTTCGGGTGTGCTCATCAATTGAATTCCTTGAGTGCTATTCAAATTAATCTGCCTCAGATCTTCAACTCTTCTGGCCATCTCCAACTCCATTTCTCTCGGCTGAATCAGGACAGGTAGACTTCTTGGTTCCTCCGATGGCCGCAAGTTGGGTTCACCTCTTCCCACTGTCTGGTCAAATGTTCGCGCTTGAGGGTTTACTAACCTTTGCAACAATGCTTCCATTCTGTTCATTTGGTCTTGCAAACCCGACACTTGCTTCTGTAAGTTTCCCAACTGATGTCGAACCACGTCGGTCTTGTAGTTGGCCGCCATAGCTACTCGCCGGACAGCCGTGAGCTCGGACGCCTCCGCATCATTTCTCGCCATAGATATCGTCATCTTTCCCAGATCGGTGTCGGCTGAGGAATTTTACCACGGAGTGAATCCGGAACTTTCACCGTACACCAATCGCTTCCGCCGCCAAAGTTGGAGAGAATCAGGGATTTTACGAAGGCAAAACCTCAACCCAATCGTCCCCAACTTTCTCCGCCGAGGATCTTGATGCTCTGATACCAATTTGTCACATCCCGTGGAATGAAATCTGAATCGAAGAAGGGGAGTAAGGATCTGGAAGATGGAAAAGGGGAGAAATCGCTAGAGCAGCTAAGAACTGAAGTAAACTAGGGCTATAGTAGATAACTTTTGACGGCGAATATCCATTCATTCCACCGGAGAAAGTATTTATATCAGTACATAATCCCAACATTAAGGCTAAGTAGTGATTACTGTAATTACAACAGATTAACTGAACTTTAAGCATTAAACGTAGTGAGATTGACCAATAACTAAACCAGCTTTTGGCAGGAGTAATGAGAGGCGTTGATCTCCCGCCAATGGAATCAGATCACATCTCAGCCGTCCTTCCCAGTTAGTAAGCAACACCACGAAGCGTTTTCTTCAGACTTCCGAGCCTTCTTCAGACTTTCAGCTATTGCCAGATTGCTGGTTTTGACAGCCGTCGCCCGGCGGAGCGGAGGGCCGGAGCGCAGGAGCGGAGCAGCGGAGCGGAGGAGCCCAGATCGACGCGGGCGGCGGGGCGGAGGCGCGGTTGGCGCCGAGTAGGGTTAGGGTTTGTGTCGCCGCGTCGGGTCAGCCGCTCGGGGACCGGGGGTCGAGGGAAATCAGGGGGAAATGGGGCCGGGGCCTGGGGGAGCACCGGAGCAGGCCATCTTCATGCGCACGCAGAGTGCAGCGAAATGGGCTGGGCCCTCCTGGCTTCACGAGGACGCGGGCTGTAGCGGCGCTGTGTGTTTCCATCGGGCCGGCCGGCCGATTGTGGCCAGAAACAGCAAATCTGGCCCAATTACCTCATACAGATTTTTTATCAAAACTTTTAGATGTTCAGCTGAACTACTGTAGATCCACCCTGACCGGAGAAGTCAGGGGAGGCCAGCCGCCACGCGCGATCGATCGTCTCCGGCCTCCCTTTTGGGGGGGGGGGGTAGTTGGGTTTTGTGGTTGCCTGCCCGGCCGCCTGGGGGATTTGTACAGAGCCCATCTTGTGAGATTTCTTCTCAGTTTTTTTTATTTCCCAAATGGGCGTAATTGGTTAACATGGTAATCTTAAGGTTCTACAAATGAACTTACGTACTGTGTTGTTGCCTTTAGACACATGTCTACATGAGTGCCACATCTAATGGCGAATCCAAAACGAAAACAGCCAAAGGTCGCCATACATTTCACCACATATATATATACACACACACACGGTTTAAATCATAGGGTGCACAACTATACATATGCTGATTTTGATAAGGTAAAACAATATTGAACTTGGTGTCTTGTGCACCGATGCTGATTTTAATAAGGTAAAACAAAACTGAACTTGGTGTCTTGTGCACCGCCTGAAGTGGATCTATCCTTAGTTTCTTCTCATTTTTTGGTGCACTTTTGGAAAATCATTAACAATTCTAGGAAAATTAATAGATTGTATACAGCTGTGTCTTTGCAGCCTGCTTGATCAATAGAAGATTTACTCATTGCATTGCATCGCTGGTCATCAATCGTGCTCACTTTGGGCAGGATGAGCATTAACAGCGAAAGCTGACAAACTTGATCCGTATTTCCTTCATTACTTTTGCAAAACGTCGTTGTGGCGACCTGTTGGAAATGATATTATTTCTTTCACCAATTACTATTGGAAATTCTAGTTTTGCTGATTATTATGCGTCTTTTTTTATTAATAAGTCGAATTTTCTGGTGGTTGATTCATCTATTAGATTTTGACTAATCCCAAAAAGATAACCAGGTCTTGATGTAATTAATTTGTCATGCAACCGGTGTCATCCACTTATTTTTCGCTAATTATTAATTACTCTGCATGAATTCGGTTATGGAATTTAGACATTTGTTGAGCACCGACGTGAAAATGCACATACGATTCTCGGTGGACTTTTGTTCTTCTTTGTTCTTGTCCGGACATTTCCATGTTTCCATCGGGTCAGATATTCAGATGCTCCTAGCTTTGACCATCTGAATGTCCTCTTCATACAAGAATGACGAATATCAGTTTGCTTTGGTCACCAACACATGGAGCATCAAGTGTTGTTGTCAATGCCTCTCCAGTCCAACTGTCCAAGGCATCATGTATTTTCAAGTTTTCAATAACTCAAGGGCTGATTTTTCTCCCTGCAAGGACACATGTTTGGACTTTTTTTCATGAAGAAAATGCGTTCTCTCCGTTAGCAATTCATCAAATACGTAATGTTACTGGTTGTGAAGCACATCATGAGCGGAAGAGAGAGCTCATCGCTCTCGTTTGATGCTGGATCCAACGGTTACAGGTGTCGAACAGCAACGGAAGACAGAGGATGTGCTTCCGAATTTTGAGTGTGTCCGTTTCATCATCGGGGCCGAAAGATTGACGGGACCAAACGTAGAGGTTCCCTCTGAAACAAGAGAAGAATAGCGAGAAAGAAACGAGTCATAAAGTTTGGCGGGGAGACAAGCGCGGCACCTTCCAAGTTGCAACCACGAAGCCCCACGCTGGAGCTCACCAAACCTCGCTTCTGGGTTCTATTTGAAATAAGGCGCAGCCCAAACAACCAGGCCCACATTTCGATCCAATCACGTGGCCCATCCAATTCTGCTCCGACGCGCGAGAATGAGACGTACTTATCTCCGCACAGCTTTGCTCCTGTACCAAATGGCTTTTACTTATACTTTTTAAGATGGTGACGGAAAGTAGAAACATTGATATGAATAACACATATAATTTTGATATCGGGAAGCCGTCTGGAGAAGCAGCTTCAAAAAATTACTTTCGGCTTCTAGAAAAGCCAAAGCCAAAAATCACAAAAAAGCAAAATAAAACAGAGCCTTTTTTGAAAAAAGAATAGACAGAATCTTACTTAGGATATATTTTTCGTAAAAACACATGCTCAAATCAAAATAATAATTTGTTAGAGGGCATAATATAATTCTAATGGTCAATATATGAGGGACCATGTGAAAAGGTCCATAATACTGTTATGATGAACCATTATCAATTTATAGAGTAAAAATTTAAATTTTACTAAGTTTACATTTTGTTAGGTTTGCTGTCAGACAAATCGGTTTGATCGTTGGCTAACTGCTAGTCTGATCACTGGCTTGTTGCTCGTCAGACTGCAGGTGTGTTATGTGTTGCCAGTTAGACCGTGCCTGATGTGACCACGCCACAAACACATACAACAATAGCGCCCAATATCAAGATTAAACTAAAGGTGAATTCGTTTCTTCAGCCTTCATATGTTACTAAGAATAGACCGCTACCTAATGCAAGTGATTTAATTGTGCTTAGGAACTTGGGAAAGGATGAAGGAAAGAGACATGGAGTCCTGGACATGCATGGAAGGAATAATAGAGGTCACCACGTCACTTTGGGACCAAGTCAAGCACGAATTCGAGTTGGACACGTTTTGGAATCAGACTCGGACTGCTGCGATGGTACCAAGTTCAAACGGGCATAACTTCCTCATACGGACTCCGTTTGGAACGTTCTTGTACTTCATGGAAAGCTTATGAAGTCTATTTTCCAACGGATCTAACCTCCTCTTCAAATTTTATCCGAGCCGGCCACAATCGTCAAAAGAGTCCACGTTGGTCACGTACTGGAATCGGATTCGGACTGCTGCAATGGTGCAAGTTTAAACGGACATAACTTCCTCATACGGACTCCGTTTGGGACGTTCTTGTACTTCATGGAAATCTTATCAAGTCTAATTTCCAATGGATCCAACCTCATCTTCAAATTCCATCCGAGCCGACCGGAATCATCAAAACAATTCACGTAGGTTTCTGAGTCCGAGTCAAAAGGGTGCTGCGCCATCTCCACTTGGGCCCATGGGCCTTGTAACCCTAGGGTGTACCCTTTGGGACGCCTCCCCTGGTTGTTTTCACTATATAGGAGCCGCCGCCTCCGTTTCTAGGAGTTAGGTTTTGTTTAGATCAGTTTAGCCCCTTGTGCAAACTCCACGTTCTCTTGTGTCGGCTAGACCAACAGATTCGTGTTACAGAACCTCAACTATCCTTGTGCGACTTTTATATCTAGCAAAATCAGGTTGCTCACTATCCTTGTTCTTGCTTGTTCTTCGATTGCATGCAGGAATAGACCTTCGTGGTCAGGTCAACCGCGTTCTTGGCACGGTTGATAACGACTTGGGTGTGGTTCAGCGATTGCTAAGGCGCAAGTGACGTCTCGTACGGTTGTAGTCGGATCGCAAGAGTCATCTCCACCAAAATCGATAGTTATCATCCTATCGGAAGATCGGGACCCCATCGTCTCATCAGGTGGTATCAGAGCCAGGTTGACCGGTAGGAATTTCTTGTATCCCTATTTAGTAGATTGATTTTTGTTTCCCATAGTCCAGAAAAATTGCCCCACAAAAAGAGTTAATTTCCGCTGTCCAAACCCCGTTGTGCTTTTAGATCTGTTAATTTTGGTTTGCTAAATTGAGTTTGCGTTCGTCTTAGCATTTTCTTGTTGCTGGTCATATTTGTGGTCCATAAAACTCCCAAAAAAAATCCCCACGTCCAAAACCATCAAAATCACATCAAACCCTAATTTCCAATTTCGACCAGAAGACTCCCTCTTGTGCAGCCGCCACCAAAAACGCCATATCTTTTGTTTCCGACATCTTTTTTGAGTGAAACCACCGCCACTAGACCCATAGCTTCCTTATCTAACTGCTCCTAAAATTTTGCTTCATTCCATTAAGGCAGTTAAAAGATATCTGCGGTGCAAGTTGTCCCAAATTTCCGGACTGAATCTGTAACAGTCTGCGCTTGTGATTTTTGTGCGATTTTATCTGTCGGTTTCTAGAATTTGGCACCAAAACAAAAGTTGTAGAAAAAGCCGTCAGAAAACAGAGAAAAAAAGAATCATTGAAAAAAAGGCAACTGACAAAAAGTTACGGCCAAAATACCGACGTACTGTCCAGTGGACAGAAACCTTCAGTTTCCATGTTTTGGGTCAATCTTTGTGCTCTTCAATTCCAGATTGCATTTGATTGAATTATCTTGTATTTACCACTCCTATACATTACCATACACATATTTTAGCCTTCTTCCATTCTTGGTTGATCAGCAACATAGGCTAAGTGCTAGATACGGACTATAATTCAATTCTGTGCAATTTCTGAAATTAATTGATTGTTTTCCTTTGCTACAAAATACATAGCCTATCCAAGCTCCACTTTTCTACTAACCGAACAGGTCTCGCTGTACCATGCAATCGCTTTACTCATCACTTGAGTTAGATTTATCACGAACCAGCCACCGGTTGCACCACCTGTTTGTTTTGGTAAGAACTTGTAAGAATTTGGTAAGAGCTTGAGAGATGCGTAACTTGATTTGAGCCTCCATAACCTAGTAGTTGATAGGAACATTTACTTGTGATTTGTTTCCTTGTTTTCTACTAACAATGACAGGCTTGAGAAAATTGGTAGATTATGATGTCATCGCGGGCAGATTTGAACTTGAAGGGAAACAATTACCGGTATATATCTTGCCACTCACCGCTGAGAGTACGTCGTCGGACTACTTCTTGTGGGTTACTATGATGGATAGCTACTTTGAAAGACAAGATCTTGATCCTTATGAGAAGATGAGCATGGCAAGGACGGCGCTGATTGGTGATGTTCAACATTGGTGGTCAAATCTCGAGTTCCACTATATATACACATGGGAGGAGATGAAAAAGAAATTACGACATCGTTTTGTACCTCCAGCACCCACGGTCACAAGCGAGGTGGAACCTGAGGTAATTGAAAATGTTGATATTGTTTTGGTTCCTACTCCATCTACAGATACCACCGAGATACTTGAAGAGGTGAAGGATGATCTGGTGCATCTTATGCCATTAGAGGAGAAGTTTGAGGTACCTACAGTATCTGATGAGGACGATAATGACAAAGGTACTGATTTGGTGCTACAACAAGACATAGATCAACCTTGTGAGTATATACCTGTTGTAGTGCAATTTTTTGATATTCCTTGTGTTGACTTGAACGAACCATGTGCTGATCTAAATGCTCATAATTTTGCACATGTCGAATTAATTACACATAAGGAAGTATTTGATAGAATATCTCCTGCTGATGCATTGTGCTATATCATGCTTAATGAGGCCGTTAGTTTGGATTGTGCTATGGAGAAAGTTTCTGAACTTGCATGTTCGAAATTCTTGTTTAGTGCCTACACCCCTGGGTATAAGTTTAATTTGATTGGAGATTATGGTGTAGACAATCAATTTTTTGTATATCGAATATGCATAACTTGTGATCACATGGATGAATTGAAGCTTGCTGTTTTAGACAACAATTCTTGTGTGTTGAATCTTGTTCAATATGAGAGGGGAGTAAAATTTAGTATGCATCCAATGCCTATGTGTTCATCTCTTTTTGCATCATCTAGTATGGACAATCTGAATAAAGATGATGAATTATGGAAGAACACACAAATCTCTTCACCCTTGCTGGATAAATTTGCTATTGCTCCATTGGGATATGATTATATGGATGAACTATGCTTAATTCCAAAAGTTGTAGCTTTGCCCATATGTGCCACCACTTCAAGTTTACAACTTCAGATATTTCAATTGCATAAATGCTTCACTTACATTTGCAAATCTAGTTGCAATAATTGCTGTGTGAGAAATTTTAATTTGGTCATTGACATATATGATTACTTTTGGGTTAATAATACAATGAGCTTTTATGATTGCTGCTGTGTTATAGCATTAATTGTGCAACAACGAAGAACCGTTAAAACGGATGACATATACATATACCATGCATACACCTTGGCTTCTTTGTTACCATACTTTCAGTTTATCAAAAGCCGAGGACGGCTTGTTTTCAAGAAGGGGAGGATGATGAGGACATGACCCCTATGGATACAACCATATTTCCTATGCTTGTTGTCCTAATTACAAGAGTTCCTACGCATCGCTTAAATTATAAGGTGAGCTCGTTTCAAAGAGGTTTCACTTTGTTTGACAAAGAACTTATGATATTACATAATGAGAGTTTGTTGCGTTTGTTATTATGTACCGACATTTATGATGAAGATCATGCAATACGTGAGGCTACACATATGCTAAAACCGAGGACGGTTTTTCTATCAAGAAGGGGAGGATGATGTGACCACGCCACAAACACATACGACAATAGCGCCCAATATCAAGATTAAACTAAAGGTGAATTCGTTTCTTCAGCCTTCATATGTTACTAAGAATAGACCGCTACCTAATGCAAGTGATTTAATTGTGCTTAGGAACTTGGGAAAGGATGAAGGAAAGGGACATGGAGTCCTGGACATGCATGGAAGGAATAATAGAGGTCACCACGTCACTTTGGGACCAAGTCAAGCACGAATTCGAGTTGGACACGTTTTGGAATCAGACTCGGACTGCTGCGATGGTACCAAGTTCAAACGGGCATAACTTCCTCATACGGACTCCGTTTGGAACGTTCTTGTACTTCATGGAAAGCTTATGAAGTCTATTTTCCAACGGATCTAACCTCATCTTCAAATTTTATCCGAGCCGGCCACAATCGTCAAAAGAGTCCACGTTGGTCACGTACTGGAATCGGATTCGGACTGCTGCAATGGTGCAAGTTTAAACGGACATAACTTCCTCATACGGACTCCGTTTGGGACGTTCTTGTACTTCATGGAAATCTTATCAAGTCTAATTTCCAATGGATCCAACCTCATCTTCAAATTCCATCCGAGCCGACCGGAATCATCAAAACAATTCACGTAGGTTTCTGAGTCCGAGTCAAAAGGGTGCTGCGCCATCTCCACTTGGGCCCATGGGCCTTGTAACCCTAGGGTGTACCCTTTGGGACGCCTCCCCTGGTTGTTTTCACTATATAGGAGCCGCCGCCTCCGTTTCTAGGAGTTAGGTTTTGTTTAGATCAGTTTAGCCCCTTGTGCAAACTCCACGTTCTCTTGTGTCGGCTAGACCAACAGATTCGTGTTACAGAACCTCAACTATCCTTGTGCGACTTTTATATCTAGCAAAATCAGGTTGCTCACTATCCTTGTTCTTGCTTGTTCTTCGATTGCATGCAGGAATAGACCTTCGTGGTCAGGTCAACCGCGTTCTTGGCACGGTTGATAACGACTTGGGTGTGGTTCAGCGATTGCTAAGGCGCAAGTGACGTCTCGTACGGTTGTAGTCGGATCGCAAGAGTCATCTCCACCAAAATCGATAGTTATCATCCTATCGGAAGATCGGGACCCCATCGTCTCATCAGTGCCGGACAGACCGCTTACCAGTATGACTGGAGTTTTGTTGTCGGTTGTTATTTTTCAGAATAGGTTATGTTGTAGGGGTGACCCCACCTAAGCCCAGCCGGCCTGTTAGAAGGCTATAGCCCAATATAGGACATATGTAAGGACATAAATACCCTTGAGGGGGTTTCTCTGGTGTAAGGGCAAGGTTGTAAAAACACTCCCCATGAGGATATATATACGATACAGGCCATGGAGAAACCCTAAGCATTGCTCACCTAACTCTCTACTACCATACTTTCTCTCTCTATTTGGTCTGTAACCACAACAGTTGGCGCCGTCCGTGGGGACGACAAGAGCAAGCCTCAAAGATCCGAAGGAAGATGGCACCAAAGAAAGCTTCATCGTCGGCGGCAAAGAAGAAGGCAGTGGGTGCGACGAAGTCTCGCGTCAACACCCGGGCTTCGGCGTCGGCAGTCGCAGGCATGGACGGCGACGCGGGTGCGACGGCCACGAACATCGGCGTCCACGGCATGACGGCCGACCTCGCCATTGCTGCCACGACGGCCGACCCCGCCATTGCTGCCACGACGGCCGACCCCGCCATTGCTGTCACGACGGTCGACCCCGCCACCATCGCCGCGACGACTGACACCGCCCCGCGCGTGACGAGTGATCCCACCGCGGGTATGACGGTCAACGCCGGCAGCACCGGCTGGGTGGTTGGAGACGACAGCGCCGGTGCCCACGTCGGCACGGCCACCGCCCTTGCACTCGGTTTGGGAGCGACGAGCGGTTCCGGCGGCAACGCAAGCCTCGTCTTCGACTCTGGAGTCCACCATGCCGGCGCAGCAGGCAGCACAGGAGAGCAGGCCGTGGTCGCCGCTGTCATGGCAGCACGACCAGGTGTGCCGACCGCCCCGGCTACGCCTACGGTGGAGAACGCCCTGCTGGCGGCCCTCGGCACACTCCAGCGGGAGTTGGCAGATCTCCGCGGGGCCGTGCAGGATATGCAAGAGGCTCGGAGTCACCAGACCCTACCGGTGGTCACGCCGGAGCCCACGCTGGAACAGGCGGATAGCCGCAACGCCCCTATGTCCAGTCGCGTCTCGCTGCGACGCGTGGACCCGGAGTCCCCACTCTCTGCAGGCTTGCAGTAGGCGGCATGGCCGGAGGACTTCAAGTTCCCCAGTGCCATCGAGCCGTACAAGGGCGACACTGACCCCTGGGAGTTCGTGCGTGTGTACGAGACCGCCATCGAAGTTGCCGGCGGAGACGATACCACGAAGGCGAAAGGACTCCCCCTCGCACTACAGGGAGTGGCGCTCTCTTGGTTTTTCACCATCGAACCAAACTCCATCTACGCATGGGAGCAGATCCGCGATCGACTCTACAACAACTTCCAGGGGAACTATGTCGAGTTCGTCGACGTGGACCAGCTCTTCGCGGTCAAGCAGAAACCCTCGGAGAAGCTCCGGGAGTACTTCAGGCGCTTCGCTAAGGTCCGCTGCCAGGTCAAGGACGTCAACGAAATAACCATCATGAACGCAGTGGTACAAGGTCTTCGCCCGGGGCCGCTGGCTGAATATAACATGCGGAAGCCAATCAAGACGGTGGCGAAGCTCTTCGACAAGATGGAAGAGTACACCAGAGCGGAAGAGAACGCGCGGCGGCGCCAAGGTGACAACTCCGATACCAACCAGGCGGAGGGCTCAGCAAAGAACAAAGGTTCACCGAAGGAAGGCTCCTCGAAAGGCAAGCGCAAGCAGCAGTCATCGAAGGACGCCTCCGAGCGCAAGGACGCCCAGCACAGGGACCCGCCGAGCGATAAGCCTAAGCGTGGCCAGCAGAAGTCTCGAAGAGCCCGCTACGTCTTCGACATCGAAGGCGGCTTCGAGGACACTGCCCCTACTGGTCGCGGCGGCAGAGCATGCCGAGGCTGGGGCCGGGGCACGGTCGGGGTCGCGACGATAGGACTCGCGCAGAATACGACGACCACCAGCATGGCCTATGGTGCGAGGTACATGGGCAGGGTAGCCACGACACGCGCGCATGCACCACCATCGCTGCACTTCGGCAGAGCGTCGCCAGGGACAGAAACCCCGAGGTACAACCGCCCATCGTAGCCCACGTCTAGCATCCCTTGGAAGGCCCCATGCGAATCCAAGATCAGGAGTTGCAGCCTCAGCCGGGCCCCCTGTGGATCCAAGCCCATGTGCGGCAACCCCAGGAGGCCCCCTGCGGATCCAAGCCCATGTGCGGAAACCCTAGGAGGGCCCCCTGCGAATCCAAGCCTCGGAGGGAAGCCAGCGCAGAGTCATAAACGTCATCTCCGGGGGCTCCTCGCTGGAGTTCGCTTCGGCGCGGCAACGAAAGGCCTATGCGCGGAGACTACACCACGTGGCGGCATACCCGGCATAGGCACCGCCGGACTGAGCGCAGCACGAGATTACCTTCACGCCCGCTGACGCCGAAGGCGTGTAGTTCCCCCACCAAGACCCCCTGGTCATCCAGGTCACCATCGCGGGATGCGAAGTCAAGCGTGTCCTAGTCGATGGAGGAAGCTCCGCGAACATTTTATTCGCGGCGGCCTTCAACCAGATGGGGATCCCCCGGAGTCGCCTGGGCCCCTCGGGAACCCCACAGCAGGGCTTCGGAGGTCAGCCCCTGAGGGCGCTGGGCCAGATATGCCTACAGGTCTCCTTTGGCCAAGACAACAACGTGAGGAACGAAGACGCCACCTTCGACGTCGTCGATATCCCGTACCCTTACAACGCCATATTGGGGCGACCAATCCTCAATTCTTTCGGGGCAGTTCCACACCACGGCTTCCTATGCATAAAGCTCCCCATTCCGCAGGGCATTATCACCGCCAACGGTGACCAGGATATGGCTCGGCGTATAGAGCTCGGCACCAGCGGTCCGCATCATGAGGCTCAACGGAACGCCTAGGCTGGGCATGTCCGCGCAAGGATCCTCGGCGGTCTCAGAAAGCTCCCACGTGGATTGCTCTGGCAGTAGAGGCTCCCACCGTGCCCCGCCTCGCCGCTACGGCAACGACAGCCGCCGCCATTCCCGCCCTTGAGCGACCAGTGGTTAGTACCTCGTCTTTTGTAATCGCTCACCCGCGCAAATGGGAATTCAATAAAGTTCACCGTTTGCAAAAAACTCGTCTTGCTACTTGCAAAAACGCGCGAAGGTTTGCCTCCGCGCACTCTCCGTGAGTATAAACAAAGACACGCGTTCGTGCGCGCACTCTCCGTGAGTATAAACAAAGACACGCGTTCGCGCGCGCACTCTCCATGAGTATAAACAAAGACGTGTGGGGGGACGCCTCCGTGCACTCTACGGAGTATAAATAAGACGTAGCGTCGAGGCTTACCTCCATGCGCACTCTACGGAGTATAAATAAGACGCAGCGTCGAGGCTTACCTCCGTGCGCACTCTACGGAGTATAAATAAGACGCAGCGTCGAGGCTTACCTCCGTGCGCACTCTACGGAGTATAAACAAGACGCAGCGTTGAGGCTTCCCTCCGTACGCACTCTGCGGAGTATAAACAAGATGCAGTTCGAGGCTTACCTCCGTGCGCACTCTGCGGAGTATAAATAAGACGCAGCGTCCAGGCTTACCTCCGTGCGCACTCTGCGGAGTATAAATAAGACGCAGCGTCCAGGCTTACCTCCGTGCGCACTCTGCGGAGTATAAACAAGACACAGCGTCAAGGCTTACCTCCGTGCGCACTCTGCGGAGTATAAACAAGACGCAGCGTCGAGGCTTACCTCCGCGCGCACTCTACGGAGTATAAAGAAGACGCAGCGTCGAGGCTTACCTCTGTGCGTGCTCTACAGAGTATAAATAGGACGCAGTGTCGAGGCTTACCTCCGTGCGCACTCTACGGAGTATAAGACGCGGATGCTATCCCTGCGCACTCTAACGAGTATAAACAAGACGCGGATGTTCCCGCGCACGCATCGGTATCATCCCTGTGCGTACTCTCCTGAGTATAAATAAGACGTGGTTGATGGTCCCACGAACTCCATGGAGTATAAAAGAAAAGAGAGAAATGGCGCAGCAGAGGCTTGCCTCTGCGCGCACCCCGAGGAGTATGCACAAGGCGCAGCAGAGGCTTGCCTCCGTGCACATTCCACGGAGCACCGGTAAGGCTCAGCAGAGGCTTACCCCTATGCGCATCCCGCAGAGCACAAACTAGGCGCAGGGCTGTTGTCCTCGCGTGCGTCCCACGGTGGCTAGTACGGGAGTCACCAGCGCTGGGATCCACTTCGAAAGGAGACGAAGCACGCGGAAGTCTACCTAGCGTACGAGCGTGAAGTACAATCTTGCAGGTCTACCGAGGGACAGTGCGGTAGTAACAACTAACAGAGATGCAGGCGAGGTGCTTCAGCTAAAATCCCTTTCCTGTATTAGTCGGAGGATGTTTACAAAGGGGGGCGCAGTAAATGTAAAATACACAGGCGTCCTTGGATGCTCACAGCCGCTACTCGGCAGGCTCCGCCTTAACGTGCGTCCGCGCTGAGACCTCGCCTGACGAAACCCGGGCCGCCCAGAAATTCAGCGACTCCTCGGCTCGTTGCCAGCATCGAAGACGTTGTCGGGTCACAAGGTCAGAAACTAGCAGCCGGTCCCTGTCGGGTAGCTACTCGGAACATAGGGGTACGCTAGTCAGAACATGGAGGCAATTCCTACTTTATTCATAAAAGGGGGCACGCGTATTACAATGCACGCCAACACACGAGAACCCCGGTGTCACACCTGTGGGTTCACGCCACGCCCCGAGGCTTCAGTGCCACCTTCGTCGCGCCGCAGGACTTCATCCAGCCACCGGCCAAGGTTCCCCTCGTTGTACATGGTCCGCCGTAGCTCGATCTTCGTTGCGGCCTCCCCGATGTACTCCCACATCCTCTTGTGGAAAACCCGAACAGCGCAGCGGACAGCGCGCACGGCACCTGACATCACCCCGGCCCCAGCCGGCATCTCCAGTTGGGGGTCAGCTAGCTCGTCGACGTGAGGCCGCAAAAGCGCACATACCAGGCACGAGGTCACATAGGAGCAGTGGTTGCTGAAGGACGTCGCGGCGTTGCAAGCAAGGTTGGCTGCATCCCCGATCCGACGAAGGGTCCACAACAGCTCTTCGGGCCCGAAGGAGCGGGGCGGCACTTCGGCGACAAGATCTTCAAGGGTGCCTTCCAAAGCCAGCATGGCATCCCACGCGGCCACCGAGGCGTTGCCCAAAGTCTGGTCATGCTCCCCAAGGAACGCGGTGAGACGGCCTTTCTCTTTCTCCAGCGCAGCGAGTTGCTGAAGTAGGCCATCCCGCTCCACCGCGGCCTCTTGTCGCGCCGCCTCTGTGGCCGATAACCGTGCCACAGCCACGAGCGCTTCGATATGTGAGATCGCCTCTGCGCGCTCCGCTTCTAAGCGGTGGATACGGCCGTCCTTGGCGGAGTGCGCCTCCTCAGCTGCGCGCAGAGCCTCTTCGGCGGCCCGCAGTTGATCCTCTAGCACCCCCGCTCATGGGCGTGGGTCGCCTGCAACGCCCGGGCAAGGACAAGGGTCTGTACGACAAAGCGGTCAGCAAACCTCCAAAGGGCCACATCTCGCTAAAAGGTTAGATACTCACCCTCATTTCCGAGAACTCCAGGGCGTCTCCAAGTGCTCCGACCCGTAGCATAGCAGCGCCTGCTGATCCAAGTTCGCGGCCGCGTTGTCCGCGACACCCCGCCACGCTCCCAGCACTACCGGTGGGGGGATAAAGTCCGCTAAGCCCGGGCGCACGGCATCCGAGACGGCAGCTTCGGGAACATCGGGCGCCCCTCCAAAAGGAATGTCCTTGTGCCCCGAAGGTTGTCCATGCTCCGGTAGACGTGCCGCTGCGAGGGGAGGTAGTGGTTAAGGCCCTACGAACGCAGTACAAAACTATGCCAAGTGAGTTTACCTTCGGCATCAGCCGGTGGACTTTGCCGGGATGTCCCCACAGCCTCGGACGGGATAGCAGGGACACCAGCGCCCTCGGACGAAGCCGGCCTTATGGGCCGGGGAGCCTCCATGTCGGAGCCCAACAGCAGCAGGTCCCGGGCTTCAGCCGCCATAGCCTTGGAAGGAGCCGTGGGGATGTTTGGCCTAGGGGCCTCGGTGTCGGAGTCCCACAGGCTCCCGACCATGCCCGCCGCAGCGAACCCCTTCCTCGGACGAGGAGGCGATTGTATGCGCGGACGCTTTGCCTTGGGGGAGTAAGGTGGAGACCTCGCCCTGGTGACCGCTGCGGGTGTGGGCTCCACCCTACCAACGTCCGTAGGCGGCAGCTCCACCTCGGCAGCCGTCACAGGCGGGAGTTGCGCTCCGGCAACTGCAGGTGGGGGCTCTGCTCCAGTAACCTCCGTGGGGGGCAACTCTGCCTCGGTGACCATCGCAGGCGGAAGCTCCATTCTAGCAACCTCCATGGATGGCAGCTCTGGTACTGTAGCTGCCACGGGAGAAGACTCCGCCTCAGCATCACCCGCGGATGATAACCCCACCTTAGCGACTACCGCAGGCGACGAAGCTTCCCCCTCCCGATCGTCCACGGTGCACTTCCAGTCCCCGGCACCGCCCAGAGACCCCTCGCCTTCGTCCTCCGCGCCCGTCCCCAGATCCGAATCGGCATACTTCGCCGAATCGGAATCGGCATCGGCATCCGCTGCATGGATGGGAGCGACGGCAGCTAGCGCGTGCGGCTACAGAAGACCGAGCCTTCTGACGAGACAGCGGTCTTTTCCCCTTGGCACCGTCATCTCGACGGTGAGGTTGGCTTGGGGCTGGAGGGGCGCGCTCTGGCACGCGAATGCCCAGGGCCTCGCACACACGATTATCCGCCCCAGCTCCGCCTCCGCAGTTGCGGCTGTGCGCAAGTCATGCTCCCTGGTCGTGTACGGCCCAAGGAACACGCCAACCGCGCGCTCCGCATCCTCCAGGCGCATTCCTATACGAGGCAGGAGGCGGGGTTAAAAAGATAGTCCAATGGCCAGAAGTGGACAATAAGACTCCGTCAAGACTTACAAAGGTCAGAGGGTTCCGGCAACCAAGACACGGACGGGCGGACATTGTCGCACCGAAGGCTCCCAGCCTTGAGCCGCCATTCATGCGCGAGCAGCGCCACGCCGTACATGATGAACTCCTCGGCGAGGTCATGCATATTGAAGCGGGCGGTGATCCCCACGAGCCTCCGCGCTCTTCGCCTGTCCTCGTCATCGATTCGTACGTCGGGCGTGGTGTTGAACGCCATCGGCCGGCCCGAGCACTCGAGGCCGCTACCGCTCGCCACACGGTGGTAAACTACCGTCTCATCCAGTTCGGCTCCCACTTCGCCCGGGTCGAGTTGGCAGGGAAGATCTTCCCGCATGACGATCGCAGAACAAAGTTGACGCTGCCGAAGTTGGAGAAGGTCCCGTCTTTCCGCCCTGTTGGATGGCATCGCACGTCGTGGAGAAATGCGAACATCGAGGCACTGGGCCAGCTATACACAGCGAGATGGGCCAGCGCGTTCAGAGTCAGCTGTGCCAGCTCCAGCCCGAAGGTCCGTAGGATGTCGCCGACAATTAGGGCGGCCGGGATGCGAAGCCTGGCTTCAAAGTAGGCGACAAAGACGATCGCCTCCGACTTCTCAGGGCGTGGTTCTGCCTCGTCGCTGGCGGGTAGTCGTACCTCCCGGCGGTCCGACAGCTTCCCCTCGCGCAGCAACGTGCGGATTGTCTCCTCCGTCGCAAGCGTGGGGCCCAGGACGCGGGAGCACGGACCCTCCATCTTCTCCGTCACCACCCACCATTTGTCTACCTCCGTTGAATCGCACCTCTCGAGCGTGTACTCCACCTCGAGCGGTGAGGACCGTTGGGAGACGGCGTTATCACCGATCGTCTGAGCGTGTTCTTCACCGTGTGCCATCGCTATCCGCGAACTAGACGACAACGGGGGGCAGCGCGGCGGCAAGGAAAGCAAGAAGAGCAGGAGACAAGAAGAGGGACCAGAAGGAGTGCGGAGGAGATGTAGACGCAGTGCCATAAGGGGTATTTAAAGCCCCTTCGTCTCCCGCACCGCTGGTAAGCGTAACCGACGGGAGACGAACCGCTCGCCTCCCCACGATCGAAGCCGAATCGTCGTGGCCGCCCACGCGTGTCGTGCACGATCGCAGTCGTGTAAGGGCCTGACACCGCACGACGCGCCAATAGCGTCCTGCCACACGTCCGCTCCCTCAAAGGACAAATACTGGTCGCATAGCGTGGCGCATCCTCCCACACGTGTCGGCGCGATTCTCGGGGCCATCAATGCAGCAGTGGGAAGCTACGGGTCAGTCAACCTAAACATCAACCTCGACGGGGTTTCCGCTTCAGCAATGGGACTCCGGCTCCAGCCTTGACCCCGCCCCCGCGAGGGGCCACCTTGCTACGCCACCACAAGTCTGCGTAGCAAGCCCGAAGACGACCTCGAACCGACGCCTACTTCGAGTGAGGTCTCACGTCGATCTGGCCTCTTCATGATAGGACGCCCCCGGCGGGCGGAGTGCGGGGACGAGCAAGCGCCGGTCTAACCCACAGCGCCATCCAAGCACCGTCCTCGAGCCACGGGATACCATCTGGCCCTACGATCCCGGGTCCGTGCGAAGACTTCGGAGTCTACCCCGATCAAGCCCGCACAACGACGCCGGAAGCCACCACGACTCCGAAGTTCGCACAGCAACTTCCTGGCCCCGACCAGTGGGGGTCTAACCCCGCGCCCCCATAATCAGGGAGCGCGACTGCCGATCTACAACAAGCTTTGACGTGTCCTCATAAATAGGCCGCCTTTTGTTCATCAATGCTCGCTGATATTAGCGTTAGTAGATGCAATCATCAAACGTAGATGAACAAAAGTAGGCCTACTTGTGAGAAGATAACCGCGTGCAAGAACAAGATGAGCAACCGGGGACGAGGGAGGAACAAGATGAGCAACCGAGGACGAAGGAGGAACAAGCTGTGCTACCGCCATATTTATACCTATGCTCAACCGGCGGGTAGCCGTCAGGCTGGTGGAAGGCCAACCGGTGGCATCCCAATCGACAGAACTGCAACCAGCGGGTGCTTGGCGGTTCAGCTCCCCATGATCGAGGAGCGCAACCGCTCGCCAGCGAGGAAGCGCAGATGCAAGCCGCTCGACAGCGCATGACACACCAATAGCGTCTCGCCACGTGTCCCACCTCTCTCAGGAAAGGACGCGCGACCGCAGTCGTGCGACCGCTGGCAGACCATGACGCACCAATTGCGCCTCGCCACGTATACCCTTCTATTGGGATAGCATGCATGGTCGCGGCTGCCTGCCCCCTGACATCCCAGGGGTCGGCGCGATTCGCGTTGGCATTCAGACAGCGACTCCGTGCCACGAGTCGGTTGGGCTACATGTCGGCCCCACGTCTATAGCGTGACCTCGAACAGCACTCCCGCGATGAGCTCGCCTCGGACCTGTCTTTGGGCGAAGCCCCCGCACTCGACTGCGGTGTCAAGCACGGCAGTTGGTCCCGCCCGACGCCTCGACCGGTCCGCGACAAGAGTACGTCTCCGCTGCGACTTTGACTTCGACCCCGCCACTGAAGGGCCCTGCGGGCGAGGACGGCTTCGGCAACCCGCCCAGTGTTATACCCTCGCTGTGGGGCGGATACTACACTAGGCAATAAGGCTCCATCAAACAATACAGAAGTTCATAGGCCATGGGGACGGAGGGGGCCAAATGGCTCGTCAACATGGCTTTGGCCCGTGAAGCCTGTCACCATGAGAGGCTCCTGTTGTAGGGGTGGCCCCCACCTAAGCCCAACTGGCCTGTTAGAAGGCTGTAAAGCCCAATATGGGACATATGTAAGGACATAAATACCCTTGAGGGGGTTACTCTGGTGTAAGGGCAAGGTTGTAAAAACACTCCCCATGAGGATACACACACACACACACACACACGATACAGGACATGGGGAAACCTTAAGCATTGCTCACCTAACTCTCCACTACCATACTCTCTCTCTCTCTCTGTTTGGTCTGTAACCACAACAGGTTATTTGCAATGTGTTCAATTGGTCTGACTGACCTCTAGTTGGCAATCAAATTGGCCCAAAAAAATTGGTTATGTGATTTTGGAAAATTGGTCTTTGGGTGGTTTGAATAATGTTTGGTTAGTGCATTAATATTATATCAAGCATATTTTAGCTAACGTGAGTCAAGTTGTGAAGAATTTGTGCTAAAAACGATTTGTTTGTCTTTGAATGTGTAGGAAGCTTTGGAGTCAATAATGGTCAACGGTAAGAATTGGGGCTATGCTCATGGAGGAGAGAGGCCCAGAACGATCAAGAATGTCGGATGAAATGGTTGAGCTCAAGCATAGCACAAGGAAAGCGGGAAATATTAAAGGGGTGGTTCAAGTGACGGGTTGCACCAAATGGCTTAGCTAGTCTAAGTGAGCTATAGTCCAGTGGAACCGAAACGAGAAAGACTTGACGATGTGTGGCAAGCCATTAATGCACCTACACGTGGCAAGCGTGGTGATTGCTTGCAATAGAAGATGAAGACCAAGTCAAGGTGAGGGTATTTTGGTAATTTATCAAATAATGGAAACTTCATTGGATCAAAACCGTGGCGCTTGAGCGGGCTTGGTAAAGTGGTTTAGGTCAAGGAGATGCTGAGAAGATCAAGTGGATCAAAAGCTAAGGACTTAGCGAACTTGGGTTTATGTGCTTTGAAAAGCGTGTATAAGTTAAAAGTGTGTGAGTAAAACCTGTGTTATGTTGGGTTAACGGGTTTTTTTTCCAAATTTGCTACTAGATACATAAGTTCGTGATGTTGTCCCATAGTTAAGCAAGCCATGATGGGGCTCGGAGGCCCACATGTGCTGGGGAGCATGATAGAGCCTACCGACTGCGCACTGACGGCCATCTGTGGGTTGACTGCTGCAACCATGAACTGGCGATGCTACTCATCATGGTAAAAGCAAATTTAGCCAAAATAGAGATTTTTCAACATATAGAGTTTGATACCAATTGATTTAATTTAATTTTGGTCATAAAGAGTATGAAATAAACATATGTAACCAAGAGAGAATCTTAGGTAACTAACTGAAAAGATATTTGAAACATATTCAAATAATTTTACTCATGAGTATACCTTCACAGATAGTTCTAGTTACTGTACAAAAGCACTTTGCTATAGAAAAGCCAAAAGTTAAAACAAAAAAGAAGAGGCTCATAGACTTAGTTCTAAACAAGTGCATGTGGTAGCAACATGTTTCTTAAATGGATACACTAATACTCTTCAGAAGTGTGATTGAAAGTGAAGTCATCACATATTTGTCACTTTAGCAATTTTTTTCAAAACTGCCCCCTAATTGCACGATTTTTTTTTGAAATTTGACCCCTTTGCGACCGTGGGAGCAGCGACAGATTATACATGTCACTTGCCAATCTCCCCTGTCGCGGCAGGTGATAGTAACCGCAGTAGTGAGCTCCAGCACAGCAAGCATTGGCGAATTGCACGGGCTACAGGTAGGTGCCACGCCCCCAGGCTTAGCAAGAGGGTGCTGAGCACACCTAGCTCAACAGGAGGATGACGAGCACACCCAGCTCGATAGATGGGCGACAAGCCAATCCTACCGTGTGGCTACAGGTGGGTGCTGCGCCCCCTAAGCTTGGCAGGAGGGTGCCGAAAACACTCAGCTGGCAGGACGGTCCTATTGAGCTCGTCTGTGCTGCCGCGGGCGCTACCACCTGCCGCGACAGGGGAGCTCGGTAGGAGACACTTGTTACCTATCATTGCTCCCGCGGTCACAGAGAAGATCAAATTTTTTAAAAAATAAACATTTAGGTCCAATTTTGAAAAAAAACTCGGTACAATGCCAAATATGCAATCCCTTCATTGAAAGCGATGTTGTTGTCTCAGCGCCAAATAACCTAGCGCCAAGTTGCAGCACATCAGCACAGTTGAACTACTGTCGATGTGGCCGACGCGGGTGATGTGGCACCTTGCTCAGCGCCAGATGCGTTGGCCATGAGATCAGCGTCGTTCGTGCGGCGCTGAGAAAAGAGTCATTCCCGAAAATAGTTTATAGATGGGTCTATTTGTGGAAATAGAATAACAAAAGCCAAATAAAGACAGGACACGTTCTTTGTACTCTAGCCGAAGGAAACACTTTGCATTTTTTTTTTAGAAAAACAAAACACAAGTTGAGGCTGGGAAAGCGAGCGAAGGACGAGCTTTTCTGCTTTCTGGAACGTGAGGAAAAAAGAAAGAAAATCTAGTTCGTTTACTTTGTTTGGATATGGTTTGATCTCCTTAATTATATGTTGATTATCTTTAGCTCTCATGGATCCTAGTTGTCGGGCTGTGCTGGAGATGCATCTATGAGGTTTTTTTTTTTTGTCGTTTGTGCTTGTTTTAGATGGTTTGTTTTTTATTATTCCTTTTGAGCTTATGTATCTGTCGTCTACGAGAATTGTGTCATCTACGAGCTTTTGTTATCTAAGGCGAAGTATACAGTGAAAACCGCACCCTAAAGCGCATTTTGCAACCACCACACCTGCTGATGTTAATGATATCCTCCCCATCTCGCACCAAGATGGTCCGAAAGTTGTACTAGCCACCACGTGGCAGCGGTGGACACAGCGGGATGTTCGGCGTAGACCTATGATTTCACACTAGATGTGTATTTAGGGTTACCTCTTTCCACCCTCTGCTCTGCGCCCTCTCCACTTATTAAGGTCTCTTCTATTTAACTTTTAAAAGTTATTTTCAATTTTTATATAGTAACTAACCTTTAAATAGAGTATTTTTCAACACAAGGTCTATAAGTTAATTGTAGTATATATTATAGTAACTTTATTTATATCGACCAAAATCGCACGTAAGTTTCTATTACTTTATACTCTCTTTCATGAACAACTCAAAAGTCATAAGGTGCAACCATAAACCAAAGCAAAAAAGAACAAGCCCTCTATCCACCGCGGCTCTAACCAAAAAAAAGAGTGGATAAGTTTAAGGACAAAGTTAGTGCTCATTTGGGCTTATAAGCCCAGGCTTCCGTGTTTTTACGCTACAATAGTTGAAAATGCACTGTAGTTGCTGTTAGCTTTTCAACGTAATTAAATTAATAATTATATATTGTCGGGACCCCGGATTTCTGAACCCGGACCCTCTGTGTATTACTGCACTAGTCCCAGATCAAAACTAGTGCACACAGTTAAACAGACATGATTACATAACCAACAGCACTTTATTACAATAATAAGGAGTACAGACCGAAAGGTCTCATTATTACAATTGAGGTTTCAAGACCTCGCACACACGAAACACAGCGGAAGCAAAAGATAAACTCGGTGAAGACCCATCAATACGCCACAGGCAATTGACTGGGGAAGCGCGACCTAGAACTCCTGGAATCCTTCGTCGAATCCACCCACGAAGAAGTCGTAGTCGCCTTCTTGAGCTTCGTGTTCCTCTGCTTATTATTTTTGGAGTGTAGCATGTGAGTACATAAAGTACTCCGCAAGTCTTAGGAAAAATGCATAGATGCAAGGCTTGGCAAAGGAAGGCTATATGGTTCTTTTGCACAAAGCAACATTTTAAATTCAATTACTACTAATTATTTTCGAAGGCAACAGTTTAATAAAGTAAATGATTTTACAGAACTACAATTATTCTCTAGTGAAGGTTCCATCTACCAACACTAGCCAACCAATTACAATTGGTCAAGTTTAAAACTGCGGGTTCCATCCACCCTCTCTGGCTCCAACCGCCAGGATTCCCTTCCGAGAGTTCCCTCCACTCTCGGAATACAAAAACTTTGATTTTAAAACCAAAACCAGAAATCTACCATGTGCATGCATTCCTTGCCCGCCCTTGACCGTGGGCACGGCTATTCGAATAGTTTTACACTCTGCAGAGGTTGTACAACTTTACCCACAAGAGATAAATTATCCTAAAAGTCAACACGCTTCCTTTGGCATGAGTCCCAGATAAAATATCACAAAGCCTTTACCTTACTCTAATCTAGCTAGATACCACCCGCTGAGGTTTCACCGCAGGTAGGCTAACTGCCCGAACCGAAGCCCCCTCTTGCGCCATATGAGTACAGTAAATCCCTGTCCCTCACTGTGAATAACCAGTCCATCCCTGGCACCCACTTTCCACTGGTGGCACCTAAACTAGACTATCATAAGTTAGTCAGCTAGGTCGTACCCATATAGACTTGTGGTTGTACGGTTAATGCTCAGTCTGGACAAACACAAGCGTCGGTCCTTAATTGACTAGGGTGGAACATACACATTACAAGATCTCGTGCTCCCTGCACCAAACCAAACCAACCATCCACCCTAATCTAAACCAACTTTCACATTTTAGTTTATTTTAAAAGAACAGTGGTAACTCCAATTACCACTAAATTTGTAAACACCAGGGTATTACAATAAATCATAATTTCCCATTTTCAAGATTTCAAAGGTATTAAATAGCGTGACTAAGCATTATACTACCATTCTATTATTCACAATTAAATATAACAATCTCATTAAAGAGCCAAAGGAAATCCTAAGGAGACAATGGTACATGGCATTCAATTTCAACTGAGGGCGTAACAAAGTTGGGGTAACTAATGCCTTAAGATTTGAACTAATATTGTATGTAAATAGCAATGCATATAATTTGAAATAATTAAAATATATCGAAATCATAGGTTCAAGATGATCAAAGGAGACTTGCCTTCTTGCAGGGTTTCTGGGTCTTCTTGTTGCTGTGAAGAGGGATCGTCGACAACGTTGGAATCTACGCGAGAAAAGACGAAGCAAACAAAGCAAATAAATACAAGAAAAATTCAAACAAACTCAAAAATCCAAATAGAGGCCATAGATGGATAGATCTTGATTTTATATGAATTTAGAGATTTGAATGGCTGAATTTGGAGTTAAAATGAGAAAGTTATGCTCATTTGAAAATCTCAGATTGAATAAATCTAGAAATTCCCAAATTTCTGACAGGTGGGGCCCACGGAAATTATTTAATTTTAATTTTTATTTTTATTCCGAGAGAATGACAGGTGGGGTCCACTGGTCAGTAACCACTGGCGGTCACTGACATGTGGGACCCACTGGACAGTGAGCCCACTGACTCAACCTCTGACACGTGGGACCCACTGGACTCCGGGCCCACTTGTCAGAGACCAGCACAGAGGGGTGGGGCCCAGGCGGCAGTGGCCAGCGCAGACCAGCGGCCGCTGACATGTGGGGCCCACTTGTCAGCGCGAGATTTTAAAAGAATGGCTCGACCTCAGCGTGCGTAGCCGGGGGCTCGAACGCGCGCCGAGGGAGCCGAGGGGAGGGAGGAGATCGCGCTGATAACCAGATGGGCGGGGAGGCTTTGCCTACCCATATAGGGCAATCAATCCTTTTGAGTTACCTGCCGGAGGGGAGGCCGGGGAAGGCGGCCGGAGGCAGGGTCGTCGGCGGCGAGGGAGTGGCGGAGGGGTGCGGATGAGGTCCAAAACGCGGTCCTAGAGCGGAGGCGAGTCCAACGAAGGGGTCGGCAGGGCTCGGGGACGGGCGGAGGTGGCCGGCGACGAGGGGGTGGCGGAGCTGGCTCGGGTCCTCCGGTGCGACGGCGCTCCGGCGGCGGGGAGGGGTGGCCGAGAGGTCGAGGAGACTCGCACGGGCACGGGGGTGCTCGGGGTGGCGGTGGCTGGCTCCGGGGATGACCGAGGCGGCGGCGAAGGCTCGCCGGAGTGCTTACCGTGGGCGCACGGGGAACTCTCGGTGCGACGGCGCTCGGGGCTTAGGGAGAGAGGTGGAGCGCTCGGGGAGGTGGTGCGGCGAGAGGAGAGGCCGAAGAGGGTATTTATAGGGGTAGAGGAGGGGGCATGGCGCGGCAATTCCACGCCGGTGTGTCGGCCGGAAAAAGGAAGGGGGCGGGGAGAAAAAGGAATCGGGGCCGTAGAAGGAAGGGGAGCACGGGAGATCGGGGATTCGGCTGCGGTGGCGTCCGGGGTTTCCAAAACCAGGGAGAGCCAGGGAAGGCAAGGCGGGATCCGGCGCGGTCTCGGTCGGCCGGCGAGAAAGGAAAGAGGGGGGAAGAAAAGGAAAGGGGCGGCTCCGCGGGGACGACGGATCCGACAAGCGGGGCCCGGGTGGCAGCGAGAGCGGACGTGAGCGACTGACGGGCGGGGCCCGCAGGTCATAGAGGAGAGGGGAGCGGGGTGCGGACGGCGCAGATTGCAGCCACGTGGTCCAAGGCGGATCGGGCGGCGGGTGAGCTTAAGTAGAGGTAGCCAAATGGGCCGGGCCGTGACGGGCCGCACCGCGGCCCGCCACTGTAGACCCGGCCCGGGCACGGCACGGCACGGAGGTGAGGCGGGCCGGCACGGCACGGCGGACCGGGCCGTGCCTGGGTCGAGGGCGCGGCACGGCGGGCCGGCACGGCGGGCCGGCACGGCGGGCCGGCACGGCACGGCCCATTAAGAAATCGGGCCGTGCCGGCCCGGCCTGGCATGGCACAGCACGGCACGGCCCGCCCAACGACACTAAACGGGCCGTGCCGGCCCGGCACGGCACGGCCGGCCCGATTAGTTTGAAAAATAGCCGTTTTTTGTGACCGTTGGGGGGTAAAAAATTCGGGAAAAAGAGCAAAAAATTCGAAAAAAATCTGAAATTTTTCCTATAAATAGGGGGGCATCCGATCTCCATATTCCACACCTCAAATCTCATTCTTCTCTCTCGGTTTAGCTGTGAAAAATCAGAAAGTGTTAGCGCAAATTTGGTCAAAATTCGGGCAAAATTCTGAAAATTCAAAAATCTTCAAATTTTTTGTGAGAGCTGCAAAGGAGGTAATAATGCTGTCTTATTTTAATTATATTGGTATTATTTGCTGGTTTAATTTTTTGCTATTATTTGCAGTTGATTACTTGATTTAATGGAGAACTACGATTTTCAACTCTCCGAATTCGGGCTCTCGGCGGAGGATATGCAATCGTTTCCACAAGCATATCCATCCGCAGAAGGTACACATGTACAAACTGGAGATGCCGAAAAAACGGCCCCGCAGGGTCCAATTGATCCATCTTCTGCTGGCTCAACAAGTGCATCCACGACTCAAAGCACGGGTGCAAAAAGAACAAGAGCTAGTACATCAATAGTTTGGAATGATTTCGACAAGAAGTTCAAGAACGACGATGATGGGACTTCGGTGAGGTATGCAGTTTGTAAAATTTGTGGTAATGAATTGACTGCAAAATCTTCAGGTGGGACGGGTCATCTACAACGACATGCCGCAAGCTGCAAGAAAAAGCAAGGAATACAAATGCGCCAGACACAGCTGCAATATAACCCCGACGGCTCGGTACGTTCGTGGGAGTACAACCCAGAGGTAGCTCGGGAATCTCTTTGTAGATTAATTGCTTCTCAAGATTTACCTTTAAATTTTGGTGAATCTGATGCTTTCCAAAAATATATTAAGACTGCTTATAACCCTCGATTTAGTACTGTATCTAGGCAAACAACAACTAGAGATTTAATTAAATATTATAATAATTGTCGTGATAAATTGAAAGAAATGTTTCATACATGTACATTCTCTATTGCTTTGACATCCGACATATGGAGTGGTAGGGCTAGAGAGGATTATATTAGTGTTGTTGCTCATTATGTTAATGATGACTGGATAATGGAAAAAAGAATTATAGAATTTAAATTAATTAATGTTTCACATAATGCTGAAAATATTGCAGAAAGCATTATTAAAGTTGTAGAAGATTTTGGTCTCACGGATAAGATTTTTTCCATAACTTTAGACAATGCAGCTGCAAACACTAAAGCTATGGAAATTCTTACTCCTTTGTTTAATAATTATGCACAGTCTTTCTTATTGCATCAACGTTGCGCTTGTCATATTATTAATCTTATTGTTAAATCCGGTTTAAAAAGATTAGATGCTTGTATTAATTCTTTTAGAGATGCAATTTCATTTATTAATTGTTCTAACCAACGAATAGCCGCATATAAGAGTTTTTGCGTAGCAATGAATGTTCGTCCTAGAAAATTTGGTTTAGACATGCCTATTAGATGGAACTCTACTTATCTTATGCTTAAACATATATTGCCACATAAGAGCACTTTATCTGTTTTCCTTCACATCCAAAGTCATCAATCTCGTAGCTCCTCAAGTAGAACCCAAGTTAGAGACCCTGAACTTACCGAGGACGATTGGGATGTTGGTGAAAAAATATTTTCCTTTCTAGAAATTTTTCATAAAGCTACAGTTTGTCTTTCTGGAGTATACTACCCTACATCTCCCATGATTGTTCATAATATTGTTGAAATTGCCACTCACCTAAAGGCTTTTGAAAATGATCCTATACTACGGGATGCTGTAGGTGCCATGAAATCTAAGTTTTTAAAATATTGGAGCGAAATTCCTATTTTATATGCTTTTGCTTTTATTTTGGATCCTAGGGCCAAACTCCAAGGATTTATAAATGTTTTACAAGTTTTAAGTGAGGCTACCGGTTTAGACTATTGTTCATACTTTACACAAGTTAAGGATCAATTATATGAGGTATATAATAAATATGAAAATAAATTTGGATCTGTGCGTTTACAAAGACCCCCGGTAGTCCCTACCACCTCTAGGGGGCTATGCAATGGGGCAAGATTTTTGGTTCTTCGTCTAGTTCTTCTGCAGGTGCAGGTACACAGCAGTTAGGAGGAGGAAGGCGACAAAGCACTGGAGACCTATCAAGCTATCTCAACAGTGATTGCGTCAGCTTCGAGCAGGAGTTGAACATCCTCTCATGGTGGCAAACCCAGAAGATATCATATCCAGTGCTATCCATATTAGCGCGGGATGTGTTGACTGTTCCTGTCTCTACAGTCTCCTCGGAGTCAGCATTCAGTCTTTCCGGAAGAATAATCGAGGAGCGACGAACAAGTCTCTCCAACGAGATGGTCGAAATACTTCTAACCGTCAAAGACTGGGAACAAGTTGAATCAAGACTCCAACATACTACTGATAATAAAGATTTAGAAGAATCTTTTGAGAATTTGTATTTAGATAGCAATGAATAGGATTTTCAATATTTTTCTTTCACTTGTAGTCAATAATGAGCTTTATAGGCTGTAATCTTTTTTCTTTACCAAGGTTTTCTCAAATTGAATTTTTACTTGGTAAAGTTTTTAATGAGGCAGTCATCCCATGTAATTTAATAAATTAATAAAGCTCATTATGTCATTGCAAATATTTATTTTTATGATTAACAATGTTTACAATTTTCTATATTTTTATGATTTTTTTTTGAATTTTCTACAATTTTTCTGAATTTTCTACAATTTTTCTGAATTTTTCTTTTTTTTTCGGCTAAACGGGCTAGCGGGCCGGCACGGCCCGTTTAGCCAAAATCGTGCCCGGGCCGGCACGGCACGGCCTCGGGCCGTGCTTGGGCTTCCGCCGCGGCCCGCGGGCCCGCACGGCACGGCCCGTTTAATACACGGGGCGTGCCGGCCCGTTTAATACACGGGCCTTAACGGGCCGTGCCTAAACGGGCCGTGCCGAGCCCGGGCCCGTGCCGTGCCGGCCCGGCACGGCCCATTGGCCAGGTCTGAGCTTAAGTGGGAGGGGACGGTGGATTGAGGCTGGGCGCGAAGACGCGGCTCATCCGAGGCGTCCACGCGTCGAGCTTCTGTGAATTTTTCTGGAATACTTCCAAAAATTCCAGAAAAATTCACAGAAGCTCCTGAAGATATTTTGGACTTAATAAAATTATTTCCAACTACTGTTGATATTTAATTTTCATATTTTGAATTACTTTTTAAATTTTAAAAATAGGTTTTAAACTCCAGAAAATTCAGAAAAGCCAAATAAAATCCAATTAGCTTAAAATAATTAATTTGAATTTAAATTTTTCAAAAAACCAAATTTTGGGATGTTACATATATATATTATCACGGAAAAATACAAAGGAATAAGAGGAAAAAAGAAAAAAAACAAAAAAGTCAAAAAGCTAAAAAATACAAAATTCAGAAGTTAGAAGCTAGAAACTAAAATTAGAAACTCATTAGAGCAGAGCCAAAAGCTACTCTATCCACTGCGGCTCTAAAAAAAGTGTGGATAAGTTTATGGGAAAAATGACTAGATTGAAAATTTTATTAAATTCAGGCACTATTTGATAGCACACTAGTTATGTACCCGTGCGTTGCAATAGAGCTCATTGAATATATAGAAAATCGTGCTGTAGAAGAGAGTTGCTCTGATTGGTTGAAAAGTGGACAATGGTGAAAAATTGAGAGAATAGAACGGTTGGAGGAGAATGGACGTATAACTACTAACTTATTTTTTTATAATAGTAAAGATAATTTTTGGGAGAAAATGGTCAACATGCACTTGTTCAGAGGTTCAGTACGAGGATAAAGGAGGGATCAGAGAATAGTCAACAGTCAAGCCCACCTATGTAGTATGTTCACGTGTTGAGTCGGTGATATGCGGGTCCAACAACAAGATTTTCAGGACTCATCCGGAAAACCGCCGGGCACGCTCTAGCAACCGCCACGTGTATAGGCTTGGGCATGATTTTCTCCTACACTAAGGTCTTTGTGGGACATTATTCTAACCAAACTCTGAAATATGTCTTCCGGATTCTTGATTCCAAAAGCTCACCGCCAACATTTGACGTGGGCCATCTTTTAATTCAACACGTACATATTAAAAACTCCATTTATGATGGACCTTTTGAACCATATAATAATCATGTTTTTTGAGGTGTGATTAATGGTTTTTGGCTATGGCTAATAGCCTTTATCTGCTTTTTTTTGAGATGGATAGCGAACGACAAAGATGTTGACAGGGAAAGTACATATAGTTTTAAGCTTAGAAAACAGTTTAGAGAATTCGCTTTAAGAAATCGTCCTGTTTATTTTGATTTTTGAGAAACCAAAAGCCGAAAGATAAAAACCAAAAGAACATGGCATTAGTGTTGTTTTAGTTTAGATAGTTAGATGCAAGGACCAGGGATGTGTTTGGATGGTGTCCCTAATTTAAAATTTTAAGAATACTTACATGTGCTATTGTGTCTAACTGTAGCGGCACAAAATTATTTTTTTAGAGGAGCGAGACAAAACTATTGTAAAAATCAGCTCATTCATCACCTTAAAACCTGCGAAAGTAGATTTTTTTTGAAAGAAAATGCCGGGAATTTTTTTTTTCCATTGTTAGGAGTGCATGGACACGAATCGAACAAGCCCATAAAAACAAAGCTACAAAACGTTGGTGATTTGGTCTTAAAAAAGTGTTAGACTTTGGCAGTCTGTTTCCAAGCCAGCATGAGTTGAGGTTCTCCGTTCTCCTACTTTGTCCAAAGTGGTTCACTAAAGAACCAAACAGAAAAAAAAAAGAGCGCACCACCCATAATGGGATGTGAAAAAGAGGAGCAAGTTGACTCTAAAGGAGAAATTTCCAAAGGGGAGAACTTTCTAGAAGAGAAACGTGGAGTTGGACATGTCGATGTCTGAGTTGTTCCTGGATTGGTTTGTAGTATTTTTAGCCCTCTGTTTTATCTAGTGGAAGCTGAATCCTTTTTAGCTTTTCTTTTTAAAGCTCATAGCAAAGAGAAAATTCAGTTTAGAGTTTCGACGTGAGAAATAAGATAGGTACCATTTTTTAGCTACTTTAATTCATGGATGGCAAAAGGAAAAGAAAAGAAAAGAGAACAGAGGTGAGCATAAGTGCATGCTTAAGATAGAAATGACTAGGGAACCAGCTGCAAAGCAATTCTAGCTATATTCTTTTGGGTTTTTGGCTTCTCCAAAAGTTAAAATAAATAGGACGATTTCCTTAAGCGAATTCTTCAAACGGTTTTCCGACTCTAAAATCGTATATATCGTTCGTATCGATATCTTCGTTGTCCACTGCCGTTTCAAAAAAAAAACACAAACGAAATCTATCAGCCACTATCATAGCCGATCTAAGCTTGACTGCTTTGCACTTCAAGTATTGGGATAACCTTCTACTGTTGTAAACTTCCCGTTTGTGCTTTTAGCCTGTTCAATCCGTTACACTGCGTTGCAACCTCAATAGTGAAGAAGGCACCCGTTACGCAACCTTGTGCGAACCACTATATTCTGTTTCTCACTAAATAAATCCTTATGAGTTCCCAAAAAAAAAAAATGCACCGTGCATACTTACGTTCTTTTCTTATATGTATAAATACTAGTAAATAGGTGATCACATTCTAAGGTGAAAACACTACAAACTCTAAGAAATCTATTCTAAGGTTTACACATTATTGTCGCTGTAACAATTGTTCTTAGCACTTTTGCCATTGGACAGGTGGCCCAGAAACGATACACCGAGTTGATCCTACTTGTGGCGCATGGCTCATCGGGCCCCACAGTTTCAGAACACACACTCCATCTCTTTTGAAAGTTCATCACTTCACGATGACAATCTCAGGAGGGCAAATGCGATTGCGCAGGCTAGCTAGCTTGCACGGTAGTATTATCTAAACTTGGACAGAAAGAAACCAAGAAAGGAGCAGTACAAAAATTGTAGCCACACATAAATCATGTCTGTGTTAGTTTCTATTTTTAGCTTTTATTTAGAAAAGTCAAAAACTAATGTGAACATCCCGCTTCTCAAACTGGCTTCCTCACTCCTCTCGCTACTGTCTCGCTTCGGGGATAAGGCAGGTGTCACGGGTGCATCACGCACCGTACTTCTCTCGCTCCCGTCATGTATACGTATTTTCTCTCACTTTTTCTGTCACTTATCTATTCCTTCTAAAAGATACTTCTTTGAGCAACTACTATTTATTTTAAACTAAAAGCAATAAATCATAACCATAAGCTACATGGCCTATTTTTTTTGGCTTATGGCTGCGGCTGATGACTTTTATCTGAAATTTTTGAATTTTACGCTGTTCGTGACAAAGATTATGGAGAAAGATACTCGTTTACGATTTTGGCTGGTACAGATGTTAGATTTTTAATGTATACTATAATTAACTTGTAGATCCCGTCTTGAAAAAAAAATCTATTTAAAAGTTAGATACTATAACAAAAGATAAAAGTTGTTTCTAAGAACTATAAAGAATAGGTCTATAGCCTGCTGGATTAAGTGAGGTAAGACTATGGGAGAGGGAAATGTATTCGACATGCAATGCAAGAAACCAAAATGTAAGTACCAGGACCACATGATCACTCGTCAGTACATTTGCATTTATCATGGCCAAGCTCTTTATGGTGGTGATCGGTTCGGCTGAAAAGCTCATGGCTTATGGCTGAAAACACTGTAGCTGGCTGAAAAAAGCACTGTAGCTGACAGATGCTTATTTAGCATAATTAAATTTAAAAAAAATTAAAAATATAAAAAATATGTTAGCCCATTACGTATAATACAAACAAATACGGGAAAAAAAGAACCGGCAAAAAAACTCAACAAAAAGCCAAAAGTTCAGAAAAAGATGAAATTTATGAATAGTGAAAAATAAGCCAGAAGCCGAAGCCGAGTTGATCAGGGCCATGTCTGCCTTAAAAAAAAGAAGCCATTTATGTCTGCACTTTTGTTGTACGGTTTGGAGTTCACCAAATAACATTTCCAGAATGAGGCCTCCTAGGTTTTGGACATGAATGCAACCTTTGCAGGGAGATTAAACCAAGTTTTGAAGGTAGCCACCGATTGGTTGCCAAGTAAGGCATCCAAGGAGAAGATAATGAGCCAAAGAACTGAGCTTTGAGTATGGCCACAAACGGGCTGCCATGTTAAGCTATGAGAACCACATATACCAGCTGAAATTACAAAAGTTGATAAGGCAACTATATGCCAGGGATATCGTTTCTCGCAGGGTTCTCTCTTAATTTCCACACAAGAGAGGGTGGCTTTTGCAACTATTTCTAGCATAGATCTTTTACTCTCCCTAGTCAATACAACCTTGCAAAACTGCAAAACCATGCAACTTATTGCATCAAACCGATCACAACGAAAATCTAGATCGTCGATCGCTCGATGGACGAATCACACATGATCGCAACATTGAGGCCTCCTAGGCTTTGGGCATGAATGCAACCTTTGCAGGGAGATAAAACTAAATTTTGAAGATAGCCATGAATTGATCTCCAAGTAAGACATCCAAGGAAAATAATGAGCCAAAGCACCAAGCTTCGAGGATCACTACAAACGAGCTACTATCTTAAGCAACGAGAACAATGGATGCTATCTGAAATTACAAAAGTCGATAAGGCAACCATACCACGTATATATATCTGGATAAAAACCTTGAAATCTCCTCTCAAGGAGATGCATCTCCTAATTTCAACATAAGAGAGGGTGACTTTTGCAAATATTTCTAGCATACGCCGTTCACATCTCCTGGTTAATACAACCTTAGCAAACTGCATAACCACGCAGTTTGTCCCATCAAACCGATCACAATGAAAATCTCGATCGTCGATCACTCAAATCAGACGGCAAATCATATGCAAACGTGGTATCAAGGCCTTACCCTAAGGCTCCATTTAGAAAGGAAGAATTTAACCGTAAATAGTTCAATTCTAACGCGCGCGAGGCCGAAGTTGAACGCTTGAGCAAGAATTAGCAGAGGGTGCTATCTGCAAAAAAAAAAAGCCTAAAAAAAAGTTCAAGCAAGCAAACAAATTGCACCCATGTGTTGTGATGTGGAGCAACCAACGGGAGGGTGCCAAGCGAGGCGTGGGAAAAGGTGAGTGGGGAGGAGAATCAAAAAACGCACCCTTGAGGCCACAAGCCCAACTTGTGGCTCTCGACCCGCGGCGCCCAGCCTACGTGGCCCCCACCCCCCGCCCGCCTCCCCTCTTATACCCACCCGCATGGCACCGCAGCGCAGAGCAAGAACCCAAACTGCTTCCTCTCCCTAGTACAATTCCACAGCTTCCTGTTGCACCTTTGTTTGTCTGTGTTGCTGCAGAGTGCAACAACAGTAGCAGCAGCACAAGGAGCCCGGCAAGAACACGAGCAAGAGGGCAAGAAAAGCCAGGAGCTTTTTTGCTGGGGCCTTAGGGGGTGTGTGTGTGTGTGTGAGAGAGAGAGAGAGAGAGAGAGAGAGAGAGGTAGAAGAAGGTTCAGAGATGGGGGAGTGCAAAGGAGGAGGAGGAGGAGACTGCTTGATCAAGCTGTTTGGGAAGACGATCCCCGTGCTGGAGGCCGGCGACGTCGCCAAGGTTGGTTTTGCTCGATTCGATCTCGTCTGAATTGGATTGGTTGTAGGAGCGGTCCTCGGTGTTTCTTGATTGGGTTCCTGGACTAGAAGTTGGGAGGGAATTCGATTGGTATTTGCTACAAGTCCTGAGATGATTGGATTGTAGCTGGGAAAACTTGTTTGGTTGAAGGTGGCTCCTTGCCTCCTGGGAGATTAGTGGAATTTTGTTTCTAAATGGATTAGAGTAGCTCCTTTGTTCTTCAAGTAGTGTAATTCGATTGAATTTGGGTGTCATGAGGCTTAAGGAGTCTGAGGTGATATGGTAGAAGTTTTCATGCTTAGTTTCAGTATTAGTACGTAAAAATTGAATGACTCTTTTCCCCCTTAATTCCCTTGACGGATTGTATCCTTCATTGTTATTAACCGTATGAGGGGAAAGCTAAGGTTTATTATTCTCTTAAAATATGGAAAAAAAAGACTTAATTTACTGCAAGTTGGAGCTCTGAAGCTATTTCTAGGACATGTTAGGCTTATCCTCTAGCCTCCTGATCTTTGCCAAACCATGTCCTTCCTTAAGCTCTGAAAAAACAATTTCTTCCCTTACGGCTGCGTTGATTAACAGAAACCAAAACCAAATATAAAGCAACAATATCTGATACCTGGGGAAACGGAAACTGACTTAGTACTATAATAAACAATGGGAAAAAATAATATTTTTCCCTTCCAAATTTGCACTCATGGGAAGCAGACTTTTTCTCTTCATTTTACAAATATGACCAGTAGAGTTGTGGCGTGATCTTCTAATTCAGGCAAAGAAAGCTGCAAATTTACAACTGTTTATCAAGAACTACAGTAATCCTATGAACTCAACAGGAGATTTCTCTGTATCATTCCAGGATCTTAAGCACAGTGGCAGTAGCTCAACTGAATCCGATGCCCAAGAGAACACGCATCACGACACCACGGATCCCTCTCCGCAGCCGGAGGTCGTGGACGCCGAGGACCCGGCCGCCGCGGACAAGAGCTCGCCGCCGCAGTCCGGGGACGCGACCAACCAGAAGGAGAAGCTGAAGAAGCCCGACAAGATCCTGCCGTGCCCCCGGTGCAACAGCATGGACACCAAGTTCTGCTACTTCAACAACTACAACGTTAACCAGCCGCGCCACTTCTGCAAGAACTGCCAGCGGTACTGGACCGCCGGCGGCGCCATGCGGAACGTGCCCGTGGGGGCTGGCCGGCGCAAGAACAAGAATGCCGTCGCCGCCTACCACTTCCTCCAGAGGGTCCGGGGTGCCCTGCCCGGCAACCCGCTCCGCGGCCCACCGGTGAAGACCAATGGCACTCTGCTCAGCTTCGGCCATGACGCGTCCGCCTTGGACCTCGCGGAGCAGATGACCCACCTGAAGGAGAAGCTCATCCCGATTGGCGACCGAGCTGGGAATACGGGCGACAACCCGTCGATGGGCTCTTGCAGCGAGGTATCAAGCAACAGAGACGACGAGAATCAGAGCAACAGCAATGAGAAGGTTACTGTAGAGAAATCTGCAAATGGAGTGCAGCATCCAAACATGAACGGGGGAACCATGTGGCCATACAGTTGTGCTCCATCTCCTGCCTACTACACCTCTAGCATAGCAATCCCGATATACCCGGCTGCGCCGGCTTACTGGGGCTGCATGGTTCCCGGAGCTTGGAGCCTTCCATGGCCGGTCCAGTCCCAGTCGCAGGCCCCCTCGTTACCCACCACTGCTCCTTCAGTCTCCTCAGGTTCGAACTCCCTCACACTCGGCAAGCACCCCAGAGAAGGTGATGAGGGAAGAGTCCATGGCAATGGCAAAGTGTGGGTGCCAAAGACAATCCGGATCGATAACGCCGACGAGGTGGCCAGGAGCTCAATCTGGTCGCTCATCGGGATCAAAGGCGACAAGGAGGAGACCGACACCGGAGGCCATAAACGTGCGACGGTGTTTGAGCCAAGGCGTGAGGTGAAGATGGCGAAACACGCGGTGATCACGAGCTTGCCGCTCTTGCACGCGAACCCCGTCGCGCTTACGCGCTCAACGACCTTCCAGGAGGGATCTTGAAAGCCATCTGCAAGATTTTTTTTCATGCCGCCTTCTGATATAAACATGAGCTTAGCCTGACACTACTGAATTTTTGTGCATCAGAGGATTGTAAACTAGGTATTGGGGGGAAATGGAGTGTATAACATAGCTACTTGTAAGACTTGTAATAGGTAGAAATGTAAATAGAAATAGCTATTTGTGTTGGAGAAAGGCCAGGAGATAAGGTCCCTGGTTGTAGATAAATAAATATATAGATGGAATATTTGGCTTGAGGTATTTCATTCTTCAGCAGCTTGTTTAACAATACACTGGATTCACGGTATGCGTAGGATATATTCTGGTACACTTTCTATTTGTCTGTTTTCTTCATATTATACCAGGATTGGCAGGGACAGCAGAAACAGTATCTGATTTCTTTGTTGCTTTCTCTGCATCATTCCTTTTGCATTTTTCTTTGTTTATTTTTTCCCTTTTGGTTGAGATAATTGGACCATGAAAGTGGTGCAAAAAGTGGAGGCAGGCATGGCCAAAAGAAGGGAAAGTGACAAGCAACTGCTTGTCCAATTGCCCCACTGACCTTAAAAGTGAAAGCTGAATATCCTTTACATACTGCCAGCTCAGTACTACAAACAGTCCAATCAATAAGAAAAGGATACAGAAAAGAAAACAAACAATATATGGAAATGCTAGATCTAGTGAGAGCATCTCCAACAATGTCCTCTAAATCTCATCCCCTAAATCACTTTTTAGAGGACACAATCTAGAATATAGAAGACTAAAAATATGTAACCTCCAACAAATCCTCTAAATATGGTCCCCTAAATTAAAATCTGGGTCCACAAAAACTACCAACCAAAGAATTTAGGGGATCGGACGGCGCAGGAGCGTTGGGGCTGATTTAGGGGATGATGTGCGTCCTCCATATATGGGGGACGAAAAATCAGGGATGGAGTCCTCTATATTTTTGGGTACCACTTAGGGGATCTATTGGAGCCTTTTTTTTACCTTTTCTTCTAAAATATAGGGGATATGAGCACTTTAGAAGATTTGTTGGAGATGCTCTGATAGATTGGAGAGGGATCGTGCGGGCATTTATTTTTTAGAGGGGACATTGGATTCAAATGTTTATTAATCCTAAATTAGGGTACTGATAACCTCATGAACAAACTGATAATATGATCGAATGTTGTTGCACAGATAAAAACAGATTCCGAGAAAATAAAAAGTATTTTTAAACTCCCCATGCGTTGATACGACGCAGGGCTTGTTCTTTTGGCCTGTGGCTGGTGGCTTTTGGCTGTTTGTGCGAGAGAGTACGGAGTAAGAAACACTCGTGTACGGTTTTGGCCGATTTAGATGAAGTCACTACAATATATATTACAATCAACTTGTAGAACCCGCTTTGAAAAGACACTCCGTTTGAAAACTAATTACTGTAGAAAAACCATAAGTCAGAAGCCGAAAAGAAGGGACCGCAATCAAGAAAGCTTATTTTTTACAATATATATTTCATCTATAAGTGTGTAGACTAAAATCACTTTGTAAGCAACCAGAAAACAAACGGTAAGAGATGTAGTGGTTAACAAAACTTCCTCTTTGTTAGGTAACTACCCAGCTTTGAAATGCTTCAAAACATGAATAATTACCACCGTGGCACCATTCATACTGCTTTTTTGCCCGTTGACATTTGGCTCGTGCCATCTCCACTAACGCCACTGTCAACCAATTCAATACAGTATTATATTTGACCTAAATTCAGACCACAAAGTCCATCTAGGTGTCAAATTGTCAATATATTGATCAGAACCAATGTTCTATAAAGTGATAAGCGGTAACTAGTACTACTACTACATAAAGTTCATCACAGACAGTTTAGAACCATCATCACAGGTGGTTCCTTAAACCGTATGAATCAATGGGTCAATGATAATAGGGGTTATCACAGACGGGTTTTGAATCGTCTGTGAAAACCATATCATAGACTGTTCGAAATTAGAACTGTCTGAGAAGGTATACTATCACAGACAGTTCGAAACTAAAACCGTCTGTAATGGTATACTATCTTAAAAGTTCATCATAGACGGTTCCGAATCGTCATCACAGATGGTTCCTTGAACCGTCTTTATTAATGGGTCGGTGATAACAGGGGTTATCACAAATGGGTTTGAACTGTTTGTGAAAACTATATTACAGACGGTTCGAAATTAGAACCGTATGTGAAGGTATACTATCACAGACGGTTTGAGACTAGAACCGTCTGTGAAGGTATACCTTTACAGATGGTTCTAATAACAAACTGTCTGTGATGAAGATATATCACAGACGGTTCAGAATAAGAATCTTCAATGAAGGTATACTATCATAGATGGTTCTAATCACAAACCATCTATGATGAAGATAAATCACATACGGTTCAGAATAATAAGAATCATCAGTGATAATTCTTTCTATACCTAAAAAACTAACTGCATACCTAAAAATTTTATAGACGGCATGGCTAGCCTCAGGAAATGCTAGCTCTCCATTCCATATATCACATCTAGCGTGATTATGTCATCAAGAAATACTAGCCATGCTCTCTGAAAGCGGAACGACATATTTGAATTTGAATTCCAGATATGAATTACATATAGCACTACATACACAAGAGAACACTTATAATTTTACAAATATAAGTTTCACTGTTACAAATTCAGAAATATACTTACATTACAAGAAAATTCAAGCTAATGCAAACTAGTTTTACACATCCTTTGTTAAACTATGATCTAAAACAAGTGGTGCAAGAAAATTTCAAGTAGTAAAAACAAAAAGGCAACGAACATCATTTTCATCTTCTATACCAAAATCAACAGAATGCCACACTTGTAGGACATAACAAGCAGAAGCCCCCTGCCAATGCCGGCGACTTAGAATAGTGCAAATCTGCCATTGCCTTCTTCTTTTCCATCTTGTTTTAAGCGAAATTTCAGTTGCCCTTACCAAACCCTTTCCCACCCTTGCCACACACAAACAAGTTGGGGTAGTATTGATGGTGTTAGTTCTTCGAGTAAGGAGAAAGGAATTAATAAGGGGTGAGAGGTAGGGAGGAGACCGATGCCTGCCATTCTATGTGGAGAGAATGGACAGGTGAGATCGGGATCCTGGGGGAGATGGCACGAATCGGTGACGTGGTGGGGCGAGATGGAAATTTGATATATAATTATCATAGATGGTTTGGATTACAAATCGTCTATGATAGGGATATCACAGACAGTTCTTAACAAAAAACATCTATGATAATGGGAGATATCACAGACGGTTCTTATTAAAGATTGTCGGTCATAATAGCCAGACGGTAGATCACAAAGACAATATCGGTGCAATGTAAACAGCTAATTTCAAAAGATAAAACAGTAAAGTTTTATATGGCTTATATGTGCTCCTTTTAAATGTTTCAATGATATCTACAACTTTACAGTTGAGGCAAAACCTAAATTCTGAAGGGAAGATCAAGAAAAAGAGCAAAAACAGAAACTGAAAACTTGCGACGCAAATTTGGAACTAAAGGTGGCCGATTTTGGGGGTTTTAGAGGGTGACTAACGCAAGCGAGTCATATTTTTTGGATTGAGCATGTCATTAGTTTTCCAACGAGTACAAGAACGTCGAAAACGGATACCGTATGCAAAAGTTATGTCCATTTTACTAAAGATTTCTCGGAACGGAATTCTACTCGGACTCAGGCGGGAGATTATGAAATTTTGAGGGATTGCGAGGCAAAAAAATATCACAGACGATTTTTAATACAAACCGTCTATGATAATTTTATTACAAATTATCTATCAAGTATCACAGATGGTTTAAATAAAAAATTGTATGTGATATTTGGCAATATTACAGACGGTTCTTGGTAAGAACCGTTTGTGATACTTCACATACGGTGCTCACCAAGAACCGTCTGTGATATTATCTCTTCACAGATGGTTTTTGATGCTGCTAGCAATACAGACGGTCTTTAAACCTAAACTGTTTGTGATTGCATTTAGCATTGACGGTTTTTGTGAACCGTCTGTGATAAGACGTTTAATATAAATCTTTTTGTAGTAGTGTAGACGATCACAAACACTACAGCTGAAGTGCTGAGCACTTCATGCCTTAATGGTAAGCATGCTTATCTGAAAGTTTACACCGAAGGGATCTGCTTAAGGGCCTGTTTGGGACTGCTCCGCTCCAGCTTTTTCAACTCTGCTCTAAACTTGTTTAGCCAAACAGGTCCAACTCCAAGAACTCTGCTCTAAGAAAAAGGTGGAGTTGAAGGCCTACTCCACATTTTTTCTGGAGCTCCTCAAGGGGTACTCCAGAAACTGAAGTTTTGTATCTCCTCATGGAGTTGGGAGAAAATTACCCACCACTGCTATTACACAATTCCTCTCCATACCGATTCGTTTTCTTTTCCTCTCCTCCCCACCCGCGACACCCGCGCCGCCCTCTCCTCCCCACCCAACCGCGCCGCTCCACTCCTCCCCACCCAGACCCGCGCCGCCCTCTCCTCCGCCCCCCACCCGCGCCGCCCTCTCCTCCGCCCCCACCCGCGCCGCCCTCTCCTCCGCCCCCACCCGCGCCGCCCCTCTCCTCCGCCCCCACCCGTGCCGCCCCCTCCTCCGCCCCCCACCCGCGCCGCCCCCACCCGCGCGACTCTTCTCCTCCGCCCCCACCCGCGCGACTCTTCTCCGCCCCCCCCCACCTGCGCGACTCTCCGCCGCCCTATTCCGGCCACCACCGGTGACGCTCCGGCGACGTGATGGCTGGGATGGATAGATCCGAAGATGCTCATGGATCTGCTCCGGCGCCGGCGCCGAGAGTTGGGCTACCCCGATGTGCTCCCTGCCGCGGACCTCGGCGTGAGGAAGGGCGTGCAGCTGCTGTATGGACTAGAGGACATGCCCCGACCGTGGCAGATGGAGAAGCTGTGTGAGCGGTGGCGCCCTTACCGCTCAGTCGAGGCGTGGTACATGTGGCGGCTCATTGAGTCCAAGGCTCTGCAGCCGGCACCGGCCATCCCTGTTGGACCACCTGCACTGCCTAGGACTGGTGAGGAGCTCATGCTCCAGCAGCGGCAGCGGCAGCAACCGAGTGTCATCCAAATGGTCGATCCGCTTCAGATGCTTCCAGGGATGGGGTGAATTCAGTATCAATTCTGCATTTCTGCTCATTAGTTCTTGATATTAGATCGATGGTTACTCCGTGAATCCGTTGCTTGCTTTGTGTATTCGTTGTACTGTGTTGGCGGAGAAGGCGGGATGGTAGCATTGGAAATGAGGATCTGGGGGAAACTATTTAATCAATCAATTGGCTTTGTATGATTGTATCATTCATCTGTGTTAAGAGTTTGTGGAGATCGGGCTGGCCGTTCTTTAGATCATGTAAAAATCATTCGTAGTATTAAAGAATCTCCCCTTCGGAGTTGTGCCGTGCTTGTAGTTTGTCTAAAATAAATTCATTTAGAGCATGGCAAACATAAGAAGCCCTCTTCTGAGGGTATTCACTAGCACTGCAATGTTGATTACTTAGTGAGAAAATGTTATCATCATTTGCATCTGAAAACCCATCATCCAAGCTGGTTGTGCAATTGGCATCAGTAATTCATTATATCCATCGCTGTTCAGATGCCCAAGAGCTGAGATATTGAGGTTTTCCTCAATGCTCTCAAATCACCAACCGTTTACATATCTACACACTAATGGTATACATTATGTCAGTATGGTGTGTATCAGGTAGATAAGACTCGATGGTCAATGGGTCATAGGGGTTTTCATAAATGGCAAGATGAAGCTCACAATTAGAACACCACTAAGTTCTCAACCTATTGCTTAAAACTACCATACTGCACTAAGTTGTGGAGAAAGTGGTCTTTAATGTGGTGGTCAGCTTGTCATATTATAAAACCAAGAGAAGCGTTGTGTTGATGGATGATTTAGTTTGTGAGGGAACGGCAATTGCCTTTTTTTGTGCAGCTTTGATTGAAACCAGTGGATCTAGAAAATGCTTTATACTTCATACAGATAATGCAAAATAGTAGGATAGCTGGTATGTAGGAAGTTTGGGAAGATCAGCCAGAAGAATGTTAAATAATCTGTATTCTAAAAGAGGATGAATTATGAGAATTGAAATATTTCTTTTGGGGGTTCTGTTCTTGACTATTTCTTTGCCGAATGCTTCAGTTCCCATAATTCTTGATGCAGTTTGGACTACCGCATTTTATTCGGTGTAGCCTTGTCGAGGTCAAGATTAATGCTGTTTGATCTCTCAATGTATCGATGCTGTGATTTTTGTGAGGGTTAGCTAACATAGATCGTGTGATCGAGTTAAAAAAATATGATGTTTGGTGTTTAATGAGTAAGACGCAGTTGCTTTAGATATCATCATGGTCATTGTGCCATAAAAAAAGACGTTTCAATGTACTGTGTGATGCACCCTGACAGTTAAGGGTGGAGATAAGATCAAAATATTTGTTTTTTGGTTTTCTCGAATAAATTAATTGTGATTATAATATTTTACATCATATTTCAATTGGCAACAAAAAAATTCAGTTACATATGCTCCGCAGACATCAAAACATACACCAAACATCATTTAGAGGCACATTGGACCTTTTTCAGGGAAACCTCACATTCCTGGAGCTGGAGCTAGCTGTGTGCCAAACAGGACCACCTGCTCTAGGAACTCCACAGTGGAGCTGCTCCATGGTGGAGTTGGTGGAGTAGAGCTGAAAAAATTGGAGCAGAGCAGTCCCAAACAGGCCCTAAGTGCCACTTAAACAGCCTTTTGGGACATCGCTTAGTGAACGCACACCGTACGCACAACTCAGTGTGTGAATGAAAATAAACTTTCAGAAGAGAACTTAAACATAAATTTGAACACTTGAACAGTGTGTTAAAGTGATAAGACAAATGTTTTGGCCTTCACTGCCTGTCTGAGCTGTGTTTCAGCTGATGGCTCAAAAATTATTAAACACATGTTTCGTGAGCCGCACAGAAATTTTTTTTAAATACAGTGTGGCTTAAGAAAACATCCATGCTTTCTTATGCAACGTCTATCCTCAGTAACTTTCGGCCATGTTATAAAACAAGTGAAATTATCCTTGTTAACGTTTAGAGGTCAAACCCAATAAGAAGTCGCCGCGTTGCTGCCTATATATCATTAGCACCTCCTCGCGCTTTTTCAAAGTGATGCACCGAAAAAAACTTAAGAAAACCATTAACTTTGGAAGTGAACTTTCCCATCAAAGGCAAGTAAAGGAAAAGCAGCCAGAGTGGCCGTAGTGGACTCAAGAATCACTAGGAGAATTCTAACTTCCTAGTTCACAACCGGTACTTAACAATTTTATCATGCTTGTTTTGAATGGTATTTTTATATGAAGTCAAGGTTAAATAAGAAAAGTGCATAAGAAAAGAGAGGAGATAGTGAGATTCCAACCAACCCACTATCGACATGCAGAGATTTTTAAGCATGTCGTTCTCAAAAAGGGGGAAAAAATACAAAAGTAAAGGTAAACATGCCCTGCAAATGACGCATAATTGATGTGTACCAGTGAATTGTTAGCGATCACACAAGCTGCTCCAGTGTTTGCTAATAGGCAATTATCTAAAAGGTGGAACTGGTCAAGATTTTAATTAGTCTCTGTATGGAAAAACCACACGCAATAAATTGCCGTGCTCGTGTTTCATATGATTTTCAAGAGAAAATTTCACTAGAATCAAAGCTTCAGTCTGGTCCTAAAAACACACGCAGAAGTAAAATTAGAATGTTGAATTCAGATATGTAAGGATGCAGGAAAACAAATACATGCATGGCATGGAATTTTAAAAAGTGGTTACTTTTGATTTGATCTCATTTGTTTTCCATACCAACCATAACTGTCAGCTGATTATACCTCAACTATATGACTGTCAGCTGCAAGCCTATCATGGGGGAAAAGGGGATAACAGCATATTCGCGTATTTGCAATATAACAGCATATAGGTTACTTACAACATTCTCCAACTCAGTTGATGGCATCAGAACAGTTTTCAAGATTGAAGTTTCAACGCAGCAAGATGACAAGAAATGCCGAAAAGGAAAAGCTCTTAGGATAGTACCAGTCGTTGTCTCTTTGGTGGCAGCATTATACAGCTAAGGCCTGGCTTTTGCATACTCTTCATGTCGGGAGTTAGGTTGATGACACACCTCCATGCGTCATCCAGTATCATACGCCTTTGGATATAAATGCCATCTCAATCAATTCGCATGGGAACATTGCTGTGTATGAGCACGCAAGTCACAATTCTTCACAAAGCAATGAGTAGAAATGTCGCATCGCAATTGAAGCAAACCCATGTCTACATGTTCATGTTCATCACACTTGTAACGCAACAGTCGAACGCAAAAAAAAAAAAAAGAGAGGATGCAATCGATAGGAAGTGGAATCGGACGAATTAAGAACAAAACCCGCAAAATGTTCTTGGACAAGCCAGAATACAAAATGATGGTTACACAACTAATAAGTGTTAGTCCCATTAGGATCTTCTAGGTCTAGATCAGTGGGGGGTTCTTGTTCGGATTTGAGAGAGAAGGTGAGAGGGAGAGAACATTAGGGTTTGGATACCGACCGTCCGATTGCGTGGAGGAGGAGTTAGCCATCGCTGGTTCGTCGGTGAAGTCTGCGCACGGGCAGCGACGGTCGGGGAAGAGGAGGGCGGTGGCGGCGGCGGAGATCCGGTGACGGGGACGGCGATGGAGCTTCCCGCCGCTGACTGCACGTCCCTCTCTAGATCGGTCTAGGGTTTGTCGGGTGGGGTTTGCGGCTCAGGCGAACCTCGTTACTCGAGCCGCCGGCCCCCACCCCTCTATTTATTGCGCAGCGCGACGGGAGCCCACCAGCCAATACATGGGTTGGGCGCCCCCGATCAGAGCGCGGATCAAGGCCCCGATTAGCCGTTGGGCTAATCGGGAGAGAGATCAATCTAACATTCTCCCCCTTGATCTCCTCTCATATCATACATTTTCTTCTTTTCCCATTTCATCACAGATTAGTGCATAGAGCATGCTTCATCGTCACGGTCAATCGCCGATAGATTTAACAGTTACAATACACATCTCTGCTCTGAAACAGATTCTTTAATTTTGGGCCCTTTATAGTCCAGGAATCATAGGCTTTCCCTTAAACCCATGCCGGCTACATGTTCTCTGAACACGTTGGGTGGTAAGCCTTTTGTAAGCGGATCCGCTAACATCCTTGTGGTACTTATATGCTCAAGACTTATAATTTGATCCCGAACTTTATCTTTCATAACATAGTACTTTATGTCAATGTGTTTGGCAGCACCACTTGACTTATTGTTGTGGGCATACGTTACTGCTGGTTCATTATCGCAGTACAATTTAAGTGGTCTATTGATGTCGTCAACCACTTTTAAACCGGGTATGAACTTCTTTAGCCAGTTTACCTGCCCCGTAGCCTCATAACATGCTACAAACTCGGCATACATTGTGGACGATGTAGTGATGGTTTGCTTTGAGCTTTTCCACGATATAGCTCCTCCAGCGAGAGTGAACACATATCCGGATGTTGACTTTCTATCATCTCCCGCATAATCAGAATCTGTATACCCCACTATATGGAGTGAATCTAATCTTCTGTATGTCATCATGAGGTCTTTTGTTCCTTGCAAATAACGCAAGACTTTCTTTACCAATTTCCAATGTTCTATTCCAGGATTGCTCTGGAATCTGCCAAGTAACCCGGTAACAAACGCTAAGTCAGGGCGTGTACACACTTGAGCATACTGCAAGCTTCCGATAGCTGAAGCATATGGAACCGATTTCATTTGATCGAGCTCGTACTGGTTCCTGGGGCATTGAAAATCCCCATATCTGTTGCCCTTGACTATAGGTGCAGGTGAAGGACTACATTTATGCATACCAAATTTCTTTAAGACTTTCTCTATGTATGCCTTTTGTGACAGTCCCAATGTCCCTTTGTTTCTATCCCGGTGAATTTCGATCCCTAGAACGAACGAAGCTTCACCAAGATCTTTCATATCAAAGTTTGAGGACAAAAACTTCTTTGTCTCCAGTAGCAGACTGACATCACTACTAGCTAGTAGGATATCATCCACATACAGGATTAGGAAGATAAACTTCCAATCTTTAAACTTTGCATAAACACAGTTGTCCTCTACATTCTCTTTAAACCCAAATTTTCTTATTGTACTGTCAAACTTCAAGTACCACTGTCTTGAAGCTTGCTTTAACCCATAAATCGATTTCTTTAGGCGGCATCCCATTCTTTCATTTCCTTCCACGACAAAACCTTTCGGTTGTGCCATATAAATATTTTCCTCCAAATCCCCATTAAGAAATACCGTCTTTACATCCATCTGATGTAACTCTAAATCATAATGTGCTACTAATGCCATTATGATTCTGAAGGAATCTTTACATGAGACTGGAGAAAATGTCTCATTATAATCAATCCCTTCTCTTTGCGTAAAGCCTTTTGCCACAAGTCGCGCTTTGTATCTTTCTACATTCCCTTGGGAGTCAAGTTTTGTCTTGTAGACCCATTTACAGCCTACTGTTTTGGCTCCTTTAGGAATAATTTTCAAGTCCCAGACTTTATTAGCCTTCATGGACCTCATTTCCTCTTCCATGGCCTCAACCCATTTTGAAGAATTTTCGCTTCTCATGGCTTCTTCAAATGAGGTGGGATCATCCTCCATTTGAAATTCCTCTGTATGATAAATCTGATAATCATCAGAAATAGCTGATCTTCTTACTCTTTGAGACCTCCTCGAGGCCTCCTCATTTGGTACATCTTCTGTTTGAGGCTGTTGTTGCTCCCCCTCATCTGTGGCAATGGGTTCTATAGGATCCTGAAGAACAGGTTCCTCATTCTCATTCATTGTTGCCAAAGGAGGAACAATAACAGGTGCTGGCACCACAGTGTCTTGCACCGTCGCTGCAGCGACAGCAGGTAGTGTGAAGAATGGCTCTTGAATCATCGGAGTGGGCGCATACGCCCGCTTCTCTTCAAGGTCAATCTCTCGAGTTACCATGCTTCCCCTCATCATTTCATCCTCTAAGAAGACAGCGTGTCTCGTTTCTACAAACTTTGTATATCTGTCTGGACAGTAGAAACGAAAACCTTTTGACTTTTCAGGGTAGCCAATGAAATGGCAACTTACTGTTTTGGGATCAAGCTTCCCAGGTTTGGGTTAAATACTTTAGCCTCAGCAGGACTCCCCCACACACGTAAGTGGTTTAGTGAGGGAACTCTTCCTGTCCACAATTCGTACGGTGTTTTGGGCACTGACTTACTAGGCACTCTGTTGAGAATATGAATGGCGGTTTTCAACGCCTCCATCCATAAACTCAATGGGAGTGTGGAGTAGCTCATCATGCTTCGCACCATATCCATCAGGGTACGGTTGCGTCTTTCAGCTACTCCATTTTGCTAAGGTTCACCCGGTGTAGAATATTGGGCCACTATGTCATTTTCCTGTAAAAACATTGCAAAAGGTCCAGGAACTTGTCCATATGGGGTATGTCGACCGTAGTACTCCCCCCCACGATCAGATCGGACTATCTTAATCTTTAAATCGTGTTGGTTTTCAACTTCAGCCTTAAATATCTTGAATTTATCCAAGGCTTCATTTCTTTCTTTGATTGAATAAATATATCCATAACGGGAGTGATCATCCGTGAATGTTATGAACGAGTCATATCCATCCACACTTTTCACAGGAAAAGGACCACAAATGTCTGTGTGAATAATTTGTAGAACTCCTGTGCTTCTTTTGGCGTCTTTCTTAATTTTCTTTACATATTTTCCTTTAATGCATTCTCTGCATTGTTCTAAGTCTGAGAACTCTAATGGAGGAAGAATATCATTCTTGACTAGTCTTTCTATTCTCCCCCTCGAAATATGGCCTAAACGACAGTGCCATAATTTCGACGACGCATCTAGAGTTCTCTTTCGTTTCCTGTTTACATTCGTAGACGAGGATTCAATCACTTTCTCGCACGCGACATTCCCATTATCGTATACGACATTCACATCATCACATAATGATAACAAATAAAGCTCATTTTGTAAGATGGCAAGACCAACACATTCTTTATTAAATATTATTTCACACTTGCCATTTCCAAAATGACAATCATAACCATCATTGTCCAAACATGAAACACTAATCAAATTCCTCTGTAAAGAGGGAACATAAAGAACATCTCTAAGTAAAAGAGTGAAGCCATCAGCTAGCTCTAATGAAAGATCGTCAACGGCTTCAACTTCAGCTTGGACTCCATTTGCGACTTTAACACATCTTTCTTTTCTTTGCGTATTCCTCGTCGAACGGAATCCCTGCAAATTATTGGCAACATGAACAGTGGCACCTGAATCAATCCACCAAGTAGATTTTGAATATTGTACATACAGGGACTCATTTATGAACGTAATGATGTTCTCACATTTCTTTGACATAATCATTTTCAAGAAATTGAGACAATCTTTCTTGTAATGTCCCTTTTTCTTGCAATGAAGGCACTGATCTTTCTCCACTATGAAATTTTGTTGCTGAGGCTTTCCTGTCTTTGAGGAGGAATGATTAAAGTTCTTTTTCTTGTAGTCCTTCACATAGTTGATAGAACCACCATGTGAGGATTTAATTCTTTCCTCCTCATGCACACACATAGCTATGCACTTTTCTAAGTCCCATTTCTCGGGTTGCATGTTGTAGTTGACCACAAAGGTGTCAAACTCTTTCGGCAAGGAAGCAAAAATCAAATGAATAAGGAACTCATCCTTGAGAGCCAAATCCATTGGTTTAAGCTTGGATGCCAAGTTGCTCATCCTTAGTATATGCTCTCTTATGCCACTGCCACCACCAGAGTACCTTTCTGTCACAAGCTGCTTAATTAGCTGTGTAGCATAAGTCTTTGAAGAGCCAGTAAACTGACTCTTTATTTTCTCAAGGTACTCTGTGACAGTGTCACACTCTGCGATTGAGCCCACAATTGCAGGCTCAATCGTGTTCTTTATCACAGCCAAACATTTCTTGTTGGCAGTGACCCACTTTTTATGATCAAGATCATATGACATTTTTATGGGAGCATAGTCCCTCTGTCTGGTCTGCCAAGCAGCATCAGCCTCATTTTCATCCCTCACCGGTGCCACAGGCTCTGTAGGACACGGTGTGGTGACTACCCAGTCCACCTCAGCCAAGATGAAGGCCGGGTCAATCTTTTTCTTCCATTCACCGTAGTTGTCTCCTTTGAGAACGGGGATATCCCTGATGTAGCCCATCAAAGAGTATCCTCCTGAAAACACAATTCATATACAGTGAGAACATTTAAACATAATAACAACAACTGCATGCCTTGGTTTCAACGTTGGTTAAAATTAAAACATACAATTGTTTACACATTAAATCTACATCACCGTTGGGCAGAAATAAAAATAATGCATAAAATCATCAATTAAAATTATAATACTGTTAATAGCAAAAATTATATGCCTTATTTCCAACGTTGGCAAAATACAACATACAATTTTATCTATACATTAAATCTACATCACCGTTGGGCAGAAATAGAAATAATGCATAAAATCATCAATTAAAATTATAATACTGTTATTATCAACGTTGGTCAGAAAACAACAATATCATAATTCACAACAATTCTCAAAAAATTAAATTCTCCCGTTGGTTCGAATTTAATTGAAAGAGAATCAACATTAACTTTTGCAGCGGAAACATAAATTATTCTAAAATAATTCATACTCAGAAGCATTATTACTGTACTCATCTAATCTCTGGAAAAATAAACACGTTGGTGCAAAAATTTACAAAGATTTGATTCAAATTTCATTCAAATTCACTCAAAAATGCTTCTAAAAACAATTAAATTCATTTTTCGGGATTTACTGTGCAAATGCCATTTTTGGCCCATTCCTTTGCAGCTCGGCCCAGTCGGCCCGCTCCTCCCAGCCGAACGCACGCGGCCTCACTCTCCCACGTGCGCGCAGCCGCAACCTGGGCCTGGGCCGGGAAAGGAGCTGCCCGCCTGGGCCAAAAGTAGGCCGCAGGCGCTCGGCGCGATCTCAGCCATCCAAATGAATCCGACGGCTGAGCGGCTCTTTCGGCGGATCAAAACCGCGAGCGCGGCGGGGTCTCCCGAAACCCTAGCTCATTTCTCTCCTCTCCCCTCTCTCAGCGTCGCACCCGAGCGAACGTGGCGGCGGCGGCGACTTCGTCCACGCCGCCGGAGAAGGAAAAGCCGGCGCCACCGCGGGCCCTCTCGCCGGCGTGCGCGCTCCCCTGAGAGGGAGCGCGCCGCCGTCGAGCGGCTCCGTGTTGGCGCCCCATCAGCGCGTCGACGGTGGCCGGCTTTGGAGCGCCGGCGAGCCCACGGCCCGGCCGGTCTTCCCGCACGCCAGCGACGACGGCCCGGCGACGACGGCCAGGTAAGTCCCAGCCTTTTCAGATCTAGGGTTAGGGTACGGGTACGGGTTAGGGTTAGGGTCCTTCCCCTCTCTTTCTTTCTTTTTCTTCCTTTTTCCGCACGCCGGTCAACCGACGGCGGTAGATTCTATCTTTCCCCATCTAGATCTACGCCTAGATGTGGGCTCTGATACCATTGTTAGTCCCATTAGGATCTTCTAGGTCTAGATCAGTGGGGGGTTCTTGTTCGGATTTGAGAGAGAAGGTGAGAGGGAGAGAACATTAGGGTTTGGATACCGACCGTCCGATTGCGTGGAGGAGGAGTTAGCCATCGCTGGTTCGTCGGTGAAGTCTGCGCACGGGCAGCGACGGTCGGGGAAGAGGAGGGCGGTGGCGGCGGCGGAGATCCGGTGACGGGGACGGCGATGGAGCTTCCCGCCGCTGACTGCGCGTCCCTCTCTAGATCGGTCTAGGGTTTGTCGGGTGGGGTTTGCGGCTCAGGCGAACCTCGTTACTCGAGCCGCTGGCCCCCACCCCTCTATTTATTGCGCAGCGCGACGGGGGCCCACCAGCCAATACATGGGCTGGGCGCCCCCGATCAGGGCGCGGATCAAGGCCCCGATTAGCCGTTGGGCTAATCGGGAGAGAGATCAATCTAACATTAAGAGCACACAGAGGCAACTTCTATTTGTAGATCCTACTTGTCATGTTATAGTTTAAACGATCATCTGTGTTGGCAAATCAACATATGCTAGTAGCTTCAATGGTTTCAGTATGCAAATACAGTAACAAGGAAACCTTGCAGAGAATGATGCTGATTACCGCTTGTATGATGGGCCGATTGTAAATTTGTAATGGATTTGGATTCCAGAATGGCAAGGTTTCATTCTGATGAATCACTAAAGTATCAAATAGCAGTTAAATAAATGGATATACTTTGGACAACTGCAGCCATCAATGGAAGTTTTCCTTGTTAGATATGAATCTGGTACTTGAAACTAATTGAGGTAACTAATTTGCTCAGTGATCGAAGCCCCTTCGTGAATTGAGGTAAATAATTTGTTTTCTTACTCATTCTACAGAGTGCAGATTCGAGTATCCCGGGAGAAAGAAGCCTGCTCACAACGTGCACAATGAACACTATAAACGGGGAAACAGACGAATCCTCAATACCTCACCCCTAAAGCCTACATTTGACATGTTTAGGCAAGGGAATACCTACTAGCAAGGCATATCTGCACCTGCAAAATTCGGCAATTCTCCTATCTGCTCTTCATCTGAAAGAAAGAACGTGCGCACATGAGAAGTGCCCCATATATACAAGAGAAGTACTAAGGAACGGTATACCGATCCTCTCTCTTCTCTACTGCCGGTGTCACCCTCCTTCAACTCCGGTGCCTCCCGACGGGTTCACCACAGCCCCTGGACGTAGAGGAAGGTGATGGTCTGGCAGTGGGCGGCAACGGAGGGCGTCGGGTGGCGCAAGAAGGAGACATGGCGAGGCGGCGGCACGGTGAATTTTATGTTGGGTAGGGAGGGGACGGTGGGGGAGGGGAAGAGGGTGGTGCGGTGAGGCGGCGGGGTCGCCGCCGGCTGTCGGTGGTGGTGGAGGGGTGGGGGAGGTGGGGAGGGTGGCAAACACGGAGAAGATAGAGGGAGAGGAGGGCGACGGTCGGCGTCGGAGTAGGAGAAGAGAGGGGGAGGGGAGCGGAGCGGTGGCGCTTCGAGACAAGAGGGAGGGAGGGGAGGGGCGGTAAAAGGGGAGGTAGGCTGTCGGATGCTTGTCGACGACATACCGTGGTGTAGTATTTCTCTATATACAAACCTCAACACTCCAAGAAACATAACAGAATTAGTAAGAATTGCCAACGAGCTCGTCAGGCGGTGGCACCGTCATTCTCTAGGCACCGGCAATGAAGGAGTGCGGTTCGGCTCAGCGCTGGTGACGAAGGAGTGCGGTTTGGCTCAGCGCCAAATGCCAGGGAAGGGGGATTCCATTGCTCGTTGGATCAAGAATATACGCCCTAGATGGACTATCATGGGAGGCTGGCCCAACTTGATTGTCTAGCTTTCGTGTCTTTGCATTTTTTTTTGTTACGTTGTCATCTCAAACTGCTAGCTGCTTGATCCGACGGACCTAATTGCACAGGTTTCATTCTGTTAGAAATTGGCCCATTTAATTATGGCCTATTTCCTTAATTCCAAAACATGCGTGGTTTAGTACCATATTGTTAAGGTAAGGTGAGGAAGACCGATTTATAAGGTGGAGTCCTCACCACTCCTTGAATATGGAAAGAGATGGTATGAGGATGGTTCTGTCTAGTCACACACACGCACGCGTATTCGCATGACTTGTGACTTGTGCACCTCCATACTTCCTCTACTTTCTGCTGTTGTGCTGTGCCGTCTGAACCTCGTCGACATTTCTTCCTGGCGTGCACTTGGAAGGAGGGAGAGCGGCTATCTCCGAACCGTTGCCGCAGAGAGTACCTGCACGGGGCGGCAATAAGGTTTCTGGGCAGCGCATCTGCGTGACTGCTCACTGCACTGCATCATCTGCGTTCTGCACTGCGTCAAGCATGCGCGGCTTCCTATTCTTCATCAGGGAAAAAGTAAGTCGTTCGCGAGCACGTTCGACTTTGTTACTGTATTTTCTTGAGTATATTTTGAAATATGATGAGTAGCCTACTGTTAGTAGTAAGCTTTGCATCACTAGTTTATTGTGTTTGTCTCCTAGTAAAATTTGAAATTAAAATATTGCCCACATGTTCAACACATTCCTTCCTTAGCATATCTCATACTCCCTCCGTTTTCAGAATACTTACCCCTTTTCACTTTTCAAGATCTCCAAAATTAAACTTTAGCCGCTAATTGTATACTAATACATTTATAAATTATTGCGGCAGCAATTTGACTCGATCTGGCCAGTTAAGCAAGCCCAAAGCACAACAAAGTGATCGGAGGGACAAAACGGTCATTTAGGTGGCCTAAATACTAGAAATTGATTGAAAAATGCACCGAAAATGCTAGAATGGCGTAAAAATGTATTGCACATCCTATAGAGTGGTGAATAATTGATTACGTTCTATATAGTTGCAAATCCTAAAAGACCAAAAGAATTGGGATTCTTTTTGCTAATAGCCGTATTAAATTTTAACCCTTTCTAGCCCAACCTAGAAATTGATTGAAAAATGCACCAAAATGGCTAAAAGACATCAAATGTATTGCACATCCTATAGAGTGGCAAATAATTGATTATATTCTATGTAGTCGCAAGTCCTAAAAGATCACTCTATGGAGTGAATGAAGTGGATCGGTTGCCTACAAGAAGATGAATTGTGATTCTTTTTGCTAATGGCCGTATTAAAATTCTAACCTTTTCTAGCCCAACCTAGGTGCCTAAGGTTTATGGCTGTCGGACCCGGATTTAGCCAATCTAGAATTATCTGCGAAACCACTGCACTATTCCCTAAATCAGTAGATAGTGCTCACAAATACATCACTGAATTATTTCATACATGATGTAAACCGTACCATACATTAATATTAGAAAATATCAGAGTTCAAATAGATCACGTCAGGTCAAGTTTACAATAGGGCCAATTAGACCAAATGGATATATTACATAAAAACGGGTGGGGTAGCGGAAGCAAAAGGGGAAGGTACATCTCACCACAGGAAAGCGACTGGGATGACCTGTGTGCGACCGATATTAACCAATTAATTGAATAATATTAGCGCACGCAAACATTGACATAGTCGGCCATGCTGGGGTGAGACCTAGACTACTAGAGCCTAAACTAGTCTCTATCATCTCCTTCACCATCAGCTCCTAGAATATCGTAATAGGAGTAGTGTCCTTGATCCGTAGGCTATGAAGGATTTTTTGAGCGAGGGTGAGCACAAGCAACAGTACTCTACAAGCTAGCATACGGAATGTAATATTTATACATGCAAAGTTTAGCAAGGGATGCTCGGCTTCTTTTATTTGCTAAAGGCAATATTTGAAAACTACCATAATTAGAAATTCCTATGAGTTAGCTTTTAAACTAATTCATGTTTTATTAAAGAGAGTGAAAGTGTATAATATTTATAGCGGTGTAAGTTCCATCCACCTTTTACGTGGTTTCATCCACCATGTATTTAATTTTGATTACTAGGGCTATATCCACCCATTAATATTACTGGGTTACATCCACCCAGAAAAATTCAAAACCAGAGTTATATCTACCCAATGAGTTTTCATCCTAGCCACAAATATTTTTGAAATAGAAACTAACTTGAGTAAGTTCCCATTCCTGCTCTTGACTGTGGGCACGACTGTTCAAATAGTTTATACTCTGCAAAGAATGCGTACTTTACCCACAAGAAATAATTAACTAGTTATGTTTCACACGATTCCTTGGATATGTGAATTAAGAAGATTATCATAAGGTCTTTACCATGCACCACCCAGTGTAAATTACACCCGATAAGATTTCATCTGAGGGTGGTTACATCCACCATACCCAGACGCCCTCTTGCACCACACGACGGCTTACACCAACGGCACGACTCATGTCCACGACAGCTTAAAACCAGTGACACGACTTGTGGGTCATTCCAAGGTGCAACTCGCACTGGTAGATACAATTTATTTAGCCAGGTCAACACTATTATACACTTGTAGTTGTATTGTTTTACATTAGGAGGTAATCACAGTATTAAGTCCTTGCATTATTTGGGTGGTACATGCCACAATCCATAATTCTCGTGTTACATCCGCACCAACCATCATACCATCCATCCAGATATGGTAACAACATGTTTTAGGATTTTGAGGAGCATAAAACTTAAGTTATCCTAAAATACTAGTTATTTCCATCCAATGACTGCCCTAAACAAGTTTCATGTTTAAAAGATGATGATTTAGGGCATTTGATGCCCTAGTACTTAAGCAAGGCTAACTTGACGCTTAAGTACGACCAAAAACTAGTAAAGTTACCTGATAATTATTTAGGATGACAAGAATCATATGATTGAAGTGTCAGGGATGGCATAATAATAATACTACAATATCAAGTAGGCATGTAACTATCTTAAATTTGACATACAATTGCATAATAAATTAAGCATGCAATTTGTTAATTTAAATGAACATAAATTTGCACAAATATAGGTTCAATATGATCAAAATATTAACTCACCTAGCTCAAAAGCATGTTGGTCTTGGAATTCTTGTGTTGCCCCAATATGGGGCTCTTTCGCGTTCTCGTACTCTACTCGGACGATCGCATCGAAAAACGAACAAACAAGCGAGCAACCAAATAAATACACAAAATTCAAATTAACTCCCAATTAAACAAAACTAGTGTCATTAGATAGTTCTTGAATTTAGAAAAATTTAGAAATAAATTTCATTAAATTTGGAGTTAAGACTAGCGAGAATGGGCTCTCCAAATTTATATTTGGATTAAATCCAAAAATAAACAGAAGAGAGAAATTCTCTCTGACACTAATTTAATTAAAAATTTTGAATTACTTTAATATTGAAAAAATGCTAAGGGGCTGACAGCAAGGTCCCATGATTTTTAATTAAAATTTTGATTTATTTTATAAAAGAAAAAGGTCTTGAGGCTGACATGTGGGACCTTTGCACTGTGTAAACTGGGCTCATATGTCAGTGGCTCCCATGGTTTTGAATAGTTTTAAAAAGGATTAAATGCCAGCAAGGTCCACTCGTCAATGGGACAAGACTTAACTAAGCGAGGGGGTCTACATGACAGCAACTAATTAACAAGGGCTAATGGCGGTCATTAAACTAATTAACATGGGGTTTAATCCTTAATTATGATGCTACAATTTTCTTCCTCCTGCCGAGAATGACGTGGCTCACCATCCGCCATGATAGATGGAGGCAAGAGCCAAAATGGGTACCTTGACCCAACGCGAGCCTCTACGTTGGGCGACACAGGTCAATTCGGCTCCTAGGGTGGTGAGCTTGGGCGACGGTGGACGCCTGAGCATGGCACCATGGCCATCTATGATGCTAGGGTATGATTCCAAACTAGGGGAGCACCTATGGGCAGAGATGGACTCACTGGAAGGGAAAATAGAGCTCGAGGACGCGGAGGTTGGGTTGTCAATAGAGAGCTAGGGAGGGGGCATTGTGGGTGGCTCGCCGGAAAGGATGACGTTAATTGGAGATGGTTGGGGCCGCTTTGGAGTCCTTGGGTGAGGTCTAGCCACAGACAATTGGTCAGAGGAGCAGTGGAGCTTGAGATCGCTTGGGGCGATGGAATGGCTAGAGGTGGGGAAGAAGCTGGCTCAGGTGGGGCTTAGGGGTGATTGAGGCCGAAGGGAAGTAATTGGAGGTGCCAGGAAGGCAAGGCATGGCTTTATAGTGTCGGGAGGGGAGATGGCCATTGGGGGCGCTTTGATGGCCCATGCAAAGTCCCAAGGCGATGGTGTCCGATGCACAACATGGCACAGGGGCAGAGCTGGCAGGGTCGACGTCTGGTACGAAAGGGAAATAATGGTGCGGACAACTTGGTGGCAAAGGGCAGCCAGGAGACCCAGGCACGTGGGGCGAGTGCAGACGCAACGTGGCGCCAGGGAGAGAAGGAAGAGGAGGGGCTCGGATGGGATGGAGGTGGCGCAGAACTGGTAAGTAATAGTAGCACACTAGCGTGGAGCAGATGTAAGGTGACGCTGGAGCGAACGCGACATGTGTGGGTCGGGCGCACGGGGGCACGGCCAGGAGTAGTGTCGGGCGTGCAAGCGAGGTTGTGCAGCGGCTTGGCTAGCGTGGTGTGCCACGGGCTAGGCCAAGGGGCCATCTGGGCTAGGCCGAGCCCAGGTGAGCCAAGCTGAGGTTGGGTGGGTTGGGCTACGCCCAAGGGGCTTTCAAAATTTAAAATGTTGAGTTTTGAAATAGCATTTCAAATTGTAATTTGAATTTGAATTTAATTTTTTTTTTGAATTACACACAAGCATAAACCAACCCAAAATGGGATGTTACAGATCCTACCCTACTTAAATAGAATCTCAACCCCGAGATTTGAACTATTTTGAGAATAGGAATAGGTAGCCTATCCTGAGCTGATCCTCACACTCCCAGGTAGCTTTTCTTTCCTAGTGGTTGCTTCACTGAACTTTGCAAAGATAGATGATCTGGTGTCTTATTTGCTTCTCCATGATGTCAAGTACCTTAATCAGATGCTCCGAGTACGTCAGGTCTTTTTGGAGCTTGATGGCCTCTACTGGGGTCTGTTCTTTGGGTACTTTGAGGTATTTCTTAAGTTGCAAGACGTGGAACACATTGTGGATATCTGCTAGGCTTGCAGGTAATACCACTCGATAGGCTACCTCTCCACACTTGGCGGTGATTAGGAACGGGCCTATACCTTGGTGCAAACTTGCCTATCACCTTAAACCTCCGAATGCCTCAAAAGGGTGATACTTTGAGGTACACATGATCTCCAACTTCAAAAGTTAACTCCCTGTGATGATTATCAGTATAGCTCTTTTGTCTGGATTGAGTAGTTATAGGTGTTATTTGATTAGTCAAACCTTCTCTTCTGCCTACTTAAGAGCATCTGGTCCAAAGATATAACCTTTCCTAGCTTCTAACCAATGCAGAAGGGTTTTGCACTTCCTACCATAGAGTGCTTCAAATGGGGATATTTTTAGACTGGATTGATAACTATTGTTATAGGAGAATTCTACATGAGGTAAGCACTTCTCTCAATTTGTGGTAAATTTCAGGGCATAAGCCTAAAGCATGTCTTCAAAAATCTAGTTCACTCTCATTGTTTGCCCATCGATCTAGGGGTGATATGCCGTGCTAAAGGCTAGGTGGATTCCAAGTGCATCATGTAGACTAGCCTAGAAATGCAAGGTGAACTAGGAACCTCGATCCAAGACTATTATCTTGGGTACTCTATGCAAGCACACGGTGTTAGCCATATGCAACTCGGCCAATCTATTTCCCTTATAGGTGGTTTTCATAGGGATAAAGTGGACAATTTTAGTCAACCTATCAACTATGACCTATATAAAATCATATCCAGACTTAGTTCGTAGTGGGACAGTAATGAAATCCATTCCAACTTCTTCCTACTTCCATTGGGGAATCTGTAGGGGTTGACATAGTCTGCAGGTCTCTGGTGCTCAGCTTTGATCCGTTGGCACAGATCACAACATGCTACGAACTCAGCAATGTCTCTCTTCATATGAGGCCACCAATACAGGGTCTTCATATCCTGATACATCTTAATGTATATGCTGAGCTAGAGGCTTGTTTGAGTATCAAGTCCTTGAGCTCCTTTTGGTGGGGAACAAAGAGACATTTCTTGTACCATAGGATTTTTTGTTGATCTTCAATTATCTTGGGGGCTTTCCTCTTAGCTATGAGGCACTTGAACCTCTAGACTTCAAGATGTCCTTCTTGAGTAGTCTTAATCTGCTCTTCTAAGGTTGGGTGTACTTCCATAACAGCTAAGGTGCATTGCTCTACTAACTCAAGGTTGAGTGCTTTCAATTCATTGTAGAGCTCGGGTTGAAGTTCTCGAAGCATGACATTGCTGTAGTAGGGTTTACAGCTTAATGCATCAGCCATTATATTAGCTTTCCCGGGATGGTAATGGATGTCTAAGTTATAATTCTTGATTAGCTCTAACCATATTCTTTGCGGGAGGTTGAGGTCCGCCTTAAGTGAAAACATACTTGAGACTTGTGGTCTGTGTAGATACCATAATGATTTCTGATCAAGTAATGCTGCCAACTTTTCTGGGTGTGCACCACTGATGCTAACTCCAGGTCATGGGTTGGATAATTATCTTTATGGGAATGGAGTGGTCTGGACACATAAGCCATGACCTTTGCTCCTTGCATGAGCACGTAGCCAAGACCTTAGCACAAAGCATTACAGTAGACTTCAAAATCCTTGTGTATATCTGGCAGGACTAACATAGGGGCAGTGGTCAACTTTTTCTTCAATTTTTGGAAACCCTTTTCACAAGTATCTGTCCACTCGTACTCAGGGGCGGAGCCCAATGGAGGGGAGGGGGTTCCCAGGAACCCGGGTCCAAAATTTTTTTAGTTATTACTAGTAAACATTCACCCTTTATGCACCCCCCTTGGTCCAATATAGTGTACCCCTAGCCCAACAAATACCCTCACTCGCCCTGTCCAGCCCATTCTCCCACCGTCCTATGCTCCCACGCACGGCCCATTGCACCCCCCTCCGTTTTGCTCTAGCTCCGCCACTGCTCGTACTTCTTTTCTTTTTTGGGCAGGTAGGTCACATTGGTTTGGAAAGCTTAGAAAATCCTTCTATGAAGTGTTTATAGTATCTAACCAATCTAAAGAAACAACGTACTTCAGTCACTGAGGTAGGTTACTTCCACTCCAAAATAACTTCTGCTTTGGATATATCGACTGCTATTGATCCCATTGAGCCAAAATTCTCACTTATTGTACTTGGCATATAACTGGTGTTCTTTAAGCTTCTCTAGGACTAATCACAGATGTTTGACATGTTATTCAATGGTCTTGGAGTAAATTAAGACGTCATCTATAAACATAACCACAAACTTGTCTAAGTATTCCATGAATACTTTGTTCATGAGGTTTATGAAATAGGCTAATGCATTGGTCACGGCGAATGACATGACTGTGAACTCATATAGGCCATATCAGGTGGTAAAAGTCATTTTGGGGATATCTTCAGCCCTGTTCTTGAGTTGGTGGTATATTGACCTTAAGCCTATCTTAGATAATACCAAGCTCCTGAAAGCTGATCAAATAGATCATCGGATACTGGGCAAGAGATACTTGTTCTTGATGGTCACATCATTAAGGGCTTCTATAATCCAGCATATTCTGGCGGTGGCATCCCTCTTCTTTACAAAAAGTATTGGCGAACCTCAGGGGAATGAGCTAGGGTCTCTTGGCAATTGGGGCGGTCCTTGGTTTTAAGTTGATTACAAACTTTATGTCTATGTCTAGTGGCATGCCAGGTAATTCTTTTAGAAAAAATCTCTAGGTAATCCTGAACTATAGACATTTCTTCTAGTGGCATATCTTCGAGGTGATAGATTGCACGACCCAAAGAGGGACGATCCATACTAACTTTTATTGTTAAACTAGGATACTTGGTGAGTAACACCTTTCTATTGGCATAGTCTATCATTCCTTGGTATTTGGCCAACCAATCCATCTCTAGGATGATATCCAAAGTTTGGGATTGTAGCACCATGAGGTCTCCTAAGAATCCAAAGTCTTTCATGGAAATCTCTACCCTGGGGCTTACCACGTAGCAGTTAAGGGTTCTTTGGGTGAACTAAGTTCCACCGGTTTCCTCAACTTAAAGGTTGGCAATTTAAGCCTTTCAACAAACTTCCTCGATATGAAAGAATGAGGAGAATCAAACATAACATGTGCAGGTACTGACTTCACAGAAAACATATCCATTAGTACTCCGGTAGCTTCCTGAGTTTCTTTTGCAGTGACGTGATTCACATGGCCTTGGTTTGGTGTTGAGGCAGTCCTGGATGTTTGTGGGGTTTGATGGCTTTTGCTTAGAGTTGATGCTTGACCTTGAGTCGGAGTGGTTCCCAGGTTGAACTTCACTGGGGAGACTTGGCATTTGGGCATCGGTTGGCAAAGTGTCATTTCTTTCCACAACTGAAGCAATGGAGATGAGCTATCAGGTTGACTGTAGCAAATTGTCCTGAGGTAGTACCAATTACGCCTAGCGGTACTACCGCAAGCGGTAGTACCGCACTTAAAATTTAACGACTAGTTCAGATGCATTAATTGCATACAAAATAGCCATTGAACAGTAGGTGACTGATACATGGCGGTAGTTCCACACCTACTGAATTTTGTGGAATTTTATCCCAAACAGTCGAATTTATGGTTGGGGGCTATAAATACCCTCTCAACAAAACCATGGCTCCAACTCTTGACCTCATTGAATACACTAGAACCATTGGTGCACTTTCTACTACTCAATTTGCTTATATTTCACTTTGAAGGTAGTTCAGAGTATTAAAGTGCATTTGTATCATTTGTTGATCTTTTGGCACTTGATACTTCCTCAAGCAAGGACTGTGATTTGTTACTCTTTGTGTTTGCCGGTACCTAGACAACTTAGGAGAAGATTGTGTGGTGATCACTTCAAGAAGATTGTGAAGAGCCCCGACAATGGTTGTGAGTGGTGTGGTGCTCGCCATCTCTGGAGCGGAGGAAGAGCAATCTTAGTGAAATTGAGGTCTATAGGCTTAATTTGTGGAGCCGGTCCAATTTGTTTGGACTTACCTCAACGTGGACTAGTAAAGCCGACAAGTCTTAAATACCATAGGAAAAACATCGCGTGTCTTCATTGTGGTTATCTCTTGTCCTTACTCTTCCGTATTTACATTCCTAGATATTGAATTGATTATCTTGTGTAGCTAGAATTATATTTAGTAGAGACATTGCTTGTGATGCCCTAGAAAACTTGGTCATTTAGCTCTTGACATGTGGTAAAATCTTTAAATTGCTCCTTGCTGTTAAAATTCTTAACTTTAGGCAAAAATTTAGTATCTCCAATTCACCCACCTCTAGTCGGTTATCCTTGATCCTACACCTGTAGGGGCAGAGGTGGAGCTCATGGCGGTGCTGTCGGGGTGGAGACGGAGTGTGTAGCAGCAACGAAGCTCGAGTCAGCCAAAACCGATTCCAGAAGCCACTTCTAAAAGCTAGATGTTTGATTCAGCTTTCGACTTCTAGAAGCTAAAGCCAGAAATTGAAGCCGTTTCAAATGCCCCTTAGTTAGACTAAGGCAATTTATTTTTTGAGGGGCTGAGCATCTTTTTTTGAGTTGTCTGTAAAGTTTTTCTAATATTTCTAAAAATCTATCTATTTTTCAAACATACCAAGTTAGGGATATTCAAAGCATCTCTACCTAAAAAAGGGGCTGGATTGATTTAGCAAGGTCCACTTTTAAACAAATTTATTGGAAATATTATGTTACTATACAATATCAATATTCCAATAATGTTTTATTCAATTAAATTTATCTTTAGAAAGACACTTATTTAAATTTCATATTGTTTAGGGATATTCGAAGCCTCTCTAACTAAAAAAGGGAGATTGGAGGATTTGCCCCATGCATAAACATGGAATTTGATGATTTGCCTCATTTGTGTCGTTGACATGTGGGCCTTGGCCCCACATGTCAATGAGACATCATAGGGCAAATCATCAAATGCAAACGAAAGGTGTGGCAAAAGATCAAATATCTCCTAAAAAAAGGGCTGGATAGATAGCAAGGTCCACTTTTAAACATATTTGCTGAAAAATATCACGTCACTATACAGTATCTCTTTATTGCATATTTAAATAATGTTTTATTCAATTTAATTTATCTTTAGAAAGCCACTTATTTAAATTTCATGCATGTTAAATATTGCGCTGCATTGAAATGGTTCTTCCCTGTATCAGATTTAGAAATAGACTTGTTAGCATTTCATTGTTATCCTTTAAAAGTGCACTTTAGAATAAAAAACTAGTGATGGCATTAATCATGGCTTCATAATATGTCATAAATAAAACAAAACAAGTCATACCCAAAACATTTCCGGGGGAGTTCCTGCGCATTGAGGCTAGCCACGTCGCCCGCCTCGCTCCCCCGGCCGGCGCGTGGCGGGCGGAATTCGCGTACGGCCGGGGGAGGCACTTTCCTCCGACTTTTCGAAAATTACGTAAAGGTCCTTTTTCCTCGCGAAAAGGTCCCTGCAAGTTTTTTCTTCAAAAAAATTTTTGGATTGCGCCCCGCGGGTTCCCAAAATTACGTATAGGTCCTTATTTACTTACGTACAGGTCCTTACATGTCCTCGATTTTTTACAAAAAAACCCTTTGATTTTTCCGAAATTACGCATCTGTCCTTGATTTTTTTACGAGACTCCCTGCGAATTATCGTCTCTTTTACTTCGGTCCACACGGTGGCTGGCGTGGCGTGGCGCCACGCCTACATAGCTAGTAGAAATTGAACGAAGGGGAAAAGAAGACAAGACATAGGATCACCTCCCAAAGAAGAAATGAAGGGAAAAGAAAACAAATGCTTGGTTCCTTTAGATTTATTATTTGTGATTTTTGGTTTTTACGGTAGTAACTCGTTTTTAAATAATATGTGTTTTTAAGATAAAATCTATACGTTAATTATAGTAAATACTATACAAACTCTAGCTATATCAGCTAAAATTATATATAACTATACCAGTCTTCTCACTCTACAGAATTAAGAAGTCATACGCTAAACCTATAAGCGACAGCCACCAAAATAGGATACCCCAAGCAATCAAAACCAAATAAGGCAAAACTAGGGTTCCTCTACTGCTTCTCTTGCTGGCTTGCTGCTACCACCTACTCAACCACCTTCGCTTCCTTCCTCTCCACTCCATTCGAGCTCTCCGCCCCACCAGCGGGCACTCCCGAGCTGTAAGTTTTTGTACGATTTCCCCATCTTCTCCCCCAATTTCTCACGCTTCTCGAGAATTTGGTTCCTTTTCTCTGCACTCGCCCGCAAATTTGGTCCTTTTAGGTGCTAATTGGGTCGAAATTTGTCGTCTTTTTCTTTTAATCCGCTGGCGCGGCGGCCGGGGGGGGGGGGGGGGGGGTGGTAATTATTTGGGGGAGCGAATTCCGAAGAAACCTGCATTTTGTGTAAGCCTAACTTCGTCTGTACCTGGGCCATCGAGATTACGGGTTCTTGCTTTGCTGTATAGATTTGTTCATAAGAGTATTTCCTTGATGCATTGTTGCGTTCTGAATTTTCGAAATAATCATGTTAGCTTTGCCTCCTTCCAGGTTCCTTCTGGTATTTGTTCCTGCAAGGATTTCTTTGAACTTATGGTTCCCTGAGATTGAAGTAGCCACAAGGCACCTCTGGCTGTCTGAATAGCTCTGGTGTGGGTTTTTCAGCAAGAAAATCTGCAAATGAGTGGGATGTAGGGGCTACTCGGGGTTCTGCATTACAGGTTAACCGGGATGGGGTCACTGTGCTGCGTGGCGGCGCGAGCCCATGGGACTAGCACAGCTAGCCGAGAGTGGTCCTCGATTGGCCGGAGTGATCCGCTCTGGGGGACCAACGCTGGCTTCTCGCCACCACTGTCGAGGTGGGAGTACCGGATCAATTCCGAGGGCTTGTCTTATGGATCCCATGGTGACAGCGGGGTTGCTGCGAATTATGGTTCATCACTATCCTCAAATAGTAAAGAGGCTAGTAGGAGCTGGGGGACGAGCGAGCTTCAACCAGATCATCGTTTTTCTACCTCAGAGGGTGCCTTTTCATATTTCAACAGCCCGGATGTTAACTTCCAGAATCACCACATTACGCTTCCTATGCTGCAAGATTCTAGCATTGATGAATACGTGAGAGGTATGTGTTCTTCGAGCAGCAGTCTTTTTTTAATGCTTTCTGATGTTCCAGCTGCTTTTGCTATTAATACTTTGGGAAAATTGAGTATATAGGACTGAGTTGAGTGTGCTTTTGTGAAATAGGACCAAGTTATTTGGACTTGTAAATATATGACTGAGTTCACCACCTTCTTGCAAATATAGGATTTTTCCCATTTTAATTTCATTTCCATTTTTCAGGCATTTTTCTCCACGCGAAATGACTCTTTTGCCCTTCTTCTTCCTCCTCACCTGGCCGCGCCGCCCCCTCGCCCGCCCCGCGCCGCCGCCGCTCCCTCCCCAGGCGAGGGAGCGGCGGCGGCGCGGCGCGGGGCAGGCGAGGGAGCGGCGGCGCGGGGCAGGCGAGGGAGCGGCGCGGCCAGGCGAGGGGGCGGCGCGGCCAGGCGGCGGCGCGGCCAGGTGAGGAGGAAGAAGAAGGGCAAAAGAGTCATTTCGCGTGGAGAAAAATGCCTGAAAAATGGAAATGAAATTAAAATGGGAAAAATCCTATATTTGCAAGAAGGTGGTGAACTCAGTCCTATATTTACAAGTCCAAATAACTTGATCCTATTTCACAAAAGCACACTCAACTCAGTCCTATATACTCAATTTTCCCTAATACTTTCTAGGTTTAAGCATGCCCCAGTTGTTTCAAACATGACATCCATACTGTGTTTCCATTTACTGTATTGACTATTGAGTATGCATCAATTCAACAGATTTACTTATGTGCCACTTTGCCCTCATCTGCTATTTGATTCCGATTTAGATGTGCAGCAGCTATATAGCTTGCCGACAAGAACAAGAATGCTATAGTTTTTACTTTTATTGGTAGCCTTGTAGTTTTACTGGCCATTTTGGAATAATGGGAACTGTTTGCCATTGCTGTCCTGTGGTGCCACCAAGTATCAAGCACTGCATAATCCAGCAAAATTACATGTTTACAAATTTACTGCATACCACATTGTTGCACAACAAATGCAGATTGTACCCCAAGTTACTTTCTGTAAATCACAAGCAAGATGACAAATTGTTAGCTGATTTTTTGAGATCATATGTGTGCCAAATTATATAACCTTTAACCCATCCCGCCATAGCAAAACTTGTTGACAATGCCGATGAGCATGACCAGTGGCGGATCCAGGAAATTTTTTTTGGAGGGGCTGAACAAAAGCGCTACAGCGACATAACTTCACTATGACCCCCCATAAAAGACAAATATAATAGTTTGAAGTAGTCTTATATCAAAACATCGATAAACGATGACAATCACAAAATACATCATGAAAAATAAAAGATGCAGTTTATCCATACCGAAAGGCCAAATTACGAAACTAATAAACGACGCGTGACGGTGACACCCATTATTCATCCGGAGAAGCAATCTACACAAATAGACATAATTGATTAGTTAAACAAATATGGACCTCCAAATTATGAATTTAGAAGAGAATAGAGCGTACCACTAATTTTTTAGGCAATAACATACGGCGTTTTTTCATCTCTTGAAACCGCTTTTTGATCTTTTCATTATCAATGTTTCTAAATATCTCCTTCTCATTATAGCATATCATCAAGTCATTGACCCATTCATCGCCCATTTTACTACGCAAATCTGTCTTTATAATGGACATGGCTGAAAATATCCTCTCAACTGAAGCTGTTGCCACTGGAAGTATCAATGTTAGCTCAATGAGACGATAAATCAATCGATAAGATGTGTCCATGTTAGTCTTGACCATACTTTCAGCAACTTTTCCAAGTTCAGTACATCCAAGAAATTCTTGAGTTCTTCTAGCACGGTTGACAAAGGCTCTAAGTTGAGTTGGCAAAACAGTAAGATCACCAATATCAAAATCCTCAGCATAAATTTCAGCAAGTCTCACAAGTTTATCCACATCAAAATTAGAGGAGTTCCTTGGGTTAAAAGAAGCCATACATACTAATAACTCTGAACTAATTTCACTAAACCGATGATTCAGCTCAGTCAAAATGGCATCAATGGCGACAAGAAAAATCTCAACATGGTAGTAATGCATGTTTGTTACCTTTTGCTTTCTACGTCTAGATGTCCCTCTAACATTTATTTCCTTATCCATATCTGGCACTTCAATCTCATTCTTATCACAGAATGTTTTCACTTTTTTGAGTAATGGCTCCCATCCATTCTCCCTCATATCATGCAAGCTATCTTTTACATCCGTGATCAAATGCATTGCTTCAACTATGTCTTGATCCTTCCTTTGCAAAGCACGTGACAAAATATCTGTCATGCTCAACAATTCTATCATCAAATGCATGATGAACACAAAATCAAAGCTCTCCATTTTGGAAATTAAACCTAAAGCTCCACCATTACATGTTGGTTTAATTGAATCTTTCTTCACTATCTCAATGACATCTATGATAACCTCCCACATCACCAAAATCCGAAGCAAAGTTTTAAGATGTGAACCCCATCTAGTATCTCCAGGCCTAGCTAGGCTACTTTCCTGGTTTAAACCTCTTCCAGACATAATCTCACCATTCTCAATCTTTTCTAGCAACACATCATGATGCTTTGCAAGCAAGGCATCCTTTCTCATACAAGATGCACCCACATTGCTGACTATTAAAGGAACATAGTTAAAGAAATCTGCAATGTCTGCACTAGAAGTTGAAACGGTAACAACCACCAGTTGCAATTGATGGGCAAAACAATGCACATAGAAAGCATAAGGATTTTCATCACGAATCAATTTCTGCACCCCATTAAATTCACCTCTCATATTAGAAGCTCCATCATACCCTTGCCCACGAAGCATAGAGATTGACAAATTGTGACTTGAAAGCATACCGACCAAGGCTTCTTTCAATGCAACAGTTGTACACCTCTCAACATGCTGAAGTCCAAGAAATCTCTCCACCACTTTCCCTTCATCATTCACAAACCTGCACACCACATTTCTTTATGTGTTAGTATAATTGTAGAAATACAGGTAAAAATCTAGGCAAGAATTTTCTACCTCGAATCTCATCCATAATGACAGCTGTGACTTCCTCTGCACAAGCTTTTGTAAGATCCTTCTGTATATGATGAGATAACATCTGGCAATTTTTAGAACTTTTTTCATATGCCTCCTTCACTATCTCAACCTTATCTTTGTACCAGTCAACCATCTCTCTGTATGTACCCTTGTTGAGGGAAGTAGAAGTTTCATCATGTCCACGAAAAGCATCCCCTTGCGATATGAGAAATCTTGCAACATCTAAAGAAGATGTCAAACGAATATCATATCGTTTTTCTTCCTCCTTGCTTACTTCAACTAATTTTCTACCCACATTTGTCCTTTGGTTCATAAAATCATCACACTTTAGCCTAGCCTCTACATGAGTCTTGCAAACACTGTGGTTATTAAAAGTATCCTTAGCTTTCTTCCAATTCACATAACCTTGATGTGCAAAGACAGAACTCCCAAATTTTTCAGGCTTTGCCGAATTAAAGAAGAGATAGCAATATAAGCAATAAGCTGCATCCTTGGACTCACTATACTCTAGCCAATCAAATTCATCAAACCAAGTCTTTTGAAATGATCTCCATTCACCACTCGTCCATTTACGAGGAAATAGAAAATCACGAGGTTGGGTTGGACCACTCAAAGCATATGCTCTCTTTACTTGGTCTCTAATTTCAGATTGATAATCATCAATTTTTTGGCGGTTTCCAGGGTCCCCAATTATGTTCGATTAACTAAACTCCGCTGCAGAGTTGCGCCCGATGGCCGATGGGAATTGGGGATTTGGGGTGGCCACTGGCTAGATACTAGGGTTTCAGGGTTTGGGTTTCTGTTTGTTGTTGTGGGCCTTGGGCTTTGGCTTGGCTGGAAGCTCCTCTATGGGCTTTGTTAATGTGATTATTTTGTGGTCATCTCCTACTTTCAGTCGACCTCAGCCCCTCCTACATCATACATCCATGGCTAAAAATTTAGGGGGGCTCCAAGGGTCCGGTAGCAGTAGGGGGGGCTCGAGCCCCCCCGCCCCACCGTTGGATCCGCCCCTGAGCATGACAGTATTCTGATAACGATTAAAATAGATACTTAACATCTTGTGAATTTCTTTGTGTGGTGGATAAAGTAAATTGTAACCAAATCCAATGTCAGTGAGCATGAAAGCGTATAAACTTTGTTTCTTATAGTTGACAAAATCTCTCACTTAAACTGTCATAGAGGTGGGCCCAAGGCCTAGTCGGTCTATTATTAGGAATGAGAGATTGGGTTCTATTTGAGTTAGAGATTAGTTTCCTTATGTTAGAGATATAATTAGGGATATGATATTGTTAGAGATATGATTGAGATTAGATTCGATCTGTTAGGGGGAGCCCGTTTATATAAAGAGGGCTACCGCATGCTATTGGAATTAAGCAGAGCAACGTTTGGTTGCCGGCTTCCCTACGGAATCCCCGTCCTCTGTTTCGCCTTTTGCCCTATCCACCGCGTCCTATCATAAACTTTGTTGTATTTTTGTTAACAAAGAGTGTTTTAGAAAACAAATGTGAGCAAAATCGAAATTGGCTTAAACTATTATTCTAGGCAACTCTCAGTGTGGTTGTTCCTTATTTGACTCTAAAGTAGTGGAGTTTACAAGTCTGGTTTAACTATCAACAGCCTTCCTGCTGGTATTGGTGCCGATACATATGATGAGATTTCAGTGTCTTAGTGAAACAAGAGCCTTACTGGCTTGAATGTAGAATTAACTCCTGAACCAGCTGATGTGCTGGACTTTTGGGTGCGAGTTATTTTTAAATTCTCAATTATGATTGTTAATTGATAAGATATTCGAGTTGAATTCCATGCTAACTGGTGGTTTATTTTTTGTGACAATGATTGATCTCCGGTCAATTCTGTAGTATTGATTTGGATTTTACCATTGACTCTAGTGATGATCATTGCCTGTGCACATTCATTTCAAATGATACAAGTTATTATATTAAGATGAGTTGACCCCCTACATGAATAATTGGTCTGCTATGTCCATTTTAAAAGGTTCTCATTTGGTGCACTACATCATAAGTTCATAATTAATACACGTGACTGAGTTGGGATTTCAAAATTGGGGAGTGAAAATCACATGGCCTTCACCATTTTGTTTGTAGAAATTTGTTACCACACTTGGACTCTATCATGTGTTTGCATATTTAGTTCCAGATTGCTTGTTGCTTAGTTTTTCATGATGGCTCCTGGTATCAGAAGTACTTAGTCTTTATGTTAAGATGTCTAGCTGAAGTGTCAACCCTGTTGTTAAATGCCTTTTAGAGATATATAGGCTGGTTAGCTGCTATTCACCACTACCCTGATTTAGGATTCATCATTTATCCCTAAGGCTCCTTCTGGTCAGGAATTACAAACACTGTGCTCATGCTCAATGCTTATGGGGCATATTCTTTTCAGCTTCTAAAAGCTGTTTTTCCCCTTTTCTACATAACTAGCTTTTAAACGGACCATCTTTTCAAAATATAGTTTACTAGTTAATTGTAGTACATACTGTGCCGACTTTATTTATATTGGCAAAAACCGCACGTGAGTTTCTGTTATTCTGTAATCTCTCGCATGAATAGCCTAAAAATCATAAGCTGCAGCTAAAAGCCATAAGTTTCAGCCAAAAAGAACATGCCATGTTATCTTTGTTTACACTACGCTTGAGATGTTTGGGTATTGCATGCACTACATGATTTAGATTGATCCAGCAATGGTGATATGTTGAAGTGTGATCAGTTAGATTGTTTGTATTAGAAACATATGCACCATGGGTGCTTTGTCAACTTGCTAAGTTTCAGGTCCCGAATCCCAACTCGACTGAAAACATCTCTTAGCCCAAATTAATTGACGCAAGATAACTTAATATTCCCCTGAAATATGTGTTCCTACTGGAGGAAGGTAAAATTTGTAAATCTTCTACTAGTTTTATAAAACAAAATTTTGCTTATTCTTACCGCTTGTCATTCTATTATAGTATTATATGCGTGGGTTCTAGAGTGTAGATTTTAAGGCCCCGTTCCAAACAGTGATGGCTTCTGACTTCCAGAAGCCAAAAGTTGCTTAGAATACGTTGGTTTCTTAATGTGTAGATCGGTTACTCTGGATCTGTTCCTTCCCCTAACTGGTGCTCTCCTTCTCCTAGCACCGTTCTATTTCAAGTCGTCGTCTAACCTCTCTCCGACGGATGTTATCCTGTTATGAACTAAGGTTCATGACATTTTTCTCTTCTTTTTCTTTTTTTCTTTTTCCTTTGCATATAAAAAGCAATAAAAACCGCTAAAAACCGGAAAACCTGATTAAAAAACCGATAAAAAACTTGGGAGTACAATAATTGATGCATATTTAGTTCATACAATAGGTAATCTAATGCAAAAAAGGTCAAAACTAACCTAGGAAGTGCATTATGCAATCATAAATGTAAATTTATATTTGAAACATTTCAGCCGGTTTTTTTGCTACCTGTTCCCACCGGTTTTTCTATCCCTGCTCTCACATCTCACGCTTTATATCACCACTAGGTAGTATTAAGTACTCCCTTCGTTTCAAAATATAAGACATATAGTTTTTTCAGTTTTGTTTCAAAATATAAGGCGTGCATGCTACTTTAATGACATCTTCTCTCTTTTTCCCTCATTCATCTTCCCTCTCTCTTCAATATTTATGAGTAAACACCCACCCACACTATTGTATCTTATTCCCAAGACATTAACACTAGGGACATTATGGTCATTTCCCTCCACCATCCTCTTGGTTTTAGAAATTTCTTAGTCTCCGTGCGTGGCCAAAATACACTATATAAAAAGATATGGAGGGAGTATTACCGATCATTTTAGATCATATTTGTTGGTATTTTCTCTGTACAAGTCCCTCTCTGATTGTTGTGTTCTTTCTTTTCTTTGGTTGCATCATTTAATCCATCTGAAGAACACTTAGTTTTAGGCAAGTCTTTCTTGACTTCTTGTACTTATATGGCAACAGTCAAAAACTATCAATGCTTTACCAAAAGCTTAGTCTTCAAGCTATTTAGGATTGTGGCGCAATTTGAGTGATGTTGTCATGGTTGCAGTTTCTATGATTATTCTACAATATTATCGACAGCATGAGTGCACAACAGCACATTTGCTACACCATTTAATCATGTTCACATCTCTTCTAAGTTTCTTTTGTTTTTTAAGATTATTCTTTGGTTCTTTGCGCCTTGAACACATGGTAAAGTGCTTTGTGCATGATTATTTTGCTGTGCGTTTCTACTGGATGTGCATATACGGTGTTTTTTTTATTGTTTAACACAATTTTTGTGTATCCATCACCCCTTTTGCACATGGGGGCATGGGCATGGGCATGTTCATGCAACCTTTTCCAATGAGCTTTGCAACAAGATCAATTGTATTAATTTGAGTTAACTGTATTACTGTGCAGTCTCGGTGGCTGAGCCGATAGGTGGATTGTTATTGTCAGAGGTATACCATATGCCAGCTTTGTGTTCGTCTTATAACAAGTTCATTACTCTCTCCAGGCTTCAGAGGACTTGATTTTCTCCTCTCTGTGTATGTGTAGGGAATGTCAGGGCAGCAGAACAGTGGTGGTTCCACCTCCTCTCGCTCTGATGGAAGTGAGTATGATATTGTGCCTAAATCATACTCATCTACACCACGCAACTTCCCAAGTCGCCGATCATTCCTGTCAAAGCCAATTCATCCTCTATCATTTCCAGAACATGCGCTAGAAGGGCAAGAAATCCATAGTCCTGTTGCCAGTGCAAGCTCCAACAATCCTTTACGCTCTGAGTTCAAGGGAATAGGAGAGCTCCGCTCTTCGGGTCTCATGGACTATGCCAGTGGCAGTCATGGGGAGTCAGGAAATTGGAGTGCTGCAAGTAGCATGGATCTTACTGATTTATCTGAACGACCAGAAGCTGAACGCTCTGGACCACTGCATTCTAATAATATCATGGAGAGGACAAGGTGTGACCTTTGTGAGAGGTTGTTATCCAAGAGATCACCTTGGGGTTCTCGTCGAATTGTCCGTACTGGAGATTTACCAGTTGCTGGTGTGCTTCAGTGCTGCCATGTCTACCATGCTGAGTGCTTGGAGAGGACCACTCCCAAGGGCCAGAAGCATGATCCTCCTTGCCCTGTGTGTGACAAGCTGGCTGGTAAAGATACTGAGCATCGGTCAATTTGCAGGTTAAGAAATGGATTCCCAAGATTAAGATCGCTAGGGGAAGGGCCTTCAAGAGTTTGGAGCTGTGCTCAGGCCGGAGATTGTGTTGCTGGGGCTGTCCAGATACCGAGATCAAGTAGCATCGCACTGTTGAGTCGGAGTGGTCACAAGACGCATGCCTCTTCGAAGGGAGAATCCTACAAAGACTGTGCTGAGACATCAAGAAATGCTTGATGTAGCTCCCTAGTGCCTTGCCGTAGGTATTGGTCATGGCCTTGCATTATGGTCTTGTTATTGTCACAAGGTCGATGTGTATCGCAGAGTCGCAGATATTGCCATGGTTTAACGGTCCGGCTAGAAAATGACGTAGATGTGCCTATGTAACTGACTAAAATTTTCCATTATCTATTATCAGGGCTGCCACTTGTGCATAAAGGTCGTAGATCTAATTCTTGTGTGCGCGCTCAAATTCTTTCTGATGAAGTTGTATGTGCTGGAAATGTTAAGAGATAATCAGCAGATGTACCGATTTCTGTAACTATTCACGAGGATCTACGAAATTACCACAATTATCTCTCCATGATCTCTTCCTTGTATGGTTGTAATGTTGTGGGTATTGCAATGAGTGCACTTTCTTAAAAAAAAAAACTTGCGTCTCAAAAGAAAAACTTGTGGTGGATGCACGCGACTTCTGACGTTAAATTGAGACATTCTTTTGGCTCAAATCGTTTGAATTGTATATATAACTTCAAACCTGAACTCAGGGTTTGAGCTGTCCCTGTGATTGTGTGCCATTTGAAAGTAGAAGCACAAAATTAAACCATATCAAGCCCAAATCCAAAAGATGCAATTTTCAGGTGTTTGTGAATATTTTAGCGGATGATATGACATTGCTTGGTTGTGAATGCAAGTTACACTTTTTTGAGGATTGCATTGCATGTTCTCTCATCTAATTCCGGAGTGCATGCAGGAGGTGTCCGAGCGGCCGCTGCTCCCGCCACTTCTCCAGGTTCACCAATACAACCGCTTCAAACCGCCAAGAGCTCTATATAAACAGCAGATGCTCCTGTGCTTCTTGTGTTCTTGTTTTTCCAGGTGATCGCATCCGGATCAATAGTTATCAACATCTGGTAAATGTCAAACTCCGTTTCTTCTCCCATGATCTTTTATTGGCTATTGCATTGCGACTATTGCGCCTTTTTATGGCCTCAAATATTCATTACATTTGTTTCTATAAACAAAGGAAAATTTTCGCTGTAGTAGATGAGACTTGAGAGTACCTCAGCAGGAGCATGGCTGAAGGCAAGAAAGGCCATCCACGGCTGAACGAGCGAATCCTGTCGTCCCTCTCAAAGCGGTCCGTCGCTGCGCATTCCTGGCATGACCTTGAGATAGGTAAAAGGACATATCCGAAGTACTGTACTATCCATAGTGTTCTCCTTTCAGTGTAATTCTGAAGGTTCATGGAACTGATGCTTCATTTTATCCAAATGCTAGGACCTGGAGCCCCTCAGGTTTTCAATGTTGTAAGCATCATATACATCCTATGCCTTGTCATCCTGGGTAAAGTAAAGCCAAAATCATTGCTTTCAGATAGATCAAAACCTTGCATGCTTGTCGAGATCACAAAGGGGAGTAAAGTAGGAGCTTGACAAGAAGACTGTACTGATCAAGGTACACTTTCTCCACTGAAGTTTCAGCATGGTGGTGTACTATTTTAGTCAGGAAAGCGGAAAAATCTGAGCATTTTTTTCACAATTGAGAATATGACAAGCTGCGTCTCTAGGTCGACAGAGTTATGTACTCATCGGTCGTCTATCCACACAACTACGGTTTCATACCACGGACGCTGTGAGAAGATGGTGATCCAATGGATGTGTTGGTCTTGATGCAGGTGAACATGGCTACTCGTGTTCAGTCTATCTACCTCAGTGCTGTAGGTTGTATAAGATGATGTCTAAGTTCTACTTCAGCCTACACCTGAACAGGAACCGGTGATACCTGGTTGCTTTCTTCGAGCTAGAGCCATTGGCCTTATGCCTTTGAGTAATCAAGCAAGACGATTTTTTACAGTGTTTGCTTGTGAACATTTCCGTCTCTCACAATGTTGTTGGCCTAATGGTGCACTTGCTTTTGGAACATAAAGGGTGAGAAAGATGATAAGATCATTGCAGTGTGCGTTGACGATCCTGAATACCGCCACTTCAACGGTCTCAAGGAGCTCTCCCCCCACCGCCTTGCTGAAATCCGTCGCTTCTTTGAAGACTGTACATTCCATTTCTTCCCACATTGCTCGGATATATGACGATGATAGCACCACGATGATTCCTGAGCGCTGATGTTTATTCGATGTTGTCCGTTTGCAGACAAGAAGAATGAGAACAAGGAGGTTGCAGTGAACTTACTCTTGCCACCAACCACTGCTCAGGAGGCCATTCAACACTCGATGTGAGTTCTTCCTGAAGTAACTTTATAAGGAGATCTTTCTGTCATCAATCAGCAATTGGCAATGCAAATGCAAATGTAACTGCATATATGTATGCCTCAACATGATGATGAGATGCATAATGCCACCGTACGTCTTCAGTTAGCTGATTTTACTTCCTTTCTGCTTTTGCCAAATCTGCCCACCTTTGTTGTAAATGTGAAAAGGTAGCATTCTTCGGGTTAATAAAAAATAGTTAACTATTTTAAGATACATTTCTAGTTAAAAACAAATAATAATCTTATTATTGACTAACGCAATGCTGTTTCAGGGACCTATACGACGCTGAATACATCCTGCACAGTTTGAGGCGCTAGCATCGTTGCAGATGGAAAAATCGGTTTCCTGGTCTCGTAAAAAAAACAATAACCAGTCTCCTGGATAATGCAGATGCAGGAGCCATCTTCGCAGTATGTTTGAACCAAGGGATAATGTTATTCTTCTGCAGATTTTTGCAGAACATTGGAGTCAAGGGGTCATATTATATTTCTGTATATTTTTTGCAGAATATTTAATATCAACACTTGAAAACTTGTCTGCTTGCTTTCTCTCAAGTGTGTCGTTCCAATTGCCTTTACACCTCTCATCTTACTGATCATGCATCATAAGATAATCTTTGTTGTGTTTTAAATTTATAAATGTTAATTGTATCGTATGACGTTTCCAGAAAACAGTTGCAGCAGAAAAACAAAACATTTTTCATGCAATCTGTAGGATCGAATACCACAATTAGAAACGGGTGAATGATTGCCTCCGCTTTTTTAAATCTCTTAGTGCTTGATGAAGGTTTGATCGCTCGACGCTCAACCGCTCAGCTGTTGTAAACTCTTACCAGCTGTAAACTTTGACGATGTTTCAATCACTCGCTTGATCTTCGACCAATGTGCTCGTACTCGAACTTCGACATCAGGAGCAGAACTCTCGATCACCTATGCCTTCGAGAATTAAGTGCCTTCGCATTGACGTGCTCTGGTTTGCACTCCCTGCCGATGTTGTTGGCGGCGATCGAGTGGATGACTCGGTAAGCGATCAAGTCGACGGAGGAACGCTATCTCGCCGCGCATTACTCTACTCGTAACAAGAACAAGTCAAAGACGATGCCCAGAAAACACGCCCCCGACACTGACTAACTTTTTGAAATAGATTTGATCTTTTATTTCTGAATCATGTTCTATGGCTACAAAGTACCATCACGTACCCCTCAAACCCTAGCACAAAAATCCTCAAAGCTTTCTCTCCAAAGCCGTGCAAAGCCATGCCTAAACACTTAACCTCTTCCTCCTTGTATATGCTAGAGCCTCAAAATGTGTTCTCATCAATACAGACACAAAATTCTATCCGATTCCAAAAATTAAGAGACCTGAAACGCTTCCAAACACGTTTTTTTTAAAATCTCTAAACTTTCTAGTTATGGACACCTTTTATAATACATTTCAACTCATCATGTGTTGAACCCTCTAGGACTGGACCTCCCTCAGCTTCTCTATGCATCATCCACTTTTAATATTCACGTGATCCAGTGTGAGTCCAATCACCTCGTGACATCCTCGATCGCCTGAACCTCGGAATTCCTTATCCTAGTCTCAGTCCTCCTCGTCATTGAGCATGACCATCTCCACGCCCAACTTGCACATGCAAAGACCAAAGAAAGTTTTCTTGGCACAAGTTCTCTCTAACTTGACCAACATCAGTCCACACACACATAACACACTCTTGTCTATCCATAAACACAAACCAAATCATTCATGACCTCAATTTTCACGATTTCCAAAAATTAACCTCAGACCACTCAGTAAGACTGGTACGATCGCCATGCACATGCTGATCATACCACTGGCCCAACACGATTACTCAAAGATTACGAGTACTCGTGGTACTGAAAAGTTACAAAAATTGAAGCACTCAAAGCCTATGACAGCTGACCATCGACCAGTCACTGTAGCACCGACCATCGACCAAGAAATGCAGCTATGACCACCGACAGGTACTGTAGCTACTACCACCGATATGGACTGTAGCGATGGCTCCCAACCAGTACTGTAGCTATGACATCCGACCGGTTACTGTAGCTTATGACATCCAACCAGTTACTGTAGATTACGCCCTCCGAACGGTTACTGTAGCTTACGACCAGTTCAATGTAGCTTACGACCGATTTACTATAGCTACGGCTATCGAGTACTGATTAAGGTCAAAACATCTGACAACCGACCGTGGTCGACGCCTTCAACTACTAACTGTGGTCGACGCTTGTCAGTCAGACCACCCAAGACAAGGCGGTCAAACCACATAATTTGAATGTTCTAGCAATTCCAGTTTGCAATAGAGTATCATCGAAGCTTTTACAAACATCACTATATTCACAACCTATCCACATGGTCTAATAATCTCCCTCTTGATAAATACATTCACAACACCTCAAAATCTCTCGAATGAATTATGTTTTGAAAGAAAAGCAAAATTTACTAAAATAAAGTTTCAAAGCTGCAGAGAAAGCAATTGACAAACCACAGCATAGCAAACTCTTTCAGAATACTCAGAAACACTTCCCCTCAACATAAGAGAAGTAATTTTAGCAAATTTCTATAATTTTCCAAAATATCTCCATTCTCTTTAATTTCTCCAATTTCTCCCATTTTTCTTCCCCTTTGGCAATGTAATCATCAAGAACTTCAAAGAAAGAATAATTCTAAGAAGTAGCAATAAGAATATAAATCAAGAAGGTTTGTAGATTATCCAAGTCACTTTACATTGAATTAATAAATTATCCAAGCCATATTTGTCAGTAGGGCTACCTAGATCATATAAAGATATATCATATAGCAATATTAAAATAAGTCTTTAGCATGATTAAGCAATTTAAATTAATGACAAGTATCCCAACAGTGACCAAACCGATTTATAAAAGTGAAGCAAAATTTAAGTCTAGATGAGATAGCAGTCTCATATAACAATCTATTGCTGCACACTCAATTCTTAAGCATGTGGCATACTTATGGCATACTTCTTTTAAATAATGGTATGCTTAAAACATACTTCTTTTTATTTGTGTACGTTTTGTACATTTTCTTTTTGTTTCCACATGGCATGCTTAAAGCATACATCTTTTCAATTTTCTCTTTTTTATTTTTTTGATAACATGCCAAATTGAGTGAATATAAAAAGATTGCAACATAAAACATACAAGTCTCATAGCCAAGATTTAAAATAAGACTCATAATCAAGTTAATCATTTTAGATAAACATCGTAAAGTACTATCTATAATCAATCTAGTCAAAGTATTCCGTCATGTTATGCTTTAGTTCAAGTGTAGCAAACTAATTTATAACCAATCATGATGAAAGCTATATAGCATATGAGTAAATATGATAAGGAGAGCTCTATAACTCATTCGATTTCAATGGCTTGGTCTTGACGAATTATTTGACAGTTATAATAAACAAAGTTTCTGAAACATCTTTAAACAAAAATCTTCCCTCATAATAATTCCATAGGATGTAACACACCTAACTCACTTAATAAACGAGCAAAATAAGAAGAATCAAGTAACTTTGTGAAAATATCAGCAACTTGAGAATCTGAAACAATGAAATGCAAGGCAACATCTCCTTTTTCCATATGGCCTCTAAGAAAATGATAGTGAATATCACTGCGTTTCATTTTTGAATGTTGCACAAGATTTTTAGCAATACTAATAGCACTAGTGTTATCACATAAGAGTGGAATGGGGATTTCCTAAGGTTTTCAGAGTCTAAGAACACAAATTTTTGATGGAGGGGTTAGGAGTTATGCAATTTCTAACACTGTTGTTAGGCATTGGATGACTACTGGACTAGTCGGAGTACAAATGATGTTTCGGTTTAGTCAAAGCCAGAATTAAAATTTAGAGACAACTAGAAAATTGTGGTAAATTTCCTGTAGATTTCATAAATATCATGCTTTGCTATATTTTCTACTGTATATTAAACGATAGAAAATTTGCCAGTCTGCTGTCCAGAGAATGGTCAGATATGTTTTCCGGGTTAATTTTGAGGACTTAAATTAATCTGAGGACTATGCCAACTAAGAAATTATGGAAAATTTTGTGTAGTTTCTGAAAATAGTATGGTTTGCTCTGTTTCAATGAGGGAATTGAGAGTTGTTTCATTTTTGTACCGGGACAACAAGGGGACAGACCGGTAATTGTTGGAAAAGTCAGGGTTTTCGAAGAACGCATAGAATCACTATTGTTTACTTATGTTTTATATTGTTTTGGCATATTTTGAGAGTAGTTAATCTCTGTAGGAGGAGAGGCTTTGAGTGTGATACCATCTTATCATGCTTCCGGTCGGCGTAACTAAGTGAAAGACAAGTGCAAGTGTTCGGTAACACATGGGAAATAATTATGCCATGTTAATGTCTTACACATATAAATAGATATACTTATTCTTACAACTGAATATGATATGTGTGTGTGTCTGCGCGCATGTTGATAAAGTAAGAAATAAATATTATTGGTAGACAACATCATTTGCATCATTTCATTGATCCTTGAGACTTGGTATATGTGGTAGCTAAGCAATGATTATTTTAATATCCCCATCATGTTTTAGACGGACATGAGGTCCCCACACTTGTGGAGTGTGGGTTTGAGATCCCTGTGCAAGATTGCATAAGCTTGAGTATACATCGACGGGTGCATACTTCGCATTACCGGTAATTGCAAAGAGAAGAGAGATGTGCATTGTGAGAAGGCGACATGCATAAGAATGGGGTAGCTATTGGTGGACTGCACATTGTCATTCACCATGCTCAATAAATTAATAGACAACATTTTATTGGAAGAACCATGCTAGTAAATTTGAGAACAGTTGTGATCATACCTATAAGAAGAATTTGTGTCCTTTGTAGTGAAGTTGGAGAATCTCCTTTGGTTGTTCTGTTATGGTTATGCTCTTAGTTTTTCTTACTTATGGATATTTTGCACTTTTATTCGATAATATGTTTTGATCCTCTATAGTGATCTATGTTTCAAAGAGAATGCTACCAAAATTTTAGAAAAGAGTTTACATTCTAATTACTTGTTTTACTAATTAGTAGCATTCTAGGTACTTATTGGACTAGGGTGTTATAATTGGTATCAGAGCGGTTCGTAGTGGGAATTTGTTCAAGATACTCAACGAAAAAGTAGCCTAGGATTGGTAAACTTATACAAAAGAAATTAATTAGGCTGTACAATTTCTAAAATATGACATGGGCTAATTAATCAGGATGAAATTAAATTTGACACACTGGTGCATAGTAGGATAGGTTTTGGGTCAAGCATTGCATTACGATTATGGTATCTTATGATGATAGGTATTGCTATGAGATGTTTATAAGTGTATTGCATGATTGTTTGATTGAGATAGATAGTGATAATGGTTGGTTTATTGGGATGGCTAGTGTTGCTAAGAGATGGAGGTTATGGTTGTAGCTGTGGCATGGCCATACTTTCCCACTGGGTGTGATACATGATTAATGAAGGGTTTCCTTTTGGATAACTGTAACGTCCTAAATTTTGGATGTTTGAAATTTTGAGTAAAGTAAAATTTTTGTTTGCGTCTTACTAGCATTTGAATTTTTGGTTCAAAATCTTATTTGGGTTTTCCTGATTTTTGTGCGGAGCAAAATAAATAACTGGAAGTAAATCTCAAATATAAATAAGAGTTATGACGATAAAAGATAAGAAATAACTTTGAGGAGTTTAAAACTCTAAGAATCAAAATACCAAAAATCTTGAATTCAAATTCAAGTCGATGAACTGTAACCAAAAGGAATATTAGAATATATTTCTAGATGATTAAACTGGAAGTTCCTTTCCTTTACTTTAATTAGCATATAATATAAAAGTTGGACATTCAAAAATTTATGTATATAATTCATAGCAAAATAATGTCAAAAATGAAAGTCCAAGGGCAAAAATTTAAATAAAAAAAGAGAGAAACATAAGATTTTGTGTCCAGATATTTGAATCAAGATTGGAATTGAAAGTTCAAAAATTGAAATCAATAATCTTAAGCCTAAAATAGAAATTTAAATTAAAGGTTCAAATTTTAGAATCTTGCAAAAATCAAAATCAATAGATACTAATGAAAGATAAAAATCGAAACTAAAAATCCAGATTACAAAATTTGGTTTGAGCCCTTCTTTCTCTTTTTCTTCCCTTTCTCTCTATGCCATGTGGGGCCATTCCTTTCTCCCTCCCTCTCTCTCTCTCTCTTCTTCCTTTCCCTTCCCACTGACAGCCGGGCCCGAGCGCCCCTCCTCCCTCCTCTCTTTCTTTTCTCCCCCTGTCTTCTTCCTGTGGCTGCGGTGCGCCCGCATCCCCTCACTCGGCTCCTTCTTTTCCTCTCCCGGCCCCGCCACCCTGTGCGCCCGTCCCCTCCACGTTAGCGCACCTGTCCCGGTCGCCATCGTCGCACGGCGCCGCGTCGCCACCTGCAGCCATTAAGCGCCGTCCCCTCCATGTCCCTGCGCATGCCGAAGGAGGAGGCGCGCCTCCGGTCATCCTCCGCGTCAGCTACAGGGCGTCGGACCACGGCCTGCTCGCGCACGCGCCACCGCATGCCGCTTGCATCACACCCGACCGCCTTTCCATCGCCGCCCGCCCCTGTAGCCACGCCGAAGCTCGCGCCGCCGCCGTACCCGGCCAACCACCCTCCTCGGCGCTAGCAAAATCCGCCGGCTATAAAGCCCACCCAAAGCCCCCAGACTCCTCCCCGCACTTCCCTTTCACTCCTCCCCAGAGCAATCGGCCTCCCACCCCCTCTTTCTCGCCGGAGCCACTCTCTTCCCCAAGTACGGCCGCCGAGCCAGTCCACCAAATCACACCGCCATTTTCCAATTCCCCGCGTCTACACCCTCCTCGGGACGTCGTGAAGCCAACCGCACCCGCCGCTGGGCTCCCCGATACTTGTCCGGCGCCGGCGTCGATTTCCTCCCTAGACCGCCGCCACGGCACGCCGCCGGCCCTACTCCGGTGACCCCCGTCCGCCGCCGACCACACCACCGGGTTCCTCGACGCCCGGACATTCCATTTTGCCGGCTGCCCGCTGCCCGCGCCTCCCCGGCCCCTCCCCGCCGACGAGCCCGCCCCCCTTCCCTGCCCCGAGCTCCTCTGTCCCGGCCTCTGCTACCGCCTGCGTTAAGAGGTAAAATCGCTGGGTATTAGTGAGAAACACCTGCGCGTCTCCCTGGCTAGTAGCACTAGCGTTCACTGCGCCGGTCCGGGTTCGATCCCTCCCGGCCGCGCTGAGCTAAACAGACTTTGGGATTAAAATTTTTTCCCTGCGTTTTAATTAAATAAAAATCCAGAAAAATTAGAAAATAAGCCATAAGTGATTCAGGAATTTAATTGGGAATTAATGTGCTTTTAGAGCATTTCACCATGGTTAATTATCATATGTTACCAAGCATGATGGCATGAAAAGAAATTTCATTACATCCATAGTAAATAGAAGCCTAATAGAAATAGTAAATTGGAGCATGTGTTCATGAAATGAGAACTTGGTAACTAAGGGTTCACATATTAGTAAATATGGGTGTTGTGTATAAGTATAAGTACACACACACACACACACACCTATCCATACAAGTATATAATGGATAACCCATTTTAAGCCTTAAGCAAATAAAAATTTAAGGAGTGATTGAATATAAGTCAGCATGGCACATGTAATAACAAATACACCATGTAGCTTTAACAAATGAGAGGGTTTAGTAATAATATGATCAGGGTAAGCGTTCACATGAAATGATGGCCAATTGGTAAGCAAATATTTACTCAACCAACACATTTCTAAATTCACCCAAAAACTCAAAGTCTAGCTAATGAAACTAAAATATGACATTTGGAGTTATTTGGATTTTTCTTGCAAATGTTTACTCGGTTCGCTGATTTTTATCCAAATTTTCGCGCACGTTAAAAATAGCATACGAGGCTCAGGAGGAGGAAGCCGAGGCAGCAGCACTAGAAGCTTCCGACAACCCAGAACCCATCCACTGTGACCAAGGCGAGTCAATACTTTGATCATGTTGATCCTACATTTTCTGCAAATTATTTTTGTTTAAATTATCAAATTGTATGCTGTTATTTATATGCAAATACGTGCTTAATTTAATATTCTAGTTATATGACCATTACTTACCTTGATTAATATTACACCTCCCTTTGGAATATTTGAATTGTGAACCTTGTCGCCCTAGCAAAACTTATAATAGTAACCTTTTGAAAATAAGTCCGTAATTATATGCCATGCTTAGATACTCATGGGCGCGAGAGCGCCCAAGCATCACTTTTAATCCTGAGAAAAATTGGTTGGGCAGTCATGGTGGTAATGACTGGTGTATGTTGGATATGGTTATTTTTCCCAAAAACCTCAAATTGCTTATTTGTCTGGGCGGATGGTTCGGGGGTATGGTGCAGGTGTGCACGAGAGTGTGGTTTGTGGTAGAACCGCCCAGATAATCCTAAGAACTGAATCTTGTCATGACCTCCTGTGTAAAACAGTACAACCACAAGTCTGTAAAGTACAACTTGGCTAAGTAAATTTATCGAAACCCCCGGACTCATCTCACTGGTAGTGGATGGAAGTGGATACGCAAGGGCAAGGGGAGGCCTAAAGGGACACCGAGTGGAGGGTGAAGTTTTCCAGTCGTGCTAGCGCTGTGGGGAGTGGAGCCTGAGCTGCGCTAGTATCCGTGGCGAACATCCCGTGCATAGATGGGACCCACCGCAAGTGGGCAGTTTCCCATAAGGTGAGATGACAAAGGGGACTAGATACTTTGAAAAGTCACTGTGATGGTCTGCTCAACCACATGACTAAGGAATCGTGTGGGGCAACGAGTTGATTGTCTCTTGTGGTGAAAGTGTACAAACTCTGCAGAGTCAAAACTATTCAAATAGCCGTGCCCACGGTCAAGGGCGGACATGGGAACTTAACCAAATATAGATCTATTTCAAAAACTTTGTGGGAGGAAATGGGAAAGTGGAGGGCAGTGGAAGGCCCTAACTGGTGTTGTCCTGGGTGTCGTCCCAGCGGTAATGTAAGCGGATATAACGCTGAAAGTATAGCATATGGTTTGGAGGCCATGTAATGGTGGATGGTCTCTAGGTCACTGGTACTATAGCATTCTGATACACACTTACACTTTGATTAAAAATTGCTAGGTCATAGGGATTTTTAAGTAATTGTATTCAAAAGCACTCTACGCAAAACAAAATAACCCCAACCTTCTCTTGATGAGCCCTGCATATTACTTAATTGCATTCTGTGTGTTGGCTCGCGGAGCACGGGGTTGGAGTGCTCACGCTCGTATTACCAAACCAGATTCTGGAGTCCCGGACCACTACGCTTATGAAGATGCCACCGCTGCAAAGGAAGGGAACAACGTTGAGAATTAGGGCGTCTCTGGCGTATTTTAAGTCCTAGGTAGATTGACTATGGTTAGTGTGCCTATAATTATTACCCTACTTGGGTAATAATCATATGGCACATAGTTACCCCCAGTCGCTGCCTGTGGATTAAAGGTCTACTTTATTTTTGCTTCCGCTGTTATACTTTTGTAATGTGAACATTTGGCCTAATCGGCCCTTATGTAAGACTATTGCCCGACGTGGTATAATTCAAACTCAGCCATGTAATATTATTATGTGTTGGTGTGATTCCTGCGATGTATGAAATGATGCAGCAATGTACCTGTGAGCACTATCTACTGATCCAGGGAATAGTGCAGTGGTTTCACAGGAGATTCTGGATTGAAAAATCCAGGTCTGACAATAACCTTAGTTATGAATAATCAAGGATGAGTTTTCATGGTTGTTTTCATTCAATTGGTGAGTTATTAATCTTTTCATGAGCTTTCATTAGTTAGTTCTTCGCAGTGTTGGTAATGTGCTTTTGTCCGCTATTCTGTTTATGAAGAGAGAGTGATTTTTTTTAGGTGTTGAGCTATTCTTGATGCTCATGAAAGTTGTTTTATTGCTGGGACGTACTTTCATGGTGGTTTTACCTTTTTATTGGGGGCTTCAACTTTTCTCTTGACTCACTATTCTCTATTTGGATCAAGGAGAACATCTTTTGCAAACTCACTTTTATGTGGAAGTTTTAAACCTATGTTTTGGTGTATCTTGCCTGCTGGAGCTAACGGCCCTATTTTTATGAAAAGTATATATTAAAGATCTTGTTGTGATAACTTCTTTGGTTTGAATGAGTCGTGTAGCACCAAAAAAATAAAAAAATACAGTTGACAAGGCATGAAATGTCAAGTTGGGAAAGAATGTAGTGTATAATGATTTCTAGGCAACAATTTTTTGTGTGTAAGGCTGATTAATTGAGATAACATTCTGCAGTAGTTTCATGTTGTATAGTGAGTAGAAGTATCTCCATTACTACTTGAATTGTTATGGTCATATGGAAGCATGGAGCATAGTTGAATTGATTATATAACTAGAATGTTAAGAAGAACTCTCAAAACTATTTTGAAAGGACTGGATTGTTTGGCCGCCTCAATAGTTTTTTGTAATTGTGAAGGTTATGCTAAAGATGTATGTGAATTCTTGTCTTTGGTAAATAGTAATCTTGAATTAATCTTTCTATGGATATTTGGTGAACAAATTGGGATGCTTGATTTACATACTTCATGCCACTCCAAATTGATTTATTATGTTTAACTGAATGGGTGAATATTGTTGTAGTATCGTATGAAACCTTGTATACTAGAGGTTCTAATAGTGATTTTCTGATAGTAGTTTGCTCTAAGTTTTAAGCATGAGATGGGAAGATTGAATATGTGTTTGTAAATGGTTGTGTGATTACAAATAGAAGTAGGACCATAATTGCTTACATGATTAATATAATTGTCAATTGTTTTTTATTGCTAAAGTTGGTGTTGAGCAACACTAATAGTTTAGTGGATGAATTTATTGGGTGATCTTTAATAGCGTTCCTTGCGAAATTGTAAATGATAGTGTGATCTTGATTAAAATAGATTTGCTTCAACATTGTAGCTTGTGCACTAGGTTTCCCCTAGATTAAGTAGTTGTTGTAGTCTTATTGAGATAATAGAAAATTTGTGAAGCATCATAATGCATTACTTTTGAAAAGTTCTATTTGATTTTAAGAGAACGATGTGATTTAGGTTTTTTATTTTTAAAAAGGGGCACTTCTTGTTTGAGGTGGCAAAGTGATGATAGAAAATCATTTTCCTTGTTACATGAAAGAGTCTAGTAGAATGAAAAAGCGTTAATTTTTCCGTCATTGCTACTTAAGAGTTTCTTGAGTTTTAATAGCAATGTTTATTCTTTTCGTTGAGGGATTTCTTATCTTGTGGAACATGTGCCCTCGACTATGGTCTCGTCTTTTATTTTTCTAAGATCATTGCTATCTGATTATTTTCCCTTGGTCTTGTATTTTCTGCAAATAATAAATATTTTTTCTTGCTATGTGCTGAAATTTTATTTCATTTGTCTATTCTCTTGAGAATGGAATAATGGATTCATCTTACCAAAATTTTGTAGACTGTCTAGTGGCAACTGGTTGGTGGTGGTCAAGTGAATGGTAATGGTGAGACTTTGGGTGCCAAGCTATATGAAGAGTAATAGACGATGAATTATTTTTGTCCTATAAATCTTGGAGAGAATTTGATCTAAATGGAATGCTTGTCGTTGAAATAAAATCGGTTATCATTATACTAGTAGAACCTATAGTGAATTGTAATCCAAGAACCTTTGTTATGTTGGTGGAATGTTGGGATTATCAAAAGTTTGAATCTTAGTGAATTAGTTAGGATATTGCAAATGGGTATATTAGGGGTTGTGTAGGTGAAGCTAAATGGTGTGGTTTAGTGAAGGTCCAAGATTGGTAAAAATTAATCATTTTGGGTAGTTAATTGATTAGCAAGGATTATCGATGTTAATGAATGAGGATATTGTGTGGACTACTAGAATTTTAGTCATCGACTCTGAGGATCCAACTAGTTAAGCTAGAAGCTCATTACAGGGGTCTTGGAGGTTGAAATTGGGCTTGTGTTTTAAGCTAGAATCTCAGTTGCCCAATGACTATGTGTAGTAGTAGCAGAATAAAAGTGGATTCCAAATAGTGTGATGATCATTGATAGAATCCTTGGGTATAGTAAATGAGAGTGGGTGATGTAAATTTTAAGTTGATTATCCTTAAGGGATTGGGGTGATGTGTTTGTGGGTGGAATCAATGTTGAGGGTTATTGGAAATTATTTACCAAATTAATTATGCCGGTAGAGGAGTTGGCTAGAGTATATTGTTTTGGGGTCAGTAGAGTCTCACTACAAAGGTGTGGATGATGTATTCAGTTTGAGCATAGTGTTGAGGTTACCAATTTAAGATAAATAAGTTAGCGTGTTAATCCCATGGTTTAAGGGAAATTAAACTCTTAAAAGAAAATATTGAGAAAAGAATGTTTTCTCATGTACTGAAACACTCCCTTAATTTTTGTTTGGGCTTTGTGCTTATGATAGAATCCATTTGCAATTTGAGTTGGCTTTATGTTGGCATGTGTGGTTCTCTTTTTGTTTCGAAAAGAAAATAAAGGAAAAAAATGATTTGGGCATTTGAGTGAATGGCCCTTTGGCTTTTGTAGTGTTCATTTGCAAACTATCTACTTGGAAAGTGGAAAGGTTTTTGTGATGACACTTCAATTCTGGATTTTACTCTTTTGGTGGAGAGCTGGTAACGCGTGGTAGCAATGGGAATCCTTCATGTTTTTCTTTAGTTAGATTCTTTTGTAAGAGGTTTGGTTAAGGTGAGTTGTTTTGTGTGTCCTTGGTTAAAGGAAATGCTCCTTGTTAAGGTGAATTGATTGACTGAGAGATGGAACAAGGGTTCCATGTATTTGTATAGGTTGTGTGGTTTGGTACCAAAGAGAATGATAGCCCAAGGTATATTTGATTATTTCTGGTAGATGGAGGGATTTGAAGGTTGGCGCATCACTAGGATTGTCTCGGGTCAACGCATAGGGTAAATATCGTCTTGTGTGACCCAGTGTTGAGGGATCTTGTGAGATATCCAAATTTTTGGGGTTTTGATAGAGCCTTTAACCAATGAGTAAGACCGTACCATCGAGCTTCGTCCTATGCGTATTCTGGAGAGACCAGAGCGTGTGTTGAGGCACAAAATGTTGGTATGTGTCTTGTGTTGTAGTCTTGTTAGCCTGAGAGAGGGACAAGTAACAGCATAATTAGGACCAACAATCAACTATAGCTTAGTTGTGTTATGTTTCTCTTTTGAAAAGAAAAGAAAAAGATCTGCAAAAACTGTGTGCTTGTGTTTATATATACTCATCGGTCTGCATGGATTAATTAGTCTGGATTTACCCCCAACATATTGTTGGGCTTATGTGATGAATCACACTACTCATGTTTGTTGTTGAGTGTGAGTTATGATTCCAAGGCCGATTAAGGCAAAACACACCCCTAGCTAGCCAGTCTGTAGACAACAGTAGCGTATGCAATGGAGGAGTACTAATCTTGCTTAGTTATAAGCTAAGCTCATCCAAACATGCATGCGTTACAGCCTTACACATATATGCATAATTAATAGACTAATTTAGTTAGACTATTAATTAGGTTAGTTCACTGAGCTTAGAAGCTGCAATATATGCTTGTGAAAATTAAGCGTATATATGATAGCCACCTAATCCCTTGTTTGTTTGGAAAATGATGTTCGTTGAAAATTTTGTTATAGTTTGTTTGATAATGTAAAAAGATACAAGCAAGATGATTACTAGAAATTTTTGGACACTATAAAATAATAATGTGCATCGTACTTAGTAGTGACAAAGATGATGGAAACAATGTACTTAGAAATGTGGAATTAGCATATCTGCCTAGCAAATTAGCATATATATGATTCATGTGCTGTTATCCCGTACATTATTGTAGAGTATCTTCTAGTTAGTACTTTAGTAAATGGTAATTTCCTATTTGTCACAAATAGTCTTCAGATCAATCGTGTTGAGGTGGCTTTATTATGATAGTAGAGTACATCAGACACTTGAGAGCAATAAAATTCCATCTATGATATTCAGTTTATGTTTTATATACCCTATACTGAAATGCAATTTGAATGCTTCATATATAGCAACTAAGCGAGATGGCATCCACATAGTCTTCGGACTCAGTTTCACCGAATGCGTCTGATGACCAGACCAAAGGAGCAACTAAGTGAGAGGGCTGAAGCATATCAAAAATGCCTGAGAGCCAGATGACCATCATGGAGGTCAGTCCAGTTGGGGTCCCTCTACATCCCAAGAAAGCAGCAGCCACATTCCGGACCACCTGCGGGATAGTTGCAAGGCAACGGGTCCCCATCACCATACCGAACTGGAAGTCTCTGACGAGTGAAGAGAAAGGGCAGCTTTGGGAGGAAGTCTCAAAGTCCTTCGAGATCGGAGAAGAAGTCCAGGGACTCATACAATGACAGGCGTTCCTGGTGATGGGCAAGGCATAGAAGAACTTCAAAAGCATGCTTGTTACAAAGTATGTGAACTAGAATGGGACACCGTACATAAAATATCCTTTCCTCCATCCGGATATATAGGACGCCTTTGTGGGCATGAAGATGACTGCCAAACTCCAGGAAGAAAGTGTGGTGCACAAGGCAATCCAGGCCAAGAACACTCACCCCCACAAACTCGGCACCGTTGGGTACGCAGGTAAAATCCCTCAATGGAGAAGGGAGGATGGGAAGGCAATCCTATTGGAGGCCACCCCACCATTTGTCAGGATCACAGATGAGCGCGCCGAAAACTGGTTAAGAGTGAGGACATCTACCACGTCTTCGGGCGCTATATCCTTCAAGAACCTGGCTGACCAGGAAGTGTCACAACACTTGGTAAGATATCGAACTACCTAGCTAGTAATATGTCCATACTTCATAGGAACTGAAATAACATGTTGGCCTCTTGTAGAAAATGTTGACTGTGGAATCCTCCCAAGGCAACTTCTAGGCCATTAGGGAGAAGGATACATTATCCACGGCCCTGGACAATAGGAGCACCTAGATGACACATAAGGCCTTGGGATTTACGTTCCCTGGAGGTAAGGATTCCCAGACGACTCCGACTTATACCATAGTTAGAAGAGATCGAAGGCTGAGCGCAAGGAGTGCATAAAAGAGAAGATTCATGTAGATTTTTTGGGAAGCTAGCACATTTGGAGGAAAGGCTAGAGGAAGTGCAAAACTAATTGCAGGCTATGCCCATTATTATGAAAGCCAATCTTCATTGTTGTCAGAGTAGCTGTGCGTCTACACAACAATCTAACCAAAGCAACGCTTTACTTCTGATCAACGAACTCTAGGTAATGTATACATGTACAATGCCTTAGCTAATTGTGTATCGTTTTGTAGGAGCCCATGCCCTACAAGCTCCAGGTGTGGCTAGTTGGGTCCTTTCCTATTGAGGCTAGGCAGGGAATGACATTTCATTCCAGGAAGGGACAGTGTTGCACGGTGCCCAATTGGTGTAGGGTTACGCCAATGTCCAGATGGACATGGTATATGTCCATTTCATGGCCATCCCGTTGGAGAAGCCCTGAACCAAGACATCATAATACTAGGAGATGCCGTGCACACTTTTGTCCGGTGTCCCAAGAGGGACATCACCCTGGACCCTGTAGTGCCACGATCTTTACATGATTATGGCTCTCAACAGAACCATCGATGACTCCACCTCAACCTCTGCTTCAGAAGGCCATCGTATCGGCTCCCGTGGAGACGATGTTGAAGAAACAAGACAAGCGTGCCAAGTCATCTCCCAAAAAGACATATCACAAGCAAGGCGCTAAGGCCAAATCAAAGAAGATTAAGGTGTCTTACGAGTCCTAGATGTTCTCCCTCGAAACGTCGTTGGTCCCTAACACATTATTACTCCACCTTGGAATGGGTTACACGAGTTTGCATGCTTGATATATGCGGAGGACCAATGAGTAGAGGATAAACTAGCCTACTAGATTCACTATTAGATGCATGAAGAGATATTTCCTCTACGACCTGAACTTCTTTGTCACAGGCTTTGATGACTTATTCCAACAATTCAATATTGATGCCTCACTTCTACGATGTCGAACACTGAAAGTGTGTATAATCAAGTTCTATATTCATGTAATACCGATAAATGTCATAACTCATTGCTTATGTATAGATACATAATTCAAGAAGCCTGGCGATCTTGAGAACCAGTGACTTTTCTTGACCCACATTTGGTATCTGAGCAATGCATCACCCAAGATGCATCCTACATCGAGAATTACATAATGACAGGATTGCTTACTCAGGGCAACAAAGACTACATACTTGTGCCCTACAACCAATGGTAAGTGCTTTACTAGTTGCTATACAAATTTTATTTGTATTTTATATGCAACATGAACTTAGGTTTAATGACTATGGTGATATACATGAGTAGATGTCATTGGATCCGTATAGTTATTGTACCAAAGTGGAACAAGCTAATATACATTGATTTCATATACTCAAGAATGACCACAACTTCACCCTTATGCCACAACACTCGACATGTATGCTCATTTCCTCCATAGATAACTCTATTGCAGTCTTCTCTTCGTTGTAATGGCCGAGGATAACTTTTTGGAATCATGTAGGTCATTCAACGCCTATGTTGTTAGGGGAGGGAGACACAAGGAATCGAGTGTCACACTACAACATAGAACACAATTTTTGGTACCCGCTACAACACAATAATCCTATATCTCACTTCGTAATAATGCCTCTCAAACTGACTATTGCTATGTATGCAATTCTATTTTTTCAGTGCCGCCAGCAGTAATAAGGCAACTTATGTGCATTCTACATTTGCCATCATATGTAGAAAATCATGAGTACTAAGGCGAATGATCCAAAGGTTTGTCAATCTCGCAATAATTATTTCCTAATTTTCAATTTAAATATATATACTTACTACTTTACTCTTAGCGACATGGCATGACAATTAAATCAAGTACATTTGCTCTGAACAAACTCTCGGACGTTCGAGGACGGCTCTCCACCTTCTTGATGATGGAGGTCATTAACTCGAAAGGAGTGTTTCACTCCAGCGGCATCGATGAATATAAGCTCAAACGTTGATTTAATTGTAATTCACTTTGAGTTATAATTCAATTATAACTCTGGCGATAATACATGAGCATTCTTTTGTAATTGATTTTGAGTTGTAATTCATTTTGATTTATAATTCACTTAACTATCATTTTATATGCAATCTACGTGCTTCTTTATAAAGGACATAGTTAGCATTCCTTGAGACTAGCCAAAAAATAGAAACAAATTAGTTGTACAAAGAACTATCATAGACGGTTTCTAACACAAATCCATTTGTGATATGTAGATCATCACAGATTGTTTTTTGTATTAGCTATATGTGATATGTTGGATATCACAGACGATTATTTTTAAAAACTGCCTATGTTGTGACTTATTATAGATAGTTTGGGATCCGTCTATGATAAACACCTATTATCACTAATGCAATAAATTAGGTGGTTCAGAAATCATCTCTGATAAGGATTACAAACCGTCTGTGATGATAGACAATTCTGCCACATCTTCGGAGCTTGCAGCGTCCTTTAGCATCAAGTTGACAGCGTGGGCAGCGCATGGCTGCCAAAATATTTTGGGGGAACCCATCAACAATCATTAAGCATGCTTTCTTGAAGTTAGCTCCATTATCCGAGACAAGCTGTACAACATTCTCAGGGCCGATTTCATCTACCGCCACCTCCCGAATGTGCTTCAACAGATATTTTGCATTTTGGATGTGTCTTGTTTCATTGATGAACTTTTGGAAGAACATTTACTCACGATAGTACACCATGAAATTTATTATGCTAAGCTGGGTAGGTCCTGTCCATATGTCACACATGACGTTATCCCCATATCTGTGGCAATCTTTCTTGAACTCATCAACTCCTCAAAATTATCATTTAACTATCGACCATGTATGTTGATTCCTTTAGGGAATTGCACCCCCTGATCAAGTTTTTGCGAGAGCATCAAGGCTCATCAAAAGTAAGGACAATTTGCTTTCTTCCCATGGCTATCATTGGCATGGAACCATTTGGCCCACACTTTGACAAGCATTTCTCTATGGTCCATTTGTAACATTGTGTCTACCCTAACTTGCACTGGTGCCTTTGAACGGGGCAAATCAGAATCGAAGTCTTTTCCCAATCCTTCACCACTAGCATTTGCTTTGTATAATGTTTTCTCAATCACACCACAGCCACCAATATAATTACTAGTTCCACTACCAGATCTGCTACCAATGCCAAGAGCTAAATTGGAGCTACCACTTAGACCACCATGCTGAATTTGATAATACCTCAATGATTCTCACGTTGCAATTTGCATTTGCCTCTCTTCATCACTGGGCAATTTGCGTGATGCAGATGCAACATACTCCATTCCTTCCATCACCTCATGTTTGATTCTTAGTCGCTTCTCTTTATTTTGTCTCCTTTGCTTCCCTTTCTTCAACTTACATCTCATTGCTTCCCAAACAACTGTAGGCACATCAGGGCATGACCTAACATCTCCGGATACTCATGCTAGATATTGCTTTAGTCTAGTTGCACCACCACTTTTTCCTGTCCAAATGCAGTATTTACACTTGAAACCACTTCCAATTGAAAATCTATGAGTCCACACATTATCGATGCCTCCGTCACGTACTGATCCTGCAATTCCATGCATGACAAGCATTAGTGGTATGAATGAATGCAATGACGTTGCTGAGGGAAACATTGGCAATGCATGTCATCAAGCATTGGCCCATGGGAAATACAAAGATAAAAAAATGAATGAATGCAGTGGCATCGCTGAGAAGTCAAACTCAGAAATGTATACTCCCCATCTATAATATCCACGACACATTGGTATGCACATAATTTGTCAGCTTTAACTTTACAAAAAAATGAACCACAGTTATGATCAAATACAAGTCAAACTCTCGCCTAACCACTTTCCTCTATCAGACTTCCATGACCTTCGAACTAAGTATTTTGGAGCTTGAAACAACTATATCACAGTATCACAGTAGTTTAGCTATCCTACGGACTTCACCAAGTACCTCATCCAAAGACATGCTTAACACATATATCAAATTAATTGCCCTCTTAAAAGGTATTTAAATTGATAATAGACAACCCTCTAAAAACATGAGCAAGAATGCAATTGCCTATATATGATCCAAAATTTACAGCACATTGAACTGCATTCGTTACCATGATTCCAGACAAATGAAAGAAAAGAATTACAAGTGAAGAACTACTACTACAATGTAAAAACTCATGTACTTTATCCCAATATCAAAGATCTAGTATATAGGATAGCACCCAACAACACAAAGAAAGCACCATAGGCATCATAAAAACAAAAGGAAATAAAATATGATATCTACTGTATCCTTACAAATATCTATTAAAAATGATACCGAAATATCTTTGACATTGTGACAAAATACGATATCTAAGTGATTGTGTAACTTCTACTGCTACGTATCAATGTATCATATATAAGTGATTACATTGGATGAACAAGTCTTTGATTCTTTGGCATTGTAACCGATATATGAAACAAGCTCTGGTTTAGACATACAAAAGAGCACAAATCGTTACCTCCGGTTGTAGCCATGCCGCTACCCAGAGCCTTGCCAGTGCCATCTCCCCCCCCCCCCCCCGCCCTTGCCACCGTAGCCTCCCCCCAATTCCCAGTGCCACCTCCCCCTCCAATGCCAATGACAAAGAGAGAGTGGGAGATTGAGTAGACGGAATGGGGAATGATAGAGAGAGAAAGAGGGAGATTGAGTCAACGGCTTGAGGAAAACCTAGTTTCACTTTCGCAGATCGAAGGATGGGGAAGGAGTCGGGGACTCAAGAAGCTAATTCAGCCGGTCCATGTCTATCCCCTTGATTGGGCTGGGAAAATTTCAAATCAGGCCAATTTTGGCTAATTTGGGCTTTTTTGGGATAGGCCCAAAAACTGAATTTCATCAAATTTCGTGAATTTCGGCCCAAAAAAGTTTTCCCTAACCCTTGTAACATGTGGAATTGAACTTTGTTATCACCAAGGTGCCACACCATTCATAGATAAGATTTCTAATATGTAAGAAAATAGATATCTCTAAGTTGAAATGTACTAAAACTAAAAATGGATTCATTTATTTTTATCTTCATTTCCATTTCCCCAAAACCTCATTTTCATTTCTCCACATCCAGATATCAAACGGTTGATAGTAACTTTACTAACATCAAGACTTGTTATTATCATCATCTCAAAAAGCAAATATGTACCATTAAAACACATCTCAATCGACTGGATTTTGCAAAATACATTACTAGAACTGTTATCTTCACTGTGAAAAATGTAAAACTTTATAGAAATTTCTTGCTAGCACGCATTATGTATTTGATGACATCAGGGCTATGTACAATGGTGCTCCGGTGCTACAAGCAAAAATGGCCCCATAGTCGATCAATGGGTTTTAGCATCGCATGCTGCAGTGTAGCTTCAATTGTGGGGCCCAACTACTCAGAACCACCTCCCTATACTATCGCACGTCCGTGCTCTTCCTTGCGGTGACTTGCAGTGGCGGCTCCTGGTGCAGGTGGCGACAACAGCTGGCAGCGTAGGTGCACTGACAGGTGGGCCACATGAATTTTTTTGACTCCCTAGCATCAATGCAAGTAGATGCACTGGTTCGAGAAATTTTTAGCTGACACCGATGTGCCCAATGTTCAAGCACTGGTGCTAAATCATCTCTCTCCTCTTATTATGGCCTAACAAGTTGGTATGGATACTCCTCTCTCCTCCGTGGGAAAGCTCAGGGCTAAGCTATGGGGCTACAAATTGACAAGTGATCAAGGATTCAACGTTTGGGCTGAAACTAGAGTTATAAACTGTTTTCAAGGCTTCTACAAGAATTATTCAAAACTCACGGGTAGACCTCACATGCGAATACATGCACGATGGATCCAGCATCCAACTCTTTTAGGGGGCGTTTGAAAAAGCTTTCAAATCCCAATCAAACGCTGGACTTTTAAAAGAGGCTTTTAGAAGCCAAATCACAAAAAACGCAGGCCAAAACAGAGGGGAAGGGGAGGGCTTCGAGCAAGCTCAGTGAGGATAGAAGAGGGCATGAGGGTTTGGGTGATGGCCAAAAATAGAAGGGAGTGGCGAGGTGGACCCAGTGGTGGTGGTGCCGCCGCCGGATGTGCACCAAGACAGACATGAGGCGGCGCATGGTGACTAGGTGTGGGGAAGAAGAGGAGTCGTGGTGCCCAGGTCGGAGAGGGAAAAATTAGGGGAAGCATGAGCATCAAGGGAGCGAGGGGAACTCACCAATGCGGACCATGGAGACAGAGAAGATCCAAGGCAGGCTGGCAATGAGAGCTAAGGGTGGTGTGGACTGCTTGCCAGGGGCAACAACCTAGGGTGGGGGAAAGCACAAATTAATGATTGGGTAAGAAGTGGTGTGTTGTATGGATGTTGCAATTCGAAGGAATTAGAGGAAGGCTCACCAGGCGGGGCAGGGGGTGGCAGCGAGCGGCAACATCTCACGGCACATGACTGCGAGGCAGTGATGCCACGTTGAGTAGGAGCGATAGACGGTTGTTTGGGAGAGAGTGGTGGGTGAGCAGGAGGAGGACATGGAGGGATAAGGTGGTGGACATCTCACTAGAGTGGAGTGGTGGACATTTCAGCTGAAGTGGTGGAGTGGAGAGGTGGGGTCTTTTGCTAAATCAGCTTAGCCAAAAGCTCCAGCCAAATCAAGTACCTTTCACTTTCAGTCGTTTCTACTTCCAGTTGCTACTATTCCAAAATCAAAAGCTCTAGCCATTTCAAACGCCTCCTTAGTCCTCAAGTTTCCAATAAGACATGGACATGTGCATGTCTATTGTGATCTTCTCCGCATACTGTGGCTGCTTGATTCCGTGTACAAGAACTTCGTCAAGTACCCGATCACCTCACCGCTAATGACGTGAGTTGGGAGCCGTTCTCAGCTTAGGAGATGGAGGACCGTGTTCCTGAGGGACTACCCTCACTGTGCTAGTGTGACTAAGCATACTGGCTAACATGGAAAAAGTTCATCTTTGATGTGTTTGTCGAGAACTACGCGGTGCATAGGGTGATGCGCTAGTTCAGCCTCCGCTAGGTTGTTCAGTCCCTGTCAGGTGCCTGACTCAGTCCACGCATGAGTTACACACAACACATGTCCCTATATTTTTGAGTTATGTTGCGATGCCTTCTAATTGCATTGGTACATTTTGCAGGCATAGCAAGAGGGGTGGTAGTAGGACAAGCTGAGCAACGAAGATGGCACAGTAGCTGGAGGAGTGGGTGGACACCCTCGTGGACTTCATGTAGGAGGTTGCACCGAACAACCCCAGCACGTACAACGAGTACCCATGCTGGTACACTCTATAGACACACATCGGGCTACTACGTGTCGTTGACCCTCCCCCAACTCACGTACTTGCACTGACCGACACGTACCCTATATACTTGGTGCGGAACTTGTCCCTCGTGGTAGGTACTCTCCTGTTTCAAAATGTCTAAGTATGGTTACCACAATTACAAGTTCGACACTTTCTTGTACTTCTTGTAGACGGACATCGTCATCAGGAATGCAAGGGACACCGGGTCGACCGTGGACAGGGTCATCCACGGTTTTGAGGTGGCGCGCAATGAGCTACTGCAGGTTCTGCATCAGGTCCACAATGTGTCCAGGCATGTTGTGGCCCTGACATATTGCAAGACGCCCCCAAAGGTGGCCACGTCTACACATATGTCGAGGCCGCCAAATCCTGCAGCTTAGGTAGGAGGCTCCGCAGGGCCACGTGCACGTATCCCGCTAGCGCTTGACCAACCTAGAGGGTTAGGGTGGCCACATGGCTACCCCCAGCCACCGCTACTGCCATCGCCGGGCCAGGCCGGAGGGTCAAGGTGGGCACGTGCCTAGACACCGGCACCGCATTTGTAACATATTTGGTAGACTTTTTGTTATGATAAAGTATGAACAAGATTTGAAGTGTTTACATGATTTTGTTCAAGCTGCCCATACTAATTTTTGAGAGAAATGTGATATTTGTGTGGAAGTCCCTTATTTTTAAAAAGTGATATTTAAGAAAGGGAGTGTACCTAGTGTAAACTTGTAAAAATTCTCAAATATTGGTGAACGTAGAGGAAGGGTTCTAAGAACCTGCAAAAAATCATGAGTAAACATGGTTTTTATTTGGGAAAAGTGAAAAAACAGAAACAGCTCAAAGAACGGCATTGTTCTTTTTAACTTATAGCTTATGGCTTCCCTTGAATAAATAAACTTGATGACTTCTCCGCCGACGTTCCGAAATGGTTTATCGGGACTGCCTTTTCGAAGTGGCTTGTAGGCATTTGATTCATTCGCATAAGTGCTCGCTCTAGGATCAAAAACAATCAGCTGCAGCCGAAAAGAATGCACCAACTAGTGATGAAACAGTGAATCACTATTGACAATTAAATTTGCCTCTTTTTCTGTTTCTCCCAAACGCAATCATGTTTGACCATGCAATTTCGCAGTCACAAAGCACCCTTTGACCCTACATCCACCAAAATTTGGAGAATTTTTCAAAGCTTACACATAAAGCAGTGTTCAAGAAGGCGCTAGGGGGCTTAGGTGGAGCCTAGGTAGAGTCTAGGCGGTCGAATTAAAAATAAGGACAACAGTTGAAGATAAGCACTTATGTATATATATTTGATGTTTAGATGAAGAAAATATAATACCTTGAGTTATTACTGCAGTCCAATTGTAATTAAGAGATTTTCTTAAAAGGTATGGAGTATTGGAGTTTGGACCGACACTAATAGCAATCACAATTCACATATCAGCAACACTGACTCACTCTCAGAGCAACACGTACGCACGGACTCACTCTCAAAGCAACACATATAGACGCAGTGGCTTGAGAGCATCGGCTCCGGCCATCAAACCTTGCCTTGGCATCGCCCCTCTAGCCTCCCTCGCAGATCTCAGCCCCTCACTTCTCCCTCGCTCTCCTCCGCTCGCCACCCCTCGCTGCCTCGCACCCTCGTCTACCTCCAACCTTCACACAGATCTATCGAGCAGAGGGGAGTAGGGCCATGAGGCCGGCGGAATTATCGGCGGAGGGGAGACGGTGGAGGATGGGAGGACACAGCGGCGGGGAGACGGAGGAGACGGTGGAGGTCCCGGAGGGGAGATGACGAAGGGGATAGGAGGCGAAGGCAGAAGGGAACTTCGGTGACGGCGTGGCTGATTCCGACGAGATGGAGGCGGAACGCACCTGGGGGCTTGGTGCGGCGTGGCACGGCGGAAACCTAATCCCCCCGGTTGGGTCTTGGTAAGCTCTCAGTCCCTCTCCCTCTTCCCCTGCTCTTGGTCGCCGCCTCATGGCCTTCCCCTACTCTTGGTTGCCGTCTCGCACGCCTTCCCTTGTTCTTGGTCACTGCCTCGCGCGCCTAGGCGCCGCACGACTGCTGCATCTGCCTGGCAGACTGCCACACTAAGGCCACCTTGGCCCGCCTTGGACCACCTTGCACAGCAGCACCCAGCCGCCCAGTGCCTAGACGGTCGCTCAGGCCATCTTTTTTAATAGTGACATAAAGTTCAGACATGTTTATACAAAGTTATATGTAGTTTCTGATGCATCAGAACCATATGGAAATTTCTTGCAACTTCATATCCTAGACATCTAATCTCCCAGAGTTCAACATGTAGGGCTTGCAACGTGATGGCTTTTACCTTCTGCTACTTTTATTCATCACGGTCTTCTGCACGAGTCTATGAGATCCTGTTGATTTTTGGAATTAATGAGAGTTCTTTATCTCTGCCTCCCGTTTGTGCTCTAGTTCTTTATTTCCCTTTCATAGTTTGATTGTATTGTTTGAAACCCATGACGTGAGTGTGTAACAATTTGACATGGTTAGAAGCCTTATTGATCATCCCCCCCCCCCCCCCCCCGGCGGGGGGAAAAAAATCTGGAGCTGTAATATTGCTGCCGCAATTGATAGCAGTATACATAAAAAATGTGTTTGTACGAGGGATCAGAAAATTTTGCGCAATTGATAGCAGTATACGTTAAAAATGTATTTGTACGAGGGATCAGAAAATTTTGCACTAGCTTGTTTTTTTCCATGTTTCAAGTTATTTACAATTTTTAGTGCAATTATTTAAGAATATGGAGAAATATGCATGAACTGGGCAATTTGCCCAGGTTTCGCAGAAAGCTGTTGGGAATTGGTTAATTTGCCCTATTTGTATTGGTTTCTAAAAGCTGATTTTTTACAGTAAATAGTTTTTCTACCATACCTAACTTTCAAATGGTGTGTCTTTTCAAGATAAGATTCACTAGTCGATTGTAGTATACACTGTAGTGACTTCATTTATATCGGTCAAAATAGTACGTAAGTTTCCTTTTTTCGTACGGCTATTATTCATAAGCTAAAGTGAGAGATTATCAGCAAAAGCTAATATCAATGGGCTGCCATGTTGATTGTGGGGGGCTAACCAGGGGGAGTATCTAGCCCAGTTGGAAAACACCTGGACTCCCCGGTAGGATGCATCTGCTGTTGGCTTATATGAAATGAAGGGTGAGAGCAACTCCAGCAGGGCCCCTACTTGAGCTCTCATCCTACTTTTGAGGGCCGAGGGGCAAAAAACTCACTCCAGCAGGGCCCCTACTTGATCCCTCAAAAGTAGGGGCCCTCAAATCTCCCCCTCGAGCCCTCATTCCTGGGGTCTGGAGGGAGCCCCTACTTTTGAGGGCTCAAATAGGGGCCCTGTTTTGAGGGCTACTGCTGGAGTTGCTCTAATAATCTTCTGTGGTGTCGCTGTGGTGGCAATGTTCATGTGTTAAGCTATGACCTACGTGTTAATAATATCTTCACCATTGTCATCATCGTCCGACATCTCCGGGATTCGAGATTGTGGACTACGAAAATAAGAAGGAAAAGGCAAGAAGTTTATTATTTTTAGCTTCAAGGATAGCCACGAATAATGTTGGGTTATCTCGGTACTCGATCGGACCTGTTCGATGATTGAACTTCATAATCACTTAATAATATTTTGAGATTTCTGAAGAATATTTGGCAATTGTTTTCATATATAATAATATACGGTGGGGTCCATAATTGAACTTTATGAGATAGAATACATAGACATGATGTGGTCCAAAAGTTTATACGTCCCTTTGTTGCCACAAATATTGTATGAAACATCATAGGCGATATTGTTCAATTTTTGTGGAGTTCTTTATTAGTGCTAGATTACTATATCATAGTAACACCATTTTGTGCGGTTCTTACAATTTGGTCAGTAGAGCCCCCGTGTCAAGACAAACAGTACAAAGTACTCAGAGGAAGAACGCTTGTCCAAGGAGAGTGCGCCTTTGTCTGAAACGCATGAATTTCAACGAAGCAGTTCAATTCGTATATAAAAGCTCAAAAAATTCCCATGAACGTGGCGTAATGTTTTTCTTAACCAAACTTTAGGGACTGCTACTAACATAGTTTTGTTCTTTTAGGTTGTACCTGATGACTTTTAGCAGGGTTTTTTTGAGATGGTGACGAAAGGCAGAGATGCTGATACGGATGGGGCACGTGCTAACAGGCTCGAGAAGTCGTTTAAAGAAACAGTTTCAAAACACAGTTTGAAGAAGTCACTCTGTCTACTTCGGCTTTTGGAAGCCAAAAGCTACCTCAAAAGCCCCAAAAGAAGAGGGCTATATGTCCTTCCAGTGCTAGAGTCGATCTACACGTCAGTGGAAATTTGTACAGATTTTTTAAAGCAAAATGCTTGTATTTGTCAGGCGTTCGCAAGGTCTCGTAGTTTGTGAAATGGGGATAGAAATGCATTAACTGCATAAACATATCAAGAACACCGCCCGCTACGAGCGAGGGAATGGAAAGGTATAGCATCCACTCCCACTGAACTTAGGGTTTTATACGATTCTTGGGAGAGTCTTGTGTTATAAATGGACCTTAATTTGCCTCTAGAGAGAGAGTTCGGCAGCTAACATTCACTTGATTGCGAGCAAAAGAATAAAAAGAGTCGCATAAAACGTCATTGAGATTTGAGACATAATCTGATTGGTGCGACCTACAAAGACCCCTCCAAAATAAAGGTCAAAAGACGGCCCAAGAGGCCAGGGTGCAAATGCCGCACTTCCCGTGGAGAAGATTAGCGTGGATTGTTGAACGCTCGTGTGTATCCTTAATTATTCCTTCTTTTGTCGTAAGAAATGTCAAATCGCAATGGCCCCATTTGAGACTCCAGTCTCAAATTTTGGAATTGGATGCAGCCAAATCATGGATCTACTAGCTAGACAAATTATCAACCTGGTTTTTTTTAACTTATGGTTTATATCTTTCCTCAAGTGAATAAATTAGATAGTTTTTCTACTACCGAAGTGATTTATCGAGACAACCTTTTTAAAACGATTTATTGGTATTTAGTTAGTTCGCAACGGTCAAAAGCCATCAGCTGCAGCTGAAATGAACCCGCACATCATATTAGGATCTGAACTGGCTTGGCACTGTATAATGTCCTGGTAATCGTATGCTCCTTTTGTTTGTTAGTACTGAGTGACCTGTGCTAATCAGAAGAATCTATGCATGATGCAATCATGTTATGGTTGTGCTAGTTGAATATTGTGAACTGTGAAATGTAGTAGAACTATTAATTTTCAGCCCAAAAAAAATACCCCTTTTTACATCTCTCAGCCATGTCCTTCCCTTTGCATCGATCCCATCTTTCATCAATCCTTCCAAAAGGCCTAAAACTGAGCTGCTACATACATGAAACAACTTCTCCCTGAAACAAACAAACAAATCTCAGATAGTACCTTGTGTTTTCCCGTCTCCTTACCTGTCATTTCGCGCGAAAATGCGACGCTTTCTTAATTTCTTTCTCGCGGATTATACGTCGAAATACGCTAAAAATTATTTATTTTCTGCACCAAATCTCTTATGTATATATGCACACAACAACCTTATCATCTCAATCCATGTCTTACCAGGAGACAAGCATCCTTATGCCTCAAATTTCCCTTGTCTTACATGCCCTAATGGACAAGAAACGACCAATGTTTCCCTGTCCCCTTGGCATGCATGTCACTGTCTGTCTTGCACTGCAGAACAGCTTCAAATCAAGGGTTTAGGAAGTGCATCAAAATTATTGCATCAATTCCTATGACTTGTGGATGGCAAGGCACCAACCACCCACCTCCATTGCAAAACTTGCACAAGGTCTAAAATTTTCAAGAAATGCTGCGAAAAAAAATGTAAAAACACATGGCCCTCAGTGCTCCAACCACTCCCTCTGAATCAGTTCAGAACCTCATTATCTCCTACCTGTTGCCTTCACAGTTGCTTCACAGAGACAAATTAGCATTAAACTTTTTTGTTGAATAATCAAATCATTTTATTCTTATAAAAAAGTTGGTGAAATTTATTTATATAACCTTTTGTGATGTCTATATAAGTGTAGATATTCACACCATTTCTTTGTGGCACATACTTGATAGTTGATACTACCAGCACTAGTGTTTGAGTGCACCAATGGAGCACTCAAGAAATGGTGATGTCAAGGTGGCACATGAGCAGGTGTTGTTTGGCCGGCGCCGGAACGGCGCCTTCCCTACCTACCTCGACCTCGTCCAGGAGGCCGTCGACGCCGGCGCGGCGCGGCCACTGCCGCCGCAGAGCACGGCCAGCCGGAGGCGCACGTACGCCGACGGCGAGCTCGACGTATTCGCCGCCGAGCGGTACTTCAAGGGCGCAATGGACGGCGACTACAAGGAGGCCGCCGCCGCGGTGGTGATGCCCGTGGAGACGACGGCCGCCGCGGTGGTTGTGCCCGCGGAGAAGGCCGCCGTGGTGGTGGTGCCCGCGGAGACGGCCGCCGCGGTGGCGAGGCCGGCCGTGGCGGTGAGCAAGCCGGCGTGGACAAGCGCGTCGGCAGCGAGCACCGGCTCTGGGGCCAGCGCCAACAGCCAGACCGTGCTCCTCCGGGACGAGCGCCGCCGCCTGCCGGGATACCGCTGCAAGAAGTGCTGCCTGCAGGTCGGCGTTCTCCTGCGCTCGTGCTCCGGGAAGCGGGCCGTCGGCGTCGACAGCGTCGCGGCGACGGAGGCCGCCGGCTCGGGCGAGCCGTGGTCGAGCAGGATCGAGTGGTACAGAGACCTGAGGATGGAGAAGGGTGGGCTCGGGCTAACCGGAGATGGCAACCATGGCGTGGTCGCTGGTCTCCCGCCAAATTTGAATATTGGCACGGCAAAAGTGGCAGCCATAGGGAGGGAGGTGGTGAGGGAGGTGGTAAGGGAGGAGAAGGTGGCCGAGTACACGAGCGCAAGCTTTAGGAGAAGCTTCACTCTCCTGGCTCCGGTCAAACTCAGCGTGCCGGCAAACGGCGGCGCCAGCGGTGTCGACGCAAGCATTGGCAGAGGCGGAGGCAACGGCGACGAAGATGACGTCGGAAGCGAGTCGAGCTCGGACCTGTTCGAGATCAAGAGCCTCATGATCGACGACTGCCCCTACGAGCCCAGCGAGGCGAGCATCCAGTGGAGCGTGGTGACCGCGAGCGCCGGGGACGTGTCTGTCGCGTCGGAGCGCGGCGGCAGCGGCGCGGGTAGCGTCGGGAGGGGCCCGGTGGCCGTGAGGCAGCAGCACCGGGACCGACCAGTCGGGCTGCTGACGGGGTGCGTCAGCCACAGTACCGTGGACGTGCCGGCGATGGCCGCCGTGCGCGGGTTCCCCGACGCGCCGGCCGCCGTGGCGATGCGGCGGCGCGTTGATGGTCCTTCCTAATATGTTGCTTTCTGTTCTTATGTCCATTCATTCCATCTTGTTCACTACTTTATCAGATGTACAAAAGACAAAAGGTTGTAAATTGCACCGTAGGTTCTTAAATCTGTATAAAGTACAAACGCTTGTCTTACTAAACCTAGGGATTTGAAAACTCATATTAAGCTGAACTTGCACAATTAATCCAACAATTGTATTGCGTAGAGATTTCTTAAACTTAATTGTCGGCCTAAATCCATCGTCAATACGAAATTCTCACGACCTAATTATCATATTTTTGCATCAGACGGAGAAGAAAAAATCGAGTTCTCAAGTTCGCAGACCCAAGTGAGTATATCCATGTGAACTAACAATAGCCCGCGATGCAATTTACTCCCTCGAATGAACAACCTGATCCATTCCATCCGGCCGTACTCCTGAGCATGAAATCTAGCAAAAATCAAAGCCAAGACGTTAACAACTCCAACGGATGCGACACGGGCGTTTTGGTCGTTGGCAAAGACGTTGCATTCCGTATCCATCACCACAGCAGTCGTGTAATGCGACCTCGGCCGGAGTGGCGACCATGCACACGCCTCCTCTCGATCGAACGAGCCGGATTGGATTTTTTTTTACTAGTAAATTGCACGAGAGTACACACATTTGTGGATTGGCTGCATTTAAGTCATAGAAAAATGAAATAGTGTATTTAGATTAATAAACTTGTTAAACTATATAAATGAAGTCCAAATTAGGGTTTTCAAATATGACAAAGCATCCAAGCGGCACTAATGCTTATATAACATTGATACGGACGTTGACATGGAAAGGTGAAGGCCTCTAATTCCACCCCACCGGCTATGCCCATCTGCGTATCCATCAACACCATTCTAAAGTGTTAAAAGTATTTTGGTTTTGATTGAGAAGAAAAGTTGTGAGTTTGCTGTAGTGATAGGATTAATTAAGAAGTGAATTCTTATTGCTTTCTAGTCACATGAGGTGCATATGGAGCTAATGCAGTTGTTAGTAGATGTAGATGGAGAAAAAAGACAATGAATAGGAAGGCGACAGACCCGTCCACGTGCTCCAGATCGTGTCGGCCAAGCTGACTACTTCCCGCAATTCCTGTTCGAGGAACACGTCTAGTCATCAAGCGACACTCCTTTATTGATGACATCTTTTTCTTCCGCCATGCCTCCTAGCGGATCATACTGCTCCCACTTCTCGACAAGAGGGCGCAGCCAGAGACCTAAAAGCGACTATCAATGCACAGAACTAAGTTACCTACTATTGAACTTTCAAGAATAACAAAAGAAAACACTAATCACCAATAGACTTTATTGATGTGGCCAAAGAGCATTTACAATAGGGTGAATGAATGTGAATGATTCCGTTGCGTTGTTGGAGCCACGTAGGCCTCTATTTATACAAATCTAGAGTGTAACAATTAATGTTTGAATAGGTTCCTTTTTATCTTCACGCGCAAGTCTTTCCTGTGTCTTGAAATGCTATATCATTTGTCAAACATCGCAGCTTATCAGAAACACTATTAACCACTCACATGTTGAGTTAAAAATTCACGTGAAAAACCATATCAGTCCTAACCAATTAATACTCTGTTTCAGAAAGCGACCAGTTAATGATCATAATTGACCATAATTGGTCTTTGTTTAGCTGTAATCGGTCTTCGACCAATTATATTTATTAAAGGGAGATTCTTCTTCTATGTGCTTGTAGGCTAGACAAGGTACTTAGTTGACCCTAACTATGTAGACCTAGACAAGGTGTTTTATTTTGACTCCTGTTGATCGAATATATTGATCTAGTCAAGAACCCTCGTCAGCGGCCTATGGGAGCTCGACCGAGAGAGTGGGAAGAGAGTATATAAAAGATAGAGAAAAGTGGGTGAGAAGAGAGAAAGGAGAACTGCCACATACATGTCACATAAGTATTAGCGCCACATGAATGCCTTGTCAGCTTTGCAAAATCTCTTTTTGACTACTTTTGCATGGTTTAACAAGTTTGTTGACCTAAATGCACTGTTTTATAGGTTAGTAACTTAAATATACCTACCTCACAAGTTTGTGTACCTATGATACTATTTACTCTTTTTCTTATCCATACCAGATATGGCTGGTATCACACGCCAAACGGAATGAATCATGGATGTATCGACAGCCATGCAGCACATTACCATGCCCTTAGTTAGGCTCCTGTACTTTTCGTTTCCTGCAAAATATTGAAGAAAAAGAAATGGAATAGAATTTGGTGTGTGAGAGGTGTTGCCTTGGTGTTAAAAGTTGTTATTATCGGTAGTTTGGTGCTTGCAAACTCTCCTTTCTGGAATGAGGCAGAGCTCCGGCCATTGTTTCAAAAAAGAAATGGAAAAGAAAGGTCGGTTCTTATCTGATATCTGTCTCTAATGGGTAAATGCGTGTCGTAGTCTAATCTGTTACGGCTTGCAAGGAACCTTGGTGTTTGTTGAAGCATGGGCATCACGTCCTTGTTCTCTATCTAACAGCTTTTCATCAAGGCATCAGAGATTAGCTAGGCACTCACTAGTATATGTTTATGAATTGTTGAAAAAAAATGTCCACAGAAGCATGGCGCGTAATCGTGACCAAAATTGTTCCTCCAAGTCTTTCTGAAGGAATCTCCTCACGGGCACAGCTGCATCTCCAGCATTGGATACGAAGCGGATGGATGAGGGCATCCAAAATCCTCCCGGTGGAGTTGGGGCTAAATGTTAGGGAACTTTATAGTTTATACAGTGTTTTTGGTTACTGCGACAAAGTGCAGGGAATTCATGATAATCTTGCAGGGCACCTGTTTGGATTGGAGGATTTCCAATGGAATTCCGTATATATGATTGGTGCTGCTTGCTGCAAGATTGGTATGAAAGAAAAACCAGTTTCAAAGGATCTTGCGTACCTCATCATTGAATCATGCAAGTTCTTCCAAGTTCGATCAAACTTGCTCCTCTGATTTTGCAGACTACTGGTCCTAGATGAGCTGCATCCAGATTCCAGAAGTTCGCTGCAAACCTGCAACATGTACCATGCAAGATTACCATTACACATTCGAAAAAATAAAGGTCCAAAGGATTGTGGCATTTCGGTTATGTTAATGCATTTTCAGATGGAAACAAAGGACATGACTCATGAGAGCGTAAATAATATGCTTTTTGTATTTAAGGTTAGACCTCAAATCAGTCACAGGCTCACAGCTCACAACAAAGTATTTCTCTCCCCTCAATATGATTAACGTGGATATTAACTGACAAAATGTTACAAACTTATAATACATCCTCCAAATTTATTTATTAGATAGGCTAGGAAGGAGGCATTAACTAGGATCCTGGGATCAGACTATGCTGAGGCTGGTATTCTTATCGCCATCATCTGGAGGAGCCACGGCCTATCAAGGTCTGGATCAATGAAAGTGTGTGCAAGGAACTGCTCTGCTTCAACATCAAGCAATTGTCTACACCAAGCCACTCGGCTTGATGGGCGGGAGCCTGGCCCTGAGCATCTGCAGAAAAATAACGATAGAAGTGTTAAAACTGTAGCACACTGAATATGGTAGGCCCATAGCAACATATACATATACCATGTATATACCATTTAGTAGCTAGCGAGTCCAGAAGAACATTAACACCAGAACGACTCCAGAAGCATAAGTCTATATTTACTCATGAGGGATCAATCTATTTGAGTGTCAAGACAGTATTAAACTTCCTTTTTAATGTAACATCATGTGAGGTTGATATTAATGAGTCAGACGAGAGTAGTCGCTGAATTCTGATTATTCCAGTACCTGAACTCATAGAAGCAAGCAGTCCGTTCATTCTCAGATTTGTCCCAATTATGCCACCCAGCAGGCTTAATGCAGCGATCCATAAAAGTGTGTGCAAAGACAACCCTGCCAAAAGGCCCCCATGGTCGACCCAGGAACATATATCCAGCTTCTCCATTTCCAGTAATAATACACCTGAGAGGGTTCATTCGTTCAAGTGTCACAACAAGCAGGGATAAATAATGGCACATTAAAATGTTCAAAGTACATATTGAACCTATTATACAAGAAATGAAGCAACTCAAGTTTCAGCAGTTATGACAACGAGGTCTAAGTGACCTATTAAACAAACTACATAGCATGGATTAACAGTGAGTAAGAACGACCGTGAGACAACTCACCTCAAAAATACATAGCCAGTAGATTCTGAAGAGGATTTCCGGCTATGAGCAGTAATAAACCCCGCTGATTTGCAATGGATATGGCAATGTTCCAACAGGGCAATAGAGTTACCAAAGATGAAGTCACAATTACCTTCGATGTAACAGTCTCTTAAATATTGTTTTCCATAATGTAAATATAATGTGTCCTGAATGATTTTTGGCGGGAAGTTAGAATCTCACAAATTAACAAAAGTAATGCTGATCATCGACCTGATTAATGAAGTGATTTAACCATGAGGTGAAGAAATAGACGCACTTGCCAACCAAGGAACCGGCAATTGTAGAAGGCGCACCTATCTGCTGTTACCCGGACTGCAACTGCCTGCCCAGACCCCTGCATCACAACCGGTACACATCAACTCCCCACACCCATGACAAGCATGATAATCTCTTTCTGCAAGGAGAACAAGTGACAACCAGTACCTGGGGAGCCGAGTTCTCAAATGTGATATTCTCTGCAATGAAATCCTCCCCCTCCACAATGACTGTTCCACAGCCAAATGTTCCTGTCCCAATAACCCTTGATGACTTTATAAGAGAAAAAGGCACAGTTGGTCAACTCGAGAGATATTATAATTATTCAACATACGCAAAAGGAACACCCTAAACATTTAGCAGAACTCTGCAGTCAAATTAGTGGGTGGCTAAACTTCTCTGCACCTACCTCTTCCTTCTCCAAAGGATAAACATACAATTTTCTAGATGTATAAAAAATATGATCGTTTATCTTACAGTTTTCTTACATCACCCATTTGTTTGTCTTTAAATCATTATAAGATAAAAGATGTGTCAACATGGGATGCATCATCTCAAAACAGCATGAAAGTAGTCATGAAACGGTGTGATGCACAGGACAGGGTATACCTAAAACTTCCATCAAGCATATAAATAGACTCCAACTCGTAACTAAAATCTTATTCAATGCCTCGCCGGCCTACTCGTCGTGTCAATGGGGAAGGGATGAAAGCAACCGTCCTTGATCTCCCCAAGTACTGTATAGTGTATACAACTGTTCTGCAACTAGACTATGTGGTATTACAGCCCCGAACATGGCCCAAATTGAGCCAGGTGTTAGAGCACGCGAGTATCAAAGTGGATCTGACAGTGTAAAACAGGTAAGCGCAGTGCAGACCCATGTGCTTTGTAAAGCATTTGGTATTATCAGCGTGTGACAACATGGAAGCAGTAGTAACAGGGACTCTTGAGAGAGCAATTCGTTGCAGGGAATTTAGAACGGGCACGTCGACGCCACCCTGGATCGATCATCCGTTTCGGGTTTCCAATCGAGCCCGCATTTCGTCGAGCAGGGGCTGGGCGTACGATACGGGGCGGGCAGATAGATGGACAGACAACCATCGTACCTCAGCGTGCTTGATACGGGTGGCGGTGTTGTCCCAGCAGATGACGGTGGCCTCGGGGGAGGCGCCGGCGAGGGTTATGAAGTTCCTGGTCTTGGCGACGTAGACGGGCTCCCGGTACACCCCCGGCGCGAGGCGGATGACGGTGCGCGCCCGGTTGCCCAGCGGCACCGCGTCCACCGCGGCCTGCACCGTCGGGAACGCTTCCCCGTCCCGTCCCCCCGGCGGCGCCACGCGGAGCACGCGCCTCTCCTGCTGCTGCTGCTGCTGCGCCATGGATGGCCGTACCGTACGCGCTCCGGTGGCGCGGTGTCTGGTTTGGTTGGTGTAACAGTGGGGTGGTATTGCCTGCCGTGTGGACTGAGTGCGCGAGAGCCGAGAGGGAGAAATAATACGGAGCTGTGTTTATTGGAGACGGACGGTTTGAATGCGGGAGCCTGGTCCGGCCACGTGGGTATGCAGGAACGATTGACTCCTCGCATGTTGCTTTCCTAGGGTGGGTGGCCCCGCGGGAGATATCCCGAGTAAAGTCCATTACCGGTTTTTAAACTTTTTATGTTGTGTCATCCCGGTCTATAAACTTTTAAAGTATGTCATCCCGGTTCTTAAACTTTCAAAGTGTGGCAATATCCTATGTAGTTCTTGCAGTGAACTTTTTATGCTGTGTCATCCCGGTCCATAGACTTTCAAAAGAAATTGCCACACTTTGAAAGTTTAAGGACCGGGATGACATACTTTAAAAGTTTATGGACCGGGATGACACAGCATAAAAAGTTTAAAGACCGGTAATGGACTTTACTCAGATATCCCCGTAAAAGGTGGGGTGAACGGGGCACGGGCGGAATAGCCTTCCTTCACGAGACCTGACGGGAATCTGTAAATATAAAAATATATTTTAAAATAATATATTATAGTTTTTAATATGAAATATTATATTCTTTTTTATATTTAACTAAAACTTGAATTATATGTTAGAATATATATTTTTAAGCTATATTTTGAAAAAAGTATGCATAAATAATTATAAATTGGTAAACAAATTTATATTATTATTTTTAAAATATTTAACCTATTTTATATCCTCCCGTGGGGGTCAAGTCCTCGCGGGGACTAAGGACGGGGGCTGCGGCCCCGCCTCGCCCCCCGCCCCGCTAAGGCTAGTGCGTCAAACTGATATTGGTGACTTTGGTTTGTGCTACGCTCTTGATTCTGTCACAGCGTCTTGTCAAGCTCCACTACAGGCTCTGCTACTGAGCTTGGTTTACACCACATTCTTAGCTATGCATCGGTATTGTCATCTCGCCTGCAGTCAAATTGCACTATGTTGGGCTAGCAGAGGTAGCCTTACTCAATGGTGATGAACAGTATGTTCTAGCGACATCAACATCTGTTGCAATTTATTTGTTGGTAGTGATTGAAAAGCAGAGGTATGAAGCGATGATGGAGACCCATACAAAAGGAACTTGTGGGAGGCAAAAAAAACATTGTTGCTAATTTGTTTGTTATGCGGTGATTTTTTTTATGAGAGGTTTTTTAGTGTGGACGAGGGATATGAGAGGAGAGGTGAGAGGAGATAGAGAATGTATCCGAGTATTTCAACTTTTTTTAGGTAGTAGAAATATTAATTCTTTTACAGGGTCCGTACCAAATATTCTTGTTTTCCTCCTATTGGTTCACGCTGGCGTGTTGATAGGCTCGAGATAGAATTAACAACACTGGTTGACAAGTGATTAGATTTGAAGTCTGAAACCATATATTCAAGGTCAGATGTCTATCGATTGGATGGTTCGTGCATCGGTATTGGAACAGATCAACGGCGCTCTATCTTGATCAAGGGGCTGCTGGATTTAACACTCATGCCCCTATTCCTAGGAATGGAAAATAGTAATGGATAATTCGTTTTATCCGATATTTATATTCGAGAAAACGTAAATATAGTAAGTAAAATTCATATTCGAAAATGTTTATATTTGTATTTGAGAATATTCATATCCGTATTCGTATTCGAGACTATTCGATTCGTATTCGATCTGTTTCTAGAACCCATGAAAAATCTGTACGAATTTTGTGATTCACAATTTGAATTTGGCAGTTTAAAACCAGTAACCGGTCAAAAACCAGTGAAAAATCGGTAAAACCGCTAGGAATCCATTTTATCCGATATTCGTATCCGAGAAAATCCGTATTCAAAAAATATTCGTATTCATATTCGAGAGTATTCGTATCCGTATTTGAGAATATTCGAATTCGTATTCGTTTTAAAAATATGGATTCATATTTGTATTTGAGACATTCGATCGTATCCGATCCGTTTCCACTAGGGGTGGAAAACGGTAACGGCTAATTCGTTTTATCCGATAATTGTATTCGAGAAAACGCGAATGTGGTAAGAAAAATACGTATTCGAAAATGTTCATATTCGAGAATATTCGTATCTGTATTTGAGAATATTTGTATCTGCATTCATATTCGAGACTATTCGATTCGTATTCGATCCGTTTCTAGAACCCATGAAAAATCCGTACGAATTTTGTGATTCAAAATTTGAATTTAGGTGGTTTAAAACCAGTAACAATCAAAAACTGGTGAAAAATTGGTAAAACCGCTAGGAATCCGTTTCATCAGATATTCGTATCCGAGAAAATCCGTATTCCAAAATATTCGTATTCGTATTCGGGAATATTCATAACCGTATTTGAAAATATTCAAATTCGTATTTGTATTCATTTAAAAAAAATATGAATTCATATTTGTATTTGAGACTATTTGATCGTATCCGATCCGTTTCCACCCCTACCTATTCCACAACTGATGGGCACATGGCGTGGCACCCATCAAAGAACCACAACATTTGTAGTGTGGAAGACTAGAATAGAAGGACGACCTGTTGCCCATGAGGCCAAAAACCAAACCAAGGTAGTAGCAGCAGTTCGCAGTTGAGGCTGGCTTTTGTCCTCTGTTAAAGGAACTAGCTTTTGAATGATTTGTTTGTTTTAAAATAGGATCTATTAGTTAATTGTAGTATATGTTATACTGACCTTAGTTATACCAGTTAAAATCACATATGACTGTCTTCCCCTTTGTAATATCTTTCACGAACAACCAGAATTCAAAAACTATATATCAAAATCTATAAGCCAGAACCCAAAATAACCCATCCCAGCAAGTTCGGTCCGCAGCTGACGCACCAGGCAAGGCGATCGAGCTACTTACAACCGGTATGGCACGCACGCAACAACCGTTCAATGCGCAAATGACGAGGAGCACATGCATGATCTGATAAGGTGCGTGCAGGGGTAAGCAGCATATATGCCTTGCAGGATCACGCTGCGCGTGCCTGCCTTCTTTTCCGTGATCGATCGATGATCATTGCAGCGACAGTGATCAAAAGCGAGACGCCTAACAAGAGGGAATCTGTAACGCCCTCATCTCTAAAATTGTTTGGATTTTCTCATAACTAGTTAAAATTGTTCAGTTGCGAGTATCGTAGATGAGTGTATATCATTTCTATCACAAGCTTACGCATAAAAATAAAACATTATTACAAAATTAAGGCTTAGCAGTCAAATTTTGCACAACGGGACGAGCGGCACAAAGTTATATTACGATACAAAATAACTCCACAGGTATGCCTGAATATAGAATAAACTCTAACACCAAGCATCGTCTACATCGTAAGAATCTTCAAAGTCTTCCTCAACGGTTCCTTCATTATTTTCCTAAGCATCTTATGTTAATAGTTTAGTAAGCGTAAGTACAACTACCGTACGCAATAAGTTACATGTGGAAACACTATATAGCCACTTGCTAAGATTTTCAAGAGATGGAAATATAGTAGCTTTGTAGTATTTGTGGATGCAATTTTATTTGTAAATATTTTGTTTTTAAACATAAAATAACAAATCATAAACTTCTTAAGGAATTTAGGTTTTCAACATCTCGATTACCAAACTTCAACATTTCCAAATTGTTTTCAAATCTACTCATGCTTCACTATTAGAATCACCCATTAAACATAACTTCATTTACCAGAAGTACGTCGTATTCGAATACCACATATTATGACTCTGTAGAGTTGCCCAACTTTACTCACAAGAATTCTTAACCCTCGCGTCTGAGTTAAGAAAACAAGGTTATTTCATTGCTCATCTCCTTTATATAGCCTCAACCTGATGACTAGATACCCCCTATCATGAAATACGGCGGCCTGACAGAGCAGAGCCTACCGTTGTGAAAGTATGGTTTTACCGTTTCCATACCACATTGTTACACATGCTGTTCCCTTTTCTGGAATAGTATATTATTTCCTTATAGTAGAAATGCAATCGATTTGAGCAGCTACTAAACAAGGTTTAACATGTCAACGCTTGTAGTTGAACGATTACTATATTCTTTACTTAGTATAAGGTTCTAGTCCTTACTTTTCACCAACCAGATAACCATTCACAAATAAATATTCCAGTGCACTGCGGTGCTGTCACTACTAGTGTAAAGCAGTTGAATTTTTTAAACTACCATGGTATATTTTATAGTAAGGTGAATATGGCCATCAAATAAAACATGGCTTTTTCATATAGAAGGACATAACTAAATAACATGCCATTCTAAATATTTTTTGTACAAGAAATATGTGCGTAGATAAGATAATGAAAATCCTGGTAATTAAATAATTAAAGGAATGTATGTTCAATATGATCAAAAACATGTGACTTGCCTTGCGGACCAATGTATTGTACTAATTCATATTCTTCTGATTCTTGAGCTTGAGCTTCTCCTTCCTGGGCTGGCTAGTCTATGATGTCATGTACTAGCGCAAAGCAAAAGAAACAAATCAATTCCGTGCTCCAAAGATTGAGTTAGGAATAAAAAGAAGAAAATAAAGAAGTAAAATCCAGAAAAATCAAATAAAATAGGTTTTGGGACTATAGGAGGGCTGGTATGGGAAAACAGAGCTGAGAAATGGGTAGATAGGAATGAAACAATCGAAATAGATGTATATATGTATTTTAGGGTTCTATGAATAGTAACGGGTCTGATACTGTTCATCGCGGGTTTACTGTTCACAGCGGGTTTAGTCCTTATCGGGTTGTCGCTGTGTACTTAGAGAATAGAGGAGTTACGAGTACTCGGGTGGTCTTGAGTGCGACTACATAGTCGGGTGGACGGTCAAGATTCGATTTCGAGTGTGAAGTCAGCGGAGATCAGACGGTGTACGAGTTGCTACAGAGATCGTATGACATCCGAGTAGCTGTGGAGATTAGGCAGCGTTTGAGTGGCTTAAAAGATCGAACGATGTTCGAGCAGTTTAGGAGCATCAGACGGCGTTCGAGTGGCTTAAGAACATTGGACGACGTCTGAGTGGTGTTGCTCAGGACTCGGAGCAGAGCGGTCAAAGCATCTCTTGATTACAAGGTGGTCGAAAAGTTCAAGCGGTGGAGTGGTCAGAGAGTTCAAGCGGTTTGAGCATCCTTGGAGGTAGGGGAAGCTTGAATAAGTGGCGGCTCGTGTTAGGAATGGTTGTGCAAGGCTGTCCACAGTGAGGCCTCTCGGCCAGGTGACAGTTAATGGTGCTGGAGCAAGGGGATTTGAGAGCTTGCAACTGTGCTTCAAGGGTGTTTCTATGAGTACAAAGGGGCTATAGGCCAAAGGAATTGAAGTGCGATTGACTGTACAAAAATAATTGGGTGTAATAGCTTACTTTGGGTTTTCAGCGGTTAGTGATGAAGCGTTAGCCGGCAAAATGAATTGGGAGTGTTTAAGTGCTCCTAGACACTGATGTAGGAGAATGGAGGGGTGCATGGGCTTTGATAGCCGGTATATGGAGGTTTGTTATAGGGGAGGTCCCGCTCGAGAGGTGGCATGTGGCCAAGGCAGGGGAGACGCGAGATGGTTCGGGGTGCCTCGGCAAGAGTGATAGAGAGGTCGGCAGGTGAGCTGGCACTTCGTGCACTAAGCTTCTCGAGCGGTGGTCAAATGTTGCGCTTGGGGTGCGTTGGCCATGAGTGAGAGGAAAGGTGGTGGTGGCAAAATTCGTTTTGGCATGACCGACGGCTGTCAGGGAGTGTCATGGGTGTTATTCTCGAGGACGTACGATGGTCGAATCGAGGTAGTGGCAGATGGTTCGTAGACTAGATGAAACAGTCTTTTTAGAATTTTGAGGTCGTTTCAGAATGTACACTGAAAACGAGGTCAGATTCGTTCGGATGTGACCTGCCTAAAGATGGTCATGGCGGTTCAAGAAGAGGCGTAATCCGATCTTTGTACAGGTGCGAGTGTGACATGACACACTGCTGTGTGTTGTAACTCCCGATTACCCCCTGGCCACCGGTGGTGCCATTGCTATAAGCGGAACGTTGGTGGCCAGCGGTGCCAAATGGCTAAACGTCACGTATGCGTCCGGTGAGTTTTTTGCTATTATGGTACCCTCTAAGTTGGGCTTCACTGAAACGGTACTTATACCGTGGGCTTCTCCCAAATAGTACCCTTATTGTTAACACCTCTCCAAAATAGTATTCTTAGGGATTTGAGTTAATTTTCATTTGATTTTTGAATTTTAACTCCTTCATATGACTAAACTGCCCCTTGGCGTGTGGTCCGATCACATCTGCCGCGTACGTGGTCCGGTTGCCCCTGCCGACGTGCGACCGTCCCTGGCTGGCGTGCGATCGTCCGTGGCCTGGGGTGCGCGCACTCCCGTGCGATCCTTGCCGCGCTCTCGCCTGGCGTTGACGGCGCCGCGCCGAGTATTCCGATCGGCCAGTCGGCGTGCCGCCGTCGCCAATGAAACCCAAACGATGTGAAAAGAAGAAAATAAAAGTGATTAGGGTTAAACAAAATGAGCAGGGGCAGTTCAGTCAATTGGGGGAGTACAAATTCGAAAATCAAATTATTTGAGTTAAAATCCCTGAGAATACTATTTAAGAGAAGTCTTAAGTACAAGAGTACTATTTTAGAGAAGCCCACGACGTAGATACCGTTTCGTCGAAGCCCAACTTAGAGGGTACCATAATAGCAAAAAACTCGCGTCCGGTGGCTGATCCAGAAATAACACCTTCGTGCCTGGAATCAAGACTTGGCAGAGGAGACTAGCATCCAACATGGTGTTTTCTCCATTTTGGAAAACAAGAAGAAAATCAATTCTCATGTACTTGATGTTTGATCTGATATATCTTCAGTAAGTTTTGCTCCAAAGCTTTGTGGACCAAATGCCAAACAAAATCTAATGATTCAACTAAGGCAATGAGATCTTACTTATCTGAACTTTCCTCATAATCCACTTACTAGATGCACCAATTGCTTTCTTCATGAATGCATATTCACACGTTGAGAGCAAATGAGGGAAAAGTAAGGCCAAGGAAGGGAAGAGATACTAGATAGACTAGGAGTAGGAGGGAACTGGGAGAGCTACAGCCGCCGTTTGCTGGGAGATCAGCAGCCGTTTGGGCGCCCAAAAATGATGGGATTGTCACTTTTTTCCCTCTGGCCAGTGCCCCTTCCATCTCTTACGATCTGATCCGTTCGTTTTGCATGGATGGCTAAGACGTGGGCTAATACCACCATGCATATCAACACGTCTGCGGAGTCATTGGGCTTAAATTGCAGTGTACACATCTATGTATATCTGGGCTTTCACAAGGGAAAATGGTGTTGCATCCAGCGTCCTGTGCACCCCAGAAGCTCTACGTGGATCCGTCTATGTGCAGAGGATCCGAATCCCCCTCTCTCTATCCTCGGCATACAGTTTATACAGTAAAATTGGTTTGGTTTATTTGGTTAAAAAATTCGGTTTTCAAAAGTTGGCCACCTAATTAACCAGACCGAAATACGTAGGACTGAAAAATGATTTCTCTAAAATCTTTTGACTTAAGATCGTAGAGTCTTTCATTCCAATAGCTACGATAAGATACGAAAATTAGAACCTAAACATCTCAAAAAAATCCGTAAGAAAAATCGAGTCAAATAGGACTTGATACCTCAGAGCTGTACTACCACCATGTAGGGTGTCGTACTACCACCATATAATAGGCGGCACTACCTTTTCCTCAGATCAGCACAGAAAATTAGACCCGGACAAAACAAAAATTCATACAACTTTTGCATGAAAGGTCCAAATGATTTGAAACATGGTATGCACCTTCTCAAGAATGTTATGAACATATTTCAATTAATGATTGAGAAAATCGTTGCCAAAGTTGTGACATTTTTCTATTTGAAGGAATGTTGCGCTAAAACTAGACAAAAGAGGAAAACCTCGATCGCCTCTTGCTCGTGAGTCCTACATGATTAGGTGACCTTAGATGGTTCTCATAAGTCATAGCAAACTAAATTACAACATGAATTTAATCCAAAATACCCACAAGCGCAAAATCCCAATATCTACTCTCTCTTGAGAAAAACCGAGCAAACTCAAGAATTTCGTCTAGATTATAACTAGATTGATGGGATATTATTTTTCGAAGATATCTCCATCTCTTACATGTCCTTGGCACCGGAAAAGATCAAGAATAAAGAAATCCAAACAAGAAAACTAATCAAATCAATAGCACAAGAGAGGATCCATGGCACAACTCACTTGCGTAAACTTTGGTTGTTCATATCATTTGGAGAGGAATATTTTACAGCTAATCCCTCATGATAGTAAAGCTCTAAACCTAGAGCTCATACACAAGGCTCCAATATAACGAAACCCTAACCCTAATCTTGGAGTCTCACATGACTTAACTCAAGTTTATATAGTCGAGGCTACTCACCTCTCACTTAACTCTAACAACCAACACTCCTTAGTGGATCAAACCAATTACAATTGGGGAACCCGATAACCTACACACAAATGTATTTTGCATTACACACACTTGCATGTTTTTCAAAACGCAACTCCTCAAAGGTTTCACAAGCCCAGTAAGATATTCTATCCACAAATATGTGACCTAAATCACTTAGGCCAATGCCACGGTTTTACAAACTACCACTCCACCCGATTTCGGATAATTTCCTCAATTGCCACCCGCCGGTCTTCATGACAATGCGATACCCATGAATTTTCGTCAAGATCGTATGCTTGCGGCGAGGCCGTCACCACTTGAAACGTCCAAATCCTATTATACACCAATTCACACCATAGTCCGTGATGCCCAATTCTTGCCACCAAATAGTACGTCTACTCTAAGAACCGTTACCAATTGAAATGCACAAGACTAATTGGCACACCACATACACGCATTGCCTTCTCATGATTGTCTTTCTCCCATGCTCTCGTCTTGAGATGATGCTCCACCAAGATTTACACAATACTTTATGACCACTAAGTCTCGGTCTTGTCGCTGGCCACAATCCATCATCAAAGCTCCTACACATCAATGACAAGCAATCAATCTAAGCACAAATGACATGCACTTGACTCTCAATTAGCAAAATATATGCATGAACCTATGCCATGACTAACACATACATGGAAACAGCATGACTAATACTGCACGGGCTCCCACCGTAACTAACACTGCAAAGAACAACTCAAATCAACTCATCACAGGGGATGGTCTGACTGCGGCACCCATGCTGGTCAGACCACCCAACACCCGCCAATCATACCACAATTACAATGCCAGTACTACCGCACCAAATCCCAGACCAAAAACCTCCAAAAATACCTCATTTGAAAAATAGCTACCGCCAACAAAGGGCCTGTAGTACCTTTCTTCGGTCAGAACACCACCATAGCCGGTCAGGCCGCAACCCAAGCGCTAGTAGGACAGCTAACAACAGCTGATCACACCGTGTCGATTAGATCGCCAAGGCACGGTCGGTCAAACCACAACCGCACAGCGGTCAAATTGCCACCCCCCGTCGGTCTGGCTGATCTACCAGAAAAGCACAGGTAAAAATGCAAATACACAAGAATCAAACTCAAATAGTAAAGGCAAGGCGCAAGCAATATTAAATACTCATCACTCTTATAGGGCTACCACAATATGGTCTTAGAAAATAAGAAACTGAACCTAATAGACCGAAATAATTCAGTTCAACATTTCCCTCTATTCGGTTTACTGAAATAAATTGTTTAGCGACACTCACTGGCACTTTAGTAGGGCAATAGCACTTCACTGCAAGTTATTCTACAGCGGCGTCGCCACCGACCAGGCCGCCACTACCAGTGCACTCCTCCTCAACCATCTCAGCCCACACGTCCCCTTTGGTGGCTAGGGGTGCAAATGGGTTGGGTTAATCCCGACCGATCCGGTACCGAATCCGGTCGGTACCGGATTCGGGAAGGGAATTTGGTATCCGGTCGGATTCGGATTCGGATAATTCATGTCGGATTCGGATTCGGATTCGGGAGAGTTGTTATCCGACCGAATAGTATCGGTATTCGGATACCGGATAATTATCCGGTCGGATATTCGATCGGATATCTGGTAAGAGCTAAGAATTCACCTTTTATTTTGCTAGTATTTATTTTTTTTGTCATGTTAGTTGGTTGAGGTGTGCAGTGTATAGAAAGTTTTCCTGGATCGTGCAAGCTTAAGCTCTCTAAAAGGAATATGATATTCAATTGTGGCAACTATAAATATACAATACTAAAATAGTGTTTTATTTCTAATTCTGCTACTTGTGCAATTGGAATCCTAAATTTTCTCATTAAGATCACTCTTCCTAGGTAATGGAATGAAAAGCTTTGGCATGCTTTAGTAAATGAACAGGTAAATTTCTCAAAAGTCTATTATTCCCATTTGTCTACTGTCTCTACCTTAATTTAGTAAAAAAATTTAGCCTAGAAAAAGAAAATGTTGTCCATCAAGAATCAAGATTCATCTTGAAACACCATACCTCAATGGGCAATTTTGGGGGAAACGCCACACCATCTTCGGCTGATGAATTATAATCACTATTATGTATTTATGTCTAACAGTTTAAGGCTTGAAGTGATGGTGGTATGGTTTAGCATATGTTCCTTTCCGTATACACGTACTATCCGTCTACATTATCCGTTTTCGATCTAAAACCGTCAAGTATCCGTTCTGGTGGCACCGTATTAGAAATTTTGAATTCGTATTCGTATCCGGTTTTACCATATCCGACCCCGAATCCGAGAAAAAAATATGGATTAGGATACGATATGAGCAATATCCATCCGAATCCGACCCGATTGCACCCCTACTAGTGGCACCTTCGCCCGCTCCCGACACACTCGGCGCACTCCTCCTCGACCATCTCGGGCACCCCCCCAAACGCTACCCAGCTCGGTAGCACCCTCGTCACTCGCAGGTTGTAGACGTGGCCATTGCCGCTTGGTGCCTTGGTGGCACAACGCTCCTCGCCATCCTTGCCCATCGGCCTCGGTGGTGGCTAGGATTAGGACAGGTGGTGGTCGCCAACTTGCCTCGCGTATAGAGATGGCAACGGGTAAATACCCATCGGGTATTGCCATTCCATACCCGTACCCGCTAGGTGTAAATTTACCCGTCGGGTTACCCGTATCCACACGCGGGTAGGAAAATTTACCCATACCCGTACCCGCGCGGGTATTACTACCCGACAGGTAACCCGTACCCGCAAGCATACCCGGTTCAACACATAAGAATATCATCAATTTAGACATTCATTAATCATACATGCCAAGCACAAAAGCGTCTAATGATCAAAATTAGTACATCACATAGACATACTTGACATGACCATATCAACATATGACAAACAAATAAACAATCAACAACAAGTAGATAATAAAATTAACATTTGAGTGGGATGTCTAGTTGTCTAATGCGGGTATTCATTACCCGCGGGTAGGCGGGTATGGGTAGTATATACCCACACCCGCTCCCGCCTACCCGGCGGGTAGAGGATTTCGCCCAATAACGTACGCATGGGTATATAAAATTTTCCATACCCGTCTCTTTATCGGGTAAAACCCGTCGGGTATTCGGGTATCGGGTACCCATTGCCATCTCTACTCGCGTAGTTGCGCATGTTGAGGTGGGATGAGTGTGTGGCACGAGGCTGTGAGGGATGGGGAATCGGGGTGGGGGCTTTGGGCCTAATTAGTGCCTTACCTGGGCTAGGCTAAATGAATGATGCTGGACGCCGGACGGCTGGAGACTATAGTACGTGCACTGCTGCTGAACAAGTCGGTTTATTCGGCCTACTCGATTTCTAGCTAGGCAAAACCGAACTAATCACCGAACACCGAATAGCAAAAGATTTTCTACCATACTAATCACCGAAGGCAGAACAAACCAAGATATTCAGTTAATTCGGCGTAAAAAAAAAGCCCACCACTGGTCCTCTAGCTGAAATATAAAGACGAGATTAATTTTTTTTTTTGAGAGGATGAAGACGAGATTAATTATGAGCTCGAGATGAGAACAAAAAAAAAAAAAGATAAGGCCGGTCCATAAGCCACCCATCTGAAGCCACGCTGATCACTCCAACTTCCTTACGGATCCAGAATTCCTGATCCTGGAAATGCTGTATGCCGCGCACCCATGACTTGCTCCCGCGGCCCAATAGACACACGGAGTCATCGTAGCGATTGTGAAGTTGCGGAGATTTTGCCATCGTGATCAACCCGAAATAAGAGCTTTGTGATAAAATAGGCTGATTTTTTTGGCTTATGCTTGTTGGCTTATGTTACAGTAATTAGGTTTTAAATGATGTGTCTTTTAAGACAGTCTATAAGTCGATTGTAGTAGACACTATATCAAATTTATCTATATCAGTCAAAACACACATGAGTGTTTTTTTCGTATCTCTTTTATGAATAGACAGAATTAAAAAACCCACCCACCGGTGCCAAAAACCAAAGCCCAAAGATGGAGCCCATCGCTTTTATTGGACTGTATTGGCTGGCTTTGGTTGACGTACAGTCCAGTTCTTTCTCTTTTTTCGCTTTTCATTTAGTTGTTTTTTTAAATGTTGTACTAGGCAAAATCTTTTTATTTCTCATGTTTATTTCTTTGTTCCACTATTCTTATATTAATATTTCTATTTGCTTAACTAATTACCTTGATTTGTTTCACCAGTAATTTTTAATTGTTCTAATATAGTTCTGAATTGTTCCACTAATAGTCTTGGATTGTTTTGTGAGGTTGTTTGATTTGTTCCATTAATGCTATTTTATTTCTTTGACTTATTCTATTTGAATTGTTCTGTGAGCAGTTTTGGTTTGTTCCAATAATAGTCTTAAATTGTTCCACGATGGCCAGTCAATGTGGATGGACATCTAGGATTGGTGAAAGATGGCACGAAGAAAATGTCTCCATGCAACACGTTCGCACGTAGCCCGGACGGTGTGGACGAGTTGGTTGAGTGGCCAAGTCTTAGTTGGATTGGATGTGTTACCTCCACACCGAGCGGTGTAGGTTGGGGCGACCAGTGTGATGGGCTTGGTCGGGTGGTGTGGTATGCTTGGTCGGCCGGCCAACGAGCTGGGCTAGTTGGGCAGCTGTCGGTGCCATTTCCCGCTTTTTCTTCATGTTTTTCCTATTTTTTTGGTGATTTTCCTACAAACGTGTTGATATGCAATGTATATGGAAATAAGTGCATAAATGAGTGCAACACATGGATTAAATCATCATTTTACCATGCCTTTTGCAGGATTTCCGAGAGTAAAATATGGTAATTTGGCGTACCAACACTCCTCTTGTTCTTGTAGTGATCCATGATGTGTAAGAGGTATTAGCAGGTCAATGGGATCAATCTTTGCCTAGCTAGATCATTTCTATAGCAAGAATCAATATCTTGCGCGGTGATCTTCTCAAAGAAGATTGTATGAAGACCCGGCAAGTTATGAAGATTGGAGCTTGCCTACCCAGAGCAGAAAAGAGGTACCACTAGTGGATCGAGGTATTTGGCTTAATTCGTGGAGCCGGTTCAATTCATTTGGGTTCACCTCAATGTGGGCTAGGAGAGACTGACAAGTCTCTAAACACCATGGTAAGAAGGAACCACGTTAATTGTGGTTTATTCTCTTATGCTTAACTTATATTTAAGCAATTTAGATTCATAGAATTAAATTGATTACTTGTCATGCCAGAATTGCAAACCTTTTACATAGAATTAGGTTGTTGGTGTACTTAAGTGAAATTAGTTGATTTAGGCCTTGTTTGTGCTAATCCAAATTGAGTTACGCTTCCGCATTATATAGTTGGTTTTAGCCAAATAGAAATAAAAGAAATTTTTTTAGAACCACCTATTCATCCTCCTCGATCCCACAGATAGCCTTTTCGAAACAACTTATCGGCATTTGGTTCACTTATACAAACACTCATACTAGAGCCAAAAGCCATCAATCGTAGAAAAAAAATCCATATAGAGTCCTAAGCCATGTCCTGTGGATACGAGTGAGTCGATGACCAAGCCAGACGTGATAACACTTGTATATTCTAGAGAGTACATAGGGGTGCTAATAGGTTTGGTTCAAACGGGGTGGATCCTTAATTGGGTTGGCTTTGGATGGATGGAAACGGGTTGAAAAAGCGAACAGGTTAGGTTTGGGTACCTCATAAAAAGGGTTGTGTTAGATTGGGGTGAGGTGGGTTTAGAAATTTCCGGTTGAGATTAGGTTGTGAACGGGTTCAACCCGTGGCATGGCCTAATAAGGTGGCACTTAGACTCTCTATGGGTTTGGACTACCTATACTCAGTTATAGTTTCCTATAAAAGCATGTGAGAGCCAACTGTGCACTTGTGCCCACCAATTTGCGCACAATAGTTCCATACATACAGAATCATTTGAAACAAATTTTAATCAATTTCATAGAACTTTTGTAGTGTGAACATGAGATTGAAATTTCAAATACTGAAGTTTTACGAAAACTTCCTATAAAAGCATGTGGGGCCCACATGTGCGCCTAGCCCTACCAATTTGTATAGAGTAGCTCCCCTAATGTAGAATTATCTTTAATAAATTTTAATTGATTTAGAGAAACTTTTGTAGTGTGAATGCATGGTTGAAATTTTAAACACTAAAGTTTGACAAAAGCTTCCTATAAAGGCATATAGGGCCCACGTGTATGCCTAGCCTTTCCAATTTGCATAGAGTAGTTCCCCTACACACAGAATCATGTCCAATAAATTTCAATTGTTTTTGAGAAATTTTTGTGGTGTGAACGTGAGGTTGAAATTCAAAATACCGAAGTTTTACAAAAGTTTCCTATAAAAGCATGTGGGGCCCACGTGTGTGCCTAGCCTTGCCAATTTGCATAGAGTAGCTTCCCTACATGCAGAATCTTCTCCAATAAATTTTGATTGATTTCAAGAAACTTTTGTAGTATGAACGCGAGATTGAAATTTCAAATACTGAAGTTTTATGAAAACTTCCTATAAAAGCATGTGAAGCCCACGTTTGTACCTAACCTTGCCAATTTACATAGAGTAGCTCCATTACACACAGAATCTTCGCTAATAAATTTCAATTGATTTCGATTAACTTTTATGGTGTAAACGTGAGATTAAAATTCTAAATACCAAAGTTTTATAAAAACTTCATTCATAACTTTCTTTGGCTTAACCTCTCCCTTTTCTTATCCTTTACCCACTGTGTTACCCAAATTCATTGGGTATACATTTTTCCATTTAGATATGGGTAATATTATTTTAGATGGGTATGGATAAAATTAGGTATCGATTTGGCTTACCCATGCTCTACCTAGTGGTAGCCCTAGATCCCAGTGACCACGTCCCAAAAGACGAAACCCGGTTGGCAAACCAATAAAGTTAAGAAAAATCATTCAATCATCCATCTCCAGTGCAGTGGCTGTGGCATTATCCCGTGAATAAATGACAGATTGGTAAATGTGTTAGGAAGTGAGTTGAACCTATGGGTTCGGATTGGGTTAGGTTTAAGTGAAAGATGGTTTGAATTGGGTTAAATTTAAGTGGAAGGTGATTTGGGCTGAGTGGGGTTGTAAAAAATCTTTTATGGATTGAGCTAAGATAGAAAGTTGAATTTATCTAATATGAGTTGGGTTGATTTTAAGATGGATTTTAACCCAATAGCAGAACTAAGAGTACACAAGTAACTCCTTTGATTCCTATCGATAGTTTTTTTTTAAAAATTTATCGATGACTTGACGGCACCATATACCAACACGCTCCCTTAACGCGTAAGGGATCGACCCTACGGAATCGAAGTCCAATTCCAATTCCAATTCCAGACTCCAAACTCCTATTCCAAACCCCCACCTCCACGGCAGCGCGGCATTTCGTCGAACACCGTCCTCCTCCGCCTCCTCCTCGCCGCCGCTACCGTCACGCCACCTCCCACCCCCACCTCTCACGCAAACCCCACCCCTTGCCTCCTCCTTCCTATATATCCGACACTTCACCACTTTCGACCACCTCAACCACCAGCTGACACCCAGCCCCCAATGGCGACGGCATCTGCATCTGCGTCTCCGCCTGCGGCGGAGGGGGCGGTACCGGAGGCCGGGGGCCCCGAGATCGCCTTCTTCGACGTGGAGACCTCGGTGCCGCAGCGGCCGGGCCAGGGCTACGCGCTGCTCGAGTTCGGGGCCATCCTCGTCTGCCCGCGCCGCCTCGTCGAGGTTGCCTGCTACGCCACGCTCGTGCGCCCCGCTGACCTTGGCGTCGTCTCGGCCGCCTCCGTGCGCTGCAACGGCATCACCCGCGACGCCGTCGCCGGCGCGCCGCACTTCCGCGACGTCGCCGATGCCGTGTACGACGTCCTGCACGGTGAGTGGCCGCGCGGGAACGCGTATCCTCTTTATTTTATTTTTACAAAATAGAACGCGTATCCTCTTTGACTTCGAGGATATATATATATTTTTTCTCCCTGCGCCAGGAGCTGGTTGCTTGGCTCCTGCGCGTCAAGGACATGGAAAAGGCGCCGCCTTTGATGCGCTTCTGTTTGTGCCTGAATTGCAACAGCCGAGAAGATTCCCCTGCTGTTGTGTGAATTGGGGAGCAGTAACGTTCTTAGACTGTGCAATTGGGTCAGAAATGACGACCTTTGATGCAAACTTTTTCGGCAATTTTGTTATGGTTAGTCATATGATCGATGGATGTGATTGAGCTTCCAGCTCGTGCTGTCCAAGGCTTGTAACTGAAATCTTCTGTAATTGTTCTCACATGTTGGTTGAAATTTCTACTTTTTCTTAGGAAATGGAAGGTAGTTACAAAATAAACTGTACAAAGAGTTTTGGGGAGTTGCCAAAACGCGGTTTGGTTTCTTATAAAGGGCTTCGCAGCATAGTCATTGGTTGTTGACTTGTTGTTCATTACTTTGAGATGGAATTCGCAAGAGCGGAAGTTAGAAACATTGTCTGAACCTACATAGTTGTATTTTTTTTTTTTTGCAAAACAGTTCTGACAGAAACAATCTTGTCAATTTTGGACAGGGAGAGTCTGGGCCGGGCACAACATCGTGAGGTTTGATTCAGCAAGAATAAGGGAAGCATTCTCTGAGATTGGCAGGCCACCTCCAGAACCAAAGGGGTTCATCGACACCTTACCTCTGCTTACCCAGCGGTTTGGGAGGAGAGCAGGGGACATGAAGGTATGCAACCTTGTTGGTGTATAATCTCTTGTAATTTTGAATCATAAGGACAGTTGGGTTTGCACCCAAGCTGCATAAAATCTGTGGCCTTTATTGGAAGTTCTCAGGGATTACACAGTACGTTCTTGTCCCTACAAGGAATATATCTGACGTTCTTTTCTTGTCTGTTGTATCCGCAGATGGCAAGCTTGGCAAATTACTTTGGTCTAGGGAGGCAAAGGCACAGGTAGATATCATGTTAATCCAGATGTCATAATTGCATCTGAATTCTAAATGCTTCCTTTGGAAATCTATTTTTGATTGACACCTTTTCCCATTTGAATTGCAAGCACATATATATACCCTTAGCATCACTTCACTTTCTGGAGCTTGGCTTGCCAATTTGCCATCCACTAAGCAGTTATTTGGTCACCTAGCTCAGCCGAGCATATCTTTCATTGTGCTATTTGGACTAGTATCATACAATGCTGTCTTTGACCTCTCAACAATTCTTTTTTAGCAGCATCATGTCATCCAGGATCCCCAAATTCAATTCCCCCCGGGATCTTGCACCATCCCATTTCAGGTGGCTCATCTGAAAACTAGTATCCCGTAAAACTATGGAAGGACCTATAATGAATCTTTTATATAGATATAACACGCTGAACAGAAGAGATGTTACAATTATGTGGTCCATCAATTTTACTCCTAGTACAAGTTAATGGCCACAGAACGAGTATCTAGCTGGCGTGAACGACAGCTATTGATCAGTACACTCATGATTTCACTTCATACCTTGCTCAGTTTTCTTGTTTAGTTTCATTCGCACATACTTCTGCATGGACAGACCATTTACTGTCAACTAGGGGATTAACAATAGTTATAAGTTGAGATTTCCCTTGTTTATTCTTTTGATTTTAATATTGCCAACACAAAACTGGAGTGAATGATCTTACACTAATTTGCTTTGCAATTTTATCAACAGGAGCCTGGATGATGTCAAGATGAATGTTGAAGTTCTCAAGTACTGTGCTACAGTGTTGTTCCTGGTATGTTTGCATTACTGCCTATTTTCCCATGCCTGTCTAACTTCATGAGCTGGAGATTTTACATATTTTTTTAACATAATAGCTGCACAGTTACATTGTCCAATGTTTCGTTGCCTGAAAGCACTAATAATTTTTTCTGACATTTTCCCATGCATTGGGCATCTGGAGTAGCTCAATGGACTATTGAGGTTTAATTATTGCAATATAGGTCCCATATGTTAATAATATGGAAATTGCAGCTTCATATAGAAAATTGCAATGGCAGGAGCCTCATGAATTGTTTGCACTTTTTGCTATTTTTTGTTATATGTTCCCTGTTTTGATTATTGTAGTTATTGCTTTTTTGCAATTCTTTTGGACGCCCAACTAGAAGTTGTAATTGGCAGTGGCAAACTCGCATTGAGCTTCACAAGCTTGAAGCACTGGTAGAAATAATACTCCCTAGGGAGTAGAATTCATTTATCTATTTCACTGTTCAAGATAATCTATTGGCTAAATCCTGAAGTTCTTCTCACAGGAGGCAAGTCTTCCAGAAGTGCTTACTGTTGAGAACCTGGTGGAACGTGCAATTACGAGGAGCCAAGCTAATGTAGCTGCTTCTCCTGAGGGATCAAAGCCTGAAGCGAACTCTTCACCTGATTCTTCAAAGCGGCAACGGACAATTTCTCGAGTTGACAGTGCAACTCCAGCTGGAGATAATCAAGAATCAATTGATCCTGCAACAAACAGGGAGTCTGGTGAGTTGATACCCCATATCGAGGAAATGATGTTGGATGCCACTACGCAGATGGATGCGAGTTCCAGTGGTTATTCTGGATTCCTTGAGCCGGATGATGTTTCAACTGAGTGCATCAAAATTTTTGTTGCCCCTTCCTACCAATTTGCTCAGAGAACATCTATCAAGCACAAAGATAGCCCACTACAACTTTGTTGTACTGGCTTGAGGGTCCAGTTTGGAGTCAGTACAAAGTTTCTAGACAATGCAGGTCGGCCAAAGTTGAACATAGTGGTTGATATCCCCGAGAATCTCAGTAAAGTTCTTGATTTTTGTGATGATCTTGCTCAGAGGTCATTTCAAGAATCTGGTAGCACTTCTGAGTGGAGACCCCTGATCAAGAAGTATGGTTACGTGAATCGTCCAACTGTCCGCCTAAAGTGAGTTCTATTCTCCTCTTTTTCATTTGTAAAAGTGGTCATACTTTTCTGATCTTGTAACGCTGGACTGCCCTTGCAGTATACCTACCATTGTTAGCGGCGATGCTGCGATCTACTTGACAGATATATACCAGAAAGAGTCTAGTGGTAACATCCAGAAGCTTGTTTTTAGCAAGGTAGATGCTGCGGAACTAGACTCTCTGTTTGTTCAAGGGAACAAAGTGGACGCGTTCTTCTCTCCGGAAATATATGACTACCAGCAAAATGCTGGTATCCGGTTGGTTGCAAAGAGGCTGGTTGTACACTCCAAATAGCACCAGGCTTAGTTGTTATGATCCTAGTGCTAGAAGCTAACTCTTGCACTGACTTAGTGGCATTAAGTATTTAACCAATTGTAAATTATCATGTGAATGTGAATAAGATCTGACCAGTAGCAGATTGTTGATGTTGAAGTAGGAATTCAAATGCTGTAAAAGATTCTAACAATGTGTTCTTTATTTGTGAATGGAAAGATCATGTGTTATATTTTTCCCCATTATATTCTGAACTGTATTCATTATATAGTATAGGTGCATGTTGCCTCGGACCTAAATGTTATATTGTTGTGACGAACCAATCTGTGCTTTAGCAGGAACCAGGAATTCTCCCTAGTGCAAGTCATACGCTGGATGGGCATATCCTTGTAAGTAAAAATTGCATTTTCCCGTTCTCCAAAAAAAAAAGAGAGAAAAAATTGCAGTTTCCTTACATCATCCTTCAGATTAATTTGTTCTCTTGGTTCACCATGGTGATTTTTAGCTGCTGTTGGCTTGATTATATTAGGCCTAAATGGTGAAATTTCCGTAACCAACATACTTCAGATGAGTTAATGTCTACCTGAACAAATGCTAGCGTTTGTAAACGTACTTCAGTGCGCTCCTGCGTTAGCTAGAGGTGGGCAAGCACAGCCTATTTGGACATCGTGCTTGGGCCGCCGCCTTAACCCAACGTGCTAGCCTGGCTCAACACGATCTAGCTTGGCACGTCTGTTAGGCCCATTTATTTTTTAATATTTATATAATTTTATTTATATATTTTTTGAATTTTATATAGTTAATTTTATAAGTATAAATAATTTTATTTTTTTATTTTTTAATATATATATATATTCTAGAGTTTTCTTATATTTATTTAAAAATTTCGGACTGAAACAGACTAGTGGGGCCAAAACAGGCTAGCTGTGAGTACTTGGTCTGTCGAGCTAAATGGGTTCGTGCTGGTCCGGAACAGCATGACACGGCTTCCTGCTGGATTGTGCTTGGGCTGCCTCCTTGGCCCATGGGTCAGTATGGCACGACTTGTTTAGGCCAGGGGTCTTTATTAGGCTATAGCTTACCCTCCGGTAGCCGAAGCCCCCCGCTCCCTTAGAGTCAGCCGGTGGTGCCATAGAGTCAGGGGTGTGTTGCTCAGACTTCCGTGCAGGCTGTGCCGAGACACTGCACAATGCTGAGGAGCGCCTGCACCAGTCGACGGGGTAGATGACCCTGGAATGGGACGTGTCGCCAGCCCCTGCTTCGTCTGGCACCTTAGCAACGTCCAGACCTAGGCCAGCATCGCGCTCACCGACACCTCCCTCGCCACCTACTCTGCGGACGGCGCCGATGTGGACGCCGTCAGGAGGAGGGTGGTCACCGTCGCGCAGGCCACCAGCAACGCCCTTGCCCTCCTCAACCAGCTCGACCCCGCAAACCACCGGTAGTTATCTCTGCATCATCCATGTCTGATGTCTCCTTCGTGTCCATGTATGGATTAATCACCACCAAATGCTTTCCTTGCTTCTTGTATTCTTTTCTTGCCTTTGTTTGCCTTCTTGTTAATCTCTAGTCACTGGTTTGTCTCATGCACTCGTGCTCCTCAGATGTTGCTGCTGATAGCAAATAGAACCAGCTAGCACACAATGCTTTAGTTTTGCTCAAACCGAGACAGACATAGTATATACATGTAAAGCTTTTGTTTGGCTGAATTGCCAAAGTTTCGAGTTGTAATTACCCTAGATAATCATCACCTAATGGCTAATGGTACATACAAGACTTGTGATGCTGGTATCTGAATAAGAATGTACTAGGTATTACCAGTTAGGTGGTGTTGCATCTCCATCCAAAACTCCGTTTCTAGCCTTCTAGTATACTCCAAATCTACAAGAATGTACTAGGTACTACCAGGCAGAGTATGTTATTTGTTGGTTCCATTGATTTGCTTAATTCTTCAGTCTGCCATACCATACCATAGGATTGAACGCATATTATAGTACACCCAATTAGACAATGGCAACTGATTGTATTCCAATGGAGTACTCTGAATTTTATATCCCACGGCATACATATGGGAATACCTTTCTAAATCTATGATCAATAACAGAGATCCCATTTATATCCCATAGCATTCTTCTGGACGATCATTTTTTGACCAACCAATTTGAGACCAAAATTTCTTCTAATCCGCTAGTATTTGATAATTGTTTACTTGATATTTTTTTACGAAGTGATGAAATTTACAATTTGTTCATAGATTTACAATAATGGAGAAGCGAAATCCTGGCTTGCTTTTTGTGTTTTTCTCAATTTAGTCTAGTCCTTTAAGTTCACCCTATATTTTTACTCTGGTTTTGTTGCTGGCTTAGGCTGATAGAGTAAATGGGCCATACCTAACGACCCAAACCGCGTCGTTTGAGAGTTAACTCAATTTCTATACGGTGCGAACAGGAATATAAACACCGAATGATGTAAAATATCAGCGATGTGAATAATCATTGCAACTTGTAAGCACTAAAGGCCAAAAGGCTTGCCATGGAAGCAACAAAAGATTTAGCAGCGATAACAAACCTGTGTTTGGGTATTACCTGCTTGCAAAACTGACTTCCCGGTGCATCCCAAACCCATGTAATTTGAGCTATTTGAAGCATGGTCTCACTAGTTCTGCTTCCTCAACTCGACGCGTGGCAACTTCCTGGTCCTCACTTGTCACCTGGTTGTATGGCGAATTGACGTTTACTACATTTCTTGAGTAGTGTGTCTAGCAAGTCCTGTTTGTGATAAATATAATGCTTCTTGCGTAAGAGCAAGTTTAATAAGGTTGACTGTGCTAGCTACAAGGGAATCCATGTCAGCATAGTCCTATGTGGAGGGGAGAGAAAAGGAGAGAGAGAGCCAAGCCGACTCCCATGCAAGAGTCAAGCTATAGCACAGGAAAAGATGCATTATCCATGCATGTACCTATAGAACTAATTGCTATACCCATGCATGTATTAAATTATCAATACCCATGTATGTATTAAATGATTGAGAGCTCTTGTGGAGACAACTTATAGCTAGCTTATTGTATGAGTTGACTGCATCATTATCTTTTGATGACATGGAAATATATTAGAGGTAGCAGCTATCTGTACTATTAAACTTGCTCTAACACCCACACCCACCCCGACCACCATCACCACTCTCCATAACTAGCTCGCCATTTACTACCATTAATATTTTCCAATAATGTAAATGTTATAAACTGTACAACAAAATAGACAATAACATGAAACACAGATTTAACGAAAAACTCTTGTGAAAAACTACGGATACACAAAAGCAAAATTCACTCTATGGGAAAAGATTACAATAAGACATTTGTGCTTCTTACAGACTGCTAGGGTACATGTATAGGGCGAGAGAAACGAGTCCCACAAGAAGAGAAAATCGAAATAGAGTCGGTTATTACAGGTTGACACCACGTCCTGCGCATATCCCTAGCACTGGTCATGCCACGTCTGGCATGAGGCGATGTAGGGTGATCCTGGGGAACTCCACAGGGGGAGGCTGTTCACGAGGCCCTTCCCCTTACTAGGGCGATGAGAGGTGCCTGCGATGCCTGAAGGCCCTGCTCGAGGTGAACAACGAGGACTACCACGCTGCCCTGACTCGAGTGATGAGGACGAGCCCTCCATGACCTCACAAGAGTGCTTCACCCCCGCCTAGACTCGCCATCCTCATCGAAGGGCGGGTGAGTGGGCACAGGCATGCCGAGCATCTCGCATGCGCGGTTGTGGCGATCCCCTGTGATCAAGTCCTCCACTACGTCATGCTCTACCCTTGTCTCATGCCCGAGTAAGACCACTACCACCATCTTTGCCTACGAGAGTGTCAATCCTGTAAGCCCCATGTAAGGGTCAGAGGAAGGCCGAGGGCCAAGCAAACATGGCATTGAAAGGGTTGTGGGAACTCACACTAGGACTTGGCAAAGCCCTGGAAGGAGTGGATGCCCCCAACGCGCCGCCTTTCATGAGAGATAGGTTCCATCCCCGATAGAGGGTAGTGATCCTCAGCATGCAATACTCCCTGATGGGATCATGCATGTTGAACTTCACAGCAAGTCCCTACAGTAGGTGCCGATGCGCTTTGTCCTTTGTGCCCAGGGTAGACGAGAAGTGCAGTGAGCTGTCCACTAATGGCTTCTTCCTCATATTGATGAGGCCATAACCCTAGGTGGGGTAGTAGAACCACAGGTCCCTTTACGATTCCCACTTGGACTTGTGGGCCTTAACGAGGAATTCAAACTTTTGTTGACAACTGTGGAGCGGAAAGGCTATCACCCTATACAAAGAGCGTACATTGTCATAGGCGTACATGACCAGACATGAAGCATAGTGGAGGAAACAAAAGAGCTTAGTGGAAGGATGCTTCACCCCTAAGCTCCCTATCACCCACTCATGCACTGAAAGGTGGACGAAGGAGCCCAGGTTGAGGTGGAAGACCTCAAGGTTGAATGTATCGAGCATGTCCTTTAGCAGCCCGATCAAGGGAATGTAGAGACAGGGCCTTGGGTTGGGACGGACCTTAATTGTCTTGGGCAAGACAGCCAAGTTGGTGCTCTCGATCTTGCCCTCCTCCAATTGTTCCAAGAGGCCCCTCTTCATGTTAGAAGGGCCCAAGTAATGAGAAAATTTGATGGCCTTCTCGAGGCATTTTCGTCCCCTTTGACTATGGCCTTCATCTTCCCAACGTCCTTTCGAGAGATGGGAGCCCCGCCTTTCCTATTGGAGAGACTGGTGGTGTCGCTACCTTCTTCGAGGTCATGGCAAAAGGAGCTGGTTCAGACAGACGGAGTTCGTAGTAGCACTAAGTGGAAGTGGCTTGAACTTGCTCGCGGTGCCAAGAGAAAGCTCGGTGATTCTAGGGTGCACGATGGACCAGGGCGGAGCTCGACAGTCCAGGACGGTCAAGGTGCACTTCGGTGGTCCGGAAGAGGCACGGTAGCCCTGGACACCAAGGCAGGCTGGGACGGACTTCGATGGTTTGGAAGGTGTGCAATGCTCGAAGACGGCTGAGGCAGTGGACCCTGGAGGTGGTTAAGGACGGTTAAGGTGACAAACCCCAGAGGTGGTCTAGGACGATCAAGGCAATGAACCCGGAGGGGTTCTGGGACGCCAAGGCAAGGGATCACGAAGGGGCGCTAGGACAGTCAAGGCAGCAGTTCAGAAGGCGTGTGACAACAAAGGTGTAGGATCAAGAAGGTCGACTAGAGGGGGGGTGAATAGGCGGTCTTAAAAATTTCTTCTAATTATTATTAACTTAAAGACCTATTCTATTTCTTTAAATCAAGTATACAATATGGAAGCTTAAATCAATTTGGTTTATCACAATTAGCGCCTAGATCAAATAAGTTTACCTAAGTGCACCAACAATTTTTGGCTATGTCAAGATGTGCAATCCTAGGATGATGTCGAACCCAGATTTTACAATCTAGAATCCTCTGTGATTCCACTGCACTATTCCCTGGATCAGTAGATAGTGCTTACAGATACAGTACTGAACATCAAAATACATATCATGCGGAAGTGTAACTACAATAGTAGACTTATTCATGGGCCAATCAGACCGAAATCGATAAAATGCAGCAGCGGAAATGGAACTCGCAGGTGGGACCCTCAGGACGTGCCCACAGGCAGCCAACTGGGGTTCGCTACCTAGTTCTTGACCTCTTCATCTTCTCCACCATCAAGACCAAGTGTAGTGCTAAAGCGTAGCGATCTGATTCCTGATTTGGATTAATTGAGTAAGCGAGGGTGAGCACAAACCACCGTACTCCATGAGCCAATACACAGGATGCAAATAGATAACATGCATGGCTTATCAAGGGAAGGCTCGAGTTATTTTATTTTCCATAAATTTGCTTTTAAATATAATACATAGAAATTTTCTAAGACCTAGCAATTTTAACTAAACAGATTTTATCTATGTATGAAAGAATGCAATAATAGTAGCGATCCAGATTCCATTCAGTGTTACATGGTTTCTGCACTATATGCTAATCTTTTAGCGTTATAACCGCTTACCTTATCACAGGGGCAACACCCAGGGCAACACAAATCATGGCTTTTCACGGCTTGCCACTTTTCTAATTCCACCCACAAAGTTTTTGAAATAGAATTATATCTAGTTAAGTTCTCATGTCCGCCCTTGATCGTGGGCATGGCTATTTGAATAGTTTTGACTCTGCAGAGTTTGTACACTTTACCCACAAGATACAACCCACTCATTGCTCCACACGATTCTTTAGTCATGCGGTTGAGTAGACCATCACAATAACTTTTCAAAATACCTCGCCCCTTCCATCATCTCACCCATATGGGCTTCTCTCACTTGCGGTAGGTCCCATAAGTTGTGCAAGATGTTCTACCCCTAGCGATTAGCAGCTGGACTACCCACGCTGACTAGCTCGCCATGGTAAACTTCACCCTCAACGAGTGTCCCATTCAAGTTGTCACACAGACAACCACTTGCACTTCCCCTCTCCCCCACTGATGAGATGACTTTCAGGGTCCAGTAATCTACTACGCCAAGTTGTAATTTACAGACTTATGGTTGTACTTGTCTTACACAGGAGGTCATGATAAGATTTATTCCTTAGGGTTATTTGGGTGGTTCTAATACTAACCACACTCTTGTGCACTACTGCACCAGCCCCTGTACCATCCACCCAGATATTTAAGCAAGTTGGGGGTTTTTGGGAGCATAAAATAATCATATCAAAATATACTAGTTATTTCCACCCATGACTTCCCAAATCAGTTTTTCATGATTAAAAGTGATGTTGCGGCATTTTGGCACCCCCCGAGTATCTAAGCAGTACTAAGCATGGCGTATAATCATAGACTTATTTTTGAAACTTTTACCATTATAATTTTGCTAGGGTGACAAGGCTCAAATACTCAAGTGTTCCAAAAGAGTGTAATACTAACGACTTAAACAATAGGCATGTAACTAGAATTCCTAAAACAAACATATATTGGCACATGAAATAACAGCATGCAATTTGATAATTTAAAACGGAAATAATTTGTAGAAAATGTAGGTTCAACATGATCAAAGTATTAACTCTGCACGGTTTACCATAGTCTTGAGCTCACTCAAAGCTTTCTCATTCGATGGTCTTGAGTTTCTGGTCTTCATCTTCATCTGGATCTTGGTCTCGCTTGATCCATTGAATCTTCAGGACTCCAATTTCTAATTACGAGCTAAACAACTAAATCCAAATAAATGCGAATAACTCAAAAGATCCAAATAAATCCGAATAAACTTAATTTAGCTTTATATGAGTTAATGGGTGATTTGAGGCAATGTTGAATGGGCGTGGAGTATTGACGGAGTCAAAGGGTTGGAGCCAAATGATAAATGGCTAAGGGAAGTCCGTTGAGACAGATGCCAAGGAAGGTTTATGGTGAAGGAATATTCTGCTTCGGATTTGAGTATGGCTAGGTATAGCCGACAGCAAAACATCATGACTCGACCTCTAGTTTAATAACTTCTTTTTAGTATGTTTATATTTATTAAGGAAGTTCCACGAGTCAGGTTGAACCTATGGACCGATATATGAGCTTAGCTTGTTATTTCCTGAATTGCATTAATTTGTTCATCGCAGGAGCATTAACCATGACCAAGGGCTATTATATTTTATTACCTACATATTAATATGACCTTTTAATTAGAGGCGCTTTGGGAGTCAACTAATATTGATATTTTATCCCCTTACTTACACTACTACAGAAAATCGTATTACAGACGGTTCAAAAACGTCATCACAGACGGTTTTCTGAACCGTCTAAATTTATGGATCAGTGATAATCGAATGTTATCACAGACGGTTTTCGAACCGTTTGTGGTGTAAATATCACAGACGGTTTGTAAATATCACAGACAGTTTTTACTTACAAACCATCTGTGATTATCACCTATCATAGATGGTTTTTAGTTACAAACCATCTGTGATATTCCTTTCTACTTCTAAATCTATTTCTGTTTATTGGCTAGCCTCAGGAAATACTAGCCATGCCCTCTGAAACAAGCAGATAAAGATGTACATGTATACATACAATTCACATCTCAATTCATTTCACAAACATAAAACATCCAATTCACATCTCAATTCATTTCATAAACATAAACCATCCAATTTACATCGCACTTCATTTCACAAACATAAAGCATCCATTTCGCAAATCAATTAGTTGAAATGAAATAAAATATCCATTAACAAATACACAATTACAATAGATCTACATTGCATTTGCACTTAGATGGTAACATTGCATTTTTTATTGCTCTATCACTCCAGAATCGAGGTCTCGCGAAAGGAACAGATCCATAATCAACGAACTTGTCAGGCTGCACAAGCTATACTTGGATGGTGCATGATTGTCATTCAAGTATTGCTTGTGCAGCTGACAAGTTCGTTGATTATGGATCTGTTCCTTTCATGAGACCTCGATTCCGGAGTGATAAGAGCAATAAAAAATCATTGTTTGTTGTGGAACTCTCCATCTGAGTTTATGACTTGAGCCACCAAAAAGTACGCGCACTCTCCTCGAATTTGTAAAAGGTCAGGCTGTTTCAATGCAGTTGAGGGGATGGACGCAGCCTGTCGATAGGAATATCAATGTGCGTATATATATAACCTGATAAGTATGAAGTAATTATGGGAAGATTGACAAACCTTAGAATTGGTGATTCTCAAGGAATCGAGGAGTAGGTCCATATGGTAGCAAACGTAGAATCCACACGTGTTGCCCGGTGACTGCTGGTGGCACTGCAAAAAATAGAATGTGTTAATTCAAGAGGCATTACTACCAACTGTTGCATAGGATTAATTAATGTGTAATAGTGAATACCTTAAAATTTCGAACATGTGTCAGGCCTTTGGCCCCTTGCTTCGAGACACCTGCCTTTTCAACGTACATCGTGAACGCCCTACGTGATTCGAAAAAGATGACCTTAAATCATTCGGAAGGAAAGAAAGAGTACAATATAGGTATGTATGGAGAAAATGTACTTACCTATCGATTACTTGGCTGACAACTGTGAAGTCCATTTTATTCTTACTTAGGGAATCAAGGTATATTGCCTTGTTCCATTTTGGTACAATTACTATTAAAATCCAATGATAGTCCTGATTGTAGGGCATAAGTACATATTCCTTATCGCGGTAAGCCACCAGTGCTGATGCAATGTACCTCTCGACGAAGGGTGTATCCTCGTTGATGGTATGCATGGCGACTAAGTGTGGGTCCAAGAAACCAACCGATGATTTGGTTCTTCTAGCTTTAGTCAGCATGTGTCTATATATATACACATAGGGGTGGATATCGAGCCGGCTCGGCTCGGCTCGGTAAAGCTCGTTAAAGAAGCGGCTCGGCTCGTTAGCGTAACGAGCTAAAAACCAGGCTTGGCTCGGCTCGGTGGAAAGCTCGGGCTCGGCTCGTTAGGCTCGTTAGGCTCGTTAATACAAATTACATATTTTGATTGCTATTATGCAAACATATGAAAGAAACAGAGTATATGTGATGCTTCTACACCCAAGATTAGCTCAAAATGCAAGCAAAAATCACATCATCTCAAGTGCAGATTGCAGAACAGATCGGCTTACATAGCAAAATCACATCATCACATCACTTTTTCTCAGAACAGATTGCAGCCTAGATATGGAAAACATGCTGATATGTTCGTCACGAACATACCACACTGACCGTTTAACAATTAACATGATACAAAGATGAGACATATTTCCCAGCACATGGATACTGGCAATTTAACCATCTGAAGAATTAGTCTGCAATTGCAGTGACATGTTTGAACTTTGACAGCCTATGGAGAAATTGGAGATGTACAAGTGAGTTCTCCAGTCATCAGCAGAACCAGAGGCAGAGTAAAAGGGGCAGGGACTCACCGAAGAGGAAGGTGGTTGCATGCTACCGCCGGCATAGCCACGCCTCTAATTACCACCATGCACTCCCCCGGCGTGCGGATGGCTGCTCGCCGGCTGTGGCTCGCCAGGGCAACTTGCCTCCTACCTAGCACCTCGTGAGCAACCCAGTAAAAATCACATCAAAATAACAACCAAAGTAAGGTAGATCGGGTTTGATTCGGGGAAGGGGACACCAGATCTGGGCCCTAGGCCACGGATCTGGCCACATCTCACCATGCCGACCGTAGCTTACCGTGCGACGGGCGGGCGGTGAGGCGAGGTCGGCCCATGCGGCACGGAGTAGCACCGCTGGGACCGGAGACGAGAAGAGGAGGCGGCGCAGAAGGGAAGCCGGCAGTGGAGGCGGTAGAACCGGGGGAGGGGGAAACGAACCGGAGACGGAGAGGGGCGTCGGTGCAGCAGCACCTCCCGGGACTCTCCCGCGGTGGCTTCACCGATTGCGGCACCTGCGGCCGCGCCGTTGCTGGATTTGAGCCTCGGGATGCCGGCCATGGTGGAGGAGGCGAGAAGGGGATTTCTCGGGACGGAGGAAACGAGAATGAAGACCGAGCGACTGGCGTTGAGATGGGCCGAGCGTTGAGGACATGGGCCACGCCCGCGCGCCGAGCCTGACCGAGCCAGCCGAGCGGCTCGCGAGCCAGCTCGGCTCGGCTCGTTAAAGAAACCGAGCTCAACTCCTGGCTCGGCTCGGCTCGAAAATTCCACGAGCCGAGCCAAGCCGAGCCGAGCCTGTATCGAGCCGAGCCGAGCCGCGAGCCACGAGCTTTTTGTCCACCCCTATATACACACACGAAAGCAACAAATTATATATGACATTTATCGGTATGACATGAACGGAGGCTGTGATTGTACACACTTACAGCGTCCAGCATCGAATGAGTGAGGCGTTGAGAGCGTTGAGCGTGAAAAGATCAAATAAAGCCTCGAAGGTGACCACGAAGACACAATCTTGAATATTGTGCTCTAAATGATCCGGCGCGAATTTGACAGTGATACCTGAGCGCCGTTCTCCCTCTGGCTTATTGGACTGTTCCATATACCACTTGTGTTATTATGTGCAACTAATTGGTAGGGTTTTGAGGCGCGTTACCGGGTCGACCAGCGGCTCGCCAAGCACGAATTTGCGGGCCAATGGCAGGTACGAGATATCATCATTGATCTTTTTTGCTTTTCCCTTGCTGCCTCGGCTGTAGGTCGACTTTATGGTAGTCAACTGTAAAGGTAGAACCGGTGCAAGTTGCTTTGGCAAGAATAGCACCCGTGGAGATAGCACCGGTGCAGGTAGTGGTGGTGGAGATAAGTCTTGTGGAGATGGCACTAGTGCATGTAGCTCTGGTTCGCATTGCCCTTCTGGTCCTGCCACCGATGAAGAAGCCTCCAGGGAGATGTTGCTTTTGGGCCACTGGATGAATGTTCCAATGGCCTGCCCTAGAGTCACGATCTCGTCGTTGGGGGGCTTCGGTAACGGGATGACCTCAAAATTGACATGCACACCATCCACATTAACTTTTGCTAAGCCTGGCTCTAAAGCTTGACTGTGCACCATGGCCTGATACCAGACGGGTATGCTTGGCCCTAAGCAGTGTACAAGGGAACGGAGGCATATCTCACTTGGAGCCTACACTTCGTAGGCTCCTACATAACGATACAAAATTAGCTACTCCAATAGGCCTATCAATGGAGCAAGCATTCGAGAGATAATAATTATTACCAGGATGTCGTCCACAAGAAATCTGGCCTCGCTTTCCGTCGGATTGGACACGCAACTACTCGGACGGTTGTGCGGGCTAGCTAGCACAGGAGCGGTGGCGGCGGCCTGCTGATTTTCTATATATCTCCGCACCTCATTTCTGACATAATCAGCCAGCTCCTCTCTAAGAGATGCCTTGATCTCTTCTCGTAGCCGTGCCTTACGCTCGGCTTTGGTTCTCTTCCTACGCCGATACATTTCGGAGTCATCTTGGAAACCATGTTTCCAAGGAACGTAAAGCCCAAGGCCTCTCGTACGACCCGGGTGCTCCTTGTTTCTCAGGGCCGCGGAGAGTATATCTTTCTCCCTTGTTCTCTGGAATGATCCTTGGGAAGATTCAATACTCAGTGCTTCTAACAGTAGGATCTAATCAGACATGACAAATCATAGCATTACCACAACAAAATTCGAAATCTAAGAGTAGATGCATAAAACTACTATATAGCTACTGGACCATCAATCACAACAATAAATCTTTGCTTGACAGCAAGAACCACATCACAAACTTAAGGTGAAATATCAAATACTACAAGAACATGCAAAATACTGGCTTAATAACAAGATCCACACCAAAGTACCACTCAATTCACAGATCTGGCATGTCACTAGCGTAAGAAAACATCAACAGAAATAAGTTGCTAACGAAACTCACAGATGCGAGGAAGCGGCGGTGACGGCTCAGGGGACGGCGAGGGGCTCGGGGGGACGAAGGCGGCCGGCTACGGGCTCAGGGACGGCGGCGGCGACGGGCTCAATCGGGACTTCGAGAGAGCGACTAAGTCTAATAACTGCAGTGTACGCGCAAAACCCTAGCGGGGGGGGGGGGGGGGGGGGTTATATATAAAGCTTATCACAGACGGTTCTCAGTTTAGAACCGTCTATGATAGTATAACTATCACAGACGGTTGTAAACATAGAATCGTCTGTGATAGTTATACTATCGCAGACAGTTCTAAACTGAGAACCATCTGTGATAAGCCTTTAATATAAACACCAACCAGCATTCAAAATTCACCTACCTCACATAGTGTATTTCTTTACACATTTTCTCATTCTCAAAATTCACTAAATTCACCTACTTCACACAGTGTATTTCTTCGCACATTTTCACATATACATAAATGCCAATTCACATATACATCACACGCATGCATTGTTATATACATAAATGCCAATTCACATATACATCACACACATGCATTGTTGTATACATAAATGCCAATTCACATATACATCACATACATGTATTGTTATATACATATATGCAAATGCCCACATATATGTCGCACATTCTCATTCTACTTGCTTATTTCTTTTAAAAATTAGCCCTTCATGATGATCAATGCGTACGTAACTAGTTTCGTCACGTTGTTCATCGTCGACCCTTATGCCATTTCCAAAAGGAGGTAACTCGTCAAATTGATTGTATTTTTCCTTGTCCACTACATTCTCTACACCACAATTCTCCTTTTTCCATGAAGAACTACATGGCGTTTCTTATTTGTCGGGTCGGTTACATAGAAAACTTAAACAACTTGGTTGGCGAGTACGAATGGTTCGTCTTTGTACCTGACACGTTGGAGGTCCACGGTAGTGACACCGTACTTGTCAACCTTCACATGTGGGAGATGCACCCAACGGCAACGAAATAAGGGGATCTTGAAAACCACGTAGTCGAGGTCTCAAATCTCTTCTCTGAACCCATAGTATGAGTTTCTCGACCCCATCGGTACTGAACGCATCTATGCGGACACCGCTGTTCTGGTTAGTGCTCTTTATATCTTGAGACTGTGTATAGAATGTGTACCCATTTATGTCATATTCTTGCCATGTCACAACTGTAAATATTGGCCCTTTTGCCAACCATGTCAGCATTTCACTTGGTGAGCTCCTAGCGATTTGCTCCTTTAACCATTGGTTGAACTGACTGTTGTGTTGCCTCATGATCCAACATCCGGTCGCTTCGGATTCTGTTGCCAAAGCACATCCTTGTGCTGGTCGACATAAGGCGCCACTTCAGTCATGTGTTGCAAGACCGTGAAATGGGCTTAAGTATACATGTCCATATCTGCAGTGATTGCTTTCCTTCCGATAGTTTTGATACCCTTCAGCCTCCCCTCATGACGAGACTGAGGCACACCTATCGGTTGAATCTGAGCCATATAATCGACACAAAACTCAATGACCTCTTCACTTGCATAACCTTCGACGATGCTGCCCTTCGGCCGAGATCGATTCCGTATGTAGGACTTGAGAATTCCCATGAACCTCTCAAATGGGTACATGCTACGTAGGAATACGGGCCCGCATATTTTTATTTTCCCACACAACGTGAACAATGAGATGGACCATGATATCGAAAAACGAAGGAGGAAAATACATTTCAAGATGATATAGAGTCATCACCACCTCGTCCTGCAGAGCATCTAGTCCTTCGGAATTGATGACCTTTTGAGCAATTGTATTAAAGAAATAACATAGCCTCATGATTGTCTCTCGGACTTTGATCGGCAAAATATTTTTAATTGCAATAGAGAGCATCTGTGTCATCAGCACATGACAATCATGAGACTTCATGCCATTTAACTTTAAATCTTGCATCGAAACAAGTTTCTTCACGTTGCCGGAGCAACCAGACGGAACTTTGACACCATGCAAGCACTGGCACAGTTCTGTTTTCTCAGCCTTGGACAGAGTGTAACACGCAGGGGGAAGGTACGTTCGACCATTATCTGTTTTTGTCGGTGCTAACTCAGGTCTGATGTCCATATCAGCCAAGTCAAGCCGTGCATTGACGCCGTCCTTTGTTTTATCACGAATGTTCAGTAAGAGGCCAATCAAGCTGTCACATACATTCTTTTCTACGTACATGACGTCGATGCAGTGTCGAACATCTAGGTACTCCCTATAAGGTAAGTTCCAAAATATTGATCTCTTCTTACAGGTGTTCTTCTCATGAGTCATCAATTTACGTCCCTTTCCGAGGACAACATCTAAATCCTTAACCATATCATAAACCTCTTTTCCCCGTAAATGCCTTGGAGCTGAACCGTCTTTCTTCTCTCCGTCAAATTGTTTCTTCATCTTGCGGTATGGGTGAGCCCTCCGAAGGAACCGGCGGTGACGCTTGTAGACGGTTTTGCGTGAGTGTTTCAGCCACACACTCTCGGTACCATCTAAATAGTGGGTACAATCTTTGGCACCTTTTGTACTCTGGCCCGATAGGATAGCAAGGGTAGGATAATCATTTATGATGCAGAATAATAAGGAGCGCAAAGTGAAGTTCTCTCGTTTGTATGCATCCCATACCTGTACCCCTTCGTTCCACAGTACTTTTAGATATCCCACCAACGGCGCTAGGTACACATCAATATCATTCCCAGATTGCTTTGGCCCTTGGATAAGTATCGACAACAAAATATACTTTCGCTTCATACACAACCAAGGAGGAAGGTTATAGATGCAGAGAGTCACGGGTCATGTGCTATGTCGGCTGCTCATGCTACTGAAAGGATTCATTCCATCTGTACTCAGTCCAAACCTTATATTCCTTGGTCCTACACCGAAGTCTGCAAAACTCCTATCGATGTTTTTCCACTGGGCGGAATCAGCAAGGTGTCTTAGCATTCCATCCTTCTTGCGCTCCTCCGAGTGCCAACGCAACAGTTTTGCCTCCTTTGGAATTGCAAAAACCTTTTCAAATGGGGAATTATAGGAAAATACCATGCCACCTTAGCAGGATGTCCTTTCTTCGCCTCTGTTCCCTCGCCGTCATCTGATTGATTGTTACGTTTGTATCGGGATGCGTTGCACACCGGACATACATGCATGTTTGCATACTCTTTACGGTAGAGGATACAGTCGTTCGGTCATGCATGTATTCTTTCTACTTCTATTCCCAATGGACAAAGAACCTTCTTGGCTTTATACGTGGTTTTAGGCAACTCATTTCCCTCCGGAAGCATGTCCGCTAAAAGACCTAGCAGCGCTGTGAAACTCTTGTCGGACCAACCGTTGCTTGCCTTCAATTTCAACAGTTCAAGCACGACCGACAACCTTGTGTACTTTGACCTGCAGCACGTGAACAAAGGTTTCTCCAAGTCCTCCATCAAGCCCCGGAATTTAACATACTCTCTCTCTCGTCATAGTTCTCTTCTACATCGCGAAGCATCTGATCCAGATTGTCATCGTACAACCTATCCAATCCGAACCACAATCGACATCATCCGGCGGCATGTCATTTACTTCACCGGCGATGTCATCCGGCGGCATATGATCATTGACTTTGCCATGATTGGTCCAACACGTATAACCCTTTTTGAAACCTCTCCGAATCAAGTGCGCTTCAATTTGCCCTTGGTTCTTAAACATCTTTAAATTCTCGCAGTCAGTGCATGGACAGTACATATATTCCACTCCCTTATTCAGCATATCCTCCTCGTCAGCTTTTGTAAAAGCAGACACGCCATTAATGTACTCTTCAGTCACACGGTTCACGGCATACATCCAGTTTTGGTCCTACGTTATGTATATATATATAACAACTTAGTATTAAAAATTAAATTAATTAATTATTACTACATATATACAACATGCATTCAGGCTTTGCAAGCTTAATTCATATTATAAACACAATAGCTATTATATAACCAACAATTTTGCAAACCATCTTCAATAACACTCACCAATTATTTAGATCTAAATTGTAATGCAAAGAAAAATAAATTTCATTACTAACCATATCTAGAGCAACCAGGAAAGTATGAATCTTCAAAGCTCAATCTCTGCCTCCAAAAGCGGCTTATTCACAATCACTAGTCTATTTTTAGGTTTTTTTTATGTAGCATCGACCACGACGGCGGATTGCGCGACGAGTAACGAACCTGATCGGAATGGTGAAGGGGACATGATCAATAGAACCTGGCTGGATCCGGGCTGGGATAGTGGCGCCCATTCCTAACCAGTTCTGAAAAGGTTTGCTCATGCTGGATGGTAGGAGATACATCCATGGTAGGAGATAAATCCATTGGTGGATTCGAAGTACTTGGGCCCGCCAGCCTGAATTCCTTTATATCCCATCCAATTAGAATTAGAGGAAATGAAACATAAATGGAGAAAATTGTTCAAGTATAGCACAATAATTTTAACTAGTTATGATCAAACCTACACAACATATGAGTAAATATGATAAAGACAGCTCTACTACTCATTTGATTTCAATGACTTGGACTTGATGTATTATTTGACAAGTATAATAAACAAAACTTCTGAAATTTTTAAACAACAAGCCCCCTCAAAATAATTCCACAAGATGCAACACACCAAATTCGCTTCTCAACCGAGCACAAAGAGAAGACTTAAGCGATTGAGAGAAAATGAGCAATCTAAAAAGAAACTCAATCAGGTGTAGGACAACATCACCTTTTGCACATAGTCTAACCAGAAGGTGAAATCTTTTGAAAGCCATCAAAGAGAGTGAATAACCATCAAGTGTTCCAGTCAAGCAATGATGTAAAAGACTAGAATCCAATCAAGCGCATATTCTCTATCCCACGTTAGCTGGTCTTACATCTCAGGAAACATTGGTCTCACAGTATTAGAGTTAGAGAAATAAGATTCAGGAATCCAGTACTGTGACACTCAACGAAAAGGAGCAATAGCAGGAAACGATAATAATTTAAGTGAAGTATTAGCCTCTGTCAGATTCCGACCAGACAGTCGTTGAAACATTGGTTCAACCATGAGCCAGTCTAACCTCCTCAGCAGAGCTGGTCTGATCACCAATCAATCGGATCTCATGGACACCACTGGTCGAAAATGATCCGACTGTCTAAGTAAAGCTGGTTTGATCCTGGACCGGTCTAACTTAGCGTGTGATTTTGGTCCATATAAATAAAGTCACTATAGTGTATACTATAATCGTTTAGTAGATTCTGTTTTGAAAAAGCATTCTAAGAAAATTCAGCCTTTAGAAACAACTATGAACCGGCGACGTCCTCCCAGGCGAGTAGGCCGCAATGCTGCCTTTTCTTACGCAGCGCCAACCATCTCTCTCTTACTCTCTGCTTCCTATTGTTACCATGGCTAGGTATGCGTGTGTATTAGATAACTACTAGGTGTCTATGCCCCGGATGGCACTTGGCAAACACGCTGAGCAACTCGTCGGTAATTTTGAGCTAGATATGGTAATTTTAAGCGGAACACACCGGCCTCTAATCACGCATAAAAAGAATATTTTGAGCTTACTTTTTTTTTGCTCCCCTTTCTTGTTCTTGGTGGCATCTATAGCGAAGAAGACCTTCCCGAACGAGGGCCGTCCAGTCCCTAGCCGGCTGTCGGTTCTTGAGCAAGCTCCTCCCACTACTACAGAAAGCCTAATACTAGACGACCAATCACAGACGGTTTGACAAAACCGTCTGTGATTGACACTAACCCAGACGATTTTAATTTGGACACCATCTGTGTTAGTGACGTCGGATAAAACGAGTATCACATACGGTTTTTTATTAAAAACCGTCTGTGTTGTGTAGACTATCACAGACGGTTGTTGTTAAGAACCGTCTGTGAATGTTCACAGACGGTTTTTAACAAAAACCGTCTGTGATGTCCCTTTGTCTGTCATATTCTGTTCATGATCAGAGGTTAATATATAAGTACACATTGCTTCTAATAACTTAACTACAGAACTACTGAGACAAGAGATCACAAATTAAAGGCAAATTTATTAATTTCAATTAGAGGCAAATTTATTACAAAAGTCGCACAGGTAAAGAGTTTCCCAGATTGTAATCTTTTGGGCTTCGTACGCTTCTTCTTCGACTTTGGGACTTGGAGGATCAGCCACTGACTTCTCGAACGCCGTTAAGATTGTCCTTGTCCTCAGCACTTCCTCCTCCAGCCTGGGCAAATAATCAGTAGCATAGCCCATAATGTCGTAGAGGATAGCATGAAAAGATTCCTCAGAATCTGCCGTTTCTGCTTGATCGGCAAGGCTATCCATCAGTCTCTCCAATGCGTGTAGAGTTTCTTCCGCTTTGCGCACATTGTGGAGAAGAACCAAGGTAAGGACTGTTTCCCTTTCTTGAGCGGCAGCGAGACGCCTCCGTCGCCGGCGGATGATCAGGTCGAGCTGACGGATGCAAGAAAGTCGGGGAAGGAGAGCAGGCCGTGTGCGGAGAAGCTGCTCCAGATGCAAATTGTTGGCCGCCTGTGTAAGGTTCCGGCCGAACAATTCTTGATGAACAGATGAGAGGAAGGAGATGATCACAAGAATAGTAGAAGCCATTATGTACGTACGTAGAAGAGACTTGGATTAGGCGCGCATATTTAACCTTTAGCACAGACGGTTCGTATACCCAAACATTAATGATATAGATGCTTCATATAACGATCGAGAGACGTTAATTAGACGATCGAAACACGAAGCGTTCTGACATAAAGCTTACGACAGACGGTTTTTTATAAAAAACCGTCTGTGATAAGATTTATCACAGACGGTTTTTAAACTTAGAACCGTCTGTGATATTGATATCACAGACGGTTTTACGTCTAGAACCGTCTGTAATAAGCCTCCCTATAAATACCCTCTTGCTAGGGTTTTCCCCGTATGCTGCAGTTATATTCTACATCTAGATCCCGATCTGTCTCGTCGCCGCTGCCTCCCCGAGCCCTCACCGGCCGCCTCCCCGAGCCCTCGCCGGCCGCCTCCCCAAGCCGTTCGCATTCGAAGACCGACGCTCGGCTCGCCTCCACGCCCGGCGCCTCCGCTCGCCCGTCGCCTGCGGTCGCCTCCCCGAGCCCTCGCCGGCCGCCTCCCCGAGCCGTCCGCATTCGAAGACCGACACTCGGCTCGCCTCCACGCCCGGCGCCTCCGCTCGTCCGTTGCCTGCGGTCGCCTCCCCGACCCCTCGCCGGCTGCCTCCCCGAGCTGTCCGCATTCGAAGACCGACGCTCGGCTCGCCTCCACGCCCGGCGCCTCCGCTCGTCCGTCGCCTGCAGTCGCCTCCCCGACCCCTTGCCGGCCGCCTCCCCGACCCCTCTCTGGCCTTTATGTGATGCTATGATTTGCTTTTAAACGATAGTAATTGAGTATAAATATGTTATCATCTCCTCATGGTGTTGCATGGTGTGGAGCCTTGATAGAACTTTGTTTAGAGACCTTCTAGTAATAATATATGCCACATAGACCTTCAAGGGGCATGATGCAAGTGACACACTCTAGTGTATCCTGTTCAATGAACCTGATACACTAGTTTGTGTCATTTGCTTCATAGAACTTTGTTTAGAGACCTTGTAGTAATAATATATGCCACATAGACCTTCAAGGGGCATGAAGCAAGTGACACACTCTAGTGTATCCTGTTCAATGAACCTAATACACTAGTTTGTGTCATTTACTTCATAGAACTTTGTTTAGAGACCTTGTAGTAATAATATATGCCACATAGACCTTCAAGGGGCATGAAGCAAGTGACACACTCTAGTGTATCCGGTTCAATGAACCTGATACACTAATTTGTGTCATTTGCTTGATAGAACCTTGTTTAGAGACCTTATAGTAATAATATATGCCACATAGACCTTCAAGGGGCATGAAGCAAGTGGCACACTCTAATGTATCCGGTTCAATGAACCTGATACACTAGTTTGTGTCATTTGCTTCATAGAACTTTGTTTAGAGACCTTGTAGTAATAATATATGCCACATAGACCTTCAAGGGGCATGAAGCAAGTGACACACTCTAGTGTATCCGGTTCAATGAACCTGATACACTAATTTGTGTCATTTGCTTGATAGAACTTTGTTTAGAGACCTTGTAGTAATAATATATGCCACATAGACTTTCAAGGGGCATGAAGCAAGTGACACACTCTAGTGTATCCGGTTCAATGAACCTGATATACTAATTTGTATCATTTGCTTCATAGTATTAGCAACTAAAGTTTGTCACCCGCGCATTCTTCAACATCATCGCCGGATGCGTCCCCTTATATATGTACGCACCAATTCTATTGTTTGTCAATCTTCCCACATTTATTTCATACTTGTTAGCTTATATATGTACGCGCATTGATATTCCTATTGACAGGCTGCGCCCATCTCTACAACTGCATTGAAACAGCCGGACTTTGCAAAAATTCGAGGAGAGTGCGCTTGGTTTTTGTGGTCTAAAGTCATAAGACCAGATGGAGAGTTCCACTGCGCACAATGATTTTTTATTGCTCTTATCACTCTGTAATTGTGAATTTGTTAATGAATATTTTATTTCATTTCAATTAATTCATTTGCGAAATAGATGCCTTATGTCTGTGAATGAAATGTGATGTGAATTGGATGTTATATGTTTGTCAAATGAATTGAGATGTGAATTATATGTATACATATACTTGTTTATCTGCTTGTTTCAGAGGGCATGGCTAGCATTTCCTGAGGCTAGCCAATAAACACAAATAGATTTATGGGTAGAAAAGAACATCACAGACGGTTTTTAGTTACAAACCGTCTGTGATGACATATCACAGACGGTTTGTAACTAAAAACCGTCTGTGATATTGATATATCACAGACGGTTCGACAACCGTCTGTGATAACCTTCGTTTATCACTGACCCATAAATTCAGACGGTTCAGAAAACCGTCTGTGATGACGTTTTTGAACCGTCTGTGATGACATTTTCTGTAGTAGTGTCCACTGCACTCCGGCTGTCGGCCATCGGAAAGTCTTTGAAATCAGTTGCAACGCGCCCTTTTCCTTGGTTGCATCACCATTTGGTCTTGACAAAGAGATAAAGAAGATACGCTTGGGGGTCTTTGACTTTCTCATCCTGCGAACATCCGGCTTTCCGAATGGGGTAGGAATTCCATAATTTAACAGAACCAGTGGCAATGGATGCTCTATCTCCAGCATAATAACTTCAGTTGGGGCAACACCACCACTGCGAAGTGCGAACCCATATGAAAGCGTCGGCCCTCAAAAAGACAATCCGTATGAATGCGTCTAGGCGGCTGCTTCAGCGTAGTCTCCACTGTGAGTTTGTTTCTGTCTGAAGCTCTTCCAAGGCTTCAACCTGTAATCCTCTGAAAATGATGAATAAATTAACTCAGTCCTTTTTTCCGTTTTCCCCGGGACTCTTGGCTAGGGAAAAAAAGTTTTCCATGAACACGCAAGAAAATGCCATGCGTGAGGAAAAATCAGAAAAAAAAAGTTCACATAAGAGCTTAAGATGTTGATAAAATGTGGGTAAAAATACTTCAACACTATGGTTGCTTACGATAGAGCCAGTTGATAGAACACGGTGGGTAGGGCAAAAGGCGAAACAGAGGACGGGGATTCCGTAGGGAAGTCGGCAACCAAACGTGGCTCTGCTTAATTCCAATAGCATGCGGTAGCCCTCTTTATATAGACGGGCTCCCCCTTAACAGATCGAATCTAATCTCAATCATATCTCTAACAATATCATATCCCTAATTATATCTCTAACATAAGGGAACTAATCTCTAACTCAAATAGAACCCAATCTCTCATTCCTAATAATAGACCGACTAGGCCTTGGGCCCACCTCTATGACATTACACCCCTCCTGGACATGCAGCTCGTCCTCGAGCTGCTAGACGGCGGCCAATGGAAGACCTTCGATGCTGATGTGGAAGACGAACGGTAGCGGGGTGCTGCAGCGGATGGAGACGCCTGGCCCGATCCAAGCAGAACAAGGCTACACGAAGTGAAGCGCACTTGGGATATAAGGCCTGCAAAATAAACTTTTTTTTGGAATTTTTTTTAATTTTAAAATTTGTTTTGGATTTTTTTGGATTTTGTTTTGTTTTATTTTCCTAACCGGTCGGTTTTAAAACCGACTCAGACCCACAGACGTCCTCGGTCGGTGTGGACTTGCGACCGGTGTGGACCCGCGGCCGCGAGCGTCGACTCCGGGCGGAGCAGCAGGCGGACCGGGCGGCCCGAGGAGCGGCGGCGACGCAGCGGCGGTGGCCCGGCGGCGGCTACGCTGGCGGAGGAAGCGGCGGCACGGGCGGAGGCGGAGGCCTGCGAAGCGGATCCCGGCGGCGGAAGCAGAAGGCGACTGCGGCGGCGGCTCTGGCGTATGCGGCCCGGGTGGAGTCGGCGGCGCGGCTTCGGGCGGAAGTGCCTCGGGCGGCGGCTCGGCGGTAGTTCGGGCGGAGACGACGAGACGGCCCGGCCGGCGGCGTCTGCGATACGGGCGGAAGAACCCCGGACGGCGGCTCGCACGGATGCGGCGCGGAAAATCCAGACGCCTCGGCGGCGGCGGCCGACGCAAAGAGCAAGCCGGCGCAGAGGGCCAGCGGCCGTTGACAAACGGGCGACAGCGACGGCCGCGGATCCATGCGGCGGAAGCAGAGGCGGAGGATGCCGGATCCGGTGGCGGAGGTGTCCCGATCGGCATCGGCGGGCGGCGGCTACGGCCCGGCGGAGACGGACCGCGCGGCGGCGGCTGGAGACGGCTCGGCCAGCGGCGGCAAGGAGCGGTGGTCAGTGCGGACCGGAGAGCGGCCGACTGCAGTGGCGGCTCGGGCGGAGGCGGTCCTGGCGACGGTGGTTCCGGCGGTGCAGCGGAACGGCTCGGGAGAACGAGACGACCCAGCGGCTTTGGGAAGCGGCGGCCGGTGGAGCAACGGCCTGGCGGCGACGGCGACTTAGGGCGGCGGCGCCGACGGCGATGGCTGCAAACCCTAAACTCCCGGTTTGTCCGCCGTTTTCCTCCTGTTTTGTCCACCCTTCTCCTCCCGATCCATCCGCCGAGTCTTCTTCTTCACCGGCAGAGGCAGGGGACAAGCCGTCGGGGGGCAAGGGAAGGTCGGCGCCCTTGCCGTAGCCGGTGATCTCAGCGACAGGAGCAAGGTCAGCCTCGTCCTCCTCATCGTTAGAGGGAGGCGAGAGAGGCAGAAGCGCAGGAGGCAGATCCCCAGCCTCGTTCTCCTCGCCTCTAACAGCCAGCAGATCGATGTCTGTCGCCTCCTCTTCTCTACGAGCGGCCTCTTGTTTTGCCTCCTCCCGCTCCTTCAAGGTCTTCTCTAATAAAGCATGCAGGTTGAGGAAGGCTTCCCCCATCCCTTTGCTGAAGTTGCTGCTGGCCATCTTCTCAGCGTTATCTTTCATTATGGCCAATGACTCGGCAATAGGACGAATCGCAGAAACCATGGTAGCAGAAGTCGTGGGAAGGGATCAACGGCTCTGATACCAAATTGATAGAACGCGGTGGGTAGGGCAAAAGGCGAAACAGAGGACGGGGATCCCGTAGGGAAGCCGGCAACCAAACGTTGCTCTGCTTAATTCCAATAGCATGCGGTAGCCCTCTTTATATAGACGGGCTCCCCCTAACAGATCGAATCTAATCTCAATCATATCTCTAACAATATCATATCCCTAATTATATCTCTAACATAAGGGAACTAATCTCTAACTCAAATAGAACCCAATCTCTCCTTCCTAATAATAGACCGACTAGGCCTTGGGCCCACCTCTATGACACCAGTAGTGTAGAGTTTCATCCTGATGCCTCCCAACCCTACACGTGAACTTGATGTTGGCTTGAAAGAAGAAATGAGCACGCGATCTCTTTGCCTCTCCAACCTTGACTTGGGAGCTTTTTTTTTCTAGAGTTCAAACCTAGAGCAGCTACTGATGATCATAGTTGACAAGTAGTAACATCCTGAAAATAGGGACATTGAGGGCACATGGTTTCTTGTAGACACACACCAACCATCACCAATGCAGCTTGGCGCTTATCAACAAAGTAGAGTACTAGCCGGTTGGTGCTCAACTACTGCCAGTCTACTAAATTAATTTGGTTCTATTTTTTAAGGTAAGTCGGAGTAATATATATCATGTTACATTGCAAGAAAATCAAATATTTAATAGGAGCAGGTAAAGAACAGCAACAATATAGCAAAAGGTTTCATAAAGTTTCATGGAAACATTTTAAAAGTTTTAGGTTACAATGGGTTTCGCACATTTATAGAAGTTTTAAGAAGATTTTAAGAAAGTTTCAACACCAGGCACAGGTCAGCCTAGCACGGCCCATTAGGCCCTATGGTGCAGGAGCTAGCCAAAAGGTGGGGGGGCTAGGAGCGACCAATAGCGGATCTAGCAGGTGGCGACAGAGGAAGCCGAGGAGGCAGAGGGAGTGGGGGCCAAGGCCGGGAGGGAGGGGCGGAGCAGGCACAGGCGGAGCAACGAAGTAGGTGGGTGGGCAAAGCAGCCAGAGGAGGTAGAGGCAAGTGCTGGGTGGAGTGGTGTTGGAGGTGGGGGTTAGAGGTGGGCCGAGCGACGGGGAGGTAGGGGTAGGGGGCAGGTAGAGCAACAAGGCAACAGAGGCAGTGGGACGGGGCAGAAGCTGAGAGGTAGGCGGCGGCGGCTGAATGGCACGGCAACAACAAAATAACCGATGCCGGCTCAGATCAACGAGGTTAGGTCTGTGCTGTGGCCAAGGCCACTGAGGACCAATGGCTTGGGCGGCGGGATCTACCGGTGGCAACGCTGGTGGGGACAAGGAGAAAGAGAGCGAGACTACGGGAGACAAAAAGAGACTAAGAGACAAAAGAGGAGGCAGCAGCAGGCTACGTGCTAAATGGGTCATTCTTGACCTATCGTGCTACACATGAATAGGAAGGCATGGTACGGCCCGTTTAGATACATGGTTCGTGCCGACATGGTCCGTGCTGAATGGCCCATCTGGCTAGATCTATCGTTCCTAGTTTTTCTCAAACTACTATTACAAAACGGAGGAGTCAATGATCCTGTTCTTTTTGGCTTTTCATCGGCTTTTGGTTTTTAGTTTCTCTTAATAATTATATTCATTAAGCTAATAAGTCACATCTAAAAGCTATAAGTTGTTGTACAAAAGAACATGCCCAACGACAACCAAGGTGTAATGGAATTGTATGGGTAAAAAGCAGCTGGTCGTAAGAGTGCCGTAAAGAAAGTTCCTGTTGAGGAACCGACGCTGGAGACCAGTCCGAGCGATTCCTCTGCTTAGAACAAGAACGAATCAATCACAGAAACACAGAATAATAGATTGAACACAGAGAGGTAGAGAGAACTCCTGGTCTTTCTTTATTGCTTTAGATTGCATCGGGGTACATAATGAGGGGGGTCTAGGGCCCTATTTATAGTCTACGGTGGGGTGCCCAATTAGATCAGGACTCTGGATAGAGTCCAGGTTTCCTAACACTCCCCCTTGGGCACTCACCCAACATGCTCATGCCTCGTCAAAACTCCATAAAAACCCAGTGGGAAAAATTTGGAGAAAGAGTACATGATACATGTGATGCTGCGATGCACGAATTGCCTCGTTAAAAACCTTGGTCGAGAAACTTCATGGAAAACTCGTCAAGGGAAAAAGAGTACAATTCACCCAAATTCATTTGGTCTGCAAGACTTTATTTTTGGGTACTTAATCTTCATGATCAAGATTTATTAGCGGGCTTGTGAGAATTCTCCCCCTGAATTCTGCACTTCTCTAAGTCTCATCATTCCAATTCCACGCACGCACCTTTCAAAGCTAGATGCGGGGAGTGACTTAGTGAATAAATCTGCGAGATTTTCACATGACTTAGTATGCAGTACTTTAATCTCGTCCATCTTTTGCAATTCATGTGCATAGAAGAACTTAGGGTTGATATGCTTTGTGAGATGATTCTTCACATAGCCCGTTTGCATTTGTGCAACACAAGCTGCATTATCTTCATAGATAATTGTGGGGGTTTGCACAATGTTCATCCCACATGACTGCTGGATGTGGTGAATCATTCGGCGGAGCCAAGCGCACTCTCGTGCGGCTTCATACAGTGCTATAATTTCTGAGTGGTTCGTCGAAGTAGCTACCAGGCTTTGCTTAGACGATTTCCATGAAATTGCAGTTCCACCACACAGGAATACATAGCCTGTTTGTGACTTAGCGGTATGCGGGTCTGACAGATACCCAGCATCTGCATAGCCAATCAAGTTCAGATCTTGATTCTTTCTGTAAAACAATCCGAGGTCCTTGCTACCATGGAGGTATCGGAAAATGTCCTTTATGCCCTGCCAATGCCTTTTGGTGGGCTCTGCACTGTACCATGCTAACAGGTTCACGGCAAATGCAATGTCCGGTCTAGTGCAGTTTGCTAAATACATGAGTGCTCCCACTGCACTCAAGTATGGGAATTCCGGTCCCAGGACTTCCTCCCCCTCTTCCCTTGGTCGGAAAGGATCTTTTTCTTGCTGTAAAGACCTACCGATCATCGGTACTTTCGAGGGAAATGTCTTCTCAAAGCCAAACCTTTCGAGCACCTTCTGGGTGTAGGTCGACTGATGTACCAAGACTCCTTCAGGGACATGCTCAAGCTGCAGGCCTAAGCAAAACTTGGTCTTGCCCAAATCTTTCATTTCAAATTCTGACTCCAAGTAGGAGCTTGCTTCTTTTATATCTTCGGCTGTCCTGATGATATTCAGATCATCTACATACACAGAGATTATACAGAATCCATTCTGGGATCGCCGTATAAATACACAAGGACAGTCTTCATTGTTCGTGTAGCCTTTCTTGCAGAGAAAGTCGCTCAAGCGATTATACTACATTCTTCCAGATTGTTTCAGTCCATACAGCGACTTTCTGAGTTTCACACTGTACAGATTTCTATTTGCTCTGTCTTGGTTCGGGAGAGGAATTCCTTCAGGGACTTTCATGTAAATCTCCGAATCCAAGTTACCGTAAAGGTATGCAGTCACAACATCCATCAATTTCATTTCTAAATTCAAGTTCACTGCCATTGATATCAAGTATCTAAAGGTAATTCCACTCATGACTGGGGAGTAGGTTTCTTCATAATCAACTCCAGGACGTTGAGTGAAACCTTGGGCTACCAGCCTTGCTTTGTATCTCACTACTTCATTTCTTTCATTTCTCTTTCGAACAAATACCCACTTGTGCCCAACGGGGTGTATGTGGGGAGGTGTGCGGCATACGGGCCCAAACACCTCTCTTTTATTCAGAGATAGCAATTCAGTTGCTATTGCCTTCTTCCAATCTTCTCAATCTGATCTTTTCTTACATTCAGCGAGCGATGCAGGCTCAGGATCAAGATCGATGATAGTGACAATTTTCTTTGCGAAGTAGATATCGATATTAGCTGTTGTCCTATTCAGGGACTCTCCCGTGTGCACATAATTTATAGCTATTTCTTCATGAGTTGCTTCTTCTGGAGCGATTGCTTCTGCTAGAGCTTTACCTTGCGCATCGCTTCTTTCAATTGCGGTGGCAAGTCCCTTTAGTTTTTTTTTCGGCTCCGATGTGTGCGCACACATCCATGCCGATGGGGATATTCAGATCCGGTATGCCCTTTTCTGAAGGTGTCATACTTGTGCCAGGTCTCAACTGGTTCCCCTTCTCATTCTGGGGGACTTCAATGATCGGCTGTGATAAATCTCTCTTATCCTTTTTCGCCAGGCGTCCCCGGTTACTAAGGATTCGAGGAACCGGAGTTCTCGTCCTCATTTTTTTTTCTGAGGCCTCTGGACGAGATTAGGGATACCTTCTGCTTTCTTTGGTATTTCAACCCTCTCCGGTGCAGTGCGTGCAGGCACATGCGACTTAGTCACGCTCTTCAAATCACTAAAGTGATCAGGCAGCTGATTTGCTAATGCTTGCAAATCTATTTTGTCTTCTGGACTTCTATTGTCTTCTAGACTTCTCTAGTGCGCGGGTCATCTGCATGGATTCCCCAGGCTTGCCACGTAATTTCCCGACATTCTTCATCAAGGAGTTGATTTCCTCCCCCTAATGTTGGGAAATCTTCGGTGCTGACCATTGCGCTAGTTGCATAGGTGAATGGATGTTGTAGGCCGAAGGTCTAAGGTTGATGAGATTCGCTGCATGTAGGACTGCGTGTCCCCAACATGTAGCTGCTAGATTTCAATTATACAAAAGGGGTCGGGCAATAAATTTAATTCTTTTAATTAAAGCCTCTGCCAAACCATTCTGGGTATGGACATGCGGTACTGAATGCTCAACTGCAATTCCCATCGCCATGCAATAATCATCAAATTCCTTCGAAGAAAATTCTCCGGCGTTGTCCATTCGAATGGACTTGATATGATGATCTGGAAACACATTTTTGATGCGAATGATCTGCGAGATCAATTTTGCAAAGGCGTGGTTTCTTGTGGACAACAAACCCACAAATGACCACTTCGAAGAAGCGTCAATGAGCACCATGAAATACTTGAATGACCCTGAGACGGGCTGAATAGGACCGCAAATGTCTCCCTGGATGCGTTCCAGGAATGCAGGGACTTCATCCTTCACTTTCAGAGTGGAGGGTCCAGTTATTAGTTTCCCGGTGGCACATGCAGGGCACACAAAATCTTCATGATTCGGGAAATTCTTCACATTAATATTATGCCCATGCGAGTTATTTATTATGTTTCTCATCATCCTAAGACCTGGGTGGCCTAATCTGTCATGCCAGAGACAGAAGAGTTAAGAGTTTCTAAACACTGTTTTCAAAACAGTGTACGCTGTAGGCGCTTTGGTATAATATAGCCCAGTGAAGGAAGTTTTTCTAATATTCTTTTGCCATTCTCTTCGCGCTTCATAATGAGCAGGTATTTCTTACCGTACTCTTCTTCAGTCTCAACGTGGAAACCGTTGGCGCAAAAATTCTTAAAACTTAGGAGAGTTCTAGTCGATTTTGGGTACAATAAGGCTTCTTCAATGACCAAAATTGTGCCCATTATGGCTCTTCCCGAACCAATTATACATGCATCGCTTCTGGCAATTGTCGTAAGGCTGCCAGTGCTCTTACTAATCGACTGAAAATACTCAATCTCTCTTAAGATGATATGTGTTGTGCCGCTGCTGGCTAAGCACACTTCCTTCATAGGGCGCTACACATGTTCTAATATAGGGTATTTATTAACATGTATGAGAAGGCAATCAACACATAAATAAGATACTCCAATATCAGAACATATCATGCCATTATAAACTGAATAAATGAATGAATTCTTCCAAAAATCATCCAACCATCACAAGAAAGATAACAATTCTTAAGTACCATCCATGCAAATTCTAACATATTCTTCCACACAAAATAAATGACAATTAAAGTCAAAATGCATTCAATGCACTAGACTTCTTCTGCTATTTTCTTGGGGTTGACATTCTCTTCAAGAGAAATCATGGCGTTAACTACTTCTAGGTCGAGAGGGATTACTGCTGTCGTGATGGTTTCAACTTCCATCGGTGCAAGCAGCTATTCAGAATTCTCCCCCTCAGCCGATGCAGAGTGGGCTTCATGTGCCCTTTGCCATCCCGTTTTGGCTTGACAGCCTTATTCTCACGTGGAGCATCTGATTTGCCTTTCTGGGCTGCGGTCTTACCCTTCCTTCCTCTTTTCTCTATCAAGGGCTTTCGCACCTTGTTACTCTCGGCGTTGGCTTCACGGCCAGTGGAGCTACCAGATGGCTGAGTGACTTAGTTCTTGCGGAGAACTTCGTCCTGAGCTTCCGCAATTTGCATCATATCAATCAATTCGGTATATTCCTCATAGTCGTCTTGACGATAATTGCGTGCGGATTATACTGCATTGGGGTGGAAGGATTTTCTCAATTTTCTGTATTGGGGTACAAATTCTGTGCAAGACAGAATTGATTTCCCTGACCGTCTTAAAGTCGGCAAACCTCAGTCTGATCCACTCTTACTCTGCTTGAGGAAGAATGATGTACTTTAGCCTCTCAAACCGCTTCTTGAGTGCGGTCTAGAGTGCTAGCGTGCTTTTCTCCGCCATATACTCATTCTTGAGAGTGAGGCAAAGGTGATGCCTGAGAAAATGAAGTGCCTGATCATTCTCCTCAGGTTGGGTTGAGCGTCATTCAGTCCGCCAATCCCAATAGCAGCGCGGAGCTTCCAGGCTCCAAGCACAATCTCGACATCGGATGCCTACGTTAGATTATTTTGGCCATGCTGGGCCAGCTCCTCGAACTGCCAGTTCGTAATGCTAGTCATCTAAATGTGTATAAGTCTACTGCTGGTAGACATGCATGGAATAATTCACTGTGAGTAAATAAAATGGTACAATAGGTTCTCGTAATGTTTCATAATTTTCTGTGCTTTTTCTATAATTTTACTGTTAATTTCAGTGATTAAAAGTAATTTTCAGCAATTACAATTAACCAAAACAGTAAATAAATATAGAAATAATAATGGCAGAAATAAATATGCTTCAAATGCTAAAAATAATTCAAAATTCAGATTCCCGAGGCCCTTTTATGCTAAAATATAAAATTTCAGCAAATTCTGCAATTCCAGGGGGTTTTTACGCAAAAATTTCAGTTCAGAGAAAAATTCGCGCAATTTTCTGATTTACAGAGGGGTTTTCTGCAAAATTCTGGACCCACTCGTAAATTCGAGGAACTATCAGTAATTTTCGGAACTACTGAGGTCTTATTGCAAATTTCGGGACTTGTATGCAAATTTTAGGGCCTTTCGGTAATTTACGAAAGTTGGAGGGCCTTTTTGCAAAATTGCCATTACTCCCTCCGGCTGGGCCTCTTTCTTTCCTCCCTTTTCCCGGCCCATCTGGTGGCTTTTACTCGGGTGGGGTTAGGGTTTCCCCTTCCCACCCGACCGAGTGGCGGCGGTGGCAGACCGGTCCCAAGAACCGGGCGAGCGCGGGGCGGGCGGAGGCCATCGGCCGGCAGCTGGGCGAGGAGGCGGCCGGTCGCACATGCTGGCGCGGAAGGCGAGCAGGCGCGGCGGCGCGGAGTCCGAGCGGGAGTAGCCGCTTCGGGCGGCGGCGCACACGCACGTGCAGGCGCGGGGAAGTCGCGGCGACGGCGGCCGGCGCATGCGGGCGCGGGGAAGTCGAGGCGGCGGCGGCGCCGTTCAGGGTGGCGGGGCTCGATGGAGGTCGGCTGCGGGCCGGCGACCGAAGCTCGGGCGGGCCCATGCGGGGGCGGCCGGGCGCCATGCGGTGGCGCGGAGGAGGTCGAGCGCCGTGCGGCGGCGCGGGGCGGCCTGGCGCCGTGCGGCGGCGCAGGGCGACAATCCGGCGGCGGCTTCCGGGCGCGGAGGCGGACCGGTGAGGCGGGACGACCGGGTGCCGTGCGGCGGCGGTCCCGGTGGTCGGCGGAGCGGAAGGCGGCTGCGGGCTGGAGCAGCGTTCGGCCGGGGAGGAGCTATGGCGAGCGGCGGAGGCCGTGCGGGGCCAGCGGCGCCGTGCGGTGGAGAAGGCGGCCGGCGGCGGGCTACGCCGTTCGGGGCGAAGTGGCCTGTGGCGGGGCGGCGCAAGGCGGGGGGCATGCGGGCGCTCGGGTGGCGCAAGGAGGTCGTCGGCAGGCGCGGGAGCCGAACGGCCGGCGGCCGGGCGTGGTGCATTCGGGTCCACGGTCGGCTACTCGGCCCTTGGTCGAACCGAGCGACGAGGCTTCGGACGGCGGCACCGGCTGCTGGCTGGCGGCGCGCTTGCGGGCGCGACGGCGACTAATGCTCCATGACCGGCGACTGGCCGGTGGCCGGTGTCACGCATGCGGGCGCGGCGCCGACGGAACCGATTTTTTTTTCTCTTTCTGCGCATAAGCCGAGCCGAATGATGCAAGATTTTTCTTACGCAATTTCTCTCATGTAATGCCATGTAGAACCGAACAGATGCATATATAACGATCATGCAGGATCAAACAAATTAATGCAAAATTTTCAATCTATGATGCAATCGACATCTACCCCGTTTCGCAATTTACCGATCGACATTGTGCCGGCGATTTCAGATCTGCTCGCGGTAGATTTAGGGCGGATTTGCATCGTTCTACAGTGCAATCAACATCTACCCCGTTTCACAATCTACCGATCGGCATTGTGCCGGCGACTTCAAGTCTGCTCGCGGTAGATTAGGGCGGATTTGCACCGTAGAATTTCAATCTAGAACGCGAAAAGAAAATACAGATTCAAAAGCGATCTAGAAAATTCAATCTATGCTTCGATGATTACCTCGTTCACCGGAGCGAAGTCGTGCTGATAACGTGTTGAGGAACCGACGCTGGAGACCAGTCCGAGCGATTCCTCTGCTTAGAACAAGAACGAATCAATCACAGAAACACAGAATAATAGATTGAACACAGAGAGGTAGAGAGAACTCCTGGTCTTTCTTTATTGCTTTAGATTGCATCGGGGTACATAATGAGGGGGGTCTAGGGCCCTATTTATAGTCTACGGTGGGGTGCCCAATTAGATCAGGACTCTGGATAGAGTCCAGGTTTCCTAACAGTTCCTACACACAACTGAAAATGACGGTTGATGTTTTCTGAGGAATATTGTTGAGGTATCATGGAAATATCTAACGTCAATAGGTCAATCAATATGCAAAATTGTTGAGGACTGAGTGTTGCTCGGGTGGTGGAGCTGCCAGCGTGCAGGCCACCCACCTGGAATTGTTCCTAACAAGTCTCATTTTCATGGGTACTGTTCATATGAACAATACTCTTTGGATCTCCGCTTTATTTTAGCTTATGCATTGGACACACCCATATGTATGTGGTGTGGGTGTAGTATCGCGTGTGTGAAAAAATGTAGAATTGTTGTACATCTATCGCATGATTATTTTTTGTAAATCATTCAAATTTTTGACATTACAATCTGGTAGGAAATTCCTGCTCTAGGGCATTGTCTTCCTCGCCACCGATAAAGTCATGTCGGAGCACTACCGCCTGCGCAGCCGTGTCTGAGCACGCACAAGTGCTATCGATGCTGAACGCCCCTCCACCGAGCACACGTTCCGCCGAATGCCCCCTGTCTTTTCCTAATATTAAAGAGATGTGCCCAAGGTGCTACCATCGTCGTTGGAGGCAGGGAAGGAGACCAGCACTGGGGAAGAAGAAGGCAAAGTGGAGCAGCGAGTGGCGGAGGCTTTGTAACAGCCCTATTTTTGGAAATAGGGCCATCGTACATCCCGCAACAACCCAAGAGTTTAGTTGTGGATAGAAGGAGTATCATGCCTGCTCATACTCAATTAAAATAAGACCTAACGGTCAATTTTAGCAACTTTATGGGCGTCCAAGCCCAAAACTTAACTTACATTTAGAAGAACAAAAGAAAATTCCCACAGGAACGCTTGAGTGTGGTCGTAACCCTAACACAAAAATTTGTAACATACTTTCTTCTTCTGATATATGTTTTGGTGGAAATAACGCAAGACTGAGTACAACCAACCATACTTAACAAGCTACATGGGAAACGCTATATAACTACTTGCTAAGATTTTCAAAAGATGGGGGTGTAGTGGTTTTATTAAAGTATTTGTTGATGCAATTTTATTTGTAAACCTTTTTTGACATGAAATAACAAAGTAAGATCTTCTTTCGATATTAGGGTTTCAAAAACTTGATTACCATGTTACAACATTGCCAAATCTACTTATGCCTCAATATTACAATCACCCAATAAATACAACTTCATTTACTAGAAGCACGGCATATTCGAATACCATTTATAATTGACTTTGTAGAGTTGCCCAACTTTACCTATAAAGTTTCTCACTTTCACAATGTCATGCAATAGATACGCAACAGTTAGCATGCGGCTGAGTTGAGAAAACATTGAGTTGAGAAAACAAAGTGTTTCATTGCTCGTCTCTTTATATAGCCTCTACTCGGTAGGGACTATGTAACACAGGTAGTCGACATTCCACTAGCCAATGTGGAAAGTGTGTGTCCCGACTCCTATGTAATCCTACTGTTGTTAAGTATTGTTTTACCGTTTTCATACCACCCCCTTGTTGCACACGGGCTATTCCACATCTAGAACCCCAACACTCTGTAAATATTTAATCGAGTTGAGCAAGTAATAAACTAGATTTGACAAGTCAAAACTTGTAGTTGAGTGATCACTATGTTTTTTACTCAGCATAAGATTCTACTACTTACTTTTCACCGAGGTAACTTCCATCCACAAACTGTTATCCCAATGCTTTATCGCATTGCCACCCATCCAGTCCAAACCTCCTCCCTAGGGTAATGTCACGGAACCCGACCATCCAGTGGCTTCCCATGATGCCCCTTACCCTAGTACCATTTTTGCAATTCTATCGGCAAAGTGTCGTGTCACCTAGCAGTATGAAATAATTGAGTTTATAATCTACCATGGATATTTAAATAGTATATTTAGTATTACTAAAGCTTGTCAAGATGAATATAGCAATCAAATAAAACATGACTTTTCCAGTGATAGGATATAACTAAGTATCATGTCATTTTAAACATTTATTATACATGAAATAACAGTGCGTAAATAAGAGATAATAAGAATATTAATAATTAAATAATTAAAGGAATGCAAGTTCAAAATGATCAAAAACATGTGACTTGCCTCCTTGTCCATAGTCTTTGATAATCTTGCTATAATCAGGTTGGTCACTGGCTCCTTTAATTGCCCTTTATAACTTTTCTATTGACCAACTCATTGGATCCGAATACTAGTGTGAAAAACCAATGGAAATAAATTCCTGCGTTGCAAAATGCAAGCTAGGAACAAATATAATAAAATGCCCAAAAGACACAAAGAAAAAGGGTTTAGGCAATGCTATGTTTGTCTGAACGAAGATGGAAATGGGCTAGGTGAGCTCGAGACGGTCAAAATGGATATATATATATATATATATATATATATATATATATATATATATATATATATATATATATATATATATATATATATATATATATATATATATATATATATATATATATATATATGTGTGTGTGTGTGTGTGTGTTTGGGATTTCGGTGAATAACTGCTGGAATAGTACTAGACACAGTTCGAAATGACATTTGGGTTAGCTAGGATTTTATCAGAGTCTCTTTAGGCTAATCAGAATTGAAAATGGGCTTCATGGAGTCAAAACTGTCAAAACGGATATATATATGTGTGTGTGTGTATTTCGGGTTTTTGAGTGAATAGTAACAGACTTACTGTTTATTGCGGGTTGGTACTATTCATGGCGGGTTGAGCTGTTGCAATGTTGGATCGGTATTGTTCAATATCGAATTAGGTACTACAGTATTGAACCTGTATTGAATAGCAGTGACAGTAACGGCTTGGGCCGATTGGCTTAAATGGAATGGGTTGTCACTGTTTCGGCCTAGCCCAATGATTAGTGCTTTCTCAACCTACAGTCGGCCACTGTAGTAGCCGAAACAGGGGGTTTTGCAATGGAAATTTCCAATGCTACAGTGATCCCCGATGAAAAACGATGGCATGAATGGCCTACTAGGGTTTAGGGGAACAAGAGGATGATGATGGAATGGTTGGCTTGACTTGGGATGGCTTGGGTTGGTGTGTCCGCGGCAGGGTGGTTCCGGCTGGTGGAGGAATAGGTGGCCGATGAGCTACGGGGTTAGGCGGGCTATGGCAGTGCTTTGGTAGGGCTACTAGGGGCATAAGGAAGCTACAGAAGCCAGTAATTGAAAAGATATGAACTAGGTAAAGAGAATTGAAAACCGAGCTTACTTAGGGGTCTTCGGTGATGACGACAACACGACGACTAGGGAGGAGAATTGGGGGTGTCTGAGGCTTACTGGATGCCAATGCAGAGCCTAGGAGGAGGTCTCGGGCTTTTATATGCGGGTTATGGTGGTTCGGCACAGTGGTGGCCTCCGCTCGGGCTTTGGTGAGTGGACAGGAGAGAGGGCACGGGAGGCTTTGGGGCGGCTTAGTAAGGCGGTGGGGAGGTCAGCAGGTGAGCTGGTGCCTCAAGCGAAGGATTGTGGCGGTCAAAGGAGCAGGATGGAGTCAGGTCGGCTGTGACAGGGAGTTGTGGCGGCGGCTTAGGGAGATGTGCTTGTCGTGTCCAGTGGTGTCAGAACCATTAAGGGCTGCTCAGAGGTGCTGCGACCGAGGTGTACGAGGTTTGAATTGGTGGGGTGGTGTTTGACTGGAGAATGGGGTGGCGTCATTTCCCTGTTTTGTCGGATTGTGAACAATGAAGTCGGCTAGGATGTGGCACAAATGGCCGGGGAAGGCGGTAAGTTCAAGAAATGGGAGCACCAGTGGGTGGAGAAGGTGGTGGGTTTGGTAAGGCTTTGGATGAAATAAAAATTTAGGGCAATTCAAAATCATTTTGCAATTTGGGTTGTTTCAGGCTTGTGGGGGGAGGAGGAGGGAAGGATCCACGGTGGGAGGCGATGGAGGCTTGCTGGGAAGCATCGCTGGCGTCGAAGGCGACGGCACGGGGCAGCGTAGTGGTGTTGTGTCTATGGCGGCATGGTGGGAGGGAGATGGGAGGCTACCTGCTACTGATTAGGTTGGGAGGTGATGCTTTAAAAGGAAATTGGGGAGGCAAATGGCCTTTGGATCTCAATCCAATGGCCGAGAAATCCGACTAATTTTCAACACAAAAATATGTCGAATGATGCATCAATATGTTCGCGATCATGTCCATTTCTTCTTATGAAGACCAACCATCAACACTTTCTGCCGATCTTGTGGTGTTTTTACACTCAACTAGCTCAATGTCTGTGCTTTGCTACGGTTAAAAAAATTAATTACCTAGCATATAGATTTTTTATGACTACAAAGAAAATACGCACGCGCATACCATATGCACGCTAGGTATGGTATCATACTTCATTTAAGTTAGATCACTTATGTTCTGAGATAAACACAAAATGCAGAATTTGCTGAGTATGACATGGTACTCTTATTTCTCGATATAACATATTTCAACTATGCAAATTTGATTTAACTTAACATCAAGTATGGCATTGAACTAGTAAACAAAAAGGCTAGAGTTCCAGTGAATTATTTATGGAAGACACTATTCCAGACCTAGAACTGCACTTTAATACTATAAAAGAACATGATTGTGATTTATTGTTCTGGACAATTAACATAGTTACTCTGACAGGGAATCTTGGTCTGCATAAGAAGGCATTGATAACTATCATCCCATCATGCACAGCTGATTCCACCCATGCCTAGTAGGTAGACCAACTTGTTGAGCATAAGCGTTGGCCAACACACAAAAGATGCCAGCTAGGCAAAAGCTATAGATTTTTAGGGTGCCTTTGGTTGAGCTTTTGGGAGCTGTTTTTGCTTCCAAAAAGCCAAAAGCCAACCAAAGGGGTGGAAACTAGAAGCTGCTTTTTCAGAAGCAGCTACTTTTGGGTAGTACAGTTTTGAAAGCACCTTGGACCCTGCTTTTGGCTTTTGGCTTTCTGCTTTTTGAAATGGTGAAAATAGAGAGCTGTTTCACAGTTGTTTCAAGGAAAATAGAGATAGGAGGTAAGTTTTATACTTGTTTGAACCAAACAGCTTACAACTTTTCCACAGCCCACAACCTACAGCAGCTTTTCCACAGCCCACAGCTCACAGCAGCTTTTTAGAAGCCACAGCTCAACCAAACACACCCTTAGCCTTAAAAGCAGTTACACACTCATGGTCATCACGAGAATAGCCATACTGACCATAAATATCAACCAAAACGGCGTATACTACACCACTCTCCTTAAGCCCTCGATTCCTTATGCCATCAGATAGCTTTGTTATCTCATCCCACTTCCCCTTCTCCCCCAACTGGGCGATGATTGTAATGAAGATTTTAGGGTCAGGGTACATCCCTCCATCCTGTACTGCGGCGAAGAATCATAAAGCACGTTTCATATTCCCAACCCGACAATGCCATCGAATCAAAGCATTCCAAGTAGCAATACCTAGCTTGACCCCTTTTGAGCGCATTTTATCGAACACCTTGCATGTGTCCACTATCTGCCCATACTTACCGAATGTATCGATCAAGCTGTTGTAAATCTTAACATCCAGTTGCATGCCGAGCTGCTGCATCTCCATGATGATTTCGATGGCCTTCTTCAGCATGCCATTGCCCTTGTAAAGCCACACCAACGTGTTGTACCTAATGGTGTCGAGCTGAATCCCCAGATGCCTTATCTCGCCGAGCACCCACCATGAGTCTCGAGGTGGCCGGCGCGGGCGTACACGTCCAGTAGGAGCATGTAAGTGCACCGATTTTCAGCAGGTAGTTCTAATAATTAAGAAATCATTATTTCTATTATAGTACCCAGGGTAGTATTCATTAATCACATAAACAATAGGAACAAGCAAGCACAACAAAAATAGGTAAGATTGTAGGAGAAGGCAAAGCCAATTGCCATCATCTTCCAGGCGAGGTATTTGATGGGCCCTCCACATTCGCCGTCGCCGGCGTGGTGTACTCCCCTCCGGCCTCCGGCACCTATGCCGCCTTCCTGAGCATGTCCCTAACGAACTCAACAACACGCGCCCTCTCGCCGTGGTCCCAGTAGAGCGCAATAGCCTTCTCGACGAGGTTGAACCCCGGACAGAGCCCAACGCAGTCCATCTCCCCGAGCAACGCGGCGACGTCGCCCAGCCCCCATGAGGCACTTGATCCAACTGTAGGTGATGGCGGCCATGAGCTCCATGGTCTCGCTGTCGACATGGTTGGCGCGGTGCAGCCAGTCAAAGACCTCAAGCGCGTAGTAGGCGTCGTGGTCCTCCTGCACAAAGTAGACGAGCATGAGCCGGAGCTCCCTCGGGGAGAGCGCCATGAGTAAGGCGTCATCAATGATGGTCTCCCATTCGAGGTGCTCGATAGGGGAGGCGATCAGGCGGTCTAGCTGCATGGAGCACGCGGGCGAAGAGAGGGAAAAGGTGGGGAAGGCGGTGGCACGGGAGGAGAGGGCCATTGGTGGGGTGTGGGGGTTGGGTTAGTGTGGGTGAGGGCAACGCGCGAGCAGGAGATCTTTGGGAGGGAGGGCAGCATGAGCAGGAGATCTTCGGTGTAGGTGTAACCTGAAGCGGGCTATGACATCTGTGAGGTTTGGACCCTTGGATTGACGATGGACAGCTAAATTTAATGGTTTTGAAAGACAAATGAACCATTGGTGGTGAATCACCACCATCAATTCTTTTTTAAGTAGAAGAGTTTGTCCGATCTTGTGGGGTGTGTGTGTGATGAAATACAGCTTTTAGTATTTGTCAACGCTGGCAACCATTGGTTGACAAAACTGTACACAACACCTAACAGCAGCTGAGACGTGCCATGTCACCATGTAGTCAAATCTTGTATTGTTATAGAGGGTTAGAGGGGCATCACGAAAAGCATATCATCCATACATCAAGCTAACCTCATCACAAGATAAAAAAATCCCAGCCACCACTATCCATTAAACTAACGGATACATTCTTTAAATCCCAGCCACCACTATTCGTTAAACTAATAGAGGGTTAGAGGGTCAAATCTTGTATTGTTAATCTTATTCTTTTTAGTTTTTCCAGTGACTTCTACATTCTCTCAGTAATTACTATTCATTAAACTAATAGATACATTCTTTTTAACTTTTCAGTGGCTTTTGGTTTTTGGTCTTTCTCAGCAATCATTACTCACTAGACTAAATAAACTATAGCTAAAAGTCATTAGTCGTAGTCTCAAAGGACAGGCTCATAAGGCGCAACCTAAAAGATCAGACCCACGCATATTCTTCTCCTCAGAGATGCTGGGGAAAAAAATACCCTAGCAACGAATATATATTGTGTTTGTTAACAAATTCTTTTATATAGCATCTTATGTTCTCACACATATAATTAGCATCCTAAGTCCAAACAAGAAATTAGAATACATTGTTACTTTTTTTGGATATATACATCGTACTTCCAGTAATAGCCTGCCCAAAATAAGAACTTTTGCAACATCAACAGCTTGCTATACATAACTATAACAATTGATCTCCATTCATTTAAGCAACATACTAACATCCACTGATCAGATACCAAAATTTTCATCACAATAACCAAGCCATATGAATTTCAATGTATAGTAAGCATTAAGCTTATCACTTTTCTAATCTCGAAGTCTAGTCTGCCGCTACAAGCCGACAACATACATCAATATAAAGCAGTAAGCCAAAGGGGGCAATATACAAGATAGATAAGTACAGTGATCAGTGAGGCTGATTGTGGACATCCTACTTTATGAAACGATATCCACCCATGTAAACTTCCCTGCCTATTATCGAATAAACTCCCATTATACTAGGGACGCTTCTTCTCGGTTTTCGGTTTTCACATAATATTTTGGACATCCAGCTCCTACCTGATGAATAGCTTCTGATGTTGCCGGAATCTTGAATTGGAGCTTCTGGTAATCAAATGAAGAAAGATTTGTTTGGGCAATGAGCTTCTTTTGCAGCAATTCTGGTATGGAATCTAATTGAAATGGAGGTGTTGTTTCACTGATCTGATTGTGTTCCCAATTTACAGCAGCTGACCTCAAACTTGTAGCACCTGACAATGGATAATGTGGCTCTTCAAGTTCCGACCTGCAATGGTCGACCACAAGTTTGCCACAAACGATCTGTGCTGGCCCTTCCGAGCAACAGTCTCCCACATGCGTTCACTATCAGTCTCAATACTCATTGTTGGGTCTGAGATATCAACAAGAGTGATGGTCATGTTGTTGCGGATAATGCAAAGCTTCCCATTTAATGACACCAAACCTGCAGCTTCAAAGGCACGCGAGCTGCCTAGATGGTGCTTGCTGTCCATGAATCTTGTCCATGTTCCTGTGTTTGCATCGTAAACTCTAAGCTTGCAGCCATCCCGGCAATCGGATGAATAGAGCCGGCCGTTGAAGGAAATGCTTGGGTTCCGCCAGCCTGTAACCATTTCATCATCAATGGTTGACCACAAATTGGATGACGGTAGGTAGACTTCGCTCGTCACTTGGCGATGGGAATCGAGCCCTTTCAGGAACCAATTGCCATTATATACAACTCCAATGAAAGGCACCATCCCATTGTTCATTTCAGGGATGCAGGCCCATCTGTTCTTATTAGGATCATAAACTTCAGCAGACTGGAGAGTCCTTTGTATTCCTTCACACTCTCCACCAGCAACATACAGGCAGTTGTTTATGACACAAGAACCAAAAAAGTGTCGTTTCCGTAACATATCTGGCGCTCGGTGCCATTTGTTTGTCCGAGCATTGTAAAATACAACACGCCTCATAGAGCCCCTCAGAGGATCCTTACCGCCAAATAGGTACAGATAGCAACCACTCAGAACGGCACAGCCAAAGCCCAATGCTTCTGAATACTCTGGTGGAACTGGTGGGAGTGACTTCCAGAGCTGGTGCAGTGGATCAAAGGCATGCCAGGATATTTTCCCTTCACGGTCTCTTTTAAAGACATAAACCCATTCTTCCGCCATGCCAAGTTTCTTGCGCAAGGAGTAAAAGTAATTCCCAGACAAAAGGCGGTTCCATCTTTTGCAAACTATCCGAAGATTGGGGTGTTCCACCCGAGGAACCCGTATAAGACAGGCAATAGCAAGGTCATCAGGAAGGCCTGGCAAAAGTGGTGCTTGAGTTCGGCATCTCTCCTTACGCGAGCTTCTTGGCTTGCGCTTGTTGGGTTTGACATCAGGTTGCATGCACAACTTTGCTCCAGGAACAAACTTTCTAGCATCAACAACAGTTTTAAGACCAGTGTCTAATCTGCAGTAGCAGGAGACAGACTCTACCTGAGAAATGAAATGATCAAAAAAGTTCAGAAGTTGTGCTGGCATAAAAGCAAAACACTGCATTGGCAAAAAAAACTGGAACACAGCAAAACTTCAAATGATATTTACTAACAACAAAGTTTGAACCAGAAGAACTTGCCTACTGATCCTACTTTTAGCCAAACACAAAGATAAAATATTGTCCCATCCACCTAGTAGAACATACCACGCAGATAATATTTACATTGAAACAGCAACAATTTTCAAATCCACCATTACACTATTTAATTATGTGAAATATAATAAATTACTATAGTGGTCCAAGTTACAATGGATTGCCAGATAGATAAAATGATATGGATACATGGTCCTGAGTCCAGTTAGTTGGCTAAAAACTCCAAATGGACTCTTCGTGAAAAATCAACAACACAGCATTACAGCGCAACTATTTTAAAAGAACTATGCTTAAGTGCAGGGCGAGTGGCATTCATTGGACAGCCTCTTCTATCATATGTTTGCTCTTTCAACTGGTGGAATAACGTATTGTATTGTACCTGAGGTCTATTCACACATTGGCATAGAGAAAACAATAGCATGTAGATCATCACATATGGTACATGGTAACAAATACACAAAGTCCAACTCTAGCAGTAAATCAAGGAGGTAAACAGCAAATTTTGAAATGCTAAATATAAAAAAATATATTTAGTGATAACTCTGAACTCACAAACCACACTACAACATGATGCAATGGATTGCGTGTTTTTCTTTCTTTTTCCAAAGTTGGTTTTTGTTGGCATGCCCCAAATAAAAGTTACTATGGATTAGGCAATTAGTAGCATGATAAAACTGCATTTTCAGCTCACTTGGCTGGATGAAGATTGCAGGACACATTTCCACTTTAGAAAATAGTTCAAAACTAAACGCCTCTGTAAATTACAAGCACTTATAATATAGATGGGTTTAGGCTTAGGTTTCGAAGAAAATGCGTAAAGCAAGAGGGAGTTGAGAGTCGGAAACCAATCAAATCATTAACAAGATGCCTTTCCTGTGCTCAAGCTGAGATATTTAATTTCCACAGTTTAAGATCACAACCATAGGAGGTTGCAAGCATTACATTAGCAGACAAGACCTCAGAATTCATGAGTAGGGCAACCCAGTTCAAGAACATGGTAATCCATGCTCAACAAGCGTGATATGTTCATGGTTATAGAGCCTCAGGAAATGTCCAGAGCAATTTGTAAGTAACGGTGTTCAAGATGTCAGTACTCAGTAGTCAGCTGAAAGAGGATACAATAGCATCACAGATATCCACCCACCAACCTAATTTTTCAGCTATCTGTGCAAACCCTTGATATGGTATGGAAAAGGATGATGATCTAGGTAAGGGCCTGTACGAGACAATTGCAACTTTGTAACCCCAAATGGCATTTGGCCAAATGCAAGGCCACAGTTAACCCAAGCCAGACACAAGGATGACTACATTACAGTGGGATGCATGCAGAATACACGCCAAAAATACTAGTCTATCATCTGCACATCTCATTACCTGAGCAGAATACACGCCAAAAATCCTAGCTAATTGATAGGGGCCAGACGGAGCCCTCATAGAGCATAGCGTAAGCTCATGCAACTTCCACCGAATATACTTACGTATGGCACAATCCGTGTAGGGAGTCTAAGACGCAATTGGTCGAAACATGTGATGTCCCGCAGAATCCCATGTAGCATGTTCCTAGCTACCAAGAATTAGCATCACTCACGAATCAGCGCTAAGGTTACTACCGCGAGCCAATTGCGCGAAGAAAAATCAGATGAAAGCTACGCATATCATTTCCACGGTCCATTTCCGCTGATTTCCCACACCCCTGTGACGCCAAACCCCCACAAGAACTCACCAAACCAAAGCCCCAAGCACCAAGATCCACTGCCCCCCCTCCCCCCACCACCCAAAGCCCCCATCTCGCAGAAGGAAATCCCCATCTTTCCTCTGAAAGATCACACCTCGGAACCCAACGGCAGCACCTTCAGCCCAAGAACCCCCTAAATCCGACCCAACAACCGCGCCTTCAAGCGAAGAACAAAAATAAAAAGGAAGCGGCGTTTGTAGGGGGCTCACCAGCGGCGCACGGACGCGGACCACGGCGCCGGGTGGCGGCGGCGGCGGCGGAGCTCCGGCCGCCGAGTCCATCACCGGATCGGGCGGGGAATCCACGCGGCTTCGGCTCAGCAAGGGAGGAGAAAAATGGGGGTTTTGATTTGATTAACTGATTGCAAGGAATGGACAATTGTAGACTTGGATTCAGTCAGGTCCCTCTCTCCCTCCCTCTCTCTCTCTCTCTCTCTCTCTCTCTCTCTCTCTCTCTGGGTTTGTGGGGTTGGGTTGAATTTTGGGGTCTGACCTGGCTTAGGTCAGAGATATTTTCCTTGAGAAATTTTTTTTTAGGCAACTCCTTGAGAAAATGTTACAGATATTTTGGGTTTGGGCATTGGTTTTCTTTCATAGTTTTTAGTCATTAATTAGGGTAATTTGGCATACTTCCTCTTGCCCCAAAATATTACGTGGAGCAAAAAAATCAGTAAAAAGGGACCACACAAAAGAAATAAATGTTGCCGCTAAACATCATATTCCTATTTTAACAAAAAAATCAAGTTGCTGATAAAATTATTCTTCATCCCTTTTCACTTACAAGAGGATGGCTAAATGCACGAAGACACGATCGAAAGCCAAAGACATGATTACAGTGATTAGTTCCTTGCATGCATTGGCACAACTTTAGTGGGACAGCTTAACAAAACGGTCCATTCAAGCAATGATGCGTATTGCATGCCAATGCATGCAACAGCAAAAGGTGTTGTCCACAAGTCATTCGTTCGTTCATTACATTTGATTTTATTTAATTGATGTGTGCTGCCCTAAACACTACCTTTGCTTTCCTGGTCTGGTAAGCATCTTGCACGGCGCCAAATGAGGAAAAGGGTGGCAAAGGTAGATTACTTTGTTATGTATAGTTCTACATTCTTTCAGATTTTAATATTGGATTTTTTAAAAAAATACTTTAATATTTGAAAAGGTCTCCGCTAATCACCAAGACAAAAAGACTTGTAAACTTTTGTGTTTTCTCACTTGAGATATGCCTCTGCATGCATGTATTTTAAGCAAAGCAAGAATACACGCAAAAGATGTCTTGGCAAACTCTACGTTGTGCGAGGGCTGTAGTCTCGAGCTGGAAGAGTATATACATACGTAGTAGTTAAAGTACATGTCTATGCTCTATAAGGTTTTGATCTCTGTTCTACCCTGATCAACTCGGCTTCTGGCTTATTTTTTACTATTCATAAGTTTTGTCTTTTTCTAAACTTTTGGCTTTTTGTTGAGCTTTTTTGCCGGTTCTTTTTTTCCCGTATTTGTTTGTATTATACGTAATGGGCTAACATATTTTTTATATTTTTAAATTTTTTAAAATTTAATTATGCTAAATAAGCCTCTGTCAGCTACAGTGCTTTTTCAGCCAGTTACAGTGCTTTCAGCCATAAGCCATGAGCTTTTCAGCCGAACCGATCACCACCTAGATTAATCGTGTGTTAAAAATGTATTCACATATGTATGTGGGCATATTGTAGGGTGTGTGAGTGTGTTTTTTCTTGTACTTAAAAAGGAATTTTTATGAAATGGTCTATTCATAGTTCCATGCTAGATCGAATGGTGCTACTGTGCTAGCTAGCATGTCGACAGCTGAGATCGTCTATCTGAGTGAAAAAAAAACTGCATCTTTATTACTCTTGGCACTTGATTGGCTAGCAAGCTTCAAAGATAGGACGATCTCTCGACCAACAATGCAGTTGTCAATGCGGGGCAACTACTTTGGGTGTGAATGTTCAAGGCCTTTGGTCTACGGTAGAGAAAAATATGACTACTAACTAGTGGATAGGAGGCGTTAGTGAGATAAAATCCATTGTCTGGTCATTACTGATTACTAAACGATATTAACAAAGAGTAGTGGAGTTCGGTGACTAGGGAACTCAAGATAGATTGTTGTATCACAGATTCAACACGTATTCCCTTTTATCATATAAAATAGAAAAAAAAAATCCACACTTCAGCTCTCAACTATAGCTAGGTCCATTTTCAACCCTCAATCGTTCAATCGTGAAACCATCTAAAACGAGTCCCTGAACACTCAAAACCGGATCACCCGACCCCCTCGGCAGCAACCAGGGTGGTTTTCACGTGATGAGGCATCCCGCTGGCGACTTAATCCTAGTCAGCATTGTGTGCTACCGACTCCAAGTCCGGCCATCGTATGGACACTCTCACCTCACTCCCACCAGCATCTTCTTGGCAAGGGCTTCAAGTGCAGCTGGTGTAGGCTGAGGTGAAAGCTAGGGCTTTGGGTGTAGCTGGCACGGGCTGAGGCAATGATACACGTATTGAGCCCGCCAGCGACGGAAACAGAGAAAGGTGTTGTGGCGATGGCGCCGGTGAGCTACATGCGTGAAAGAGGCTGGGGAAGAAGGGTTATAAGAGGATTAGGACACGGGTAAGGTATAGGACACCATGATTTGGGCAAAGAGGCATCGATGGGCTCAGATTTTGGAGATCAATGGTGGCAACTGAAAGGGGCGATGGCAAGATTACCATGTCCGTGGCCATCCTAGATGAATCCTTTCAGTGAAGCTATCCCAAGCCTCCCTTCCTCTCCTCTCCCTCCTCAGTGTGCCACCGCCATCCTCCACCAACCCACCATGGCTATCGCCACCTCCGCCAACCTTCTCCAATCCACCTTTGCCATCATCAACCCCCAAAATGGGATCCTAGTACTCGGGAACATCTCGTGCTCACCTCATCTCCGTCGATCCACTACCTATCCTCGTCGTCGTCATGCATTCTTGTAACATTCTGAAAATAACACTCTTGAGGACCTATTTGTAATTAGAGAAAATGAATAAGTAAAAATGGGATATTTTGGAAATTTAGAGAAAGAGTCATTTTTTGAAATGATTCATACGGGAGGAGTTGGAAACCGATTTGAAGTCGTGCTATGATAAAGGGGGACGTGGGGGGAAGAGGACCCAACTCTAGCCGCAGCTCCCTCTAGCCCCTGTGCTGGCAGCCACCACCTCCCTACGCCTCTCACCGTCGACCCTGGGCATCGCTCCTTCTTGGTACCGCCCTGCCCTCTGGGACAACGTCCACTCTTGTGCCTCTAACCGCAGCCGCTGCCGGTGAGTCACTCTTCTTCTCAATTTTGAGGGGAATTCTAAATTTTGCAAAAAAAAAAACTTCTCTTTAGGCCTCCGGCCCATTCCCACCTCCTGACCTCTCCTCCTTTTCGGCCCATGGCCATCCCAGCCCACCGGGCGCCCAAGCTCCCCTCTATTCCACCTCTCCCCTGTTCTCCCGTTGACCTGCACGCGCCCGTGCCGGCGTGGTCCAGCCCGTGCCATCTCTGCCAGTGCTCTGCTGCGGCAGCTCTCCCCCTCTGACTCGTCTGCCGTCCCCCGTGACCGCCGGGCCAAGACGCGCTCTACCACGGCAGCACCCCCCTAGTCTCCGCCTTCCCCGCGCAAGCTGCGCCCCGCCTCACTCGGCCGCGACGAACACCCTCGTCGGTTTGCGCGCGCAAGTCCCCTCTTCACTCCCTCCTCCCTCACCTCTCTCCACCACCTCTTGACCGACAAGACTCCCGCCTGGCCGTCCATCCAAGTCGCGCCATGCCACAGAACTCCAGCGTCGCACGCCTCTCCCCCGCGCCACGCCACTCCGTAGTCCTCGTCGTCCCTCCGCGTGACTGTGCCGAAGCTTCGGCCACCACGCCCTGCACTGCAGCCATGCCGAAGCCGATGCCACCCGCACGGCCGTCACACCGCTGCACGGAGCTCCACGACGCCAGCCTCCCTCGAGGCCTATAAAAGGTCGTGTCGAGCCCCAATTGCTCTCCTCGCCTTCCTCTCGAGCTCATTTCCCCCTCCGCCATGTGCTCTGCGTCGTCGGGTTAATCCCGGACCTCTCTCGACCCTTCTCCGAGTTCGCCATTACCTCCTCTCTATCTCTCTGAGCCTAATTACTCTCTCCCCCACTGCAGGCCGCCGACGAGCTCCTTCTTGTCCAGCTACGGCACTCCATCATCCCGGCGCTTCACCGCTCTGTTGGCCGATTCCCTCGGCTCCGAGCCTCCTCACCTCGCCGTGAAGCCATCCTTGATCCCAGCCCAGACCGCCGTCGCCCCAGCTCCGCTGGCACCATGCTCCCTCCTCCGCCGCACAGGTCCTCCGCTGCCAGCTCACCCTCGGCATCCCCGGGCCCCGTTCTTCCCTTTGGTAAGCTCCTGCATCCTCCTAGTAGCTCCCCTTCGAAGTAATTGGCTTCTAGCGCTTCGATCTGCTGTGGCGCCTCATGCCCTGTTTCACCGCCGCCTAGGATCGTCGCTGGCCACCGCCACGGCCAAATCAGCCGGTGTGACTTCGCCCACAGGTGTGTAGAAGGTCATGGAGGCCATTTTGCTTTTGCGTCCGCTCGCCGAAATCCATACCACCGGCGATGAGCCGCGCCACCGTCGGGAGGGGAATATACACTGTAGCTTAGTAATTAGCTTAACACGCGTAATTAGTTTGAACTAATGATTGTTTTAGCTGGCCGTTAATTAGTCACTGACGTGTGGGCCATACCCCTCTTAACCGCAGCCCAGGACACTAGCTAGTGAGCCCCGTGGCCTTTAAAAATCTTTTAGGGCCTGTTTGGGAGAGCTCCACCACTGAAAACGCGGATCTGGAGCAGCAGCTCCACCATGGAGCAGCTCCACCGTGGATCTAGGATCCCACCATAGAGTGTTTGGCTTGTACAGCACTCCAGATCCACGAAATTGAGGTTTTGGTGGGAATTGCCACTTTTGGTGGGATGGGGTGTGTAACCAGTGGCATTGGTGGGTAATTACTACCCAACTCCACGGTGGAGCACCCCTTGAGGAGCTCCATGAAATCCATGGATCTGGCCCTCAGATCCAGGATTTTGGTGGATCCAGATTTCGCGGAGCTGGAGCGTTTGAGTAAAATTTTGTAGAGTGGAGCTGTTTTTCGTGGATCTGGAGCTGGTGGAGCTCTCCCAAACAAGCCCTTAATCCCCAATTCTCGAAAATAGGTCACTGTCGTGTGGGCGCAAGCACTGTTTGCACAGTACCTGGCCCCCACACATCAGCCTCTCTGGGCCCATTTTCAATTAAGATAATATTTTTATTTAATTAAACAGTGGGCCCATATATCATTCTCTTAGGATTTATGGATAAAAATAATTCAAAAATTAATTTAAAATTTGCAGGCCCCACCTGTAGAAGAGAATTCTCTCTCCTCTTTTAGTTTTTGGATTTTTCTGACAATAAACATTGAAGAGCTTGTTCTCATTCGTCGTAGCTTCTAATTTAATGAAACTTATTTGTAAATTTTTGTAAAATCAAGATATATCTATTGGTTCCGGTTTTATTCAATTTGGAGTTCATTTAAATTTTATTTTGTATTTATTTGCTTTTACTTGTTTGCTATTCGTTTTCGTGTCTTCCGAGTAGAGTTCAAGGTAGGGGTGGGAAACGGTAACGGATAATTCGTTTTATCTGATATTCGTATCCAAAAAAATGCAAATGTGGTAAGCAAAATCCGTATTCGAGAATATCCGTATCCGTATTTGAGAATATTCGTATTCGAGAATATTCATACCCGCATTCGTATTCGAGACTATTCGATTTGTATTCTATCCGTTTCTAGAACCTATGAAAAATCCGTACGAATTTTGTGATTCAAAATTTGAATTTACGCAGTTTAAAACCGGTAACCGATCAAAAACCGGTGAAAAATCGGCAAAACCGTTAGGAATTCGTTTTATCCGATATTCGTATCCGAGAAAATCCGTATTCGTATTCGAGAATATTCGTATCTGTATTTGAGAATATTCGAATTCATATTCGTATTCGTTTTAAAAATGTGGATTCGTATTCGTATTTGAGACTATTCGATCGTATTCCCGTTTCCACCGCTAGTTTGAGGACGTGAACAAGCCCCAGATTGAAGCGATACAAGATCATCAAGACCAAGAAGCTTTTGATCTAGATGAGTTAATAATTTGATCATTTTGAACCTATATTTCATGTGAATTACGTTTATTTAAATTAGCAAAACTGCATGCTTTATTTTCTATACAAATGTATGTTGCTCGTAAAGCAGCTACACAGCATGCCGTCCCTGATACTGGAAAAATCATTGAATCTTGTCACCCTAGGTAATATTATTAACTTTGATAGCTATAAGTCATATTTAAATGCCATGCTAAGCCTTGTTTAAGTCCAGGATACGAGTTTGCCCTGATCATCAATCTTTAAATATAAAAACTAGTTTTGGGACAGTCACGGGATGCAAGTGATTGGTAATTTGTCATAACTTAATTTATGTTTCTCAAGACCCTAAAAACTTACTATACTTGTCTAGGCGGATGATAAGAGAGATTGGTGTCGACGTCGCACAAGAAATTGTGGTTTGCAGTATGAACTGCACAGACAAATTAAGGACTTAATCCTGTGATGATCTCCTCATGTAAAACAATACAACCACAATTCTGTAAAATGCAACTAGGCCGAGTAGGGTTACTAGACCTCGGAGTCATACCATCGGTGAGGGAGTGGAGTAGTGCATATGCCGACCAATGTCTGGTATGAATGGGACACCTTTTAAGGTGGTATGTGTACACCGCTGCACTAGATATGTGGAAACGTCGTAATCCAGCTAGTCTATTGACTGGGGTATGACTTCCTGCACAACTTATAAGACCCACTACCCATGGGACAAGCTCATATTGGGTGGACTGGCAATGGGGTGAGGTAGCTACGAAAAGCTGCGTGACGATCCCTCGATCTACATGACCAAGGAATTGTGTAGGGCTATTGGGTCGATTGTCTTTTGTGGATAAAGATGTACAGCCTTTACAGCGTACAGCCATGTCCATAGTCAAGGGCGGGTATGGGAACTTCCTTGAGTTAGTTCTATTTCAAAAACCTTTTGTGGGTGGGACAAAAACTATCGGGCGGATGTAAACCCAACTTTGGCTTTTTCCTGGAGGAAAGTACTCCAGTGTTGATAATAAGGTGGAAGTAAACCTAATGATCAAAATTTAGCATTAGTAGATGGAACCATGTAACAGGTGGATAGAACCTACACCGCTATATATATTGCACAATTTCAATCTCTTTGAAGCATGCTTGTTAAAACACTACGTCATAGAAAATTTTAATTATGGTAATTGCAAATGCCTCTTTAAGCAAATAAAATAACCCGAGCCATTATTGTTAAGCCTTGCATCTATAATTACATGCATTATGTGTGTTGGCTCGCGGAGCACGCTTACATATGCTCACCCTCGCTCTCAACCCCTTCAGAGTCCGTGAACCAAGGCCACTATGTCTACTACGAGGACCAAGGAGATGAAGGCGGTGAAGATGGTGAAAGCTAGAGTAGACCTTAGTAGTCTAGCAACTCACCTCAGTTTAGTCGACCAGGCTGACAACTAGGTGGTTCTAATATTAGTCAGGTCACTAGCTAATATCAGTTGCACCTAAGTTATCCCAGTCGCTTGCCTGTGGCAAGATGTGCCCTACCACTTTTGCCTCCACTATCGCTTCTGCGTTTTATGTAATGTAAACATTTGGCCAGACGACTCTATTGTAAACTCGACCCAATGCGGTCTATTTAAAAATATGATATGTTAATATTAATGCAATGGTATGGTAATTGTCATGTATGAAATGATCCAACAATATATTTATGAGCACTATCTACTGATCCAGGTAATAGTGCAGTGGTTTCACGGAGGGCTCTGGATTGGCTAAATTCGGGGTCTGACAACAACGCGCTTGGTAGTAGCCTACTTGTGCCAGCTGCACGAGGAGAAGCTACGGTAGTCTCTTTTTTCCCACTTCCCGCACATCCACGACGGGGAGCGTTCTCCAGAGCGCCTTGAGGCTGTAAGTTCAAGCTACATTAAATTAGTTTTGGTGATAATGATAAATTTAATTGTGAGACTAACTTGTTTATTGATTATGATATTACCTAGTTTCATTTGGATGAAAAGGTGAAAACCATAAGAGGTATGTATTCTGTATCATATTCTTATTTCTTATTACATTTCTCGGATCCAAAATATAGATTCAACTTCACCAAATAGTCAAACATGAATATGTGCATATGTCTCTATTACACATTCTTGTATGCATACATTAGGGAGAGTTCACTCTATGTTTTGTGGTTTCATTAGTATTGATTCATATTCATCTTTCTACATATTAAAGGTCTTTACCTTGAAACATATCCCTTGAGTATATATAGCTTGTATAATTTATATATACTCATAATCGGGTTGTCATCTAGTTCCTTCATTAGTGTTAATGGTTGAATGGTAAATGACAATCAGATAAGTAAGCTTTACTTAAAAATCTTATCTTAGAATATACAATTGTTATGTACATGTTGTATACTTGAAAAACAATCTTTTATCTCATTATTTATTGAGATTGTCATGAATTACCAAAGAGGGAAGATTGTGGAATCTAGTCCCTCCATTATAAGTTAATGGTGAAATTTGGTAATTACATGACAATGGATTTGTGGACTAACATTTTTCATGAGCTGAATGAATATGTTAGGTTCCACAAAAGAGGATGATTTGGGATGGCTTCATATGTTGAAGAGCATCAAATCAAGTGAAAGATGCATCATAAGTTGATGCATGTCCAAGAGGAGATGATCGTGTGTTGATCATCAAGTCAAATGAAGACCCATCATGTGTTGATGGAGTTCAAGTGACAAGGACCCATACTTGAAGTGAAGGTGTGTGCCATCATGTTTCAAGAAGATGCTAAGACAAAGGTATGACTAGCTAGGGCTACGGATGCGTTTCTAGTCTTTTACCTATCTTGGAGTTTTGTTGGAAGACCAGATTGTTAGTATAGGTTACCATACTATTAAGAGGGGTCTTGTCTAGTAGGTTGAGTCTCATCATGTGTTGATAGCTCAACCTCACTTGATCTAGCTCTCTTCGGCATGAGGCTTATATTTGCAAATATGTTTTGCAAATAATTGAAGCTCATGTGTTGAATCCTTGTAACATGGGACTATACATTGTGAATATATTTTACAAGTGTTTGAAGTCCATGTTTTCATTCTTTGTAGTGTGTGGCTTATATTTGCACATGTGTTTTGCAAATAGTTGAAGCTCATGTATAATCCTTGTGTCATGATTTTAAAAGTGTGCAAATGTGTTTTGCAACTTGTTGGGAATCATGTTTGATCCTTGTGTGCATGATACTATTGCTTGCAAATATGTTTTGCAAAATCTGTTGAAGTATCTGTACTTCTCAAGGAAATCGAAACTACCGCTGTGCAGTCTGTGGTACTACCGCTGACAAGAACTACTGGTGTTGTAATCACGGAACTACCGCGTGTGTTGGTGGTCGAAGGCCTTCGTGGTCGAGAGCCGACTTGGTCGAAGTAATGTGGTCGAAGACTTGTGTTGTTGAAGATCTGTGTGATCGAAACCAGCGTGGTTGAGCCAGCATGGTCGGAATCGACATGGTCGAGATCTGTGTGATCGAAACCAGCATGGTTGAACCAGCATGGTCGGAATCGACATAGTCGAGATCTGTGTGATCAAAACCAGCATGGTTGGAATCGACGTGGTTAAAGATCTGTGTGATCAAAACCAACGTGGTCAAACCGATGTGGTCGAAGATCTATGTGATTGAAACCAGCGTAGTTGAACCGATGTGGTCGAAATCGACATGGTTGAGGTCTGTGTGATCGAAACCAGCATGGTCGAACTAACATGGTTGGAACTGACGTGGTTGAGACCTGTGTGGTCTAAACCAACATGGTCAAACTGATATGATTAATACAACACACCATGTCGCTTTACCTACTAATCAGCACATGTGTTGCATCGTCTAGCTATGTGCCCCTCCTGTCCGCATCGCTCGCAACGTGCACCAGATGCTCCGGCTTGCGCTTCGTTCATATCATTTCTAATACATCATCTCTGTCACCGATCCTTCCCACCCTTCAGCATGTTAACATCTGGAATCCAGGTTCTCCCTGCAATGTCCAACATGGCGAAGTTTCCCACAACCCTGAACCCCCTGAGCTCCCTACACCACACATGCAGTACCATCTTCTTGAAGAAGTACTCCGACGTGAAGTTCGAAGGATCCATGCCTTGTATATGCGAGGATATATGAGCATGGCTTGTATAACAGCTTCAGCATATTGCACGTGCAGCTAGGTTCATTTGCATGATCTCCAAGGCATACCTCGTGGGTAACAAGGGAACGAGCTATCCCAAATTCAACTCTATCACGGAGTACCATGTCGAAATGATGCTTCCTATTGCCCATGACGTGCACTGTGTGCAATTGACCCTTCTGTGCCTTCGTCTCCATGTATTCCATAATTTTCGATAAGTACAATGCTCGGGGATTGGCCACATGAAGTGCGACATTCGCGTGCATCTCCCTGAAGTAGTTGATTGTGATGTGAAGAACACCTTCCACGATGGCGACAAGGGGCTGAGAACGAAGGCCCCTGAGAACCCAATTGTACACCTCTGCAAGGTTAGTCGTCATTATGTCGTACCTTGCATCGTCCGTGTCGTACAACAGCGACGACTTCTCCAATGGTTCTCCCTCGATCCACTGCAAGAAGCACTTGATGTTCTGTGAGCTCCTCCTTCTCAGACCAGCTGGGTTAGGCTCATCAAGTGCTGGCAAGCATTCCGGTTGTGCTGCCCCAAGCATGACCAGCCCCTTGTTCCTCTCGTCGATGTGCTTCTTGCTGTGCTCATCCAACAACGCCCACAAAGTATCAAATTTTCTCCACTAGTTCTGCATAGCCAGCCTCTTGAATAGCTTCATCAACAGTTGTTTTGGAAATTGCTTGAAAAAGTTTGCCCCTAAGTGATGAATGCACCATCTGTTCCTCATATCCGGCCAAGAAAAGGGCTCCTCGGGGTCTTCCTGAAGTTTTCTTATGGCCTTTACAATCCCAGCGTGGCGAACATGGATTACGCACATACTAGGACGAGCGCCAACAACTCCGACCCTAATATGTCTGAGGAACCACAACTAGCTTTCATAATTCTCACTTTCCACGAATGTGATGGCCAACGACAATATTTGGTTGTTGCCGTCAACACCTATGGCTGTCAGGATCTGCCCCTTGTATTTGCTGGTCAAAAAGGTGCCATCAACTGAGATCACCAGCAGCATGTGCCTGAATGCCTTGATGCAAGCACCAATGCTAAGAAAACCCTCTGTAACACTGCATATCCTAGCGGCCTTGTGGAAGGCTTGTCCTGCACAGCGATATACGTGCCCAGGTTCTTGTCCTGTAACACCTTAAGTATATGAGGAAGATTGTCGTACGCCACCTCGAAAGACCCGAAATGTTTTTCCAATGCCTTCTGCTTCGCACGCCATGCCTTCATGTAGCTAATTTTGTACTTGAATTTCTTCTCGATAGCTACCACGATGTGCGTGGCCTCCATGTCTTTCTTCTCCGTATCTCTCCATACATCAAATTAGCTATAAAGGCGGACGTTAGGTTACGATGCCTCGCCAAAACACTATTGAGAATGCAAGAGTGCGGCTCCACCTTCGACACAATCCAGTGAGTCTCATACTTGAGTCTACATGCGTGCACCCTCCAAGGACAATCGGCCTGCTTGCATTTCATGGCGTACTCCTCCTGGCTAGATTTCATGATCCGAAACATCTGCTACATTGAAAAGGCCCACAGCTTGATGCATCCTGCAGCGATGCCTTGTCAACAAATATTGAATGCAACCAAACATCTGTCTCATGATACTCTCACGGTAATTCGTGCTCATCATGTACGAAAGCACCCTCAGCATCAAACCAGTTCCATTCCTGCAGGATGGGAGCTTCATCCTCATCCGAACTGTCCTCGTCGCCCTCCTGTACAGCTTCCTTTTCAGCCCATGCCGTCTGGTAATCGCACTCCATCTGCTGCACTATGTGCTCAATATGCTCCCCTTCATCGGCTTGTCTTGTTCCCTCACCTTGGCGTGACTATTGTACATCTCCTCCATGTACCGTATCGGCTTCGTCATGAGCATCTTCATTCTCTTTGCCAACATGCGGGCCACTCGAGCTGCTCGCACCTCCTGGAGCAAGGCCGTACGCACGACCTTGCACAGCTTCTAATGGGCATGGTTGCACAAGCAGCAAACACTTGTATCCATGGCGCCGGCACTCTTGCACAAACCCCTTCCACGCAACAATGTGCAGTAATGGTCTCAACTCCCATCTGATGTCCGTGGGAGACCGGCTCCAAAGGCCTTGTACGACGACGCTGCACACCTCGGGGTCCAACGAAAAACTCTAGGTAAGCCAATGCATCACATCTGAGATTCGAGCATTCTCGCCGTCCGGATGTACTAGAGTGGCTTTGCAGAAAACCACTCAAATCCACACCATTCGGACCTTCACGAACGGTTCCGGAACCGTAAGACACTCTCAGTGTAGTGGGTATCGGCATGGCTGATGTGTACCTGTATATATGTTTTAATTTTACAACATGTCAAATCGCATCGCATAATACGAAAGTACTGATGTATTACAATTCACATTTCACATATCGTTCGCCTGTTGTAACCAACTACACTAACCTCCTACTATGAACTTCCTATCGGTACCTCACACAACAACGCCTGTAATAGCCAAGGTTTTTATAAAAAATAATTAATATCAAAAAAACAATTTAAAATAAAAATAATTTTTTTGATTGCCTAAGTTTTAATTCTATTTTGCCCCGATTTTCTGCTTTTAAAAAGGCTAGATTTGAAAAGCACTTGAAGTAAAAAACAAAAATATTATTAAATAAAGGATATTTTCAATTTCTATAAACATAATATTTTAAATTAATTATTTGGATTTATTTGGCTTTTATCTGGTTTTTCTGTGTTTTTCTAGAGTTTAAAATCTAATTTTAAATTAAAAAAGTATTTTAAGTATAAAAATAAAATACCAAATTAAATTGGAAATATTTTATCTAAGTCTAAAATAGTTCCAGGAATTTCTATGAATTTTTCTGGAATTTATTTGGTATTTCTCTAAGCCTTTTTTTTGTTTTTTGGGCTTTTCTGGAAAATGAAAATCGAAAATTAAAATTAAAACTCCAGCCCCCCTTCGTGCGACACGTGGATAGTCCAGATCTGCCCACATCACCTCTTGGCCCATCTCCCCACTGTCTGCACCTGTTTTCTCTCTCTCCCCCCTTTCCCGGTCACCCGATCTCCTCCCTGGCCACGTGGCACCATCTCCGCTGCCCGCCTATTCCCCTCTCCTTCGTGCCTCATAGATGCCCGATTCACATCCAACGATTACCGCCGTCCCTCTCCCTCGCTCTCACCGACAGGTGGGTCCCACCTATCGGGCCTTTTTCCTCCCCACCTCCTTCCTCCTCGCGCGCACGTCCGCTTCCACCATTCCTGCCACCACCTCGCCTTGACCGGATCCCCTTCCTTCCTTTCCCCTCCTCGGCCCTATTTAAACCCTCCCCGGGCACCCCCTACCCTCGCACTGCCACCCTCCGCTCGTATTCCCCTCTCCCGAGCTCCACACTGCCCCTGCATCGTGTGCCTTTGCCTCCGCCATTCGCCACTGTGCCGGTGAGCAATAGCCGCTGGATCGGACCTCCCCGAGCCTCCCCGTCGGCACCCTCACCTTCCCCGAGCCATCGCCGTCCTCGGGCACCACTCCTCCAGGCTCGAACGTCGCCAGAGCGCCACCGCACCGGAGCACCCCCGCCACCTCTGCCTCCCGTTCGCTGCCGACCATCCTTCGGCCGCCTTCGGTATAACCCATTCCCACCCCCCGAGTTGCGCTCACTCTCCTTTCTTTTTTGCTGGCCTCGCCACTCGCCGCCGGTCACCGGAGCCCTGACGACTGTAGTGCTGACGTGGCTGCCATCTAGCGCCCAATGGCATGCCACCTCGGTGCTTTTCCACCCCGTTAGCGCCACAAAAGTCTCCGTGCCACCTCAGTCTCCCTCTGGTCCATGGACCTGTCCACGGTAGACCAGGCCCATATGTCAGTCTCTATCCGAAAATCAAATCAGGGCTGACGTCATGCTGATGTCATATACCTGATTATCCTTTACAAAAATAATTCAGCCGAAAAATAAAATCCCTGTTGATGTCATAAATCCCCTTTTCAATAAAAAATAATTCCAGAAATTCCAGTTTATTCTTTTTCTCTGATTTCAACCTTCCGAGAGCCCGTTCTCCTTCGTCTTAGCACCGATTGAGCCCATTCAAATTCCTAAATTCACCAAAAATTCCAATCTATACATTTATACCCTCATTTTAATTATTTTGAGTTTATTTAAATTTATTTGAATTTTATTTGAGTTTACTTAGGTATTGTCACTTGTAGACTGTGACGATCCGGAAGAATTCTTCGACGACGACTCACATGAGACTGCAGAACAAGGCAAGTCACACACCTTGACCATATTGATCCCAGATTACAAAATAAAATTATGTTGATTTAAATTATACTGCATGCATATGTTTACTCAAGTATTTCAATTCTAGTTTTAAACTTAGTTAATTCCCAATTGTTATTGACACCTTTGATCTTGTACAACATTATACCTTGTTACCCTAGAATAAAACTCTAGTTAGTACACTAGTATGTACTAGAGAATTTTATATCAAAAGCTTAGACCTGCTTAGACATAATCTTTGTTTTGGGATAACCGTTTCACATAAAATGATAAGCTTTTCAAAGATATTCTTGACTTCGATGAGTCAAGAAGGATTATAAAATATTTTGAAATAAAATATAAAATCTAGTTTAGACTTAGACTAATGGTTAGGTGGTGAGTGCAGGCATGCACTGTTGTTCGGTGACACAGTATTGATTGTCGTACACAGGGGGTATGTGGTTGAGCCTAAGTCAAATTAAGGATTGGTCTGTGAGCTACTATTGCAAAGCCCTATCATACTACCACAAGACTGGTATGGGATTATCCTGACTGACTAATTTACGGGTCCCAACCTGAGTCATGTCGTAGATTGAAAGTGAGCATGGCGTAGGCCATGAGAAGCCTCACTCGGCTCAAGAGGGGGTCCCGGTTTGGTAGATTCCTTACTGGGGTGAAACCTTAGTATTGGCTTGGCCAGGTTGAAGGCTTTGCATTGTAAAGGCCTTGTCATGATCTCTCCACCGTACACCTAAGGGAGTGTGTTAATCGCGTGGCAATATGAGATGATCATGTCTTGTGGGTAAAGCTGTACAACCTCTGCAAAGTGTATAATCTATCCTGAATAATCATGCCCACGGTCATGGGCAAGCTGAGTAAAAGTTTTTCATGGATTAGACTTTGTTTTTCAAAAATGGTTTTTTAAAAAGGTTATGGATGGGTGGAATCCATGAGAGATTGAAAGCATATGGATGGATGGAATCTGGTCCGAGTGGATGCCCGTGGTTAGGTTAGTGTAGGGGATGGACCTGCGCTAACGGTATTAATTTTATTTACAATTACTGTTTTTACTTATTGTATTAAATTCAGCAATTTTGAATCTATTTATTGTATTTCTTTAAATGCTGTTTTACGCACAAATAACCCTATATGCCTTTCTTTGTTGCCTTTATCATTATGTTGCATTTCTCCATGTGACTTGCGGAGTACAAGTTTGTACTCACCTTGCTATCTCCACACAGAGGAATACAACTTCGACTATGGTGAAGATTAGGATGAGTAGGCCGTGTCTTACTATCGTTTGCCTGTGGGTAGGCTTGTTGGGCTTCTTCCGCTTCGGTGTTTTCTTCTGTTGCTTATGTTTAAATTTGGCTTATGTGCCGTGGATGTAAACTTCGGCAATCATGCCCATATTTAGTTGATAAATGTCATTATGGTTGATATTTATCTTTGTTGTCCACTATGTGCACTAGCTGATTCTGGACTAGTGCGATTTACACAAAGGATCCAGGAGTTGTTGCTTTGGGGTCCGACGCCGCCGCACTTTTCTCACTACTCGAGCTGTCCCCTAAATGAAACAATTCGTAATGGTTTCGACAATTTACATGGCACATCGATTTAAATGCCTACATACCAGTTATTTATGGTACACACGTTTTCCCAATGTACTAACGACATTACATTCATTTCTATTTAATCATAAATATTACATATTATTGTTTTTTACATACCAAATTATTAAATTCTAACATAAATATTTACTGAATTTTGTAATACTTACAAATTTCTACGGATGATTCATTTGTACGTAACAGTGACTGAATTTTCTACAACTACAATTTTGAACGCATGCCAATTTGCTAACGATGCTAATTTTGTAAAACTATGTTCGCTAAATTATATACAACTGCATGCTTCTACGGCTGCTAATTTCCTAATACTACATTAACTAAATTTTCTATACCAAAAATTGAACTATTTCTATCTACAGCTATAATTTTCTACTAACACTAACAGTCATATACAACATTGCAAATACAAAAAATCCTATAGTTATAATAAATGTACTACATATATAACATTGCAAATACAAAAAATTACCTGAATTTGCTTCTTGCTCTCCTCTCCTCCCCCTCCTCCTTCCTCTCCTCTCCTCCTTTTCCTCGTCTCCCTCTCCTTTTCTCTCCTCCCTCCTCTCCTCCTCTCCCTCTCCTCCTTATCCTCTCCTTTTCTCTCCTCCCTCTCCTCTCCTCTTCTCCCTCCCTCTCCTTCTCTTCTCTATTTTCTTGCCTCTCCTCTTCTCCTCATCCGAACACAGTTCTCCTTTTTTTCTCTGTTTGTTGAGGTGGCGGCCGAGTGGCATCAGTTTTTACACCCCCCCAATCACCTGGCTGTTGGGCGACTGGACTCTAATCGCCCAACCATTGGGTGACAACAGTTGCAGTCGCCCAACGGTCGGACGACAACAATTATTCACTAAATTGCATGTCGCCTGGCCGTTCAGCGATAGGCTCTAGTCACCTAACGGTTGGGCGACTAGAGCCTATTTCTGCAAAAAAAATTTGCTGTGGGTATATTTCTGTTATTTCGAATAAAAATATATTATTCATACAAAAAATTCACTTTGAATCGGCTTGCATAATCAGTAGAGTGTCATCAGCATACTGAATGATTAGGAAGTCTACTTGGCTCTCTTAGGGTATCGAAAAGTGGAAAAGCTCTCTTCTAAATGCTTCATTTACTATGGATTGTAATAAATCTACTGCCAAAACAAAAAGCAAAGGAGAAGGCGGATCCCCTTGCCTTACTTCTCTTTTGCACCGAAACACTTTCCAGGCACGCTATTTAAGAAGATTGATGAAGTTCCTGATTGCAAAATCTGCTTAATCCAATCAATCCATTTGCTTTCAACCCCTGTGGTGAAGCATCTCTAGAATGGCACTATGTCCTTCTTTCTTTCTTTTTTTCTCTTTCTTTCTTTTTATTATCATTTAGTTACAGATTTTCCCAAATATTTGTAGTAGGGTTTTTGTGTTGTTTCTCATGTTCATTATTATTTTTCACTATTGTGTATATTACTTTTTTTATTTTGGTCACCCTAATTGTCTTGATTTGTTTCACCAATATTTTTCATTTGCTCTACTAATGTTTTTCAATTGTTTAATTTAATATCTTGAATTGTTCCGCAAATATGATTTGTTCCACTAATATTTTTTTACTTCTTCCAAACAAACCCAATGAAAATTTTAGAACATCGTCGATAAACCGTTGGAAATTTAAAACTAAATGCATGAAACATTGGCTCATACACCCTAACTTAATGTGTGGAACATCACTGATAAACTATTGGAACATCAAAACCAAATATGTGGATCATTTTATTTTACTTACCGAAACATTTAACATGGACCTGGTTCATTTCCCATGCCCAATTCAAAACATACGCACTAAACATCGTCTGTGAACTATTAGAATAATATAAAGTAATGCATGAACATTTGATTTTCTATTGGAATATATATTATATGATTTCATTAATTAGTTTAAAAATATGCAAATGGGGTCTTAGTTTGAAGATCTCATCATAAGTAACATGATGGTTCAAACGGATCGTGAATTGGACACTCGGTTTGAAAGATATAATCATTTTAATTTTTGATTGAAAAAACCCGTAGCGTAGGCCATCAACCAAACAGCCCAAAAAATACTCAAAAAAGATAAAACAAATTGGATATTTAGCCTTGTCGGGTCGGGCTGATTTAGGTATGGCTTTTCCAACCCAGCCTAGCCCAGCCCGATGCATGGATAGTTCTAGATCTTTCCGAGAAAAACAAGGAGTACTTTTTTTCATGTCCTATCTGTCATGCTATAATTTTGCAAGAAAAGAATTACTGTAAATAGTAACATACTCCCATATTTCAAATGTGGTCTATTTTTTCATGCATGGTTTTTTACCTTTTTTTTGTAAGGGCCACATTTGTTTCTTCCATCTTGGTTTGTAACAGAAAAATGTGTAGAAAACCATATTGTTTTCTCATTTTATTTTTGTTTCAAAAAGCAGACCGTACAAATCCAAAATAGAGTTGGCACTCGATAGACTATGCTTTTGAGTTGTTCCCAAACTCCAAATTCACATAGACTTTGTCCTTATTTTATCTCAGCAAGACACGGGCAGATATCGAATTAACTCTTTTCAACAGTTCTTTAAAAACTTTTTCCAGCTGATTTTACTTTCTCTTGCAGAAAAAGAGAGGAAAAAACGTCAAGTGCCATTCATTCTGTTCAGACTGCATTTCTCAGTACATTAGCAGGCTAGCTAGCAGCTCATCCCCTTCATATGAACAGCACCAGATCACACCGTCTAGCACTGCAACACAAATGATGAGCTGCATCATTGCATGCATGCACATGCCATCAAACAGGAACTCTGGAAGCATCCAAGATTACTTCCAATGATAGTATGCAATCAGGCTTGGGTCCAACACATCTGCATCACACAAGTAACAGGTTGTAACAGCAGAAGAAACGAAGCAAGGTACCAACCTACCAATTCGCAAGCTGGCAGCACGGCAAGAGACAAAAGAAGCATCCAACGAAATCTCCAAGATGCTTGCAGAGACAGGCATGAGGCATCTGCATCTCCAATTAATTTACCTTAATGAGTTTACTAGACATGTAGAGAGAGGCTTAAGCACAGTGAGATAGAGAAGAATAATGGAGAGTGAGCTGGGAAGGTGTTAATACATGGCTTGACATGCATTTTGTTGCTCACAGAGTAACAACGGCAGAAACACCAAAGTAACTCACTGTTTGGGGAGTGGCCTCCATGGTCCAATCGCCCCACCATACGTAAACCTAAGTATGTGTATAACTAAAAGACATGCTCACGTAGGCCATGCCAAGGAAATAACTTGTTTGCTCCGACTAATAAACACCCCAATAAGGTATTTCTGTACACCTTCACCCATGGTTACACACACACACACACACACACACACACACACACACTACTACAGAAAACCTCATAGTAGACGCCTCATCACAGACGGTTCTTATCTCTGAACCGTCTGTGATAATGGAATATCACAGACGGTTTTTATTATAAAACCGTCTGTGATATTCCAAATTATCACAGATGGTTTTTAAATATAAACCGTCTATGATACTCCTTTTCCCGCCACAAACACCACAGACGGCCTCCAAATTAAAAGTCCGACAAACAGAGATTCCCAGATTTTAATTCAAGACAGATTTAATTCATTACGAAAGTTCGACAAACAGAGATTCCCAGATTTTAATTCAAGGCAAATTTAATTTATTACAAATCTAAGAGAAAAATATATTCCCAGATTTTAATCTTCTGGGCTTCATATGTTTCTTCTTCAACTTCTGGAGTTGGAGGATCAGCCACTGAGTTCTCGAATGTCGTGAAGATTGCCCTTGCCCTCTCCACTTCCTCCTCTAGCCTGGGTAAATCATTAGCATGGCCCATAATCTCAAAGAGGATGCCATGAAAATCTTCAACATAATCGGCCGATTCTGCTTGATCGGAAAGATTATCAATCACACTCTGCACTTCCGCAAGAGCTTCCTCCGCTTTGTGGACATTGTAGAGAAGAACAAGGCTGAGGGCGGTTTCCTTTTCGTGAGCAGCAACGAGACACCTCCGTCGACGGCGGATGATGAGGTCTAGTTGACGGACGATATTGGAAGCGAGTCGAGGAAGGAGAGCAGGGCGTGAGCGGAGGAGCTGCTCCAGACGTAAATTGTTGGCCGTCTGTGTAAGGTTGCGGCCGAACAACTCATGATGGATAGATGAGAGGAAGGAGATGAACAAAATTTTAGATGTCATTGTTGAGAAATGTGGTGATGATCGAAGAAGATGAGGGCGGGAGAGGACAGTTTAGATCGAAGAAATGGAATAGTGCGTGCAAATATAAGCATTATCACAAACGGTTCATATTGGAAACCACCAGTGACGCTTCGTTAACCACCGTCTCTTAATTAATATCACAGACCGTGACGCTTCGTATATAACCGCCGTCTCATACATTACTGCCTTATCCCGATCTGCCTCCCCAAAGCGTCTGTGAGATGAAGCTTATGACAGACGGTTTTTATAAAAAACCGTCTGTGATAATATTTATCACAGACGGTTTTAATTAAAACCCGTCTGTGATAAGCTGGTTATCACAGACGGTTTTTAATTAAAAACCGTCTGTGATATGGCTAAGGCATTTATTACGCTGCTCAGACCGCATCTGTCTTCATTTCGATCCAGATCTAGCCACTGCTGCGCACTTTTTCACTCGGGAGGAAGCTAGGTGATTTCAGGCCAGTTAATTTGGTGGGAAGAGGCAGAGATTGAGCTTTGAAGATTCAGACTTTCCTGGTTGCTGTAGATATGGTTAGTAATGAAATTTATTTTTTCATTAATTGCATTACAATTTAGGTCTAAGTAATCCATGAGTGGTTATTGAAGATGGTTAATTTGCAAAATTGTTGGTTATATAATAGCTGTTGTGTTTGTAATATGAATTGAGCTAGCAAATTAAGTCTCAATATAATAAATGTGGTCGGTATATATGTAGTTATAATTAGTTAATCTAGATTTTAATACTAAGTTGTTATATATGTACGTAACGTAGGACCGAAGCTGGATGTATGCCGCGAGCCGTGTGAGTGAAGAGTACATTAATGACGTTTCTGCTTTTATAAGAGCTGCCGAGGAGGATATGTTGAATAAGGGGGTGGAATATATGTGCTGTCCATGCACTGACTGCGAGAATTTGAAGATGTTTAAGAACCGAGGGCAAATTGAATCGCACTTGATTCGGAGGGGTTTCAAAAAGGATTATACGTGTTGGACCAGTCATGGCGAAGTGAATGATCATATGCCGCCGGATGACATCGCTGGTGAAGTGAATGATATGCCCCTGGATGACATCGCCGGTGAACTGAATGACATGCCGCCGGCTGATGTCGATTGTGGCTCGGATTCGGATAGGTTGCACGATGATAATCTGGACCAGATGCTTCGCGATGTAGAAGAGAACTATGATGAGAGAGAGTATGTTAAATTCCATGGCTTGATGGAGGACTCAGAGAAACCTTTGTACACGGGCTGCAAGTACACGAGGTTGTCGGCCGTGCTTGAACTGTTGAAATTGAAGGCAAGCAACGGTTGGTCCGACAAGAGTTTCACGGCGCTGCTAGGTCTTTTAGCGGACATGCTTCCGGAGGGAAATGAGTTGCCTAAAACCACGTATAAAGCCAAGAAGGTTCTTTGTCCGTTGGGAATGGAAGTAGAAAGAATACATGCATGCCCGAACGACTGTATCCTCTACCGTAAAGAGTATGCAAACATGAATGTATGTCCGGTGTGCAACGCATCCCGATACAAACGTAACAATCAATCAGATGATGGCGAGGGAACAGAGGCGAAGAAAGGACCTCCTGCTAAGGTGACATGGTATTTTCCTATAATTCCCCGTTTGAAAAGGTTTTTTGCAAATCCAAAGGAGGCAAAACTGCTGCGTTGGCACTCGGAGGAGCGCAAGAAGGATGGAATGATAAGACACCTTGCTGATTCCGCGCAGTGGAGAAACATCGATAGGAGTTTTGCAGAGTTCGGTGCAGAACCAAGGAATATAAGGTTTGGACTGAGTACAGATGAAATGAATCCTTTCAGTAGCATGAGCAGCCGACATAGCACATGGCTCGTGACTCTCTGCATCTATAACCTTCCTCCTTGGTTGTGTATGAAGCGAAAGTACATTTTGCTGTCGATACTTATCCAAGGGCCAAAACAACCTGGGAATGATATCGATGTGTTCCTAGCACCGTTGGTGGAAGATCTAAAAGTACTATGGAACGAAGGGGTACAGGTATGGGATGCATACAAACGAGAGAACTTCACTCTGCGCTCCTTATTGTTCTGCACCATAAATGATTATCCTGCCCTTGGTAACCTATCGGGCCATAGTACAAAAGGTGTCAAAGCTTGTACTCACTGTTTAGATGGTACCGAGAGTGTGTGGCTGAGACACTCACGCAAAACCGTCTACATGCGTCACCGCCGGTTCCTTCGGAGGGCTCACCCATACCGCAAGATGAAGAAACAATTTAACGGAGAGAAGGAAGACGGTTCAGCTCCAAGGCATTTAAGGGGACACGAGGTTTATGATATGGTTAAGGATTTAGATGTTGTCCTCGGAAAGGGACGTAAATTGAGGGCTCATGAGAAGAACACCTGGAAGAAGAGATCAATATTTTGAGACTTACCTTATTGGGAGTACCTAGATGTTCGGCACTGCATCGACGTCATGCACGTAGAAAAGAATGTGTGCGACAGCTTGATTGGTCTCTTACTGAACATCCATGATAAAACAAAGGACGGCGTCAGCGCACGGCTTGACTTGGCTGATATGGACATCAGGCCTGAGTTAGCACCGACACGCACTGATAATGGACGAACGTACCTTCCCCCTGCGTGTTACACTCTGTCCAAGCCTGAGAAAACAGAACGCACTGAAAATGTGTGATGTAGTCAATTTTGAGATGTATATGTGAAAATGTATATGTGTGATATATTTGAGAATGACAAAATGTATTGGCATTTATGTATATGTGATGTATATGTGTGATGTATTTGAGAATGACAAAATGTATCAAGAAATACACTGTGTGAATGCAGCTGGTTGGTGTTGTATATGAATGCAGCTGTTTGGTGGTTGATATGAATGCAGCTGTGTAGTTATTGGTGTTGTCTTAATTGCAACAGCCGGCAAAGGCTTATCACAGACGGTTCTAAACTTAGAACCGTCTGTGATATCATATCACAGACGGTTCTAAGTTTAGAACCGTCTGTGATAATCTCCCTACATATACCCTCTCGCTAGGGTTTTCCGTGTGCGCTGCAGTTATTCGATTAGATCTAAATCCCGAGCCCGTCGTCGCCGCCGCCTCCCCGAGCCCTCGCCGGCTGCCTCCCCCAGCCCTCGCCGACCGCCTCCCCGGACGAAGACGTCGCCGCAGCCTCCTCCTCCGTCGCAGCCTCCCCGAGCCCGTCGCCTCCTCCTCCTGCGTCGCCGCCGCCTCCTCCTCCGTCGTCATCGCCTCCTCCTCCTCCGTCGTCGTCGCCGCCTCCTCCTCCTCCGTCGCCGCCGCCTCCTCCTCCTCCGCCGTCCCTAAGGTCACCAAAACCCTAAGGTCATCAAATCCCTCCCCTAGCTTCATGCTTACTGTTAGTGTTTAGGGTTGATGCTTCATACTGTTATGGTTAGTTGCTTAGTACATATTTAGGGTTGATGCTTCATGCTTACTGTTAGTGTTTAGGGTTGATGCTTGATGCTTGGTACATATTACATTGGTACATTGTTTACTGCAGTAGCTTAATTAGTTTGCTATTTGGTACATATTGCATTGGTACATTGTTTACTGCAGTAGCTTAGTTTAATTTGCTATTTGGTACATACTACATTAGTACATTGTTTACTGCAGTTGCTTAGTTTACATTGGTACATATTACATTGCTTGTTGTGTTAGTATATAGTATATAGTATATGCACATAACCCCTCTCTGTCCACATCACCCCCTCTCTTCTCCCCCTTCCCTCTACTCCTCTCCTCTCTTCCTAACATTGAGCATCATGTTTCACTTTTCTTTTCCTCATCTTATCATGTACAACCCTACAATTTGAGAGCACAAATTAACCAATCAAGGAAGAGTATACGATCAAAGGGCATGAAGCAAGTAACACATTCTAGTGTATCCGGATAAAGAAATCTTGCGATTATTGCAAAAGATACAAAAAACAGCAAATGAAGCAAGTGACATACTATAGTGTTCCCGTTCAATGAACCGGATACACTAGTTTGTGTCATTTGCTTCATAGACCTTTGTTTAGGGACTTTGCTATTTGGTTTATAGTATTAGCAACTAAAGTAGATGCTAGGATAGGCACATCACCCGCGCATTCTTCATAGAACTTTGTTTAGAGACCTTGTAGTAATAGTATTACAAAATTCAAGGCAATTTTAGTAAAAAAGTTCAAAAAAAAAGAAATTCCCAGATTCTTCGGTGAGCAGCCGACATAGCCGACTTCTTCGGTGAGCGACTATCCATCTGCTTCTTCCCACTCCTTCTCTTCATCTCTGGTCTCTGGATCACGTACGCCAGTAGCGATGATTCAGTTAGATGAATCATCGCTACTGGCGTACGTGATCCAGAGACCAGAGAAGAAGAGAAGGAGTGGGAAGAAGCAGATGGATAGTCGCTCACCGAAGAAGTCGGCTATGTCGGCTGCTCACCGAAGAATCTGGAATGTCTTTTTTTTTGCACTTTTGTAATAAAATTGCCTTGAATTTTACGGGAAAAAGAAGGACTTGATACATTGGTACATTGGTAAGATAGGCACATCACCCCCTCTCTATGTCCATATCACCACCTCCCTTCTCCCCCTCCCCTCTACTCCTCTCTTGTCTTGCAATTCAATATGATCACTTTCTCATCTTATCTTAATAGACCCACAAAATGAGCAACATGTCACCCGCACATTCTTCAACATCATCGCCGGAGGCGTCCGCTCCAACATCAAGACGCCAAGGAAGAGGGCTATCAAAGAAGCCTGAGGGCCGACAGACCATCACAGCGGTGAATGCATCTGGGGTCCCTATCCTTCCTCAAAAAGTAGTAAACGCATTCCGAACCATGGTCGGAGTAGTTGCACGAGAACGAATTGAGATCACATACAATTCGTGGAAGAACGTGCCTGACACTCGGAAACGTGAGCTGTGGACCGAAATTTTGGTATCGTTCGAGTTCCCAGAAGAACACCTGGACGCTGTGCAACAACACACCTACAAAGCGGCGTGCAAAGCATGGAAGAACTTCAAGAACACGCTTGTCAGGAAATACGTGGAGACGGACGAAACGCCTGTTCATAAATACCCATTCCTGGAACCACAATGGGAAGAGTTCAAGGCGGTGAAAACGACCGAAGATTTCAAAAGTACAAGTGTGGCGCACAAGGCCCTCCAGGCAAAAAATACACACCCTCACAGACTTGGCACAGCTGGGTATGCGGGTAAAATCCTGCAGTGGAGGAAGGAGGATGAGCTGGCAGCTGCACAGGACATCGCCCCGCTGTTTTCCAATATCCCGGATGACCGCGCTCGAAATTGGATTAGAGCAAGGTCATCTACAACGACATCAGGGGACGTCACCTTTCGAAACCCTGCAGACCAGCAAGTGACCGAGCGCCTGGTAAGATATCGATCGAACTACGTAGCTTGTAATTACTCCACGACTTCGTACGAATTGAAATGACATGTCGTGCTCTTGCAGGAAGAGCTGAGTTTTCAATCTACCCTGGGATCATTCCAGGGAACAAGGGAGAATGATATGCTCTCCGTGGCCCTGGGAAACAAGGAGCACCCGGGCCGTACGAGATGCCTTGGGCTTTACGTTCCTTGGAAACATGGTTTCCAAGATGACTCCGACATGTAGCGGCGCAGGAAGAGAAACAAAGCCGAGCGTGACGCACAGCTACGAGAAGAGATCAAGGCATCTCTTAGAGAGGAGATACTGGATTCGCTGGCTGATGTAATCAGAGATGAGGTGCGGAAACAGACAGAAAGTCAGCAGGCCGCTGCCGCCGCTCCTGTGCTAGCCAGCCCGCCCAACCGTCCGAGTAGCTGTGCGTTGAATCCGACGCAATCCCAGGCCAAATTACATGTGGACGACATCCTGGTAATAATTATTACCTCTCGAATGCTTGCTCCATTGGTAGGCCTATTCGAGTAGCTAATTTTGTATCGTTATGTAGGAGCCTACGAAGTGCAGGCTCCAAGTGAGATATGGCTCCATTCCCTTGTACGCTGCTTGGGGCCAAGCATATTCGTCTGGTATCGGGGCCATGGTGCACGGTCAAGCTTTAGCGCCAGGCTTCGCAAAAGTTAATGTGGATGGTGTGTATGTCAATTTTGAGGTGGTCCCGCTACCGAAGCCCCCCAACGACGAGATCGTGACTCTAGGACAGGCCATTGGAACATTCATCCAGTGGCCCAAAAGCGACATCTCCCTGGAGGCTTCTTCACCGGTGGTAGGACCAGAGCAACTTGCACTGGTGCCATCTCCATTACAAGACCAGTCGGTTCCACCACCGAATACTACACCGGTGCTATCTCCACGGGCCCTATTCTCGTCAGAGCAACTTGCACCGCTGCTACCTTCAAAGTCGACTTCCGTGAAGTCGACCTATAGCTGAGGCAGCAAGGCCAGCAAGGGCAAAGCAAAGAAGACCAATGATGATATTCCGTACCACCCTTTGGCCCGCAAATTCGTGCTTGGCGAGCCGTTGCTCGAGTAAAAAGACCTCCAAAAGCTACCACATAGTTGCATGCAATTGCACACGTGGTATATGTAGCAGTCCAATAAGCTAGAGGGAGAACGGACTTCAAGTATCGCTGTCAAATTCACCGAGGAAGATTTACACCACAATCTTCAAGAGTGTATGTTCGTGGTCGCCTTTGAGAATTTATTCGATCTGTTCACGCTCAACGCTCTTGACGTCTCAATCATTCGATGCTGGACGCTGTAAGTGTGTACAATCACAGTCTCCGTTAATGTCATATCGATAAATGCCATATCTAATTTTTTGCTTTCGTGTGTATATATATAGACACATGCTGATTAAAGCTAGATTATCCAACTCATCAGCTGGTTTCTTGGACCCACAATTGGTCGCCAAGGATACCATCGACCAGGAGACACCCCTCGTTGAGAGGTACATTGCATTAGGACTGCTGGGTTGCCGCAATAAGGACTATGTACTTATGCCCTTCAATCAGAACTTTCATTGGATTTTAATAGTAATTGTACCAAAATGGAACAAGGTATATTACCTTGATTCCCTAAGTAAGAATAAAATGGACTTCACAGTTGTCAGCCAAGTAATCGATAGGTAAGTACATATTCCCCATACATATCTACATTGTACTCTTTCTTTCCTTCTGAATGATTAAGGTTAACTTTTTCGAATTACGTAGGGCGTTCGCCTCCTACATTGAAATGGGAGGTGACTCTAAGCGCGGGGCCAAAGGCCTGCTGACACATGTTCGAGATTTTAAGGTATTCGCTATTTCACATTAATTAATCCTATGCAACAGTTGGTACTAATGCCTCTTGAACTAACACATTCCATTTTTTGCAGTGCCACCAGCAGCAGCTGGGCAACACATGTGGATACTACGTTTGCCAACATATGGAACTACTCCTCGATTCCTCGAGGCTCACCAATCACAAGGTTTGTCACTCTTCCCATAATTACTTCATACTTATCACGTTACATATATATGCACATTGATATTCCTATCGACAGGCTGTGTCCATCCCGTCAACTGCATTGAAACAGTCTGATTTTGGAGGGATTCAAAGAGAGTTGGCATACTTTTTGCTGACTCAAGTCAGAAAGCCAGGAGGACGGTTCCACTGCGCACCATGATTTCTTATTGATCTTATCACTAAGTGTAAATGCAGTGTAGATCTTTTGTAACTGTGCATTTGTTAATGGATATTTCATTTCAATTCAATTAACCGATTTGCGAAATGGATGCATGCTTTATGTTTGTGAAATGAAGTGCCATGTCAATTGGATGTTTTATGTCTGTGAAATGTATCTGAAAGCAAATGAGATGTGTGAATTGTATGTTTTTTGTCTGTGATTATCTGCTTGTTTCAGAGGGCATGGCTAGCATTCCTGAGGCTAGCCAATAAGAGAAATATATGTATGGGTCGAAGGGAATATCACAGACGGTTTTTACTCAAAAACCGTCTGTGATAGCTGATAATCACAGACGGTTTTTACTCAAAAACCGTCTGTGATAGCCCATAATCACAGACGGTTCGAAAACCGTCTGTGATGACCTTCGATTATCACTGACCCATAAATACAGACGGCTCACAAAACCGTCTGTGATGACGTTTTCGAACCGTCTGTGATGACCTTTTCTGTAGTAGTGATATATATATATATATATATATATATATATATATATATATATATATATATATATATATATATAGGAAAAATATCTTTTACACCCGGGTGTAATTACACCCACCTCTAATATACCACCTAAATAAACATGAAATACTCCTTTATTGCTTTAAGTATACTCACATACTAATTATAAGATACTCCAATGTGAACCACATGAAAAAACTACAAAGAAGTCCATAGTTTTTAGCGTATTTTATAAATACCTTCATGTACTCGCATAAAAAGGAGTATGTCAAAAAAATGAACATACCACTTCTGGAAAATTATTCATACCACCTATATGGTTTTAAATACCCATATACTACATGTATATACCCTCCGTTACGCGAGATACTACCTATATTGTGAGATACGATATAGGGTGTAATTACACCCGGGTGTAGAAAAGAGGCTTCCTATATATATATATATATATATATATATATATATATATATATATATATATATATATATATATATATATATATATATATATATATATATATATATATATATATATATATATATATAAGGCACCATAGGAGAAAGGACATTTTGTGAAAAAGACTAAGGTTGAGTACGGTGCATCCACTCTACACCTCTCCCCTTTCTTCGAGTTCTAGGCTCTAGGTACCCTCCTCGGGCTTTCCGAAGCTCCGGTATGTATTATTTGGCACGTAACCACAACACAGACAAAATGCAACTCATTTGCATATGTTGTGCTCAACAACACAGTTATGACTTGCGAAGCATCTATGGGTACTTAATTACTTGCAAAGGGAGATCTATATGCTAAAGGGCCCATTCTAAACAGGACTAATTAGCTACTAACGTTGTTCCAGTGTTCACAATTTCACCTCCGAAAATTGTTCCAAAACGAAACATTTAACCCTGCATTGTTCATTGCTGATGATGACCCCAAGATTAAGCTAAAGTAGGCGCCCAAACAACTAGAAATTGCATTTTATAATGCCACAAAACATATAAATTGCTCAGGTCTTCAAGGCTCAAGTGTGTAAATCATAGTAGTTGTTCATGTAATTCTAGTATAGGCATATGTACATTGTAACACTACTACAAAAAAATGTTATACTGAATGTCTTATCACAGACGGTTTCCTCAAACCGTCTGTGTTATAATTATCACATACGATTTTACAAGCGTGCTTCATGTACTGTCTGTGAAACCCTACTATTACAAATGGTTCTTATTAATAACCATCTGTGATATTTCACAGAAGATTATTAATACGAATCATCTATGATAATTGAGACATCACAGATGGTTTTTAATTAGAACCATATGTGATAGTTCACAGAACGGTCATTAATATGAATCGTCTATGGCAGTTGTGTGTCATAGATGGCTTGTGGATGGAACAATCTGTGATATGCTTCCTCTCCCTGATGCGCGCTTTCGATTGTTTCGGCTCCCAAATGCGTATCTTCGTCTCACGAGCCGAATGTATTCCTTGTTGTATAAAAATGATCGTTCGCCACCGGAGATTAATCCTGTACGAGCACCTCACCGGTCGGCTATCTTCCTTGTCTCTCAAGCACAAATAAATGGCTCTCTATTCTTCCTTGTCGTCGGCATTGATGGCCAATCTGGCTATCCTGAATGAGCACCTCACCGGTCATACGCTGGCGGTTGCTGCAGAAGGATACTATGCCAACAGTGTCCTCCCTCCTATGTCCGATGATTTACCAAAGCAGTTGAAGGCCACCTTCCGCCGTCTTGACATCCTCCTCCACTGCATTTTTCGGTTGGTCTCCCGCATCCGGCGAGCTAACCTTGCCATCAATGCGGTCCTCTACAACGACATTGCATGTCTCCAAGAGGCTTGCAGTCACTTGGAGTGCTTAGTCGAGGCGGCGGGTGACCGAGTCAACCTTGCCGAGACCCCTTAAGAAAAAAGAGCCTATTGGTTCAATTCGACTTAATTGTTCAGTTGGAGGGTGCTCAGAAGACACTCGAACAATCGCGTCAGCGGGTGGACACATTTGGGTGTCATTCACTAATGATCCTGAACCGTCCGATGTCGACCATGTCGCCTACAAAGTTTTGAAGATGGAGATTGCATGCTACCTCCGACACTAGAAAAAATATCAAAGCAGTTAGGTTTTACTTTTTTGTTATCTTTTGTAAGAAACGACTTGCGATGTTGTTTGGGCGCTGTATATTTATGTAAAATTAACTAGTTGAATTTGCATTTACTCTCTTTTATATATGTAAATGGTCTCGGTATAACGACATGACAACATTACTAACGGGTAAAAAGCAACTAAGTAATACATATTTAATCTTGAGTCATTACTAAATTTGTATTTATGTATATAATTTAGATTTTAGAACCGTATTTATCACAGATAGTTCTACTTTAGAACCATCTATGATATTTATTCGCAGAGAATTATTAATACACATCATCTGTGATAAGTAATTATCATAGATGGTTCGTAATAATAACTGTCTGTGAAAAATCTATTATCACAAATGGTTCTTATTAAGAACCGTTTGTAAATTATCATAGACGGTTATTAATAAGAACTGTATGTGATAGTGCAAGACCATTGATGGCTCATTGTTGGACGTGTCTAGGATACGTTGTGTTATTAAATGGCTAGCTAATGGGGTCCTGACAGATCTATGTTCATTGTGCTGCATTGAAGGAGACAGCCGGCTTTGGGAAGTTTGGTGAAATCATAACATTTGCAGATCTAACTCTTGTAGATCTATTTGTTCTTGGTGATTAAAGGTTAGTATGCATTTGCTTCTAATTATATACCTTATAATAAAGAGATGTGATAGCTAAGTTTACATCTAGCTTAATTGGTAGTTTGCTCCAATTTAAGAATGAGTCACTACTTCTAGTTTACTTTAATATATTCATGCTTGATATATAAATTGCTTCATGAATAGTACATAACTAGTTACTTAACTTAGACATGGATAATTTATTATAAGGTGAATTTCAATTATGTGTAAGTATTAGGCTGGCTAGTTGTATAGCGGTATTAATAATCCAATTTGACACTAATTTATTACATGCATAGCATAGATGGACAGAAGCTGGATGTACGTTGAGAACCGTGTGAGTGAAGAGTACCTTAATGGTGTGTCTGCTTTTAGAAGAGCGACCTAGAAGGATATGTTGAAGAAGCGAATGGAATATATACTATCGATGCAATGATTGTGATAATATGAAGATTGTTACCAACTTTTCGCAAAACGAAGCTCACTTGATTCGAAGGGGTTTCAAAAAGGGGTATACATGTTGGATAAGTCACAGTGAAGAGAAGAATATTATACAGGAAGGTAATTATAACATCGTCGAGGGAGACAACGATATGCCAATTGTGGACTATGCTTTTGATGAGGATAGGTTGCATGATGATAATCTAGATCAGATGCTATACGATACAGAAGGGAACTATAATGAGGAAGAGTTTGGTAAATTCAAGGGCTTGATGGAGGGCTTAGAGAAACCTTTGTTCCCAAGCTGCAAGCCATAATACACAAGGTTGTCATCTGTTCTTGAATTGATAAAATTGAAGGCAAGCAATGGTTGGCCTGGCAAGAGTTTCACGGCATTGTTAGGTCTCCTAGTGAACATCATTCTAGAAGGAAATGTGTTGCCGAGAATCACCTACCAAGCTAAGAAAGTTCTTTGTCCATTGGGAATGGAAGTAGAAAGAATATATGCACACCCGAATGATTGTATCCTTTACCGTAAAGAGTATGTAAAATTACATATTTGTCTGGTGTGCAAAGCATCCCAATACAGGTGTAAGAATGACTCTGATGACGGCGATGATATCAAGATGAAACAAGGAGCTCCTACTAACATATTGTGGTATTTGCCTGTAATTCCCTGTTTGAGGCGTTTATTTATGAACCAAAAGGATGCAAGAACATTGGCACTCGGAGGAGCGTAAGAAAGATGAAATGATAAGACCATTGCTGATTCTGCCTAGTGGAGAACATCGATACGATGTTTGCAGACTTCGATGCAGAACTAAGAAATGATAAGATATGTTGCTTGCTCACACTAACAAGGAGTACATCCTGGTACCCTTCAACCAGGGGTAAGTGATTCACTAGTTATCATACAAGTTTTATTTGTACTTTATACACAACATGAACTTAGGATTAATCACTATGACGACACACAAGACTAGGTCTCACTAGATTCTGATTGTGATTGTACCAAAGTGGACCAAGGTAATATACTTTGATTCCCTACTTAGGAGCAACCACGACTTCACTCGTGTGCAACAAACAATTGATAGTTAAACTTATTTCCTCAATACATAACTCTATTGTAGTCTTCCCTTCGTTTGCAATGGCCAAGGCTAACTTTTTATAATCATGTAGGACGTTCAACACTTACATTGCCCAGAGAGGAAGACACAAGAAATCCAGCGCCACACGCGACACAAGATGCGACTTTTAGTACACACTATAACACAATAATCATGCTATATCATACTTTGTTATAATGCCTCTAGAACTGACAATTCCTATGTATGTAATTCTATTTTCGTAGTGCCACCAGCAGCTACAGGGCAATGTATGCGGATTCTACGTTTGCCACCATATACAGGAAATTATAGATGCTAAGACGAATGATCCTGAGGTTTGCCAACCTGCCAATAAATATTTCATGATTATCAATATATATATATATATATATATATACATATATATATATATACGGACGTGCTATCCAACGCGTGCAGACTTGCTACACGTGGGTTGCAATGCGCGCACATGAACTGGTTTGCATGCAGTGGTTCGTGTGTAACAGGATTGGCAATAACTTTTCTAGCATTTCATTGTGAAAGTTACCACCGGACGAAGCAGGAGATATTAGCTCACCGTGATTCATGCGTAACCAAAATTTTCCCAATTTGTAAAACGTTATTAGCTTCCCATCGTCAATTTACATGTTGTGAAACACTAAGTTATTGTGAAAGTTAATGGTGTTTGTAAATGAAGTTATTGCCATATACATGTTGAGTTATTGCCAGCATTTTAATACACGGGATAGCTGTAAGTAACTTCATGTATTGCATATGATAACTTGTTGTGCAGAGGACAATAACTTTACCATATGGATGATAACTTTAACCTGCGGATGGTAACTTCATTGCATATAGATGATAACTTTATGCGTAACCACAAGTAACCTTTCGAGTTTAACTAATGAAGCCGGGTGGACAGTCAAAGTTCGACTTCGACCGAGAAGACAAAGAGTATCAAACGGTGTTCGAGTAGCAGAGGAGAATCGGACGGTGTTCGAGAAGTAATGGAGATCGGAGGGCATTCTAGTAGTGAAGTTCGAACTAGAATGTTACTAGCATTTGTGAATGAAGTTATTGTCATATGATAGCTGTAAGTAACTTCATGTATTGTATATGATAACTTATCGCGTAAGAGATAGTAATTTTACTATATGGATGATAACTTTACCCTACGGATGGTAACCTCATTACATATAGATGATAACTTTATGCATAACTGCAAGTAACATTTTGAGTTCGACTAACGAAGCCAGGTGGACGGTCGAACTTTGACTTCAAGCGAGAACTCGAAGAGCATCGGACGGTGTTCGAGTAGTAGAGGAGAATCGGACGGCGTTCAAGTAGTAGAGGAGAATCGGATGGCGTTCGAGTAGCAACGGAGATCAGATGGCATCCGAGTAGCAGTGAAATTTCAGTCAACGTTCGAGTGGTTTTAGAGCATCGAACGATGTTCGAGTAGCAAAAGAGAATCAGACAGCACATGGGACCCAGGAGCATGGTTTTAACGCACATGATAACTGTAAGTAAATTCATATATTCTATATGATAGCTTGTTGTGCAGGAGACAATAACTTTACCATATGGATGATAATTTTACCTTACGGATGGTAACTTCATTGCATATAGACAATAACTTTATGTGTAACAACAAGGAATGTTTCAAGTTTGACTAACGAAGCTGGGTGGACGATCAAAGTTCGATTTCGTGCGAGAAGTCAAAGAGTATCAAATGGTGCTCTAGTAGGGAAAGAGAATCAAATGGCTTTCAAGTAGCAATGGAAATCAGACATCATTCGAGTATCGACGGAGTATCGGATGGTGTTCGAGCATCTTCAGAGCATCAAACAACGTTTGAGTGGTGTTGAAGCATCGGACGGTGTTCGAGAGGTATTGTGAAGGATTAGAGCGTGGAGCAGTTGAAGATTTCGAGCTCAAGAGCGGTCAGAGATCCCAGGGAACATAGCAGTCGGAGCTACAGTGGTTGTAGGTACTGTATCAGCCAAAAACACTATAGCACTTGTGGTACTGTAGCAGCTACTATAGCAGCAAAAAGTACTGTAGCAACTATGGGTACTGTAGCTGCCAAGTGATTCGGTCGTACTTGGAAGCCATAGTCAAAGTAGCGTCATGGTTGTAACTTGTAAGAGTACTGTAGCACTACGACAATAAACAAGTTACTGACAATGCACTACGAAGTTACCATCTATTAAATAAGAAAATTTATAGTCCAGTGATCTAAAAGTTACCAACAATATACTACGAAGTTACCACCTACTAAATAAGAAAAGTTAAAGACCATTGATCTAAAAGTTACCGACTATACACTATAAAAGTTACCAACTATAAAGAAGAAGAGAGATTCCTAGGTGGGCTTAAAAACCGTTCAGATTCCATATCCCACTAAATCCCAAAAAAAGCGTCACATGGGACCCAGGAGCATGGTTTTAACGCATGTGATACCTATAAATAACTTCATGTATTGTATATGATAACTTATTGTGCAAGAGATAGTAACTTTATCGTGAGGATGATAACTTTACCCTACGGATGGTAACCTCATTGCATATAGATGATGACTTTATGTGTAACCGCAAGTAACTTTATCGGTCTACCAACAACACGATCACCAACTGTAAAGTGGGGCCAACTGAAAGGGAGCGGCACGATTGCGATTAGCTGATTGGGTTCAGATCGCATCACTAGGGGGCGCGCGCTTATTCTACGCTTAGCCACTGAATAATATATATACTAGTAATGTGTGTGTTCGTTGCAACGGAGTACCAAAAGAGGGTGATACGTATCAACAAACGTAATCCAAAACTATAAGATGAATATCAATTTTATCTTACACACATATCGCGAAACATATATGTACAAACATGTCCACATTTAGTAGTGGATGTTGTTAATCCTATATTAAATTCACATAGTCTTCTAGAATGACATGATACAGTAAAATACAAGACAAGAGGGCTATCGTGACAACCAATTATCCCATAGTCCTAGATAGCCTAGTCCCCAAACTACATTTTAAATGTTCCATTGTACATAGCAATATGGAACAGTTCCTATAAAGATTTATCGGTAAGTTTTAGTCCATAGAGCTTCTCTTATGCAGATAACAACCCAAACACTTTACACAGCCTGCTGTTGTGAAAACAAAAGGAAAGCAACTTAAAAGTGAATAGGAGAAGGTAACAAGGTAAATAAATGCTGGTATAAATTAGAATAGTTATACCAATTTCAAATTCAGGCATGAGGAGAACCGAGCACCTAAAAGGCTAAAAACATCAGTGCTAGTAGTAACCAGTACACAAAGAGAGGCAGAATATGCTGGTTTCAATGAAATATATGTCAGGCTAGTCCAACTGATACAAAGGATCATTTCTTATCTTATGCCACAACGCTCCAACCCAATAGGGGAGAAAATACCGTCACAATTAAATGTGCTCCAGATCCTGACTACCACTCAAAACAATCATGAACAAGGTAAGCTATGCTTGAAAAACAGTGCAAGTTTGTTTATCAATTATAATATTAGTAATTAAACCTTTTGGTCCATAAGAAAATATCACAATTCATTATTATTATTATTATTATTACTATTACTATTATTATACAACAACTCCATACACATTTGCATTTTCGCTTACGCACACCATGCATGATACAAAGTTATGAACAATTACAGGAAACATTGTAAGGAATGTGATTTCCACAAGAGCTCTTCAAATGTCGCAGCAAAAACTATGGAGAATGATATTGCTTCAAAGATCAATTTGCTATAATTGACAACTGCTTTTCACAACGAAGGTAACTAATTTTGCAGACAGAAGAACTACGGGAAAGATTCAGAATTAGAGAATGCTTACATCCAACAACACACGCTTGTCATTCAAAGCTTCAATGGCCGCTCTAGCATTTTCTTTGCTCTCAAAGTTCAAAATAGCACAAGTCAAGATATTTTAATGGTGTGAACACTAAAGCATCATATTTCACTTAACAGGAGACAAAACGAGGTACTGCAGTAAGTCGTATCTTTGATTTTTTTTATGGGCCTTTCAGTAGCTTTAATTCTCTAATATTTCCATACTTTGAAAACAAAATATTCTGAACTTTGTTCAAAATTCAAGTGCCGTGAGATTTTGTTTTCACGGCAAAATTAGGACAATATGAATTTTGGTCAAAATAATACACTTAATTCTGGTCAAATCTTTCTATCCATTGATTTTGAACTTGTTTAGTGGTTCTGACATCAAACACTCCTTTTTGCTCTTATCATTTTTACTATTTTGAACTTCTTATACTATTTATCAGATTTTACAGGGAAATGACTTAACAACTTCAAGATTTGGGACTAAGAGGGAAATATGAAAACATCTTTAGGATTTGGGACTTTAGAAGGAAACTGTAAGTCCATGACAATATATACAAAATCAATTGGTAACATTATACCTACAGCGTATAGAGATTCCACCTATACCTCTGAAGAATATAACCAAGCTCTACTGATGCTGCAATGGCGTATAAAGGGCAAAGATTCTATCAAGTATTCCTTTCGCAATTGAATCTAGAGACTGTCAGATTTTAGATTAGATGATGTGATTAATTTAAGAGGCCCCTATCTGTCGGGACCCCGGATTTCCGAACCCGGACCCTCTGTGTATTACAGCACTAGTCTCAGATCAAAGCTAGTGCACACAGTCATACAGAAATGATTACATAACCAACAACGCTTTATTACAATAATAGAGAGTACTGACCGAAAGGTGTCATTATTACAAAAGAGGTTTCAAGACCTCACACACTCACAAAACACCACGGAAGCAGAAATAAATCCAGCGAAGGCCCATCAATACGCCACAGGCAATTGACTGGGGAAGCGCAACCTAGAACTCCGGGAAGCCTTCATCGAATCCACACGCGAAATAGTCGTAGTCACCATCTTGAGCTTCATATTCTTCTGAGTTGATTTTTAGTGCAACATGTGAGTACATAAAGTACTCCGCAAGTCTTGGGAAAGAAATGCAGTACATGCAAGGCTTAACAAAGGAAGGCTATATGGTTCTTTTGCACAAAGCAATATTTTATTTTAAATAACATTAAATAATTTCAAAGGCATTGATTTGCACAAAGTAATTGTTTTAACTGAAACTAGTAAACAAATTACAGTGAAGGTTCTATCCACCAACACCAATTAACCAGCTCTATCCGATAAGTTTAAAACTGCGGGTTCCAACCACCCGCTCTGGCTCCAACCGCCAGTATACCCCTCCGAGAGTTCCCTCCACTCTCGGGATACCAAAACTTTGCTTTAAAAACGAAAACCAAAGATCTACCATGTGAATGCATTCCTTGCCCGCCCTTGACCGTGGACACGGCTATTCGAATAGTTTTACACTCTGCAGAGGTTGTACAACTTTACCCCCAAGAGATAAATTGTCTTAATGGTCACCACGCTTCCTTTGGTATGAGACACAGATAAAATATCACAAAGCTTTTACCTCACTCTAGTCTAGCCAGACACCACCCGCTGAGGTTTCACCGCAGAAGGGTTAAATCCACCCAATCCGAAGCCCTCTCTTGCGCCATATGAGTACAGTAAGTCCATGTCCCTCACTGTGAATAACCAGTAAATCCCTAGCACCCACTTTCCACTGGTGGTACCTAAACTAAACTATCGTAAGTTAGTCAGCTAGGTCGTACCCATATAGACATGGGGTTGTACGGTAGTGCTTAGTCTGGACAATCACAAGCGTCGGTCCTTAATTGACTAGGGCAGAACATCCACTTTACAAAGTCTCGTGCTAACCGCACCAATCCAGATCACCCATCCGCCCTGGTCTAAAACAATTTTCACATTTTATTTATTTTTAAAAGAGCAGTGGCAACACCAATTGCCAATAAATTTTCTGAATACAAACATTATTGTAATGATACATAATTTCCCAATTTTCAAGATTTCAAAGGCTAAATAGCATGACTAAGCGTTTTAGTACCGTTCTAATATTAATCAAGGATTAAATAATAATTGTCATTATTGAGACAAAGATAATCCTAGGGTTACAAAGGTACATGGCATTCAATTTTCAATCTAGGCATAACAAGATTAGATTAACTAAATTGCTAAAACAAAGTTACAGTTCTATGCAATTAGCGATGCACTTAAATTTAAAATAATTAAAAACATTTCACAAACATAGGTTCAATATGTTCAAAGGAGACTTGCCTTCTTGCGCGCTGGATGGTTCTTCTTGCTGCGGCTCGACAAATTCTTCGGCGACGGCGGAATCTACGCCCGGAAAGACAGACAAACAACACAAATAAATACAAACAAAATTTAATTAAAAGTCAAAAATTCAAAGGAGTTAAAATGAAAAAGTTATGGCTTCCGAAAGATTAAAAGGAGTGAAAATGAAAAAGGCTGATTTTCGGGATTTATTTTTATACGGGAAAATCTTAATTATGACATCAGCGAAAATTCAAAATTTGAATTTTCTATGACACGTGGGCCCGGTCCACCATGAACCAAGTCCACGAAAGAAAACAACGGCCGAGGTGGCGCTCCGATTACTTGGCGCCACGCGGGCGCGAGGTGGCGGCCACGTGGGCGTCCACGCGGGTGGGACCGGCCATGCGGGCGCACCCAAGGGAAGCACGGGGAGATGCCCGGCCGGCGGCCGGGGCGGCGAGGTGGGGAGAAGCGGCGGCGGCTTACTGACGGCGGCGACGGGAGGTGGGCGGCCGGCGGCGGTGCAAGGAGGAGGCGGCGGCGGAAATAGTTGGGGCAGCGGCGGGGCACGGCGGCGCGCGGCAGTGGGTGGTGGCCGGGGAGGAGGAGAAAGGCGGCGGCGGGTGGAAGGGCCGAAGGGGTGAAAAGAATGGTGGGGAGGAGCTTTTATAGAAAGAGAGAGGAGGTGAAGGGATTTCGGTTTTTAGAAGGATTAAAGAGGGGGAGACGGTCGGCTTGGGTGGGAAATGATAAGAGCAATCAATTGCATGCTTTAGATTGGAGTTTAATTGAGAGAAACGGCCGGAATCAAAGCTTGTAATTCGGCTCTAATGGAGGAAAGAGAGAGTGAGGGGAGGAAGAAGAAGAGGTTGAAGAAACATATGACATGTGGGGTACATGCGTCGGTGAGAGAGAGGAGAAGTGAAGGGGTATGGGCCGTCGGATTTGCGACACGTGGCAAGTGATTTGATCATGGCCTTTGGATGGATATGAAGGGGTAAGTGACTTTGTATGGCTAGGATTAAAACGTGGAGAGAGAGGGATTCAATCTGAGAGCGACACGTGGCGGGCTTGGATTAATTGGATTTTTATTTTCGGAATAAATTTCAGAAAATACTAGAAACTTTATAAATACTTAGAAAATAATAATTAATGTCTAAAAAATTCCAGAAAAATCATAAAATATTCCTGAGAGTATTTTAGACTTAGGAAAAATATTTTTAATTTCAGATTCGCATTTAATAATTTTATAAAATACTTTTTAACTTTTAAAATTGATTTTTAATTCCAGAAAATTCTCAAAAATTATTTAAAATTTTAGGGAAGGCTAAAAAATAAAATAAACTCTTTTGGCTTTAATAAAATATTTAAAATACATTTTCTTGCTTTAGACTTTTGAAATAAAATCCAGATAAATCCAAATAGAGCTCAAACACTTTAAAATAATTAATTTAAAATTAAATTTTTCAGAAAGCGAATTTTTGGGATGTGACACACTCCCAAGTCTATTTCAGAAGCGTATGCATCCCCTGATGCAGACTACTGGAAGGAGGCTGTCCGTAGTGAAATGGATTCCATTATCGCTAATGGAACCTGGGAGCTGACAGATAAACCTTATGGGTGCAAACCTGTAGGGTGCAAGTGGGTGTTCAAAAAGAAGCTTAGGCCTGATGGTACTATTGAAAAATATAAGGCTCGGCTTGTTGCCAAGGGCTATACTCAGAAAGAAGGCGAAGATTTCTTTGACACTTACTCACCTGTTGCTAGACTGACCACAATTCGAGTACTACTTGCTTTGGCTGCCTCACATGGTCTTCTCGTTCATCAAATGGACGTTAAGACAGCTTTTCTTAACGGAGAGCTGGATGAGGAAATTTACATGGAACAGCCTGATGGATTTGTAATAGAAGGTCAAAAAGGCAAGGTGTTAAAACTGTTGAAATCTTTGTATGGTCTGAAACAAGCCCCTAAGCAGTGGCATGAGAAGTTCGATAGAACACTGACATCTGCAGGCTTTGCTGTCAATGAGGCAGATAAATGTGTATACTATCGTTATGGTGGGGGTGAGGGAGTTATTCTATGTTTGTATGTGGATGACATCTTGATTTTTGGGACAAACATTAGTGTGATAAATGAGGTCAAATCATACTTGTCTCAAAACTTTGATATGAAAGATCTGGGAGTGGCTGATGTTATTCTAAACATTAAATTGGTTAGAGGTGAGGATGGGATTACACTTTTGCAATCTCATTATGTGGAAAAGGTCTTGAGCCGTTTTGGCTTTTCTGACAGCAAGCCTTCTCCAACACCTTATGATCCTAGCGTGTTACTTCGTAAGAATAAGAAAATTGCTAGGAATCAGCTGGAATACTCCCAGATAATTGGCTCACTAATGCACCTAGCTAGTGCAACAAGGCCAGACATCTCCTTTGCTGTGAGCAAATTGAGTCGGTTTACATCTAACCCAGGAGATGATCACTGGAAGGCGCTTGAGCGAGTGTTGCGCTATCTGAAAGGTACCTCGAACTTTGGACTTCACTATATTGGGTACCCGTCGGTGCTGGAGGGTTACAGTGATTCCAACTGGATCTCTGATGCTGATGAGATCAAAGCCACTAGTGGATATGTTTTCACTATTGGTGGTGGTGCTGTTTCATGGAGGTCTTGCAAACAGACCATTTTGACGAGGTCAACCATGGAAGCAGAGCTTGCGGCACTAGACACTGCTATTGTTGAGGCAGAATGGCTACGAGATCTATTGATGGATCTACCTACGGTGGAAAAGCCAGTGCCAGCTATCCTTATGAACTGTGATAATCAAACCGTTATCGCTAAAGTGAACAGTTCTAAGGATAATATGAAATCGTCTAGGCATGTTAAGAGACGATTGAAGTCTGTCAGGAAATTGAGAAACTCCGGAGTTATAACCTTGGATTACATCCAAACAGATAAAAACCTGGCAGATCCCTTTACAAAGGGACTATCACGGAATGTGATAGATAGTGCATCGAAGGAGATGGGTATGAGACCCATGTGAGTTATCTATGGTAGTAACCCAACCTATGTGATCGGAGATCCCGTGAATTAGGATCTGGGAAAAACAAGCCATTAGTTAACTGGAGGAGAGTAATTTCAACCCTCTCTATGTGAAGATGCAATACTCTCAGAAACTGCAAGGCAGGTTGACTAAGGTCTTAATGTGTTCCATTGGCTTTTAGAAGCGAAGACGCTATCCTGCAGAGCGTTCTTGAAAGAACACACCTATATGAGCCCGACTGTTAGTCGCAGTCTATGGAGATCTTGGGTAATCTCCTACTAAGCTCATGAAGAGACCAAGGAGTATGACTTATACGCTCCAACCGAGGGGTAGCCTACTGGCGGCCTAGTATCAGTTAAGTCTTTAAGTGAAGCTTGCTTGTACCAAACTTGCAATTCAAGGCATAGTCCATTGTTCAAGTTGTGAGTAAGTGTAGCTTGGAGTTCTAGGTGGATGTTCAACCTTAATCGGTCTCCATCGAAATACTGATATATAAACAGTACATTGGAATTCAGGCAAATCTCTGTGGGACTTTGAGATCTGGTGGGGGATTGTTGGATTATATGTGGGCCAAGCCCATATAATAAGAATAATTCCTATTAAATCTCAAAGGCCCACTCATGCAAAGGAGGCATGCATGTGACCTTTAGTACCATATTGCTAGTTCTAGGAGAGGAAGACCACCTTAAAAGGGATGGTGCACTCCTAGCCACTTGAGGCATGTGTGGGAGAGAACTAGAGGATAACACGCGCGCGCTCGCTCGCCTCGCCTCGCCGGGCCGGGCCGGGCTGGGCTGGGCTGGGCTGGGCTGGGCAGGGCGGGCGGCGCGGGCGCACGGCACCTGCGTGAATGGTCCGCCAAAATCCGCTCCAGGTGCTTGCGCAGACGCGGCTTCCTTTTGCAGTTTTATTTTGCTGTTTTGAGTGGCGGTGAATCCGGATCGGTTACGGTTGCTAATCCGGTTCGGTTACGAGTTATGGAGAACGTGCAGGCGTCTTGATCACGCGTCCTGGTCTTCTATAAATACGGAGCCGCCGCCTTCATACAGAACATGCGAAAATCAATCTAGGGTTTTGCCTCCTCCATCCATTGTGCTGCGCCGTCCCACGTAGTCTACTCCGTCCCGTCCGCCGGCGTGCACTGTCGTTCGGGAGAGCAGGTCTCCGGAACCGTCGCCTTCGAAGTCCTGCACCGGGAGAGGGCGAATAAGGTTTTTGGGAAGCGCTCTGCGCGACTGCTCGCTGTAGCTCTGGCTCGTCTTCCTCGTCGTTCGGCTTCGGCGAATCGTCATCGACTTCGTGTCATCCTCACCGTGCCTGCGGCGTCTACATCGGCAAACCGATCAGAACAGAACCATCGGTACGTAACAGTAATGTTCTCCGTATTAGATCTGTTCATGTACAGTTTCCTGGTTTACATGTCTAGATCTTTTATGCCTGTGATGGTTCTGTTATTGTGCGTGCATGATGTCATGATTAATTTATGGAATAAATTGAACCTACATGTGCTTATATTTTCAACAGGCGAGGCAGGTGACCTACGGTGGGGAGGGAGGAGTTGTCGAAAACCCAGCGGTCGCGGAAGAGGTCATAGGTGGGCAAGGGCAGGGCAACGGGGTAGAGGTAGTCATCGATGGAGAGCTCGGCGATGGTGTGTACGTCCTCATTGTACAGGAAGTGGGCAAGGAGGCAGAAGGCAACGACGAGGGTGGTTTCGGGGAGCGGCGGCCCGCGGGGAGGAGGGAGCGTGGAGGAGGCGAGGCAGTCGAGGGCTAGGGAGTGGGGCAGCTTGCATGCAGAGAGGCGAGGGAGTCAAGGGCCAAGGGTGGGGTGGAGGCAGAGGAGGCAAGGGAGTCGAGAGTATTAGGTGAGGTGGGGATTGAGCAAGGAGAGAGCATAAGAAGTGGGGGGCCACATGTCGGCGCTCCTCTTCAAGGGAGATCGTGGATTTGCGAGGAGGGAGGAGAATTGAACATGAGGTAAATGGACAAACTCCCATGTTATATTAGTAGATATGTGTGTGCGCGCGCGCTAATGACTTAACACTGCTAGCGACAGCGCGTGGAATTCGATGAAAGTGCATTCGATATTGACAAACTCGCTGAAGTCCGAGGACAGCTCTCCGAATTCTTGATGGGGGGTCATACACAAGAATGGAGAGTTCCACGCTGGCGATGATGATTAGATGTTCAAACATTTGATACAATTATAATCACTTAATTGTGCTTAATCAAACAATTCATTTAGTTGTACTTCCGTCAGTTGTTCAATTCATTTGTGATCACTACTACAGAAAAGGTCATCACGGACGGTTCAAAAACGTTATCACAGACGATTTTGTGAACCGTCTGAATTTATGGGTCAAAGATAATCGAAGGTTATCACAGACGGTTTTCGAACCGTCTGTGATTATCAGATATCACAGACGGTTTTTCTCTAAAAACTGTCTATGATAGCTGATTATCACAGACGGTTTTCGAACCGTCTGTGATATTCTTTCCTACCCCTAAATCTATTCCTGTTTATTGGCTAGCCTCAGGAAATGCTAGCTATGCCCTCTAAGTGCCAACGCAGCAGTTTTGCCTCCTTTGGATTTGCAAAAAACCTTTTCAAACGGGGAATTATAGGAAAATACCATGCCACCTTAGCAGGAGGTCCTTTCTTTGCCTCTGTTCCCTCGCCATCATCTGATTGATTGTTACGTTTGTATCGGGATGCGTTGCACACCGGACATACATGCATGTTTGCATACTCTTTACAGTAGAGGATACAGTCGTTCGGACATGCATGTATTCTTTCTACTTCCATTCCTAACGGACAAAGAACCTTCTTGGCTTTATACGTGGTTTTAGGCAACTCATTTCCCTCCGGAAGCATGTCCGCTAAAAGACCTAGCAGCGCCGTGAAACTCTTGTCGGACCAACCGTTGCTTGCCTTCAGTTTCAAAAGTTCAAGCACGGCCGATAACCTCGTGTACTTGCAGCACGTGAACAAAGGTTTCTCCGAATCCTCCATCAAGCCCCAGAATTTAACATACTCTCTCTCATCATAGTTCTCTTCTACATCGCGAAGCATCTGATCCAGATTATCATCGTGCAACCTATCCGAATCCGAACCACAATCGACATCATCCAGCGGCATGTCATTCACTTCACTGGCGATGTCATCCGGCGGTATATCATTCACTTCACCGGCGATGTCATCCGGCGGCATTTGATCATTCACTTCACCATGACTGGTCCAACACGTATAACCCTTTTTGAAACCCCTCCGAATCAAGTGCGCTTCAATTTGCCCTCGGTTCTTAAATATCTTTAAATTCTCGCAGTCAGTGCATGGACAGTACATATATTCCACCCCCTTATTCAACATATCCTCCTCGGCAGCTCTTGTAAAAGCAGACACGCCATTAATGTACTCTTTACTCACACGGCTCACGGCATACATCCAACTTCGGTCCTACGTTACGTACATATATAACAACTTAGTATTAAAAATTAAATTAACTAATTATTACTACATATATACCGGCCACATGTATTATATTGAGGCTTAATTTGCTAGCTCAATTCATATTATAAACACAACAGCTATTATATAACCAACAATTTTGCAAACCATCTTCAATTAATAACACTCACCAATTACTTAGATCTAAATTGTAATGCATGCAAAGAAAAAATAAAATTCATTACTAACCATATCTAGAGCAACCAGGAAAGTATGAATCTTCAAAGCTCAATATCTGCCTCCTCCCACCAAATTAACTGGCCTGAAATCCCTAGCTTGCCTCCTGAGCGAAAGAGTGCGCAGCAACGGCTAGATCTGGATCGAAATGAAGACAAATGCAGTCTGAACAGCGCAATAAATGCCCAGTGCCATTATCACAGACGGTTTTTAATTAAAAACTGTCTGTGATAATTAAAAACCGTCTGTGAATTATCACAGACGGTTGTTAATAAAAAACTATCTGTGATAATTCACAGACAGTTTTTTATTAAAAACCGTCTGTGATAATCTGGGATTATCACAGACGGTTTTTAATATAGACCGTCTGTGATTATCGGTAAGAACCGTCTGTGATACTCGTTCTCCCCGACGCCGCCAACACAGACGGTGTCCAAATTAAAACCGTCTGTGTTAGTGTCAGTCACAGACGGTTTTGTTAAACCGTCTGTGATTGATCATCTAGTATTAGGCTTTCTGTAGTAGTGGATATCTGTGTAATGATTATCATGTACTATATTATGCTATATGTGTGTTCTGCTTGCTTGTTTTGAGAGGGCGTGTCTAGCATTTCCTGAGGCTAGCTGAAAGACAAAATAATTTAGCTATTAAAATAGCTATCACAGATGATTTATAACAACAAACCATCTGTGATATATGATATATCACAAACGGTTTTTGATATTAGTCGTTTGTGATATTTTAGATATCACAGACGGCTATGTTTAAGAATTGTATGTGATGTCTGCAATATTACTGACTGTTTTTAGTATTAACCGTCTGTGATATGTGAGGTATCACAGACGGCTATATTTAAGAACAGTCTGTGATATCTGTAATATCACAGACAGTTTTTAGTATTAGCAATCTGTGTTATCTGGCATATCATAGATAGTTAATACCAAAAACCGTCCGTGATATGTTATATTTCACAGACGGTTTTTTGAAAAACCGTCTATATTGTAACTTATTATAGATGGTGTGAGAACTGGCTGTGATAACCACCTGTTATCATAGATACATAAATTCAGCGATTCAAAAATTGTTTATGATGATAGTTTTTATTTATATATGATGATTCTTTTTATAGTAGTGATAAGCTGCATGCACGCTGATGCCACACTCATCAAGAGAACAAAACAAACAAAACGAAAGAAGGAAAAGAAAAGAGAAGCAAAATTACACTCACCTAGCTAGCTAGTACTATATGTAACACTTGCTAGTCTCTTACAGGTTACAAGAAACAAAGATAATCAGAGTAGCATGCAGTAGATGGATCCATCGATCGATCGAGTTAACTAACCAAATTACCACTAAATAAATCTTTTTCTTAGATTACTTGGAGATGGTGTCGTAGTAGCGGCTCCTCCTGACCTCCTCCGGCGCGATGAAGGACTCCGGGCAGAGGCCGGCGACGTTGAACACGACGTCGTCGATGGTCCACGCCTCCTCCATCCGCGTCACCACGGGACCCGCGCCCACGTCGGCGCCGAACCGGGCCAGGTGCGCCACCGAGCTGCCGGCGTGCGCGACGACAGCGACGGCGCCGGCGGCGGAGTCGACGGCGCGGTAGTCGGCGACGCGGGAGGCGACGGTGGTCTCCCAGTACACGGCGGGCCCGCCTGGCGTCTGGATGCGGGTGAGCTGCGAGTCCTCGAGCCGCGCCAGCAGGCCGCTCCGCTGGCTGAAGTAGCCCGTCATGCCGTGGCGGATCACCTCCGCCGTGCCATCACTCCAGCTCGTCAGCACCGACGGCCCCACGTCGATACGCAGCGCGAAGCAGTCCTCGCCGTCCACCTGCTTCTCGCCGACGTGCTCTGCCGCCGAGAACACCGACGCGATTGTCACCGGGTCCAGCCCCTGCCACGAACACATGCACCGACGGTCAGCTGCTCGCACCTGGGCGCTTCTCATTGGCTCAAACATTATACATGTACATCACTATACTACTCTGCTTTGCTAACTTTGTGTACTACCATTCAAGTGCATGTACAACTTTGCTGTACTGAATCAATCTGAATGCAGACCTGAAACTTCAAACTTTTCATTGCATTCTGTTTCGGAATTATTTTTGTTTGTTTGGTTTGGCAGAGAGTAGGTTAGGTATGCACAGTGATGAAGTATCAATGTATCATAAATGCAAAAAGGTTTCATAACTTTCATGACATGGCCTTTTTCTTGCTCCGACAACTTCATTACTGTGAAACATTGTTCATATATAGGATACCTGCGAAGCTGAGCAGATTTTGCCTTGCTTTGGTATCTTTTCGGTGTCCTAGGACTGTTGTCTTGAGAAAAGCTCAGAAGTATTGTCCTTGTGTAGTTTTAAGCTGTTAACATGATATCCCATATTCACCAGAAGCATAACTTTGTTTGCCATGTTGAGCTAAGGGCAGCCTAAACGAAGTTGATCTAACACAAAGGACAGTTAGAATTACTCAAGATATGAACTGCTGGCCTAGCGAAAGGGCCTCTAGCCTAGCGGTTAGAGTGCCTCAGTAGCACCCCCAGGTCTTGGGTTCGACTCCCAGTGGGAGCGAATTTCAGGTTTGGGGCAAAAAAATCCCCTCGCCTGCTACCATACCAAAGCACACGGTCAAAAACCCGCCATGGCGTTGATCCAAAGGATCCGCTGGTCGTCTCACAAGGTCGGGCGTTGGTTCCCGGTGTAAGGGTGGAGCAGGGGTTCGGGGATTTTCTCGATCTGCGTGAGAAGATCGTCTTCTTAAAGCAATGCCCAGGGGTTTCTTCCCCCCGCAGGTCGAGTTTTTTTTGAACTGCTGGCCTACTACCGCTGCTGCTGCTACAACCTACAATTACTGAAACTGTTTGGTGAACATGAAGATATCAGGAATCAGAATGCATGTCTTGAGCATCCAAATTTCTTATTGCCAAGCTGTTCAAGCTAGATTAGCTAACAATAGTATCTGAAGACTTTCAAAGGACAGGTCACTTGGTCCAATCACAATCACATAGGCCACACTCTGTCATTTGGTCTCCTTCAGAGGACTGGATTAGATGTTTGTTCAGCTCAGCTAGCTGTTCAGTTTCTTGAATATTCAACAGAAGGTTAATGACGCGTTATGCGTTGAGCCAATTTACCGTACTCAACTTCCAACATGAAAGAAGATCACTAGGATGCTCGGTACTGGTCTTTCACAGATTTCAGAGACAAATCAATAACTATCCATTTACCAAATTGCCCAAGATATGCATGAACAAATGAACCAAGTTCTGCAAGTCAATCCATAAATATGATTACTTAGCGGAGGAAGTGGTCTAAACTCTAAACATTCAGACATGCATACCCACTGGAGTACTGGACACCTCCGAAAAGGTTGAGTTACCATGAAGGGTGATCTCTCTCTCTCTCTTTTATATTTATATATATATATATATATATATATATATATATATATATATATATATATATATATATATATATATATATATATATATATATATATATATATATAAAACAGGGGCACCATGGTGCCCAGACTCCATGATTAAGACTTTCCATCCTGATATTATATATCATTGCACTTGCACGCATCTAAAAGCAATCTAAAGGCAGGGAGGCTTGGTGCCCGGGCACCCAAGTGTCCCATTTCAGCGTCCGTTAATATAGAGAGAGAGAGATGCGTGCAAGTCAATGATATATAATATATCAAGCAAACCCGTTAATATTCATTAATTCAAAAAAACATCGATTTGGAAAGGAAGTCATTGATTTAGTATACTGAATCAATTATGAAAGTAAAGTCTCAATCATCATGGTTCTCCTGTTATTTATACTATACACACACATGCGGGTCGCTGGCTGCGCGCACGAGCATCCTGGTGCGATTCATATTTGATGATAACTTTATATGCATGAGATAGTAACATTGATATATGTAAGTCAGTCGATAGTAACTTTATGTTCAAAAAATAGTAATTTGATGAATTATCGATAATAGATTTATGTTCAGGAGATATTTACTTGACTTGCATGCATGCATACAACAAGAGTGAGAAGAGAATAAATGCACTTGACTTGTAATTTTTTATCTTGTTTATAAGCTAAAAAATACAATAACTCTTTTATCAACGGTCCAATTTGCAGTCTGTTTACACCATTGTATTCGAAATCACAAGCTTAACAAAACAAGATCTATGTTGAATATGTTTTAACGCTGTGAAATTCATATTATATAAAGTTACTATCATGTATGAGTGAAGTTACTGTCAAGTACATATAGAGTTACTGCCAGTTTTATAGTGTTACAATGGACAGTAATTCTACATGTGTTTGGTAGTAATTTCACTCAGACACGGCAGTAACTTTCTGTACGAGTCATTTCGTATTGACATGCATGTTTCTCTCTCCCCTTAATGCATGCATGTTGGCAGTAAATTCACTCATATATGGCAGTAACTTCATAAATTTACGGATGATAACTGTAAATAACTTAATGAATTACAGATGATAACTTGATGTACATACGGTAATAACTTTACTATAATTAACAAACACTTGGAGCGGTTGGTTGGTTGGGTCGGTCAGAGGCATGCGCTTATTCTACGCGTAGCCACTGATATATATATATATATATATATATATATATATATATATATATATATATATATATATATATATATATATATATATATATATATATATATATATATATATATATATATATATACTGAAATGGGGCACCAAGGTGCCCAGGCACCAAGCCTCTCTGTCGTTAGATTGCTTTTAGATGCGTGCAGGTGCAATATATTAGGTAACCTATTAAGATTCATTAATTTGAAAAGGTATCAATTTGGAAAAGAATCAATCATGGATGGAAAGTATTAATCATGAATGGAAAGTTTTAATTATGGAGCTTGGGCACCATGGTATATAATATATCATGCATGGTAAATCAATCATAGATGGAAAGTCTTAATCATGGATGGAAAGTCTCAATCACACAAGCACACATCTAAAAGCAATCTAAAGGCAGGGAGGTTTGGTGCCCAGACACCATGGTGCCCCTGTTATATATATATAGGAAACCTCTTTTTTACTCCCAGGTGTAGTTACTCCCTATGTCGTATCTCACAATGTAGGGAGTATCTCGCGTAACGGAGGGTATGTATGTGTAGTATACGAGTATTTAAGACCATCTAGGTAGTATGTATAATTTTTCAAAGGTGGTATGTATATTTTTTAGACATACTCCTTTTTATATGCGTACATAAAGGTATTTACAAAATACGCTAAAAACTATAGACTCTTTTGCAATTTTTTCGTGTGGTTCACATTGGAGTATCTTATAATTAGTATACGAGTATACCTAAAATGATAAAGGGGTATTTCAAGTTTATTTAGGTGGTATATTAGAGGTGGGAGTAATTACACCTGGGAGTAAAAAGTATTTTTCCTATATATATATATATATATATATATATATATATATATATATATATATATATATATATATATATATATATATATATATATATATATATATATATATATATATATATATATATATATATATAGTTCCATGAAAATTTCATCAAAATCCGCTTTTTAAAGTATAATATATGTATATGCTCAGTTTACATATAAAATGGTATATAGCAAAAATAAAGGATTCTGATGAAATTTTTTCAACCATATTTCTTTGGAGTGTTTTAGAATTAGTATTTAACTTAAGTGTTATACAACGCTCAACTGTTTTTTAGGGGGAATTAGTTGAATTTCATACCGTTCAATTTTTGTCAAGATTTGTGCTCCCGCTCACCTCCATCTCCATCTCCGGCGAAGATCCAACGAGGCTCTCTGTCGTCTTGTTCTCCAACCGTCGCCATCACCAATATCTTCAACAAGGTGTCAAGTTAGGGTTTGGGTTCATTGGTTAGACTTGGGTTCACCAGTGGCCACTAGGCTTAGAAGAATGCCGGGACGGTAGTGGCAGTGCGTCAAGGTGGTGGTGACACCACCAAACTCGGGCAAGGAGGAGGGCAATCGTAGGCGGCACAACACATGAGGTGACGGAATATTAGGTTGGGTGGGGGTTGGATCAGCGGCAGGGAAGAGGGGATGGTGCGGCGAGGTGGCGTGGCTGTCAGAACCACTGGTGATGGAGACGATGGCGGCGGCGGCCGAGGCACGCAGAGCTCACTAGGGAGAAAGAAGAAGAGGGGCACGGGTGACAGAGGAGCTCGTCGAAGACACGATCGGGGTGGAAGTGCTTGTGGGAGCTCACGTTGCACACTGGCAGTTGCATCAGCGACGGTGCGGTGAGGAGGCAGCGGGGTGGGGGAAGGCAGGGAACGGCGGGCAGCATGGACTGAGCTCGATACCATCTGGATATGGGAGGAGTTGAAGTTCGTTTTACTATAACATAGAAAAGTGGGAAAGGAGGTGAACCGTTGGATGGAAATCTAACGGTCCAAAATTCAACTATTTTTTCTTACAAAATCATTCGGTTGTTACCTAGACCCTCCATATATGTATCCCTATGTTTATTGTATGTATACGGCCATTTTGATTTTGATGTACAAAGTAAGAAAAGGTAAATAGAAAGAAAACATCGGGATGATGTTTATCAATACCCAATAGATTGAAGGGGGAACTAATCACAATGCCAGTGTCAGTGGCATGAAGTGCCAACCTGGAGCGCGCGCCGGAGGGGTCGCGCGCCGCCGCCGCGGGCGGCGTGGGCGCCTAGCCACGGAGTGCGGCGCCACGCGACGCGGCCGTCGCAGCCGGCGGAGACGGCGTGCCCGGCCACGGCCATCTCGACGAGCCACATGTCCGGTACGAGCTGCCACACCACGAAGCACCCCTCGTGGCCACCGCCTGCGCCGCAGCCGCCGGGCTCCTGCGCCATAGCCATCCGCACCCTCCCTGCCGCGTACATGCTCTTCACCGCGCCCTCGATCTTGGCGCACCTCGTCGTCGCCCGGAACTGCTCGATTATGTACTGCGCCGACGACGCCACCTGCAGGCACACGCACACACACATGCACAAGCATAAACGCAAGAACTCCAAGAGAGCAACGGACAGGACATGGCCATGCAGCGCGGCGCACGTACGTGGCGGGGGTGGCGCGGGAGGACGGGGACGGGGGAGAGCGGGCAGGCGAGGACGGACAGCAGGACGCGGAGGTCGGCGGAGGGGCGGCCGTCTCCGTCTACTCCTGCTCCGCCGGAGAGGAAGCGGAGCGGGATGCGCGCCCGGGCCCACCGGTGGAGCACGGCGTGGATCCCTGTCTTCCGCCTCGCCCGCGCCGCCGCCTCCTCGCCGCCGCCCGGCTCCTCCGCTAGCGGGGCCAGCGGCGGCGCCATGGACGCCCTCGCTGCTCTGCTTCTTGGACTCCTCTTCTTCACAATGCGTTTGCTTTCCTACTGTCTCACACTGCTTGAGAGCTGGCTGTTCTGCTGTTACAAGGATTAAGGAGAGGAGGGAAGAGAGAAACTTGTTAAGAGGACTCGCTTGTTTCGATGTGGGCCCAGCAGGGTGGGTGTGGGGCTCACTGTCAGTGGGTGGTGGGGGTGTGCTTGTGTGTATGGAAGGTGGGGCCAGGGTTTAGGGAGCTTTGAAGGGACCCCGGGGGGGGGGGGGGCGGGGGGGATGGGGGTTGGGGAAGGGGCAAAATCTTGTTGAGCTTGAGAAATAGGAAAGGATGCTGTGCAGACTGTGCTGCTGGTATGGACTGAAAATTTTGGTGCTTTGAAGGCTTGGAGTTCGTCAGTCCAGTGACTCCGGCAGATCTTAGTTTGGTTTCCTACACCATAACCAGTGAACTTTTACATTTGCAACAAACTTGTTTATTGGATTAAGGAGATGAGGGAAGAGAGAAACTTGTATGTATTGGATAAGAAGAAAGCGGACTTGCGAAGGTACATTGGTTATCAATGGATGCGAACCTATGATTAGCCTCAGTTAGCATGACATCACTGTTAAGTGTGAGAACAAAGAAGAAGAATAATCAACAGTGACGTTTCAGTTTAGCAACAAGAACTTGCTGTTGATGTGGTAACTCCTCCTGACTGATGGCCTCCTGACCTGAGCTTCCACATAATCGTTGGCTGATTCAGTCACTCCTGTCAAGTCATGGCTCCCGAATGAGCAGAGGCTCTGAGCCCCATCACAACTACAACATCACATTACATTGCATTGCAGGCCGTTTCGTTCAGGATGATGGCAGAATGAAGGCGACTCTGCAACTCTTGCCGTAGTGGCACACATTCTTTACAGAGAGGTGCGGCCAGCCATGCGTGCGTTGATTTTTCATTTTGCTTCTGGTGGATGTAGAAAGTGGAGAGGCTGAGGGCGACTTGGTAACTAGATGTACACCTTACCTACTTTTCTTCTGTATTGGCATGCATTAGGAGTTCATTTTGTACTGAAGAAGAATCCAAGCTTTTACTTTTTTGGTTCTTGGTAGGACAGTGAGCCAGGGAATTCAACAACTAAAGATAAAAAATGAGTGACATTGTCTGTATTTTGTAAAGAGCTTCTGAGCTAGATAGTTGAAGATAGGTCTTTCAAAAAAAAAAATTCCAAGGCAATACACCTCAATGGGAGTGGGAGTTTAACCAGCGAACTCTTACACAACAATAAGCTATCTGAACCGCTGAGTTAATTAGCCGTTGTAATGGCCCCATTTCTTGGAACAGGACCGTCCTGCAATAGCTCAGAAGTTCAATTGCGGACAGAAGGAATATCATACCTACTCATGAACAGTTAAAAGGATAAATTTGATTAAAATATGACCTAACAGATAACTTTAGAAACTATAAGGGCGTTCAAGCCCAAAAAGTTACATTCAGAAGAATCGAAAAAATTCCCACAGGAATGTTTGAGTGCGATCGTTAACCCTAACATGAAAACTTAGAGTATTCTTTGTTCTTCTGGCACCTATTCTGATGAAAATAAAGCAAGATTAGTACACTAGGTACTCAGCAAGTCCCTATAGCAGAATACATTTATAGGACTATTATCCATATACAAAACTTAACCAAGGGACGGCATTATATTTCTTTAGTGTGAAGCCAATTTGTCAATATCATATCATAGCTAGATTCTAAACTTATGACTTAACCACTTTTTTTTACTACAAATCAAAATGTTCAATTTTATTTAACTTTGTGGGAGTAACTCTCCTCACATTTACTTAACGTGTCTAGTCCATGGACCTCAGTCCATGTTCTTTGCCATACCACCATACCAGTATCCATTTTATGAAAACTACACACTGTGATATGTCCACACGTTGCCCATGACCGGAGGCACGATTATTCGAATAGATTATAACACTTTGCAGAGGTGTACAAGTTTACCCTAAGATATGATTATCTTATATTGTAGGGCATTACATGCTTCCGTAGACGTGCGACTGAGAAACCATAATAAGACCTTTACAATGCATAGTTCCAATGTTTTCCCCTACTTCTAAGGTATGAATCCTTCAACACTAAAGTACCCCTGTTGTTAGGGTAACCTCCCTATCAGCGAGTGCGCACTTTAAGGTGGGGACCTTTCGGGTCTTTCCCAGGCAGTGACCCCTATAGGTTCACCCCATCACATTTTATCGGCAATGACCCCACAGGCAATCCCCAACTTGTTACACTGGCACAGAAATCCACATCAAAACTAAACAAATTAGTTAGCCAGCTCTGTCCCATACCAGACTTGTGGTTGCATGATTGAAAGCATATAGGTCCCTAAAACTATTTTTGTAATTAATGACAATGAGTAAATATGGGACTAACATGTTTATCAAGTGTTTAAATGGTTTAGTCTCAGAAGATAGTTTACGACTTGGAGATGCATTACAAGAATTGAAGAGAAGATCTCAATGGCATGGAAGAAAGGTGTAAGTAGTCTAGGATCTCTTTTTATTTTACCGGTTTTTGGAGATTTGGTGTAAGACCGGATTGTAGGGTAAACATTGTACCATTAAGAGGAATCATAGCTAGTAGCTTGAAATACAATTTCTTATAGTATTTGGGTCAAGTAAGGATCATATATGCACTTAGAATTAAAATTCCAAAGTCAACTATGTATTGACAGAAAAAACGGTTGTACCGGAGATTACTTGGTGGTACTACCGCTTAGCAATATGACTAGGTGGTAGTGCAGTACTACCGCACCCTGGTAGGATCGAATTCTATTTGGCGGTCTGTAATTTCTAGAAAGGTACATTTTGGAGCATGTTTGCTCTACTAGAAAACGGTAGTACTAGAATATAATTAGCGGTACTACTGCATAGAGGTATGACCACAAATCAAGAGCGGAAGTATAGCATCTCGGTAGGACCGAAATTTAGTTGGTGGTACGTTATTTCCAGAGAAAACTAGTTTTGGCCCTCAAGAAAAATGGTGGTACTGCTCCATGAAAACGATACTACCGAAGAATGGAACTACCACACCTTGAATGGCGGTAGTACCGCGTCGCAATATAACGACTAGTTCAAAAGAATTAATTGTGTCTGTTATAGCTGTTACTATGCAGGTGTGGTAATAACGGCTAATGAACGGCGGTACTACCGCATTTGTTGATTTTTTCAAGATTTGACCTCAAACGCTCAAATTTGTTGGTGAGGAGTATAAATACCCCGCCACCAGCCCAAGTACAGATAGAGAACACTTCATTGAACATCCTTGAGCTTAGAGCACACTTCCAACACCTCATTCACTCCATTTGCATTCATTTGGGATAGTTGAGACATTCAAGTGCATTCATTTGATTTAGTTGATATTTGGCACTTGAAATCCATCAAGCAAAGGTTGTGGTTTATTATTCTTAGTATTTGCTGACACCTAAATGGCTTGACGGGAGTTTGCACGGTGATCTCTTCAAGAAGATTGTGAAGAGGCTCAGCGCTACTTGTGAGTAGCTCAGTGTTTGCTATCTCCAGAGCAGAGGAAGAATAACCACTAGTAGAATCGAGGAGCATGGCTTAATTGATGGAGTTGATCTAGTTTGTTTGGGCTTTCCTCAACATTAACGAGTGAAGATCAGCAAGTTTTCAATACCATGTCAAAGTATCGTTTGTCTCCATTTGGTTATTTCTTTGTCTCTACTATTCCTCATTTATATTTCAAGCAACTAAAATTGACTTTTCATGTTGAGCTAAAAACATATTTGTGGAGACTTAGCTTGTGGTGCCTTAGCATTACTAGAATTGTGAAGGTATTAAATTGCAACAAAAATCTTGCTTAGCCCTTAATTTGTAGAAATTATTTTTAGAAATTATTTTTAGAACTTTCTATTCACCTCCCCTCTAGTCGGTTATCCTTGATCCTATAAATGGTATAAGAGTTTGGTCTCACATTGATTTAGATTTAACTATCTAAAAGAGAAGAGAATGGCTAGTGAGGATATTGCTATAGGAAAGATACCTCTATTTGATGGCTCTAATTATACATATTAAAAAATTAGAATGTCTATTTATTTAAAAGATATGAGCCTGTGTATATGGAGAATTATAAATGAGGGTTGTGCTATGCCTCTTGATCCGGTCAACCCCACAGAACTTGAGAAGCGCAATGCTTATTTAGATGCTCAAGCAATGAACACTCTTTTTAGAGCTTTAAACGTGGATGAGTTCAATCTCATGAGCAATTTAGAAACCGCTCATGAGATATGGCTACCCTCTCGAAAATCCATGGGGGAACATCCACAATCAAAAAGGCCAAATTGTATAGACCCTAGATCAAATATGAGACATTTATAATGTTACTACATGATGACATTAATGCAATGTATTCTCACCTCAACAACATTGTAAATGAGCTCAAAGATCTAGGCATGTCACGATCCATGTTGATATTGTGAGAAAATGCTTAGGGTCTTGCCAGAGAAGTATGAGACCTTGGTGACACTCTTTCTCAACTCTCCTGAGTTGACAAAGACTACGCCAACACAACTCTTGGGCAACCTCATAACCAATAAGTTGTACAAGAAGGACAAGGAAGAGCTTTTGGAGCAATCCTCCTACAAGAGCAAGAAGTTCACCGCTTTCAAGGCCAAAGTGGTGTCTAGCGATGAGTCCGAAGATGATGAGGATAATTCCGAGGAGGAAATGGCTCTCCTCATTAGAAAAATGAAGAATTTCATGAAAATGTTCTCAAACCGAAGCACTAGTCATGAAAGAACAAGAAGGGGCGCTCCTACACCGACAACAAGCACTATAGCAATATTCGTTGTTATGAGTGTGATGAGAAGGACATATTGCCTCTCATTGCCCCACAAAGAAGGATGACAATGGCAAGTCATCAAAAAAGGACTTCAACAGCAAGAAGAAGCTTTTCAAGAAGCTTCAAAAGGATGGCAAGAATGAAGTTCACATTGAAGAGTGAAACTCTGATGAGGAGTACACTAACTCTGATGAGTCCCCCAAGAAAAGGGGACTTGTTGGCATTACTACTAAGGAGGCTTCATCACTCTTATCATCTCCTATATGTCTTATGGCAAAAGAAGATAATGTAAAATCTTTTGATAACGACAAACTTATAAATATATTGGAAGACTTCAATATATATCTTGAAAAAAAGTCAAAATTCAAGGTCTTGAAGAGAGAATATCTTTCTCAAAGATTCTTATGACGGGCTAAAGAAATCTCATGACTTGCTTATCTAAGAAAATTCAAGCAAGTCTCACACTAGCATTGGAATTACATGTGATATTTCTAATGAAATGCCTAGTGTAGAAATTGCTAAAACTAGCACATCTACTTCATATGATGATTTACTTGCCATGCCATATTGCTCTAGTATTGACTCTAATCATGAAAATATAAAAGTCTTGTAATGTAAAGCTTGTTGTGGAAAACAATAAGCTAAAGGAACAAATAGCTAAGGTAAGCAAAATCTTGGAACAGTGCTTCAAAGGTAAGGTTACTCTTGACAAGCTTTTAAGTGAGCAAAGATGCTTATTTAAAAAAGAAGGACTTGGAAATATACCCAAGGAAGGTGAAAAATCGGTATACAAACCCACAAGGTTTGCAAAGCAAAATGACAAATATTACCATAAGTGTGGGAAATAGCACATTTGCAACAAACTTGTCCTATTGGTAAGACTCCATCCATAGGTTTATATGAGTCATGTTATATGCTTAAGAAAACTAAGGATGGAAATGTTATTGCAAGATTTGTTGGCACTTCAATTTTAGACGCTAAAAAGAATGCTATTTAGGTGCCTAAAGCCTTGGTCACTAACCTCCAATGACTCAAACAAATTTGGATACCTAAAAGAACTTGATTTTCTTTTGTAGGTGAACTACAAGAATGGTGGAAGTAATTGGGTGCTTCATAGTGGTTATACTCAACACATAACTAGAGACCAAAAGATGTTCACCACCTTTGAAAATCAAAGCAGTGAGAAGATCACTTTTGGAGACAATGGCAAAGAAAAGGTTCTTGGTTTGGGTAAAATTGCTATTTCAAATGACCTTTCCAATTTAAATGTATCTCTTATAGAAACATTAAATTGCAATTTGCTATCCGTCGCTCAATTATGTGATCTTGGATTAATTTGCTCATTCTTTAAAGATGGGGTCACCATTTTAAGAAAAAAGAAAATGAATTAGTTATCAAATGTTTTAGATTTGGAAATCTTTACTTGGTTAATTTTTCTTCAACTGATTCATGTTTAAAACCTTGTTTAATAACAAAAACTTCTTTGGGTTGGTTATGGCATAGAAGGGTAGATCATGTGGGCATGATTAGACTTAAAAAACTTTTCAAACATGACTTAGTAGTTGGCTTGAAGGATGTGAAATTTGAGAAAAATAGATTATAAAGCACTTGCCAAGCTGAGAAATAAGTTACAAACTCTCATCCTTCCAAAAGTACCATGTCAACTTTTAGACCATTAGAGTTCTCACATATGGATTTGTTGGGCCAACAACCTAAAAGAGCATTGAGGGCAATAGTTATTTTTTAGTCATTGTAGATGATTACTCTAGATATACATCAGTATTCTTCTTACATGACAAGGCCGAGGCCTCCGACATTTTCAAAACTTTCGTAAAAAGGGCCCAAAATGAATTTGATGTGAAAATCAAGAAAATCCGTAGTGATAATTATCTCGAGTTCAAAACACTAAAATTGAAGATTTTTGTGATGAACTTAGAATAAAGTATAAGCTTTCCACTACCTATACTTCAGAACAAAATAGAGTTGTGGAAAGGAAAAAATCAAACATAAATTAAAATGGCTAGGACAATGCTTAATGAATATAATACTTCTGATCGCTTTTGGGCAGAAGCTATCAACACTGCTTGTCATGCCATAAATCGCCTTTACATACATCATCATTTGAGAAAGACTTCCAATAAGCTTCTTATTAGAAAAAATCAAACATCTCTTACTTTCGAGTATTTGATTGCAAATACTATATCTTAAGAAAAGGTATTCAGCTCTCCAAAATTCAAAGTCGATGTGACGAAGGTTTATTGCTTAGTTATTCTTTGAATAGTAAAGTTTATCGTGCCTTCAATAAAAACTCTAGTTTAGTTGAAGAGACTTGTAATGTTCAATTTAGTGAGACTAATGGCTCTTAACAAGCAATGAGGAATATGCAAATTGGCGATATCAAACTAAAAAAAGATAAAAGTGAATCACCTTCATCAAAAGAAGTTGAACCTCCTACCTCTTCTACAACAAGCAACATTCAAATATTAGACGTAGAATAAAAGGAAGAAGAACAACAACAACCGTCAACTCTACCTCCGAAGGTTCACAATGCAATTGCAAATGATCATTCAATAGATTAAATATTGGGTAACGTATGGGTGTTCAAACTCGATCCCGTGTAGCTTCTTTTTGTGAAAATTACTCTTTTGTTTATTTTCTTGAACCAAAGAATGGAGATGATGCTCTAAATGATCCGGATTGGGTAAATGCAATGCATGAAGAGCTAAACAATTTCAGCCAAAATGACATTTGAACATTGGTGGAAAGATCCAAGGAGCATAATGTAATTGACACAAAATGGGTCTTTCACAACAAGCAAGATAAAAATAGAGTTGTGTTTAAAAACAAGGTAAGATTAGTTGTTTAAGGTTGTACTCAAGTTGAAGGTTTAGATTATGATGAAACATTCTTTCCTGTAGCTAGACTTGAGTGCATTTACATATTACTTGCCTTTGCATCATGCTTTGATATTAAATTATTTCAAATAGATGTTAAGAGTGCATTATTGAATGGTAGAATAACCGAACTTGTATAAGTTGAACTATCAGCCGGTTTTGAAGATCCTAAAAATCCAAATCATATGTATAAACTCTTCAAGGCGCTATATGGCTTAAAACAAGTTCTTAGAGCATGGTATGAGTGTCTTTGATATTTTATACTCTCTAAAAGATTCAAAATTGAAAAAGTTGATACAACATTATTTACTAAAACTATCAATGATGATTTCTTTGTATGCCAAATTTATATTGATGATATCATATTCGGGTCTACTAATTAAGATTTTTGCAAAGAATTTGGTGATATGATGTCTAGGGAATTTGAATTGTCCATGATTGGAGAGCTTAGTTATTTCCTTAGACTCCAAATCAAGCAACTCAAGGACGGGACATTCATAAGCCAAACCAAGTACGTGAAAGACTTATTCAAAAAGTTTGGTATGGAGGACACAAAGCCCATCAAGACTCCCATGGCGACAAATGGATATCTTGATCTCAATGAGGGAGGTAAACTGGTAAATTTAAAGCTTTATAGATCCATGATTGGTAGTTTACTTTATCTTACCGCATCTAGGCCCGATATCATGTTTAGTATTTGCATGTGTGCACGTTTTTGAGCATCACTAAAAGAGTGTCATTTGATAACCATAAAAAGAATTCTATGATATTTAAAGCATTCCTCTAGTATTCGCTTATGATATCCTAAATATACTAAAATTGGCTTAATTAGATATTCGGATTTCAATTATGTGGGTCGCAAAGTCGATATAAAAAGCACCTTGAGAAGTTGTAAATTGTTAAGAAGATTTTTAGTTTCATGGTCATCCAAAAATAAAATTTCATAGCCCCTTCAACCGCCAAAGTCGAATATATTTCTACGGGTAGTTGTTGTACTCAATTGCTATGAATAAGACAAACATTGATAGATTATGAAATTAAATTTGATAAAATGCCTCTTTTATGTGATAATGATAGTGGTATGAAAATAGCCAATAACCCGGTCCAACACTCAAGAACCAAGCATATAGATATTCACCACCACTTCTTAAGTAACCATGTGAGCAAGGGCGACATAGTTATTAGCCACATTCGAACCAAAGATTAGTTAGCAGATATTTTCACCAAACCATTAGATGAAAGCCATTTTTGCAAGTTGAGGAATGAATTAGATGCCATAGTCTATTCAAAAGTTGCTTGAACTCATACCTCATGCTATTCGCACACATTTGGTGTTATTTGAAGCTTTTGAGAAAAATATTTTCAAATTATCTTCAATTACTTCTCAAAAAATCTTTATGCTCATAAAAACTATGTTTTTGAATGTTATTTGGCTTGCTTAATGCATAATGATCTTGGATGATATTTATTTGAGTGAAAAATTAGGGATCATTTGCATATTTTCCAAGAATCCTAAAATATATCCCTAAAGTTCCAGGAAAATTGGAACTAACACCGTGTCCCCCTACAGAACTACTGATTTGTGGTACTACTGGCGATAATGCAGTGGTATTACTGCAAGTGATACTATCAGCATTGAAAGTGTGGTACTACCGCATCAGTTAGTGGACGCATTAACTGCTCTCTCCACCTTATCCTCTCCTCTCTCTCTCTCCACCCCAACGGTTATTCCGCACTTCCTCAAGTCGTACACCCCCTTTTAGTTCTCTCTATTCCTCTCTCTCTCTCCTCTCCAAAGCCCCCTTTTGAGATTCCACCAAATCGACAATTTGTCTTCAAGATCTTTTGAAGCATCATCACCAAACGGCTTAACTATCCAACATCAAGGTAACAAAATCCCATTCTTAATCCTTGCATTGCCTTGTTGTAAGCCCTAGGTTTTCCCAATTTAGGTTTTTGAGAATGTGAATGATTTAGTAAAGATTTCTTGGGCAAATGCTAGAACTAGTATTGTATGATGGTTGTACATTTATTCCATGGATTCGATCCATGAAAATACTAGTTAAATCGATTTTTGATATGCCCTAGAATTAGTTCAGTAAAAGCGGTACGACCGCTCAACATGAGCGATACTACCGCAAAGTGATCATACCAGCCAATACGAGGTGGTACTACCGCACCTTAGTACTACCACCCAATACACTGCGGTACTACCAATTTTGCTGAAAAATTCCACTAATTCATTTCATTTAGCTCTAAACCTATCACATTATTTTAATTATCACTTTGTCTCCAATTGAAGATGCTGAGGAGAAAGAGCACTTTCAGCAACACTATAGGTCTCATGCATCCCGAGCGGGCTATTCATCCGAAGTACCTGCTCTCCCTCAACTGGCGACCACTCAAGTTCCTCCTCAAAACTAATCTAGAGGCAGAGTCAGCACAAAGGACTAGAGAAATAAGAGGAAAGGCTCCAGTTCCATAAACGAATTCAGATTATTTTTTAATTCCCTTTTGACATGGTACTAAAGTAGATGAAGTCTGAAATTTCAAAGGGTATCATGACATGAATATTTTTTAATTCCCTTTTGACATGAGCACAAAATAGGGCTCTAAAAATATTTCTTTTCTTTATATTATAAGGTAGAGACACATAAACACAAAATAGGATTACCACGATTTTACATTTTGTTGCAATAGGAAGATTCTATTGCAACGAAATGCCTAATTCATGCAACGTTAATAAATTGTGGCAATATAAAGTAACTATTGCCATGTTGTTATTTTTCATTGTGATACAAAGATTCTATTGCAACAAAAATGCTAGTTCTTCTAACGGTCACAAATCATTGCAATATAAACCAACTATTACAATGATTTTATTTTATTTTTTGTTGCAATATGAAGATTCTATTGTAACAATTTTTAATTCTTACAATGGAAATTAATTGTTGCAATATAAACTAACTATTACCACGAGATAAAAATTGTGGCAATAAATTTACCTATTGCAATAGTTTGCTTTATTGTTGCAATAGATAGGAATCCTTGTAGTGATACGACTCGTTTTCTACAAGTGGTATATTTGAACTATTTTAATTCTATTACATAATTTGGGTTCTCATCAAATACCCAAAAGGGGGGAGATTGAAAGCATCTAGGCCTCTAAAAATATTTTGGTAATTCATGACAATGAGTGAATAAGGGACTAACATGTTTATCAAGTGTTTGAATGGTTTAGTCTCAGAAGATGGTTTACGACTTGGAGATGCATGACAAGAATTGAAGAGAAGATCTCAATGGCATGGAAGAAAGGTATAAGTAGTCTAGGGTCTCTTTTTTATTTTACCGGTCTTTAGAGATTTGGTAGAAGACCGGATTGTAGGATAGTTGTCGTACTATTAAGAGGGATCATGACTAGTAGCTTGAAAAGCAATTTCTTATGCCATTTGGATCAACTAAGGATCATGCATACACTTTGAATTAAAATTTCAAAGCCAACTATGTATTTCTAGAAAAACAGTAGCATTAGAGGTTACTTGGCGGTACTACCACTCAGATATATGATCGGGAGGTAATGTGGTACTACCACACCCCTGTAGGACCGAATTCTAGTTGGCGGTATGTAATTTCCAGAAAGGTACATTTTGGAGCATGTTTGCTCCCCTAGAAAATGGTAGTACCAGAATATAATTGGTGGTGCTACTACATAGTGGTATGACCACAAATCAGGAATGGAACTACTACATCTCGATAGGACCAAAATTTAGTTGGTGATATGTTATTTCCAGAGAGGGCCAATTTCGATTCTCAAGAAAAACGGTAATACCGCTCCATGAAAACGGTACTAACAAAGATTGGAACTATCGCACCTTGAATGATGATAGTACCGCACCGCAATGTAACAGCTAGTTTAGAAACATTAATTGCACATGTTATAGCCTGTGCAAGTGCGGTAGTTAGTACCCGCCAATGAACGGCGGTACTGTGGATTTGCTGATTTTTTCAGGAATTGACCTCAAACGGTCGAATTTGTTGGTGAGGAGTATAAATACCCCTCCACTAGCCTAAGTACAGATAGAGAACACTCTAATGAACATCCTTGAGCTTGGAGCACACTTAAAACACCTCATTTACTCCATTTGCATTCATTTCAGGTAGTTGAGACATTCAAGTGCATTTGTTTGATTTAGATCCTTGGCACTATAAATCCATCAAGAGAAGGTCGTGGTTTATTCTCTTAGTGTTTACCAGTACCTAGATAGCTTGACGGGAGTTTGTGCGGTGATCTCTTTATGAAGATTGTGAAGAAACCCGATGCTAATTCTGAGTGGCTCGGTGTTCGCCATATCCGATGCAAAGGAAGAACAACCACTAGTGGAACCGAGAAGCATGGCTTAATTCATGGAGTCAGTCCAATTCGTTTGGGCTTTTCTCAACGTGGACTAGTGAAGACCAGCAAGTCGTCGATACCACGTCAAAACATCGTTTGTCTCTATTTGGTTATTTCTTTGTGTCTACTATTCCACATTAATATTTCTAGCAACTAAAATTGTCTTATCTTGTTGAGCTAGAAACATATTTATAGATACTTAGCTTGTGGTGCCTTAGAATTACTAGAATTGTGTAGGTCTTAAATTGCAATAAAAATCTTGCTTAGCTCTTAATTTGTGGAAATTAGTTTTAGAAAGCAAGAAATTTTAGAATCTCTTAGTCCTATTCACCCCTCCTCTAGTTTGTTATCCTTGATTCTACAATGATTAGGTGTAGAAATGAGCGCATACAAATTTAGTCCTTAATCAACTCAGGTGGGACAAACCAACAATCTAGACCTCGGGCAATACCTACTTTGGTCTCAAACCAACCACACACCCGAGTCTCTACCATTTTATAGAAATTCCCAGTCTCTTTGTGGTAACCCATGTCACCACTAGCATTATCTTGTTTCATGTTTTAGTTGGCAATATTTGTATCGTATTTACTATTATCTCTAAAGCATATCTAAGCACAACCATAATCTAGCATTATTACCATTATAAGTATCCTATGGTGACAAGGAAAAGTCTTCTCAAAGAAGGGAAATAAAAGGGTATCAACTGTATGGTGCAGTTAAGCAGTCTACATAAACAACTAGGGCAAGCATGCACTTGTATTTAAAAGCAAATTATTGCATTTAAAAACTAGATTCAACATGATCAATTATAAGGACTTGCCTCATTTTCCAATGTCTTTGGTCTTTTCTCCATAGGCTTTCAGCTTGTTCTCAATTACTTCAATTTCTCCCGTAGTTCTTGCATTAACCAACTTGCTAAATCTGAATGCTAGCACAGAAAAACAAATGCAAATAAGTCCTACTTTGCAAAATACAAGCTAGAAACAAAATGAAATAAAATAACCAAAAAGACATAAAGAAAATGGGTTTGGGTGAAAAGGGTTTAAGTGATGTTTGCTTTGGCTGAACGAAGTTAGAAATGGGTTAGATGGGTACGAGGTGGTCGAGATGGTAATATATGTCTTAGCGGGCTTTTTATGAATAGTAACAGCCTGAACAATATTGGGCCTAGAGTAATAATAGCATTTGGACTAGTTAGGGTTTTATCAGAGTCTAGGATGGTGAAATAGAGCTGGAAATGGTTTAAACGAGCTCGAAATGATCAAAATGACTATATATATGTTTATTGGATTTTATTGGTGAACATTAACATGTTGGTACTACTCATTGCGGGTCATCTAGAACAGTAATGAATCTATACTATTTTAATACAGGCGGGTTGCAATAGTAATGGATTTCAAGTTTACTATTTATGGCGGATCTAGTTTTCTACAGTCCAGGTCGGTTCGGGATGAACAGTGTTTAACAGGAATGGCCTGGCCTAAAACTTGGCCTGGTTGGCTTTGCGTGTTGGGCCATTACTATGTGGCCCACGGCCTACTACTGTGCAGTCATCTTCCTTCTTTCGGCATTACTGTAGCAGCCGAATAGAGGAATGGTGACGGTGAGCAATTGTGACAAGTGAGCTAGCTTCCAATGGCAGCCGAAGGTATGGATGGAATCTAGGGAGAGAGAGGAACCTATTTTTGGGCTTGGCGGCGGCCGATTCTTATTGTAGACAACCAGCGGCGAGGGAGTCTTCACGAGGCTTCACCATGGCATAGGAGCTGTGGGAGGGCTAACTGGCAAAGGATAGGGTGGTTTAGGCATCTCCGGGACATGGGGGTGATCATGTGGGGTCAGCTCGGGCTATAACACTCTGTGGTGGGCAATCCATGGTCAGGGGATTAGGCCTAGTGGTGGAGCTTGTCGCCGGTGACCTACAGGCTTGGGGCAGCTAAGGCAAGGTCACGGTTGGGTTAGGGAGGTCCTAGTGGTGCTATAGGTGAACTTAATTGAAGAATGGTAGAGGCTAGCGGTGAATTGGGGTTTTGGGCTTACCGTCAGCTTTCCTGTGATTTCTCAGAGGCGACGGTGCCATATTGGCTGGAGGTGACAGTGGCGATGTGGATGAGCTGTGGAGTAGCTATGGAAGTGTAATACCAGTAGTAAAGAAAAGTGTGGTATGAAAACAACCCAAGAGAGAATAAAAGAAAATGAAAAGACTTTTGTCGTCAAAATCCTTCAACTTTAGAAATGCCGAAGTGATAGCGCTCACAGAGGTTCCCAGACCATCCGGGGCCGGTCAGCACCTCTCGCATTTGTGGGCTTCATCATTCAGCAAAAGAGTTTAACCAACGCTCACATTTTACCGACTTACCTACCACAGTAGAAAAGCCCCAAACAGTGCAGTACCCCTTTGGACCAAAATGCCCTTAAGGCAAATAGCCAGCCAATATTGAAATAGGGAAGGACATAATTGGCAATGCATAGGGGAGTAGAGAGGGAAGCCAACCGAAGCCCTTCTTAAGCCAAAGGCCACCAGTGTGCACAGTACACATGCACTTCTTTCCCTCAATCGAGACCAAGCCCCAAAGCCAAGCATGACCAAACCAACCAGCAGCCAACACCCAAGACCAAGCTAGAGAGGGCAAACACCATTCCACCTTTGCTCAGCTTGGCCAACAACAATAGCCTGCCAGACATTCTCACCACCACACACAAGCTAAATATAGAGAAGAGGTGAGGGAGAGAGAAGCGGAGGAGAGGAGCATGAGGTGTAGGGGAAGATGAAGGAGAGGAGCAAGGACACGGCCGACCACGATAGCTAGAGAAGGCCAAATCGAACCGCAACGTGGTTGTCGCCGTCGTCATCGACAAACCTTGCCATCCTCCGCCCGGCATTCTAGTAGGCCATTCTCTTCACCTTACCACTAATGCAACTTCATAGCATGGTCGTGAGAACCACAGCTAGTTTGGCTTTCATGCCAATGCCGCCGAGCCCGTAACCATCGTCGCGCGCCCTTGAGAGGGAAGACGTACTCCCTGGCGTACGCCTACCTAGTAAGTTCCATCACGACGGCGATCCTAGGCCTTCCCAAACCATGCATGGCAGAAGAACGAGACTAGGCAAAAGTAGCGATCAAAACAAATGCAAAAAGGAGGGAAGGTTGAACTGGTGGTGTCCCTAGGGCTCACGGTGGCAGAGGCCAGAGGCCAAGCTTTGGCATCGGCAGCCAGGCTGGAGGGGCGGCAGCATGTAGGCATCTAGAGCTGACAGTGAGCTCCGAGTCGGCAGGCTATGGCCGCCAAGCCTGGAGGGAGCGGCGACACTGGGTGGCAAGGGAAGACAAATGGTGACACAGTCGCCAAGCCCAAGCCCGAGGAAGGCAGTGCTTGGGGCTCGGCCATGGTCAGAGGCCGAGCTATGGCATTGGTAGCTAGGCCAGAGGAAGGTGACAGTGGCCTAGGGCGGAGTCGCGTGTGAGGGGCAGTGGGGAGCCTGCCGGTGGTGAGGCCGACCAGAGGTGACCCCAAGGCTAGTGTGCCCACGGCACCTAGGGTAGCGGCACCGAGCACCTTGCCGCGTGTGCACAAAGGGCAGGCAGTGGATTTGGTCCTGGTTGGCTGAATTCAGGGCGAAGAGAGAGGAGGAGACAGATAAGGAGACCCGGCACGGGAGAGGCAGCCAGTGGTAGGGGAGTGGCCGGATCTAGCCCTAGTCGGTCGGATTTGAGAGAGAGGGAGGAGAAGTGTGTGGGATAAGGCCATTCGGCCAGACTAAACAAGAAGAAGGAGAGAAAGAAAAGAGAGAGCTCAGGTGGGGAAAAGAGAAGAAAAAAAAGAAAGAAGATAGGCAAGAAAAGGAAGGAGAAAAGATAAAAGAAAAGAGGAGAAAAAGAGAGAAGGGGGATTTGTGACGTGTGAGTCGAATCCTTACCCCTACGTGTTTTTATACCAGTATCGGATTTTGCACATAGAATCTATGACATGCGTAAGTGGGTATCGCTATCCTGTATTGAGTCGGGTTGACGCTTATACAGGTGGATGTCCTGGTTTAGAGCTGTCCACACATCATCCCCGAGAGTAACCAGGCAAGTGCATAGTAAACCAGTAATTCCGGGTAGTCGTTGCCATTAGATGAATATTGGTGCATTACTTACCATGCTATTGTGAGTTGACTATTTCTGGTTGCATGTTGAGGAATGATGATAATGGTTATTGAAACATGACATGTTGATATGTTTAAATGGAGAATTTGCATTGCATGTATGTCATGAAAATAGATAGACTTTGTGGTATCTTTGGTCTACGTTGTGTAGGCATTCCACGGGAGTGGAGACTGAAGTCCCTGTGTGAAAATTATGGGTTATTGAGGTCCCCGTATGAAAAAGGTAGGCTTGTGATCCCCGTATAGAAATAGGGTGAGCATCGATGGGTGCTCACTTCGCTATACTGGTATAGGCTAAAGAGATTAAAGAGAGGTGCATGTGCATACGTAATTGCATTAGGACAGAGAAAAGGGTGCAAATGCACAGTGAATGGTCGATGAAAAATTACGAGAGATTGAATGAAAAAGAGTGAGATTGTAGTGGATATTGATTGTTACGTGTACATGTTATTTACTATTTTACTTTGTACTTATTGAGTCTCTGGGTTCACCCTTGCTTTTTTTAGGTGCTCATCGAGGGCGTCATACATGAGCGAAAGTAGCACATGAATAATTTCACGTACCAGCAACACTTCATGTATCATCTTTTATTAGTATGTTTAGACTCTGCTAGTATGATATGGTAGTTAGAGTTAAAATGATATAATGTATTTTGAATCGCTGCGATATAAATAAAATAGTGTTGTCTTAAAATTACTAGCAGTTATTGAAAATGGTAAAAATATGCAATGGTGCACTCCAGGCCCAGAGGATGGACGGAGTGTTACAGAAAAGTAATAGCGAGGCTGCTCTAGCTTGATAGGGTCAAGAAGGCGGTGGGAGTAGTGAATTGCTTGATGTGATGGTGGCACGTGGTTAACAGTGCGGTACACTCTGGGATGTCCGTGATGAGCTAACATTTTTTTATATATTTTTAAATTTTAATTACGCCAAATAAGTCATCTTCAGCTACAATGTAAGTTAGTCAGCTACAGTGCAATTTCAGCCATAAGTCACTATTTTTCAGCCCAACCGAACGGGGCTAAGAGCCTGCTACATATAATTGCTGCATGCTTTATTGCTAGCTGGGCTCAGTCTGCCCCAGCAATTATCAGGGATCAATTCAATCGGTGCCTTTATTTATTTTTTATCACAGAACCCTCATGCATGTTTTGTATTTTACTTCTTGTTGTGTATGCAGCTAATTCAGTACTAAATGAGCTAATTCAGTACTAAAGGAGATAAGGATATGATACTTTCTGATTCAATGGAGAGAAAGAGAACAAAAAAAGACAAGTAGTTGTAGCGTGCAAACTTACCCAGGAAGGATGGAAGACAGGGATGCTGTCAATAACTTGCATTGCATACTACGCAAGAGGATGCAATGGAGCCAGAGTTTCAGCTTCTGGGTTATTGTCACAATTGATGGCTGGCTTGCTGTCACCTGAGCCCTTGCATGTACTGATCCACATAACCAAACTGTTAATGAAGTTGTTTTCCTGTGATGCTGGCATTAGGCTATGATTATTATTATAAGTTCAAGGCCATGATAACAGTCTTGCAAGGGGTTGTCATTTTCATGTAGCCAGAGGTGTTGGTTGGAAAAAGATAAGTACTAGATAAGATTGAACACAGCCATTTGTTTATAAGTTCGTTTAACTTTGTGAAAAGAGTTGCATTCAGTTAACCTCATTGGAGAGAAGAGGAATGTATATCAATTAAAGTTGGATGATCAATCATCTACTCATATGTGTATATATACATAGGATAGGAATGTGAAGCTGTGTCTCATCATTACATGGACCTAACACTGTAACAATACTGCCAAACTTTAGTGTCAGTGCGAATGCGATGGATTTTTTTCTCCTGCTGTTATGCAAATATTGTTAAGCTGGAAGAATATTTTGGCTACAACTCTGAAGCATTTATTGGTGGTGACATGATTTAACTCGCTTTTGATGCGCATGTCTTGCACCAATGAATGAATGGTTCCTAAGTTTCTGGCCTCTGTCATCGATTTATTTGTGCAGTTATATGCTGTGCTACTTTCGGTTACTCACTCTTTCAAGCAACTAATAGCTGTCTAATTGCTGGCCTTGAATTAACCTCTGGAAAAGATGGACAGGGATTAAAGACAACAGGGGAAAGATAGTTTCCGCTTCTTATGAAAAGACAGAAAGGGTCAAATGACAATAGCTTTGTGGAATACTGCTTCCATGTTTGTCTGTTTATGACCACTCATTTTGTTTCACTTCTAAGCAATTATTCAAGCTGTGTTTCCAGACTTAATGTCTGGTTTCTTTGGATAAGCAAGAAATCTCACCTCTCTGAAGACAACATTTTTGGGGAATAGGATGCGAGGTTCATTAATCAGGCATAACTTTTCAATTTTCATATAAAAAGGTCGACAAGGTCACATCAACTGTAACTAAGATATTATTGCAATGAGTAATGCTTGTATGCTCTCTTGTAAGAAACTCGTAGATATGTAGAAGCACATGCGGTTACTAATAGACCGGTGTACAATGATCCCTAAACACTCAATTTAGAATTCTCTCTTTTCACCTTACCATTGTTTTTTGCTATTGAACAAATTTCTAATGAAATAATTGCAATACATTTTTTTCAAAATATGGAAGACCAGTGCTTCTTATTCAGGATCCACCAGTTAATCAGCGTTCTTGATTGCATCATACGGATGCTTACTGTGATCATGTTCCCAAACACTAATCTAGTACTGTGTAAGAGCTAACACAAGAGTTCCCTCAACAGTACATGACTAGACATTCCAATGCTTCTTTGTTTTAATTTTCTCACCAGGTTCCTATATATTTGCAAAGAAACTCTTCAGAGAAACGAACTACTGGGCTTTACTGACCTGGAAAGATTTCATTTACATGACACTATTCTACGAACAATAGCAAATTAAGCAACGAAAAAACTGGGCCTTAAGCCCTTAACTACTACAACGATATTAAGTAATCATATGCATATGTGCCTCAATTTATGGCCTAGTTAACTAGGATAGTAGGGTGCCTGAATGACTCCAAACTAGCAAATGGGCTGAGGTAAGGTCCAAAACCAGTCCAATTTCAAACACTCGGTGTAATGCGTCGCTAACACCCCAAGTTCTTTCTTTCGATGGTAGATAAAATTGCAAGAACTTTAGGTGGCAAAAACAAGTTTTTCCCCCCTTAGAACCCAAGCTAGGGCTCAAACCATAAAACTGTGAACTAGTCATTTCAGAGCAACGAATACGATGGATTAATCATCTTCCCCCTTTTGTTGCTCGACCCAAAGATAGTGATACCATCTGGCCTAAGGCCCGTCCGGAACTGGGGATTTCGGCACAAACTCTGGAAAATTACATGGTTTGAACAACATCCCAGAGCTAGACTTGTGTTCTTTCGTGGATCTCTTCCAGCTAATAGAGACCGACATAGCCCGCCAAAACTGTCTTAACAAGATCAATTTGTTGCTTACTCACTTATTTTTTTATAACCATTTTATGATATAGGTCTCCATTTTAGTTTTCACAAAGATTAAGAAACCGTGGAATTCAAGGCAAGATGAGGAGAAAGTCGACCTACCCCTGCTAATGTATAGGCAACTAATTTAATTGCTTGATACTCCTTCCGTCTTTATGCCTTTGACTTTCCAGTGCAAGATACTGGCCATAATTTTCTTATCACAATATACTAGTGAAAATGATATAAGCTAAATATTACGAAAGTATTTCCAAGAAAACTCTAATAAACTATTTTTCTGATGAGAAAAATCTAATGAACTATTTTCATATGATAGATGATCATATATATATATATATATATATATATATATATATATATATATATATATATCAAATATTTCTTCACAGACACCTCATCTTCTAGTTACCAAGAGATTTGATCTCATTTATGACTTCATTGAATTTCCAAGAGAATTCTTCCACCGTCTGGCTCTCTCCCATCCTCATGGCTTCAAATTCGCTCCGCAGTGTTTGGAGTCGAACTTCCTTCACTCGATCTACTCCTTCATGCATTGTCTGCAGTGTAGTCCAAGCATCTCGTGCCGTCTCCTTGCCGATCAATTGTCGCATCATTGAGTCGGGCACAACTTGATAGATCACTGCCAATGCCATCTGATCTAGTCAATCATCAATTACCTTGTCCTTTTGTTTTGGATCAACAGTGCCCCAGACTCCCTGAGCACGCATGTTGGCCTTCATCTTCATGGCCCAGACCGGATAATTATCCGAACTGAGGAGTGGGTACTACAGCGACACACTCTCCTTGGCCTTTGATTGATCTCCCATGGCTCTGATACCAAAATGTTGCAAGTCTTTTACGACTGCGCCCAAGACTTTACGACTGCTTACGATCGCTTACGACCGGTTTCGAGAGCTTATGACTACTTAGACAGCCATTCGACTGTGTTTCTCTGCCGCTGCGCTGCCCTTCCTTCAGCTGTGCTCGAATTACCTTGATCGCAACTCTCTCTGATCATGCAGTGATGCTGTCGATCACTGTTCACCGTGGTCGAAACCTCCTCAACGTGGTCGGAGCCTTCACAACGTGGTCGAACGCCCTTACGACCACGTTCAATCCTTCTTCAACATTGTCGAACACCTCTTCGACCACGTTCAACCTGCTTTGCTGCGGTCGTACGTCTTTCGATCACCCTCAAACTTTCTCCGCCGTGGTCGTATCACCTATCGACCACGTCTTCTTTAGGTTTGCCGTGGTCGAACACCTTCTGACCACGTCTGCCGATACTTTGTCGTGGTCGTAAGTCCTTCCGACCACGTTTGCCATGGTCGTAAGTCGAGTTCGACCACGTCTGCGAGATCGCACAATGGAGACAATACTTAAGCTTTTCTTTTTCACTTCTTTATTTCTCGCCTTTTTTCAGTGCGCATCTGGTTACATGACTCCACCCCCTTTTTATACCCGGCTCTACAACTTTAACTTGGGTTTCGACTCCGAATACAACTCGACTCTGATACCGGTATGATTACAACTAACTTTCGACTTCGATTACTATTGACTTTCGACTACAATTACAACTGACTTTCCGGTCTAATTTTTGACTGCGATTACAACTTGACTTCGATCATGACCAAACCTTGAACATAGCCTCTAAACAAGATTATTTACAACAGAGCCCCTTGACACCAAACAGCATTCCTACCACAAGGGGTGGTGGCACTCCTAACAACATGAACATGTTACTCAAGCCTGGGCAGAGAAGTGTCACTTGGACTGCCTTTTGATGTTGATGCCATCAGACAAGGCTTCCTTTCTTTTCTTTCCTTGTTTCTTCCCGGGCTCAAAACCGTGTGTAGTGAGAGCTTTTCTTCTTTCTTCCTGGGTTCAAAACCGTGTATAGTGAGAGGTAAATGTTGAGAGGATGCGACTCTTTCAGTGATGCAGGTGCGTAGAGCCAAGACATCAAAACGCTTAGATGGATCAAGTACTAAGTCATACAACCTTATCGGTTGACAATAGGATGATTTCAGAAGCTGTTTTGCAGGGATATTTTCAGGCACACAAAAAAGAGCAATGGGAAATTTGCAGTTCTACAAACTTGTTAGCACGCTACAGGTTCTATGCAAAAGTCAAGCACGTAAAGCTATCTGAGCCAATGTCATACCACTAGAATGCAAAAGAAAAGAAAAACGAGAAATAAAACAATCCAAGGGAGAATAAAAGAAAGTAAAATGTTTTTGCTGTCAGAACCCGTTCGATTTTAGAATGCCGAATAAAAGTAGTGCTCATTGAGATTCCCAGACTGTCTAGGGGCAGTCGGCACCATATCGCGTTTTGGGTTTTCATCATCCGACGGGAAATTCCTTCCTTACCTACCACAGTAAAGAACCCAAAGCACAATGCAAACCCACCTGTTGGACCAAAAGTCCTTAAAGCCCTCAGAGACATGAGAGAAGAGTAGAGAAAGGGAGGGGCAGTTTGGTCATTTCACAGTTAGAGTCTCACGGCCAGGCCACTTAATATAGGCAAACATACCCCTCATAAGCAACAAGCCTCACTCCCATTTTCTTCCCTTAGCCAAGAATCCATCCAGAGAGCCATTCTCTTTTCTTCCTCAAAAGCCGTGAGTTCTTCCAAAGAGTAGCTCCCTCCACCTCTTCCCCTTTTCATTCCCCAAACAATCCTTCCATTCGACCGGCACAAGGTAAGGTCAAGGTAAGCCACCTTGTTTCCATCCCATTGCTAGGCCACAAGAGGAAGGCAGGAGAAGAGCTCGAAGAAGAGGAGCAAGGGCGGTGACAGCAAGCCAACGCCGTCAGCAATGACAAGGGGAGACTATTGAAATCATCGTCCACGCCCAGTCCCTTTTAGCCAACATTAAGCCTCCATTCTTTCCCAACCCTTTTCCCTTTCTCCATAGCTTAGCACATGGCGTCGAGCCGTGGGTGGCCACCGACGCCCTTGGAGGGGGGCACATACCCCCCCGGTGCACGTACACTCCCCCAAGTCCCGACTTGGTGGCTCAACCACCACTCGGACCATCGTAAGGTAGGAGATAGGGGGATTGGAAGTATAGCAAATGCAAAATTATAAGGATACTAGACAAAAAGTAAAGAGAGAAGAAAGAGTAACCGTAGAGCCGAGGATGGCCAAGTAGAGTCACGAGGGGACCGAAGGCGATGCGCAGGGTCCACGGGAGGTGGCGTCGAACGGAGCCGCGCCCGCAGCGATGGTGTCGACGAACGGAGTTGTGCCCATAGTGATGGCGTCGCGCCAAGAGGGAAAGGGGGAGCCGTAGAGCACCGCACTGGTGACCGGCGGTGCCATCGGGGGTGGGGCTGAGTGCCGGCTTGCACTCGCGTAGGGGCCGGCAGCCTGGAGCTAGAGAACCAGGGGCGAAGCAGTGTAGGAGGTGGTTGAAGGCCAATGACGGACGTGTCGAGAGAGGACGGAGAGGATGGTGGCCAGCGGCAAGATGGCGCTGGATCTGGCCTTGGCCGACTGGATCCGGAGTGATAGAGATGAAGTGAGAGTGGAGGGGTAAGGAGAAGGCAAGGGCGATGGAGGAGAGGCGTGGGAGGTGGTCGACGTGCCCAGGGCGACTGCAGGGCGTGGGTTTGGTACCTGCGCGTCGGATTCTTAACCCCATGCATTTTTATGCCAGCGACGAGTCTTACGTATAGAGTCAATGCTGTTCATTTAAGCGCATGTATTACTACTGTATTCTAAGTCGGGTTAACTGCCTATTCAGGTGGAGATCCGGGATCGATGTTGTCTGCACGTCGCTCCGCTATGCTAAGTTAACAGGCATGTAGGGTAAAGCGGTAAATTTGGGTAGTGATTGCTGTTAGATGAATGTTGGTGCATTAATTGACTATTTTCTGGATACATGTTAAGGAATGGAGAATAATGGTTATTAAAGCATGATATGTTGATATGCTTAAATGGAGTGTGCATTGCGTACATTCATGTCATGAAAATAGATAGTTTTGTAATATCATTTATTCACTTTGTGCGGACGTTTCATGAGAGTGGAGACTGAGGTCTCCGTATGAAAAAAGACGGGCTTGTGATCCCTGCATGGAAATAGGGCAGGCTTGGATGAGCATCGACGGGTGCTCGCTCTGCTATACCGATATAGGCTAAAGAGAAGATAGAAGTGCATGTACATATATGCATTATGACAGAGAACAGATGCAAACAAATGAGTGATTGATGAAAAATTGAGAGATTAAATAAAAATAAGTGTTTAATGTGACTGTGATAGTTATTGATTGATAAGTGTAATTGTTATTTCCTGTTTTACTTTATACTTACTAGTGACTCTTTGGATTTATCCTTGCCTTGTTTTTTAAGTGATCAGTAAAGACGTCATGCACAGGCGAGAGTAGCACATGAATAATTTCACGTACTAACAACACTTCTTATATCATCTTTTGTTAGTATGTTTTAAACTTTACTGGTATGCTATGCTAAAGTTAGAACTAAAATGGTATGATGTTTATCTAGTCACTGCAATATAAATAAAGTAGTGTTTGCTTACAATTACTAACAATTGATGAAAATGGTAGAAATTTGCAATGGTGATAACATTCAGGTCCAAAGAATAGGCGGGATGTTAGAGCCAAATACGAAGCACAGGTTAACTTGATTAGAACATGAAAGCACTCGATCAGACAAAGGGCTCAGAGTTGTAGTAGCACTCAAATCATATGATTCAATATAGCATTCATCCAATAAATTCATATTAACCAAGGTGATAGAGCATAAACATGTCTCACAACATCAAGCGCACTTCAATTTAGGCAACAGACCAAAACTGCAACCACGCAAGCACTCGTTACATCCCCAATGCTCGCAACTCATACCAAATTAGCCTTACGCCAAAGACAAACCAGTGTTCGAGAACTTGATTGGAAAGCAGTACACTAAGCAACGCAAACAGGCCAGCATTCTACGTTTGAAGCAACCTCAGCGCAGCCTCCTGGCCTCCCTCTCGGACTCAAGCAGGGTGAGGATGTCGCCCTCGCGGACCGGGCCCTTGACGTTCCTCATGATGAGACGGTTCTGGTCGTCCAGGAACTTCACTCTGACCTGGGTCACCTGACCCCTCGAGCCGGTGCGACCCATCACCTTGACCACAACCGCAAGCTTGACCTGGGTATCCATGCTGCACCAACAGAAGGCTAACCATTAGGCAAAGCAGGCGCACGGTCTGAAACAGCTAGTGTACAATTTCTATTGCACTGATTCGGGCACAACACTTGTGTGATCACAATTACTTACGATAGCATAGAAAAACATACAGATGTTCATGTACATTAAATGTAAAACAAAATACATGCCTGGCCACTGCAATTCAAGTGGAGAATCATATAAGTAAGCCAATGTGTATTGGATAATTCGCCCACGTTTACTGCAGGAATTTACCTATATTTCTGCAGGACTTGAACTGTTTACTGCGAATTTTTTTGAGAAGTTGCTATGTTCTAAACAGGCCCTTAACAGTTCCATGTGTTGTAAATGGAAAGGCTAGCCAGACAACTGTTCACATTTTGGTCGATCCAATCCGCTGAGTTATTTGTGAAATCGAAATATGATTTATGAACACCGAAACCGCAATCACAGAACATGTGTTTAATATGAAACAGAATTCAAATTGCTACCTTGAACTAATATTTTCTATATACAGCAATGCCCAAATCCTATAGCACAAAAACCACTCAAATCCTATAACACAAAAACCACTCAAATCCTATAGCACAAAAACCACTCAAGTGTATACACATTACCCTACCAAGCAGAGCATCAAGAACCAATCACTAAAATGCAACAAAGGTCATCACGAATTCACAAATAAACGAATCCGAGACTTACTAAAGATCTAAATAGCAGCGATTCATCTTGGCAAGTCTTAAGAGAGGCTAAAGCGAAACAACCCAACGCAATACAAGAAACACCTAAACCCGACGAGACAGATCGGAAGCCAGACTCCCGACAACATCAATCCACAACACGTGAATCCGCAACCGTGCGCAGCACCGGTGCGCGTCTCTACCACACGAGCACACGGATCGTTCGCTCGCGGCCTCCGTCCAAACCCACATCGGTACACACCACGTACGAAAGCACGGCCACTCGGTAATGGAGACGAGGAGGAGGGGAGGGGAGAGGACACGCACCTTTCTTCTGTTGTTGGCGACGGCGGTTGCTGTGACGACGGCGCGCGCGAGGGGAGAGTATTGGAGATTTGGAGGAGGGTACAACCCTAGAGCTCTTCGGGTGCTTATATAGAGCTCACTCGGCCGGCTTGGGGTCGTGGTCGTTAGCGGCTTGATCATCAGTTGGGCCGGGCTGCATGGGCCGAGATGCTGCTGCTTTTCGAAATGTTTTTTTTTTCTTTTCATTTCTGCTATTATGCCAAGTTTTGTACGATCTTTTAAGGTTTGGATTGGCATTGCGGTGGATTACGATAATCTCATTTAATAGAACAGCTTATTATGTGGATTACTATGGGAGGAACTTCCAACATGGCATAAAGAAGTTTAGAAAATTCAAAAGGGAGTGTACAATTACCAGAAAGGAAATATGAAGTTTTCAATTCATGGCCATGTGTTGACATACATTCTAACACAGGTCTTTAATATCTTATGATACATATGCCACCAAACAACTTTGTAAGAACAATTTGATACGGAGCTCTTAAAGAATGGGTGATTTACCTGCTTCATCTATTACATGTACCATGGTATGCTCAGGTGGATCACTTTGACTACCTGGAATGCTGTTTGTTTCACAATCCATTATTAACAGCATGTTAAGGCTACACTCAATATTCCTTTTTTTTTTGTTGCAAATTCCAAATGTTCAATGAAGCCCTCGCCTTTCAAGTTGCTCGTTATTGACATCTTCTTGTATATCCTGACTTAAAGAAACTGGTGAAGAACTTTTCATTCCCTAGTATATAATTAGGAGACAGAGAACAAATGAATCAATTTAAACACAAGTAGCAAAGCACTGAAAGACCGGTAACTCTAATACAAATATTTGTGTCTTACCTCGTGCCCAATACTGCCGAACATATATTGAAATTTACGTAAAGCAATATCCATGTTGTGAAGCTCTATAAGCATTGCCTGCATAAAGAAGAACAGATAAGATCAATTTTGAGTTTTGGAGTTTCAGATACAATTAGAAAAACTATGGTATTGTAACAGAATAACCTGCTTCTCTGAAGTCAATCTCTCAATAATCTCATCCTTCACCAACAAAGATTTCCTAAGGTAACATTGTTAAAGAGAAAACAACTAACTTGATGGGATCAATAGAAACTAAGATTATACCGGCAATGCTTTTAACTTAGTAAATGGATATTTCTTCTAGTTGGGGCTGAAATTTGTTGTTAAGCTTCTCAGCCTCAAGGTGTTCCTTCAATTCATATATGATCCTCGCCCTATTACGGAGTTCAAGCTGGTAACTACGAATTTTTCCTTCCAAGAAACCAAGTTTCTCTGCATAAATGAAACATCAGAATTAGAACAGCAGATTACACAAAGATTCCCCACATATATATGGTAACCATTTTCATCATATGGAAATCACAATCTGAGAATGACGAAGCTATATTACAAGAAACAACCATACCAATGAAATCTTTCTCGAGTACAGAAATCCTTTGGACCTTACCCTTCAAATTAGAAACTGAAATAGCAACACAAGGGACATTAATGTATAAAGAATGCACATCAGCATAATAAGGATAAATAGTAACCAAAATACAGTTGATTGGTCAAACAGTGGTAAAATAAAAAAGTTTCAATTGTAGTCATACCTACATTTTCCTTCTCACCAACTAAACATTCCACATCACCTAGTACTTCTTTGAATTTTTTGTACGGATAATCTATTTTTTATTCAAAATTACAGAAATATACCCGCGGTAAATTTTTTACAAAAATAGGCTCTAGTCGCCCAATAGGAGGGCGACTGGAGCCAGTCGCTCAACCAGGGGCCGACAGAGTCCCTGTCGCCCTACCCTCGGGCGACTGCAGCCAGTTGCCCCCCCCATTGGGCGACTGCACTCAGCCCCCCGTGAATTTTTTAAATTTTGTCAATTTTGTAGTTTTTAACTGGGAAAAATTTTGCTAGAGTTGTAATAAAATTTTATATTCATTGTATGTTGTAGGTGCGTAAAAAATTTTAGAATTTTTTTTAGAAACGATTGACTGTAGAACGATCAGTACATACAATGGTAAGTGATATTTTGATGTTACAGAGAATTCGTGTGCAGAGAAAACCGGTATGTTAATATTATTAAATGACTTGATATGTAAATGATTGAATGCGAAAAGACGAGATAATAGGCTTGTTTGAATTTAAATAAACTTCATAATACAGTTGGGAGTAACATGCCGCGTACTTTTTCATTGCATGCATAACATACAGTTGGCCTGGCCTCATAATATAGTCAGCACTACCCTCAGTCAGCACCCTGGCCTGTCCCGTCTCCATGCCCGTGTCCTCCCGTACGGCCCCGCTTGGCCGTCCTCCACTGCAATGGGTGACGACGCCCTGACAACGTAAGATGATCAGGAGCGTGTCGCACCCGCCCCTGAGCTGGTGGAGTCAGCTGCACCTTTGCCTGTGTGCCCTCCGGTGCACCGGGGAGGGCACTCCCGGAGAGAACCTCTGGTAGTGTGCCACGAGGTGCAGACCCAGACGCTTGCCTGGCCCACTCGGAGAAGTACTGGTCCGGATCGTCCGGGCTTGCGGAGGGGCCGAACCGCTGCTTGGGCGGGAAAAGACCTGCAAAAGTAACATCGTTAGTTTTAGATGTAAAGCATTGCGATAAAACCAAGATCGTACAGCCCGTGTGTCTGACTAGCCGGGAAGACATAGTAGTCATCCGCGGCACCTGGTGGAAGGACCCCCTCAAATCTGCCGAGCAAGTCAGTGCGCCAGTCGGCTGGGGCCTCCGGTAGGAAGGCAGTGCCTCCCGCGATCGGAAGGCCAAGCAGCAGGGACACATCCTGCAGGGTTAGCGTCATCTCCCCGAATGGGAGGTGAAAAGTGTGCGGCTCGGGCCACCAATGGTCCACCAAAGCCATCAGCAGCGAACGGTCGAAAGGGAAGCGTCGTGATCGCTCCACGACATTGTCCCCGCCCACGGGCACGGTGGGTTCATCCTCGTCCATGGCCTGCACCATCTGGGCAAGAGGAAGTAGCCCAGCATCCCGCTGCCTGCAAACAAAATGAAGATCAGCGGAGAACGTTCTTACAGCAGCACTAAAACACTAACGCAGTGCAAACGTGAATGTCCAATGGGGGTCGAGTCTCCAGGCCACGCGAGGTGTGCGTGTCTGGACCACTCTCAGCTCAGCTGGCTCGCCCGCGCTCCCTGGTGGCAGCACACGACGGGGAGCGCGGTGCACGCGGTCCACGTGCTCGTCCAATAGGGGGTACCGCCAGTCGGAGTCACGATCATCACGAGCCATACCTGCAAAAAGAGTTCAAGTTAGTACTTTCATCGCTACTTCTTTATCTGATCATGTTGAACTGTTGAACACAGAACACATTACTATTAAGTATAACATTACTTGATAACTAGTTGAGTGCCAATGCGTTGCTACGAAACAAAAAAATTCAATAGATATGGATATGTAGAGGAAACATATGCTTAACAGTTTATGAAATATTAACAAAAAAACATTTGATGATGGACCAATTTTTAAGAAACAAAAAAAATATTGTTGTAGCCTCCCAAATTTTTTTTATTTAAAGAAGATAGAGGTAAGTCATCACTTCAGTATGTTCATCCTAACTCTTTTAACATGTATGCCTAGCTCTAAAAATGCCAGTTCACAGCATACTGTAGAGGAAACAAAACAAATATAGTTAGCAGCAACAACATCAGCAAAAGAGTCAATGGAACTGGAGGTGTTCAGCATATCATGATACAAAAAACATCATATCATCATCATACGTAGCAATATTTGCTTAACAAGAAGCTGTCATTGCCAATACTGAGATTCTAAGTACTTGAGTGTATGTGTATATGCATGCATGTGTGAGAGCAGTATATCGCCTCCCACATAAACCAATGGAGAGAGAGGCAGTCCTTGTAAAAGTACTCAGATTTGATAGAATCATCACAGCAGCCTCCAGTTCCTGTGCGTGGCTACAACCATAGGCTATGACCACGAGCTACGACCACAGGCTACGACCACTTTCTTCGACCACTCGCTATAACCATAGTCTTCGACCACTGGCTACAACAACCATCTTCGACCACTGGCTATGACCACAGCACCTTGACTGCATCTCCGACCACACAGGTCTTCTAGCATCGACGTCGACTGTAGCTATGACAATCGACCGTCGACCATTGTAGCTACGACCACAGCGTACGACCACTATAGCTACGACTACAACGTACGACCACGGGCTACGACCACGAGTTACGACCACGGGCTACGACCGCAGTGTTCGACCACTGGCCACAACCAACATCTACGACTACTGGCTACGACCACAGTCTTCGACCACTGGCTACGACCATAGCACCTCGACTGCATCTCCGACCACACAAGTCTTCTAGCACCGAGGTCGACTGTAGCTGCGATAATCGACCATCAACCACTGTAGCTATGACCACCGGCTTTGACCATAGGCTATGACCACGGGATACGACCACAGTGTTCGACCACTGACTACAACCACGGGCTACAACCACATGCTACAACCACGGGATACGACCACTGGCTACGACCATGGGCTACAACCACAGGCTACGACCACGCGCTACGACCACCGTCTTCGACCACAGGTTACAACCATAGGCTACGACCACATGCTATGACCACGGGCTACGACTGCAGTGTTTGACCACAGGCTATAACCACTAGCTACGACCATGGGCTACGACCACGGGCTACGACCATTGGCTATGACCGCAGTGTTTGATCACTGGCTACAACCGCAAGCTACGACCACTGGCTATGACCACAGGCTACGACCATGGTTTTCGACCACTGGCTATGACCACAGTCTTCGACCACTGACTACGACAACTGTCTTCGACCACGGGCTAGGACCACAGCCTACGAACACGGACTACAACCATAGGCTACGACCACTGTAGCTATGATCACTGGCTTCGATCACAGGCTACGACCACTGGCTATGACCACAGTGTTCAACCACTGGCTACGACCACGGGCTATCACCATAGGCTACGACCACGGGCTACGACCATAAGCTACAACTATAAGCTACGACCACGAGCTACGACCACTGGCTATGCTTGCGACCATCCTAATTAATCCAATCATCATACAGGGTTTCAAATTGGTACCTAAACAAAGAAGCACAGGAATCAACCCCCTCCTGGTGGTTGCCGCACTGGTCGTAGGTGGCGCAGGGTACGTAGGTGAGGGTGCTTCTAGAGTCCACGATCAGCGCGAACTCCTGTATCGGTGTCCCGATGTACAACCTCATCATGTAATACCTAACCAACACAATAACAAGTACAAACCTTCCCGCCTCAGATCCAATAGAGCAACAAAATAACGAGAGGGGGAGTTGAGATGTACCGACCCGTTGGTGAGGAGATCATCATGGAGGCGCATGTGGGCGTTAGGGCGGGTGCCGTCACCAATCCTGCGTCGGGCCGAGGCGAACCAGTTGGTGTTGGGGTAGGAGAGCATGAGTGGGAGCACCAGCGGCGGCGGCGAGGAGGAGAAAGACGATGGTAGCGAGGGCCGGGAGTGAACCGAGCCCACGACTCCAGCGGCGACTCACCATGGTCGCGCCGTGCGGGGAATGGGAGGGTGGAGCCATGGAGGTCGTCGTGCGGAGGGGAGGGCTCCAGCGGCGACTCGCTATAGTTGCGCTTCTTGTGGTGACGCGGCGCCATCGTGGAAGCATCACTCGGCGGGGAGTGGTTGCGTCAGAGAGAGAGAGAGAGAGAGAGGGGGGATTGGGATTTTGGGAAAAAGAGGAGCGTGTCTAAGAGGGAGGGGAGTTGAGACGGGGGAGGTTCTTTAATCGTGAGGAGCAGTTGGGGAGCCATGTACGTGGGGAAGGGAGATTGTGAGATCCAACGGCTATAAAGAGTCGAGGAAGAACGGACGGCTATTGAGAGTTAAGAGAGAATGGACCTACTACCACCAGCTCAAACTTTTAAGGAGTAGAGATTAGACTTGTGTGACATGCATAGGACACCCCACCATTTTTGTTCTAGATCCACCACTGGTCCCTACTTTGCTCTAGTTATAACTTGCAACATTTTCTTTAAGTTTACATTAAAAATTCTAAAAAAAGTATGATTATAGATTTTTTAAAAGAATTATCAGCACAAGAAGAAGAGCAGCGAGTTTACGTAAAGGCCCTTCGTTAGTTCTTCCTAACCTTAAAAACTAGGTAGGATTGGTCTAAAACAAAAGTAGGATAGTCCATGGTGGGCAACGGCGGTGTCTACTAGGCAGTGGGTAGAGGCGGTGGGCTACAAAAAGGGGCATAGGGGAGGAAGATATGGATGCATCAAGATGGTGGTGTTAGGGGAGAAATTTCGATATTTGACACTGAATACGTGCGCCTCTCAACTTTTAACCCCCAATTCGCACGCCTTTTGAAATTTAACCCTGTCACTGCGAATTCTTTTAATTCAAGGGATTCTCCTTATTTTATCTCCTTTTATATTTTGACACTTATCACTGCGAAAATGAAGATAATCCCTTGAATCAAAAGAATTCGTAGTGACAGGGTTAAATTTCTAAAGGCGTGCGAATTGGGGGTTAAAAGTTGAGAGGCGCACGTATTCAGTGTCAAATATCGAAATTTCTCGTGTTAGGGTGGCGAAGTGTTAAGGCATCCGCTGTGCGTGGTGATCACTAATGGATTACAGGAGTAGTGGGGTGGCACGAGGCTTTAGATGGGTGATGTAGCGGCAATGGCTTGCTCCAAATTAGAGTAGCAGATGCTGTCTAATGTTGTAGGGTGAAATATCCTATTTTGATAAGATATCATTAGAAGTCAAAACGGATCGAATAGTGTTCAAATCATATTCATATTTGTATTTGTAAATGAATCCGAATATTCTCGAATACGAATCAAATATTGTAACGAATACAAATTTGAATCGAATGTCTATTCAATTTGATCATATCTGGATATCCTTATAACTTATGTAGTATGAAGACATTAATAATATTTTATTCTCGTACAATCATGTTTAATCATTCTAATTGATTTACTTCACCTAAAGAAACACGAATTCACGTTTAATTAAATAAACTTGTCCAACTAATTAGTTGTATTGTAATAAAATATACATATTGCTTTGTCGAATATGAATACGGATAGTCTGGATAAAATAACATCTCAGATGGTAAAAGTCCATACCATATCCGTATCTATATTTTTATGTGAATACGAATAGAATAGACATTATTAATCGAATGGATGATAAAAAATATTAATCGAATAGAAAAAATTTATACCATATTTATATCCTATCGAGTACGATAACCGAATAAGACGAATAATTCGTATTCACTTTTCACCACTTGATATCATGGGCTAGTGGACCAAATTTTGGACCGTTTGCGTTGGATATGTATAGCAGTAGAGACAGCTAATGTCTATATGGACCTCCACATCATCTAATAAAAAAAATTAGAGTCAGCACTGTTGTATAACCAAGGGCAAAAAGGGAATTTCCCATCTCGATAAAGAGAAAAAGAGGGGGGGCCCACCCGTCGGTGGGCCAGTTTGGAGATAAGGCGGAGGAGGACGTCTCCTCCCCGATTCCTCCAGGGAGCTCGAGCGACGGCACTCACGGGTGCGTCTTCGGCGGCGCCGCGTGCTGCGGGAGGCGAGGTCAGCTCGGAGGCCCGGTCTTCCCGCCGACCGTGCGGCTCGGTCCTCCCCATGGACGCGCTCCCGTGCGCGTGTGGCTTCTCTCTGCTTCTCCTCCTTCCCGTGCAACTCCTCCAGATCCGTTTCTTGTGGGCTCGGGTTGACTCAGATCCGGGCGAGCGGGCTTGGTGGAGAGGGAGGAGCGGGCGTGGGGGGAGGCCGGAGGACTCGGTCCCGGCAGTTGGGGCGCGTACGCCGAGGGCTTCCCTTCCCCTCCTCTCTCCGCTATAAAATGAGGCGGGCTACTCTCGGAGGAAATCAATCCAAAAAGGATAGTGAGCTTCTCCTCTCTCTTTGAGTCTTTGCCTGTGGTGATTAACGACGGTGGTTCCCTGGTGCTCTCCGGCGAGGCGCTTGGCCGGCTCCTCCCTGCGCTTGTGCGGCGTACCTCTACCTTGACTCGCCGGCGTGGGCATCACTTCGGCGAGAGGGCTTTGTATCTCCGTGCCTACTGCTTTCTCTCACGGCGGTGTGAGGGCAATAGGTTTTCTGGGACAGCACGCAAGCGTGCCTAGCCCGTGAACTTCTCGGCGATTTTGAGTATCGTCGGTCCTGTGAGTAAATCATTTACTGATTTCTGCAATCTTTGTGTGCTGTGCTAGATTGTTAATCTTTGATTCTTCATCTAGTACTGGGAGACTTAGATTGCAGTGGGATTGGATAATTGCTCAGTGATGATATGGCCTCTTTGTGAGATTGTGTATGAATGTCAGGGCAAATTGAATCTTGAGCTCTAGGATTGCTCTATCAAATACAGAAATTGTCATCTGGGTTCATACTGCTTGCGGCTGTCTCTAGTCAGTAAATCATATTTGTTGTTTCCAGCTGCAACTGAAGTGTTTTGTTCTGTTATAATCAATATTAATCAAGTAAAATTGATAGTTAGATTGATTATACTATTTTATACTGAACAGAACATCTGTAACCTTGATTTGACAATTGTTGTTAAGAGTAGAGTTTGGTTTGAAGCTCAAGATTAAGTTTGCAACTGTCGTACACAATAAAGATCATTCTGCCATGGCTGAGAGGGCCAAGAAATCCTTTTCTTGTGTAACTAGCCATCTGAGAGCAATCCATAAATTGTCTATCATGCTGAGATTAAATCTTCATGCTTTTGTCATGTTGTATTTAAATTTTCTAGTCAAATTCCTGTGTAGAACAGCATGTTATGCTTATGTGTTTATGCAGTTTCATAATATTTACATGATGTTTTTAATTGGAGAATGGCCCGTTTGCTGGCCATCCTGTCTAATCGCTTGTTTGACGTCTATGTCAACTTCACTAATGCCAAACAACTTTGGGATGAGCTCGAGGAGAAATACTCCGAGGGAGATAATGGAAATGAGTCCTTCATTACAGCCAATTACTTGAACTATAAGATGGTTGAGGGACGGTCGGTGATGGAGCAGCTCCATGAGCTTCAACTCCATGTACGTGACTTATGTCAGTACGACTGTGCTCTACCTGAGAAGTTTCAAGTCAATGTCATTTTGGCTAAGTTACCGCCTTCGTGGCGTGACTTTGTGACCGCTCGGAGGCATATAAAGGAGCGCTTGACGCTCAATGAGCTGTCAGCTGCTATTAATGTCGAGGAGCGTGCTAGAGCTGGTGACGGCTCGGGAAAGGCTCAAGTTCAGGCTCGTCAAGTTCAAGTTAAGAACGTTGGAGGCCCTGGGAAACCCAAGTTCAAGAGTCAGCCCCAAGTCAAGCTACAGCCTAAGAAAATGAAGAAGAAGAAGGAGGATATCGTCTGCTTCGTTTGCGGTGAGGCTGGCCATAAGGCCAATCATTGCCGCAATCGAAAGGGCAAGGGTCCATCTCCGGGTCAGCACAAGAGCCACAAGGCTAAGGTTCATGTCGCGCTGGCCAACACCAGCTCGGAAGAGTACGTACCTATGGCCTTTATGGCAAATATATCTATTGATTGGTGGATTGATACAGGTGCTACTAGACATATATGTGCTGATCGATCTTGTTTTTCTTCATTTCAGGGTGAAGGTGGTGGATCCGTCCTAATGGGCAACGGAGCCGCCGCAACAGTGCGTGGGATTGGACAGGTTTGCCTGAAACTCACTTCGGGCAAAACACTCATCCTAAGAGACGTGCTGTACGTGCCTGCGATGACTCGCAATCTTCTTAGCGGGTCAATGTTATGTAGGCAAGGAATAAAGCTTGTGTTTGAGTCAAATAAGGTCGTGTTGACCAAGTTTGGTAATTTTGTGGGCAAAGGCTATGATAGCGGAGGCATGTTCCGCTTATCCACTCTTGATTTGAATAATGTAAACGTTTACAATGTTTCCCATTTCAATAAAATTCATGATATTTGGCATTCACGGTTGTGTCATGTTAATTTTGAAGCTATTACGCGGTTAAGCAAGATGAGTTTAATTCCAAAGTATAATTACGAGAAGGGTTCAAAGTGCGAAGTGTGTGTGCAAGCTAAGCAGCCCCGAAAACCTTTTCATAGTGTTGAAGGGCGGAGCACTTCTCCACTTGAACTAATCCATTCTGATCTTTGCGAGATGAATGGAATATTGACAAAAGGTGGCAAACGATACTTCTTAACTCTCATAGATGATGCGACTAAGTACTATTATATTTATCTACTTAAGACTAGAGATGGCAATGGGTACCCGATACCCGAATACCCGACGGGTTTTACCCGATAAAGAGACGGGTATGGAAAATTTTATGTACCCATGGGTACGTTATTGGGCGAAATCCTCTACCCGCCGGGTAGGCGGGTGCGGGTGTGGGTATATACTACCCATACCCGCCTACCCGCGGGTAATGAATACCCGCATTAGACAACTAGACATCCAACTCAAATGTTAATTTTATTATCTACTTGTTGTTGATTGTTTATTTGTTTGTCATATGTTGATATGGTCATGTCAAGTATGTTTATGTGATGTACTAATTTTGATCATTAGACGCTTTTGTGCTTGGCATGTATGATTAATGAATGTCTAAATTGATGATATTCTTATGTGTTGAACCGGGTATGCTTGCGGGTACGGGTTACCCGTCGGGTAGTAATACCCGCGCGGGTACGGGTATGGGTAAATTTTCCTACCCGCGTGCGGATACGGGTAACCCGACGGGTAAATTTACATCTAGCGGGTACGGGTATGGAATGGCAATACCCGATGGGTATTTACCCGTTGCCATCTCTACTTACGACGAAAGATGAAGCACTTGAATACTTTAAAATCTACAAAGCTGAAGTTGAATATCAACTAGAAAAGAAAATCAAACGGTTAAGGTCGGACCGAGGCGGTGAGTACGTCTCACATGAGTTCTCCCAATTCTGTGAAGAAAGTGGAATAATTCACGAAGTTACTCCACCTTACTCACCCCAATCTAATGGAATAGCCGAAAGGAAGAACCGAACTCTTTGTGACTTGGTTAACGCCATGCTTCAGAGTTCAGGTATGTCGGACTATTGGTGGGGTGAGGCAGTTCTCACAGCTAACTATGTCCTGAATAGGGTTCCACCTCGCAATCCGGAGGAAACACCCTATGAAGGATGGAAGGGGAGAAAACCCAACTTATCCTATTTTCGAACGTGGGGATGCCTTGCAAAAGTGCATGTGCCGTTGCCGAAGAAAAGGAAGCTTGGTCCTAAGACCATTGATTGTGTCTTTCTAGGATATGCTATTAATAGCACGGCTTATAGATTTCTAGTGGTCAAAACCGAGGTGAGTGACATCGCTACTAATATAGTGATGGAATCTCGTGATGCGACATTCTTTGAGCATGTGTTTCCTATGAGACCGACTGATGACAGTGGACATATCGGTGAAGATGATCTCTCTATTCCTCCCAGTGTGGATAACACCGCTCCAGATTTGGAGTTGAGGAGGAGTAAGAGACAGAGGACCGAGAAGTCACTTGGGGATGAATTTGTCACCTATGTCGTGGATGATGAACCACGAACCCTTTCAGAGGCATACGCATCTCCGGATGTGGATTACTGGAAGGAGGCAGTCCGTAGCGAGATGGACTCCATCATTGCTAACGGAACTTGGGAAATTGCAGATCTCCCGCCTGGTTGTAAGCCAGTAGGTTGCAAATGGATCTTTAAAAGAAAGCGCAGACTTGATGGTACTATTGAAAAGTACAAGGCCCGGTTAGTGGCTAAAGGTTTCACGCAAAAAGAAGGTGAAGACTATTTTGATACATACTCTCCTGTGGCCCGTTTACCCACAATTCGAGTGCTTTTAGCGCTAGCCGCTGCATACAAACTCCTAGTACATCAAATGGATGTAAAGACCGCTTTTCTAAACGGAGAGTTGGATGAGGAGATTTATATGCAGCAGCCTGAAGGATTTGTGGTTGAGGGGCAAGAAAGGAAAGTATGTCGATTGATTAAATCTTTGTATGGTCTAAAGCAAGCTCCCAAGTAATGGCATGAGAAATTTGATAGTACGTTGACGTCGGTCGGCTTCTGTGTAAACGAAGCCGATAAATGTGTCTACTATCGGTTTAATGGGGGCGAAGGTGTCATTCTATGTCTTTACGTAGATGACATACTGCTATTTGGGACTAACATAGATGTGATCAATAGCACAAAGTCTTTCCTTTTCCAGAATTTTGATATGAAAGACCTGGGTGAAGCTGATGTTATCTTGAACATTAAGCTTATAAAGGGTGAGAATGAGATTACGCTTTCGCAATCCCATTATGTGGATAAAGTCCTAACCAGATTTGGGTTTATGGACTGTAAGCCAGCAGCTACACCCTATGATCCAATGCAAAGCTGCATAAGAACACCGGGCATGGGAAGGATCAACTTAAATATTCTCAAATCATAGGATCCCTAATGTACCTAACTAGTGCAACGAGGCCAGACATCTCATATGCTGTGAGCAGATTGAGTCGTTATACGTCTAATCCAGGAGATGATCATTGGATAGCACTAGAAAGAGTATTAAGATATTTAAAGGGAACCTCTAATTTGGGAATAAATTACTCGGGTCATCCAGTTGTGTTGGAAGGATTCAGTGATGCTAACTGGATCAGTGACTCGGATGACATGAAGGCTACGAGTGGTTATGTATTCACTCTAGCAGGTGGGGCCGTGTCGTGGAAGTCTTCTAAACAGACTATTCTTACACGGTCCACCATGGAGGCTGAATTGGTAGCGCTTGATTCAGCAGCTGTAGAGGCAGAATGGATTCGTGAACTCCTTTCTGATCTACCTGTGCTGGAAAAGCCTATCCCAGCCGTATTGACCTACTGCGATAACCAAACCGTTTTGGTTAAAGCGAAGAGTAGGAAGGACAATATGAAGTCCTCAAAACATATAAAGCGCCGACTTAAGTCGGTAAGGCATGCCAGAGAGACGGGTGTTATTACTGTAGAATACATCCAGTCTGAAAGGAACTTGGCAGATCCTTTCACTAAAGGATTGGCGCGGAAGACCATCCAAGCAGCGTCTCAGGGAATGGGGCTCATACCCGTATAAAGGCCCACATCGGTAGTAACCTATCCTAGGAGATCGGAGATCCCGTGAACTAGGCTCTAGGACAACAAACTGTGTGGTATTGGAGAGCACATCTAAAGGGTCCCATTAGCTGTAGTGCTCAGTCTGTATGGAAGGTTGAGCAATAGCTCTTAATGAGCTCGAGGTCTATATGACTTATGGAATCGTCCTACAGGATTCCTAGAAGAGTTCACCTACGTGAGTGTGATTGTGAGGTCGCAATGAAAGAAAGAAAAGGGTATACTTTCTTAATCACTCATGAGTAAGATACGGGACATGACCGGAACGTCCCAACCCGAGAGGGAAAGGGCAAGCCGCCCATTACAGAATGTGATTTGGGCAAAAACTCTCACACCAAGGCATTGGATCAAGGCGTAGTCCTCCTTTGTCTGTGCAGAGTCGTAGTCCTTGTCGCTAGGCCTTGGGTTCAAACCCGAAAGGTACCCATAGTCGAACAACTGTATATTAAACAAGACTTTGAGCATCAGTTATCAATTGAGAAATTGGTGGGGACTGTTGTATAACCAAGGGCAAAAAGGGAATTTCCCATCTTGATAAAGAGAAAAAGAGGGGGGGCCCACCCGTCGGTGGGCCAGTTTGGAGATAAGGCGGAGGAGGACGTCTCCTCCCCGATTCCTCCAGGGAGCTCGAGCGACGGCACTCACGAGTGCGTCTTCGGCGGCGCTGCGCGCTGCGGGAGGCGAGGTCGGCCAGGAGGCCCGGTCTTCCCGCCGACCGTGCGGCTCGTCCTCCCCATGGACGCGCTCCTGTGCGCGTGTGGCTTCTCTCTGCTTCTCCTCCAGATCCGTTTCTTGTGGGCTCGGGTTGACTCAGATCCGGGCGAGCGGGCTTGGTGGAGAGGGAGGAGCGGGCGTGGGGGGAGGCCGGAGGACTCGGTCCCGGCAGTTGGGGCGCGTACGCCGAGGGCTTCCCTTCCCCTCCTCTCTCCGCTATAAAATGAGGCGGGCTACTCTCGGAGGAAATCAATCCAAAAAGGATAGTGAGCTTCTCCTCTCTCTTTGAGTCTTTGCCTGTGGTGATTAACGACGGTGGTTCCCTGGTGCTCTCCGGCGAGGCGCTTGGCCGGCTCCTCCCTGCGCTTATGCGGCGTACCTCTACCTTGACTCGCCGGCGTGGGCATCACTTCGGCGAGAGGGCTTTGTATCTCCGTGCCTACTGCTTTCTCTCACGGCGGTGTGAGGGCAATAGGTTTTCTGGGACAGCGCGCAAGCGTGCCTAGCCCGTGAACTTCTCGGCGATTTTGAGTATCGTCGGTCCTGTGAGTAAATCATTTACTGATTCCTGCAATCTTTGTGTGCTGTGCTAGATTGTTAATCTTTGATTCTTCATCTAGTACTGGGAGACTTAGATTGCAGTGGGATTGGATAATTGCTCAGTGATGATATGGCCTCTTTGTGAGATTGTGTATGAATGTGAGGGAAAATTGAATCTTGAGCTCTAGGATTGCTCTGTCAAATACAGAAATTGTCATCTGGGTTCATACTGCTTGCAGCTGTCTCTAGTCAGTAAATCATATTTGTTGTTTCCAGCTGCAACTAAAGTGTTTTGTTCTGTTATAATCAATATTAATCAAGTAAAATTGATAGTTAGATTGATTATACTATTTTATACTGAACAGAACATCTGTAACCTTGATTTGACAATTGTTGTTAACAGTAGAGTTTGGTTTGAAGCTCAAGATTAAGTTTGCAACTGTCGTACACAATAAAGATCATTCTGCCATGGCTGAGAGGGCCAAGAAATCCTTTTCTTGTGTAACTAGCCATCTGAGAGCAATCCATAAATTGTCTATCATGCTGAGATTAAATCTTCATGCTTTTGTCATGTTGTATTTAAATTTTCTAGTCAAATTCCTGTGTAGAACAGCATGTTATGCTTATGTGTTTATGCAGTTTCATAATATTTACATGATGTTTATAATTGGAGAATGGCATGATTTAACTTATTTACATACATACATGCTTATCTGATTTGAGTTTTAGTTATGACTCAAAAGATGCATATGTATATGTTTTAGTCAAGTCAGTCATATGCCATGTACATCATGTCTCTGTGATTATATATATTAGAATTAAATATGTGCTTATACCGCAAATATTACAGCAAGCCAGAAAAACCGCAATATTACAAATATCTTTTTAAGATCGGATGTCCTAGTTAATTGTAGTACATACTGTATTAACTTCATTAATATCGGCAAAAACCGCACGTAAGTTTATACTACTCTATTATCTCTCGCACAAACAACAAAAAACCACAAATCATAGCCAAAAGCAATAAACTTTAGCTAAAAAAAAACAAGGCCATAGTGGTCTGTATGAGTGCACTAATTCACACTAATAGATCGTCTGTTTAGCATGTTCAACAACAGACGACCCCATCTCTCCATATTGGCACGAATCCAATGTAACATTTATAGACAACTCATGTTAGCCCATTATGCATACCCCAAGGGGTTGTTCCATTTATTCCCAAACTTCAGTTGACAAGTTTAACATTTTGAAGGCCACGGCTTGGTTCATACACACATATGCACAACCCTATGGCACCCCTCTCATTTATTCATCTTCTTTACAAATTTTGGCTATGTTCTTTACAAAATTTGTACAAGTTGTGGCGACGAATTTTGTTGCCACGAACACTGTGAATAGCTGTCTGCCACAACAGGTATAAAAAATGTTCGGTAACCATAAAGCACAACCAGTAAACTTTGCTCCGCTGTGACTAAAGCTTGCACACTCACTCAATAGCTGCATATATGCGCATGACATTGCGACACCGTTGCAATGAGAAAAGGGGAGCAAAGCGTCACGACAAATTTCAGAAACACACACGTCACAGCGTCAGAAAAAATTTCACTAATTGCATCTCCAGTTTCCACCTTTGTTTAACTAAGTGCCTGCCTACGTGAATCTCCAGCCAACTGGAACAATGGCCACTGGCAAACACGAAAAAGGGCTAGAAAGCTACTTATACACACTCCTGTGGTCTGCGAGCAAAAAATATGATGCACAAAACTTCACACAAAATGGGGTGGGGAAGGTTACTGGATTAGGATCTTCCCTTTCGTGGCGTCTGCTGCCGCTGCCGCTTCATGCTGGCTCTCCTAGCTACGTCCCATGGCTTGTGCAGCACACAGACGCCTTGCTGCGACGCAAAGAACGACTCATAGCCTGGGGAATCGAACGCGAACCCGGTGTGCTTGGAGGTCTCTCGGGGAAGCATGGAAATCGCGTAGCTTCTCGCTTCTTCTGGACTTAGATGGCTTCCCTCCGGCAGATGTATCATGCTATACTCGTGGGGGTCGTCCTTGTGCATCTCCTGGACTACTTGGTAATCGTAAGGGAATAGCCATCTTTGAATCCTGAGACAGCAACGCAACATCTTTGAATCTTTGAAAAGAATCAAAACCAAAAGGCATAAACTAGCATAATTTTATAATAGGAAGAGCTGGTAATAAAGAGTGGATATCTTACGATAGATACAAGAAGTCACCAAAGAGAGCGATTATTGGAACAAGCAATAGTGTGAGATAGAAGAAAAAGGTGCTCATCAGAACATAAATCACAAAATATACATTTTCCTGCAGAAGGAACACAGCACGAAGTTAATGCATTTGTAGACAGAAATAGTAATCACCAGAGTAACAGATTATTAGTAAATAATTCACCCACCTGTCTGTCAAATGATGTCATTAACGCAGAGTATATGAAGATAAACAGAAACCACGCCGCTATACTGCCAGCTACACTGAAATAATGCCATCTCGTTATAGAGTTGCACGCCATGAGAAGACGGAGGTTCACAGTCACCACAACACAAGTGAAGGCCATTGTGCTAACATCCCATAGACCAAGAATCTTGCCAGATGATCCGTGACCATGCCGACTTGCAGCTGCAGTGAAGTAATAGAGCACTATTGACTGATAAAAGGCAAAGAAAGCCCACACAGCTATCACTCTCCACTTGAAGAATGTATTTCTGATTCCTTCCTGGTAAAGCTGTGGGTATTTTTTTGATAGAGACGCACTCACATCCTGAAAGGGGTCAGTTTAGTACAACGCAGAAAATAGCATCACTCCATATGTAGAATGAATGCAAGCAACCATACCTTATCAAACAATCCAACCATAATTACAGGTAGTGCTGTGAAAATGACATTATATAGAGACTGGAACCAGTCATCATAAAATCGCTGACCGGAAAAGCCAGTTTGGAAGGTGAACCAGAACTGAGTTAGTGTAAATGTCAGATTCTTGTAGAAGAAGTATGTGATAACCTGAAACAGAAAGTGTCAGTATTTAGTTTTTTTTAACAAAATAGAAAGCTACAAGGTAAGCAACCACAGGCATACCTTGCACAATCTCAAGTATGACCACCGTCCATGTACAAGAAGCAAATCAGTAAGATATCGAAACTGAGCAATGGCAAAATCACTAGACATAACAGCTTGCATTCCTTCTTGTCCACTAATGCCAATCCCAACATGAGCAGCTTGAATCATACTCACATCATTAGCACCATCACCAATACTGAGAGTTATCTTACGAGCTCCTTTTTTAACTAAGCTAGTAACCTGCAAAATATGTTAGTGTCAATGTTTTACATTTTTACATCATTCTAACCAAACGAGTTATGCAAGGAAATAAGTCAATAAATCGGAGACTATGAGATTATTGGTGGTTAATAACTCAATAATAACCTATAAGATATGCTACTCAATAGTACAACAGTGTTCAAGATTGAGTTAGTGACCAAAACTGCAATAGCGAAAGCATCCAATGTATACTATGATTAATAATAGATGTGAGCTGCACTGGAACTCTTCTTTTGTGGTGGTAAGAAATTGATTATTCCATTTATAATTTAACAATATCAATATTCCCAGTATTGCACAATCATCATGAAAAAGCATCCATGTGAGAACTACACTACTACAAAAGTACAGACTAAAAAAAAAATCCAGATATCCATAAACCAAAAATGTCATGCTGTTAGTTGCTCCCTGGGGAAAAGGCACGCCATGCATAAGAACAGTAACAGCAAGAAATGATATTTACCTGTGCCTTCTGCAATGGTGAAACTCGGCAACATACAACTGAGTGGCAAATTAAACTCAAACCAAGGAGATCCACACGCAGAGTTGGGTCTAGTGCATACATCAAGCATCTCCCATCAATAACAAGAGCCAACTTTCGTCCTGGTGTGCTACTTAGAGAACGCTGGGCTTCCTCATGGTAACTTCTCAGACTCTGTTTTACCGAGTCCTTAATAATGCGTGCAATTTCCACAGGATCTCCCTGAAAACATCTGCAGTGTTATATATGAAACAGGTAGGTCCATAAAAAAGTATACACTACTAGTCAAAAGATGGTTTACACCACCAAAGGATGTAATCGTATATCTGATTATGCTTGACCCAAGTACAACGAACAAGAAACAAGCACCATGACATATGTACAAGGCATACATCAACATGATGGAGAGGCTAAAGCGCCACAGCAACAAAATCCACATAAAGTGATAAAACTATTAAAGAATAATACTTTATGCTGTTTATTCGAAAAATGTTTGTACGAGAATCAAGGTAAATGCCCGGTTCAAAATGGCTTTTGACTTCCAGCTTCTAGAAGCCGGAAGCCATTTTGAACGCATTGGCTTCTTAATAGGCTTTTTTCCTCTTTTTTTTCTTTTTTCTTTTCCTCCTTTTTCCTTTGCATTATCCGTGGAGATATAACGGGTTTTTTCATTTCCCTTCATTTTTCTTCTTCATTTTCCTTTAATTGAATGCCTTAGCCAAAAGCTAACAGCCATTACAGTGCCTGTTTTAGCCAAAAGCTAATAACCGCAGCCAAAAGTCATTAGCAAAAGCTGTTTTGAACGGGACCCACCAACCCAAGCACCAAATGAACCTATTTCACAAGTACTTCTCCAGTTGAGATATCCCATTATTCTAAATGATATGGCTATCTTTAACAGTCTCGACTTGTAGTCATTTAAAGCTTAAAGATAAAATAAACCAACTGGACACCAACACAATGATATATGTTCATCTTACCCTGTCTTCAGCCTCTCTAATTACATCTGTCTCTGAACTGATGATAAACTGTTTTGTATCATTGTTCACCAGGCTGCATGCTGCAGAGCAAAGAATCAACTCAAATCTTCAGAAGCTATATATATGTCAGATGAAAGCAAACTTCCAGAATCCAAAAGAGTTTTTGAAAAAACACACATGTCTTTGAAAAACGAAATTATCAATGTAAAATAATTAAAATAGATTAAAAATCTCACCATATGCTATATTAATTGCTGTTTCCATTTTATCTCCAGTTAAAACCCAAATTTTTATGCCAGCTGCGGAAAGAATTTCAATGCAGGCTGGCACACCTTCTTGCAGTTTGTCTTCTATAGCAGTGCACCCTATCAATATAAGGTCTTTTTCAATCAACTCAGCTACCTACAAGGAAAAAAGAGAAGAACAAAAATAACATCGCAATGTGGCCCAGCAATAGCAGAATAAACTTCCAAGGTTCCTTTTCCCTACAAATCGCTCAGTCTGTAATTGTGTGAGAGAATACACAGATAATGCCATTGTAACGAAAATAAAAATATTCAAGAGTAAATTTGTTCAGTACCATCACAAACATTCATGACTTGCAAAATACCATCGCAAAGGAGATGAGCTGCAAAATACCATTGCCGTGACGTTTTTCATCCATTTGCTGCGTTAACCTCCTTTTTGGTGAGAGAAGCATTCAGCAGCTAGGTCAAGGAAACAGAACTGGGTGCTGCTCTCACCAGAGGCAAAAGAGCACGGACAAGCCCCGGGAACAGCAAAAACGGATTGAGAGAGAGAGAGAGAGAGAGAGAGAGAGAGAGAGAGAGAGAGAGAGAGAGAGAGAGAGAGTCAATGAGCTCTTTGGTGGTATCGACACGGGGCTGCGGTGGACAACGGTGTCCTGGCGACGAGCGGGTGGCAAGGAAGAGGGGGACGACTGTGGCGAGGGTGCGCTGGTGTACGGGAGCTTGGGCGGGTTTCAAGGTTAGGTAGAACACATTTGTGCGATACTCCGACGGCTGGTAATCTGCACGAGTTCCACCGAGGAGGCGGCGACAACGGGACAATGGTAGTGGCTGGCAACGGAGAAGAAGGCATGTTCCAGCTCGGCTGCAAGAAGGATGGCGAAATAAGTAGCAAAGGTGAATTTTAGGGGTTTGGGAATACGTTGTGACGCGGCTATCCAGGCCATATTCTCACTGGAGGGGGTGATCGGGTGGAGCTGCGACGCCATCTTCATCCTGAAAACAAGCGAGCTTTGGCCACCACCAAATTCGACTTCCCCATCCGCAATTTCCTCAATACAAGCCATCCACTAGCTCCACCTCATCCTACTGAAACTACCCCATTGCCTTTAACTCGACCATGCCATCCCCACCTTACCGCCACTGTGAGCCTTGCCCCGCTGTTACTCGCCGGAGTCTTGCTGTTGGTGATAGCAAGATCCTTACTCTCATGGAGAGGATGACACTAGGAGATTGGGCAAGTTTTCTTGTTTATTGCTCACACAATGCCATGCCAACCTGAGGGGTTGGGGATACAAATTTATAGGCTGAGAACCAGCCAAGCATATGCTAAGATGCTATCCTAGATGCTGTCCTAAAGCGGTCAATATGCTGTCCTAAAAGCAGATGCTGTCCTAAAGCAAAAGCAGATGCTGTCCTAAAGCAGTCAAAAAAACAAAAACTACCACAGCCCCACAAAGACCACAGTACAGGGACTTATTCATCATTCTCCCCCTAAGTCTTGTGCGTCGTCTTGTGGGAGGGTTGAACCATCCTGATCTTGGAGCAGAGCTCAAGGAACTTGATCCTTCCAAGAGGCTTGGTGAGCAGATCCGCAAGCTGATCCGTGGTGTTGATGTAGCTTGCCTTGATGCTTCCTTCATCCAAGCAGCCTCGGATGAAATGGTACTTCACCCGGATGTGCTTGCTCCGTTCATGAAAAACGGGGTTCTTTGCCGGGCTAGAGCGGACTTGCTGTCCACCCTGAGCTCCACTGCTTCAGTGTCCCTGCCGAGGAGATCACCAAGCAGTCGAGCGAGCCAGAGTGCCTGAGTTGAAGCGGTGGAAGCCGCTATGTACTCGGCCTCACAGCTGGACAGGGCCACCACCTGCTGCTTGACTGACAGCCAGTGAACGAGACACTTGCCGAGGAAGAAGAGAATCCCGCTTGTGCTCTTGCTGGTGTCGATGTCGCCCGCGTGGTCGCTGTCGCTGTACCCGACGAAGTGTGCCGCGCCGGGACACCTCGGGTAATGGAGGCCGTGGTCAAGAGTCCCCGCAACGTAGCGGATGATCCTCTTCATAGCCTGCTGATGCTCCGTCGTCGGTCGTTGCATGAACCGACTAACGTAGCCGACGGAGAATGCCAAGTCCGGTCGTGTGTGGGCGAGGTAGCGAAGGCTCCCCACAAGACGCCGGTACTGCGTAGCGTCCACCTCCTTCGTCGTGCTGTCGCGGCTCAGCTTCAGCCTCTCCTCCATCGGAGTGAGAGCTGGGTTGCAGTCGGTGAGCCCAGCTAGCTCAACGACGCGCTTGGCGTAGGCGGTCTGTCGAAGCGTGATCCCGGAATCGTCCTGGTGCACCTCGATCCCTAAGTAGAAGGAGAGGGGCCCCAGGTCACTCATCTGGAAGGTGGCCTTCATCTCTTCCTTGAATGCCGCCACCTCCGCATCCTTGGTGCCGGTGATCACCAAGTCATCGACATAGACACCCACCACCAGGGCATTTTCTCCACTGCCCCGCCGGTAGATGGCCGCCTCGTGCGGACTTTGCTCGAAGCCCATCCTTTTCAGCGTGGAGTCCAACTTGGCGTTCCACGCCCTCGGTGCCTGTCGCAAGCCATAGAGGGCCTTGCGCAGGCGGAGCACCTTGCCCTCCTTGCCGGGGATCGCAAATCCCGGCGGCTGATGCACGTAGACCTCCTCCTTCAAGTCGCCGTTAAGAAATGCCGACTTGACATCCATGTGATGAACACGCCAGCCTTCCTGGGCAGCTAGCGCAAGGAGGAGTCGCACGGACTCCATCCGTGCGACGGGTGCGAAGGCGTCATCGAAGTCGACCCCCTCCTGCTGCACGAAGCCTCGTGCCACCAAGCGAGCCTTGTGCTTGACGATGGCGCCGGCTTCATCCCGCTTCAGCTTGAACACCCACTTAAGGGTGATCGCGCGGTGACCGGCAGGAAGATCCGCCAGCTCCCACGTCCGGTTCCACTCGACGGCGTCCATCTCCTGCTTCATCGCGACACGCCACGCCGCGTCTCCCTCCGCCTCAGCGAAGGAGCGGGGCTCGCCGTCGTCGCATGCCAAGTGCAGCTCCGCCTCGCAGTCGCGCTGCGCCAGTCCAGGGACGGGCAGCTCGCCGAGGATGTTGTCCATGGTACGATACCGCAGAGGCTCGTCGTCGTGGTAGGCGTCGACGCGGTCCTCGTCGTGGGACAGCGGAGTAGCGAACTCCATCATGCGCTGCTCGTCGTGGACCGAAACTGTTGGGGCCGGTCCCGGTGGTGTGGCCGCCGGTGCAGGAGAGTGGTGAGCCGGTGGTGAAGAGTGGGGCGTAGCCGGTGCCGAAGGTGGTGGAGCACTCGCCGGAGCTGGTGGCGAGCAAGGTGTCGAGGTGGACGAGCTCGGTGAAGATGAGCTGCTAGCTCCCCCGGCTCTCTCGAAGTGGACGTAGTCGACAACAAAGTCCCTGAGAGTCGAAGTCGAACCGTCGTCCACCGCCTTGTCCCACGTCCAGCCTCGCCCTTCGTCGAACACAGCGTCACGTGAGATGCGGACGCGCTGTGTGACAGGGTCGAGGATGCGGTAGGCCTTCGAGCCCTCCGCGTAGCCGATGAACACTCCCGGAGTGCTCCTGTCGTCGAGCTTGCCGATGTGGCCAAGCTCCTTGGCGAACGCGAGGGAGCCGAAGACCCGCAAGTGGGAGACCGCCGGCTTGCGCCCATGCCAAGCCTTGTACGGCATCCTGCCGTCGAGCGCCTTGGTAGACGAGCGGTTGAGGATGTAGACGGCCGTCACCACCGCCTCTCCCCAGAAGACAGCCGGCATCCCCCTCTGCTTGAGGAGGGCCCGAGCCATCCCCACAACCGTCTGGTTGCGCCGCTCGACGACGCCGTTCTGCTGCGGGCTGTACGGCGCGGAGTAGTGGCGCTGAATGCCCTCATCAGCGCAGTACGACGCGAATTCAGCCGCCGTGAATTCGCCGCCGTTGTCTGTGCGCAGCACGCGCAACTTGCGGCCGCACTCCGCCTCCGCAGCAGCCTGCGTGCGCCTGATGGCGTCCGCAGCCTCTCCCTGCTGCCGAGGACCATCACCCACATGTAGCGGGAGAGGTCGTCGACGAGCAGCAGGAAGTAGCGTCGTCCTCCCGGTGTGGCCGGTGTCACCGGGCCACACAAGTCCCCGTGCACGAGCTCGAGCCTCTCCTTGGCTCGGAAACTCGCCTGCTGGGGAAAGGGGAGTCGCCTCTGCTTCGTCATCACGCAGACGTCGCAGAACTGCTCCACATGGTCAAGGCACGGCAGACCTCGCACCATTTCCGTGGCACTGAGCCGCTTCAGGGCCTCGAAGTGAAGATGCCCAAAGCGCTCGTGCCACTGCCACGCCTCGTCGTCCCGACGAGCAGCGAGACAGATGGGTTGTGCCACCTGCACGTGAAGAGTGTAGAGTCGATTTGCGCCTCTGGTTACCTTGGCAAGGAGGCGGCGTCGAAGATCCCAAATCCGCAGCACCCCGTGCTCGATCTCGACACGCGAGCCGTTCTCATCCAGCTGTCCCAAGCTGATGATGGAGTTTCGCAGATCGGGGATGTAGTAGACGCCGGTGAGCAGCCGGTGCTCGCCAGTCTTGGCGACGAAGACGACAGAGCCGACGCCCTTGATCTCCACGGCGGAGGCGTCGCCGAACTTGACGGTGCCTCGAACGCCTGATTCGAGCTCGGAGAAGAACTCCCGCCGCCCGGTCATGTGGTGGGTGGCGCCGGTGTCGAGGCACCACCCGTCGGTCTTGTCATTGCTGGAACTGTCGCCGAGGAGGGCGTGTGCTTTTGGCTCGTCAAGGTGGAGAGCCATTGCGGCCGGTGCCGCTGAAGGTAGTTCGATGCTCGCATGAGCAATGAACAGGACCGGCTGCTCCTCCTCCGCTTGCGCGACGTGGGCCTGGCCGCGTCGTGGCTGTCGACACTCCTTGGCCCAATGACCAAGCTTGCCGCAGTTGTGGCAAGAGTCGTCTCGTGCCGGCTTTTGCTTGCCAGCATCGCCGCCCTGGGCGCCTCCTCGCGCCCCAGCCTGGGCGTCTTTGCGCGGCTTGCCGCGCTTGCCATGCTTGTGGCCGCCTGTCGTGGAAGAAGGCTCCCCCTTCTTCCTGTCACCTTGGCCGGCAGCCCACTGCTCCCGAGTGAGGAGCTTCCCGCCAATGGTGACTGGTCCCGAGAGGCTCTGTGGCTCATCGATGTCGACGACCTTGAGGCGACCCAACGCCTCCTCGATGGTCATCGTGGAGAGGTCCAGCAGAGACCCGATCGAGCGAGCCATCTGCTTGTACTTCTCGGGGACGCAGCGGAAGAGCTTCTCCACAGCTCTCTCTTCGCTGTAGGTGTCGTCACCGAACTGCACCAACTTCTGCAACAGAGTGTTGAGACAGAGAGCAAAGTCATCAACGTCCTCACCTGGCTTGAAGGCCAGGTTCTCCCACTCCGTGCGTAGTGCCTACAGCGGGCGCGGTCGCTGCCGATGCGTGCTGCAGCGATGGCGTCCCAAGCCTCTTTGGCAGTCCGCTTGTTGGTAAGCGAGAACTGCATCTCGGGCGGGACTGCAGCGATGAGAGCATCAAGCGCCCGTCGATCCTGGTCGTAGTCGACGTCGCCGTACCGGACTGCATCCCACATATGCCGCACCTGGAGCTTCACCCTCATCACCGCAGCCCACTCGACGTAGTTGGTCTTGGTGAGGGTAGGCCACCCGCCGCCGGGGCCGACGTCCCTGACGACAGCCTGGTACTCGTGGTGACCACGGTACCGAACCGGGGGGAGAGAGCCGCGTTGCCTGTGAGGGCCGCGCTCTCCGTCGACCCGTACGCCGTCGCCGTGCGTGCCTCCTCCAGGAGCGCCACCGCCGTGTGCGCCTCCTTCAGGAGCGCCGCCGGCGCGTCCGCGCCTGTCTGGGCTGCCGCCGCGCTCGTGGGCGTGCGCGGCTGCCCATTGCGCCGTTCGCCCTTGCGCTGCCTCCCTCTCCAGCAGCTGAGGGTCCGCGTCGGCGCTGTCATCAACAGAGCCAGAGCTGCTGTTGCTGCCGCGCAGAGCCTTGACCTCTGCTGCTGCCGCACGCGCTGCATCTGCCGCCGCCGCTGCTTCCACCTCCGCCCTGGCTGCTGCCAGCTCCGCCGCTGCCAGCCTTGACGCCCTTTCCGCCGCCGCAGCGGTCTCTGCCGCCGCTCGTTCGCGCTGCTCTGCCGCGACGAGCTCGGCCGTCTGCTGACGCCGTATGCTTGAGGCGACCGAGCGCTGAGACTGCCCTGCGGACATGGCGCGCTACTGGGGGGCTGTTGCGTGGAGAGAGGGCTGCTTCTGGCGAGCTGCTGCTCGTCTCCGGAGAGGAGTGAGCGGGGACAGCCGGAGCTGCTGCTGCTACTGGCTGGGGCTGCTGCGAGGCCGGAGAAGGAGATGAGCAGGAGATGCTCAGGCTACAGGATATTAAGGCTCTGATACCACTTGTTACTCGCTGGAGTCTTGCTGTTGGTGATAGCAAGATCCTTACTCTCATGGAGAGGATGACACTAGGAGATGGGGGAAGTTTTCTTGTTTATTGCTCACACAATGTCATGCCAACCTGAGGGGTTGGGGATACAAATTTATAGGCTGAGAACCAGCCAAGTATATGCTAAGATGCTATCCTAGATGCTGTCCTAAAGCGGTCAATATGCTGTCCTAAAGCAGATGCTGTCCTAAAAGCAGATGCTGTCCTAAAGCAAAAGCAGATGCTGTCCTAAAGCAGTCAAAAAAACAAAAACTACCACAGCCCCACAAAGACCACAGTACAGGGACTTATTCATCACCCGCCACCCGTGGCCACCATTGCCAACCTTCCTCTAATCTCCTCGAACCAAGCTGTCACTGCCACCACGATCCCCTAGGCCCACCGGTTCTTGTGTGCACCACAATTTGGTCCATCGTATCGCCGAACGCCATCACCACCGCCACCCTATTTCGGCCATGCGCCACCGCTACTGTGAGCTCACCTCACGCCGCCTCATCTCGTGTTTGAGTGCGAAAATGGATTCCTTATACCTCAATCCACCTCCCCATGCCTCCCCTCGCCGCAGCCGAACCTCACCACTAGCGGAATCACTATCAACGCCATCGGACAGAGAGAGGGCAAGTGACGGAGCAAGGAAGAAGATTGATTTTGACTTGGTTCAGTTTGGGGGGGACTTACAGGTGGAACCAGGGGACTTACAGGTGGAAGCAGACCTTACAAAAGGAAAAAGAAAGAAAACAAGAATGAGGGCAAAATTGTCATTTCGCACCATTGGGACGGAAAATGTCACAACAGTGGCATTTTGTAGGTGTTTGAGCCTTCATGATGGTATCTTGCAACCCCTCCTTCACAATGGTATGTCGCTAGTCGCGAGCGATTGCGATGACACTAAACAAATTTACTCAAATTTTAAACTATTAGAAAGAAAAGTAAAAAAGCTTACATATTCTTGTTCTAGTAAAAATGACCTTCATGATCCTCATCCCTACCTTGGCAAATGTATATCGAATGGATTGAATATAAATTGAAATGTATATCGAATGCAAGAGATAACAAAATAGACAGATACTAAAATTGCAAATGGGCAATTGAAATTTATAGGTTGTATGGTTCATCTCAAGGTTCCAAAAACCGGAAACGGAAGAAATCTCGGTCGGCAGCCGGTAACAGTAATCGGGCGGTTACCGGAAAAACCGGTCACAATTTGAAAATCAAAATTTGAATTTTGAGACGTTTTGAAACCGGTAAAACCGGCCAAAATTCGAAAAATTAAAAATTCATACTGGCCGGTTTTTTCGGTTACCGGTCAACCCTGGTTCATCTAGCTTTGTAAAAGATACCCACAGGATTAAATACATTCAGTGAATTTACAATGGTGGCAAAAGAAAAATTCAACTTGTGAAGCGTACAATATGGCAAAGATCCAATAAATACCACAATGAGGTTTTTAGGGGGGAAAGGTGTACAAAACTGCTCTAGGTTGCAAATATTTCATGAGCCAGATTTCTTTTCATACATAAATTCCAAAACTGGTCGTGGGAAGATGAATCAAAGTTTTATACTCAACAGTGCATGTGATGATCAAGTTCAGTAATGGAGGGCAATAAAGTAAGAAATCATGCAAGCAATAGAAGATGAGCTTGTAGATGCAGTAGCAGAACTTCAAATCACAAGGACCATAGTTCAGCATACATATTCGACAAAAAATATCCTTCATACGAATAAAATAGGCAAAAGATGTTGATGCATGCCTCATCAAGCTTCTTATCACGATCTCGTAAAGAAGATTTTGCTTGAATAAACTTCTCATTCCAGCTTTCATATTGCTCCCTGTTGAGATCTCTATAAGCAAGGCAAAGCGTACGCAAGCCAGCAGAGCCAAATTGTTCTAGATGTTCTCTGCTCGTCTTTTTAATGTCATGATTTCCATCAACCAATCTTTCATAAATGGCATTGTCAGCACCCTATTACACAATATTTGTTTAAGGTTAGTGCAACAATGTACAAAATGAAAGATAAATCAAGCTTTTTCCTTGCATTACCTTGCAATAGAGAACGAGTCTTCCATTTGGGAAACGGCAAACCACAGACTGACGCTTTCTTGTACTGTTAGTGCAGTAAAGTGTGAAGTACGGAACAATGCTTTCATCTCATTGAATTTACATTGGAATCCAATAAACACACCTGTTGAATTCCAAAACATTCAGGATTTCATATGCAACGTCTTGTATACTCCCCATCCTCTCAACATGTGATTCACGAACCATGATTGTTGTTGGCGTACGTCTACAAGACAGGCACAAAATGTCAGGTTCCAGACATTACCATTCGCCAACAAAATCTCTTATTTCAAACAAATTGCAATACAATTTACGAAAATAATGGATGAGCTCATGTCTCATGTTCCTAAAAATAACTCACATCTCACAGCAGTTGCTTTTACATTGTGTATCCATGGAAAATGAAGAAGGAACCATTCCAGTAGAAGTATAGAGACCCCAGGATGATTGGATAAATGACATAGAAGAACAAAACTGCAAGAGCAATCTAAAACAACATCTAAGATAAGAATTACCTATAGAAGAAGAAACCAAAATTCTTTGCTGCAGTTACAAGTGCAGCCTCATCAGGAGAGGCAGCTTGATAAGTGATCTTTTCCGGTGTCTCCTCACCCTCAGGAAGAACTGTATGACAGAGCGCAAGGCATCTGAAGAATTCCTAAAGAGAAACAAGAGATAATAAAGAATGGCTATTTAGTACATTACAAAAAGGAAATAAAGATGATTTAAAGCCATTTTTTTATCAAGGGCACAGATGCCTTTTGCATAATGTGGAAATCATGTCAATACAATTACAACCAAAGGTGATTATGACCAAAATGGAACCAACAATACTTGTGGAAAGGAAGAGTTAAATCTTATTCACAAGCAGTGTTCTCCAAGGTGGCCGCCTAGCCCGCCTAGGCGGCGATTAGGCGCCGGTCTGTTGCCCGACTAGCGCCTTGGTGAACACTGTTCACAAGTAGTCCAAAATATCTACCTTGCAAGCCTCATGATTATGTTCGTTTCTCCATGCACCACGCATGATTCTAGCGTCATCAAAGTTGAATCCTTTCTCATGTACTGCAGTGGCTGATCGTTTACCCTAATAAAAGGAAATAAAGCAAATATAGAAGCAGTAACACAGTTAAGTTTCCATGACAAATACCACAGTTTACCAGCTCAAACCAAGGAAAATATTATAGACCTCATCATCATCGATCTTGATTCCAGCTCGCTCAGCTCCTCCTTTTTCAATCTCTGTAATGCCAGTTCCATATATTTCCCCACCAATCGAGCATTTAAAGAATTCCATCAAGTTTCTTGTAAGTGTTCCAGTTTTGTCAGAAAATATATATTCAACCTGAACCATTATGTTAATGGTGAAAATCCAAAGTAAGAAGAAATATGTCAGCAATGTTTGTTTTTGGTGAAATAACCCCATTCCACAAGTGCTGATAATTACACCTGTAAATATGAATGAAGCATGTTGTATATTGCAATAGCCCATGGGGCTTATATAGGTACAAGGACTCAAACCTAGCACAATGGGAAAAGACACATATATCCTTAACACCCCTCCTCAAATACAAGACATGCAATAGCATTGCATTTGAAAGGATTGACACTAAAATAGGAAAAAAAAAACAAAATCCATATCTTAAAGACATCGTCATAGTGTGCAACGCTTGGAAAATTGTGTCGGAAAGATCGCGCCCCATCCGAAATCATGGGACAGCCCATAAAGCACAAAGTGCAGGGGCCGAGAAGGTAGAGGTAAGTGGAAGTAAAGTCGACCGCGGTAACATGATGAAGAGGATGTGGAAGGTGACACAAGTAGAGAGCTGTCAAATCAAGCTAATGAGGGAGATAGAAGCATAGCGGTACAGATCGAAGCCCTAGACAGCGGCGGCACTGTACACAAGCGCAACGAAAGTGTGGTGCAGAAGAAGCGGACGGCGGCTCAATGAGAAGCAGTGGCATCATAAAAACTTCTACGATCTATAGCAACTCAAGGGGCAGAGCGGCGGTTGCAGCTATGCAAAAGGAAGGAGAGGACCACACTCATCTGAGAGGATGGACCATGGCTAGCAAAGTAATTGGCTGACTGACAAGGATTTTGTGGACTCGCATGGCTTTAACGAATTGAAAAATTGGTGCTACAGATTTAGATGGACGCAACGAAAGACTAAAAAAGAAAAAAAATACTATCATCATCCTTCGGTAGCTCAATAGTTAACGCAGATACTAGCGCCATCAGGAGACCCATCTCCTCATCAGCAAGCACCCCACCCTCAGTTCTTTCCCCCACGCCAACTATCTAGCCAAGTTGCCTCATCTCCCATGCACACACTGCTCGAGATCGAGGCGCTCCCCCTGCCAAACTCCACGGAGAAGCCGGCCGAGAAGACAACTGACGCCGACAACATGCACGAGAAGAGGAGGGCGTCGGCGACATGTGGGGCAGGCGTGATCCGGCAGCGTCCGGATCCGGGGCGGCAGGAGTCGGGCACGGCACGGAGGCCGGAAGGGAGCCAGATCTAGTCGAATCTGGCGCGAGGAGACGGCCAGAGAGATAGGCCTACGACGGCCGAGGCGGGGGCGGCTCGGCATCCTAGCAGTGTGGAGGCTCGGATCCGCGCAAGGGGGCGGCCAGAGCGGTGGATGGCGGCGACCAGATCCAAGGCGGCAGCGACTGGATCCAAGGCGGCGGTAGCCAGATCCAGGTGGGAGTCGACCTGGTGCAAGCGACGGCGGCTTGGGACGGCGCAAGAAGAGATGGGTCGGCACCGATGGAGTGGCGGTGGCCGCTGCGGGAGGTGGCCGCCCGGGGTGGCCGGATCCGAGGCGGACACGGGCGCCGGTGTGGCCAAGCCTGGTGCGGGTGACTATGGAGGCAGGCGTTGCAGTCGCAGTCGGCGGCGCGGGACAGCAGCGGCCGAATTTGGCTGGAAGAGAGGAGGCTGCCCCCTGATGGATAAGTCTCTGTGTCAAGTACAGCATCTCTGTGTCAAGGACAACATCTTGAGCTTTAGGACAGCTTTAGGACAGCTTTAAACTAGCATCTTAGACTAGCTTTAGGACAGCTTTTGACTAGCATCTTAGACTAGCTTTAGGACAGCTTTTGACTAGCATCTTAGACTAGCTTTAGGACAGCATCTTAGCATATGCTTGGCTGGTTAGCAGCCTATAAATTTGTATCCCCAACCCCTCAGGTTGGCATGGCATTGTGTGAGAAATAAACAAGAAAAATTGCCCCATCCCCAAGTGTCATCCTCTCGATGAGAGTAAGGATCTTGCTATCACCAACAGCAAGACTCCAGCGAGTAACAAGTGGTATCAGAGCCGTACTATCCTGTAGCCTGAGCATCTCCTGCTCAATCCCTTCTCCAGCCTCGCTTCCAGCAGCAGCAACTCCGGCTGCCTCTGCTCACCTCTCCCCCCGTGTTCAGACGAGCAGCAGCTCATCAGAGGCAGCTCTCTCTCCACGCAGCAGTCCCATGGTGGCGCGCTATGTCCGCAGGACAGTCTCAGCGCTCGGTCGCCTCGAGCACGCGGCGACGGCAGGAAGCCGACCTCGCTGTGGCAGAGGAACGCGAGCGAGCGGCGGCGGAAAGGGCGTCAAGGCTGGCAGCGGCGGAGCTGGCAGCAGCCAGAGCGGAGGTGGAGGCAGCAGCGGCGGCAGATGCGGCGCGTGCGGCAGCAGCGGAATTCGAGGTTCTGCACGGCAGCAACAGCAGCTCCATCTCTGCTGATGACAGCGCCGACGCGGACCTTGAGCCGCTGGAGAGGGAGGCAGCGCGAGGGCGAGCGGCGCAGTGGGCAGCCGCGCACACCCACGAGCGCGGCGGCAGCCCAGACAGGCGCGGACGCGCCGGTGACGCTCCTGGAGGAGGCGCGCACGGCGGCGGCGTACGGGTCGACGGAGAGCGCGGCTTTCACAGGCGACGCGGCTCTCTCCCCGGTTCGGTACCGTGGTCACCACGAGTACCAGGCTGTCGTCAGGGACGTCGGCCCCGGCGGCGGGTGGCCTACCCTCACCAAGACCAACTACGTCGAGTGGGCTGCGGTGATGAGGGTAAAGCTCCAGGTGCGGCATATGTGGGATGCAGTCCGGTACGGCGACGTCGACTACGATCAGGATCGACGGGCGCTGGATGCTCTCATCGCTGCAGTCCCGCCCGAGATGCAGTTCTCGCTTACCAACAAGCGGACTGCCAAAGAGGCTTGGGACGCCATCGCTGCAGCACGCATCGGCAGCGACCGCGCCCTCGATCGCCCGCAAGTCTACATTGCAGGCACTACGCACGGAGTGGGAGAACTTGGCCTTCAAGCCAGGTGAGGACGTTGATGACTTTGCTCTCCGTCTCAACACTCTGTTGCAGAAGTTGGTGCAGTTCGGTGACGACACCTACGGCGAAGAGAGAGCTGTGGAGAAGCTCTTCCGCTGCGTCCCCGAGAAGTACAAGCAGATGGCTCGCTCGATCGAGTCTCTGCTGGGCCTCTCCACGATGACGATCGAGGAGGCGTTGGGTCGCCTCAAGGTCGTTGACAGCGATGAGCCACAGCGCCTCTCGGGACCCGTCACCATTGGCGGGAAGCTCCTCCCCACTAGGGAGCAGTGGGCTGCCGGCCAAGGTGACAGGAAGAAGGGGGAGCCTTCTTCCACGACAGGCGGCCAGAAGCGTGGCAAGCGCGGCAAGCCGCGCAAAGACGTGCCGAGGGTGATGACCGTGGAGGCGCCCAGGGCGGCGCTGCTGGCAAGCAAACGCCGGCACGAGACGACTCTTGCCACAACTGCGGCAAGCTTGGTCATTGGACCAGGGATTGTCGACAGCCACGACGCGGCCAGGCCCACGTCGCGCAGGCAGAGGAGGAGCAGCCGGCCCTGTTCATTGCTCATGCGAGCATCAAACTACCTCCAGCGGCACCGGCCGCAGCGGCTCTCCTCCACCTTGACGAGCCAAAAGCACACGCCCTCCTCGGCGACAGTTCCGGCAACGGCAAGACCGACGGGTGGTGCCTCGACACCGGCGCCACACACCACATGACCGGGCGGCGGGAGTTCTTCTCCGAGCTCGACTCAGGCGTTCGAGGCACCGTCAAGTTCGGCGACGCCTCCGCCGTGGAGATCAAGGGCGTCGGCTCTGTCGTCTTCGTCGCCAAGACTGGCGAGCACCGGCTGCTCACCGGTGTCTACTACATCCCCGCGTTGAGGAACTCCATCATCAGCTTGGGACAGCTGGATGAGAATGGATCGCGCGTGGAGATCGAGCACGGGGTGCTGCGCATCTGGGATCATCGCCGCCGGCTCCTCGTCAAGGTCAACAGGAGCAACCGCCTCTACGTCCTTCACCCGCAGGTGGCGCAACCTCTGTGTCTTGCAGCCCGGCGCGACGACGACGCTTGGAGGTGGCACGAGCGCTTTGGGCACCTCAACTTTGAGGCCCTGAGGCAGCTCGGCAGCAAGGAGATGGTGCGGGGCATGCCGCACGTCGACCACGTGGAGCAGTTCTGCGACACCTGCGTCCTCACCAAGCTGCGGCGGCTCCCCTTCCCTCGCCAGGCGAGCTTCCGCGCCAAGGAGAAGCTGGAGCTCGTACATGGTGACCTCTGTGGCCCCGTGACACCGGCTACACCTGGAGGCCAACGCTACTTCCTCCTCGTCGTCGACGACGTGTCCCGCTACATGTGGGCTGTCCTGCTCGACGTCAAGGCAGCCGCGGCGGACGCCATCAAGCGTCTTCAAGCTGCTGCGTAGGCGGAGTGCGGCCGCAAGCTTCGGGTCCTACGCACGGACAACGGCGGTGAGTTCACGGCGGCCGAATTCGCGGCGTACTGCGCCGACGAGGGGATCCATCGTCACTTCTCCGCGCCGTACACCCCGCAGCAGAACGGCGTCGTCGAGCGCCGCAACCAGACGGTGGGGCCACCGCCTGCGCCCTCAAGCAGAGAGGGATGCCGGCATTCTACTGGGGTGAGGCGGTGATGACTGCCGTCCACTTGCTCAACCTCTCCCCCACCAAGGCCCTCGACGGCAAGACGCCATACGAGGCCTGGCACGGGCGCAAGCCCGCGGTGAGCCACCTCCGTGTCTTCGGCTGCCTGGCCTTCGTGAAGGAGCTCAACCACGTCGGCAAGCTCGACGACCGGAGCACGCCAGGGGTCTTCATCGGCTACGCGGAGGGCGCCAAGGCCTACCGCGTCCTCGACCCTGTGACACGACGCGTGCGCATCACGCGTGACGTCGTGTTCGACGAAGGGCGAGGCTGGACGTGGGGCAAGATGGTGGATGACGGCTCGACTCCGACGACCAGCGATTTCGTCGTCGACTACGTCCACTTCGAGGAGGTGGGGGGAGCCAGCAGCTCGTCTTCACTGAGCTCGCCTACCCCACCAACTCGTTCGCCACCACCTCCGGCGAGTCCACCGCCAGCACCGCCGGCCACGCCTCGCTCTCCTACACCGGCGCCTACTCCTTCAGGCTCGGCACCGGCAGTTTCGGCCCACGACGAGCAGCGCACGGTGGAGTTCGCCACTCCGCTGTCCAACGACGAGGATCGCATCGACGCCTACCACGGCGGCGAGCCTCTGCGCTACCGTACCGTGGACGACCTCCTCGGCGAGCAGCCAGTCCCTGAACTGGCGCAGCGCGACTTCGCGGCGGAGCTGCACCTCGCACAGGACGACGGCGAGCTCGTTCCGTCGCCGAGGCGGAGAGAGACGTGGCATGGCGTGCCGCGATGCAGGAGATGGACGCCGTCAAGCGAAACAAGACGTGGGAGCTGGCCGATCTTCCAGCCGGCCACCACGCTCTCTCTCTCAAGTGGGTCTTCAAGCTCAAGAAAGACGAGGCTGGAGAGGTGATCAAGCACAAGGCGCGTCTCGTGGCACGTGGCTTTGTCCAGCAGGAGGGAGTCGACTTCGACGATGCCTTCGCGCCTGTTGCACGGATGGAGTCCGTGCGTCTCCTCCTCGCCCTCGCAGCCCAGGAGGGCTGGTGCGTCCATCACATGGACGTCAAGTCTGCCTTCCTCAACGGCGACTTGAAGGAGGTCTACGTCCGCCAGCCGCCGGGATTCACCATCCCCGGCAAGGAGAGCAAGGTCCTCCGCCTGCGCAAGGCCCTCTACGGCTTGCGGCAGGCACCGCGAGCTTGGAACGCCAAGCTGGACTCCACCCTCAAGCAAATGGGATTCCAGCAGAGCGCACACGAGGCCGTGGTCTACCGGCGGGGCAAGGGAGGCAATGCCCTGCTGATAGGCGTCTACGTCGACGACCTTGTGATCACCGGTACCAAGGAGGAGGAGATCGAGGCATTCAAGGCGGAGATGAAGGCCACCTTCCAGATGAGCGACCTCGGGCCCCTCTCCTTCTACCTCGGGATCGAGGTCCACCAGGACAGCTCCGGCATCTCTCTTCGCCAGATTGCCTACGCCAAGCGCATCGTGGAGCTGGGCGGCCTCACCGACTGCAGCTCAGCCCACACTCCTATGGAGGAGAGGCTGAAGCTGAGTCGTGAGAGTACGGCGGAGGTGGACGCGACGCAGTACCGGTGCATTGTGGGCAGCCTTCGCTACCTTGTCCACACGCGACCGGACTTGGCGTTCGCCGTCAGCTACGTCAGCCGGTTCATGCAGCGACCGACGACGGAGCACCAGCAGGCCGTGAAAAGGATCCTCCGCTACGTCGCGGGCACCTCCGACTACGGCTTGCACTACCCAAGGTGCCCCGGCACGGCGCACTTCATCGGGTACAGCGACAGCGACCACGCCGGCGACATCGACACGAGCAAGAGCACCAGCGGGATACTGTACTTCCTCGGCAAGTGTCCGATCAGCTGACAGTCGGTCAAGCAGCAGGTGGTGGCTTTGTCTAGCTGCGAGGCAGAGTACATTGCAGCCACTACCGCTTCTACTCAGGCTCTGTGGCTGGCTCGGCTGCTTGGCGATCTCCTTGGCAGAGACGCGGAGGCAGTGGAGCTCAGGGTGGACAGCAAGTCCGCCTTGGCCTTGGCGAAGAACCCTGTCTTCCATGAGCGCAGCAAGCACATCCGGGTGACGTATCACTTCATTAGAAGCTGCCTGGATTAAGGGAGTGTTTGGGCCAACTACATCAACACCCAAGACCAGCTCGCCGACTTCCTGACCAAGTCTCTCGGGCGGATCAAGTTCCAGGAGCTTCGCGCCAGGATCGGGATGGCTCAGATTCCTCACAAGGAGACACACAAGACTTAGGGGGAGAATGATGGATAAGTCTCTGTGTCAAGGACAGCATCTTGAGCTTTAGGACAGCTTTAAACTAGCATCTTAGACTAGCTTTAGGACAGCTTTTGACTAGCATCTTAGACTAGCTTTAGGACAGCATCTTAGCATATGCTTGGCTGGTTAGCAGCCTATAAATTTGTATCCCCAACCCCTCAGGTTGGCATGGCATTGTGTGAGAAATAAACAAGAAAAATTGTCCCATCCCCAAGTGTCATCCTCTCGATGAGAGTAAGGATCTTGCTATCACCAACAGCAAGACTCCAGCGAGTAACACCCCCGGGAGTGGAGGTTGCTCCTCCCGGGGGCTTAGGGGGCGGCGATCGAAACCCTAGCCTAGCCTGGACTCTGATACCATGTAAATATGAATGAAGCATGTTGTATATTGCAATAGCCTATGGGGCTTATATAGGTACAAGGACTAAACCTAGAACAATGGAAAAAGACACATATACCCTTAACAACACCTACTTTTGGAATGAATTGGTGCTAGAATGAGGTCATTCCATTCCACTAACCAAACACAACCGTGTAGGATAAGATAAGCCCCATTCCAGTAACCAAACAAAGGGGCTTTCTACAAACCAAACAGATCACTAAGGACAAAAGGGAAAGATTACCTGCCCAAGCTCCTCATTCAGATTAGAAGTCCGGGCCAAAGCTGGGGTATTACTCTCGGCATGGTACATATGCAGATCATTGTTAATGAATTGTGTGCACTGAATGAATTTGATCATCTGCCAACCAGAACATGAGCTCCAAGTCCAAGTATAGGACACATTAAATGAGAAGTTGAACAATATACCTCAATGGACACGTAAAGAGAAATGGGGATGATTGTTGAGTATAGAGTTATTAGAGTAAACATGGTTAAAATGGTCACCTGCAGCAGAAGTATAATATAAGGCCACATGTAGCAAATTAGCTACAATAAAAAATATCTAAAATAGTATATACCATAAATCTGTTTTTGGGATTAAACTGGTCCTCCACATGCCCACGCAATCCAAGATAGAAGTATTTCTCATTAATAAACACACCACTGTTGACAAAAGCCAAATATAATGCCCATTAGTAGAGATTTAGTTTTGAACACCGGAAGCAATTATCAGTATATCAAACTGTGCATCTGCAAAATTCTTTTACTATATGAGGATGCAATACACTTGATAATCTTGCTTTAAGTAGTACAAGTACAACGATTCCACTTTGACTATTAACATGGAGTCATGGATTATTCTTCCCTGCGTTGCTTCATAGAAATCCATATACTATAAGAAGACTTTACCATTCTGATCATCCACCCCTCCCACCTCCCACATCAAACCAATAAGAAAAAAACAGTTTTTAAGAGCTAATCCATACGCACATCTGTACCCCTCCTCTCCCACAAAATACCAATAAAAAGTGTTAGACAGACATAATGGCCTTGGGCCCATGGGGGTTTAGTATGGTTGGTTAGATATCTATTATAGGCAAGGATCTCTAATTTGATGAATAAGTCCCTGTACTGTGGTCTTTGTGGGGCTGTGGTAGTTTTTTTGTTTTTTGACTGCTTTAGGACAGCATCTGCTTTTGCTTTAGGACAGCATCTGCTTTTAGGACAGCATCTGCTTTTGCTTTAGGACAGCATCTGCTTTTAGGACAGCATCTACTTTTAGGACAGCATCTGCTTTTAGGACAGCATCTGCTTTTGCTTTAGGACAGCATATTGACCGCTTTAGGACAGCATCTAGGATAGCATCTTAGCATATGCTTGGCTAGTTCTCAGCCTATAAATATGTATCTCCAACCCCTCAGGTTGGTATGGCATTGTGTGAGCAATAAACAAGAAAACTTGCCCCATCTCCTAGTGTCATCCTCTCCATGAGAGTAAGGATCTTGCTATCACCAAGAGCAAGAGTCCAGCGAGTAACAAGTGGTATCAGAGCCTTAGTATCCTGTAGCCTGAGCATCTCCTGCTCATCTCCTTCTCCGGCCTCGCAGCAGCCCCGGCCGGTAGCAGCAGCAGCTCCGGCTGTCCCCGCTCACTCCTCTCCGGAGACGGACGGCAGCTCGTCAGAAGCAGCCCTCTCTCCACGCAACAGCCCCCCAGTAGCGCGCCATGTCCGCAGGGCAGTCTCAGCGCTCGGTCGCCTCGAGCATGCGGCGTCAGCAGACGGCCGAGCTCGTCGCGGCAGAGCAGTGCGAGCGAGCGGCGGCAGAGACCGCTGCGGCGGCGGAAAGGGCGTCAAGGCTGGCAGCGGCGGAGCTGGCAGCAGCCAGGGCGGAGGTGGAAGCAGCGGCGGCGGCAGATGCAGCGCGTGCGGCAGCAGCAGAGGTCAAGGCTCTGCGCGGCAGCAACAGCAGCTCCGGCTCTGTTGATGGCGGCGCCGACGCGGACCCTCAGCTGCTGGAGAGGGAGGCAGCGCAAGGGCGAGCGGCGCAATGGGTAGCCGCGCACGCCCACGAGCGCGGCGGCAGCCCAGACAGGCGCGGACGCGCCGGCGGCGCTCCTGGAGGAGGCACGCACGGCGGCGGCGTACGGGTCGACGGAGAGCGCGGCCCTCACAGGCAACGCGGCTCTCTCTCCCCGGTTCGGTACCGTGGTCACCACGAGTACCAGGCTGTCGTCAGGGACGTCGGCCCCGGCGGCGGGTGGCCTACCCTCACCAAGACCAACTACGTCGAGTGGGCTGCGGTGATGAGGGTGAAGCTCCAGGTGCGGCATATGTGGGATGCAGTCCGGTACGGCGACGTCGACTACGACCAGGATCGACGGGCGCTGGATGCTCTCATCGCTGCAGTCCCGCCCGAGATGCAGTTCTCGCTTACCAACAAGCGGACTGCCAAAGAGGCTTGGGACGCCATCGCTGCAGCACGCATCGGCAGCGACCGCGCCCGCAAGTCTACATTGCAGGCACTACGCACGGAGTGGGAGCACCTGGCCTTCAAGCCAGGTGAGGACGTTGATGACTTTGCTCTCCGTCTCAACACTCTGTTACAGAAGTTGGTGCAGTTCGGTGACGACACCTACGGCGAGGAGAGAGCTGTGGAAAAGCTCTTCCGCTGCGTCCCCGAGAAGTACAAGCAGATGGTTCGCTCGATCGAGTCTCTGCTGGACCTCTCCACGATGACGATCGAGGAGGCGTTGGGTCGCCTCAAGGTCGTTGACAGCGATGAGCCACAGCGCCCCTCGGGACCCGTCACCATTGGCGGGAAGCTCCTCCTCACTCAGGAGCAGTGGGAAGCCGGCCAAGGTGACAAGAAGAAGGGGGAGCCTTCTTCCACGACAGGCGGCCGCAAGAGTGGCAAGCGCGGCAAGCCGCGCAAAGGCGCCCAGGGCGGCGATGCTGGCAAGCAAAAGCCGGCACGAGACGACTCTTGCCACAACTGCGGCAAGCTTGGTCACTGGGCCAAGGAGTGTCGACAGCCACGACGCGGCCAGGCCCACGTCGCGCAAGCGGAGGAGGAGCAGCCGGTCCTGTTCATTGCTCATGCGAGCATCGCACTACCTCCAGCGGCACCGGCCGCAGTGGCTCTCCTCCACCTTGACGAGCCAAAAGCACACGCCCTCCTCGGCGACAGTTCCGGCAATGACAAGACCGACGGGTGGTGCCTCGACACCGGCGCCACCCACCACATGACCGGGCGGCGGGAGTTCTTCTCCGAGCTCGACTCAGGCGTTCGAGGCACCGTCAAGTTCGGCGATGCCTCCGCCGTGGAGATCAAGGGCGTCGGCTCTGTCGTCTTCGTCGCCAGGACTGGCGAGCACCGGCTGCTCACCGGCGTCTACTACATCCCCGATCTGCGGAACTCCATCATCAGCTTGGGACAGCTGGATGAGAACGGCTCGCGTGTCGAGATCGAGCACGGGGTGCTGCGGATTTGGGATCTTCGACGCCGCCTCCTTGCCAAGGTAACCAGAGGCGCAAATCGACTCTACACTCTTCACGTGCAGGTGGCACAACCCATCTGTCTCGCAGCTCGTCGGGACGACGAGGCGTGGCAGTGGCACGAGCGCTTTGGGCACCTTCACTTCGAGGCCCTGAAGCGGCTCAGTGCCACGGAAATGGTGCGAGGCCTGCCGTGCCTTGACCATGTGGAGCAGCTCTGCGACGTCTGCGTGTTGACGAAGCAGAGGCGACTCCCCTTTCCCCAGCAGGCGAGTTTCCGAGCCAAGGAGAGGCTCGAGCTCGTGCACGGGGACTTGTGTGGCCCGGTGACACCGGCCACACCAGGAGGACGACGCTACTTCCTGCTGCTCGTCGACGACCTCTCCCGCTACATGTGGGTGATGGTCCTCGGCAGCAAGGGAGAGGCTGCGGACGCCATCAGGCGCACGCAGGCTGTTGCGGAGGCGGAGTGCGGCCGCAAGCTGCGCGTGCTGCGCACAGACAACGGCGGCGAATTCACGGCGGTTGAATTCGCGTCGTACTGCGCTGATGAGGGCATTCAGCGCCACTACTCCGCGCCGTACAGCCCGCAGCAGAATGGCGTCGTCGAGCGGCGCAACCAGACGGTTGTGGGGATGGCTCGGGCCCTCCTCAAGCAGAGGGGGATGCCGGCTGTCTTCTGGGGAGAGGCGGTGGTGACGGCCGTCTACATCCTCAACCGCTCGCCTACCAAGGCGCTCGACGGCAGGATGCCGTACGAGGCTTGGCATGGGCGCAAGCCGGCGGTCTCCCACTTGCGGGTCTTCGGCTCCCTCGCGTTCGCCAAGGAGCTTGGCCACATCGGTAAGCTCGACGACAGGAGCACTCCGGGAGTGTTCATCGGCTACGCGGAGGGCTCGAAGGCCTACCGCATCCTCGACCCTGACACACAGCGAGTCCGCATCTCGCGTGACGTTGTGTTCGACGAAGGGCGAGGCTGGACGTGGGACAAGGCGGTGGACGACGGTTCGACTTCGACTCTCAGGGACTTTGTTATCGACTACGTCCACTTCGAGAGAGCCGGGGGAGCTAGCAGCTCGTCTTCACCGAGCTCGTCCACCTCGACACCTTGCTCGCCACCAGCTCCGGCGAGTGCTCCACCACCTTCGGCACCGGCTACGCCCCACTCTTCACCACCGGCTCACCACTCTCCTGCACCGGCGGCCACACCACCGGGATCGGCCCCAACAGCTTCGGTCCACGACGAGCAGCGCATGGAGTTCGCTACTCCGCTATCTCACGACGAGGACCGCGTCGACGTCTACCACGACGAGGACCACGTCGACGTCTACCACGACGACGAACCTCTGCGCTATCGTACCATGGACAACATCCTTGGCGAGTTGCCCGTCCCTGGACTGGCGCAGCGCGACTTCGAGGCGGAGCTGCACTTGGCGTGCGACGACGGCGAGCCTCGCTCCTTCGCTGAGGCGGAGGGAGACGCGGCGTGGCGTGTCGCGATGAAGCAGGAGATGGACGCCGTCGAGCGGAACCGGACGTGGGAGCTGGCGGATCTTCCTGCCGGTCACCACGCGATCACCCTTAAGTGGGTGTTCAAGCTGAAGCGGGATGAAGCCGGCGCCATCGTCAAGCACAAGGCTCGCTTGGTAGCACGAGGCTTCGTGCAGCAGGAGGGGGTCGACTTCGATGACGCCTTCGCACCCGTCGCGCGCATGGAGTCCGTTCGTCTTCTCCTCGCACTTGCAGCCCAGGAGGATTGGCGCGTCCATCACATGGACGTCAAGTCCGCCTTCCTCAACGGCGATTTAAAGGAGGAGGTCTACGTCCGTCAGCCGCCGGGATTCGTCATCCCTGGCAAGGAGGGCAAGGTTCTCCGCCTGCGCAAGGCCCTCTACGGCTTGCGGCAGGCACCACGAGCCTGGAACGCTAAGCTGGACTCCACCCTCAAGCAAATGGGGTTCCAGCAGAGCGCACACGAGGCTGCGGTCTACCGGCGGGGCAAAGGCGGCAATGCTCTGCTGGTAGGCGTCTACGTCGACGACCTGGTGATCACCGGCTCCAAGGAGGCCGAGGTCGAGGCGTTCAAGGCGGAGATGAAGACCGCCTTCCAGATGAGCGACTTGGGGCTCCTCTCCTTCTACCTGGGGATCGAGGTCCACCAGGACAGCTCCGGTATCTCCCTTCGTCAGACCGCCTACGCCAAGCGCACCGTCGAGCTGGGCGGGCTCACCGACTGCAACCCAGCCCACACTCCTATGGAGGAAAGGCTGAAGCTGAGCCGCGACAGCACGGCGGAGGAGGTGGACGCGACGCAGTACCGGTGCATCGTGGGCAGCCTTCGCTACCTCGTCCACACGCGTCCGGATTTGGCGTTCGCCGTCGGCTACGTCAGTCGGTTCATGCAGCGACCGACGACGGAGCATCAGCAGGCCGTAAAGAGGATCCTCCGCTATGTTGCGGGCACCTCCGACTACGGCTTGCACTACCCGAGGTGTCCCGGCGCGGCACACTTCATCGGGTACAGCGACAGCGACCACGCAGGCGACATTGACACCAGCAAGAGCACAAGCGGGATTCTCTTCTTCCTCGGCAAGTGCCTCGTTAGCTGGCAGTCAGTCAAGCAGCAGGTGGTGGCCCTGTCTAGCTGTGAGGCCGAGTACATAGCGGCTTCCACCGCTTCGACTCAGGCGCTCTGGCTCGCTCGACTACTTGGTGATCTCCTCGGCAGGGACACTGAAGCAGTGGAGCTCAGGGTGGACAGCAAGTCCGCTCTAGCCCTGGCAAAGAACCCCGTTTTTCATGAACGGAGCAAGCACATCCGGGTGAAGTACCATTTCATCCGAGGCTGCTTGGATGAAGGAAGCATCAAGGCAAGCTACATCAACACCACGGATCAGCTTGCGGATCTGCTCACCAAGCCTCTTGGAAGGATCAAGTTCCTTGAGCTCTGCTCCAAGATCAGGATGGTTCGATCCTCCCACAAGATAACGCACAAGACTTAGGGGGAGAATGATGAATAAGTCCCTGTACTGTGGTCTTTGTGGGGCTGTGGTAGTTTTTTTGTTTTTTGACTGCTTTAGGACAGCATCTGCTTTTGCTTTAGGACAGCATCTGCTTTTAGGACAGCATCTGCTTTTGCTTTAGGACAGCATCTGCTTTTAGGACAGCATCTACTTTTAGGACAGCATCTGCTTTTAGGACAGCATCTGCTTTTGCTTTAGGACAGCATATTGACCGCTTTAGGACAGCATCTAGGATAGCATCTTAGCATATGCTTGGCTGGTTCTCAGCCTATAAATATGTATCTCCAACCCCTCAGGTTGGTATGGCATTGTGTGAGCAATAAACAAGAAAACTTGCCACATCTCCTAGTGTCATCCTCTCCATGAGAGTAAGGATCTTGCTATCACCAAGAGCAAGAGTCCAGCGAGTAACATAATTGACCCATGATTCTATTAGCCATAACCCTAGACATCCTTGCCTATATAAGCATTGTACTGCTATCTCTATAATCGATCTACTATTCCACCTCATATTCATCTCACATGGTATCAGGCCGGTCCTTCCGTGACCAGACGCTTCCGCCCTAATCTTTCTCAATCCCTTCGCTGCCATGTCTGGCGATCAACCGCCGGCCTCCTCTTCGTCTCCTGCCGCCGTCGCCGCCGCGGCTGCAGAGGATGCGCGCCTTACCCAGGCTGCAGAGGATGCGCGCGCCGTCAAACTCGCCGCCGCTGCCCAGGCCCGCGCCGACGCTCTCGCGCGCGCCGGGGCTGCCGAGCACGAAGCTGCCGTCGCCGCCCAGGAACGCGCGGCTGCTACCGAACGCGAGCGTGCTACCCTCGAGCACGCTGCTCGCGAACGCGCCGCCGCCTCCATGGACGCCGATGCTGACGCCGAGTCGGTTCACGAGGTGCCTCCTCCCCTTCATGACGCCCTTCTTCTTCACGAGGCTGCTGCTCTCGCCAATCTCCATGCCCAGGCTGTCGGCGTGCAGAACATCCGTGCGCTGGTTCCTCTCGTCCTCGACTTGACCTCCGGCCACTATACACGGTGGCGCGAGCTCTTCCTCCTCGCCCTCGGGAAGTACTCCCTCGAAGACCACGTACTCGACGACAAGCCCAATCCGGCTCTTCCTGATTGGGCACGCATGGACTGCGTCGTCAAGTCTTGGATCCTCGGCACCCTCTCCACCGAGCTCGTCGAAACTGTCCTGGAGTGCCGGGCCACCGCGCGCGTCACCTGGCTCGCCATCGAGACTCGGTTTCTCGGCAACCGGGAGTCGCGCGCCCTTTACCTCGACGCCGAGTTTCGCAATTTCGTCCAGGGCAATCTCTCGATCGCTGACTACTGCCGGCGCTTCAAATGCATGGCAGATGCTCTTGCCGACCTCGGGGAGTTCGTCGCCGACCGGACCCTAGTCCTCAACGTCATCCGCGGCCTCAACGAGAAGTTCACCGCCATCGGCCTCCATCTCCAACGGAGTCGGCCCTTCCCCTCCTTTCTTGAGGCACGCGTTGATCTGCTCCTGGAGGAACTCAACATGGCCAACCGGAAGTCATCTCCCACTACCGCCTTGCTCACCTCCGGCGGACAGCCCGTCTCACCGCCCGTCAACCGTTCCCCATCTTCATCGGCTTCCAGCGGCTTCGGGGGCGGCAACGGGGGCGGGGGCGGTAACGGGGGCGGGGGCGGGAGCGGCGGCTCCTCCCACTCTCGTGGCCGGCGCGGCAAGCGCTCCGAACGCTCTGGCCAGAACGGCGCGCCATCACCAACTCCCGGCGCAGACGGCACCGGCGCTCCCAACGCGCCCAAATCCGGCGGCACCGGCTGGCCCAGCTTCTTCAACCCGTGGACCGGCACCATCCAAATGTGGCCCGGTCCCCGGCCTCCCCTTCCGCAGGGCCGCTTCTCCGGGCCGGCTTCGCCTCCTCAGACTATGCCGCAACCCCAGGCGTTGCTCACTGCCGATCCGAACCAGTGGTCTCAGCCTCAGGCTTTGCTGGCCGCCCAGAACCAGTGGAAGCTCCCTCCCGGTCAAGTCGCTGGATTGAACGGCGTTCCTGCAGGTCCGGTTGCTGGGCAGTATGGCGCCCCCGCTGGATTGCCCTCCTGGGACCAAAACTCCCTTGCGAGCTCCTTCTCCACCATGACCCTGACTCCACCGCAGCAACCCAAGTGGTACTTCGACTCAGGAGCTACTTCTAATATGGCCTCCGACCCTGGTATCCTCTCTCACTCCTCGGTTCCTCGGTATCCCACCCCTTCATCTATTGTTGTCGGTAACGGTTCCATACTCCTTGTTACCTCCACTGGCACGGCCAATTTGTCCGGCTCCTTCCGTCTTCATAATGTTCTTGTTTCTCCCAACCTTATTAAGAACCTTATTTCTGTTCGCCAGTTTACTTCTGACAATAATTGCTCTGTTGAGTTTGACCCCACTGGCTGTTCTGTGAAGGATCTTCGGTCTCGGATCGTGATCGTCAGGTGCAATAGCTCCGGACCGCTCTACCCCCCTGCAACTTCCCGTCGCCGGGTCCTTCCTCGCCGAGTCCTCCGCTCCACTTTGGCATCGCCGCTTAGGTCATCCCGGTCATGAAGTTTTGTCCAAGTTAGCGAGTTCATCCATTATTTCCTCTTGTAATAAAACCACAGGCTCTTCCATATGCCATGCCTGTCAACTGGGTCGTCATGTACGCCTTCCTTTCCCTGTGTCAGCATCACGAGCTTCCAATAAATTTGATCTTATACATTGTGACCTCTGGACGTCACCTGTCACTAGTATTTCTGGTTACAAATATTATCTGATCATTCTTGATGACTGTTCGCACTATCTTTGGACGTTTCCTCTTCGCCTTAAATCTAACACCTTTTCGACACTCGCCAACTTTCTCTCATGTTTTCACTCAGTTCGGCGCCACCATCAAAGCAGTCCAGTGCGACAACGGCCGCGAGTTTGACAACTCTAGCGCTCGCACGTTCTTCCTCACTCGTGGCGTCCACCTCCGCATGTCATGTCCCTACACCTCCCAACAGAACGGTAAAGCTGAGCGCATCATTCGTTCCATCAACAATGTCATTCGGTCGCTCTTGTTTCAGGCATCCATGCCACCGTCCTATTGGGTCGAGGCATTGGCTACGGCCACGTACCTTCTCAACATCCTACCCACCAAGACACTGCTTTTCTCTGTTATGAATATTGTATGTATTGATATGAGACTCAAAAGGGCCATATATATAGGAGAGTACAAGAGGATATGCCATATAGAGATAAGGCATATATGGAATAGAATACAAACTCTATATCCTAATACAACTCTATCTCCTTAAACCCCCCCCCCCCTCAAATGCAAGGCGTATGCAATAGCATTGCATTTGAAAAAGGGCTAACACTAAAACAAGAAAAATCCAAAGTCCGAGTCTTGATGATGTCGTCGTTGCGTGCAGCCTTTGAATAAACTGTCAAATCAAGCTGAAGAGGAATATATAAAAGCATGACGGCGCAGATCGAAACCCAAGATGGCGGCGGCGCAATGCACAAGAAGCGCAACGGAGGCGCAATGCAAAAGAAGCGCGGCGGCTCTAGAAACTCGGGGCGGCGGCTTAAAGAGAAGCGGCGGCATCATAATGACTTCTACGATCTGCACGCGGCTTAGAGAATAGAGCGGCGGCTGCTGCCATGCAAAAGAAAATTCCTACTCTTCTATGACTGACAATAAATTAGTGGACTCGCACAACTTGGACGAACTAAAAAAATAGAACTACGGACTTTAGATGGACACAACAACTCACGAAAAATAATTAAAGATTGACTCACTGAAATAGTAGCAGCTAACTCCTCATTCTCGGCCAACAAATTCTAAAGCAGCTAACTCCTCATCCTCGGCCATTCACTCCATTCCCACGTTGCGCAAGCGCTCAACTCCCTCTCCTCTCCGCGCGCAAGTGCGCTCCCTCACTCCCCCTGGCCGAAGAGGAGCCCGACGCCGGCATGGAGCAGGGGATCAGATCCGAGGCGCGACTGCCGGATCTGGCTCGGGCGACTGAGGCAACGGCGGCGGCGGTGGAGGCGGCGACCGGATCCGAGGCGAGACGGCCGGATCTGGCTCGGGCGACCAAGGCAACGGCGGCGGCAGAGGATGACCAAGTGAATGGCGTCGGAGCTGGCCAAGAGGAGCGGCGGGGCAGAGGCCGGCGCGGGTGTAGGCACAGGCGCCGGCGGGCGAGCGCCCAAGGGAGACGCTGCGACGGGGAGGCCGGCGCGGGCCGACAGCGGCGCTGAGCTCGGGCGGGCGGCCGCCCTCGCAGATCCGGCCTGGAGCGGCGGCGGCGGTCCAAGAAGAGGACGGCGGCGGCGACTCGAGCAGTGACGGCGGCACGCGGATCCGGGCGGGAGGCGGCCGGATCTGGGCCGGCGAACAGCACCGATTGGGGACAACGACCGCGAGCGGTCGAAGAAGGCCCGGAGAAAGCCCGGATCCGAACGGTCCATCCAGATCGGATCTGGATGGAGTGAGAGCACGAGGAGGGCGGCGGCCAGACGACGGCGGCTGCAGCGAGATTCGACGATCTGGTGGTGAGGAGGCGGCGCCCAAATCGCGAGCTCTGGTGTGGACGACGACAACCGCGTGCGACGGTCGGTGACTTGGAGATGACCGCCCCAGGCGGACGCGGGGCGCCGACGCAGATCCGGCGCAGATTCGCCCGGATCTGGCTGGAGGCGGCGGCCAGAGACGCGTGGGCGCGCCGACGTGAAGATGGCCGCCCCTAGGAGCAGAGATCGCTCCTCCTAGGGGCAGCAGATGCGGAAGCTCGAGCGGAGGCTAGGAAGCAATGACGGGTACAGTAAACCCTAACCCTAACCTGAGCTCTGATACCATGTTATGAATATTGTATGTATTGATATGAGACCCAAAGGGCCATATATATAGGAGAGTACAAGAGGATATGCCATATAGAGATAAGGCATATATGGAATAGAATACAAACTCTATATCCTAATACAACTCTATCTCCTTAACATTCTCCACGCCGCACCACGCCCTCTTTGGGTCTCCGCCGTCGTATGATCATCTGCGCGTTTTTGGGTGCAAATGCTACCCGAACCTTGCCTCCACAGCTCCCCACAAACTCGCCCCTCGCTCCGCTTTGTGCACCTTCCTTGGCTACTCCGCTCACCATAAGGGATATCGGTGCCTCGACATGACATCCAATCGGGTCTACCTCTCCCGTCATGTCATCTTCGATGAAACCTCCTTTCCCTTTGCGGATCTTCCTTCCTCCCCGTCCACGGCGGATTTTGAATTTTTGGATGACTGTACTAATCCCGTGCCGACACCTATTGGCCCGTCGCGCACTCTTTTGCCTGCAGGTTCCCCTTCTGCTGGATCGGGTTTCCAACTCGACACTGGCCCCCTCATGCCACTCGACGCATCGGCCATCTCCCCTGCGAGTGCCATCGACCAGGCACCTGTCTTCTCCGCGCGCATGCCACGCGCGGCTACGGGCGCTGCCGACGCTGCACCGACGTGCGCGGCTCCGGGCGCTGCCAACGCTACACCGACGTCTTGCGCGGGAACGACGGCACCCGCATCGCCCCCTCCTGCGGGCAGGGATTTCCGCTTCGTCTACTCCAGGCGCCACGCCCCTGCACCGGCGCCCCCGCCCGACTCACCCGCCGGTGGCCCTGCATCTGTTGAACCGCCACCAGTACCGCACGGCGCGGTACCCGTCCCACCAGTGGTGAATCACCACGCCATGATCACTCAGGCCAAGAGTGGCTTCCGAGTGCCTGCACTCTTCGCCGCCGCTCCACTTTCTCCAATCCCGAAGACCTACCGTAGCGCCCTTGCCGAACCAAATTAGCGGGCTGCTATGGACGAGGAGTACCGTGCTCTTTTGCAGAATCATACCTGGGATTTGGTTCCTCGACCGCCCAAGGCGAATGTCGTCTCTGGCAATTGGATCTTCAAGCACAAACTCAAGGCAGATGGTTCTCTCGAGCGCTATAAAGCACGTTGGGTGCTGCGTGGTTTTCCACAACGTCCGGGAGTGGATTTTGCCGAGACGTTTAGTCCCGTTGTGAAGCCAGCGACCGTACGAACAGTGTTGTCTCTTGCTCTTTCCAGGAAGTGGCCAATTCATCAACTTGATGTGACGAACGCATTTCTTCACGGGACCTTGTCTGAGACTGTTTATTGTTCCCAGCCATCTGGATTCGAGGACTCTACTCATCCGGATTTTGTCTGTCGCCTGAACAAATCACTTTATGGTCTCAAGCAGGCTCCACGTGCATGGTATAGCCGGTTTGCATCATATCTGCTCTCTCTTGGGTTCATTGAGGCCAAGTCTGACACATCGCTGTTTGTGTTCCACCGCGGCACTGAGATTGTCTACCTACTTCTTTATGTTGATGACATCGTTCTCACCGCCTCATCTGCTGAGCTCCTCCGACGCATCATCACTGCATTGCAGCGGGAGTTCTCTATGAAGGATCTTCGTGAGCTTCATCATTTTTTGGGGATGCATGTACAGAAGTATCAAGGTGGCCTTCTTCTTTCACAGCGTCAATACATGATGGACATCCTGGCGCGTGCAGGCATGACAGATTGCAAGCCATGCACCACCCCTATTGATACCAACCCGAAGGTGTCCTCCTCAGCCGGTGTCCCTGTTAGTGATCCCAACGATTTCCGCAGCTTAGCCGGGGCCCTGCAGTATCTCACCTTCACCAGGCCGGATATCTCATATGCAGTTCAGCAGGTTTGCCTTCATATGCACGACCCTCGCGAGCCCCACCTTGCTGCTCTCAAGCGGATTCTTCGGTATATTTGTGGCACTCTCCATCTGGGCCTTCTTCTTCAGCCGTCATCGCAGTCTGATCTCGTGGTCTACTCTGATGCTGACTGGGCCGGTTGCCCGGACACGCGCAAGTCCACCTCGGGCTATGCCGTGTTTCTCAGAGAAAACCTGGTTTCATGGTCCTCAAAGCGTCAGAACACGGTGTCCTGCTCCAGTGCAGAGGCTGAGTATCGTGCTATGGCCAATACTGTTGCCAAGGCTTCCTGGTTACGTCACCTCCTGTTGGAACTGCATACACCACTTCAGCAGGCTACCTTGGTGTATTGCGACAATATCAGTTCTGTCTATATGTCCTCGAACCCAGTTCAGCATCAGCGCACCAAGCATATTGAGATTGACCTTCACTTTGTTCGCGAGAAAGTGGCCCTCGGCGATATTCGCGTCCTGCATGTTCCTACCACTTCACAGTATGCCGACATATTCACCAAGGGTCTTCCTTCATCGGTCTTCAGTGAATTCAGGTCCAGTCTCAACGTCCGAGGTGCGGACGCTACGACTGCGGGGGGTGTTAGACAGACATAATGGCCTTGGGCCCATGGGGGTTAGTATGGTTGGTTAGATATCTATTATAGGCAAGGATCTCTAATTGGCCCATGATTCTATTAGCCATAACCCTAGACATCCTTGCCTATATTCCACCTCATATTCATCTCACAAAAAGAACCAAGAAAAAGCGCCCCAAACAAACTCGCAAAAACTCATGTCCTAAACTATACAGCATATCTTCTATTTGTTTTTTTAATGATAGATAGCAACAAGGAGACCTCTAACTAGTTAATTAAGAAACTGTGTAAATTGATTATACAAGTGTAAGCCTCCACAACATTAACCTAACTGGTATAACTAATGTTCAGGATATACATGTAAACACAGAATATACAATAGATATGCCAAATAAATGAAGTGGATTGAAAGAAAACTGACCTTCCAATAGCACCAATAACACACATCGTGAAGAGGGTTGCAAATAGAGCTAGGATAATTTTGTCTAGCTTTTTCTCCAATGTACTTCTTTTAGAGGGAACATTCATGGAATTCATCATAACCTGCGACAATGCTCCACTGCAGTAAATCTCAAAACTTGAAGAAAATCACAACTTCAAGTTGAATATATATGGAACACAAAAATGTTCATACTTTTGTCTCGTGGCCAGTGAATATAACCACCCCAACAATGTACTCTGTATTACGAAGGCTGCATCCCTGTGGCAAGAAGGCAATGAGAAGTTAGGGTCACTTTCTTGCACATGCGCACACAGAGAGATAGAGAGAGAATTGAGTACCATGCAAGACACAATTACGTCTGATAAAAGCAAACATTGGAACAAGGAATATTAGAGCATCTCCCAATGCAAGAGGTGCTTACGTGGTTAGAAGGGAGAGAGTACAACACGTCACCAAGCATCCATTTATAGCTTGTTTGGTTGGAGGGAATTGGTGGGAGGGAATGGGAATTTAAGGGGTGAGGGTTATTAAATCTCATGTTTGGTTGGTGGGCATGGGAATTTAGGCGGGATGGGGATTGGGACTTTGAGGGTCCAACTCTGACCATTTTAAACCCAGGGTGGGGGTGGGAGTTGGGAGGGAAATGTTGTCTAGAGAAAGAGCAATAGATCTCAGCCCTTAATCATAACTTATGTTCAGAGATCTCAGCCCTTAATCATAACTTATGTTAAGACATCTTAGAAGCTATAAAGCAATCCCTCATAATGTCTTATCTCTCTTACCAAACAGGGGATTGGGACTAAAAAACAAACTCCCATGCCTCATCCCACTATAAACTCCCTCCTCTAAACTCCCATTGCCCTGCCCAATTGTTGCCAAGCAGGCCATAAGAGTAACCATTGATCCAACACAAGCAACTTCTCATGGGTGCTCCGATGATCCCAAAAAGGCAAAAACTCATAAAAGCCCATAAAAGTACGGAACCTTATCTAAGCATCAACTATCAGGTTTTGGTACTTTCCACTCTCCAACATGGCAAATAAACTACCGCTAAGCACCCTCCACCTTGGAGCATTGGAGGTGCTCTTATACTCCCTCTGGTCGCAACTAATTTTTTTTTTACTTCTCAGTTCGCACTGTCTTGGAGGTTGGAAATATAACTTCTGCTATAAATTTCTTTGTTATATATTTGCAACAGCGACTACGGTACAAGTGTTCATTTCTTATGCGCTTTACAAACATTGTTTCCACCATCCACTACTCGTCCTACATGTGGGAGTACAGAAAAAGTGGGAAATTGTTTAACATCAAGGTTGAAATGCATTTTGAAACTAAAAAATGTTTGTATCATAGCTATCCTCATTTGCGAAAGCCATAAAATCATAACCCTATACAAGTATTTTTATCGTGGATCTACTAATACCATATTCGTGGCCAACCTAAGTATTTAGAGAGATGTTGGTCAAATTTAAAAAAATGTGAACGCACCCCATGGTGGCATTCTTTGTTTACCTGAGTATCAAAAATCTTGTCATGCTATATCTAGGAACATGCAAACAATTTGACAAGTGAATAATCTTTTTAACAAATAAAAAACTGAAAACAAAATTTACCCTTAGTAATACTTGGTTTGGCGAAAGTGGTATAGTTTGCTTGTCCACAATAAGATTCCCAGTAAATGTATAAAGTGAATTGTTTGGCTGTTCGCACTGTATTTCACCTGTAAGCCATTTATGTAAGTTAAACATCAAGCGTTGCAAGGAACAATCATAAGACAAACAGAGAATGTTTAGTTAAGAAAAAGTACAATGCCTCCTTATTCCACCAACTACAAATTACAATGTTCCCAACACAAAACAAATATAACAGAACCTTTGAATTCAGAAGCCTTTTCAGGAAGTATGTAGTCCCAGGTTTTCTCCAAAGCCTTCCTTATTTTCAGGTTAGTTTCCCCATCAAGATTTGCTGTCTAAGATACATCAAAAATATCCAACGAAACATCAATTAAAAGAAAGTTTCCTCCCAAGCAAATTGAGCAGAAAAATGGAAAAGGTAAAAATGAATATATGAACCTCTATGTAGCAGACACCATCAGGGTTTGTACTTGATAGGAAAAGCAAGTCAGCAGGGAAATAACCGTCTTGCTTGATCTGCGCTAAAGAAGTGCCGATCACTTTAGTTTTTTATACGTATTTTGAGCACAAGATTAAAGTCAACACACAATAAAAAATGAAGTGCATTAATTTCAGGAAGGAACAGACCAATGGATCAACAAGTTGATATAAGGAAGATTCAAGACATTACCCTCACAATATCTCCAATCTGCAGTCTTTTCCATGGAGTACTTTCCCATTTTTGACCTTGCAATACATCGATGTGTGCATTATTAATTGACATGTCATTCTGGAAACGTTTCTGTATAAAGAACACAAACAAAAAGGAAAGGACATCAGGTCTCTTAATTTAAGAATAGCACAACAAAATAGTGAAGCAGCTCAGGAATACTAACCCAGTCCTCAAAAGCTTCCTTGATGAGAGACACCAAAAGCACTAGACTAAGCGGAACCACATTGGTGACAGGGTGAACTGGACTGCAAAAGTACAAGCACGTACGAAATTAGATTGTTAGAATTAAGGCTGAAGGAAAGGAAAGGATGGCTGAATCAACCCATGAACTTGATATGCTCAGAAGTGTCAACTGTCAAGCTGCAACCAGAGAATTATAAAGCTAATGTAGGTGCGCGCATGAGTTTTAGTCACACAGAGAGAGAGAGAGAGATACCTAATTGGTGTAGTCGACAAGATTGAAATCATGAGAAAGTAAAGATTTGCCACCCGCCTGAACTGTCAAAGCAAAAACAAATGAATTACAAAAGGTTCACATGCTCAAGTTGCTGTTGAATAATAGTGATGAAACAGTAAAATTGCTGTTGCAGCAACCACTGGCTGCTTTGCTGGGCACCGATCTGTTGAATAATAGTGATGAAACAGTAAAATTGCTGTTGCAGCAACCACTGGCTGCTTTGCTGGGCACCGAAACTGTTATAGGCGTGGGCCTTGGGCCCAGTCGAGTTATCATTAGGAATTAGAGATTGGTTTCTATTTGAGTTAGAGATTAGTTTCCATTGTTAGAGATATAATTAGAGATATGATATGGGTTTCCATATTATTAGAGATAGGATTGGAATTAGATTCGATCTGTTAGGGGGAGCCATCTATATAAAGGGGCTACCGCATGCTATTGTCATTAAGCAAGAATAATATCAAGTCTTCCTAGTCTATAGTCTCTCCTCTCTCCCTACGCCGACGCCATCCGGCCATCTTCTTGGTGGTGTTTACCCGTTATGAACTAAGGTTCATAACAACTTGGTATCAGAGCCGTCGATCCCTTCCCACGACTTCTGCTACCATGATTTCCGCCAAGGAGGCCAGTTCTGTGCGTGCAATGCTTAAGGCGATCCAGGAGCAGATGGCCGACATGAACTCCCAGATTGCAGATTTGACACGCCAGAACATCGCAAATAACGCCAGGATTGCAACACTTAAATCCGGGGGGGAGTTTAGCCGCCGGCTACGCCCCACCGGCCGCATCAGCTCCAAGCCAGGAGGTTTCCACCGTCCCAGCATCTTCCGCAGCGTCTTCTCCACCCTCCATCACCCCAGCAGGGGCGCCGCTGGTCCCGAAGCCGCGCCTCCCCGTGCGACCGGCGCCCGTTTCCACGCCCTGCCCGTCGCAGCCGCCGCCGGTTCCGCAGCCCTGCGGGTCGCCGCCGTCCGCACGATCTCTGCGCTGCGCCATCCCCAGCTTCCTCCTCCGTCGGCCGCAGCCCCAGATCCGAGTCGTCGCCGGCCGCTGCTGCTCCGACGGCCGGCGATTTTCGTCGTCACAGCCAGGCCGCTGCTCCGCCGGCTACCGTTTCCCGTTGTTGCTGCCGGGTCGTCCCTCCACCGGCCGCCGCTTCTTCAGCCCGAGAACCGCCGCCTGGGCCGCCGCCAGATCCGGCCGTGGACAGATCCGAAGCCGCCCGAGCCGCCGCCGCCGAGAGCGCTGTCGCCCGGGCCGCCGTCGCCGTCTCCGGTCGAGCCGCAGCCGCCCGGGCCGCCTCCGCCTGTGCAGCCGCCGCCACGCGCTCCGCCTCCGCTCGGGCCGTCTTCGGCCGCGTAACCGCCGCCGGCCGGTCCGCTTTCGCCTCCGTCCGGGTCGCAGCCGCCGCTGGCGGGACCGTCTCCGTCCTCACCGCCAGACCGGCCGTCGCCGCTGTCCGGGCCGTCTCCGGCCGAGCCGCAGCCGCCCGGGCCGCCTCCGCCTGTGCAGCCGCCGCCGCGCGCTCCGCCTCCGCCCGGGCCGTCTTTGGCCGCGTAACCGCCGCCGGCCGGTCCGCCTTCGCCTCCGCCCGGGCCGCCGCCCGTGTCGAAGCCATCGCCGCCGAAGAGCGTTGCCGCCGGGCCGCCGTCGCCGCATCCGCCCGGGCCGTCACCGACCGCCGCCGGCTAGATCCCGCCTCCGCCCGGGCCGCCTCCGCCAGATCCGGTCGCCGCCTGATCCGCCGCCGCCGCCGGGCCGCCGCTCCGCCGGCCGCTTCCCGCCGCCGCCGCCGCCGCTCTTGACCGTGGGTCTTTGGCTTTTGCGGTGCATCGTGGGTGTCGGTCGGTTTATAAAACCGACCGATTAGTTCAGGCAAAGCAAAGCAAAAAACAAAAAAAAAATCAAAAAAAAATCAAAAAAAATTAAAAAAATCGAAAAAAATGTTTGAAAAAAGAATCAAAAAAATCAGCAAAAAAAAGAAAAAAAAGAGAAGCTTCTTTTGCAGGCATTATATACCGAAGGCGCTACACTTCGTCACCATCCGCCGCAGCACCCCGCCACCGTTCATCTTCTACATCGGCGTCGAAGGTCTTCTATTGGCCGCCATCTAGCAGCTCGAGGACGAGCTGCATGTCCGAGAGGGGTGTAGTGTTATAGGCGTGGGCCTTGGGCCCAGTCGAGTTATCATTAGGAATTAGAGATTGGTTTCTATTTGAGTTAGAGATTAGTTTCCATTGTTAGAGATATAATTAGAGATATGATATGGGTTTCCATATTATTAGAGATAGGATTGGAATTAAATTCGATCTGTTAGGGGGAGCCATCTATATAAAGGGGCTACCGCAGGCTATTGTCATTAAGCAAGAATAATATCAAGTCTTCCTAGTCTATAGTCTCTCCTCTCTCCCTACGCCGACGCCATCCGGCCATCTTCTTGGTGGTGTTTACCCGTTATGAACTAAGGTTCATAACAGAAACATGCACCATAATACTCATTACTTGATTCGACAATGATAGTTTATGAAGCTCATTGAAATACTTGGATCACCCTCATCAAACAAAACAGTGAACCAGAAAACTGCCAGCTTTACGAAGTTGAACAAAATACAGCTTACATTGTGCAAAAAGCGCGCTCTGCTTTATTGCTTTACCAAAAACCAAAATCATATAATTTAACAGCGCATGCATGATACATAGTACATATAATCACAATATCTTAAACACATTGCAACATTTGCAAAACCAGGTGGAAAACCATAAGTGATGGATCGGGGGGTGAAGTGTCTAGAATTGCTGTTGTCTTAAGTTATTTCCACGAAGTTGGTGTTAGGTGGTGTTAAGGGTATTAGTGGTATTTCCTATTGTACTAGGGTTTAGTCTTATGTCCACGATTGTTTGCTGTGGGCGCTGTGTGTTGTCTTGCGCTGATAGTGCAGCCGAGGATGCTAGAATTCGCTGTCTTTGAGTCCTTTTTCTTTTAAGTCTTCTATTGCGTCCATTCAAGTCTGTAGGCTCTATTTTTCAGTTCGTCTAAGCCATGTAAGTCTATAAATTTATTGTTAGTCATAAAAGTATAGAAATTTCCTTGTTGCATAATAGCAGTGGTCGCTCTTCTCTCTGAGCTGTGTGTAGATCGTAGAAGTCGTTATAATGCCACCGCTTCTCTCTAAGCCGCCGCCGCGCTTCTGTTGCGCTTCTAGTACACTGCGGTGCTGCCATTTTGGCTTCGATCTGCGCCGCCATGCTTCTATCTATTCCTTTTCGACTTGATTTGACAATTCTCTATCCAAAAGCTGCACGCTATAACGACATTATCAATATTCAGACTTCAGATTTTTCCTATTTTAGTGTTATCCCTTTTCAAATGCAATATTATTGCATACGCCTTGCATTTGAGGGGGTATTAAGGGTATTAGTGGTATTTCCTATTGTACTAGGGTTTAGTCTTGTATCCCCTTTGTACCCTATATATATTACCCATTGGGCGTCTTGAATACATACACAATATTCATAACAGGTGGCAGGTTGTTTCTTTGTTCAATATAGTCTGTTAGTTTCTTTTTTCTCACGTTGTTCTCAGACTTCAAGCCGGTTGTATTGAGCTTCTTAATTTTGTTATCTCTTCATGTTATTATATAAGATCCCGCGTCTTCTCGAAAAAGGTGGACATCTCATGTGTCCACTATTTTAAGAGTGTCCACTATTTTAAGCTAAGTATGATCCAAAAGCTAGGTCACACAGGATATACAAGGAGATATCCCTTGGTGTATGCTTTCTGCTGATGATGTAATGCTAGTTGATGAGAGTACGATAGATGTTGATAGGAAACTGGAGTTGTGGAAGAAGATATTAGAATCAAAAGGCTTTAAATTTAGGACTAAAACTAAGCATATGAGGTGCGATTTTAGCAGTGCCAGGGCAAATGATGGAGATATTAGTCTAAACGGACAAGTAGTGCCTTGAAAAGATACTTTTTGATATTTGAGATCGATACTACAGTGGGACGGTGAGATTGATGAAGACGTGAACCATAGGATATGAGCAAGGTGGACGAAATGGCACCAAGCATGGGGTATCTTGTGTGATAAAAATACCTTTCAAAAGTTAATAGGTAAGTTCTACAGGACAGCAATCAGACCTATGATGCTATATAGAGCGGAATACTAGGCGACTAAAAGACAACATATACAGAAAATGAGTGTAGCAGAGATGAGGATGCTGCAGTGAATCTATGGTCACACAAGGCAAGATCGAATGCACAATGATGATGTAAACGGATCGAATACGGACGGATAATGTCTCTACCATATTTGTTTTCATATTTTTTTTCTCGGATGCAGATACAAATACGGATACCTCGGATACGAATACAAATACGAATAATATCGAATACAGATATGGAGCGAATACGAATCAAAACAAATACGGTCACAAATATTTATCAGAGCATGAAAAACCCCTTAAACTATACATCCAAAATCAATGAAAACACGTAAATAATTTATCTTGTCAAAACATTCATGAAATCTAAACAAGTATAAGTATTTTTATCCACAATAGTCATACCGTTGTACATATTTTAAATCTTCAAGTGGCAGTTAATTTTTTTTAAAGTCCTGAATAATTCTTAATGAATTTCTACCATTTACATGTGACTAATAAATTAATTAAGTATCTAAATTTGCATCAAAATGATTTAAACGGGAGTACATCAATTTAATCGGTACAAATTTTAATCCACCGACAATATTAAATTTATTTTTTAATAAACATAAATATTTGCTAGTAGTGTTTGTAATTTAATATGACTAAGGAACCTAATGAGTAATGGTAATGAAGGCTTATGACTTGGTTGGGCTAGTGGGCTGGTGGCAGGGGAGATGAGAGAGGCTGACTTGGGCTGGGCAATGTTGGGCTGAAATCCTAGATATCCGTTTTTTATTATCCGGATAATCCGTATTCATATCCGTATTCACCGGATATCAGGCCCACTGTATTCGTATCCGTATTCGTATCCAATCCGAGAATTATCCGAAGAAAATCCGATCCGACACAATCCGTATCCGTTTTCATCCGGATCGGTCGGAAACTATCCGATCCGTTTTCACCCCTACGTGATAGGGTAATGGTAGCACCAATTGAAGCGAAGCTTATCCAATATCGCTTTAGATGGTTTAGACATCTCCAACGAAGGCCTTTTGAGACACGGTACGTAGTGGAATTTTAAGATATACCGACCAAGACTGAGGTGGGAGGAAGCAGTTAAAAGAGACCTAAGGGATTCGAATGTATCTAAAGTGTTGGCTTTGGATAGGAGCGCATGAAAATTAGTGATTCATGTACCAGAACTATGACATAAGAAGAAGATTTATGGGCAGTGTTTTAAGCTTTCGGTTCAGATGATAGGATGTAGGACTTAAGGTTTTAGCCTTGTAGATTTTATTACAAAGCGCTCGTTTCTTTGACCTTTAGGAGATTTCATTTCTAAAATACCCTAACTTGTTTGGGACAAAAGGCATTGATGTTGTTGTTGTATGATCCAAAAGCTGGGGAACAAAACAACTTTAAGGAGAGATCGATTTGCACAGTCAAAAGGATAAGAATAAGATACTTATTTCATTATGTGAAGGAATAACTCAGTGTTTCTAGTTAAAAAAATGTTCATGTTTATGGAACATAAAAAAGGAAGAAAAGCAAATGCATTCAATTACATATGACATAGCATATCAGGATAACAAATTAAGTGTTGCCTCCAAGAAAAATCGCATGGTTAAAATCTGGTCCAAAAGATGCCAAACCTAGAGGGTTTTCTCAGTTGGCAACACATGTAATGAAGAAAAAAGCAATGTATTATTACCTGTTCAAACAACCCTTTAGGTAGAAAAGTCAAGATGCTGTACTTTGTAGTCGACACAGAATTTCCCTGGAAATGCAAGCAGAGAATGTCAAAGAATGTTCAAAAAATAAAAATAATCTTTAATTCATCAACTGAAAAAACAAAGTAGCACTCAGGCATTAGAATTTGAAGGATCGACGGAGATTATGAAACCAAACAAAAAAGAGGTAATTGTAATGATCAAACAAACTATAAGCATATTGGCAATATGGGAATGGTACAGTTTGATCTTTACAGTATCAATTTCGAATATATGTAATTATTTACACTAACAAATGAAAAGAAAGGGGAAATTGCAACTGTGTGATGAAAAAAAATCACGAATACACCTACTTACAATATAGCAGCAGTAATCTTGCAGGGAGGAAAGGAAAACTTTTGATCGATAGGATCTAGCCAAACACAAATGGGAAAGGCAATGAGAAGAAATCAAACTTTATTTGGCACAACCTCCCTCTGTTGGGGAGGTGTTCCACTGACATTACGATATTTACAAGACCAGGGCATGATTCGCAAGCTCATTACTTGAAACAGGTAATAGCTTTGCTTCAGCTTGGAGCCATCAAGTGGTGACTGGTGAGCTGGCTGCCCTGACCGAACGCAAGTCCAGTCACTGTATGTCAACTCCTAAAGCCTAGACACATGGTGGAATCCACAGCTTATTAACCTGTCCTTTTCGCCTACGGCTACGGCTGATGACTACGGTCGATGACTTTTGACCTTAGTGTGAGCGCCTGACGAACGAACCGAACGCCGATAAGCCGCTTCGAAAAGGCTATTTCGATAAACCGCTTCGAAATGGTAGTAGAGAGGCCATTCCGTTTGTTTGTTCGGAGAAACCATAAGTCATAAAGTCATAAGCCATAAGCTGAAAAGTACTGAAAAGAACTGGGCCTATTGCTGGCAACGATCTTGCGGTTGGCTAGTAATGCAACACTTAGCGACTCCCCTCAATAACGCATTCTCGTCGACCAAAACTGTATAGAACCGTATAATCTCTCCCAAGCGGGGGCAAAACAAAACAACTACTGCTCTACTAGTTCTTCGCGCCAAGTAACCCATCTCCAACCCAACCACACGAGCCACTGAACGCGTCAACAGCGACGAGATCTAGGCCTCGAAGCAAAGCAAGTAGCGGATCGATCGAATCGTAAGTCAGGCGTCTCGCCATACCTTGTACCCGACAGGGGCGTTGGCGTCGCGGTCGTTGCAGAAGATGGTGCGCACGGTGGGTGCCTGCGGCTGCGGCTGCCGCCGGAGGCTGGCGCCGCCGCCGCCACCGAGCCGCGCCGTCCTGGACGACTCCCCGCGCCCGAACGGCGAGGACCCCGCGCCCGGCCCCCGCGACGAGGGCTCCCCGCCCAGCCGCGCGGTGGCGACCCGCACCATCTCCTTTATCCGCGCGCTCATCCTCCCCCCGCCCGCAGCGCCAAATCCGACGACGGAGGTGCCCGCAGGAGATCTCCGGGAACCTCCCGGCGGATCCGGCGCGAGATCGGTGGCCAAATCTGGCCGGATTTGCGCGGCTCTGTTGGTGGATTTTTGGGGTCTCGGGGAAGGCGAGGAGGAGGGGATTCGATTCGATTTGGATCACGCGTAGTTGTGTTCGTTTTTAGCGTTGGCTCCTTTCCTCCTCCCGGAGGAAGAGAGGAGGGGGAAGAGGAACAGAGGAGCTCCCCAAAAGGAAATGGAGGAAGTTTTGCAGATTGCACCCTGATTGCTTTAAAATGTCGTGAACTTCGGTAACGGCAGTTTGAAATTCGAACCGTGTCCTTCATTTTTTTTCCCCCTTTTTGCGAGTGAACCTTGTTCTTGGCTTTTATTTTTTTTTCCCTGGCTTTTCACTTGTCAGAGGATTGCTTGATGTGCAAGCAAATGGTGATTAGCGTATGGCACAAAGAAGGCTATGCCTGCCGTGTAGACTTAGGGTCTGATCTTTGCGATTTCTAAAAACAATTTTTAGTTTTTGCTATAGCATCTAACTTTTAAACGGAGTATTTTGTTAAGGCGGAGTCTATAAATTAATTGTAGTATATGTTAAAACCCAACATTTCAGTCATAAAATTGTAAGCGAGTATCTCTCTTCGTAATATTTGTCATAAATAGCCTAAAATTCAAAATTTCAGTCAAAAATTATAAGCCACATCTATAAGCCAAAAAACAGACCCTTAATTTTGTTTTAGTGTGGTCATGGAGAATTTAGAGTAGCAAATATAAAAAAAGACGCGTTAAAATATATCTTCATGAATAATGCAAAAGGGAGAAAAAAAGACGTGTTAAAAGACCAATGCATTTCAAACAGCTTTCAACTTCTGAAAGTCAAAAGTCAGAAGCTATCGGTGTTTAAAACAGAGCCTAAACATAGACCACTGATGACCCATTGTGTTTGCAAACATAAACTTTTCTTAGATGGTAAAAACCTAGCTAGTATGGCTATGCACTCAAGCTTAGGGTATACTCATGGTGCATCTTAACTAAAAAGTCACAAAAAATTTTAAAAAAATTCTACATATATTTCATGGTTTACTCTAGTTATGTATAAAATTTCAAGTTTAAATTTATTTTTATATTAAGAGTAGCAAAAAAAGAAAAAATTCCAACAAATTTAAACTTTTAACATTTGTAGAATTTTCTCTTTATTTGATACTGCTAACATGTAATGAATCTAAACTTGAAATTTTGTGTATAGGTAAAGTAAGTTTAGAAATACATGTAATTTTTTTTTGAAGTTTTTCGTGATTTTTTTAGTTAGGTGCATCATAAATGAATCTAAATTTGAGTGCATAAGATATGTTGGTAGCTAGTATGACAAGTCTAAAGGACTTCGGTAGCATTCCAACATGATACCGTGGTCACAGTCGTTGAGGGGTCTTTGAATTGCAGGATTTCTACAGGGAGAATAGGATTTTAGATTCACATGGAATGGTAGTGTACAGCCCTTTGGTTCTTCAGAAGAGCTCAACCGAATTCCGCACGATTACTGTCCATTCCGTATGATTCCGAAGGAATTTCACCGGAAAAAAAACATGAGTCAGACCACAAGAGTTAGTGGGGTCAGGTTTGGACGGACTCTAACACAAAAAATAAGTGGAAACATCTAGCTCGTATCAGGTGATGATATTGTAATAGACCTAGCCATCGAAGTCGCACGAGGTGAGGGCTGAGGGGTGCACCGCTGAGCACAGTGTCTACCATCTGTGTGGTTGTATGAGCCACTCTACTAGCTACTGTGCTCCTGTGTCGATGTGTGCTAGCTACTCTGCTATACTGAGTCAATATGCTAGTGCTAGACACACTTCGCTAGTTGTCTAATTTACTTTATTGTTTCGCTTGGACTGTCAGGCGTCGACAGTCACGAGATAAGACCTAAACCCTAGAGGAGTGGAGCATCTTAGATGGATTGAGTGGGGCTCAAGTACTAAAAACTCAAAGTTGAGTTGGCCTATTTTTTGTCTGCCCCTACGTCCGGCGGTGGCGGTTGCTCTGGTAAACGAGGTCTGGGTGCAGTGTAGGAGTGTTTGTTCTTCTGTCGAATCGAACGCAAGCTGGGCCGGCGGTGTCAGTGGCACAGGGGAACGTGCGGCGGTCCGTCGAAGATTACGCGGTCAAAGGGAGAAAAAAAACCTCCCGCATGCCCTAGCTTGGACTTGGCGTATCTCTGTTCGTTGGTCCCACTAGATTCGATTAACTCCTACGCCACCATAACCACGACGATCTATTCAGAATTCAGCACCATTCACGCCGCCTAGACTTACCCTGTTTGGCAGAGCTCTAGCTCTAAGAAATCCTGGATCTAGAGTTGCAGGCATGTTAAGTGCATTTACATGACTCATTTCATTTATATTATATATTAAATAAAAATATTTAAATCACTTTAATTTAGTCAACAAACTACAGATCCAGCATAGATCTCGGAGCTAGAGCTGTGCCAAACAGGGCCTTAGGCCCCGTTTGGCACGGCTCCACTTCATAAGTGGAGCTGTTTTTTTTACTTCACAAGTGGAGCTGGGTGAAGCTACTTTTTTCAGCTCCACCCAAGGTGCTACTTTTGTCTCAGCAGGTTTTAAGGGACTCCTTGGGTGGAGCTATTTTGTTGTACCCCGTTTGGCACAAAACGGCTCCAAACAACTCCAGAAGTCGGTGGTAAAGCTGTGCCAAAAGGGGCCTTAGGCTCCGTTTCGCGTTCAACTCGGTCATATATATAATATATAATGGAACCGTTCTTTTCAATTTCTAACATATAATTTATACTACAGTAACTAGTTTTCAAATGAAGTATTTTTAAGGTGAAGTCTACAAATTGATTGTAGTAGATACTATACCAATTTTAACTATATCGGCCAAAATCGTATATAAGTGTTTCTCTCCGTACTCTCTCGTAAATAGTTAGAATTCAAAGTTTTCATCCGTAGGTCACAGTAAAAAAAACGACCATCAATATTGATTTTGCTTTGGTCCCTTTGAACGTGAGAATTTCACGTGGGAATCTCACTGGAGTCTGTATTTTCTACAAAATTCATAAAAAAAAAATATACTGCGTTCCAAACAAGACCCTTACCACCGAAGGCATCGCAATGTTTAGTGCTAGCTAGCGTAACACGACTTATCAAGGAACCCCTTTGTTTTAATCGCCAAAGAGTTAGCTGCCAATTGGATAGGAGAAACCAAGAAATTGAGTAGTACATAAGCCCATGCATCGCACAGACTTGTTCCAGCCAACCCATCACCTGATGGCAAGGTGGTACAGGACCCAAGATGGCTAGCCTCCATCTACGTACATACAACAATACATATATGATATAGCGACTTTCGTATTGACATTTTCGGATAGTTTTAGGTATGTCTTATGTCTTTTAGTTGAAAATAAATAGTAGTAGTTGAAAAAAGTAACCTTTTTAGCATGAGCGGGAGAGAAAATGAGGGAGAGATGCGTGTGTGTGACAGAAACGAGAGGAGTAGGATGTGTGATGCATCGATGAACCCCTACCTTATCCCCGGAGTAAAACGATAGCGAGAGGAGTGGAGAAACCACTTTAAGAAGTCAGATATCCGTGTTGCCTTTTGGCTTTTTTAAGCAAAAACTAGAAGTAGAAGCTTGTTCATATTGGCTTTTGCTGCTCGTGCCTTTTGGTTAAAAATAAATAGTAATGAAAGCGAGACGGTAACGAGAGAAGTGGAGTGTTGAAACCCGAATATGCAAATCTAGATTCTCTATATATTCTGTACTAGTCTAGCATCACGCTAGCGCACACAGTAGAAATATAGATTCTCTATATATTCTGTACTAGTCTAGCATCACGCTAGCGCACACAGTAGAAATATAGATGAGATATTGACCATGATCATAATTAACTATGAAACATGCAAATATTTGTTAATTATCAGCCTAGCGATCTTATGGCTAATCTAACAAATAATAATCTAAAGGGCCTAACAGAAACTAGCAGCAGAAACTAAAGATAAGTGCAGTAGCTATTCGATATGCCACAGACAACTGATTGGGAAGCAAAGTCCTATTCGAGAAGTCGTCGAAGAATCCTCCTATAAGTAACTTTGGCTGACATAATTCTTTCTCAGCAACTAAGCAACAAAGTATATAGTCGTGAGTACATAGAGTATTCAGTAAGTCGTTTGTAACAAGATGTAATACAATTATGCAAGACTTATGAAATAATGGTGAATGATTATTTTGCAGAAAGTAACAATTTAAAGTAAATACATTAAATAGATTGAAATGCACTTTGGAATTGATTAATAAATAAGTCAAAAGAATTGAGTAAATCATAAGTGTACCAACTATTCACTTCTCAACAAAATCCAACCAAGGTTTTATAAAATTCTACCCCTCGTTTGAAATCACCGAGTATTATCCATAACCAGGGATACAGATATTTGAATAGTTTTACACTCTACAGAGATTACACAACTTTACCCATCAAATATGACCATCTCATATTGCCATACAATTAGCACACTTCCATCGGTGTGCAGCGGAGAGATCATGGCAAGGCATTTACAATGCTTAATCTTGAACTATCTTGCCCGCTAAGATTTCCTCAAACTGATCTCGTACGTTAAGATTTCATTGCTGAGTTGGCTAAGCAATTAGTCGGAAAAAAACCCCATCTTGCGCCATATGAAAAATTACTTAAAAATAAACTAACCATCTACGTCATCTCAATGATGAAATTAAGATTGAAACATTACAAATTAATTAATCAAGTCTATTCCATCCTAGACTTGTAGTTGTACGATAAGACACAGATCAATATGCGCACAAAGTTAAGTTCTTAGGCATTACCAAGGCAATACATCTATATCCCAAAGTGATAATCACACTTTCCCTTTACTGCATGATTACTCACCGAAGCGAAAACCATTTTGTTTAACCAACAACAATGACACTAGCGTTTTGAGCTATCTGACACTATCTTCTTAGGCACTCTGTGGAGATTCACAATTCTTGACACATACAAATCGGCCAATTTATCTCCTGCATAAGTTGTCTTGACTAGAATGAAATGTGCAAGTGTAGTCAAATAATCCATAATTACCCATATTGAGTTTAATAATTCCTTTGTCTTAGGTAATCCAGTGATAAAAATCCATACCAATCTCTTCCCACTTCCAGACGGGAATTCTCAATTGTTGCAATAAACATGTTGGCCTTTGATGTTCAGCTTTAATCCTTTGACACACATCACAAAAAGCAAATATACTCTATAATCTCTCTCTTCATGCTAGGCTACAAATACTTTTCTTTGATATCTTGGTATATCTTAGTACTGCTAGGATGAATCAAATACAAAGACACATGAGCTTCCTTGAGTATTAACTCCTTAATCTCCTTTTAGTTTAGTACACACAGATGCTTCTCAAACCGTATGGTATCTTATTCATCCTTTATAAAACCTGAGGCTTTACTTTTTCTCATGTTTGTTTTGATACCCTTGATATCCATATGATCAACTTATGCTTTGCGAATCTAAGCATCCAAAGTAGGATGTAGCTCAATCGTAGCTAAAAATCATTCTTCAACCAACTCCAAACTAAGTTTATGAAATTCCTCATGTAAAGCTGGCTGGATTTCTTTAATCATCATGGTATTATAATAACTCTTTCTATTCAAGGCATCTGCTACCACATTGGCATAGCCTAGATGATAATGGATCCCAACATTATAATCCTTTATCAATTCCAATCATGTTCTCTGTCTTAAATTAAGATCGGGCGGAGTGAAGATATACTTTAAACACTTATGGTCCATATAGATTTCACAACGATTACCCATGAGATAATAGCACCAAATTTTGAAAACATGCACAACAGCGACTAACTCCAAATCATGTGTAGGATAATTCTCTTCATGGGGGTCTCAATTGACGTGAAGCATAAGCTACTACCTTTCTATCTTACATCAACACACATCCCAATCCTTTATGCGAAGTATCACAATAAATCCCAAAATCCTTGTTGATATCTGGCAAACCTAACACTGGTACAATGATCAAACACTCCTTCGGTTTTTGAAAACTCTTCTCACACTCTAGTGTCCTAGCAATCTTCTTTTCTTTTTTTCAATAACTGCGTGAGTGGTGTTAATACACTAGAAAATCTTTCAATGAAGTGATGATATTATCCTACCATACCAAAAAAAACTCCTAATTTGAGGCACTGGAGTGGGCAGCTTCCAATTAAGCATATCTTTAACTTTTTAGGGTCAACTGTGACACCTACTATCATAACGTGGCCTAGGATAGCAACTTCTTTTATATAAAACTCATATTTACTGAACTTGGCATAAATCTTATGATCTCTGAGCTTCTGTAATAGTAACCTCAAATACTCCTCATGCTCCTTCTCATTCTACAGTAAATTAGAATGTCATCGATAAAGACAACAACAAACTTGTCTATATATTCCATGAACACCTTATTCATCAAATACATGAAATAGGCAAGAGCATTGATCAAGCCAAAAGATATCATTGTGAACTCATACAAATCATAGCGGGTAGAGAATGTAGTCTTGGGTATATCCTCTAGGTGAATTTTTAGTTGATGATATCATGATCTCAAATCAATCTTAGAAAACACTTCAGTTCCCTTAAGCTAATCAAACAAATCATCTATCCTGGGTAAATGATACTTATTCTTGATAGTGACCTCATTAAGTGCACAATAATCTATACACACTGGCTACCATCCTTCTTGACAAACAACACCGGGGCTCCCCATAGCGATAAACTAGGTCTGATATAACCTTTGTCTTGTAATTTCTTAATCTAGTTTTTTTAACTCCGCTAACTCATTAGTAGGCACCTTGTAAAGTCTCTTAGAAATAGGAGGGGTACTAGGAACTAACTCAATTGAGAACTCAACATCTCTGTATGGCAGCATTCTTGGAAGATTATCTGGAAAACATTGAAAAACTCTCTGACAATAGACACATCCTCCAAAACTATACCTTTACTTTGGCAAACCATGGCTTCTTTCGACTGTTCTATAGTAGGTTCAAATTTCACTTCGATTCTATGCAGGCTGACTAAAGTGATAGCTTTATTTCCACAATCCAACACAACTTGATGTTTAGTAAACCAATCCATTCCTAGGATTACAATCAAAGACTTGATATTTAGGATAATGAGATCAGAAAGAAAATCTACTTCTTTGATAATTATCTTAACTCTAGAAAATCCTTAGTTTGTGCTCAACTTAGAACCAGGAGATTGAACTAAAAGAACAGATCTAAGAACAATGGTTTTGAAATATTGCTTAACAGCAAAACTTTAAGAAACAAAAGAATGTGAAGCCCCATAATTAAATAAAACTGTGGCAGGTACAGAATTTACTAGGAACTTACCCATCACATCATCCTGAGCTTCTTGGGCCTCCTCTGCTGTGACATAGTTCACCTAACCTCTGGCAACTGATTGTGGCATCCTAGTTACTTGATTGAGGCTTGAGGTGCTCCATGTATTGCTCCTGGAACAGGAGTCCTGTCTAGTGTAGCTCCTAAGTTGAAACGAACTAGTGTAGGGTCTTCCTTCTGTGGACACTTATTCGCATAGTGACTAGACTCATGGCACTTGAAACAAGTAATTGACGCTATAGGGTTAACATTCCACTAAGGCTAATTGCTTATATTGATATAGTGCGGTCCTGAGAAATTCTAACAAGGCATTGGAGCTTGAGTCCTGAATCCTGATTATTGAGGCACACGTGCTGGCTGGTAGGCACTAAATTGGGTTTTCTGCGACTGATGCAACTGAGCCCCCTATTGTATCATCCTTCTCTTATGAGATTCTTCTAACTCATGGTGAGACTTCTCAATAAGTATGGCCTTGTCCACCATGTGTTCGAAACTAGCATAGTCATTACCAACAATTTGAACTTTCAATCTAGCATTAAGTCCTTTCTTGAAACGCTTCTGACGTGCATCATCTGTGGCAATATCATCCAGAGCATAGCGGGTTAGTTGAGTGAACTTGTTGAGATATTCACTCACTGACATGTGTTCTGGTGAAGCTCATAGAACTCTTCTTTCTTTATCTCAACTACCCCATCCAGGATATGGGCATGGTGAAAAACTACTGTGAACTCTGTCCAAGTGATATTCTACTCATCCTCATGAGTGGCACAATAGTTCTCCCACCATTCTGATGTAGTACATTCCAGCTGGTGAATGGCATAGAAAACTTTCTCTTGATATGTGCACTGAGCAAGGTTTAGCTTTTTCTCCACAGAATGAAGCCAATCACCTGCCTCCAAAGGCTCGGATGAATTGGAATAGGTAGGCGGTCTAATTCAGGTGAATTCTACAAATCTGGATGGCAGATGAGCTGGCTGAGGTGCAACGACTTCCTGGTTGTGCTGATTCATTATGTTGTCCATATTCTGCATCACTGTATTCATGAGCTTGGTCTAGGCTGCCATGAATTGACTTAGAGTTGGATCCAAAATGGTTGGAGCTGACTGCTAACCCTGAGCTACAGGATTTGCGGTGCTGCTGCTGGGATTTGAAGCCATCTGACTGTGACTAGCTGAATTTTATGTATCAATTATCTACCAAGTTGACACCAAGGTTACTAAGAAAACTGGGGAAAACAAAAATAAGTGGTAAATTCATTTAAGGGTATAAACTAAGGACAATCTCGAACTAAAAGCACTCACTTAGCCAAAAAAAGGCTAGCAAAAATGCACTGAAGTCCACATCAAACAAAACATAAACATGACTACAACATAATGCTTGAGGCAAAACTGCAGTTTAGATCACGCACAACTGCAAAGAAAAGGTAAAACAATCTACATGATGTTAAGAACTATACAAGGCTATAATCTAATAGATCCCACTCTAGCTCTGCTAAATATAGCTCACTTGACTCTATTTCTGAATCACTATGGAGCACCCATGAGTTGTGAACTTTTGGCAATGGTTATCTTACTTCGGCTAGAATGAAACGACAAAAGTACTCCTGATGATTGCTAGTTATACACCAACTTCTTCTAGATTGGGAGGAGCTGGTGGAGGTAGTGGAACTGGTGACTGTGGTGGCGGTTCCTCCATAACTTTCTCTTGCTCCATGGTGCTCGACACTACTATATATTGCTTTTCAAATTGTCGGATGAGCTTGGACAAATTGATTCTATACAACTTGCAAAGACATTGAAAAACTTTACGTGCGGCTCCATGCATAGACAGATCCTCATGAGCATTGTAGTACTTCAAGCTATGATGAAAAACTTGGCTAACAATCTTTGTTGTAAAGTATAGTCTTGTCCTGAATCTAATGCATTGACCTATTGCAATCTCATCCTTAGTGAAATACACTGGTTGCTTCTTTGATCCAAAACTGTGCAACAAAGCTCGAAGAACTCCAAGCCAACCTCTACTTTGGTTATGGGAAACTCGAGACATCTATGGCATTATAAGTATAAGAAGTCAACTTAGAAACTGAAAACCAAATTCTAGAAAAGACGAAGAGCAAGAACCTTAAAAATGAGGAAAATAGAGAATTACTAGATATCCATTCGGTTGGTTTGATTTAGAAAATAGATTTTCAAAATTTTGTTAAGTCGACCATTCTAACTAGTGCTTCGTCCTACAGTCAATATGGCTCTAATACCATCTTTGTCAAGACTCGAATATGCAAACCTGGACTCTCTGTATATTCTGCACCAGTTCAGGATCACACTACTGTACGCAATAGAAAACATAGATAAAATATTGACCATGATCACGATTAACTATGAAAAATATAAATATTTGTTAACTATCAGCGTAGCGACCTTATGGCCAAGCTAACAAATAATAGCCTGAAGAACCTAAAAAATTAGCCGCTAAAACTAAAGATAAGCATAGTAGCTATTTGATATGTCATAGGCAATCGATTGGGAAGCGAAATCCTATCCTGAAAGTCATCCATGAATCCTCCACCACATACCTCTGGTTGATATGGTTTTTCCTCAGCAACTGAGCAACAAAGTATATAACTATGAGTACATAGAGTACTCAACATGCCGTTTATAACAAGATGCAATACAATTATGTAAGGCTTACTAAACGATGGCTGAATGGTTATTTTGCAGAAAACAATAATTTAAAGTAAATACAACAAATAGATTGAAATGTATTTGGAATTATTAATAAATAAATAAGTCAAAAGAATTGAGTAAACCATAAGTGAACCAACCATTCACTTCTTAACAAAATCCAACCAAGGTTTTACAAAATTCTACCCCTCGTGTGAAATCACCGAGCATTATCCTTAATTGGGAACACATAATCATTCGAAAAGTTTTACACTCTACAGAGGTTGCACAACTTTACTCACAAGACATAACCATCTCATATTGCTACGCGATAAGCACACTTTTGTAGGTATGCGATGGAGAGATCATGATAAGTCCTTTACAATGCTGAATCTCAAACTGATCTTGCCTGCTAAGGTTTTGCTACAGAGTGGGCTTACTACCTAGCCGGAAAAGCCTCCTCTTGCACCATGTGGAAAATTACCAAAAAAAACTAACCATCCACATCATCTCAATGACAAAATCCAGGTTGAAACATAAGAAATTAGTTAGCCAGATCCATCCCATACTAGAGTTGCGATTGTACGATAAGGCTCAGATCAATGATACACAAAGTTAAGTTCTTAATTATTACCTAGATGAGGCATCCACATCCTAAAATGCTAACTACACTTCCCCCATTACTGCACGATCATTTGCCTAAGTGAAAACCATTTTATTTAACTAACAACAATGACATTACCTAGGACATGGCACACAAATTTTACAGCTGTAGCTGACCGTCATGATTTAATATCTCATTAAGTCAAAATTAATTAACTAATCAAAATGTGATGATGAGCCCAACGTAACAATAAGAATGCCTAAGCATACTAGATATACAACATAAGTGGATACTAGTATTGCATTCCTAGGTAACTAACCATCCTATGGCAACAATGAAAACATGGCATTCAAATTATCAAGAAGGGATTTAATCACTATTGGTGATTAACTACCAAGTACAAGGGTTTGTAATAAATTAGTAATGCATAATAATTTAAAACAAAATAATAATATTTTGTAACATCCCATTTTCGGGCTTGTTACTTTGTGCTGTAATTTGATGTTATTTGGTAAAGCTTGTATTTAAAGTTCAAAAGTTTGAGTTAAATTTCATTTCCTAGCTTTCTATTTTGATTATTCTCCCTTCTTCCTGCCAAAATTTTGAATTTTTCCTTGTGGGTCGGCCCTTTCTTTTTTTGGCCCGACCGGCCCGCCTATTTTCTCTCCTCTGGCCCAGCTGGCCTTTTCTTTCCTTCGGCCCAACCAGCCCATCCAGCCTGACATTCTTCCTTCCCCTTTCTCCTTTTTTCCCCTCCCCTGTTCTTCTCCCAAGCAGCACCACGCCGTTTGTGCCACATCGCTGCCCCTAGTTTCGCCTCTCCTCCCCTACACTGGCCTTCCCCGTGGTAGCTCCAGCGTTAGCCGTACTCCCCAAGCCAGGCCTAGATCCCCTCGTCACCTGCTAGCTCCTCCGCGCATCGCTCCGTCACTTGCCGCCGCGGTCGATCACCAAAACTGTCCCAGGTTACCCATCTTGTCGAGCCAGCTATGGGCATTGACGATGGCATTGAAGCCACCCTATGCCTACTCTTCCTGCGCTGACGTTGCATCGCCCTCCTGTAAGCCCCGCCTTGTGGCATTGCTACCACACAGCCAAACCTAGGTGACCGCGCACTTCGTCAGCTCTCCCCTTCCCCGAGCGCATTCACGCCTCAGAGGGCCATTGCGTGCGCCCTGCACCCTCTGCCCTAGCTTGTGCCAGCCTTGCCCTGTCCCTCTCTCCACTCGAGTTCGAACAGTGGCTCCACTACCGCGTGCCATAAATCGCCCAATGCTCTCCACTCCCTCTTCTACAGCTATAAAAGCTCAACCAACAGCCGAAGCTCCTCACCCTTTTCCACCCTATCTCTCAAACTCGAAAAATCACCGCCACTAGAAGCCCATTTAGTTGCCACCGTTGCTAGCCCTATTGGGAGCACCACTATTGGCATTGACCTTCCCCTAAACTCCTCACATTCCTAGTGCTCCCACGAAGCCTAATTGGGTCCTTTTTCTCTACAGCTCACCAGAGCCCCTCTCTTCCACAACTCCGGCCGCCCCTTCCCGTTGGCAACTTATGCCTCTGCCACCCAATCCCATTTGCCAGTAGCACCCTCGCCGCATGGTGAAGACCACCCTGACACCAATTCAGAGTTTTGCCACTCCCTCTTCCCCAACACTGATCGCCCACCTCCGCCGTTCGAGTTCTCCGTTGCCAGCCCATTCAAGGCCTCCTCGAGCTCTTCTACCTACCCTGGTGAGCTTCTGATGTTCCCTAGTAGCTTCTAATCTATTTAATTAGCTTTAAATTGCCAGAGTCACCGCCGCAACCCTCCCCTATTTTTGCTACTGCCTAACTCACCACCGGTGCCCCTTTGGTCCTTGTTAGTCCAATTCAAATCCTTTGGGAGGTGCACACAGGGCCGAGCATTCCCTTTTGTTATTGCCCTCATGTTGCCATGTGCGTCCTCGCCGTCAGTCGCCATCACCGCCGTTCGGCCGAGGAGGCGTTCTATTCCCGTGTAATTAAGTTTAAGTGCTATCGTTAGTAGTTAATGACCCTGCTTAGCTTTTGTTATTGAGGCGCTGAACGGTGGGCCTGGGCCGGTTTAAACCTTTTGTTAGACTGACAACTAGGCCCCACCTCAGATAAAAAATGTTTAAAACCTGTTTATAACCTCAGGCCACTGACATGTGGGCTCAAAACACTGTTTACACAGTGCCGAGGCCTCACACGTTAGCCCCAGGCCATTTCCAGAAAAGAAAAACGATTTTCTTTAATTAAATGAACCATGGGCCCCACATGTCATACACTGAACCTTTAAGATTTAAAACTATTTTAAAAAATAATTAAAAATGGTGGGACCCGCCTGTCAGGGAGAGAACACTCTCACTCTGTTTATTTTGGGATTTGTCCTGAAAATAAACTTTGGAATGCTCGTTCTCGCTCGTTGTAACTCTGAATTTAGCCAAACTTGTTTCTAAAATTCTCTAAATTTGAGATCTTTATGTGAGTTCTATTTTTGTTAAATTTGGAGTCCGTTTGAATTTTTGTTTGAGATTTTATTTGCTCCCATTGTCTGTCATTTGCTCTTGGCGGGTTCGTTCGAGTAGAGTTCAAGGACGCAACTGAACCGTAAGTCGACGCCTCTCAGGAACCACAAGTCCACTAACCTATGGACCAGATGAGTTATCAATTTGATCATATTGATCCTACATTTTAGGCAAAGATTATGTCTCTTTAAATTATCAAATTGCATGCCTAATTTACTATGCAAATGTATGTCAAAGATTAACGTAGCTACATGCCTACTTGATGTTGTATGAGTTTTAATATGCCATTCATCGACACATGAATCACCTAACCATTGTCACCCTAGATGTTAATGGTAAATTTATTAGTTATAGGTCATATTAAATGACATGCTATTCTCGTCATGTCTAGAGTACTAGTTGCCCTGATCATCAATATTTAAACATGAAAACTTGCTTTGGGACAGTCATGGGATGTAAGTGGCTAGATATTGGCAACAAACTTAATTTATACTTCTCAAAACCCTAAAAACTACTATACATGTCTGGGCAGGCGGTAAGAGTGGATGCTATGGATGTAACATGAGAATCTGTGGTTTGTGGAATAAACCGCCCGGATAAATTAAGGACTTAATCCTGTGATGACCTCTCCATGTAAAATAGTACTACCGCAAGCTGGCAAAGTATAGGCTGGGCTAAGTAATTTACTGGACCCTTTAGTCATCTCATGGAAGACTGGTGTACGTGGATGATAAAAATCCAACAATGAATGGGACATCGGGAGAAGGTGATGTTGCTAAGGCTAGCACCAGGGGAGAGTGGAGTCTGATAGTGCTAACATGTAGTGGACATCCCACACAATATATGGGCCCAACCCCATATGGGTAAGGCGCTAGGGTCGAGGAATTGTAACTCGATCTGCATGACTAAGGAATCATGCAGGTCCATCGTGATGTGACAACGCCACAAACACATACGACCATAGCGCCCAATATCAAGATTGAACTAAAGGTGAATTCGTTCCTTCAGCTTCAACATATTTTAAATGAGAATATGATGCTATCTAATGATAAAAAAATATATTTTTGTAGCACCACATCACTTGTGGACCAATTGAAACAAGAGTTCAAGTTGGACAAGTTTTGGAATCCAATTCGGCCTCCAGATCAATTCGGATTCAGCATGATAGACCCAACTTCAAATGTGCATAACTTTCGCATACGGAGTCTGTTTGAGCTCCACGAGTACTTGTTGGAAAGCTCTGGGAGTCTACTTTCAGATGGATCTAGTCTCACCTCCAAAATCCATCCGAGCTGATAAAAAACTCACATCATTTTTCCAGTCCGAGTCAAAGTGGGCCGAGGGCCTTGTAACTTAGGCTATGTGGGCCGTACTATTCATGTGAACAGTAACCAAGAATAGTACCACACCTCTTTTCATTAGATAAGTGCGGCTTCCCTCTTCCCTACTTAAGGAGGCTGCACCCCTTTAGTTTTCCTCGGGTTTTCTTAAGAGATTATTCTGCTTAGCAGTTTCACCGCATGTTCGGTTGAGGAACCCTAACTTGTGAACTTAATCTTTATTCGTAATACAATTTTAGATTGCATCTTGAACTCTCTTGCTTGTGTTCTCGATTCGCTTGCAGGAAATAGCCTTCTTGGCGAGGTCAACCGTGTTCGGCACCGTTGATAACCAACGGAGCAGTGGTGTAGTGATTGCGAGGGGTTCGATCTGTTTTGGTCAGAGCCTTTGGATCATCAACGTTGAGATCTCCACAATCGACTTATTAGTACCTCTCGGAAGATCGGGCCATCGTCACATTACATCAGGTTGATTGTCTCTTGTGGGTAAAGATGTACAGTCTCTACAGAGTAAAAATCTAGCATAGGTGGATGGAACCATGTAATTGGTGGATGGAACCTATACCACTATATGCACGATTTGAATTCTTTAAAGCACGTTTGTCAAAATGGTAGGTCATAGGTTTTATACTTGTAATACTTGTAACCGTTGCTTTACACAATTAAAAGAACCTAAGACACCCTTGTTAAAGCCTTGTATATATAATTATCTGCATTCTGTGTGTTGGTTCATGGGGCACGGTTGTGTGTGCTCATCCTCGCTTTTAACCCATCCCTTCAGAGTTTGTGAATCAAGACCAATATGCCTACTACCAGGACCAAGGTGATGAGGGAGATGAAGATGGTGGCAATTAGAATAAGGCTTTCCAGCATCTCTTTGCAGTTTAGCCGACCAAGCAAACTGGTGGGTGAGCTTAATATTAACCAGGCCTCTAGGTAATATTAATCGTACCTAGGTTGTCCTGGTCGCTTGCCTATGATTCGATGAGCCCTTCCTTTTGCTTCCGCATTTGCTACTGTATTTCTGTAATGAACTTGTTAGGCCTAACGACCCCTTGCGTACAACTTATCCCAATGTGGAAGATTTGTACTCTGGTTTGTAATGCTAATGAAGGGTATGGTTTGTTGCGTGTATGAGATGATTCAGCCATGTATCTATGAGCACTATCTACTGATCCAGGGAATAGTGCAATGGTTTCACAGAGGATTCCGGATTTGCTAAATCTGGGTCCGACAGTGCAGTATTAGAGCATACGACTATAGAAACCTTAGTTAGGTTGGTCGTGCCTTAAGGCTGAGTTCCAATTTCAAAAAAAACTAAGAAAACCTTGATAAAATATATCTTACTATTTGATGCACTTGTCCTTCTTAATGTTTTACCTGCTCTAACCTTCAATTTCAAAATTGTAGATGGCTGGATCCTCTTCATCTGCTTCCTGGGACTACATGTCTCACTGCGAGATAGAGGGCAAGCACGTTGGGTTGCTATGCCAGCTCCTGCAGTATCTCTGTTATGACCAGCATCCTATTTTTAGGGGGCGAAGATGTAGGTCCTGGACCGAGAGCTCTGGACTATGGAGGTCTTCGTCTACGTTAGGGAGGGAGGAGTCAACCCTCTCATCGTCCCCACCATCCACCCCAGGAGCCGTCGCTCAGACGCCATACAGGACGTGGCACAGTTTGCATCAGCTCGACTGATGCAGCTGCACGAGGCCGAGTTGGTGCAGTCCCCATTCTGCTTCTTCTGATCCTCTACACCGGTGACCCCACCCTCGACCATATGGATGTTGTAGTGGATGACCCGAGACTATCCTACTAGGTGCAGTTGACCCAGGTCATGGCGAATACTTACTGTCGGGCACTCCAGGAGATCAGGCAACTATGGATGCTGCTAACCTCTAGCTACCAGCACTCGGACACTCTCCAAGCTCAGCTAGCTAGGATGGATACCGCCCTCACTTTCTCCGAGCGGGAGCAAATCGGTGCGAAGACTAAGCTTGAGCACCTTTGATCTCAGGCAGACTCCACTCCATCGTCATCTGAGAGAGTTCCAACTCCACTACCTCTAGCAGCAGTCGCAGTAGCAGTAGTTGCACCAGCAGCAGTACCAGCACTACCAGCACCGGTACCCGTACTAGCCTTAACAGTTGTACCCTGCCCCTGCCTACCCCCACCGTCCGTGGCAAGCATCGGTCAGCTTCTCAGGGCCTCGCTGAAAGCATCTAGGCCCCTAAAACTATTTGTTTTGGTAATTAATGACGTTATTTGATTATGGGACTAATATGTGTTGAGTGTTTGTAAAGATTAGTCTCAAAGACAAAGAGAAGAGGCACATAAAAAGAATTCACATGATTCAAAGAGATCCAAGACGGCGAGGTAAATAGTTTAGGGTTTTTTATTTTTTACTGGTCTTAGGAGAAAGGCGGAAGACCGGATTATTGGGTAGATGCCGTACTATTAAGAGGGATCATAGCTAAGTGCTTGATCATATGCAAATATGCCCCATGGATCAATTTAGGATCATGCATACACTTGGAATTAAAATTGAATTAAAATTTGTGCACTCCCAAAAATTTCGGTAGTACCGGCGTGTAATTCGCGGAACTACCGCAAGGTCGGAAGTTCCGGGCCCCACGTGGAACCTTTTTTCCAGAGAGCGCCCGGAACTCGACTTAGCCGCTGAAAAATCGGAAGTACCGCAGGTTGAACTGCGGAACTACCGCATGGGCGAAAGTTCCGGTTTACCGAGCGGAACTTTATTTCCAGAGAGCGCCCGGAACTCGACTTAGCCGCTGGAAAATCGGAAGTACCGTAGGTTGAACTGCGAAACTACCGCATGAGCGGAAGTTCCGGTTTACCGAGCGGAACTTTATTTCCAGAGAGCGCCCGGAGTTGGACTTAGTCTCCTGGAAATCGGAAGTACCGCGGGTTGAACTGCGGAACTACCGCATGGGCGGAAGTTCCGGCCTACCGAGCGGAACTTTATTTCCAGAGAGCAACCTCGTTTCACACTTCGCCTCTTTGAGATCGGAAGTACCGGGGACAAGTCGGAACTTCCGGGAATCCGGAAGTACCGCACTTACAATGGCGGAAGTACCGCATTTAATGTCCAACGGATACTTCTGATCCACTGACATAGCCGTTCTGACCCACCTGCAGAAGTCCGGAAGTACCGCACATTGCACTGCGGTAGTTCCGATTTCCCTGATTTTTCAGGATTGTTTATTGCAACGGCTAATTGAGGTTGGTGGGGGTATAAATTCGACCCCACCAGCACAAGGACATGTTGTTGAACCCTCATTGATCATTCTTGAGCATAGAGCAACCTCTCACACCTCACTTTCACATATTTGCATTCAATTGAGGTAGTTGAGTGAATTCAAGTGCATTGCATCCGTAGATTGATCCATTTGGCACTTGAGCGTGATCAAGCCCTGCGACGATCCATTCTCTTGGAGTTTGCCGACTCCTAGACGGCTTGGCGGGAAATTCGGTGATCTTCTCAAGAAGATTGTGAGAAGACCCGAGACGGTTGTGAAGGCTTGGAGCTCACCTACCCGGAGCGGGAAAGGGCTACCGATGTGATCGAGGTGCTTAGGCTCAATTCGTGGAGCCGGTCCGATTCGTTCGGGCTTACCTCAACGTGGACTAGGAGAGACCGGCAAGTCTCCGATCATCACGGTAAAAAGTAATCGTGTTCATTGTGGTTTGCTCTCTTGTGCATTATTCTCTTCAAGCAATTTACTTCGACAGAATCATTTGATTGCTCGTGTAATTAGAGTAGCATACCTTGTTCTAGCTAGAAGTATATTTGCTCTTAGAATAATTCTCCTTGTGATAGTGATCTCTTGAGCCATATCATCTTGATTAGTTGTAGCCTTGCTAACTTGCTTTAGACATTTTGTTAAATTGTAATTGTTAGCCTAAATTAGAAGAAAAATTTTAAACCGCCTATTCACCCCCCTCTAGTCGGCCTCCTCGATCTTACACTCGCACCCGGCTCACCGCTCGCAAGAGTGTGCGCCCACCCCCCGGCTTCTTTGCAGTAGGCGCTGGAGGTTCCAACAGGGGTCTTCGCCGTTCCCGTTCACCGACCGGCTCTCGCCCAGCACTGACTCCAACTTGCCGAGCATCAGCCACAGCCGCTCTCGCTCCTCAGGCCACCCCGAATAGGAGTAGTAGCAGTAGATAGATTAGTTGCCAGTTGGTTTTTCGGTTGTAAGCACACACACACACACACTCTCTCTCTCTGTCTTTCTCTCGCTTTTGTACCTCTTCCCCCTCAGTAGACGATGTGTGGATATGGTTATGACTTGGTGAAGCATATAAGCCCCACCTTGAAGTCATATGACCCCTTTTGCAATGAACTTATCTAAGTTTTATGGATTTTATTACATTGCTTGTCTAGTTTAATTGGTTTGTCTGTATGTTTACTAGATTGCTAGTGAATCCTCATATATGCTCCTTTCTCTTCTTGTTTTGACATCTTAGTTGTTTTAGATGCCACCTAGCACTTAGAGAGCTGTTGTCCATGGCAGAGCTCGCAGAATAGGCCGTGGTCGTGGAGGAGGTCAGAATCTACCACCACCACCCCCACGACCTCCAACAATGGCTTAGCAAACTCAGGCCTTGCATGCAATGCTAGCCAATCAACAAGCAGGGGCGGCCAACAAAAGCTCCAAACTAGCCAACTTCCTGAGGACAAGACCGTTGACATTCTCCTCAACCAATGAGCCTTTGGAAGCTAAAGATTGGGTGCGAGATACAGAAAAGAAGCTTCGTCTAGCACGTTGCTTAGAAGAGGACAAGGTGGATTTTGCCACCCATCAATAGAAAGGTGCAGCAGCAGCATGGTGGAAAAATTTTCTTGCTGTTCGCGGAGAAAAAGCTCTCAAAATGAATCCGAAAAGGAAGAGGAAGAAAATGAAGGAGGAGGAGAAGAAGGCGGACTAGAAATGCCAGCAACTAGGGCCCAACAGGGAGGCTCTCAGCAAGAGCAAGGAGGAGAAGATGAAAATGAAGAAGAGGAGTAGGAAGAGGCAGCACCTGCCAAATCTTCCATTTCCTGGTTTGAGTTCAAGACTACCATCCACTAGAATTTTGTGCCTACTGGAATAATAAGGATGAAAAAGAATGAGCTCAGAAACCTGAAGCAAGGGAATATGACAGTAAATGAGTACCTCATCAGATTCAATCAGTTAGCCCACTACGCCCCAAGAGACGTGGCTAAGGAAGAAGAGAAGATTGATCATCTCCTTGAAGGAATCCATGAGGAAATGAGGGCACCGTTGATTCTGCATGACCATTTGACCTTTCACCACTTGGTTAACAAGGCGCTTGTCTACGAGAATGAAAGAAAACTCCTAGAAGCCAGACGCAAGAGGAAATGGCCATCACAAAGGCCCTAAGGTAGCTTTTAATCAAAGCTAGTGTACCAAGGCAACACCTCCTTCCGCCAAGGGGCAACCTTAGCATCTAAAGCCCTAGCTCCATCTCAGCGTTCTAGTGGAGGTGAAATTCGTGTGCCTCGTCCCTCAGGGCAATCTTCATCCACCAACCCAGCCTCAAAACTGCATTGCTTCAACTGTGGTGCAAAATGGCACTTCGCCAATAAGTGCCCAGACCGCCAGATCATCCCAATCAATTTCAATTTGGGAGCCACCCCATCAAGAGGATAGTCGTCAGCACCAAGCGAGAGCTTCTAAACTCCTCAAGCTTCAAGGACTTTCTCAACTCCAAACCAGGGCCATGTCAACCATGTTATAGCAGAAGATGCCCGGGGTGCCTTAGGAGTGCTCGTGGGTACATTCTCTGTTAAGTCCGTACCCACACAAGTCTTGTTTGATTCTGGGGCTTCACACTCTTTTATCTCTGGGAGTTTTGTGGTAAGGGTTTAGTTACCAACCTTTAGGCTAAAAAGGCCAGTGGTACTAAGCTCACCATGAGGACCCTTAGCGGCTACCCTAGTGAGCCGCAGGGTAGAGGTTACCATGGAGAATTTTGGTTTCTTAGTAGACCTTCTGGTCCTACAATCTCAAACCTTGGACATTATCGTATGGATAGAATGGTTAGCCAAATATCAAGGAATGATAAACTGTGCTAATAGAAAAGTAGTACTCACCAAGTACCCTAGGCTAGCAATAAAGGTCAGTGTAGACAATTGCCCCCTTAAAGCAAGCGATCCATTAGCTTGAAGGGGCATCCTTGGAAGAAATGCCTGTAGTCCAGGATTACCCAGAAGTCTTCCTAGAGGAACTACCCGGTATGCCACCCGACAGAGATATTGAATTTGTTATCAACCTAAAGCCAAGAACTGCCCCAATTGCCAAGCGACCTTACAGAATGGCAGTAGATGAACTGGAAGAGTTGAAGTCATGAACTGATGATCTCCAGGAAAAGGATTTATTAGGCCTAGCTCATCCCTCTGGGGTTCACCATTACTCTTTGTTAGAAAGAAAGATGGCACTGCCAGATTGTGTGTAGATTACCGTACCCTCAATGATGTGATCATCAAAAATAAATATCCTTTGCCCAGGATAGATGACCTATTTGGTCAGTTGTCAGGGGCAATAGTCTTTTCCAAGATAGACATACAGCCAGGATACCACCAACTCAAGATCAGGGCGGAAGATAATCCAAAATTAGCTTTTACCACTCGATATGGCATGTTTGAGTATATGGTCATATCATTTGGATTAACCAATGCTCTAGCGTACTTCATGAACTTGATGAATAAAGTGTTCATGAAATACTTAGATAAATTTGTGGTCGTATTCATATATGATATCTTAATATACTCCAAACCATGGAGGATCATGCAGAGCACTTGCGAGCAGTCTTAGAGATGCTCAGAGAGCGTCAGTTGTACGCTAAATATAGCAAGTGCAATTTTTGGATGCAAGAGATCAGTTTTATGGGACATTGTATCCTCTGGAGGAGTAGCAGTTGACCCCTCCAAAGTAGAAGCCGTGCTTGAATGGAAGTAGCCAACCTCGGCCACTGAAGTGCGTAGTTTTGTTGGTTTAGTAGGATACTATCAACGCTTCATAGAAGATTTTTCCAAGATATCCAAGCCAATGACCCATCTCCTCAAGAAGGAAAAGAAATATGAATGGACTAATGCTTGCAAAAAGAGTTATCAAGAATTGAAGAAAAGATTGACCTCAAACCCTGTGTTAGTTTTGCCAAACATACATAAGGACTATGAAGTATACTGCGATGCTTCATGCCAAGGTCTTGGCTATGTGCTTATGCAGGACAGAAAGGTTGTAGCACATGCATGCAGACAGCTCCGTCCCCATGAGGATAATTACCCAACTCATGATTTGGAACTAGCGTCAGTAGTGCACGCTCTAAAAATTTGGAGGCACTACCTAATTGGGAATCATTGTGATATATATAGACCATAAGAGTCTCAAGTATATCTTCACGCAAACAGACCGTAACCTCAGACAGAGAAGATGGTTGGAACTAATCAAGGATTACAACTTGGATGTCCACTATCATCTTAGAAAAGCTAATGTAGTGGCTGATGCCTTAAGTTGTAAGCCCTACTGCAATAACATCATGATACAAGAAAGCCAACCGGAACTCTACAAGTAATTCGAAGCTCTCAACTTAGAGATGGTAGGGCATGTCACCCTAGCTGCAATGGAAGTGCATCCAACTCTTGAAGAGTGAATTAAAGCAGCCCAGGAAGAACACCCAGGAGTCCAGAGGTTTAAGCACCTCATGGCTAGAGGAAAAATCCCCAAAAATGGTAGAAGATCCACAAGGAATCCTATGGTATGGGAAATGCCTTTTTGTTCCCCCATCAAAAGGTTCTCAAAGAAGCCCACAGCTCAGCCTATACTCTGCATCCATGCAGCACCAAGATGTACTAGGACATGAAAACCCTATATTGGTGGCCTAGTATGAAGAGAGATATTGCATAATATGTAGCATGTTGTGATGTGTGCTAGTGGGTTAAAGCTGAACATCAGAAGCCTGCCGGACTACTTCAACCACAATAAATTCCCCAATGGAAGTGGGAAGAAGTTGGAATGGACTTCATAACTGGACTACCTCATACGAAGTCAGGATTTTATTCCATATGGGCTATAGTTGGTAGATTAACTAAAGTTGCCCATTTCATCCCTGTAAAGACCACCTATAAAGGAGATAAATTGGCTGAGTTATACATGGCCCTCATTGTGTGTTTGTATAGAGTACCCAAGAGAATAGTTTCGGATCGAGGTTCTTAGTTTACCTCGCATTTCTAGGCTAACCTGCATAATGCAGTGGGAATCCATCTTGCTTTCAGCACTGCCTTTCACCCTCAGACAGATGGGTAGACTGAGTGGATAAACCAGATCCTAGAGGACATGCCTCGACACAACGGAAGCAAACTAAGCGCAAAACCATTCGCCTTTGCAAAGTCCAATGGGATAATCACTCAAAGCGAGAAGCCACCTGGGAGCGCGAGGAGCAGCTTAGATTAGACTAACCATTCTTATTCCCAGAGTATCTTGAATCTCGGGGTCGCGATTCTGTTTAAGGGGGGTAGGATCTGTAACATCCTATTTTTGGGCTCGTTACTTTGTGCTGTAATTTGATGTTATTTGCTAAAGCTGGTATTTAAAGTTCAAAAGTTTGATTTAAATTTCATTTCCTAGCTTTCTATTTTGATTATTCTCCCTTCCACCTATTAAAAATTTGAATTTTTCCTTATGGGCTGACCCCTTTCTTTCTTTTTGGCCCGACCGGCCTGCCTATTTTCTTTGCTCTGGCCCAGCCGTCCTTTTCTTTCCTTCGGCCCAACTAGCCCATCTGGCCGGCGTTCTTCCTTCCCCTTTCTCCTTTTCTCCCCTCCCCTGTTCTTCTCCTCAGCAACACCGCACCATCTGCGCCACGTCGCCGCCCCCGGTTTTGCCTCTCCTCCCCTATGCTGGCCTTCCCTGTGGCAGCTCCAGTGTCAGCTGCACTCCCCAAGCAAGGCCTAGATCCCCTCCTCGCCCGCTAGCTCCTCCGCGGGTCAACCGCCAAAACTACCCCCAGTTTACCCATCTTGTCGAGCCAGCTACGAGCATTGATGATGGCATTGATGCCACCCTGTGCCTACTCTGCCTACGTCAGCGCCGTGTTGCCCTCCTGCAAGCTCTACCTCGTGGCACTGCCCCTGCACAGCTGTACCTGGGCGACCGCGCAATTCGTTAGCTCGCCCCTTCCTTGAGTGCATTCATGCCTTAGAGGGCCGTTGCGTGCGCCTTGCACCCCTCCGTCCTAGCCTGCGCCGGCCTCACCCCTATCCCTCTCTCTACTCGAGTATGAACAATGGCTCCACTACCGCGCGCCATAAATCGCCCAACGCTCTCCACTCCCTCTTCTCCAGTTATAAAAGCTCGGCCAACAGCCGAACACTCCTCACCCATTTCCACTCTAGCTCTCAAACTCGAAAAATCACCGTCCCCGGAAGCTCCTTTAGTTACCTCCATTGCCAGCCTTCTTGGGAGCACCACTATTAGCATTGGACCTTCCCCTAAACTCCTCTCACATTCCTAGTGCTCCCATGAAGCCTAATTGGGTCCTTTTTCTCTACAGCTCGCCGGGTCTTTCTCAACTCCGGCCGCCCCTTCCTACCGGTGACTCAGGACTCTGCCGCCCGATCCCATTCACCAGTAGCACCCTCGATGCATGGTGAAGACCACACTGACACCAATTCAGAGTTCTGCCACTCCCTCTTCCCCAGCACCAATCGCCCACCTCCACCGAGTTCTTTGTCGCCTGCCCGTTCCATGCCTCCCCGAGCTCTTCTACCTACCCTGGTGAGATTCTGATGTTCCCTAGTAGCTCCCATTCCATTTAATTAGCTTTAAATTGCCAGAGTCACCGCCGCGACCCTCCCTTGTTTCCGCCACCACCTAACTCGCTGTCGGCACCCCTCTGGTCCTTGGCAATCCAATTCAAATCCACTGGGAGGTGCACATAGGGCCGAGCATTCCCTTTCGTTATTGCCCTCGTGTTGCCGTGGCCATCCTTGCCGCTGGTCGCCCTCGCCGCCGTTTGGCTAAGTAGGTGTTCTGTTCTCGCGTAATTAAGTTTAAGCACTATCATTAGTAGTTAATGACCCTGCTTAGCTTTTGTTATTGAGCCGCTGACCGGTGGGTCTAGGCCGGTTTAAACCTTTCGTTAGACTGACACCTATGCCCCACCTCGGTTAAAAACATGCTTAAACTCGTTTGTAACCCTGGGCTACTAACATGTGGGCCCAAAACACTGTTTACACAGTGCCGAGGCCCCCACACGTTAGCCCTAGGCCATTTCCAGAAAACAAAAATGATTTTCTTTAATTAAATGAACCATGGGCCCCACATGTCATACACTGTAGGGACCCCAGATATTACAATCCGGAATCCTCTGTGATTCCACCTCACTATTCCCTGGATCAGTAGATAGTGCTCACAGATTACAGTTCTGAATATCAAAGTACATATCATGCGGAAGCGTAAATATAATAGTAAACTTACTCACGGGCCGATTGGGCCGAAATCAATGAAATGCAGCAGCGGAAACGAAGCACACAGGTGGGTCCTTCAGGACATGCCCACAGGCAGCCAACTGGAGGATCGCGACCTAGCCCTTGACATCTTTATCTTCTCTGCCAGCTTGTCCAATCTTGTTGCTGAGGTGAGGTGATTTGATTCCTGATTCTGAATTCTGTCGCAAAAGCGAGTGTGAGCACTCCAACCCCGTGCTCCGCGAGCCAATACGCAGAATGCAAATAAATAGTATGCATGGCTTGTCAAAGGAGAGGCTCGGGTTGTTTTATTTGCCATAAAACGCGTTTAGTAGCATTTCTATTATTATATCATATTGTTGTTTTTGAGACCTAAAGACTCCTCACCGCAAATGACATCATTGACTTAATCCACCAAAGACTCACACTCTTTATTAACTGCTGTCTAAGACTCCCAACAGCGATTGCCATAATTGACTTAATCCACCTAAATTACACTTTCTTTAATATGTGATGTCTAAACTCCAAACAGTATGTGTCATCCTCTATTCAATCCACTGATCATATTCTTTCTGTAATGGTTGCTGTCTAAGACCCCAAACAACGAGTGACATCATTTAAATGATCCACCGACTATACACATTTTATATTGATTGCTGTTTAAAACTCCAAACAGCGTGTGACATTATTTAGATATTCCACCAAACATACTCTTTCCAAATGGATTGCTGTATAATCTCCAACAGCGAGTGACATCACCTAATTAATCCACCGAACATTCTCATCAAGATTTTCTAATAATCCAATCCTTTTTATTATTGATTCAAATCCACCAAGAATATCATTGATCAAGCCTACGATTCAATATTATATATCCACCAAGAATATCATTGATCAATTCTACGATCCACCATTATATATCCACCAAGAATATCATTGATTAATTCTACGATCCACTAGTATCCTCCCACCAAGTAAATCACTAATCAAGAACTATAATCCAATACTTGTATTAATCCTCCAAGTTCCCGAAAATTCAATTAGATCATCTATTTAGCCTATCTATTCAGCTAGACTCCACCAATTTATTTCTCCCAGAACCCACACTATCATTTCCTATTTATGATCGACATGAATCCACCAATACCTTTATGTGTACACTACAAACATCTATTTCCTTTACTCACGACCCTGCTCATTCTTTCCATATTTTATTTTGTAGGAATAGAAATGCCACTATTTGAAATACAATACATAAAATTTCCTGAGACCTAGCAGCTTTGAAACAAAACAAAATGATCAAGAAATATTAACACGATTTTCCATACATATGGCATCACACCATATGCCTAATATCACCATAATTTTTCCATACGCATGGCATCACACCATTTGACATCTTTCAGCGTTATAGCCGCTTAACTTACCACTGGGACGACACCCAGGACAACTCAAATCAAGGCTTTCCGCTGCCCTCCACTTTTCCATTCCCACCCACAAAGTTTTTGAAATAGAACTATATCTAGTTAAGTTCCCATGTCCGCCCTTGACCGTGGGCACGACTATTCGAATAGTTTTGACTCTGCAGAGTTTGTACACTTTCACCACAAGAGACAATCTGCTCGTTGCCCCACATGATTCCTTAGCCACGTGGTTGAGTAGACCATCACAGTGACTTTTCAAAGTATCTAGCCCCTTTTGTCATCTCACCTTATGGGAACCTGCCCACTTGCGGTGGGTCCCATCTATGCACGGGATGTAACCACGTCTACTAGCGAAGACACAGGCTCCACTTCCAGCAACGCTAGTACGGCTAGTTACCTCACCCTCCAACTCGGTGTCCCTTTAGGCCTCCCATTGCCCTTTGCGTATCCACTTCCATCCACTACCAGTGAGATGAGTCCGGGGGTTTCGATAAATTTACTTAGCCAAGTTGTACTTTACAGACTTGTGGTTGTACTGTTTTACATAGGAGGTCATGACAAGATTCAGTCCTTAGTGGTATCTGGGCGGTTCTACCACAAACCACACTCTCGTGCACACCTGCACCATACCCCCAAACCATCCGCCCAGATAAGTAAGCAATTCGAGATTTTTGGGAATATAAAATAACCATGTCCAACATACACCAGTCATTACCACCATGACTGCCCAACCAATTTTTCTCAGGATTAAAGTGATGCTTGGGCGCTCTCGCGCCCATGAGTATCTAAACAATACTAAGCATGGCATATATTTAAAGACTTATTTTCGAAAGGTTACTATTATAATTTTACTAGGGCGACAAGGTTCACACATTCAGATATTCCAAAGGAGGTGTAATATTATTCAAGGCAAATAATAGGCATATAACTAGAATATTAAATTAAACATGTATTTGCATATAAAATAACAGCATGCAATTTGATAATTTAAACAAAAATAATTTGCAGAAATGTAGGTTCAACATGATCAAAGTATTGACTCGCCTTACGCGGTTTACCGCGGTCTTGAGCCCACTCAAAGCTATCTCATTTGATGGTCTTGGGCTTCTGGTCTTTATCTCCACTTTGATCTTGATCTTGCTTGATCCATTGATTCTTCGGGACTCCAGTTTCTAACTATGCGATAAGCGACTGAATCCAAATAAAAACAAATAAGTCAAGAGATCCAAATAAATCCAATCACCTTAAATACCCGATTTAATCTAAATTATGCATTTATTATGATTTGAGAATAGAAGGATGATTCAGGTTAGTGTGTTGTAAACACAGCGGTAGCTGGGTTTAAGCAGGAGGACGAGTTGTCTGAATGCTTTACCGTGAGGGAAAATTTTAGAAATACGAGGGATCAAAAGTGAAGATGTACCTACAGGAATTATCTGCTTTTGGGAAAAGAAGGTGGCCAGACATGGCCGATTGGGGAAAAGCGAGGCTTGCCCTTTTGCTTGATGACTTCCTTTTAATTGATTTACATTTATCAAGGAAGTTCCATGAGTCGGATTAGTTTTACAGGTAGATGTGAGATTTCATTTGAAGATGCCCTTCGGTTTAGGTTTCGTAGATATTTTATGTACATTTTAGTTACCATAATAGTGTTATTATTACCTTTAAGGGTTGGGGTCATGAGTTGTGTTCATGGTATACAGTAGTTTAACTTATCAAATTAATCTTAGAACTTGGGTTTGTGGCATTTCATACCGTGTTATTTTAGGTGAGTTTTACTGTCAATTAGTCAACTTATTAATTAAGCGATTAACACCCTAAGTCACGACCTATTGGACTATTTATTTGGTCATGGTTTAAATGTTTACCTCAGCCGATTTCTATTTTTCATTGACCTGAGACCTTTGAGCTACTCTATGGCGACCTACCGTGCTATCCTCGGTTTTAGACACAACTTAGATATAATTACTATTCCTAGCTATGCCTAGTATCATTGGGCTTCAGGCTACATATTAGCGAGATTATTTTTATTTGCTTTTGATCTATAGCTATTATATTTTAGTAACCATACACTAATGCGACCTTTTAATTGGAGTCTTGGTGATATTGATATCTTTATCCTTTTGCTTGGCATAATTTAATCGGGAGTACACTCTTATTTATGGGAGGGAAAACTTGTTGTACATAGTTATACTTTCATATGGTGTTTGATTTAATCTACTACTTGAGACTTGTTTGATGGCGGCATGTTAACTTTAGGTCATATATTACTATTATGGGTAGCTTTTAATTATAGCCTTGTTGTTATAGTGTTTAACCTAACACCCAATTTGTTTTCCTGGATTTTTAAATTGAAAATACTTTTAACTGGGGGTCCTTATTAAATTTGGACATTAAGCAACACTATATTTTTATTAATGCCTTTGATTGTTAATTAGTCCTTAGGTAATATTTATTTTATATTAATTACTTATGTAATAAATAATCTAGTATTAAACCTTAATTTACCTTATTTTATGTACTAATTAAATTTATTAACTTCTCTAAATTATCCTCTAATTTTTCTGATTTTTCTTACTTGCTTGGATCAAAGAAAACCAAGATACACAATAAAAATAAAGGGAAGAAAAGAGGCGCGATTTGTGGGAGTCGAGCTCAAGATCTAGGGGGGTGCTCTGCGTTATATGCACTCGGGTAGCCAAGTGGACCGATGCCCAGGACTGATTGAGAGAAGGGTTTTAGAACTGAAGAAGCAAGCGCTACGGTGTAGCTCAAACAGAGGTAGCCGACCGAAACAGAGGAGGAGCTCGGCGGTAGGGGCAGGTGGGCTCGCCGGCGCAGCCGGCGGCTGAGGGGCGGCGATCGGGTAAAATGGGTTGCGCAGCGCCGGTGGAAGAGAGATATGGTGGCGCGGCGCTCGGAGCGGCAGCGAGGCGGGCGGGCGGCGGAGCTAGGCGACCGGCGGCGAGGGTGGATAGGGGGCGCCGGCGACCGGGAAAGAGAGGGGAACTTGGCGAGCTTGGGAGCAGTAGGGGACGCAGAGAATCCTTACCCCGCCGTTGGCTGAGCCGGAAGGGCGCCGTGGTGGGCCGGCGGCTTCGGCGGCCATGGAAGGCGCGGGGAGGTCGCCGCGGCGGGAAGAACTCCGATGACGAGGAGCCCCGCCGGCGGTTGGGGGAGGTTCATGTCATCGTGAAGATGCTCCCATAGCGTGGAATCGGCCGGAGAAGCTGCGAGGGAGCAATGGCGGTCATGGAGACGGCGGCTGTTTTTGGGGAAGACATGGTGGCGGTGAGAATTGGTGCACGAAAACTCAATTAATTTGGAGGAACTGCGGATGGGGAGTGGGGGATCACCGTGACGCTCTCGATTTGGGGAAAAGATGACCGGAGTGACGCAATTTGGCGCGAAGGCGGCGGCGGCGAGCTCACGGGCGTGGGGTGCTCGAGCCCGAGCTAAGCAAGGGAGGAAGGGGAGTGGCGCAGGGTGGAATGCACACTGGGAAGGCCATTTATAGCCGGTGGGGAGTCGCTGTGGAAGCGAGAAAATTGATCATTTGCCACTTTGAAGAGTGGACTTTGCAAAATTGCCACTTTCAAAATTGGCTTCGCAAAAATGCCATGCAGTACATTTACCTCTTGATTACCATGCCATTTGAGCCATTTAACTCATTTAATATTTTTTTTCTAATTTCAGGGGCTGAAAAAGACCTTTCTACCCTTACTAAGTTTTGCACTGCATGGGCTTTTGGATCCATTGGAAGTTTTGCTAATTTCAGGCACTCCTTCTTAGCAGCTTCTTGCTCTTCTGCGCTGAATGCACCCTTATCACTCTCAATGACAGCAAGGTATTTCTTTTTTTGGTAGAATCACAAATTTCCTCGGGTGTAACGCAGAGGGATGGCTGTTTCATTGAATGTCTCTCCCAGGCGTTCATTGGTGAAAATTTGTAGGGCATCTCCAGCAACAGCAACAACTCCTTTTGAGCACTGATCAGAAGAGAATGACGCGGCAAAAGCCCATGCATTGCAAAACTTAGCAAGGGTAGAAAGGTCTTTTCTAGCCCCTGAAATTAGAAAAAAAAAATTTAAATAAGTTAAATGGCTCAAATGGCATGGTAATCAAGAGGTAAATGTACTGCATGGTATTTTTACGAAGCCAATTTTGAAAGTGGCAATTTTACAAAGTCCACTCTTCAAAGTGGTAAATGATTAATTTTCTCCTGTGGAAGCTGTGCCCGGCGACCGGTGCACAGGGCACGCCGAGGTGACGCCACGGCTGGCTGTCAGGAGCGACGTGGAGTGAAAGGGGCAGGGCATGGCGCAGGCGCGAGGTGATGGGTGCTGCCACTTGCGATGACGCTGGAGCATGGCGCGGTGCGGGTGGTACCACGGGCGGGGCCGGCTGACGAGTGAGGGAGGTGACGCGGCTGTGATGGGGGCAGGTGCACGGTGACGAATGCACAGGGAGGAGTGGCGCAAGCTCTGCCACGAGACAGGGAAAGGAAAAAGGAAGGCATGGCGCAGAGGATGGGAGAAAAAGAAGGATGATGCGGGCAGGAGCTGGCCCCAGCGGCAGAGAAAGAAAGAAGGGAGAGAAAAAGATGGGGTAGGGGCCCGCGTGTAATAGAGAAGGAAGAGAAAAAGATAATGGGGAAAGGATTAAGCACAATTTTAGAATTTGGATTTTAATTTAAATTTCTTTTTCATGCTTAAGATTGTTGATTTAAATTTTTGAAATGTTAATTCAATTCTTGATTCACATATCTCGATACAAAATCTAATATTCCTCTATTTTTCCACTTTATTTAATGTTGCCCTTAGATTTTGATTTTGACATTTAAAATTTAGGTTTTTAATTTTCACTATTCAGGTGTGAGTTTTTTTATACTCCTTTAACCCTTGCTTTTCTTTTACCTAGGTAAATTGGAAATCCTAATTTTTATCTCCATTATTTGATACTTAAGTTTTAATTTGTGTGTAGATCCCTTTATATATATTTGGATATTATTTCTCAATATTTTACTTTTGCATGCCACAAAACTCAAAAGATTTCAGGCAAATATTCAAAAGAAATTTTGAACTCCAGCAAAATGCAAGAAAAGTTTTAAAAATTCCACATTTTGGAACTTCCAGAATTTGGGATGTTACATACACTAAACCTTTAAGATTTAAAACTATTTCGAAAAGTAATTAAAAATGATGGGACCTGCGTGTCAGGGAGAGAACGCTCTCTTCTCTATTTATTTTGGCATTTTTCCAAAAAATAAACTTTGGAAAGCTCGTTCTCGCTCGTCGTAACTCCGAATTTAGCGAAACTTGTTTATAAAATTCTCTAAATTTGAGATCTTTCTGCTAGTTCTTGTTTTGTTCAATTTGGAGTCCATTTGTATTTTTGTTTGAAATTTTATTTGCTCTCATTGCCTGTCGTTTGCTCTTGGCGCATTTGTTCGAGTAGAGTTAGAGGACACAACCGAACCGCAAGTCGACGCCTCTCAGGAACCGCAAGACCCACTGACCTACGACCCAGGCGAGTCATCACTTTGATCATATTGATCCTACATTTTATGCAAAGATTATATCTCTTTAAATTATCAAATTGCATACCTAATTTACTATGCAAATGTATGTCAAAACTTAAGGTAGCTACATGCCTACTTGATGTTGTATGAATTTTAATATGCCATTCCTTGACACTTGAATCACCTAAACATTGTCACCCTAGATGTTAGTTGTAACTTTACTAGTAGGCTGGGCTGACTAATTTACTGGACCCTTTAGTCATCTCATGGAAGACTGGTGTACGCGGATGACAAAAATCCGACATTGAATAGGACACCGGGAGAAGGTGATGTTGCCAAGGCTAGCATCAGGGGAGTGTGGAGTCCGACGGTGCTACCCTGTGGTGGACATCCCACACAACACATGGGCCCAATCCCATATGGGTGAGGTGCTAGGGGGTGAGGTATTGTAAAGGCCTTGTGATAATCTCTCGATCTGCATGACTAAGGAATCGCGCAGGTCCATCAGTTGATTGTCTCTTATGGATAAAGATGTACAGTCTCTACAGAGTCTAAACTATTCGAACATCCATGCCCACGGTCAAGGGCGGACTTGAAAATTTCCTCAAGTTAGTTCTATTTCCAAAAATTTTGTGGGTGAGATGAAAAACATGTTGGAGGGAAAGTACTCCAAGTTTGACTTTTTCTTGGGGGAAGTACTACAGTGCTAATATTATGGTGGATATAGCCTAAAGATAACAAATCTAGCATAAGTGGATAGAACCTGTACCACTGTAGCACGATTTGAATTCTCTAAAGCACGTTTGTCAAAATGCTAGGTCATAGGTTTTATACTTATACTACTTGCAACCGTCGCTTTACGCAATTAAAAGAACCTAAGCCACCCTTGTTAAAGCCTTGCATATCTAATTATCTGCATTCTGTGTGTTGGCTCGCGAAGCATGATTGTGTGTGCTCACTGTCGCTACGATATTTCTGTAATAAACTTATTTAGCCTGACGACCCCTTTTGTACAACTTATCCCAATGTGGAAGATTTATACTCTGGTTTGTAATGCTAATGAAGGGTATAGTCTGTTGCGTGTATGAGATGATTCAGCAATGTATCTGTTATAAGGACTATCTACTGATCCAGAGAATACTGCGGTAGTTTCATAGAAGATTCTGGGTTTGCTAATTCCGAGTCCAACATATTTAGATTTAAAATAATAGATTCAATATGATCAAAGGTCATAACTTGGCTTGGCTTTACTAAGTTGCCACTCCTTAGTTTTCAAATTCTGCTTCTACTCATTTGAATATGTTATCTAACGAAAGAACAAATCACAAATAAATTCCAAAAAGAACAAAACTTGAACTAAAATATAGAGCTCAATTTTAGATGAATTTAGAAAGAAAAGTTGGATCAATTTGAGTTCGGACTGAGGAGAACGGACTCTCGAAAGACTTAAATCTAAGAAAAAGAAACACTATTTTAGCGTTTTCTGTATTTATTTTCCTAAGGGATATTGGATTTATGATGTTAACAAGGTTTTTTTTTGGATTTTTGGCTAAATTATTTTTCTAAAGAAAATATGTTTGGTCACTGACATGTGGGCTATAGTCTATGGACTGGGTCCATGGATTGGCTTGAGTCTACGGTGCACCCGGTCTATAGAACAGTGCACTATGCGTGAGGACCACATGGCAAGGACTTGGCTCACTGCGGATGGAGTCCACAGAGGGTCTTGGATGACGACGTGGCAAGCTGTGCGAGGTGAGGTGGTCGATCGGCGACGGAGACAAACGACAGAGGAAGGGCACACAACGGAGGGCACCTCACCAGCGAGAAGACGATGGCGGCGCATGTCACCGGCGGCGAAAAAGATGAACCAGCGAGATAACTAAGAGGACGTGACAGCGAGGATGTTGAGGCGGCTCGGGGATGCGGAAAACAAGGGAGGGGCTAGTGCGGCCTTTTATATCCAGAGGAGACGATGTCCGAGATAGGCACGGTGTGAAAGTCCAAATCTGTGACACTAAGTAGTGGCGAGACAAACTCCAAGTCCAGTTCAATGACGGCGACAATACGGTGGAGAAGATGAACAATACATGACATTGTTTGTATGATAGATGGATCCCACCTAGCAGCTGTGGCGAGCAAGCAAGCGACGTAGAGGCATGAGCGGGCGACGCGTTGCACAGAGCAAGAAGGGAGACTAGGGTGTGCAGCGAGATAGGCTGAGGCATGCTTGTGAGGCGGCCTGGCCGAAGGAAATGAAATGGACCGCGAAGAGAAGATTTTGGCCCAAAGGAATATTTTGGAGTTTCCTAAGGTTTTCTAATTTTCAGATATGGGATTAATTCATTTGAGATTTAATAAATAGCAAATAAACTTCAAAATTCAAAAAAGGAAAAATCCCTTCTAATGCAAGGAACTCAAATAAAATAAGCTTTAAATTAATTAAAGTTTATTTTATTCATATTAAAATTTTGAATTTCTAAAAATTCAAATTAAACTTTAATTAATCCAAGAAAATGCAAATAGTTATTTTTTATTTTAAAAACTTCAAAAAGACTTTAAAAACCAAGATGTTACATGGACTTTGGCTTATTTCAAAAAGTTAGGTGGTTATAATAACTTTTCTAGAAGCAGAAACAAATACAAACATGGCCAGAAGCAGAAGCCATAGTCATCAACGACACCAACATCCAACTCCCTATTCCCAACCCTAGCATACCTGGAATTCGCATTCCATTTCCACAAAAAATGTAGACTACGGGCCTGTTTGGTAGAGCTTCATCAATTCCAGATCCACCAAAAATAGCTCCACTCCACGAATTTTTACCCAAACGTTCCAGCTCCACGAAATCTAATCCACCAAAATACTGAATCTAGCTCCAAATTCATGAAATCCATGGAGCACCTCAAGGGGTGCTCCACGAAACCTTGTTTCGTATCTACTCGTGGAGTTGGGTGGTAATTACCCACCTTTTGCCACTGGTTACACACCCATCCCATACCACCATAAAACCCATGGGCAAAACAGGTCATTCCCACCAAAAACTCAGTTTCGTGGATCTGGAGCTACTGTGCAAACCAAACAGTTGTCCAGCTCCATGGTGGGATCTCAGATTCACGGTGGAGCTGTTTTTGGTGGATCTGCTGCTCCAGATTCATTTTTTTCGGTGGTGGAGCTCTGCCAAACAGGCCCTACACCGGAGGATCAGTTCCAGGCTTCCAGCTTGTAGTAATCCAGCAGTCCACAGTACACAACATGCGAGAAACTGGAGGAGAAATTAATTCGACGGCGCGCTATGAAAGAAAAAACGGCTTAGAATCACCTAGCCATTGCATCCGAATCTTATAAATCTCTCTCAAAGATTTCCCTTCTATAAAAAGTAATATTACAAAGGGGCTGCTTAAATGTCGTGAGTTGGAAATGTAAAGAGGGTAATCAACATTACAAGCCTCCCTTTCATGAGGCCGCTTCCTAACACTTCTGCTTCCCCGATGATCCACGCCTGCCCCTCCCTCAAGTTCTACCATGGAAGAAAGTTCCACCATCATGGATGCTGATGTTAACCATTCACTCGACCTGAAGAAAATAAGTCATATTGACACATTGAATTAAGAAAGGGTGTCACAGTGTTGCCCATAAGGGCCAGGCCACAATCGACTATCCACACAATTCAAAAGAAGTTACGTTTGCAGCAAGATCCAAAAGAAACAATGGGCAATAGATAACTGTAGAACAAGAATGATGTCTTGTGTACTTTCAGATGAATTATGGTGCAGTGAAACAATATTGTATGCTTTAGTCATTAACTATAAACCACAGATATGTAGAGGTAAGAGAAAAACAAACGGTTATAAACCACAGAGACACACGAGACCCCTTAACAACCAGGGGAGCAAAAGAAAAACACAATACAGGTACCAGCTCTTACTTGTAAGCTCCATGCTGATTGTGCTATCAAAATCAACACACGGTTCTACTAGAATGCGATTAAACAGCAGAGATGTTACATACCTAAGGTATTACCGTCTGATTCTAGGCTTGCACCGGAATTCTGCTAAGAGCGCTATGTGATCTGATGACCATTCAGGTGAAGGAAGAGCTGTGTCCTTTCTTAAGCTTTCTTCGTCCAGAAGTTCCAATAATGACTCCACTGTCAATGAATCCGCTGAAATAAGAAAGCAAACACGACCAACTGACCATCATCAAACATATCACAATACTAGTTGCTTATTCCAGAACAATGGAGATACCAAAGCTGCAAACATAGCATAACAAATTAACAAGCATACAGATACAATGATTCAGGCACTAACCTGTGTAAAATATGTAATCGACGGTTCCAGTGAAATCCCTTGTGCAATTTGTGAAAAGTGGTTCATTTGTTGCTGGGTCCATCCTCCTCCGCTGGTGCTCCAAATCATAGCCGAGACCTACCATTCTTGCAAATGAAGAATATGCACTGACCTACAAACCAGTAAACCTTTCGTCAGAACCTTTGAACAGGGAAAAAAGGGATCACCAAGCCATGATAGTTTTACAGTACCAGAGGAAGCTGGTGAGTCAACTTGTTCGCAGGGCGTAAAATTCCAAGGGGGTCTATGGCCAGATCTGGATGCAACTGATCAACTTTGCCCATTGCAAGAAGCCCATGTGGAGTACTGAAAGGCAAAACTGAGTACTTAGATATTCATAATTCGAAATCGAAAAAAATAAACCCAAAAAATATTGCTCTGATGGAATTTTGATATGCACCTTCCAGGGATTGAATTGAAATCTCCACAGACCAACATTGGAATGTCTGCACTGACAGCTATTTTTTCCAATCCTTTTAGAAGGGTGTGAACCTGCAAAAATCATACTTACTATCAATCTGAGATTTTAAGATGTTGCAGAATGCTAGCACAAAGAATGTGATGGCACAGACCTCCCATAGCTTCACATCTTTGAGGTCTTGGTGGACATTTACATGTGTATTTGCCTGAAAAATGATATTATTTCAAGAAATGAGAATTGAGACTCCCATGACACCAAAATGCGTTAAGTCTGAATTGCTCTGAAGAATTATATAAGGGGTGTTCGTATTGGCTGTGATTAATGGCTTTTGGCTGCGATTGGTGACTTTTAGCTGAAAATAAATAGTAGTGGCTGAAAGAAGTGGTTTTTAGGAGGATGAGGGAGAGAAGTGGGGTGCGTGATACGCCAGTGACCCCTTGCCTTATCCTTAGTGCGAGATGGGAGTAAGCCGCTTCGAGAAGCCAAGTGTTTATATTGACTTCTAGCTTCTCCAAATAGAAGCCAGAAGTAGAAGCCAATACGAACACCCGCCTAAAGCTCCAAAGAAAAGGTCAAGGAAAGAAATGATACGCTAACAAACCAGGGCTATATGTAATTGAAAAGTTATAATAGGTGGGCCTCAAAATCTAGAGCTCAGTGTCAAAAAATCTACCATCAACATATGGATGCTTCCATGCATCTTAATTTAAGGTCACCCTACATAGATATAATTCTTCCTGAAAGAGTATACAACATTCAAATCTTTTGAGTAAAGAAAATCGTTTCAATTGCTGTCTTGTAGCATGCTGCTACCAGTTCAATAGCGGGGAATTTAACTTTTTGCCACCCTTAAGAATGCCACCTATCCAAATGCCATCCTCTTCGTTGCATTCAACAATTTGCCACTCTTAACATGTGGTTGACTAATTTTTTGCCACTTTCGAGCCCACGAAGCGCCATGTCAGCGCCTCCCCGCCCCGCTCGCCGGCGCCGGCGCCTGCGTCGCCGCGCGCGCCTTCCCGCTCGCCGGCGCCTCCGTCCCCGCGCCTCCCCGCTCGCCGGCGCCGCCTCCGCTCCCGCGCCGTCGGAGAGCACGAGGCGCGCGGGCGGCGGCGCGGGGACGGAGGCGGCACCGGCGAGCGGGGAGGCGCGGGGACGGAGGCGGCGCCGGCGAGCGGGGCGAGGAGGCGCTGACATGGCGGGCCAGCGGGGCGGGGAGGCGCTGACATGGCGCTTCGTGGGCTAGAAAGTGGCAAAAAATTAGTCAACCACATGTTAAGAGTGGCAAATTGTTGAATGCAACGAAGAGGATGACATTTGGATAGGTGGCATTCTTAAGGGTGGCAAAAAGTTAAATTTCCCGTTCAATAGCTGAACTCAAAAGAATTGCATAAAGTAATGTCCTTCATCCAGTAAACTACTTTTCACATATTTAACAAGTGCAACAAAAGAAACTTGGTTATCTGACAGATTAGAAGTACAGGTACTTTATACACATCTAAAGAAAGAAGAGTAATTTACATACCACACAAAGGAGCTGCCTTTTACCAGGATTTTCGGTTCCATGGTTGCCAAATTTGGCTTCTAAAACCGCAATCAGCGCAATGTTATCCTTCAATCGAAACGGAATGCGTGATAATCAACAGTCAGTAACAGAATCACTGAAGTAGCATATAATCTCTCTTTTCAAATTTATCTTACCTTAAGCAATCGACTTAGAGCCACTCTTCTTTGAGCAGCTGGAATAATCGCATCTGTTAAAGATTGTGCAGCCTTATTGAACTCAACCTACACAAGCAAGTACAAGAAGTATTAGATAGCAGAAAATAAGCAGATAACTCAGAGACCTGTAGGGGGGGGGGGGGTACCTCATATTTTTTAACATGTGAAAATCTGTCTCTACGGAAAAAAGTAGCACATCCATCAATGGCATGAGGAACTCCAATGTACACCTGTGACAACAACAATGCAGAATCAAATAAGACATCGAGAGGTATTAAACCAAATTGGCAAAATAAAAATGCAACTAAAAAATACCTCTGTTGTCCTTTTCTTGTATAGTGCCTGATATCCATGTTTATCAAGCTCGGGTGCAAAAAAATCTTCAAAGTGGTTCAATTGTACCTGAAAACAGTACGAGCTAGCTTAATTTGCTGAGTGTAGACATTTGCTGGATTTAATTTATCAAAGGATTCCATCTGTTACGCATTAGTATGGCACTTTACATTTTAGCGTTTTTATTATATGAATTTAGTTCAAAATGAAGAGAGCAATCATGGAAAGAATAAACATAATTGTAAGCAGATTCAGAAAACTCTTCATAATGTACAAGCACAAAATATTGTGTCAGCACAGCAGGAAAACTATCATAATCTAACATTACTGAAAGCAGCAAAAATAAGTGATAACTCAAATATAGCATGGAGCAACAATGCAGAAGTATCAAAAGATTGCAGGTTGTTAAACATAGTTGCCAATCATAAGTCGATTGGATCGCAAAAATCATATCATGCAAACAACTGAGACTTGCTTAGCTCATTAAACCAAATATATCATGGGAAGAAAAGCGGAAAACATGTCACCAAAAGGTTTAAACTGGGAAGATAGGTTAGCATATGATACCTCCTGAAGACAGATGATATCAGCATGATAACCAATAATTTCACGCATCAAATTTTGTCTTCTGTAAGTCCATGAAAGTGCCCATGTCGGGCAGTAACTATATGCATCACTTGTCGCATATGCATCAGCAAGAATATTGTAGGACAGCACCGTGAATGTCCCAAATGAAGAAGTCTGGCTGTCCAAATCTAAATGACCCAAAACATCTCCATTCACTTGGATAAGGCGACGTGGAGTAGGAGTTGGTGCTGGAATCACACGTGATGTCATAATTGAAGTTGGAGGTCCCACAGGTACTTTTTTTTCTGCGTCCACAGCTACACATTCAAATCTTAGAACATGCCCAATATCATCAGCAGTCGGTGTATATGTCCGCGAGCATCCCACTTCAAACCATGTTTCACCTGAGTTCTTGTCAGTGCCTGAGGGATACAAAGGAACAGGTCCATTATTAACACCAGTGCTCTGTCCAAGATTTGACATTGAGCCAGACCCGGTAGTACTGAGAACCCCAGAACTACCACTGCCAAATCTGCCAAATAGCTCCTCCTCTTCAGCTCCATTTTCATTTAAAGCACTACTAGCTCGCTCATGCAAAACCCTGTGGTGCTGCCATGCATCTGAAAAGCACTTAGCAGAACAATGGTAGCTCTTAGCAACAGGTATTTTTGACTTGAGACAACCTAGGCACTGAATTGTTGCTTGTTCCATTGGATGTACACTGCAGATGGCGACTTTTCGATCACTTTGAATGCGATACCTTCAAGGAAGAAGTCCAATCAATATAACACATCCTATTGGATAAACGGAAAGCTTAGAAGAATGTGACTAAATGGTAAAAATCAAGAAGGCCACCTGAAGCACAGTTTGTATCAGTTCATGGAAACTTGCAGCATATTGCCAGTTAGGAGTCAGAACACTTTGAGTATGTACAATTTTGGGTGGGTTCTTTTAGGCTGAGCTTCTGTTTATGGCTATGGATTTTTGAATCCTGGTCTGTTTGTGAGAGGCAGTATGCAGAAAAAAATAGTCGCATGCAATTTTTACCGATACAGATAAACTTGGTACAGTTTGTACTACAATTAACTGTAGACCCCGCCTTAAAAAACGCACTATTTAATGGCGAGTTACTGTAGAAATAGAAGCCAAAACCTAAGCACAAGCCCAAAAGAAGGGAGCCTTTGTTATCAGCGTAGTGTAAATGTGGCAAAATGAAATGAGTTGACTTCAAGTTGGCAAAACATCAAATCACAGGTGTGCTTGTGCACGTGTGTTTGTTGTTGTTGTCTTTGTTTTTGGTCGATTTTAGTCCCTCGACCTGCTAATTTTGTTGACCAACATTCTTCTCTAGCTTTCTTTACCAGATCAGACCAAATACATACTAAGCTAAATTCTGTAGCATAGATCAGAGGAGTTAGTTAGCCTACTCAAACCTTAACTGAGTACAACTACAATTTCATATATCATCAAAATTGTACACATCACATGAGATGCTAGTAAATTAGCTGACTGAAAAGTTGACAATGAAAATCGACAAAATTAGAGTTGAGGAGCCAAAACCAATGAAACTAAATGTGTTACTGGACCAAGTTCCACTATTTCTGATAGTCTAAACTTGTAATTTTTAACTAACACAGTTTGGGCTTACTTGACATGGAAAAATAATGGAAATAATGAATGAAAAAAACATTAAAGCACCAACATAATCAATCATGCATAGTGTGACAGACTTTGAAATTTACCTACAACACATTGACTATGTCACACTGCTAAAACATAAGCTAGAAGTGTTTTGCATAAATAAAATAAATAATTGTTTCAAACAAGGCAGCATGGAAAGAAAGTGGATTTTTTGTGGGGCAGGCGTAACAGGGGCAGTGAGAGATCAAACAAGGCAGGAAGACACAGGCAGTCAACAAAACAAAAGACCGGAAGGTCTGTTTCAAACTCTTCACTAACTTTAAGCAAGTGAAGTAACTTGCAATTGAGCCTCAACCAGCCTAATGTGGTATCTACTCTAATTTGCAATACCAAAGAAACTCTTTCTTTTCAAGCTTCGGAGGCATCAACAATCAGCATTGGCCCCTTCAATCCTGGAATCATCTTACCCCAATTTTAGCACCAGCTCATCTGACAGGAGGAAGAAATTGCTAGCGCTTGTGGAGCAAGGTCTCTCCACAAATTTACTAGGATAACCCAATTCAATCCAACAAAATTTGTTGAATGCGCCCATTGTATCCAAGATGAATACAACCAATCTTGTGTGACAATTGATGACATACCTCAAACCAAACATCCTTCATAAAAGGATTTATTCATCATATACCCTTCTCATAGATGGAAATTCAGGATTTACCCTCCTGGCCCACGTGTCAGTGACTTATGATGACCCCACATGTCATTGAGGTGGGAGGGTAAATCCTGAAATCCCCAATTCAATGGAGGGTATATGATGAAGATCCCCTTCATAAAATCATAATATAACTCCCATCATGACTCCTATCTCATTGTCAATAGTTCCAACCTCAACTTTTGAGTTTCCAAAACCCAAATAGGTCCAAAATCAGATGGTTTATTAGATTGTTCAACAAATTAGTCACCTATTAGCAATCTGTGTTAGCCCGTGTGGCTGCTTGATGTGTCATGGTGTGATTCGACAACAGGTTCAAAATTACGTGATTTGTGAGTCCTGTACCAAATTATGTTTCCAACCATACAATATATTTATGTCTCAACAGCAAGCATTGGCATTTTACATTCTTTGGGGATCCATTCATTTTCCAAAAACAAACAACTGACTTGTTAGAGCACTCAATGCTCTGAATTCATACAGCTGTACTTTCATATATGCAAGAATTAAGCAAGAAAAGCACATTTCCCTGAGTTTAGCAACTACTTAGGCTCTGCTTGACACTTCAAAGCCCCGTGATTGGTCAAAATTCACTACCACAGGTGCACAAGCAGAACTAAAGCATTCCACAATGGCATATCATAATCAACCAAAAATCACAATCACCAGCTGCTCACCATCTGTATCGCATGAAGTGGCCATCAGCAGGCGCGGTCTTGGACACGTCGTCGGTGGAGACGACGCCGTTGGGCAGCCGCAGCAGCACGTACGGCGTAATCTCGCAGCCCACGATCGGGATCTCCGACGGCAGGTGCACCCGTACCACGCTCAGCATCCTCCCCTCCTGCTGCTCCTCCCCTGCTCTGCTCTACCCAGCCCCAGCACCGCCTCCTCCCCCGCCTCGGCCTCCCCTCGCTTACAGATGCAAGCCCTAGATCCCCCACCGCCAGGCGGATCGGCCATCACCTGCCGCCGCGCGCCGCCAGCGTAGCGTCCCCCGATCCAACACCCGCGCACTGCTCCTGCACGAAACCCCCCGCGTCAGGTCAGGACCCCGCCGCGCGAGCTCGCGGGCTGGGGGAAATGGGAGATCCAGGCGGGAGGGGGCTCACCTGGGGATAATTCCGAGGGCCCTCGAAGCTTCTGGAAGGTTCTGGAGACGCGGAGAGCGGACGTAGAAGGATGGCTAGGGTTTTGGGCGCAGAAGACTCTTCCCCTCTCTCTGTTCGCGTCGCGTTTGGAATTTCGGGGTTCTCGTTGGAATTTCGGGGCGCTGACTGTCGCTTTGGGTGGTCGTCGACTAGGGTATTTGTAGATTTGAGAAATTGGTACGCGGCACCGGGAGATGGGGCCCTGCTGTTTTTGGGGGGGGGGGGGGGGGGCGCTGCCAGCCCTACTCAAGGACAAATCATGCTTGAAATGGAACTTTCTGCCTGACCAACTTCTGCCTGACCAACTTCACACATCAAATATTGGAGAGCAAGTGACAGAGAGAGAAGGGTGGCCAGAATGCGCGAGGAGATGGGAAAAGTGGAGGGGGTGGGTAGTTGTATCCTGAGAGAGAGAGGAGAAGGAGAGAGACGAATGGTCCAAATCAAATCGGATAGCTGAGAAGCGAGGAGGGAGAATGGACCAACAACCAACTCACACTTTTATAATAGTAAAGATAAGTAGGGTTTAACTAGTACGAGGATATATTTTCTCGATCAGAATTTTGAGTTAAAGGTTCATTTTGACCCCATAAATCTTTTTCAAAATCCTAATCTTTAAATTAGTACTCATATGTGAATATAAGATTTAGTCTACCTTTTCCCCTAGTTTTCAGTTTTGGTGTAAGGTAGAATAATTTTTTCTAGAGGAGTATGGTAGAATAATTTATACAAGCAATTATGTGAAAAGGCCAATTTGCCCAATAATCAGTTGAATCTAGTTATTTTATCAAAGGAAGCATTAGCTAGGGCATTAAAAAGGTTGGATGCACCTTAAAGTTTGAAGAAAGTATAAGTATGATATATATGTTTTTGTGTAAAACATACTTGAGGGAAATATACGATACGCGCAAGCTATTGGATTTTCAACCCTCTCGTGTTTAAGATAAGAGCTTTGTTTGGAATGGGAGAAACAATAGAAAAAACGAAAGGATTCTAATTATGTGAAAATTTGGATACCAGGCTTTTTTGTGTAACAAAAGTGATGTGAAAATTCAAAATAGTGAAAGGAAAACCAATGGCTTAGACCAATATCTCCCATTCTTTTTCTATGTGAACATTTAGACGTGTTGATCCATTGTCATCAATGGCAACTATCAACATCGCAGTGGGGGGATTCATTCAAAAGAACTATCAACCCTTCTTCAAGCTATGTTTTTTGTCTATCATATCAGTGAGTCATTATCATGTCATCTCTACCAATTCATCACATTTTGTGCCCTATGATGCAGCGGTTGTTGACCTTTACCTCAAGAACTGCCACCACTCCCTTCCTTCACTCGGACTCCAACTTCAATAATATCAAAGCCAAGCCGTCATTGCCTCCTCTCCGACTCCACCTCTAATGACATCGAAGTCAAGCCTCTGCCACCTCATCCAACCCCACCTCTAGTGACACATCAAAGTCAAGTTGTTGCCACCTCCTCTCTGACTCCACCTCTAGTGATGTTAAGCCACTACAACCTCTATCCAACTCCACCTCTAGTGATGTTAAGCCACTACAACCTCTATCCAACTCCACCTCCAGTGATGCATCAGAGTCAAGCTTCTGCCACCTCCTCTCCAACTCCATCTCTAGTGATGGCAAAGTCAAGCTGCTACCACCTATATCCAACTCCAACTCCAGTGATGTCAAAGTCAAGCCGCTACCACCTCTACTCCAACTCCTCTTCTACATTAACTTTTAATTTGACAATTGGCATCGGTAACATAGATTGTCATGCCCAGGACCACTAGGCAATAGCCATGACAACCCTTGACAAACAATACTATTGCTGAATGGTTCCTAGAGTGCGGTGAAGGCAATAGATATTGCTCTATCTTTTCTTTTCAAAAAAACATCTTGCTTATAAATTGTTTGTCGTCTAAATTTAACAAATCTATTTCGATGTTATTTTCTAGAATAAAGGATAACTATGATGTTATTTTTAGTTCCCAACATTTCCATTATATTTTGTCTATTTTTTACACTCTTTCCATGTGTTGTAATTTAAGTAGGCGTAGTGATGTTGATGCAGCAAGATCAATCCACAACAATAAGAATACTATATCACCGTAGTAATCACTAAGAAATAGATGAGCACCAATCATACTTAGTGGAGAGACAAAGGTGTGAGAGAGAACAGTGAATGCAACTATTTTTAGATTGATTTCATTCAAGTATCAAGGGGTATAGATGGTTTTTAATAAGCAAATGATGGAGATGGTTTTCGGCAATGTTCATATGTGGAGTTCAAATAGAAGCCCCTTCACAACAGAAACATAATGTCACTATTATTGACCTAAATTTCCATCCTAAGAAAAGGTTTAGTAAATATGTATGGTCTTGTGCCTAGTGGTAGAGGATAGTTGAGGTCAAGGTGGGCCGAGGCCTCTTCAACAATATTATAACTAAGAATGTAGTAGTAATTTGGCTCATATACTACTTAGTCCTTTAGATGGCTAACAATACTGTAACTCTAAAATTTCCAATTTTTCTTGTATTAATTAAAGATTAAAATTGATTTCCCAAAAATTAAAATGATTTAATGTGAATAAATCAAACATGAATTAAATCCAAAACTATTTTATTTGAGTTGTTCTAAAGTATTCTCCTACATTTTCTAGAATTTTTTCTGAGTTCATTTGTTTTTTATAGCTTATTTGAATTTCCTATATTTTCTAAAAATGTAAAGCTATTTTAAATAATTGGAAAAGCTTGTGGGCTAAATATTTGTCTAGCCATTCTGTCTCTCTCTCCTTCACTTAGGACTAAGCCTATCTCTCCCTGTCCATCGGCCCACTTCCTTTTCTCTCTTCACGCTGCCTATTTCTACCCAACTTCATGCTAGCCCAGCCCGCCTCCATGCCACATCACTCTCTATCATTGACAGTGGGTCCCACCTGTTAGACGGCGCTATTGATCGTCTCTAGGGAGTTCGTCTCCTCCATGATGTGGCCATTGTGTCGCATTGGAGTTTGCCTCTGCTACGCCTTCCCCAAGCCTTGGATCCTCATCCCTGTGTCGTGTCACCCTCGGAAGTTGTCTCGAAGTGGCCAAATCGAAGTCAAAGTAGTCGTCTCCTTCATCATCTTTGTCAAGCTTTTTCGCCACCGCCAGTGAGCTCCGAGTCCTGCTGTACTCGCCTTCGGGGTCACAACACTAAGATCTATTGCACCCTTAACTCAGTTTTGTTGGAAACTGACTGCCTCACCAACTTCACCGAAACCCTAGAACCACTGCTACTTCATCGCTGTCAGTCATCTCTATCGACCCTTGATCTCTGTGCGCCCCAATTCGCCAGCGCATCCTCGTCCAGATCCACCGCTTCAAATCCCCTCCCGCACTGACGTCACTGGAGCTGCTCCACCACTAGCCATCCCCTTGGTCCCTATGTGCCATTGGAACCACATTAGCCGCCACCTCCGTGTCACGTGCACGACGTATTAATGTCACCATCCCTGTCAGCCACATGTGTGCCACATGTGTGGTATGCTGAGCCCAAACCCTAGATCCCATCTCTGTGAACCGATTTCATTATGGACCAAGCCACTGATGTGTGGACCCCACGTGTCAGCCACTATTATGTAGACTCAGTTGACTGTGCACCATAGATCGAAACCCATGGACCTGATCTATAGACCATTGGCCCACATGCTAGTATCTCCTTTTTTTTCCAAAATACAAAAAAGAAAGATTCCCAAAATATTCCTTAGGCCCACCTGTCAGTCTTTATTTTCTCTATACTCTGTTTATTTTTTGAATTTCTTAGCGAACCAACTTTTGAAAGCTTGTTCTCCTTTATACAAGATCCGATTAAGCTCGTTCTTCTTTCTAAATTCATCTAAGATCAAGCTCAACCCTCTAGTTTTAGTTCCCTTTATATTAATATTTTATTTTGGTTTTGACTCTATTTTGGTATTTATTTGCATTTTTCTCGATCGCGTAGATGTTGACATTCTAGAATTTTTTTGGAGGACTAGGAGAAGATCAAGCTCAAGACCAAGACTCATTCCAGCAAGGCAAGTTGTGTTTTGATCAAGTTGAACCCATTTTTGCAAGGCTAAATTGTTTTATTAAACTTGCATGCTACCTTTATGTCAACCTAACTTCAAAATGGTTAATACCTAGTTGCTCATTTGCCTACCTTGATTATTTGTATGTCATGAATCATTTGTCACCCTAGATTGGGAAAATTATAAGTTGGACATGTTTATAGTTCCAATGTGGGTTGGTGTAGTTTTGCTTAGTCATGCTTAAGGTTATGGAATCATCTTTTGGAAGCAAATCCTTATGCTTGATTAATGATCTATAGAATTACTTTGTGAATAATTATGTGCACTATGTGTCACTACGATAGAAAGGGTCATCACAGATAGTTCAGAACAGTTATCACAGATGGTTATCAAACTATTTGAATTTATGTGTCTGTGATAATATGTGGTTATCACAGACAGCTCTCAAACCATCTTTGATAAATACAACACAGACAACTTTTTAAAAAAACCGTCTGTGATATATCAGGTATCACAGATGGTTCTTAAATATAGCTATCTGTGATATGCTAATTATCATAGACGGTTAATACCAAAAACTGTCTGTGATGTGTAAGATATCACAGACAGCTATGTTTGAGAACCACCGTATGTGATATCTCACATATCACATATGGCTAATACCAAAAACCATTTGTGATATTCATATAGCACAAATAATTTATTGCTACAAATCATCTGTGATAGCTATTTGAATATTTATATTATTTTCTGTTTTTCGGCTAGTCTAGGAAATGTTAGCCATGCCCTCTGAAAACAAACAAACATATTACATATACAGCACACGATAATTATTACATAGATCTCACAAATGAATTAAATAACTAAATGAAGTACATTTAAATGAATTATTCGATGAAGGATTACTCAAAGACTAAGTGTGGGTCGAGAAAACCCATCGGTTCTCGCTATCGCCAGACTTGTTGAATTTTGGATCTATATATAAGCAATGATTTATAACATTTATTGGCATTACATGAACATAGAACTTGATTGTACAGTACACTTACATTGTCTAGTATCGTAAAAGTAAGGAGTCGAGTTCGTCGAGGTTGAATAGTACGAATAAGTCTTTAACGGTCATGATGAAGTAGCTCGAGTCGTGGAAGAAATGCACCTCTGTGTATCTCACGGTGAATCTACTGTGCTGGTTTAGCTTCATGTTGGCCCTCTACATGTATTAGGTATGCAAGTATTGCAAACCAGTCCAAACCTGGGTAATTGTGACCCGGGGACCAACGACACTCCGCAGCATGAACTTCCATTCCCCAGGAGGCGCAATACTCTTCTTCGATTGAGCATTAGCGCCTCTCTTGCGATACATTTTTGGCATCACTTTCATAGGACCCGATGTGCTGGCCTTCTGAAGAGGAGCTTGAGATGGAGTTATAGAGCATTCTATTTGATAGGCATGGTCATGTCGAGATCGCGACATGAAAGGGTCTAGGGTTATGTACCTCTTGGGCCATTGGACAAATATGTGGACGACATCCCTTAGTGTCATGATTTCTCTGTTTGGGGGCCTCTCAAATGAGACAGCCCTGAAAACGTCATTAATAATGTCCACCTGGACCTTCGTGAAACTGGTCCCTAACTGGGCACCATGCACCAACGTCCCTAGCAGGCATGGATACGCTAACTCCCGCCCAACATCAATGGGAATGGAGCCAACAACTCTGATTCTGAGAATGCACAACGTGGCCTCCTACATAATAATACACAATGAGCTAAGGCGTCCACCAGGTCTATCTATGCAGCATTTAAGAGATGTACATTACTTGGATGTCATCAATAGGTAAGTGGGCATCACTATGTTCAGAAAGTGGCGTGGACGTGCAGCTACTCTGACGTTGAGAGGGACTGGGTACCATAATAATAGGGGTGGGTTGCAACTGGTTGTGGGCTTCTCTCAGTTCTTTCCTTAATGCATCTATCTCTCCTCGAAGTGAGGCAGCTATGTCCTCAAGTTTTGCATCAAATCTCCATTTCATACTTTCCTCACGCTCGGCCTTGGATCTTTTCCTACTCCTATATGCCTTGGAGTTGTTTGGGAATCCGTGCCTCCAAGATACATAAACCCCTAGGCCTCACGTGCGACCTGGGTGCTCCTTGTTTCCTAGGGCCATGGATAGTATATCCTTCTCCCTGACTACTTGGAAGAAGCATTCAAAAGATTTGGTAGTTAATGTTTGCTGTAAGAGGTAATCATATTATTTTAGACCCCATGATGTTATGGACCTATTAACATCTAGGTTAGTTTAATACATCTTACTAGGCATTGGGATACTTCGTCGTCTGCGGGGTTTTTGAAAGAGGTGACGCCCGAAGACGTGGTTGATGACCTTACTCTTAACTAGTTTCGAGCATGCTCGTTTATGATCCCAGCAAATGGTGGGGGGCCTCCAATCAGATTGTGACCTTATCCTCCATCCTTCATTATGGGATTTTACCCGCGTACCTAGCTTTGCCAGGTCTATGGTGGTGAGTGTTTCGTGCTTGGATAGCCTTTTGTGCTGCACTTTCCTATTGAAATTCAGTCGTCATCTTCGTCCGCACAAAGGCCTCTCATGTTTTTGGTAACACAAAAGGATACCTCATGAAGGGCGTGTGATCCTTAGTCATGTACTACGTGACAAGCATGCTCTTGAAGATCTTCCACGCTTTCCCATCACAAGGAGTGCATGACGTTGCACATGTTCTTGAACTTCTGCTGGGATCTCGAACGAGTTTGAAATTTTCGTCCACAACACTTTTCTCTCATCTTCTGTCTAACTTTTTCAATTTGCTACGATGATGGGGACCCGCTCCCTTCCAATTATCCCATAGATAGTCCAAAATGCTGTAGTTGCTTTCTTCGGTTGCAGAGGGACCCCATCTGAGGGACCTTCATGATGGTCATTTAGCCTGCTAGCCTTTTAGATACTCCTCTGTCATGCTTAATTACCCCAGTCTTTTAAGTATCAGACCCAATCGGCGACATCAATGACGATGACATCTCTCTTTAAAAGAACTGTTTGTGATATTAGTGTCAGTTTAAACTAATTTCATCTTCCCTTAAAGATTTCATCTTTACATTGATTTCATAAGAATTTCAATAGTGCAAACCCTTTTTTACTTGACACACTGAAGTGTGCAATTTGCTTCATACCCTTTGAAGGTCTATGTGTCATATATTATTGCTAAAAGGTCCCTTTGGAATAGTAACATGCTATTCCAAATAGATCTTGTAGCAATAACACAAAACCCTCCTCATCTTGTAGTAATGTAATTCTACCATGTCATTAAAAGCATAAACATAAAGCAGGAAGTATGATGACTACTGAAATGAGCATAAAATGCACTCAAGAACAGGGAATCAACTAAAATTAGCATAAAGCTCAATTTTTTGTTTAGTGCTCTCAGATGTAGGGTTATATGGGAATTAATCTTGGCTGTCCTGCTATTATGGTCCATACTCTTCACTAATTAGATATAACAAATGAGATTCAAATCTCGAGCTCTTGAATAACAAATTACTTATCTACCAAGCTTAAATTCATCAATTAAACTTTCAGCCAGCAGGAAGGCAAAGCTAGTGATCGTAGGATAGTACGTCAACTCAATATATTCCCAACAATACAATCACAGATTTAATAAGTTTGATAGCAAACTGAATTAGCTAATAAGTGAAGCATATATCGTGAAGTACTAAAGATCACAGAACAAGTTAGCCAACTATTCTGAAAGTGACATACCACAAGATTGATAAATGTAGTAATAGTAACAATTTAGAGTTCAAGCTTGAATATCCAATTTCAGTATTAGACCAGTATCATCATTGAGCTAATATCCTAACCCACATATATCATTGGTCCAAATCCTAGATCCAAACCCTAGAACATAGACAAACTACTCATGGCTAACTCACAAGCATATAGATAAACTGCTAACTCACATACCGATGGGGAGTAGTACCAGTAGAGGAAGTCAATGAAGATGTCATTGTGATTGGGGAAGAAGAGGCTGATCGAGGACATCGGTGGTGAAGATATCATTGTGGTTGGGGAAGAAGAGACTAAGGTCACCGAGGTTTGAGAAGATGGCGACACGGGGAGGCTGGCTGCGGTGGATTTGAGTGAGGAGGCATCCAGACGGGGAGGCGGTGCCGAATCTACCTACATGGGAGGGGGAGATTGGGGAGGAGGCGGCACTTGAGGAGGCCATGATGGATGGGCGACAGAGGCACCAAAGTGAGGAGTAAGAGCACAAACCCTAGTCACTACAAAAAATCTGGGCTTGTATGACAAAGCGAAAATGTCATGTAAAGTAAAGAAGGTGTCATAAAAAGTATCTTATGACGAAAAAGCGACGTCACGCCGGTCGTCATATAATGACCGTCACATAATGTGCCTCATGACGATACTATGTACAACCGTCACAAAAGGTGGCAACCTTTTGTGACGGTTTCCTTTCCTTGTCACATATTGTCAACATTTAATGACGACTTCTGCTGTCACATATTGGTGGGTCAACGCGTCACCTAATACATGAGCCGTCACAAATTGAGATTTGGGAGACCTGACTGATATAACTTATTGTGACGACCTTTATCGTCATACAGGACTTTGTGACATTTCAGTTGTGTCTTGTTTTATATGGTTGTTTGAGACATCTTGTACACCGTCACAAACCTTGCTTGCGAATACATGACGAACGTGGTAGCCATGTTCAATGACGAATGTGACACAGTTATTTCATGACGGCACATACAAGCATGCAAATATATATCAGAAGCCATCATCCACAACATTCTCATCACAGCTCAAAGTTCAAACATCATAAAGAGGTCCAGGTTCCAACAGACAAGTTCAAACTGTTCCACCACACAGGTTCAAACATACCACATAGTTCTAACAACAAAGTGTACAAAGTTCCAACAGAGAAAGTTTGGTGTTGTGCCAACATAGAGCGCATTTGGACCTACCTCAATCTCTCTGAAGTTTCAACACAGCTCGCAGCAGCGCATTAGTCTCTTCAAACTTGTTATGCATCCCCTTCATGTCTTCTTGAGTCTGGCACAACAAATTTTTGTTTTCTTCAAGTGATGCCTGCTGAGCTTGAATTTGTGCTTGCAACTCTTGCTGGTTCCTAGCAGCTTCCTCTCTTTCTGCTTGAAGTGTTGCCTCAAACTGAGCTTGCAGGCGTGCTTCTGCGACTGTCGTGGACCGAGCAGTATTCGATGCTCTAGGGACACCAATGTTTGGTAGGAAGGTGGACGAACGGCTTATCTGGCTCAGACTGTCAGCAACAATCTTGGTGGGAGACTTTTGTTCTTGTCCTTCTTCTGGCTCTCTTTCCTTCTCTGCCACCATTTGTTCCTACATAGAATGAATCTAATTAATAACAAGGCCATACAACAATGTTCAATCAGGCATGTAGTTGAGTACAGTAAATCAGTCTGCAATATTTATATAACTTACATATATGTCATCTGCAAGAGGAGTTCGACCATTTTGCGGACTAGTCATACATTCCCCAAAGAAATCAACAGGATCAGGATCCATGTTGTTGTACTTAGGCCTCTGCAGCATGTAAAAAAATTATTTATAATGACATCAATGAAGGTAAAGAGAGGGGTAGACAAACATGGGATTTTTTGTATTTGCCAACAGCAAGATGCCAAAATATGTATGCACTACAGATCATACAAGTATTTGCCTCCAGATTTTTTATGCAAACAACAAATGCAATCACTGGCATACTCAATTAATTACTGAGTTTAAGAAAAACAACACAGGAACATGCATCTATGAAACCTGGACACCAGATCAATAATAACAACTTTGCCTAAACAACACCTACTACTGTTGATGAGCATCTCTGATGACATAGCACATTGAAATCTCTGATGACATAGCAACATGGGAGCTCATCTTGGAAATCAGAGGGCCAAACTCAGAATTAGCTTAAAAATCCGAGGTCATCTCAGAAATAATTGGATCACGTGCTGACTTGACAGTTCAAAGGAACATGGTAATGACTATACGCTACTAATGTCCCATCTTTCAATCTAATTACACAAAATACATAGTATCCATACCAGGCTGTATCGATGGGCAACGTAGGACCTAGATCCAGTCCTTTGGTGAAGCTGCACTTGGCCACAGTTCACTTTATTCTTAGAACTCGTTTCCTGCACCACAAATGCAATAGAGTTTTCATTCACATGCACAGGTTGCATTGCATATTAACAAAAGAAGGCAATTCAGGCATGGACCTGATTCTTCGGGTCACACCAGTAGTCTACAAGTTTGATCCATTCCTCTTTCTTCATTTTTGGTGGAGGTTCTTCGGCCATCATCTGTTCTCTTGTCAGGGACTCATCGAAGTACTTCCTTTTTAGGTGATACCTCTTCTGCCTTACTCCCTTCTTAATGATATCAGTGCATGCAGCTTTGCTTGGTCCCTCGTTCTTAACATCCACATCCAACCTTGACTGCAGCCACACATATGATTTATCAGACACAAAACACAATTTGTACATGGGACTAGAGTAATGCAAGAAACTATTTGGAGTGAAATAGCTGTCTTACCGCCACTTTGTCAAGCACTTTTGCAACTTCTGTCGGCCCCGCATCTTTTTCATAAAGCTTCCAAGAGGTGTAGATAGGTAGGTTGTCTCTAACGGCGACACCAGTTTCTGATGCCAGCTTCGCTACCTGTAGTGGGACCTCAGGTCTTTTCTTCCCTTCAGCCACATGGATAGCCAGCTTCTTTCCTTTATTGTTAATCTTCTCTAAGCCATGACCCATGGTTTTCTTGCGGACATTCTTTGGGGGCACTGCATTGGCAAATAATAATCAAAATGTGTTATTATAGGATTAACAAATCTATATACTGCATGGAGAAAATAATTCTTGTGAACACGTATTGTTTACCTGGAACTGAGTCGCCATCTGGTTCTCCTTCATCTGTATGACCCTCTGAAATAGCAGCTTCAGATTGCCCACCTGAGTCACTGATGTCATTGCTTTGCCTAGAGCTCTGTCCACCTGGCGAGGTGTCCACACCAACAGTTTTATTAACACTACTTGTGGGAGTAGGTTGCTGAGACAGGCCAAGAGTGGGTCTAGGAGTACTACGCGCAGTGTTTGCACCAGGCAACAACATGGTGATTGGAACAGGCGCTGATATGGCTGGACTGGTCATGGTGATTATTGGAGTAGTAGGCACTGTGTTCGTAGTTTGTGTGGTCTGGCTGCCGCTTGTATTGAGGTGGCCTTGCTGTTGGCTGGCACTAGAAATGGCATTAGGTTTAGGTTTGGCTTTGGAATTGTTCTTAGGAGGCAAGGGCAATCTTTGCCTAGGTGGTGGACGGCCTCCAGGCGAAGGCATGGCTGCACTTTGCCTAGTGAATCTTATAGGCGTGCGCGGTGGCTGCTGGTTGGCAGGTGCCATTGTTGCCGCCTTTTGCTTCTTCTGCCGAGGGCGAGTTCCTGGAACCATCCCTTCTACCTGACAAGAGAGACATGCATATTATTAAATAAGAAAGAAGTGTCAAGTAGATTAAATGACTAAACTGAAGTACATGTTTGTCACAGGGAGACCAGAAACCAGTTAATTGGTCAAGTAATGCATCTCACCTCAGTATTGACCTCATTATTGAGGTCATCATCGTAGTCATCATCACTATCAGAGTGGTTATCAATGTCAGATGATGGATCATAATCATTGTCAGAAACTGTTTTGTCAGACACTACTGTCTTTCCTTTGCCCTTTTCCTTTTTTGAAAGAACTTCTCTAACTTCCTGAGCTAATAGTGGAATACCCAGGGAGCTAAAACGTTCCTGAATTGTCCTTACATTGTCATCCCTGTCCTGCTCGTACTGGGTTTTTGTCATTTCTTCTATTACTTAAACGGTCAAACGCAGAAAGAGCAGAAACTGGATTCAGTTTCTGTAAAGGAGTTGAAAAAAACTAACAAATCAGTATTCTGTTAAATGGTAGACAGAAGGCAAAATAACATCAAAATTGTACAAGAAAGAACTACTAGGGAACAAGGCTAATAGTGAACAAGATTGACAGAGAACAAGAATACTGAATAACTATATTGCATAGCTATTTATTAGTCAGTACAAGATGGAAGGTACGTAGCCAATACCGAATAACTGGATTCTCTCTTTTGCTATTTCTAATGAAACCAATGATGCTACAAAGTTGTGTGAAGATGTTAGCCAAGATGGAAGGTACGTAGCGGGCTCACCAAGTGTCAGCGGGTAGCCGATGAGGCAGACGACGTGGCGCGGAGCCGCAGCGGTAAGCCGGCGCCCTGTGTTGGACGGGCGCCCTATCGCCGGTTCACCAAATCCGGCTCCGGCCTCCTCCGTCAGGGCGGCGCTGAGGGAGTTCGGGGCGGCGTGGTGGAGATGAGTGACGGCGGCGTGGTGGGCACGAGTGGCGGCGGCGTGGTGGGCGCGAGTGGCGGCGGGGCGGCGGAGGCAGGGCGGCGCTAGGGTTAGGGCCTTGGGGGAAGGAGGAAACGGGAGTGGTGGGCGCGACTCAGACAAGAGGATAAGGCAGGAGGGGGATTTATTTTGCCTCTACATGGGCGGGAGCTGTGTGGGCGCGAGTGGCGGAGGGGCGGCGGAGGCAGGGCGGCGCTAGGGTTAGGGCCTTGGGGGAAGGAGGAAACGGGAGTGGTGGGCGCGACTCAGGCAAGAGGATAAGGCAGGAAGGGGATTTTTTTTGCCTCTACATGGGCGGGAGCTGTGTGGGCGCGAGTGGCGGAGGGGCGGCGGAGGCAGGGCGGCGCTAGGGTTAGGGCCTTGGGGGAAGGAGGAAACGGGAGTGGTGGGCGCGACTCAGGCAAGAGGATAAGGCAGGAAGGAGATTTTTCTGCCTCTACATGGGCGGGAGCTGTGTGGGGCCCATGTGTCGGTGGTAGAGAGCCTGCGCGGGAGAGCGGGAGAAATGAAAGCTCTGCTTCGGAAGCTTGGTTTTGGTTATGTTTGTATTGATGTGTGCAAGTATGATTGTGCCTTATTTTGGAACGGCCATGAACACGATGATCATTGCCCAGTTTGTGGCTTCACAAGATGGAAAGTGAACAAGGAGGGCAGAAAGAAAGTTCCTCACAAGGTCCTCCGTTACTTTCCAATAATTCCACGCCTTCAATGGCTTTTTATGTCAAAGCAACGGGCACAGTATGCAAGATGGCACAAGGAAAAGAGGGTACCAATTGAGAATGAAATGAGACATCCTGCTGATGGGGAAGCTTGGAAAGAATTTGATGAGACTTTCGAGTCTTTTGCAGATGATCCCCGCAGTTTGAGGCTAGCCATTGCTACAGATGGATTTAACCCATTTGGTCAGATGACCAATTCATATAGCATCTGGCCAGTGGTAGTGGTTCCATATAATTTTCCACCATGGATGTGTATGGACCAATCTAATTACATGCTTGCTTTACTAATTCCAGGAAAAAAATCACCAGGCAAAGATTTCCATGTGTTCATGCAGCCTTTGATAGAAGACATGCTTAAACTTTGGAACGGTGTCTCTACTTATGATGCATATGAAGGCAATGAATTCAGTCTGCATGCAGCGATTTTGTGGGGAATCAATGACTACCCTGCATTAGGCACCATGTCAGGCAGAACCACTCATGGTTACTTCGCATGTGTGCACTGTGATGAGAATCCATGCTCCGAATGTCTGAGAAACAAAATTGGTTTCATAGGCCACAGACGTTTCCTCCCAAGCGACCATCCGTGGAGGAAAAACAGATCTTTCGATGGCCAGCATGAAAACAGAGAGCCGCCAAGGAAATTTAGTGCAGATGAGATTATGGCAAGGTTGGATGAAGTTTGCTATGTTCCAGGGAAGAATCCAGATAAGCAGAAATCAAGAAAACGACGCCGTAATGGAGAACCAGTATGGCATCTAAAGGTTAGCTTCTACGATTTGCCATACTGGTCAAAATTGAAGCTACAGTACAACCTTGATGTTATGCACATAGAAAAAAATATATGTGAAAACATTTTGTCAACTCTACTTAATATTCCGAACAAGACAAAGGACACCATCGCTGCTAGGCTAGATTTGGAAGACAGAGGTATAAAAAAAGAGCTTCATTTGCTAGATGACAGTGGTAATTCCTCCTCAAAGCCAAGAGCTTGTTACGTTCTAACACCAGAAGCAAAGAAGAAGTTTTTGCAGTTTGTGAGCAATGTTAAGTTTCCAGATGGCTATGCCTCCAATATATCAAGATGTGTCAATATGGAGCAGGATCAATGCATGGGCTGAAAACACATGACTGTCATATACTGTTGCAGCGTATTTTACCAGCTGCCCTTCGTGGTTTGGTGCGCAAAGACGTATATGAAGTAATTTGTGAATTGGGTACGTTTTTTAGACAACTTTGCTCAAAAACTCTACAGGTTGATGCACTACACCAGATGAAGAAAGATATTGTACTTATCCTTTGCAAGCTGGAGAAAATTTATCCTCCTGCATTCTTTGATGTTATGGTCCACCTAGCAGTACACTTGCCTGATGAGGCACTCTTTAGGGGACCGGTTCAATATGGATGGATGTATCCCATTGAGAGAAGATTGGGCACCTTTAAGCGTTTCATCCGCAATAAAGCAAGACCTGAAGGCTCTGTTGCAGAGGCATACACTGCCTATGAGTGCATGACCCAGTGCTCAACATATTTCAGTGACATTATTACTAGGTTCACTAGGCCTGAAAGAAACTTAGATGGTGAACAGAACATCTCCCCCAATGGTTACTGTATTTTTGGTCATGGTATTAACCTGCTGGGTGCTTCCAAACTTCATTATGAAGATAAAGACCATGACTCCATGGTTTGGTTTGTTCTAAACAACTGCGAAGAGGTTGATGAATACAAAGAGTGAGTATTTGTTCTCATGTCATTTCAGACAACTATATTTAGTATTAGTGTCACAATAAACTGATTAACTTCTTCCTTTATTGCAGAAAGTATAGGGAAGAATTAGAACAACAAGGGGTGAACGATATTGAAAAAATGATGCCAACACACTTCGCTGCATGGTTCGAGAATCATGTGTGTGCAACTTCAACAACATGACTGCATAATTTATGATTCAATACATTTTCAAACTTACTAACTCTCTTTCTTTCCAACCTGCAGATTACCAGATTGAAATGCGAAGGCTCAACAGATGTTGATGAAGACCTATACTCACTCGCATGTCGGCCGATTAGGCGTGTGCGTTCATACACAGCCTGTATAGTCAACGGGGTACGGTACCACACTGTGGCTCGTGAGGTAGACAGGAAGACACAAAACTCCACCATCAAAACTATAGGTACTCACAATGATGACACTATTGACTTCTATGGGACAATCACAGACATTATTGAGTTGACTTACGCAAAGAACAGCAAAGGAGATAGAACTGTTATCTTATTGCGGTGTGAATGGTACAATCTTGAGGGAAGGACATACGAAATGAAAGATGATGGTTACTTCAAGAGCATTAACATCCAAGGACGATGGTATAAGAATGATCCTTTCATTCTAGCCACGGAAGCTTCACAAGTATTTTTCTTGGAAGATACAAAGTTAGGTCCATGTTGGCGAGTGGTACAAGAATTTGGCCACCGACATATATTTGATGTTGAAGAGTCCGACACAAACCAACCAATCCATGAACAAGTACAGATGAGATGTCAGGAGGCTTACCAAGAGGAGAGTACTTCGACCATAGATGGTACAGTGGGAGACATTTATCCTGATATGGATTTCATGCACATAGAGAATGAACCAGGCAGCCCTGTTAGTAGAGACCTTGTCGAGAGCATCCTTCGACATCAACATACAGCTCAAGGTGATGAAATAGATGCTGAATACGAAGATGAAACCTTCCTTGAGTACCATAGTCCAGATGAAGGCAACACATCAGAGGAAGACAATGATGATGACTAACCTTTGCATTTCTAGAGCTATTTGTGAACCATGAACTTCTATTAGTGATTCTGTTGTATTTGAATTATGCTATTGTCTGCAGGTTTTTATGACCACATGACAATGTCATGGAATGCCCAGAATCTGTCCTAAATATATTTTGGGGGTTTTTATGACCACATGACAATGTCATGAAAAGTACAAAATCCGTCATAATATGTATATGCTGAAGTAACATACATCCTGCCAAAATATCCCACACAGGTTCCACATCAAAGCACAAGTGATATTTATTTCCAACATACATTAGAAATGCACATGTTACATTTCCATACACACAACATATGTCCAGTAGCACAAAGGCCCATATTTCATACCAGCACAACAGGTTCAATACAACATGTCCCAGACTACTTCATGATAAAAGCCAAAAGCGTTGCCTACTTCTTGAACATGTCCCAGACCACTTCATCATAAAAGACAAAAGCATTGCCTACTTCTTGAACACTACAGCTACAACCAACAAGATGGACAACACCAGGAACATTGCTACATTCACACATCCACACACAAGACAAATGCAGCTTCCCATGCCTTCCCTCTTCTTGCCAACCATTTCCTTCACCTTGTTCAGATTTTGCTCTAAGGTATCAATTTTTCCCACAAGCTCAGGAATTTCTATTGTCCAAGCTGCTGCAACGGTCGAGCTTGCTGGAAGTAGAAAACCATGATCTTCAAGGTACACCACATATTCTTCCTCGAACCAATACCTGGAACATTTCCCCTGCATCCAAATGACAACCACATGCAATTTAACACCAATAGTGCAGGCACTGAATGCTACAAACACTACCATATTCTCAGGGAGACCTATTCAAACATGACTGAAATTTGTGCAACAGAAACTGAACCACTGCACTGACATTTCGATAGGTCTTCCGGGGGCACTTGAAAAACCTCTTTCCAACGTTATACTCAGACTTCGTGGTAGTGGCAGCAAACACCCTCACGTCCTTGCAATCCGGGCACATGATCAATGGCAACCCGGTCACATCATCGATCGGGTCCTGCAGATCGACATCAGTGGGCGCAGGCTCTGCAACAACGACAGCAAGGGCTCGGGGTTGCGGGGCAACCCTAGCTGTGCTTGACCGCCGAGTCAGAGAAGTTGAGGACGACGCCTGCGACATGAGAACTGGAGAGGGAAGGTGAGCAGAAATGGCAACAGAGGAGGAACAGGGACGGGGCACTGCAAAAATGGCACACCTAGGGCGATGGGGAGCTGCCACCGCCGAGACGACGCCCGCCGCCGCGCTGAGCCCGCCCGCCGATGACCCCTGATTGATGCACATTGGATTGATTACGAATTGCCATGCCAATAAAAAGGACCAGGGAGGGGGATGAGGGCGCCACTGCCGACCAAATGGAGGGGGACGGGGAGGGGATTGACGGCGCCACTGCCCACCATGCGCCACCGCCTACCAACCTGATGCAGTTGCGGTCACCGGTGATCCGCGCTCGCCGGCTGGCCTGGCGGCAGATCTCGCGCAGCCGCCGCCCACTGTGCCGCGGCGTCAGCTGGGGAGAGGGTGAGCTAGCTCCATCCAGAGGTAGCACGACGGCGGCCGTGCTCCACCCCGACCGACGCTCGCCCAGAGGCCGCCCACCGCTCGCCGCCCGCCGCACCGCCAGAGGCCGCTAACCGCTCGCCGCCGTCTTCTGTTGGGTCGGGGAGACGGGGAAAATGAATTTGGTCAACAGAAGGAGACGGGGTCCACCTGCAGGGGTATATTGACGTTGCGGTCGGTCATTTTTTGAAATAACATAAAGTGACGCCGACAAACCATCACATAAAGACAGCTCAAAGCGTCATAAAACCCAAGGCGTCAACCGGATCCTGTCGCCAGACAATTTGTGACGACATTTGGTAGCTTTCGGTGACACAATAAATTATGCCGTCATAAATTTGTTTCTGGCTCATAAGATTATGACGACGCAAAATATTTCGTCATATTATGATACATTATATGACGAAAACAAGCACGGTCATAAGGTATTTTGTCATAAAAAGAAGGATTTCTTGTAGTGAGTGGGACTCTATTTATAGATGGAACTATCACAGACGGTTCCATTAAAGAACTGTCTATGATGTTAATATCATAAACGATTCCTTTATAGAACCTTATATGATATAAACAACATCACAGATAGTTCCATAATAGAACCGTCTGTAATATAAACTACATCACAGACGGTCCCATAATAGGATCATCTGTGATGTTGGTATTACAAATGGTTCTATTATGAAATCATCTATGATAGTACAACAAATCCTATTTTTCGGCTAGCCTCAGGAAGTGCTAACCATGCCCTGCGAAAGAAAGCAAGCATGTACAATCACAGATGTAATTATTTCTTAATTACTAAATCAATTACAATGGAACAATTCCTTAATTACATGCTGAGTTTCTTATAATTACATTGGAATAATTTCCAAATAGGTGTTCACTATGTGGCATTATTACACTTGGCTATTTCCTTTTAAATAAAGTCCTTCACGATGGTCGACATGCATATAACTTGCTTCATCGCTTCATTCTTCCTCGAGCCTGATGCTGTCTCCGAATTGAGGCAACTCATCAAATTGATTATACTCTCCCTCATCCACGACATTCTCAACTCTGACAATCCTTTTTTCTTATGAAAAACTATGTGACACTTTTTATTTGCCGGGTTGGTTACATAAAAAACTTGAACAGCTTGTCTCGCTAGTACGAATGGTTCATCTTTGTATCCTACGCATTCGAGGTCCACAGTAGTTACGCCGTACTTGTCGACCTTTACACCCGGTGGAAGTCGGACCCAATGGCATCAAAATAGAGAGATCTTGAAAAATACATAGTCGAGCTCTCAAATCTCCTCTACAAGCTTGTAGTAGGAGCTTGGGCCAGCGGTACTGAACTGTTCATCACGAAATGCATCTACGTAGACACCTGGGTTCTGGACTATGCTCTTTCTATCCTGATCTGTTGTATAAAATATGTACCCATTAATGTCGTATCCTTGCCATGTCACAATTATAAAAATGTCGTATCCTTGCCATGTCACAATTATAAATTTTGGCCCTTTTGCTAACTATTGCAGTGTTTCACTTGACGACCTCACAATGAATCGCACCCTCAACCATTCGTTGAACCGACGGTTGTGCTATCTCATGATTCAAACCTCCGATCGCCTGGATTCTGTTGGCATAGCATGTCTTTGTGCTCTTCAATATACGGGGACACTTTAATCATGTGTTGTAAAATCGTGAAATAGGCTTAAGTGTACATATCCAGATTGGGAGTTATTGCTTTCCTTCCGATGGTCCCGATACCCTCTAGCATCCCCTCATGACGAGATACAGGCACACCTATCGGTTCGACTTGAGCCATGTAATTGACACAGAACTCAATGACCTCTTCGGTTGCATAACTTTCGATGATGCTGCCCTCCAGTCGAAATCGGTTGCGTACATAGGTCTTCAGAATTCCATGTACCTCTTGAATGGGTACACATGATGTAGAAACATAGGGCTTCATATCTTATCTCTTTGACAAGGTGGACAATGAGATATATCGTGATATCAAAAAATGATGGAGGAAAATACATCTCAAGATGACATAGAGTTGTCACCACATCGGTCTGTAGAGTATCTAATCGATCGGGATAGATGACCATCTGAGCAATTGCATTAAAGAAATAACACATCATCATGATTGTCACTTGAACCTTGTTCGGCAAAATACTTCTAATTGCAACAGGAAGGAATTGTATCATTAGCACATGACAGTCATGAGAATTCATGCCAATTAATTTCAAATCTTACATGGAAACATGTTTCTTCATTTTGGCGGAGCAACTGGACAGAACTTTCACACCATGCAAACACTAACATAGTTCAATTCTCTTAGACTTTGACAGTGTAACAAGCTGGGGGAAGGTACATTCAACCTTTATCAGTCTCTATCGGTGCTAACTCGATCCTGATGTTCATATCGACCAAGTCATGCTGTGCGTTGATACCATCCTTTGTTTTGTCATGAATGTTTAGTAAGAGACCAATCAAGGTATCACATATATTCTTCTCTACATGCATGATATCGATATAATTGTAAACTTCTAAGTGCTCCTAGTAAGGCATGTCCCAAAATACTAACATCTTCTTCCACATGTTCTTCTAACGGATCCTAAACTTACGTCCCTTTTTAGGTACAACATTGATATCCTTGATTATATCGTAGAACTCTTTCCTACTAAAAGGCCTTTGCCGAGTCATCCTTTTTTTCTATCAAATTGTTTCTTCATCTTGCGGTATGGGTAATACCATGCAAGGAACGTACGGTGACGCATATACACAGTTTTGCATAAGTTGTTCAACCACACACTCTCGGTATAATATAAGCAGTGCGGACATGCTTTGCCTTCTTTCGTACTCAATCCCGATAGGTTACCAAGGGTAGGAAAATCATTAATGGTGTAGAAGAACATGACACGCAGAGTGAAGTTCTCTCGTTTGTCCGCATCCCATACATGTACCCCTTCGTTCCACAGCGTCATAAGATTTTTCACTAATAGTGCTAGATACACATCAATATCATTCCCCGATTGCTGCGGCCCTTGGATAAGTAGTGACATTAAAATATATTTCCACTTAATACACAGTCAAGAAGGAAGGTTGTATATGCATACATTCAAGGGCCAGGTGATATGTCAGCTGCTCACGTTACTGAAAGGATTCATTCCATCTGTACTCAATCTAAACCTTATATTCTTTGGTTTTGAAGTGAAGTCTACAATCATTCTATCAATGTTCCTCCACTGGGCAAAATCAGCAATGTGTCTTATCATTCCATCTTTCTTACGCTCCTCTGAGTGTAACGCAGCAATCTTGCATCCTTTCGATTTGCAAATAAATACTTCAAATCGGGAATTATAGATAGATACCCCAACATCTTAGCAGGAAGTCCTTGCTTCACCTCGACACTATCGCTGTCATCGGAGTCATTATTACACTTGTATCGGGATGCTTAGCACATCGGACAAACATGTAATTCTACATACTCTTCGCGGTAGAGGATACAATTATTCGGACATGCATGATTCTTTCTACTTCCATTCCCAATGGACAAAGAACTTTCTTGGCTTAGTAGATGATTCTCGGCAATACATTTCCCTGTGGAAAGATGTTCGCTAGGAGACCTAACAACGTCGTGAAACTCTTGTCAAACCAACCATTACTTGCCTTTAATTTCAGCAGTTCAAGAACAGATGACTCTTGTGTATTGCGGCTTGCAGCTCGGGAACAATGGTTTCTCTAGGTCCTCCATCAAGCCCTCGAATCTACCAAACTCTCTCTCACTATAGTTTTCTTCTGCATCGCACAGCATCTGATGTAGATTGTCATCATACAACCTATTCTCATCGAAAGCATAGTCTACAAACGGTATATCGTTGTCTCCCTCGACACCTTCCTGTATAATCTTCTTTTCACCGTGACCAGTCCAACATGTATAATCCCTTTTTGAAACCCTTTCGAATCAAGTGAGGTTCAATCTGCGCTAAGTTGGCAAACATCTTCAGATTATTGCAATCAATGCATGGACAGTACATATATTTCATTCTCTTCTTCAACATATCCTACTCAGCCGCTCTTCTAACAATAGACACGCTATTAATGTACTCTTTACTCACATGGTTCTCAATGTACATCCAGGTTTGGTCCATCTACACTAGCATATAACAAATTAGTGTCAAATTGGATTATTAATGTTATTATAGCTAGCCAGCTATGTACTATTCATGAAGTAATATATATCAAGCAAGATTTAATATGTTGAAATAAACTAGGGGTATTGACCCATTCTTAAATTGCAGCAAACTACCAATTAAGCTAGATCTAAATCTAGCTATCATCTCTCTTTATTACAAGGCATATAAATTAGAAACAAATACTAACCTCTAATCACCAAGCTAGAACAAAGCGATCTACAAGTAGCAAGATTTACAATCGAAATGCCTCCCAAAGCCGGCCACCTCCTTTAATGCAGTGCAATGAAGATAGATCAATCGGGACTAGTCTGGCTTGGTATTAATTAATAACACGGCATATCCTAGGCACGTTCAACCACAAACCATCTGTAATACATAATTATCATAGACGATTCATGTTAATAGCCTTTTGTGAACTATCATAGATGGTTCATATTAATAAACATATGTGATGTGTGCAAATATCACAGATGGTTCCCCATGAACCGATTGTGATGAGGCGTCTAATATAGCTTATTTTGTAGTAGTGTGTTATCTTTAATGTATATGTTGCATCTTGAAATCAACTTTTGGAAAAAGATATAGACTGTGGTGAATGCAAAGTACCATGTAATCATGCCATGTGAATCCTGTGTGATCTTGTTGTTTAGTTGGTGAATTTGAGTAGTCTCACTCTTGTCAATTAAGGACTTCACTTCATGTGCCATTGAACTAAACCCCTCGTATAACCACATGTAGTAAGTTACCGAGTTTTGGCATTGATACCTCAGGCGGTAGGTTAGGTTTAGAGCATTGGGTGGAGGGTGTAGCTGCTTACGAGGGCTATATCATGGATGGCTCCTGTCCCCAAATCCAATGGTGAGTCCCCTTTCCATCTCCCTTTCTGTATATGGAGTGGGGTGGTAAGGACCAGGTTCATTAAGAGGGTCCATGTCAGGGTAGAGTTTCTAAAAGAACTTGTCGTGATCTTTTTGCCGCACACCAAAGAAAGTGTGTTCATTTCATGGCAATATGAGATCATCATGTCTTATGGGGAAGCTATACAATATCTACAGAGTGTTAATAAAACTATTTGAATAGCCATGTCCATGGTCATGGACGAGCTTGGGGATTTCACACAAGGGGTAGATTTTCATAAAACAAAAGCTGGGAAAGAAAGTGAATGTGTTAAACGTGATGGGTTTTGTGAGAACTATTTACCTATTTATTTATTTTTTATGTTGTTTCTCAAAGTTATATATATATACATACATATTCCATTTTGTACACAATTTGTTGAGTACTCTATGTAGTTACCCTTGCTATCTCATCAGCATCATCATCGATTGGAGAATTAGAATCTAGCCCATTGTTTGAGGAGTACTACGAGGAGCATGATAACTAGGTCTTGGTCCCCAGTCGATTGCTTGCGACATGAGATGGGCCATCACTTGGGAGGTTATTTTGCCTTCTGTTGTAGTTTATCTGATTTAGTGCTAATCCATATGTGCCTAAATAAGTGACTTGGGAGGATAATTATTTCCAACAAACACCCCTAATTCTTGCCGACTTTATCCAACTTCCCTAACACCAAGTAAATTAATCATCCGACCAAAATTGACTCGTCCCATGCCTTTGTGAGTGCATCAGCCTTCTGTTCTTCTGTTGTAATATGTGAAACAGCCACCAGTCCTTCTTTAATGCTTTCACGAATAAAATGATATCGCGTATCAATGTGTTTGGTTTTTCTATGAAACACTGGATTTTTCATAAGTGCTAAGGCTGACTTATTGTTCACGAATAATGTGAAAGGCTTAATGGTCTGTTTAGTCAATTCATGAAACAATCTCATCAACCAAATACCTTAACATGCGCCATGAACTCCACTTCATATGATGACAAGGCTACACTTCTTTGCTTGTGTGAGCACCACTTGATCGCGTTTCCACGAAGGTAGAACATCTTACCATTAGTGCTTTTACGATCAACTAGATCACCGGCCAGATTGCCTATCACAAAATTCTTCAAGCATTGGTGTGTTGTCATGCCTGACATATACTAGCCCATAATCCACAGTTCATGCTAGATACCTCTGCACATGTTTTAATGCTTGCTTGTGTTGTACTGTTGGTCTTTCCATAAACCTGCTAAGTACTCCAACTAAGTATGCAAGATTTGGTCGAGTATGTATCAAATACCTTAGGCAACCTATTATACTTTGAAATTCAGTCGCATCGACCAGCTCTCCTGTCTCATCTTTGTCGAGTTTCAACTTAGTTTCCATGGGATACTGACAAGGGTTGCATCCCGTCATACCTGCCTTCTCAAGAATCTTCTTTGCATAATTCGACTGCTTGATTGTAATACTATACTTTGTTTCACCTTCAGACCAAGGTAGTACATCAAAGGTCTGAGATCGCTCATCTCAAACTGCTGCATCATCTCCTTCTTAAACTCTTCAATCCTCTGATCACACGTTCCTATGATAATAAGATCATCAACATATATGCCTAGTATCAGCATATCTTCTTCTGTCTTTCTTGTATACAAAGCTGGATTCTACTTGCATCTTTCAAAACAAGATTAATCAATGAATTATCCAATTTCTTATTCTAGGCTCTAGGCACTTGTTCAAACCATACAATGCCTTTAAGAGTTGATAAACCTATATAATGCCTTTAAGAGTTGATAAACCTTGCCTTCTTGTCCTTTCATTTGAAAACCCTTTGGTTGTAATACATATACCTCCTTGGTAAGATCTCCATTTAAGAATGTAGATTTGACATCCATGTGATGTACTTTCCATCCAAATTGAGTTGCGAGAGTAAATATCAATATCACTATTTCTAATCTTGTAATTGGCGCAAACACTTCTTCATAGTCTATGCCTCTCTTCTGACGAACAAAGTTCCCCTCTCCATCTCTTTTTCACTTTAGCCCTATAGCTTTATGATTATGAGGTAGATCAGTCAATACCCACATTTTATTTGCTTCTATTGAATTAAGTTCAGTTTGCATAGCAATCTTCCAAGGATGTTCGGTGAGTGCTTGTTGCAAACTTATAGGTTCATCTGCTATTGTCAACTGAAGTTCTTCTTCTATCTTTATTGGCTCGGTCAGCTCATAAATCTCAGCTAGGCTTCGATATACAGGTGTTTTTCTTGGCGGGGTCTCTTCCTCTTCTTGATCACTTTGAGGAGATGCTGGAACATCCTCTGCAGCCTCCTGTTGTCTGGCGGGTGTACTTGACATAGATGTAATCAGTTCTTGAAGGTGAAATTGATCTGATTCACCACTATTCTCTCCTTCAACTGAGAAGGAAATCCACTTCTGTAGATTGTTTTCTTCTGATGGCTTCGCCTCCCACTCCCATGCTTTATCTTCACAAAAGATCACGTCTCGACTTGCCACAATTTTATCTTCATGTGCATTGTACAACTGGCTAGCTTTGGTTCTTAGCTTAACTCTCAAATAGATCGATTCCTTTGATCTATCTTTTAATTTCTTTAGATAAGTGAGCACCTTTGCATATGCCAAGCAACCAAATACTCTCAAGTGTTCTAGACTTGGTTTTCTTCCACTTAATGCTTCATACGGAGTCTTTCCTTCTAGAGCTTTTGTGGGTACTTGATTGAGAATATAAACATGTCTTATAGCCTCAGCCCAAAATCTTCTTGGTAGCAGTCCACTTTTGAGTAAAATTCTTACCATATTCATTATCGTCGATTTCTCCGCTCAGCTACTATGTTCTGCTATGGACTATAAGAAGTTGTGAAGTACCTTCTGAATCCTTTCATCTCATAGATTGATTCGAATTCTTGTGCCAAGAATTCATCTCCACGATCTGATCTCACCGCCTTGAGTTTGTGATCTATCTCCTTTTCAATCAGTGTCACAAACTTTTGAAACATGTCTTTGACTTCTGATGTCCCTTTGAGTATGCATACCCACATTACTCTAGAATAATCATCAACAAGAAGTAGAAAGTATTTATTACCTCCATTGACTCAGGGGTAATAGGACCACAAATATCCACATGTAGCAGTTCTAGGGCCTGTGTCGCTCTATATTGTGTTTGCTGAGGGAACGAGAGTCTTGTTTGTTTTGTAATAATGCAATCTTCACACACTTGAGATGGATGATTGATGGACGGCAGTCCATAAACCATCCTTTTCACTGTCATCAGCTTCAAAGAGCAAAAATTGACATGACCACTTTGATCGTGCCACAACCACACCATATTATCCACCCTGACACTGAAACAAGCTGGTTTGACTGACTCGAGTTCAATCTTGTATAGTTGATTTGGTGTTCGTATCACCTTCAACAACAGTTGTCCTTCGTGATCATGCAGTAACAAGTATGGTCCACTTAGTGACACATCGTAGCCTTCTTCAGTTAGCTGATCGAGACTAATGATATTATTGCACAATCGTGGTATATAATAAACATCGGTCAAAGCTCTTTGCTCTCCATTCTTGCTTAGCAACAAAATAGCGTCCTTTTCTTCTATATGAATAACTGACCCATCTCCAAAGTTCACTTTGCCTCGAAAGCTCTCATTCAATTCACTGAATTTTCCCCTTTGTCTAGTCATGTGATTTGAAGCACCATTGTCGATATACCAAATATTTGACTCCATCTCTTCTCCAACTTTCAACAGTTTTAGCTGAACATGCACTTCATTTAGCATCATAAGTTGTGTGCTTTTTTCTTCACAGATGGATAGCAGAAGTGCTGGCTCCTGCTATGTTTTGGCTTGATCCAAATTTGCCTCCTCCTCCTTCTTGTATCGGCAGTCAACAAAATAGTGCCCAAACTTTTGGCACTCAAAGCACTTAATATGATTTCTGCAGACTACATCATAATGGCCTTCTTTGCCACAGGTAAAACATTTGACTTTTTTCTTGTCTCGGTTGTAAGAGAACTCTCCTTGCATTGCTTTCTTTGCACGACCAACAGTAAAACCACGACTTTCTCAACAAAAACTATGACCACCTGGTAGATCCACGACCTACTCCTTGGCTTGGATTTGATTCCTGCCAAGTTTTATTTTGATCCTTTGCTTCACTTTTTATTAGCAATGCTTGATTAGTTCTGGCCTTACACCCTTTGAGCAATCCCTCATGAGCTTTGAGAGACCCTGTTACCTCTTCTATTTTCATGTTCTAGAGATCACTCGAATATAGACGAGTTGTGATCACCGGCAGGATCCTCTCAGGTAGGACATGCAAGTATTTCTCGACCACTGTTGTTTCCTCCAGAGTGCCTCTAAGAGATCGAATTTCATTGATCACAACAGTTAATTTACCTGCAAACTCATCTACTAACGGAGTTTCACCCATATGTAGCACCTCATATTCTACTCACAGAGTTTGTAGTCGAACCTTCTTTACTCAATCCACGCCTTCATGCATAGTCCGAAGAGCAATCCAAGCTTCTCATGCTATATCTTTATATTCTACTAGTTTGTCGATCTGAACATTACCTCATAGTAGTGATAGATTCAATTTCATGTTCTAATCAACACATATAACAGAAATGAGCATCTGCAATTTAAATCTATTGTTGGTAATATTCTGAACATAGATAGATATATGGTACTGCTGATACAACATAATTTAGACTATGATAACAATAGAACAATAGAGAATAAGCACTAAACCGAAGTATAATTAGCAAACCAAACTAGCAGAATATTCCTAGACAGTCACTGTGATCTCATATATGACTTGCTTCCTCCTTGAGTAATCTCAAGAGCCCACAATCTATCATGCAATAGCCCTCCCAGTGCCAGCACAAAATACCAATTTCAGAGATAATAAAAGAGGTTCTAGCATGGCCAACTAATGCACAATAGAAATTTATAGAATGTAAAAGCTTACTAGGCAGTGGTAGTCCAAGCCACTAAGACTGCCGACAGGGGCAAGGCTCATTGCAAAGATGATGATCCAGAAAACCAATCACCGGCGTATGCCCAAATATCACTAGAGAGGCTAATGGAGATACAATGCACAGCTTCACAGTACTCACCAAATTGTAAAGTCAAGATGTAGGTGTTACCGCACAACGCCAACATAATCCCTAATCGGATGAAGCAACTGAGAGTTTCTGACCACAGCCGCATACAACTGTGTCAAATCGACCATAGCAGATTGACCATGGCTGATCAACCACAGCAAATCAACCACAGCAGAACGGCCATGGGAGGTTGATCATGGCAGATCATCAAGGCCGACTACACATCAGAGAATCAGCAGAGCGCCACCGACGTGGAAATCGTCGAGACCCCAGTGAGTTCACCGGAGCAAACCGCACAGGAGACTAGAGAAATCACTAGACTTGCTCTCAGATCTGAGCATGTCCTCTTGACTACTCCCTTACGAGAACTCTCCCATGGCTTGATATAAAGAGGAATAATAGAGATCCGAGATCAGAGGAGAGGGAGACAGCGCCACCTCAACCATCGGACTAGCTCAAGGAAAGGAGAAAATCGAACTGATCCCCTTCTCTCGGGTATGTTTGGTCAACCGACCACATCTCCCCTCATCTCTCTTCTAGGTGGGCCCATCACCAGAATTTCTTTTCCTCTTTTTCGTTTTTCTTTATTTTGGAAATGAGGCAAATTCCCATTTTGCCCAACAATCCCCACCAATTTTCCTCAAATTGCGACATCTTGAATAGGATTAAGGTAGCTTTGTTTGGTATATAGTTGTTTGACAAAGGGTACCTTTCAGGTTTGAACCCAATATCTAGTAACAAAAGTTACAACTCTACACTGACAAAGAAGGACTACACCTTGATCTAGTGTCTTGGTGTGAGAGCTTTCACTTATGTTGTTGTTGACATCGATTTCATCCCAGACTTAAAACATAAATAAATAAATCTAAATAATAATAATAATCATCATCAAATTAATACATTATGCTAACGGATGGTTGTTATGGGTCTAAGATAGCACAGGGACCCTTTCTCAACGGTAGCCCCTCATAGGTCCGGGTGGTCGGCAACTGCTTGCCCGGGCCGGTGCACCGACTCACAAAAAGGGTCAACACGCGGCCTCGGGCCACCGATCCCACTGGTAACCTGCAATGCATTTCGACAACATGTTAAAATACTTTAGTCCTCGTGTGAACTTCCAATGGTGGGTTGCGCCTGCTCCTCCGAGTTGGGTTCCCTTGGTGTTCGTCAAAGGGTCGTCACTCTACTTGGTCAATTTTAGGTCATGTTGAGGAGTTCACCATCGCTCGGGAGGAAGTAGTCATGAATAGCTATGGAGTCAAGCATCGACCGCCTAGCTACCAAAGTGACGCGGAGGCGTGGAGCTAGGATTTAACCCAAAGAAGTATCTTGTGAAGTGAGTTCTTGACCCATGGCATTCGAGAGGTGAAGGTATGCACTGGAGTGCCAAGCTCGACTCACCCAGGCATGGCCATCTACGAACGATAGAACCCAAGGGTACAAAAGATTGACCCACATGAACACGTAGAAATAAGTGGCTGACTTGCTAGTTCAAGATGCACAAAGCCCGAGGGTGGCTAGGTCATTATGCGAACTTGTGATGATGGGCGTGGATGTACCGCTAGTCTGAGGTGAGATGGAGCTTTAAGGTGCATGAAGCCGACAGGGGTATGCGCACCCTTATGCACAAGCTCGATTGGTGATGTTGAGTTGGACAACATATCAAGATGTAATCGATCGATGCATGCCAACACCCTGATATGTTCAAGGCCAATGAGCGTGCCCAAGACTAGACTAATGAGGCTCAACCCTCAAGGCGAGGGGATATGCACTAAGCTGTTGTCTGCTCGACCTACTGAGGCATGGCGCTAGAAGCTTAGAAGCTTGCCACATGCTTGGCTCATGAAGGCATGGCCCATGAAGCAACGAGTGTCTGATGCGAGACCACGTTGAGGTGACATGCTGGCACTTGTCGATGTAAAGTGATCAACCTAATGGGAACGCCTAACCGAGGAGATGCCTATAGGTCGAGCTGAGCTTGGTTGAGGGAATGCCCTACATATCGAGTCATATCATGTGAAGGTGAAGCCATCGCGAGGTGTTGCCCTTTGCTAGGTGAACTAACTCAATGACTAGGAGCGCGCTGGGCGCGAAGTACTAGGGATTAATGAGTTGCTTGTGAGGCAAGGAGACATGCACTGAAGCACGTACTAATAGACTTCTAGAGGGGTCACCCGTGATGTGAGTGGGTATGCATAGAAGTACTGGATACTCAACTCGCTTTAGGTATGACCTCGTGAGGAGTTCTCGACTCACTAAGGGCCAGCCTTTGAGGTAAGGAGATATGCACCCGAATGCAAGGTGGTCGATTCGTCGATGCTTGCGTGGTTGACTCATTGAGACATTGACTGTGAGGCACGGAGTACTCCACAAATTGATGCATGGCCATCGATGGAAGAAGATGATTTGGTTATCATTTGGTTGTCTATAGAGCTAGAGAGAGTCCACAATTGGGGAGACGCAATTAAGGCGAAGCGAAGTTTGGCTGAGGGAAAGCCATCAAGACCGACCGAACCACATCAGGGTCAAGCCATTGCTCTCAAGGCGCTTGAAAAGCTCTGCTGACATGCTGGAAGGGCCAAGGTAGCGGGCACAGTGAACTACCATCTCGGGAGTGACACCAACCTTATCTTTGATGGAGCGTGGACCTGGTCTGGTGGCGGCGTCCTAGAGGACAGGGAAGGCGATGACACGATGGCTAGATCTACTGTCCCTAGCCTGGACTTGCACCCGATGCGTGGAAGGATTGAAGCTGAGGTGGCGCCCAAGACCATCGCGGGTGAATCCCACTAGGTCAAGCCCAAATAGCGGTAGCAGCAGTGGAGTCGATCTAAGTCAGGATGGTGGTGTGTGATGGACGTCGAGCTTGGATGACGACACATGTTTTCCATCGAAAATAGTTGGCATGAGGAATGATGTTGGCTTAGACACAGACCAGTGTGGTGCGGCGTCAAGACGCCTTTGCTTCATCTAGCAACTGCATGGCGTTCTTCGGCAAAGGTGCAAAGGGACTGCAGTTGCTTGTATCATTTACCAGGCTTGTTCTTTTGTTGCTTGCCTGATGTTGAAACGAAGCCCATCCAATGCTTCTTACTAGGGTATTCTATTACCCTGTCCCCCATCAGAAAAACCTTGGTGCTCATGATGAAGCTCGTGAGCTGCTAATCACTTGGGGAGGTGAGAAGGTTGTTGTCTCCTACTGGAAAAAACTTGACGCTCGTGACAATGCTCTTGAGCAGCAAATGCTTGGGGGAGGCGAGAAGGTCACCATCTCCCATTAGAAAAACTTGGCAATCAGGGTGAAGCTCATGAGTGGCTGGTTCGTCAAGTAGGCGAGAAGGTCACCATCTCTCATCAGAAGAAACTTGGCGTTCAGGGAGAAGCTCACGAGTGGCAATTTGCTTGGGGAGGTGGGAACATCGTTATTTCCCATCTGAAAAAACTTGGTGCTCGGGATGAAGCTCACTAGCGATAGTTCGCTTGGGGAGGCAAGAACATTAGTTGCCGCATCCCATAAAAAAAACTTGGTGATTGGGGTGAAGCTCATGAGCAGCTGGTCCGTCGGGGAGGTGAGAAGGTTGATGTCACCCATTGGAAAAAAACTTGGTGCTTGAGGCGAAGCTCGTGAGTGGCTGATCTATCGGAGAGGCGAGAAGGTTGCCGTCTCTCATTGGAAAAAACTTGGCACTCGTGATGAAGCTCGTGAGCGGCTGGTTCGTCGGGGGAGTCAAGATGGTTGCCGTCTCCCATCAGAAAAAATTTGGCACTCGGGCAGGCTGATAGAGGCGGCTTGAGGAAATGGTGACTAAAGAAGCAAATGCTAAGTGAGTGAGCAAGGAATGAAAATGAAAGTGAATGTGGAAGATAGGAGGGATAAGCGTCTGCGATGGGTGACCCATGAAGCCAATCAGGAGTCTTGGCCTCTGCGTAGGGCCTAAGGAATGGGGGAGGAAAAAGGGAGTCACAAGAGGCTTGTCATAGAGATGAATGCTTGGGTTGTTAGTGACTCCCTCCTTTCTCAATTATTTGGGTGATCTTCTGAAGAGTTGATCACAAGGGGCCAAGGCACTCCAAAAATAGGACCCTGGAGTGGTCCGGTGTGAAGTCTGAAGGGAACTCCACGCTGACGAGTCCGAGGCAAAGTTCGGAGGGCCTTCGAGATGCACGGACCTGTTCGGTGACTTTCTGTGCCTTCATCTTCCTACGCAACATGGCTTCTCACTCACATCTCCATAGATGATGCTAACTATCATCGATACGAGACCGGACAGTAAACTTAGAAGCACTCCTGATCAGATGTAGAGACCGTCGAGGATGCAAAGGGATTTAAGGAGAAGCAACAAATGACCTAAATGTATTCAATATAAGTGTCTAGGATTACAAATGACCTCCCCCTCCTCACTTACAAGGGGTCCTATTTATAGAGTGGGAGAGGGAGACAAGTGAAATTACAAGTTTACCCTCAAGGCCTTGTTTACTTCTAAGGGTATCTTTGTCCTTTGTACCACGTGGGTCCTGCCATGTCCGAACGACCCCGAGGGATGGTTCACGGCTTAGTCCAGGGTTGGTTCCGGACTCCTACCAAGGTTGGCTCGTGAACTTCGCCTGGGGTAGACCTCAAACCTTGCTCGGGGTTAGCCTCCGGGGTCAACCTCTAGATCTCATCCAGGGTTAGACTTTGGACTTCGTCTTGAGTTGGCTCTCAGACCTCGTTCAGGGTTAGCCTCCAGAATTTGTCTTGGTTTCTCAAACCTCATTTGTGGCAATGGTGCAGACTCGAAACTCCATCTGGGGTTAGTCCGCGGACCTCGTTCGGGATAGATTCTCCAATGTGTCTCATCATGCCGAAGTTGTCTAGGCCCGAGGTAGTGCAGGGACCCTCCTCAACAAGTTGTTTTAGAGATAAAATCCGTCTCTTGTTACATAAGAACTAAAACAAAATGCTTAGTTCCAATGTGTTTGGTATTATGTTTCATAGTTCCATCAATACTTTTGTATCTAGGGTGCTCTTGACGCTTATGTCCAGTTGCGGCTACTTGTCAATTCTAATCAGTGACCTAGATCTTCTAGAAGAAAACATATTAGGCATCCAAAACCTCTTTTTTATGAATAATCTATTTTTTATTCAAAATAATAGAAATATACTCGCGCCAACATTTTTTTACAGAAATAGGCTCCAGTCGCCTAACCGTAGGACGACTGGAGCCTATCGCCCAACGGCGAGGCGACAACAAAGTTGTCTGCAAGCTGTTGGGCGACAGGTTTCAGTAGCCCCACCATTGGGTGACTGGAACCTGTCACCCAGCCACAGGGCGATAGCATCAAGAGTCACCCACCATTAGGGTGGCTGCAAACCTCCGTGAATTTGTAGATTATAAATGGAAGATAATCTTTTTGATTTGTAATAAAAGTTTATGATCGTTGTATCTTGTTGGAGCGTAAAAAGATTTGTCAATTTTTTTTAAGAACGATTGAACGTAAAACGTTTGGTAAGTACGATGGCAAGTAATATCCTGATGTTACCGGGAATTCGTACACGAAGGAAAACTGGTATGTTAATATTGTCGAATGATTTGTTATGGGAATAATTGAATGCGAAAAGACGAGGAAATAAGCTTATTTGAATTTAAATGGACTTCATAATACAGTTGGGAGTAATATGCCGCGTACGTTTTGATTACATGCATAACATAGAGCATCATGTGCGACTAACTAACCGAACTGCTCGTACGACCTACTATGTGGACCGGGGCCATTTTTCCTTCCTTGCGAGCTCGATGTTGAACTCCTCGGTGGCCTCTTTTGCCTTGATCGCTATTTTCCTCTTTTTCTCGTGCTCCCTCTCGCGAGCCTCCCGCTCCCTACGTGTGCAGGCCTCAAGATGAGCTTTTGTCTCGCATTGTATATGCAAGGTTTGCTTGTCCTTGCGGCGCCCCTCCTCCTAGATCTCAGAGGAGCTTGTGACATTCCACTCCTTGAAGTCGAGGGCCCATTGGTCCTCTAGGTGAATATCAAGATTGATCCATTTGTGGTAGCCACATAGGTGTTCCGGGGACTGTGAATACAGGGGAGAGTTTGTTAGTGCGTACTTTGTAGGAGAAAAAGTTGGGGGAAACAGTGCACCTGGTCCTTACCGGCTGTCGATAGGTCGCGGTGCCTAGACGGTGGTTGGGATAGTCACTGGAGTAGTTTGCGCAACCCTAGTAATGCATACCTAGGCTAAGGCGGTGCTAAAGGGGGCGTGTCCCCCTCTGGTGGGTGTTGTAGCGAATGCTCTATAGGAACGTTCGGGATGGGGTTGTTGCTATGGGTCGCGTCATTGCGGGGAGCTGACCTCGTAGCACGGTCGGGTTCTTTTGCCTAGGCCGCAACAGCCCTTGCTTTCTCATTACGAGCGACAGTTGACCGTGCTAGTTGCAGGTCTCCTCCCATTGCTTCATCATCTTGTCCCATTGTTTCTTCTGTCTCTTGTCCATCCTGGTGTGGTGAAGGAAGCGCTGATGTAGTGTGGGGTTTGCTTGTGTAGTGTTCTCTTAGAAATCTCTTTGACCTCCTTTTATAGGGCCCCTTGTAGCCTTCTCGGTACATGAAGATGCCCGTGTGGTCGTGTCACTGCACTAAGGTACTAAGTGTGGTATTCTGGGCATGCAAAACTGCGCAGTCAGGTCATCAGACTACGAAAAGGTGCACCCTTCAGTCTTGTCGCTGCACAAAGCTGGGTCGTGTGGTCTTATCGTTGCGCAAAGGTGTCTCGTCTGGTCTTCTCACTGCGCAAATCTGGCGCATGTGGTCTTCTCACTACTGAAAGTTGGCGTGTGCGGTCTTCTCAGTGCTTAAAGCTAGCGCATGCGGTCTTCTCACTGCTCAAAGCTAGCCTATACTGTCATGTAACTGGGAAAAGCTGGGCCGTCATGTCATGTCACTGAGCACAGTTGGCCCATGTGGTCATGTTGCTGTGCAAAGCTGGCATGTGCGGTCTTCTCACTATTTAAAGCTTGTGCGTGCGGTCTTCTCACTACTCAAAGCTAGCCCGTGCTATCATGTAACTGCGAAAAGCTGGGCCGTCATGTCATATCACTGAGCAAAGCTGGTCCGTATGATCATGTCGCTGCGCAAAGCTGGCGCGTGCGGTCTTCCCACTACTTAAAGCTGGCATGTGCAATCTTCTCACTGCTCAAAGCTAGCCCATGCTGTCATGTCACTATGAAAAGTTGGGCTATCATGTCATGTTAATGAGCAAAGCTGGCCCGTGCAGTCATGTCGCTGTGCAAAGCTAGCGTGTGTAGTCCTATCGCTACTGAAAGCTGCCCTGTGTTATGATTGATGCCACGACACCGCAATTACGATATAAAATGAATGGACTAGGCATTGCTGTTAGGAACAACTATCTACTTCAACATAGAGTAAGCCACCATGACAGATGTCGAGGGGCCAGTCGATTTGTAACAACCCAGATTTTTTTATGAAAATAAAAATAAATAATTAAAAATTAATTAAAATTAAATTTAGATTAAAATAAGTATTTTTTGTGCCTAATTTTAAATTTGGATTTGCCCTGAATTTCTTTTTTTGAAAAAAATTGTATTTGAAAAGTATTTTAAGAAAAACCTAAAAATAATATTAAATAAAATGATATTTTGATTTTCTATAAAAAATCCTAATTCAAATTAATCATTTGGATTTATTTGGCTCTTATTTGATCTTTCTGAGTTTTCAGGAGTTTAAAATGTATTTTTGAAATTAAAAGTATTTTAAAGTATGAAAATTAAATACCAACATTAGTTGGAAATATTTTATCTAAGTCCAAAATGCCTCCAGGAAGTTCCATGAATTTTTATGGAATTTTTGGAATTTATTTCATATTTGTCTGAGCTTTATTGAATTTTCTGGCAATTTCTGAAAATCTGGAAATCAAAAATAAAAAAATAAACTCCCCTCCCCCCTCCTCCGGTCGCCACGTGGACGGCCAGATGCCGCCCACGTCGCCCACCCGGTCCCGCCTACCCCCTCCATCGGCCGACACGCGTGCGGCCCAGATGGCCTGGTTGCCCCACGCGTCGGCCCATCCATCCGTCCGCCCCCCCCGCTCTCCCCTCGGCCGCCCGATCCGGCCCCCGACCGCGTGACGCCATCCTGGCCGCCCGCGCCTCCTCTCCGCTGACTGCTCGGCCCCACCCGTCAGGCCGTCTCCCTCCTCCCGCCCAGCTTCTTCCTCCTCCGCGCACCGCCCGCCACCGCCGTCTCCGCCCTAGCCGGCTTCCCCCACTCTCTCGCGCGCGGCCCACTTCCCTTTCTTCCCCCGCAAGTCGCGCACCCGCCTCCTTCCCCAATCCCCGCGCCCGAATCCCCTCTCCCCGCACCGTGTCCCCCCCCGTAATCCCGCCATCTCCGCCGGCCCCGCGCCATCTCCGGCGAGAAATCCGCCCTGCCCCGCTCCCCTCCGCCCTATTTAAACCCCCGTCCGACATCACCACACCCCGCCCCACCTCCCGCTACCCTCGCCTCTCTCTCCCCGGTGCCCGAGCAGCCCCGCATCGAGCTCACCCCGTGCGCTCGCCGGCGAACTCCTCCGACGAGGAATTGCGGCCACCTCCGGCATCTTCGCAGCCCGCCGTCCCCTCCCTCGGCCTCCCCGTGCCCATGCGCAGCTCCCCCGCCCCTCCGCTTGGCTCAAGCATCACCAGAGCTCCGCCGCGCCGTTGAACCCGAGCCGCACCGCCGTCTTCCTCGCCGCCGGCCCTACTCCGGCCATCTCCGGTAACGCCCACCCCACCGTCGCACTCCCCTCAGCCCCCTCTTCCCTTTGCCGCCCTCGCCGCTCGCCGCCGGCCACCGGAGCTCCGGCGGGCGTGTCGTCCCCGAGCGCCTCCCTCGCCGGCCCGCCACGTCAGCGCGCCCATGCCCGCGTGGCAGGCAAGGTGGCGCCACCTCCTCGCTGCATCGGCTCCCCCTCTCCTAGTCAGCGCCACCGCACGCCCCTTGCCACCTCACCACTCCCCCTCTCCGTGGACCTAGTCCATGGACCAGGGGCCTACTGTGAGTCGGCCCTTCCTCGGGCTGACGTCATGCTGGCGCAGTTAATCCGACTTTTCCATTGGAAAATAATTCGTCCAAATATTAAATCTCTGCTGACGCAATAATTCAGATTTTCCTTTAGGAAAATAATTCCCAAAAATCCCTTTTTCCATTTTCCCTCTTTTCAAACTTCCCGGAGCCCGTTCTCCTTCGTCTTAACTCCGATTTAGCCCATTCAAATTTATAAATTCATCAAAAATTCCCCTCTATCCATTTCTAGCCTCAATTCAAATATTTGAAGTCAATTTAAATTTATTTTAAATTTATTTGAATTTGGTGGGTTATTTTCACGTGTAGACTTCGATGATTCGGAAAAATTCTACGACGAAGATTCAAGCTAAGTTGAAGAGCAAGGCAAGTCACACTCCTTGATCATGTTGATCCCAGTTTTCAAAATAAAATTATGTTGATTTAAATTATATTGCATGCATATTTTTATTGAACGTATTTTAATTCAGTTTTAAATTTAGTTATCACCTACTTGTTAATTCCTCCATTGAATTTGAATTCCTAAATACCTTGTCACCCTAGAATCAAACTCTAGTTAATACATTAGTGTTGGCTAGAGAGTTTAATCAAATGCTTAGCCCTGCATAGTCATATGATTTTGTTTTGGGATGTCTTTCACATAAAATGATGACCCTTTTCACATGAAATGATATGCTCTTGACTTTGGTGAGTCAAGGAGGTTTATGAAATATTTTGAAAACAAAATACAAAACCTGGTTTAGACTTAGGCAATTGGTTAGATTGGTGGGTGCAAGCATGCCCTGTTGGTTGGAGCCGCAGTGGTTGATTATCGTGCACAGGGATATGTGGTTGGGCCTAAGTCAGATTAAGGACCGGTCTGTGAGCTACTGTTGCAAAGCCCTAATCGTACTACCACATAGTTGGTATGGGATAGCCCTGGCTGAATAATTTACGAAGTCCCAACCTGAGTCAAGTCGTAGGTTGAAAGTGAGCGTGGTTGGTGCCATGTGAAGTCTCACTTGGGCGAGCGTGGTTAAGCCATGAGAAGTCTCGTCTAGGCTCAAGAGGGGGTCCCGGTCTGGTGGATTCCTTACTGGGGTGAAACCTTAGAGTTGGCTCGACCAGGTTGAAGGCTTTGCATTGTAAAGGCCTTGTCACGACTCCTTGCCGCACACCTAAGGAAGTGTGTAACCCGGTGGCAATATGGGATGATCGTGTCTTGTGGGTAAAGCTGTACAACCTCTGCAGAGTGTATAATCTATCCTGGATAGCCGTGCCCACGGTCATGGGCATGCTGAGTAAAAAATTTCATGGATTAGACTTTGTTTTTCAAAAATGATTTTCGAAAACCTTGTGGATGGATGGAATCCACGAGAGATGAAAACCTTATGGATGGATGGAATCCGTGAGAGATTGAAACCTGGTGAATGGATGGAATTCTTCAGAGTTGCGCTGTGAAAGCGTGTGGATGGATGGAATCCATACGAGATCTTTTGGAAAAGATGGTCCGGGTGGGATGCCCGTGGATAGGTTGGTGTTTGGTCGGAGCCTGCACCGACGGTATTATTTTCGATTACAATTATTGTTTTTACTTACTGTATTAAATTCAGCATTTTCAATCTATTATTGTATTTCTTAAATGCTGTTTTATGCAAACTAACCCTATAAGCCTTCCATTGAAGCCTTTATCATTATGGTGCATTTTCCGTGTGACTTGCGGAGTACAAGTTTGTACTCACCTTACTTTTTCCACACAGAGAAGGACGACGTTGACTACGGTGAAGATCTAGACGAATAGGCCGCGTCTTACTATCGTTTGCCTGTGGGCAGGCTTGGGCTTCGCTTCTTATCAGTTTGCTTCCGCTGTTATTTTCTTTATTTATTTTGCCAATGTGCGTTGATGTAAGACTTGGCCATAAGGCCGTACCCTTTATTTAATATATTTGGTCATCTGAGCTTGGTATTTATCTTTGTTGTACTGTGTGCGATTTACATAGAGGATCCAGGAGTCGTTACTCCGGGTTCCGACACGATATTGGGTCACCAAAGAGGGACCTTCCGCTCGAATGGAAGGAGGACTTCAGTACTGTTACGTACCACTTGTTGCCAAATAGGCACGCTTAGCTAGTGTGGCCGAAATGCAAACACATGTAGGACGCGGTGGTACAGGTGGCAGAAGGCCATACGAATGGTGGGCGACGTTTCTTTTGATGCCCATACTCTGGGGTAAAAGTAGGCACTCATTTATTTTGTAGTACTACTAATAGAGTTTTGATGTTAATGTTCCTTTCTAGTAGATGGATAAATGCGACTTCGCGCGATGGATTGATCCTCCGCATGAACGGTATGTTGTGAGTTACGTGGATACGTTGTGGGAGCAGATCGCTGATTTGGAGGCACAAATTGAAAGTCTTGGAAAGCAAAACGATGACCTCCATCAGCAGATGGAGCGTGAGAGGGACAATGACGAGGTCATCAACATAGGGAGTTTGTACGATCCAACATGCTGCTACGTGAACCCTAGTTGTATATGTGCTTGCCACTACAATGATGGCCAGCCACGTCCGAGGCAGCCCCCTCAGCAACACTCCATGTGGGTACCACAAGGCTCCTTCCACCTATAAGCAATAATGTGTATAGTTGTACCGTTGTACTCTGGCCTGTTGTTCGAAATATTTTTCAATGTCGTTAAGCATATAATCGAATGGTTCGTACATTGCAACAGCTGCCATCAATGCAGTTCACTTTTTGTTCAGTGCAGGTATCGACAAGGTGAGGAGAAGTAAAACTAAGCTCGCCACAGTATTGTAAACATCACTACGTAAACAAGAAACGTAAGTAGTATATAAACAAAAAGTGTACAGTTAGCACTAACGACCCCCAACAACATCCCCAGCCCCCCGTCCGTCGCCACCCTGGCCCCCTCCATCTTTGCGTCCGTGTCCTCCCATACGGCCCCACTTGGTCGTCCTCCTCTACACCGGGTGACAACGCCCTGATAACGTAAGACGATCAGGACACCGTCGCACACGCCACTGAGCTGGTGGAGTGGACTACACTGCCGCCTGTGTGGCCACCGATGCACCATTGAGAGCACTCTCATAGAGAACATCCGGTGTTGTGGCCCGAGGTGCAGAGCCCAACACCTGGCCGAGCTAGTCCGAAAAATACTAGTCTGGGTCGTCCGGGCCCGAGGAGACCCCCATAAGTAGATAGTGTTATTTTTGTTGAGGAACCGTCATTGGTGACCAGTCCGATCGATTCCTCTGCTTAATGCGAAACGAGATCAATCACAGAAGACAAAATAATAGATTGAAAACATAGAGAGGTAGAGAGAACTCCTGGTTTTTCTTTATTGCTTTTCTGATTGCATGTGTACAAAATCTACCAGTATGGCTACCTATTTATAGTCTACCGGTGAGGTGCCCACCATGGGCCGAGGCTTCCGGCCCAGACCTAGGTTTCCTAACACTCCCCTTGAGTACTTATCCAACACGTTCATGCCTTGTCAAAACTCCATAAAACCCAGTGGAAAAAATTTGGAGAAAGAGTACATGATAATGTTATGTTGCGATGCACGAATTGCCTCATTAAAAACCTTGGTCGAGAAACTTCAGGAAAACTCATCAAGAGAAAAAGAGTACAATTCACCCAATTTCATTCAATCTTCAGGACTTATTCTTTTGGGTACTTGATCTTCATGATCAAGGTTTAATAACGGGCTTGAGAGAATTCTCCCCCTGAATTCTGCACTTCTAAGTCTCATCATTCCAATTTCTCGTACGCTCCTTTCAAAGCTAGATGCAGGGAGTGACTTAGTGAACAAATCTGCTAGATTTTCACATGACTTAGTATGCAGTACTTTAATCTCGTCCATCTTTTGCAATTCATGAGCATAGAAGAACTTGGGGTTGATGTGCTTTGTGAGATGACTCTTCACATAGCCCGTCTGCACTTGTGCAACGCAAGCTGCATTATCTTCATAGATAATTGTGGGGCTTGCATAATATTCATTCCACATGACTGCTGGATGTGGTGAATCATTCGTCGGAGCCAAGCACATTCTCATGCGGCTTCATACAGTGCTATAATTTCTGAGTGGTTCATTGAAGTCGTTACAAGACTTTGCTTAGACGATTTTCAGGAAATTATAGTTCCACCACACAGGAATACATAGCCTGTTTGTGACCTCGTGGTATTCGGGTCTGACAGGTACCCAGCATCTGCATAGTCAACCAAGTTCAAATCTTGATTCTTTCTGTAGAACAATCCAAGGTCCTTGCTTCCTTGGAGATATCAGAAGATGTCCTTTATTCCCTGCCAATGCCTTTTGGTAGGTTCTGCACTGTATGTTGCTAACAGGTTCACAGCAAATGCAATGTCCGATCTAGTGCTGTTTGCTAGATACATAAGCGCTCCTACTGCACTTAAGTATGGGAATTCCGATCCCAGAACTTCCTCCCCCTCTTCCCTAAGTCGGAAAGGATCTTTTTCTTGCTGTAAAGACCTCCCAATCATCGGTACTTTCGATGAGTATGCCTTCTCAAAGCCAAACCTTTCTAATACCTTCTGGGTGTAGGCCGACTGATGTACTAATATTCCTCCAGGGACATACTCGAGCTGCAGGCCTAAGCAGAATTAGGTCTTGCCCAAATCTTTCATTTTAAATTCCGACTCCAGGTAGGAGCTTGTTTTTTATGTCTTCCATTGTCCCGATGATATTCAGATCATCTACATACACTGAGATTATACAAAATCCATTCTAGGATCATCGTATAAACACATAGGGACAATCTTCATTATTCGTGTAGCCTTTCTTACAGAGAAAGTCGCTTAAGCGATTATGCCACATTCTGCCATAGTGCTTCAGTCCGTATAGTGATTTTCTGAGCTTCACACTGTACAGATTTATATTTGCTCTGTCTTGGTTCGGCAGCGGGATTCCTTTAGGGACTTTCATATAAATCTCCGAATCTAAATTTTCATAAAGGTATGTAGTTACCACATCCATCAATTTCATTTCTAAATTCAAGTTCACTGCCATTGAGATCAAATATCTAAAGGTAATTCAACTCATGACTGGGGAGTAGGTTTCTTCATAATCAACTCCTGGACGTTGAGTGAAACCTTGTGCTACCAGTCTTGCTTTGTATCTCATTACTTCGTTTCTTTCATTTCTCTTTCAAACAAGTACCCACTTATACCCTACAGGGTGCACATGGGGAGGTGTGTGGCATACGGGCCCAAACACCTCTCTTTTATTTAGTGATAGTAATTCAGTTTCTATTGCCTTCTTCCAATCTTCCCAATCTGATCTTTTTTTACATTCAGCGAGCGATGTAGGCTTGGGATCAAGATCAATGATTGTCGCAATTTTCTTTGCGAAGTAGATATCAATATTGGATGTTGTCCCATTCATGGACTCTCCCGTGTGCACATTATTTATAGCTATTTCTTCATGAGTTGCTTCTTCTAGAGTGCTTGCTTCTTCTGGAGCTTCTCCTTGCACATCATGAGTTGCTTCTTCTGGAGCTTCTCCTTGCACATTGCTTCTTCCAATAGCGATGGCAAGTCCCTTTAGGTTTTCAGCTCCGATGTGTGCGCACACATCCATGCCGATTTCTTCTTCCATGGGGATATTCAGATCCGGTATGCCCTTTTCTGAAGGTGTCATACTCGTGCCAGGTCTCAACTGGCTCCCTTTCTGGTTCTGGGGACTTCAGTGATCGGCTATTATAAGAAGGATGATAAGTCCTTCTTATCCTTCTTCACCGGGCGTCCCCAGTTACTTGGGATTCGAGGAAGCAGAGTTCTCGTCCTTTTATTCTGAGGCCTCTGGATGGGATTAGGGATACCTTATGTTTTCTTTGGTATTTCAACCCTCTCCGATGCATTGTGTGCAGGCACATGCGACTTAGTCACCCTCTTCAAATCACTAAAGTGATTAGGCAGCTGGTTTGCTAATGCTTGCAAGTCAATGATCTTCTGGACAGCTTTATTTGCTTCACTAGTGCGTGGGTCATGAGCATGGATTCCCGTGGCTTGCCATTTAATTTCCTGATATTTTTCATCAAGGGGTTGATTTCCTCCCCCTAATGTTGGGAAATTATCCCGACCAAATATGCAATCAGCGAAGCGGGCGGTATGCAAATCTCCCGTCATGGGTTCTAAATACCTGATTATGGATACAGTCTCATAACCAACGTATATCCTAGTCTTACGGAGAGGGCCCATTATAGTAAGCTTTGGAGGGGGTATAGGTACATAAATCGTGCATCCAAACCACCTGAGATGAGAAATTTTCAGTGCTGACCCTTGTGCTAGTTGCATAGGTAAATGGATGTTGTAGGCCGATGGTATAAAGTTGATGAGATTCGCTACATGTAGGACTGCGTGTCCCCAACATGTAGCTGGTAAATTACAAATATGCAAAAGGGGTCGGGCAATAAATTTAATTCTCTTGATTAATGCCTCTGCCAAACTATTCTGGGTATGGACATGCAGTACAGAATGCTCAACTGAAATCCCCATCGCCATGCAATAATCATCAAATATCTTTAAAGTAAATTCTCCGGTGTTGTCCATTCTGATGGAATTTATGTGATGACCAGGGAAAATATTTCTGATGCGAATGATCTGCAAGATCAGCTTTGCGAAAGCATGATTTCTTATGGATAATAAACCCACATGCGACCATTTCGAGGAAGTATCAATGAGTACCATGAAATACTTGAATGGCCCTGAAAGAGGCTGAATGAGACCGCAAATATCTCCCTGGATGCGTTCCAGGAATACAGGGACTTCATCCTTCACTTTTAGAGTGGAGGGTCTAGTATTAATTTCCCGGTGGCACATGCAGGGCACACAAAATCTTTGTGATTCGGGAAATTCTTTACATTAATATTATTCCCTTGGGAATTGTTGATTATATTTCTCATCATTCTAAGACCTAGGTGGCCTAATCTGTCATACCAGAGACAAAAGAGTTTAGAGCTTCTAAACACTGTCTTCAGGGCAGTATAGGCTGTAGGTGCATTGATGTTGGTATAGTATAGTCCAGTTTCTAGTGGAGGAAGTTTTCCTAATACCCTTTTTCCATTCTCTTCGCGCTTCGTAATGAGCAGGTATTCCTTACCGTACTCGTCTTCAGTCTCAACATGGAAACCATTGGCGCGAATATCCTTAAAACTTAGGAGAGTTCTAGTCGATTCTAGGTACAATAAGGCTTCTTCAATGACCAAAGTTGTGCCCATTGGGAGTATAATTGTGGCTCTTCCTGAACCAATTATACATGCATCACTTCTGGCGATTGTCGTAAGGCTGCCAGCATTCTTACGAATCGACTAAAAATACTTCGTCTCTCTTAAGATGGTATTCGTTGTGCCGCTGTCAGCTAAGCACACTTCCTCCATAGGGCATCACACGCGTTCTAATATAAGGTATTTTATTAACATGTATTAGAAGGCAATCAACACATAAATAAAATACTTCAATATCAAAACATATCATGCCATTATAAACTGAATAAATGAATGAATTATTCAAAATCATCCAACCATCACGTGAAAATAAATGCTAAAGTATCATCCATGCAAGCTCTAACTTGTCCTTTTCACACAAAATAAATGACAATTAAAGTCTAAATGCATTCTGTGCATCAGACTGAATCTACTAGAAAATCAGAGACTTCTTCGGCTATTTTCTTGGGAGTGATCTGCTTTTCGAGAGAAATCATGGCGGTGGCTACCTCCAGGTCGAAAGGGGGTGCTGCTGCCGGGATGGTCTCAACCTCCATCAATGCAGGTAGCTACTCAGAACTCTCCTCCTCAACCGATGCAAAGTGGGCTTTAGGCTGCCCTTTGCCATCCTTCTTCTTCTGGGCTTGGAAGGCATCAATGACATGCTGTGGCTCCTTACAGATCCGCGACCAATGCCCCCACTTGCCACACTTGTAGCAACCTTGGTCCTACTGGCCACAGGTCTTGCCACTCCGCTTTGCCTTGCTTGTCTTTTTCTCACTCGGAGTATCTGACTTGCCTTTTTGGGCTGTGGTCTTACCCTTCCTCCCCCTTCTCTTCATCAAGGGCATTCACACCTTGTAGCTCCCGACGTTGGCCTCACGGCCAGTAGAGCTCCCCGGTGGCTGAGTGACGTAATTCTTGTGGAGAAGTTCGTCCTGAGCCTCCGCAACCTGCATCATATCAATCAATTCGACATACTCCTTGTAGCCGTCTTGACGATAGTTGCGTGCGGATTGTACTGCATTGGGGTGGAAGGTGGATAGGGTCTTCTCAATCTTCTGCTCGTCTGTGATCTGCTTGCCATAGAGTTGAAGATTGGTACAAATCCTGTGCAAAGCAGAATTGTACTCCCCGACCGTCTTGAAGTCGGCAAACCTCAGTCTAATCCACTCTTGCTCTGCTTGAGGAAGAATGGTATACTTTAGCCTCTCAAACCGCTTCTTGACTGCGGTCCAGAGTGCTAGCGCGCTCTTCTTTGCCATGTACTCATTCTTGAGAGTGAGGCAGAGGTGGTGCCTAAGAAAATGAAGTGCCTGATCATTTTCCTCAGGGGTGGGTTGGGTATCATGCGGTCCGCCAATCCCAATAGCTGCACGAAGCTTCATAGCTCCAAGTACTATCTCGACATCGGAAGCCCACGTCAGATAGTTTTGGCCATGCTGGGCCAGCTCAACTCCCGGTTCAAGATGCCAGTCATCTACATGTGTATGGAAGGAATAAATAAGTTTATTGCTGGTAAACATGCATGGAATAATTTACTGCAGCTAAATAAATGGTACAAAAGATTCTCGTAATGTTCCATAATTTTCTATTAACTTTTTTATAAATTTTACTGCTAATTTCGGTGATTAAAGGTAATTTAAACAATTACGATTAACCAAAACAGCAAATAAATACAGAAAATAATAATGACAGAAATAAATATGCTTCAAATGCTAAATATAATTCAAAATCGGATTCCCGAGGCCTTTTTATGCTAGAATAAGAATTTTCAGTGAATTCTGCAATTTCCGAGGGTCTATACGCAAATTTCCAGTTAAGAGAAAAATTTCACGCAATTTTCTAATTTTCTGAGGGGTTTCTGTGAAATTCGGGACTGTCCGTAAATCTGAGGACCTATTCATAATTTTCAGAATTACGAGGACCATTCTGTAAAATTCGAGACCCCTATGCAAAATCCAAGGGCTGATCGGTAATTTCCCGGAAATTGAAGGGCTTTTCTACAATTTGCCACCCCCGGCTAGGCCTTTTTCCTCCCCTTCCCCCGTCCGGCCTACCTCATCCGGCCCATTAACGGCCCATGTTGGCCGGCTTCAAAGGGAAGGGGTAGGGTTTCCCTACCCTTGTTCACACTGGCGGCGACGCGTTTGGCCTGAGCGGCTGCCGGCCGGCGGCTGGGTGAGGCGGCGTGCAGTCGGCCGAGCGGTTGCAAGCCGGAGTTCGGGGGCTGCGGCGGACGGCGAGGCGGCGCATGAGGCCGGCTTCGGGCGGCAGCGCGGGAGGCCAGCTTCGGGAGGCGCGCTTCGGGCGCGGTGGCTCGAACGACGGCGCGGGCCGGAAGCCAGGGAGGCGCGTGTGCATGCGGGACGGCGACCGAGGCGGCTCGACTGCGGGCCAGAAGCCGAGGAGGCGACCGTGCATATTTTTTCCTTTTTTCTTTTTTTTCAATATACAGTGCAATCAACATCTATTTTGTGATGCAATCTACCGATTGACATTGTGCCAGCGACTTCAAGTCTGCTCGCGGTAGATTAGAGAGGATTTGCACCGTAGAAAATTAATCTAGAAAGCAAAAACTTCGAATTTAGAGCGATCTAGATAATTCAATCTATTAGAGCTTCGATGATTACCTTCGATTTACTAGAGCGAACTCATGCTGATAACGTGTTGAGGAACTGTCGCTGGTGATCAGTCCGATCGATTCCTCTGTTTAATGCGAAATAAGATCAATCACAGAAGACAAAATAATACATTGAAAATACAGAGAGGTAAAGAGAACTCCTGATATTTCTTTATTGCTTTTTTGATTACATGTGTACAAAATCTGCCGGTACGGCTCCCTATTTATAGTCTACCGGTGAGATGCCCACCATGGGCCGAGGCTTCCGGCCTAGGCCCAGGTTTCAATTTCCCCCTCATGTTGCTGCGTCAAAATGTAGAAAAATAATGAACACCAGATCTCGTTTGATGTTTGACTAGATTCTGTCATTGCACGTCTGCTTTTGTTGCTTTATAAAACCAGTACCTTTAAACATGCAGTCGATACAGATTGGCAGGGCCAACAATATACGGGGATATGAAGTATTTGAGAACTATTATACATCGAAATTGTTCAGAACTTACAATCTAACCTGTTTAGCACATCTTAAATTCATACGGTTTAAGTTTTTTGCTAATTGATAAGTATCAATGAACTGCCTTGCAAAAGAAACATACATGACTATTGCCAAATGCCGCTGAACTGAAATTACTCATGTGTGGTATGGATTGTATTTGCTAAGGAATTGATGTTAAGATACTCAGTTTTTTGGGGGAAGACGCCCCTTGAGGGCTAAATTCATTCATAAGTAGAAAATTGTGCAGGGTTTTGCCTTCTCAGGCAAGTTATTCAGTTTTGTTTTGGTTGAGATTTGCCACGCCCTATCAGGCAAGTTATTCAGGTTTGTTTTGGTTGAGATACGCCATGCCCATGCGGTAGTGCAACACAAGGTTGGCAAAAGGGAGGCCTCGGTAGCAGACCTGTGTGGAACATAGAAATTTCACAAAAACAGTTTAATTTCCGTAGGAATTTTGGGGGGAAAATCTTGTATTTCAAACAGAACCTTAATACGAGGGATGCATCATGCATGCATGCATTTTACCTCCATATCAGATATTGGTCTGATAAGAAAACATACTACACTTGACTTTAGTTATGACGCCGAGAACCGTTAATATTGGTTGTGTGGTCTTCTAACCTTATCGGTGGCGAACCTTGTAATGGAAAACATGGTTATCCTAACCTTATTGATGTAGGTATTCCCCTGAATAACTTCTACACCCCGTTTGGTTCCATCAATTGAATTTGATTCATTCACTTGGATTATACATCATATTCTAGTAGAATTTGAATTTGATTCAAGCGGATTCAAATACTAATTTTTCTATTTGGATGTCCTTCGAATTGGAATTAGAAGTTTGCTCTCACATGCTGTTGTAGAAAGTCGACCCAGCACAGTCAAGCTCCTCCAATCGAACACCCACTGTTGCACGAACACCGCTGTTGCTGCTTGCCCCAAGGCTGCCGCTGCTGCCAAGGGCGGAGCCACTGCCTGGAGACTCAGCGGCGACGAGCCCAGCCCTCCGGTGTGACGGATGGCGGGTCGAGAGGGAGCGACGCCAACGAGGTCGCCGAGGTGATGGCAAAGACGACAGAGATGGGCTTGAGGCAAAGGCCCTTCCCTTGTAGGTACTACATGGGTCTCCACCACTCCTCTACAGTCTGCTTTCCACCCACCATCCATGGCATTGGAATGCGAATCCAATTCGAAGCCTGCACCTGCACCTGCGCCCCCACGGCGTGAAGCCGCTGGCCCACATCGCCGTCGACTACTGCCCTAAAGACTGCCACCGCGTGCTCGCCTCCAGTGAGATCCACGTCACCTACGACCACCATGGCGGCACGCGTTGGCACTCCTACCACCGCTTCCTCCTTGGCGGCGCCGTCGCCGCCACCATCTATGTGCCTGCCGGGGACACCGCTAGCCTCAACTATAACCTCTACCTCTGCTCCCTCGAGAGCTCTCATGATATGGACGATGTCTACTTTGAGTTCATCAGCCACGACAAGCGCGCTGTCTAGAGCAACTTCCACGTCGCCGGCAGCGGTGGCCAGAGCAGATCCACCAGCTCGCCTTTGACTCCTCCGATGGCTTCTGTTAGAAATTGGCCCATTTAATTATGGCCTATTTTCTTAATTCCAAAGCATACATGGTTTAGTACCATATTGCTAAGACAGGGTGAGGAAGACCGATTTATAAGGTGGAGTCCTCACCACTCCTTGAATATGGATAGAGATGGTATGAGGATGGTTCTGTCTAGTCACACACACGCGCACGCGCGCGCGTATTCGCATATTTTCGCGTGACTTGTATTAGTGCTTATGACAGTCATTAATTGCTAATTAGCATTAACTAACCCCTGGTATGAACAGTGCTTAAGCTTAGTTATATCCTAATTAATGTTGCATTAATTACTAGCTAATCCATGATTTTTCCTTAATTATCTCCTTAATCCTACCCCTACTGTTACCTTCAGCAAAAGAGGTGAAAATCCTAACTATATTGCTGCGGCCAGAGGATTCGAACATGGGCGGGGGGAGTGAGAGCGCACGCTGCTAGCCAGAGGAGCTCGGGGTGTTACCGGACGGGGTGGGGTAGGAGACAGTTGAGCTGTGCGTGCGGGACGGAGGCAGAGGAAGCACGGAGCGGCGGTGCCGGCGGCGAGGGGCGGCCGGAGATGTGCGGGAGGGTGCCAAAACGGGGTGCCTGAGTTGCGGCGATTCCGATGGGAGTGCGGGCGAGGTCCGGGAAGCTCGGTGGCGGGCCGGCGGCGGCGGCTTAGGGAGGGACTTCGGCGCCGGCGAGGTACGGACAACGAAAGGCTTGGGGGAGGCCGGGAGCAACTTCGCGAGGAGCTGGAGGTGGCTCGGGTGCGGGGAATCGGGTTTTGGTGGCTCGGATTGACGGGGAGGGTGGTCGCCGGAGTTGGGGGAGGAGGCGGAATTACCGGCGATGGGGGGCTCTCGGTCCAATCGGTTTCGACAGGAGGAAGGGTGGGGTGTGGGAAGCTCGGGGAAGCCTTTGGCTGCTCTTATAGGAGGGCGAGTGGAACTTGCCGCGAGGAGCCCTCCGTGCGGTCACATCGGCGAGCGGCGGAAGCAACAGCGGGCATAGGCGGTGGTGGCAGGGTAAAGATCTTGTGCAAGAATATGGCATAATGGCCTGTGCTGCTCGAGGCGTGACAGAGGGGAGCTGGAGCCGCGCGCATGATGAGACCGGTCGGAGCGAGTAGCAGAGATAAAGAGAGAGGGGCGGCAGGGCCAAGGTTGCGCGGACAGGGACAGCGGCGACCTTTGGTCCGAGTGCGGCGACCCCTGGTCCGAGCACAAGCGCTGCGCGGGCCGGGCTGTGGAGATGGGCGAGCGCGGAGCCGTTGCGGCCTGGGAAGGGAAGAGAAAGAGGGGATCGGTGGGGAGAAGAAGAACAGTGGCGTGGGGGTCGTTCGGACAGGGGAAACGAGGGAGTGGGCCGTTCGGGCAAAAAGGCGCGGGGACAGGCGGTCCGTTAGGGACGAGCGGGGAATGGGGCTGGGCCGGCTGGTGGCTGGGCCATTCGGCCGGTCCGATCCCTTCCCATTTTTTTGTTTAGTTTTATTGCTATTGCTATTATTTGGTTTATTACTATACATATGTATATTTACAGATATACCTATATATTTTTGCTCTTATTTAATTGTGTATTTGTTTGTATAATCCCTTTTATGTCCATTTTGTACATATACATTTTTCTTTGTTTTTGCCCATTTTGCTAGGCCTTATGTTTATATATTTGTATATGTTTTTATTTATATATTTATTTTTGTTGCCCTTTTTTATAATACTATTCCAATATGGAATTCTTATATTTTAATTCAAGTTTTCTTATATTTTAATTCAAGTTTCTCCCTCCCTTTTAGATTTGAATTTAGAATTTTTTGGGTTTCCATTATTTGCATATTTCCTTTTATGGCATTGTTAATATTGGTTTTATTTGTCGAAGCTTTTCTTAAATTTTTGGATCCTCCACCAAACCTCGGAAAATTGCCATAAAATCCAAGTTTCAACAGAATATATTGCAAAATAATTTAAGAACTTTATATTTTCAAATTCAAATTTTTCAGGGTGTTAAAAAAGGATAATATGAAGTCCTCTAGACATGTGAAGTGTAGGCTTAAATCTGTCAAAAAACTGAGAAACTCCGGAGTGATTGCTGTGAACTATATTCACAGTGAGAAAAATCTGGCAGACCCTTTTACAAAGGGGTTAGCACGGAAAGCGATTTCCGTTGCATCTATAGACATGGGAATGAGGCTCATTTAAGTTACATCACAATGGTAACCCATACCTTCTTGATCGGAGATCCCGTGACTTAGGCAATGGGAAAAACAAATTGATGTTGTTACAAGAGAGTACATACTTATTGTACCCATGTCCTAATAAACAATGTACTTTCGACTGTACGTAAAGTTGGCATAAAGCCTTAATGTATTCTGTTGTCCAAATAAGGAAAAGGTATTAGCCTGCAGGATACCTAGAAATAATACACCTACTTGAGCTTAACTGTGTGGTCGCAGTTTACGAGAACGGGGCATTCTCTAAAAAGCTCATGAGCAGATAAGGGAGCATGACCATATAACGCTCCGTTTAGGCGTGGTTCATTGGCAGCCTAGTACTAGTTGAGATTTCAAGTGAAATCTAATCACGAAAAGCTGTGAATTCAAGGCATAGTCCATTCATCAGCTGTCAGAAGGTGAATCTTGTCATTCTATATGCAAGTTCAACCCATACGGGGCTTACACTAAAAGACTGGTATATTAACAGTACTTCACCACAATATCTTTGTCATATGTTTACTTGTTGCTTTGGAATTGGTGGGGGATTGTTAGAAATTTGCCCATTTAATTATGGCCTATTTCCTTAATTCCAAAGCATGCATGGTTTAGTACCATATTGCTAAGGCAGGGTGAGGAAGACTGATTTATAAGGTGGAGTCCTCACCACTCCTTGAATATGGATACAGATGGTATGACAATAGTCCTGTCTAGTCACACACGCGTGCACGCGCGCACGCGTATTCGCATATTTTCGCGTGAAAATCGCGTGACTTGTGACTTGCGACGCGCGACCGTGCCGTGACGTGGCGCGCCACTTGGCAGACCAAGTCAATCTTTATTTTTGCTGAACCCTGCACCGCACTCTCTCTGTTTGAATGTGATTCAAACGTTTGAATTTGAGGCTTTACTGGGGTTTTGATGATAGACAGTTACTAATGGATAAATGGCTAGTTGAATGTGTCAGTTACCAGTGGGTAAATGGTTGTTTTAATCATGTCAGTTATCAGTCTGTCTATATATACCTAGAGAGTCCAGAGTGTAAAAGAGAGAGAATATCACTGCCTCCATTTTCAACTTCCCTAAGATTTTGTGCTCAAGTACCATGCTGTCTGAACCTCATCGACCTTTCTTCCCGGCGTGCACCTGGAAGGAGGGAGAGCGACTATCTCTGAACCGTTGCCGCAGAGAGTACCTGCACGGGGCGGCAATAAAGTTTCTGGGCAGCGCATCTGCGTGACCGCTCACTGCACTGCGACACCTACGTTCTGCACTGCGTCAAGCCTGCGAGGCTTCCTGTTCTTCATTAGGCTAACAAGTAAGTCATTCGTGCGCACGTTCGACTTCGTTACTATATTATTTTTCTTGTGTATGTTCTGAAGTATGATGAGTAGCTTGCTGTTAGTTGTGAGTTTTGCATCATTAGTTTATTATTTCTGTCTCCTAATAAAACTTGGAATTAAAATATTGCCCACATTTGTAACAATCCAAAAACCTTATTGTGAATTTTGTTGCAATACAGCAATGGCTAGTGCTTCTGATGTGATGAAACTCGAGAGATTTTCTAGTCAGAACTTTCGTAGATAGCAGACTAGAGCCAAGTTTTGGCTCATGTCTTTGGGGCTGTGGTGGGTTATCCACCCGCAGTATCCATTTACGATTGAGCAGTACATGCAGTTTGAAAATGCGAACAATACTGCTCTTGGCTGCATTCTGACTGTTCTGGCAGATCAGCTCTATGATGTGTACATGGACTATAAGTCCGCCACAGAGTTGTGGGATGCACTAGAGCACAAATATGCAGAGGCAGAGGTAGGTCGCTGGCTCTACATATGTGAGCAATTTTTCGAGTTTAGCATGGATGAGGCTAAGTCCATAGTGGGACAAGCTCATGACCTCCAGCTACTAGTCGGTGAGATTGCGCACCTGGGCTGTATGTTGCCTCCAAAGTTTGTGGTTGCGGGCATTGTTGCTAAACTCCATGCCTCTTGGCGGGATTTTGCTACTAGCTTGAAACATAAGAGGGAAGAGATTTCTGTTGAGGATCTCATTGCAGCCCTCGATGTGGAAGAAAAAGCAAGAGCAAAAGATGCACCTAGCACATCTGGCCAGAACAATGCAAACGTCATACAGAAAAAGACTGTCGCTAAGAAGTACAAATCCAACAAACCGAACAAGACAACTAGCTTTAAGAAGAAAACCGAGAAAAAGGATTTGAAGGACATCACCTGCTTTGTGTGCGGAAAAGACGGTCATATGGCGAAGGATTGTCGTTTCTGCAAGATCAGAGATGGTGAACAGCCTAAGAAGAAGGTTGTTAACGTGACCATAGGCGAGACCTCGACTTCAGGAGGGTATGGTAATTCATCTGTTGTCTTTTTAGCTTGTCAATCCACTGATTGGTTGGTTGATACTAGAGCTAATGTTCACGTATGTTCTGATATTTCCTTGTTTTCTTCTTATCAGGCAGCAGGGGCTTCCTCCGTCCTAATGGGAAACGGGTCGCATACTTCTGTTCTTGGTGTTGGCACAGTGGATCTGAAGCTTACTTTAGGAAAGATTGTCCACTTGAAGAACGTGCAACATGCTCTTACAATAAAGAAGAACATCGCTAGTGGTTCTCTCCTATGCAGGGATGGTTATAAGCTAGTTTTTGAGTCAAATAAAATTGTAATATCTAAGTTCGGGAAATTTGTTGGTAAAGGCTATGAGAGCAGAGGCTTGTTTCGCCTAACTATTTTAGAGTCTTGTTATAATCTGAATGTTGCAATTGGTTTTAATAAATGTGAGGCAAATATTTGGCATTCTCGTTTCTGTCATATTGGTTTTGATAGTATGGCTAGAATGTCCAGATTAGATTTAATTCTAAAATGTGAAATTGTCAAAGGATCAAAGTGCTAGTCATATGTGCAAGCAAAGCAACCTCGAAAACCCTTTAAGGGATTAGAGGATGAAAAGAACTTGGCACCTTTAGATCTTATTCATTCATATTTGTGTGAAATGAATGGATTATTGATAAAAGGAGGCAAAAGATATTTTCTAACTTTTATTGATGATGCAACACGCTACTGCTATGTATATTTGCTGAAAACTAAAAATGAAGCTTTAAACCACTTTAAAACTTATAAGGCCGAGGTTGAGAACCAACTAGAGAAGAAAATAAAAAAGATTAATGTCTGATCGCGGAGGAGAGTATGTCTCTCATGAATTCTCCCAATTCTGTTCTGAGCATGGAATAGTCTATGAATTTACACCACCATATTCACCCCAATCAAACAGGGTAGTTGAGAGGAAAAACCATACACTAACAGATTCGGTTAATGCAATGTTAGAGAGTGCCGGTATGCCTAAGGCATGATGGGGGGAAGCTTTTCTAACAGCAACTTTCGTCCTAAACAGAGTAATCACTAAAAAGAGTAAGATTACTCCGTATGAGGGATGGAAGGGGAGAAAACCTAATGTTAATTTTCTATGAACTGGGGGTGTTTGGCAAAAGTCAATATACTATTGCAGAAAAAGAGAAAACTTGGACCAAAAACAGTTGATTGTATTTTTCTAGGATATGCTCAATATAGCACGGCCTATAAATTTTTAGTAGTCAAATCAGAAACTCATGAAATTATTGCTAATACAATAATGGAGTCTAGAGATGCTTCATTCTTTAAGAATATCTTTCATATGAGAACAGCAAGCAGTACTTCACGAACAGAGAATGTTCAAACTGATAATATTGAAAGTGAGAATAATCAAACTTCTGAACCCATTTCTGAACCAATATGTGATATCCCTGAGGAGGATAACAATATAGTCGCAGAAGCTCCTCGCAGGAGCAAGAGACAAAGGGTTGAGAAAACCTTTGGTGACGACTTTATTGTATACCTCGTGGATGATGTGCCAAAAACTCTTTCGGAGGCTTATGCATCTCCTGATGCTGAGTATTGGAAAGAGATAGTCCATAGCGAGATGGACTCTATCATGGCTAATGGGACTTGGGAGATCACAGATCGTCTTATCGGGTGTAAACCTATAGGATGTAAGTGGATCTTTAAAAAGAAACTAAGGCCTGATAGAACTATTGAGAAGTACAAGGCAAGACTTATAGCCAAGGGTTACACCCAGAGAGAGGGAGAAGATTTCTTTGATACCTATTCTCCTGTCGCTAGACTAACTACCATCAGAGTGCTCTTTGCATTAGCATCTTCCTACGGTCTACGTGTTTATCAAACGGACGTGAAGACTTAGGAATAAGGCCCTGTTCATCATTCAACGCCTAAATCTGCTCCTTCCGCAACTCCGACATGGATGTAGCGGAGGACGTGAGTTGGCGACCGGAGTAAGCAGGACGAGGGCTCGATGCAGCGGATTGAAGCTAGGGTAGCTGGTGGTAGGTCGTGGCGCGACATCACAGGAGGCGTTTAGAGGCTAGGGCTGATAGGATGGAGAGAGGCAAAGGGAGAAGAGGAAGACGACCATGGTGTCGAGAAGAGACGAAAAAAGGTCGAGAGGAGAGGGGAGGCGCTCGTGCGTTTAATTCCAAACAACCGATGTGGTAGTTGGAATTGTCAATTGAGTTTAGTTTCAAATCTCTAGTTTGGATTTCAGTGGAATCATTTATTCCAATTCCAGGTGGCAGCAAAACACCCCAATTCTCATCATCCAAAATTCCAAATCCAATGGCGCAACTCCATGCCTAATTCATGGGGGCCAAACGGGGTGCTGCCATTGCACGATGCATCATGCCTATACTATACTTCAACGACACTAATACGTCTCCTAGCACGGAATGCGCAATGATTTCCTTTTTAGAGGCAAAGAAGGACAAGACTTGGCGACTTTGTGTGGATTATCACCATCTGAATGCTATTACCATAAGAACCGACATATGTTGCCAATCATTGATGAGCTCTTAGATGAATTGGCCGGTTTTGAGTGGTTCACAAGCTTGGATCTACAAGCTGGTTACCACCAAATCCAGATGCAGCCCGAGGATGAGCATAAAACAGCTTTTAAAACTCACCATGGGTACTTTGAGTTTAAGGTGATGTCTTACGGTTTGACGAGTGACTGCAGAAGGGAGTCTTAGTCTTCATGGATGACATTTTGGTGATTGGTGTACAGCCGCACTTTGGAAGAGCATGTGAGAGTGCTGCGTCAATTGTTTGATATCATGGCTACTCACCAGCTGAAAATCAAGAGAACCAAATGTACTTTTGCCCAGCCTTACCTACTTGGGGCATATCATTAGCAAAGAAGGGGTATCCACTAACAGTAAAAACATTGCAGCGGTGAGGTCTTGGCCTACCCCGTCGAATATCAAGGAGGTTAGAGGATGCTTTTGTTAGTAATCCTTGGACGTGTGTTAGTTATGCATGGTAGACTTGCACGTAGTTTCTATTTTTAGCTACTGCATGCGCACGAGCACCGTTTCGTTGTGGTCGCCGTGCGCGTAGGAGATCGTGGCGAGAATAGCTCGCGCACGACCCTGGAACGATCGGTCGTGGGCAACATCGTGGACGTGGGGATGCACGCGTCCGTGGCGCGATGTGCGGCTAACCACCGGGAGTTCCTGCACTTTGTATTCAGTATATAAGGAGCAATAGACGATCTGAAAAGCAGCCGTTCCATTGCTGCACAAAAGCACTTCGTGCTGTAGTTCCTTTTTGTTTGTACTCGCGGAGCCAAGCAGTCAGTCGAAGTCGACTTACGACCATGTTCACCGTGGTCGTAAGGTGGTGGTCGTAAGTTCCTACGACCACGTCTACGACTACGACTACGACCACGTCTGCGACTACGTCTACGACCACGTCTACGACCACGTCTACGACCACGTCTACAACCACGTCTACGACCACGTCTACAACTACGACCACGTCTACGACTACGGCTACGACCACGTTGGTAGCTACCACCACGTTGGAGGCTACGACCACGTTAATGGAGGTCGTAAGGAGTTCGACCACGACTGGAGAACTCTAACAATTGGTATCAGAGCCTTGCGTGTGCCTGGGTGGTCGTAAGCCTTCAAGCAGATCATGTCTTCGCGAGGCCGAACAAGTAAGGGTGACGACTCCGGCGGCAGTGGGAGCAAGACTCCACCGCGCCGTTCGCAATCTCGACGTCCGACTCGGTCGCCGCCACGCCGTGGCCGCACCCGTGGGCCGCGCGAGGCCGTTGTCGAGCGCGTCATCCGAGACTCGGGCGGCTCGGGTCATTGGCCGCAACTGATGAAGGCCAACTACAATGAGTGGTCACTGCTCATGAAGCTCAAGCTCCAAGCGCGTTACCTGTGGGACGTCATCGAGCACGGCGATGCTGACTTCCACGATGACCGCACCGCGCTGGAGGCCATCTGCAGCGGTGTCCCCTCCGAGCTCGTCTCCACCTTGGCGACCAAGCCGTCGGCCAAGGAGGCATGGGAGGCCATCAAGACGATGCGCATCGGCGACGATCGGGTGCGGAAGGCGACCGCGCAAAACCTCCGGGCCGAGTACGAGCAGATCGCTTTCCGCGATAGGGAGTCGGTCGAGGATTTCGCCCTGCGTTTGACGAACATCGTACAGCGGCTGGCGACGCTCGGCGACCCGGAGCCGGACCACAAGGTGGTGGCCAAGTACCTGCGTGTCGCCCGACCGAGGTACAAGCAACTCGTCGTTTCTATTGAAACCCTTCTTGACATCTCCACGCTCTCGCTCGAAGAGGTGACGGGGAGACTCAAGGCGGTAGACGACGATGGACCTGTGCCAGCACAGACCATCAGCGGCAAACTGCTGCTCACGAAGGAGCAGTGGATCGAGCGCTACAAGAAGCGGGACCAAGAGTCCAGCCGCGGCGGGTCGGGCTCTGGTGGCCGCGGCAAGCGTCGCGGAAGAGGCCACGGTCGTGGCGCAGGCGGCAACGGTGACTCGCGGGCCGGCTCGAGCACGAGCCGCGCCAGGCCCGACGACTTGTGCAGAAACTACGGCAAGAAAGGCCACTGGGCAAAGGATTGCCGTGGGAAGAAGAAGGAGGAGCAGGCTCATGTGGTCCAGGATGACGAGCCCACTCTTCTACTCGCCCTCGGTGCAGTACAGGAGGAAAGGATCAAACCTCAAGCGCAGCCGTCGTCGATCACGGCAAACGTGGTCGTAAGCTCTCACGACCAGAGAAGACCTACGACCACGGCAAACGTGGTCGTAAGAAGACCTACGACCACGGCAAGCGTGGTCGTAAGCTCTCACGACCAGTCGACCACGACGTCGATCCAGGGTGATGGGCAGCTCCACCTCATCGAGGACAAGGTTTTCGCTACCTTCGACGTCTCAGGTGATCGAGACTCGAAGCGATGGGTCCTGGACACCGGCGCATCCAACCACATGTCGGGATCCCGTGCGGCGTTCTCCAACCTCGACGCCAGCGTCACCGGGACGGTGCGGTTCGGCGATGGTTCCGTCGCCCACATCGAAGGGAGCGGCACCGTGCTGTTCTCGTGCAAGAACGGCGAGCACCGCGCTCTCGCTAACGTCTACTACCTGCCGCGCCTCACCGCCAACATCATCTCTGTTGGCCAGTTCGACGAGATCGGGTGCCAGGTGCTGGTGGAGGATGGCGTGATGCGGATCCGCGACGAAGAGCGCCGCTTGCTCGCCAAGATACACCGCAATCCAGGCCGTCTATACGTGCTCGACATCAACATCGTACGACCAGTCTGCCTGGCGGCACGCGCCGACGAGGATGCCTGGATCTGGCACGCCCGGTTCGGGCACCTCCACTTCGCCGCGCTGCGCAAGATGGGAAGAGAAGGACTGGTCCGAGGCCTGCCTCTACTCACTCAGGTGGAGCAGGTGTGCGAAGCCTGCCTCGCCGGTAAGCACCGGAGGGCCCCATTTCCCCAGCGAGCACTGAGGCGATCGGTCGAAGTACTCCAACTGCTCCACGGAGACCTCTGCGGCCCCATTTCACCACCGACACCGAGCGGGAACCGGTACTTTCTCCTGCTCGTCGATGACTATTCTCGTTACATGTGGCTATCGCTGCTGCCCACCAAGGACGCCGCCGCGACGGCGATCAAGCGCATTCAGGCAGCGGCAGAGCGCAAGAGCGGGAAGAAGCTGTTGGCCTTGCGAACGGATCGCGGAGGAGAGTTCGCCGTGACAGACTTCATCAAGTACTGCGCCGAACTCGGTGTTCGGCGAGAGCTCACGGCGCCGTACTCGCCACAACAGAACGGCGTCGTGGAGCGCCGCAACCAGTCCGTCGTGGGCACGTCGCGCAGCATGCTCAAGGCGAAGGGGCTCCCAGGCGTGTTCTGGGGGGAGGCCGTCACAACGGCAGTCTACCTCCTCAACCGCTCGTCGTCAAAGAGCACCGGCGGCAAGACGCCGTACGAGCTCTGGACTGGGAGCCCACCGGGGGTACATCACCTCCGGACGTTCGGGTGTGTCGCTCATGTCAAGGTGACCACGCCGAACTTGAAGAAACTCGACGATCGCAGCCGCCGGATGATCTTCGTCGGCTACGAGCCGGGATCCAAGGCTTATCGGGTCTACGACCCGGCGACCCGGCGTGTCCACATCAGCCGCGATGTGGTGTTCGACGAGGCAGCGCAGTGGACCTGGACCGAGGGCCACGGCGGCGAGGCAGAGGACTTCGTCGTCGAGGATTCCATCATGGCACCGCCCGGAGTGATCACCACCACTCCGACCACCGCACGTACATCGGCCGGGACTGCAGTCTCACCTTTGTCCTCACCAGCTTCATCCCAAGTCTCACCAGTGCACGACACTGGGAGCACGACGCCGAGTCCGCAGGCACACCAGGGTGACGCACCGATCGAGTTCGTCTCACCACCTGGAGTCGGTGCATACGAGATGCTGGACGCGGACCACGACGACGTAGCCCTGCTCCGATTCCATGACATCGACAACGTGCTGGGGCCGGCTACGCCGCCCGGGCTCGCCGCACGGGAGCTGGAGGAGCAGCTGCTACTGGCAAGTGACGCCGAACCGACGTCGTTTGCAGAGGCACAGGAGCATGAGAATTGGCGCCATGCAATGCTCGACGAGTTCACCTCGATCGAGGCCAACAGCACCTGGGAACTCGTCGAGCCACCGCCTCGACTACGCCCGATCGGCCTCAAATGGGTCTACAAGACTAAGAGGGACGAGGCCGGGCTCGTCGCCAAGTACAAGGCTCGTCTCGTCGCGAAGGGGTACGTGCAACGCCAGGGGATCGACTACGACGAGGTCTTCGCTCCGGTGGCACGACTTGAGTCCGTGCGATTGCTGCTGGCCTACGCCGCAAGCGAGGGCTGGGCGGTGCACCACATGGACGTCAAGTCCGCGTTTCTCAACGGTGAGCTGCGGGAGGACGTCTACGTCGAGCAGCCCCCCGGTTTCGTGCTCAAAGGGCATGAGCACAAGGTACTTCACCTGATCAAGGCTCTCTATGGACTTCGCCAAGCCCCACGCGCCTGGTACTCCAAACTGGACGCCTCGCTACTCAAGCTTGGGTTCGTGCGGAGTGCCTCCGAACACGCCGTGTACCTGCGCGGTCAGGACGCACGACGCCTCATCGTGGGGGTCTACGTCGACGACCTGGTGATCACCGGCGGCAACCACTCCGACATCAACAAGTTCAAGCATGAGATGAAGTCGACGTTCCAGATGAGCGATCTGGGGTTGCTGAAGTACTACCTCGGGCTGGAGGTGGTACAGTCAGAGGACGGGATCACCGTGAGCCAGAGAGCTTATGCGGCGAAGATCCTTGAGAACGCCGGTCTGGTTGGTTGCAACACGAGCAACATCCCCATGGAACCCCGATTGAAGCTAAGTAAGTTGAGCTCTGCACCTGCTGTCGATGTCACTCAATACAGAAGCATAGTGGGTTCTCTTCGTTACTTGGTGAATTCAAGGCCAGACTTGGCATTCTCGGTGGGCTACATCAGCCGGTTCATGGAGAACCCGACCACCGAGCACATGGCAGCCGTGAAGAGAGTGCTCCGATACATTGCTGGGACTCTGCACTATGGCTGTCAGTATAAGAGGAAGAAGGAGGCTCAGCTGGTCGGCTACAGCGACAGTGACCTTGCAGGTGACATTGATACGAGGAAGAGCACCTCCGGTGTCCTCTTCTTCCTCGGCAGCAACATCATCACCTGGCAATCTCAGAAGCAGAAAGTTGTGGCTTTATCCTCGTGTGAAGCTGAGTACATCGCCGCAACGACAGCAGCTTGCCAGGGGGTTTGGTTGGCGCGGCTCCTTGCAGAGCTCAAAGGCAAGAAGCCGGGCGCCATCAACTTGAAGATCGATAACCAGTCAGCCATTCAGCTCAGTAAGAACCCCGTCTTCCATGATCGCAGCAAACATATTGATGTTAGATACCACTATATTCGTGAATGCATCGAGGAGGACAGGGTCAAGGTTGAGTCCGTTGGGACCGCTGAACAGTTGGCTGATATCTTGACAAAGGCCCTGGGACAAGAACGGTTCTGCGAACTTCGTTCAAAGATCGGGGTCGTTGATGTACAGCGCACACGCAAGGATTAGGAGGAGAATTTGTTAGTAATCCTTGGACGTGTGTTAGTTATGCATGGTAGACTTGCACGTAGTTTCTATTTTTAGCTACTGCATGCGCACGAGCACCGTTTCGTTGTGGTCGCCGTGCGCGTAGGAGATCGTGGCGAGAATAGCTCGCGCACGACCCTGGAACGATCGGTCGTGGGCAACATCGTGGACGTGGGGATGCACGCGTCCGTGGCGCGATGTGCGGCTAACCACCGGGAGTTCCTGCACTTTGTATTCAGTATATAAGGAGCAATAGACGATCTGAAAAGCAGCCGTTCCATTGCTGCACAAAAACACTTCGTGCTGTAGTTCCTTTTTGTTTGTACTCGCGGAGCCAAGCAGTCAGTCGAAGTCGACTTACGACCACGTTCACCGTGGTCGTAAGGTGGTGGTCGTAAGTTCCTACGACCACGTCTACGACTACGACTACGACCACGTCTGCGACTACGTCTACGACCACGTCTACGACCACGTCTACGACCACGTCTACGACTACGACCACGTCTACGACTACGGCTACGACCACGTTGGAAGCTACGACTACGTTGGAGGCTACGACCACGTTAAAGGAGGTCGTAAGGAGTTCGACCACGACTGGAGAACTCTAACAGCTTTGGCTTCGCGGGATACTACTGCAAGTTTGTTTGCAACTTTGGAGTAATCAGCCAACCACTCACCAATTTATTGAAAAAGAATGCTGTGTTTCAATGGACATCTGAAAAGGAAGCTTCATTCCAAGCTCTGAAGGAGGCCCTGGTCACAGCACCGGTGCTGGCCCTTCCTGATTTCTAGAAACCATTTGAAATTGAGATCGATGCATCATAGAAGGGAATAGGGGCTGTTTTGATGCAAGGTGGCCACCCTGTTGCTTATCTTAGCAAGGCGTTGGGACCGCAAACATAAGGATTATTGACCTATGAGGAGAGCTTAGCCATAATCCTAGCCGTGGATCAATGGTGATCCTATCTGCAGCAGGCTCACTTTATCATCCGCACGGATCAACGGAGTCTAGTACATTTGGAGGATCAACGCCTATCTACACCTTGGCAGCAAAAGGCAATGACTAAATTAACTACTCAGATAGCAGTATAAATTGCTCTACAAGAAGGGGGTTGATAACCGTGCAACCAACACATTGTCTCGAAGGGCAGCTGACCCTCAAGGTGCTCTGGCCGCAATCTCTACTTGTGTTCCCACATGGTTGGAAGAAGTAGCGGAGGGATACAAGAAGGATCCTAAAACCAACCAGCTGCTAACGGAATTGATTGTGGATAATGGAAAGCATCCAAAATTCCAATTGAAAGATGGAATCCTCCGTTGGCAAGGGCTTGTTTGGGTGGGTTCTAATCCGGAGCTACAGCAAAACATCATCGGTTCGTTGCATTCCAGTGCAGTGGGCGGACATTCAGGATTCCAAGTGACATGGGTGAATTCGCAAATTATTTGCTTGGTCAGGTATGAAGAAGGCGATGCGAGCATATGTGGCAGCCTGCTCAGTTTGTAAACATGCCAAAATTGAACATGTTCACCATCCTGCGCTCCTACAGCCACTCCCTGTTCCGGACCATGCTTGGCAAATGGTGTCTTTGGACTTTATCGAGGGTTTGCCGAGGTCGGCGGGCTTCAATAGTATCATGGTGGTGGTAGATAAGTTTTCTCGTTATGCTCACATCATTGATTTGTCCCACTCGTTCACCGCCTTTCAAGTCGCCCAAGCTTATCTACACAACGTTTTCAAACTTCATGGTTTGCCATAGTCCATCATCTCAGACCGTGATCGCATTTTTACTAGCACTTTGTGGAGAGATCTATTCAGAATGGTGCAAACAAAACTGAGAATGAGTTTGGCATATCATCTGCAAACCGACGGGCAAATAGAACGGGTAAATCAATGGTGGAAGCTTACTTGCGTTGTTTTGTCCATGCTTGCCCTAAAAAGTTGTTTGATTGGCTGTCGTTGGCGGAATTCTGGTATAACACTTCATCTCATTCCACTCTCGGCAAATCTCCTTTCGAAGTGCTCTATGGACATAGTCCTAGACATTTTGGGATAGTGAATCCTTCGACCTGTGCAGTGTCGGACCTTGAGACCTGGTTTGCTGAGCGGGAAATCATTACCAAATTGTTGAGGCACCATCTGAACCGCGCTAACCAGCGCATGAAGGCACAGGCGGATACCAAAAGATCAGAGAGAGTGTTCGCAGTGGGGGACTGGGTGTACTTGAAGCTGCAGCCTTATGCCCAGACGTCGGTTGCACCAAGAGATAACCACAAACTCGCTTTTCATTATTTTGGCCCTTTTGGAGGAAAGGATTGGAGCGGTCGCTGATAACTCAAGTTACCCCTGGCTTGCGGAATACATCCGGTGATACATGTATCTCAATTGAAGCAAACATCGGCACCCGGGGAAGCAGTGGAACCAGATCTGCCAGAACTGGAGCAAGAGCAAGTACCGATTAGAATTTTGGATAGTCGTCTCCGGCAAAATTGCGTAACGGCTTCTACCCAAATCTTGGTGCAGTGGTCGGGTAAGTCTCCTGCTGGTGCTACCTGGGAAGATTTTGAGGAAATGGCACACCGTTTCCTGATGCTCAGGCTTGGGGACAAGTCGGTCAAAAAGGGGGGAGGAATGTCCCATTACCTGCTACTATTGCTAGCTCGGCGAAGGTGTGTGATGGTAGACCGGCAAGCATTCGGGGAAAACGGCCCAGTTGCAAATACTCTAAAGACGAATGGGTCTTATGACCCAGCGTTCAGCCCTGGTAAACGCCAGTGAAGGGAACGCCTTGTTGGGAGGAGGCACTACTTGTATTGGCATTGCTGGACAAAGGGAGGACACCGAACATGTAATAGAAAATAGCCTCTGTAGCCTTTCCCCATCTCTCTTCCTCGTTCCTGTCTCCTTTTTTTCCGTCCCCAAATTTCCTGAGCAAACTGAGCCGAATCTTTTAATAGACTCTGTATTATGGTTTTGATTAGTGAAGCTCGGAGGAGGAACGTTACACATTCTCAAACCTGTAATTGTGATTGCTTACGACTTACCAGTTGAACCTGAGATGTTGTTCAATGTTCATGCCGTGGAGCTTTCTTTCTGGACCCAAGACTCTGTTAGATCTACCTTTGCTCTCGAATCAGTTGGACCAATAAACGCTCTCGAATCGGTTGGACCAATAAACTATGTTGCTTGTTGGCACAGATTTACATCTGTTGTGCCATGGCACATATGGAATTAGTAAAACACTACATAAGCCACGTCTTCCAACAGTTACCTCTGTAGAGCGTACAAAATGTGACAAGTTTATTTTAACAAAACTGTTTATTTGGCAGGATGAAGTTGTAGCGAGAATAGAGGAGATAATTGCTGCTGAGACATTCCTTCCTCCAGGTACCCTAAATTAAATTACTTTCATTCTAGGTTACATTTTCTGTCTATTTAATAGTTAATAATAGTATTGTCATTATTCTGTCCATGCTCAGAGAACGGTGAGTCCATTCAAATATTACATTATTAGAATGGTGAGAAGTACGAGCCACAATATGATTACTTCCATGACAAAAATAATCAAGCCCTTGGGGGGCATCGAATCATTACTGTGCTCATGTACCTATCTAATGTTGAGAAGGGCGGAGAGACCATCTTCCCCAATGCAGAGGTAATTTACTTGTCATTTCTTGTCTAACTACCTTAGGATTTCCCTTCCAATAACTCAGATATTCTGCAGGGGAAGTTATCGCAATACAAGGACGAGACGTGGTCTGAGTGTGCTAAAAATGGATATGCAGGTAGAGTGGATAGTTGCTAAAAGAAATTAGTTACTTTGCAGATACTCTTCGCATGATAATGGAGCATTATCTCCGTTATCCTTTTCCACTTAACAATATCCGTGAAGCTTAGTTCCTCAATAGGTCTTCTTAGCTTTGCATTGTTAGAGTGATCTCAGGGCTTTGGCCCAACGGCCAAAGCCCATCCCTTGACCGCGCCCTGATCGGGGGCGCCCAGCCCGTTTGGCTGGTGGGCCCCTGTCGCCAGCGCTATAAAAACAGAGGTGGGGGCCGGGCGGCACGCATCCCAAGGTTGACCGTGCCGCCGCCACCCCACCGACAAACCCTAAGACCGATCTGTTGAGGGGGCGCTGAAGCGACGGGAAGTTCCACCGCCGATCGCCGCCGCCAGGAGCCGCCACCGCCCGGGACGCGCCGCCGCCAAGGAGCTCCACGCCCTTCCCCGACCGTCGCTGCCCGTGCGCAAATCTTCACCGCCGAACCCGAGATGGCCTCCTCCTCCTCCACGCAGTCGGAAGGTTGGTACCCCTCTCTCCCTCTCAGTGTAGCACTCAAGAACCCGAACGCATAGAAGAAACCCCTAGATCTAAACCCTAGGAGATCCTAGAGGGCCATCAATGGTATCAGAGCACTAACCCTAGGCGTAGATCTAGAAGGGGACAGAGATCGCCGTCGGTTGACCGGCGTGCGGAAAAGAAAAGAGAAACCCCCCCAAACCCTAGAAAAAGAACATAGACGGGATGGGGTCAAACCCTAACCCTAGATCTGAAAAGATTCTTACCTGGCCGTGGTCGCCGGGTCGCCGTCGTCGTCGCTGGCGTGCAGGAGATCGGCCGAGTCTCGGGCTCGCCGGCGCTCCACGTACGGGCCACCGCCGACGCGCGCTTGAACGGGCGCCGACACGGAGCCGCTCGACGGCGGCGCGCTCCCTCTCAGGGGAGCGCGCACGCCGGCAAGAGGGCCCGCGGCGGCGCCGTCTCCTCCTTCTCCGGCGGCGTGGACGTAGTCGCCGCCGCCGCCGCTTCGCCGTTTCGCTCGCTCGGGTGCGGACGAGAGAGAGGGGAGAGAGAGGAATGAATTAGGGTTTCGGGGGCGTCCGCCGCGCGCCGTTTTGATCGGGCGAAATTGCCGCGCAGCCGTCGGATCCGATCGGGCGGCTGAGTTTGCGCCGAGCGCACCCGGGCTGGTTTCGGCCCAGGCGGGCGAGGGAATTCCCGGCCCAGGCCCAGGTTGTGGCCGGGCGCGGGGCGACGCGGCATCCGCGCGCGCGTGGGCGCGTGAGGCGCGCGAGAGAACCGGCCGAGCAGGCCGCCGAGGCGAGCGGGCCGCGCGTGAGGCGTGGGCGAGCGCGTCCGCGCGCGAGGGAGCCGGCCGAGCGGGCCGCAGCGAGCGCGCGCGTGTGTGGCGCGGCCAAGTGGGCCGCGCGGGCAGGCCGCCGTGCGCCGTGGGCCGCAGCTGCGCAGGCCGGGCCAAATGGCCGATTTGCACAGTAAAATCTAAAAATTGATTTTTATTGTTTTTTTCAGAAGCATTTTTTAGTACATTTGATTGAAAATTGATCCAAATCTCTGCAAATTTTTGCACCAACGTGTATATTTTTCAGAGATTAAATGAGTACTGTATAATGCTTTTGAATATTGAATTATTTTTTAGAATAATTACAGTTTCCGCTGCAAAAGTTAATATTGATTGTTTTTCATTATTAAATTCGAACCAACGGGAGAATTTAATTTTGGAAAAATAGATAAAATTTCCAGAAATTTATGATGTTGTTATTTTCTGACCAACGTTGTTAATAACAATATTGTAAATTTTTAATGTTGATTTTATGCATTATTTCTATTTCTGCCCAACGGTGATGTAGATTTAATGTATGATAGAATTATTTTTGATTTAAATTGTATGTCGTATTTTTTGACCAACGTTGGAAATAAGACATATGATTTTGATGTTACGTTCTCACTGTATTTGAAATAATTTTTCAGGAGGATACAACTTGATGAGTTGTATTAGAGAAATCCCCACTCTCAAAGGTGATAATTATAGAGAGTGGAAGAAAAAGATAGACTTAGCGTTTATCTTGGCTGAGGTGGACTGGGTCCTCACTACAGCACGTCCCACTGAGCCTTTGGCGCCAGTGAGGGAACAGAATGAGGATGACACTGCATGGCAGAAAAGACAGAGGGATCATGCTCCCTTACAGATGTCTTATGACCTTGATCATAAGAAATGGACCACAGCCAACAAGAAATGTTTGGCTGTGATAAAGAACACAATTGAGCCTGCCATTCTGGGCTCAATTGCAGAGTGTGACACTGTTACTGAATACCTTGATAAAATAAATAGTCAGTTCACTGGCTCTTCAAAGACTTATGCTACACAGCTGATTAAGCAGCTGGTAACAGAAAGGTATTCTGGCGGTGGCAATGGCATAAGAGAGCACATTCTTAGAATGAGCAACTTGGCATCTAAACTTAAACCGATGGATTTGGCTCTCAAGGATGAGTTCCTTATTCATTTGATTTTTGCTTCTTTGCCTAAAGAGTTTGACACCTTTGTTGTCAACTACAATATGCAGCCCGAGAAATGGGATTTGGAAAAGTGCATAGCTATGTGCGTGCAAAAGGAGGAAAGAATCAAATCCTCACATGGTGGTTCTATCAACTTTGTGAGGGAAAACAAGAAGAAGAATTACAACAGTAACCCCTTCTCAAAGAACAAGGGCAAAGCCTCTGCACATCAGCCTCAACAGAATAAATTTGCTGTAGACAAAGACCAGTGTCTTCACTGCAAGAAGACGGGACACTACAAGAAGGATTGTCCTGACTACTTAAAGATGATAATGACTAAGAAAGGTGAGAACATTATTACCTTTATAAATGAATGCCTGTATGTACAATATTCGAAATCCACTTGGTGGATTGACTCAGGAGCAACTGTTCATGTTGCTAATTCTTTATAGGGATTCCGTTCGACGAGGACTACGCAAAGAAAAGAAAGATGCGTTAAAGTCGCAAATGGAGTCGAAGCTGAAGTTGAAGCCGTTGGCGATCTTTCATTAGAATTAGCTAATGGCTCCACTCTTTTACTTAGAGATGTCCTTTTTGTACCCTCTTTACAGAGGAATTTGATTAGTGTGTCAAATTTGGACAAAGATGGTTATGATTGCAATTTTGGAAATGGCAAGTGCGAAATAATGTTTAATAAAGAATGTGTTGGTATTGCCATATTACAGAATGAACTTTATTTGTTATCATTATGTGATGATGTGAATGTCGTATGCGATAATGAGAACGTTGCGTGCGAGAAAGTGATTGAATCCTCGTCTACGAATGTAAACAGAAAACGAAAGAGAACTCTAGATGAGTCATCGAAATTATGGCACTGTCGTTTAGGCCATATTTCGAGGGGGAGAATAGAAAGACTAGTAAAGAATGATATTCTTCCTCCATTAGAGTTCTCAGACTTAGAACAATGCAGAGAATGCATTAAAGGAAAATATGTAAAGAAAATTAAAAAAGACGCTAAAAGAAGCACAGGAGTTCTACAAATTATTCACACAGATATTTGTGGTCCTTTTCCTGTGAAAAGTGTGGATGGATATGACTCGTTCATAACATTCACAGATGATTACTCCCGTTATGGATATATTTATCCAATCAAAGAAAGAAATGAAGCCTTGGATAAATTTAAGATATTTAAGGCTGAAATTGAAAACCAACACGATTTAAAGATTAAGATAGTCCGATCTGATCGTGGGGGGGAGTACTACGGTCGACATACCCCATATGGACAAGTTCCTGGACCTTTTGCGAGGTTTTACAGGAAAATGGAATAGTGGCCCAGTATTCTATGCCGGGCGAACCTCAGCAAAATGGAGTAGCTAAAAGACGCAACCGTACCCTGATGGATATGGTGCGAAGTATGATGAGCTACTCCACACTCCCATTGAGTTTATGGATGGAGGCGTTGAAAACCGCCATTCATATTCTCAACAGAGTGCCTAGTAAGTCGGTGCCCAAAACACCGTACGAGTTGTGGACAGGAAGAGTTCCCTCACTAAACCACTTACGTGTGTGGGGGAGTCCTGCTGAGGCTAAAGTATTTAACCCAAACCTTGGGAAACTTGATCCCAAAACAGTAAGTTGCCATTTCATTGGCTACCCTGAAAAGTCAAAAGGTTATCGTTTCTACTGTTCAGACAGATATACAAAGTTTGTAGAAACGAGACACGCTGTCTTCTTAGAGGATGAGATGATGAGGGGGAGCATGGTAGCTCGAGAGATTGACCTTGAAGAGAAGCGGGTGTATGCGCCCACTCCGATGATTCAAGAGCCATTCTTCACACTACCTGCTGTCGCTGCACCGACGGTGCAAGACACTGTGGTGCCAGCACCTGTTATTGTTCCTCCCGTGGCAACAATGAATGAGAATGAAGAACCTGTTCTTCAGGATCATATAGAACCTATTGCCACAGATGAGGGGGAGCAACAGCAGCCTCAAACAGTAGATGTACCAAATGAGGAGGCCCCGAGGAGGTCTCAAAGAGTAAGAAGATCAGCTATTTCTGATGATTATTAGATTTATCATACAGAGGAATTTCAAATGGAGGATGATCCCACCTCATTTGAATACGCCATGAGAAGCGAAAATTCCTCAAAATGGTTTGAGGCCATGGAAGAGGAAATGAGGTCCATGAAGACTAATAAAGTCTGGGACTTGGAAATTATTCCTAAAGGAGCCAAAACAGTAGGCTGTAAATGGGTCTACAAGACTAAACATGACTCCCAAGGGAATGTAGAAAGATACAAAGCGCGACTTGTGGCGAAAGGCTTTACGCAAAGAGAAGGGATTGATTACAATGAGACATTTTCTCCAGTTTCATGTAAAGATTCTTTCAGAATCATAATGGCATTAGTAGCACATTATGATTTAGAGCTACATCAGATGGATGTAAAGACGGCATTTCTTAATGGGGATTTGGAGGAAAATGTTTACATGGCACAACCGAAAGGTTTTGTCATGGAAGGAAATGAAAGAATGGGATGCCGCCTAAAGAAATCGATTTATGGGTTAAAGCAAGCTTCAAGACAGTGGTACTTGAAGTTTGACAGTACAATAAGAAAATTTGGGTTTAAAGAGAATGTAAAGGACAACTGTGTTTATGCAAAGTTTAAAGATGGGAAGTTTATCTTCCTAATCCTGTATGTGGATGATATCCTACTGGCTAGTAGTGATGTCAGTCTGCTACTGGAGACAAAGAAGTTTTTGTCCTCAAACTTTGATATGAAAGATCTTGGTGAAGCTTCATTCGTTCTAGGGATCGAAATTCACCGGGATAGAAACAAGGGGATATTGGGACTGTCACAAAAGGCATACATAGAGAAAGTCTTAAAAAATTTGGTATGCATAAATGTAATCCATCACCTGCACCTATAGTCAAGGGCGACAAATATGGGGATTTTCAATGCCCCAGGAACCAGTATGAGATCGATCAAATGAAAGCGGTTCCATATGCTTCAGCTGTCGGAAGCTTACAGTATGCTCAAGTGTGCACACGCCCTGACTTAGCGTTTGTTACCGGGTTACTTGGCAGATTCCAGAGCAATCCTGGAATAGAACATTGGAAATTGATAAAGAAAGTCTTGCGTTATTTGCAAAGAACAAAGGGCCTCATGATGACATACAGAAGATCAGATTCACTCCATATAGTGGGGTATACAGATTCTGATTTTGCGGGAGATGATAGAAAGTCTACATCCGGATATGTGTTCACTCTCGCTAAAGGAGCTATATCGTGGAAAAGCTCAAAACAAACCGTCACTACATCGTCCACAATGTATGCCGAGTTTGTAGCATGTTATGAGGCTACGGGGCAGGTGAACTGGCTAAAGAAGTTCATACCCGGTTTAAAAGTGGTTGACGACATCAATAGACCACTTAAGTTGTACTGCGATAATGAACCCGCAGTAACGTATGCCCACAACAATAAGTCAAGTGGTGCTGCAAAACACATTGACATAAAGTACTATGTTGTGAAAGATAAAGTTCGGGATCAAATTATAAGTCTAGAGCATATAAGTACCGCAAAGATGTTAGCGGATCCGCTTACTAAAGGCTTACCACGCAACGTGTTCAGAGAACATGTAGCCGGCATGGGTTTAAGGGAAAGCCTATGATTCCTGGACTAAAAGATGGCCCAAAGATTAAAGTAACTATTTCAGAACAGAGAGGTGTATTGTAACTGTTGAATCTATCGGCGATTGACCGTGACGATGAGACATGTTCTATGCACTAATCTATGATGGAATGTGTAAAGTCAAAAGTAATTAAAGATAAGGTATAGTTTGAGATCAAGGGGGAGAATGTTAGAGTGATCTCAGGGCTTTGGCCCAACGGCCAAAGCCCATCCCTTGACCGCGCCTTGATCGGGGGCGCCCAGCCCGTTTGGCTGGTGGGCCCCTGTTGCCAGCGCTATAAAAACAGAGGTGCGGCCGGGCGGCACGCATCCCAAGGTTGACCGTGCCGCCGCCACCCCACCGACAAACCCTAAGACCGATCTGTTGAGGGGGCGCTGAAGCGACGGGAAGTTCCACCGCCGATCGCCGCCGCCAGGAGCCGCCACCGCCCGGGACGCGCCGCCGCCAAGGAGCTCCACGCCCTTCCCCGACCGTCGCTGCCCGTGCGCAGATCTTCACCGTCGAACCCGAGATGGCCTCCTCCTCCTCCACGCAGTCGGAAGGTTGGTACCCCTCTCTCCCTCTCAGTGTAGCACTCAAGAACCCGAACGCATAGAAGAAACCCCTAGATCTAAACCCTAGGAGATCCTAGAGGGCCATCATGCATATCTCAGTTGTACTTTCCACGATGACAGTTTACTTCGTTGTTTAACTGAACTGTTGGTTGTCCTCTGCAGTAAAACCCGTAAAAGGTGATGCCCTGCTGTTCTTCAGTCTCCACCCTGATGCAGCCACAGACCCTGACAGCTTGCACCGTTGCACGGCAGTTCCCCGTCATCGATGGTCAGAAGTGGTCCGCAACTAAATGGATCCATGTGAGGTCCCTTCGACAACCCTGGCAAGCAGCCAAGCAGGGAGGTGCGCCAGGAACCCCAACTACATGGTGGGTACCAAGGAAGCACCTGGCTTCTGCCGGAAGAGCTGCAGCGTATGCATAGTAAGTTATTAATCCATCCAACGTCTGACACGTGGCATGACATCGATAATTATTGTCCCAGTACCAGGGTGTGTATAGAACTGAGCGTAGCATGTATAACCTGGAAGGCTGGAAGGAACTGAAATGTAAGATCTATCATCTATATACGCCCAGAAAACACAGCTAGAACTCTTGTTTTGTTCAAACCTACGGCCAATCACCCATTTTATACTGTGATACCAACCCGAACAACTTTGCTTTTATGTCCTTAGCTGTTGGCTGCAGAAAGGTGCACGTTGCTGACACGTACAAGAATAGGTTCCTGTCCCACCCATTTCATTTAGCTTGTGTAAATCTGCATGCAACTCCCAGTTGGTAGTACATTGCATATTCAGAGAAGTAAACCAAAAGAACGAGGATATTTGCCCATGCAGATCAACACAAGCAAATATGGTAATACACTACTACAACATCTCTCTCATTTTCTTCTCTTTTCTAGCAAGCTTTGGCCGGCGGCAGCTTGACGGCGACGACGCCGTCGTTGCCGGCGATGGCCCGGTACTTGTCCTTCCTGGTGAGGCTGGTGCACTCGTAGGAGAGCGTGGCGGCGATGAGCCTCTGGACGTAGTTGGCCACCTCGTGGCTGGATTTCCCGCCGCCGCCGCAGGTGAGCTCCGCCGACAGCTTGCTCAGGAACGTGACGGTGTACACCGGCCTGGGGTTCATGAAGAAGTAGAAGGGGTCCATCCCCTTGCACCCCCTCGCCGTCGTGCCGTGGAACGTGCCCATCCTGGCCTCCATCGCCACCGGCACCACCTCGTCGGTGAGCTCGGCGAAGAGCGCTGAGAACCGCAACAGGAAGGGCTCCCGGCACGTCGTCCCCTCGGGGCAGATGGCGAGGTCGCCCACCTGCAGGAGCCTCCTGATCATTGCCGCGTCTGTGGCGCGATCGCGGGTCAACCGAACGATCCGGATAGGCGAGAGGAACTCGGAGAGCCGTGACAGCGAATAGGTGACCGTCGCTACCGGCCGGCCGAGCGCGGCGGAGAGGAAGACCGGGTCGAGTAGCGTGCGGTGGGAGCAGGCGAACAGCACCCCCGTGCGCCCCGCCGCGCCCCCGGCCCGCGGCGGCGGCGTGCCCCTGACGACGACGCGCACGCCGAGCGCCCAGAAGGCGTAGTACACCCACGGCATGGGCAACAGCTTGCAGGCGGCGATGCGGAGGCAGGCAAGCGCGAAGCCCAAGGGGAACCACATCACGGTAAGCAGCGCGGCGAGCGGCGTCGGGCGGCGCACGAGGCGGCCGTCGTGGAAGATGACCGGCTTCGGCAGCTGGTCCATGCCCACGGCCTCGACCGGCGCCGGCGGTACGATGTACGCCTCCTGTCCATGCATGCACGCCGCATTATTCGCCCAATTAAGTCATGCTCAAGATTAACAGTACTACAGTACCAAACCGTATTAATGACATGTACAACTAGCATGCCGTCCTGCCGGGGTGTGTACTGTGTAGCCCATAATTAGATGGTGCTCATTTGGCTTTTTTTATGGCTGAAAAGCATTGTAACTAGCTAAAAAACACTGTAACTGACAGATGCTTATTTAGCATAATTAAAATTAAAAAATATAAAAAATATGTTAGCCCATTGCATATAATACAAATAAATACGGGAAAAAAGAACCGGCAAAAAAGCTCAACAAAAAACTAAAAGTTCAGAAAAAGACGAAATTTATAAATAGTGAAAAATAAGTTGAAAGCCAGAAACTGAAGCCGAAACGATCATGGATTTGGATGCATTTGCGTAATGCTTGTGCAATTTAATCAGTAGCAGAGCACAAACACAGCATGTTCCGCGTACTTTCTACATGACAACAGATACGGCTTGTCGATGTAAACCATGACCACGCAATGCTTCCCTCTTAATTCCTTCTCGTGGTCTGTTTGGAACGCATAGACTCCAAAGAAGACGAGCGTCCGAAAATGAAGGAGAAATCGATCTTTTCAAGAGAAGCTACCTGCCTGTCATGTATTTTTCCAGGATAGCAACCAATCTTTAGCTTCAACTGGTTTACAAGCAGTTGGGTTTTTTGGTCTGTGGTTTATGACCTATAGCTTAAAATTTTAAATTTTAACTATTTGCGAGATGCAATATATACAGAAAAATAGTCGTATATGATTTTGACCGGTATAGCTGAACTCAATATATATTTTTACTATAATCTTTCTGTTAACCTTGTCTTAAAAATATACCATTTAAAAATTAGTTACTATAGTATAAATTATAAATGAAAAAGAAGTCAGCATCATCTATGTACATCTAAAAGATGGTAACTATATGGCTGTGATCGTTTTGGCTTCAACTTTTAGCTTCCGGCTTATTTTTCACTATTCATAAAAGCTTCAGCTTTTGGTTTTTTCTCGTATTTATTTGTATTATATGTAATGGGTTAACATATTTTTTACATTTTTTAAATTTAATTATGCTAAATAAGCCTCTGTCAGCTACAATATTTTTTCAGCCAGCTACAGTACTTTTCAGCTATAAACCACCGAAAAAAGTCCAAATGAGCACCACCATATATATATGTGGGTGCAGGGCAAGGAGGTAAAGCTTAAGCTTAGCTCAGCTAGCAAGACGCCACCCTAGTCGATCGCGTGACCCTCGCAACGGCCTGTACAGAAAGATTTAAAATGTTAAGAAACCTGGGCCTGGGCCGGCAGCCCAGAGCCCATGGTGGGCACCTCATTGTAGTCTATAAATAGAGAGCCATACCTCCTCATTATGTACGCATGAATGAAAGCAATAAAGAAAGATCAGGAGTTCTCTCTACCTCTCTCTGTGTTCAATCTATTCTCTCTGTGATTCTGTGATTGATTCGTTCTTGTTCTAAGCAGAGAAATCGCTCGGACTGGTCGCCAGCGACGGTTTCTCAACACGTTATCAGCACGACTTCGCTTTGGTGAACGAAGGTAATCATCGAAGCACAGATTGAATTTTCTAGATGGCTTTTGAATCTGTATTTTCTTTTCGCGTTCTAGATTGAATCTCTACGGTGCAAATCCGCCCTAATCTACCGCGAGCAGACTTGAAGTCGCCGGCACAATGCCGATCGGTAGATTGTGAAACGGGGTAGATGTTGATTGCACTGTAGATTAGAAACGATGCAAATCCGCCCCAAATCTACCGTGAGCAGATCTGAAATCGCCGGAACAATGTCGATCGGTAGATTACGAAATGGGGTAGATGTTGATTGTATCGTAAATTAGAAACGAGAAATTTTTTGCATGTTTTCTATTCAGTTTCGCACTAGTATTTGCATGAAACTGCATGTAAAAGAAAAATTGCATCTTTTCTTGTTGCTCAGTCTATGCACAGAAAAATGGGCATTGCCGCCGCGCCTGCATGCGCGCCGCCGGCCGTCGGCTAGTAGCCGAGCGTGAAGCACGAGACGCTGCTGCGCCTGCATGCGCACCGCTGGCCGTCGGCCAGAAGTCGACCGAAAAAAAACTTGAGGCGCCGACGTGCCTGCATGCACGAAGAATCGGCACGGTCCGTAGCCCGTACGGGTAGTCGCCGCCGCCGGTCTCAGGTCACGCTGGCCCCAGCACTGGTAACCACGCCCGAGCACGCACCCCGAGGCATGGTCGCCGCCACCCGAAGCAGTTCCTCCCGCGCCTGCATGCGCACTGGCTGCCGCTCCGCCTTCCGGGCCCGTACGCACACTTGACGCCGCTTGGAAACCCCGCCACCGCACGAAGCGCCGGCTGCCGCCCTAGGGAGATGCGCCCGAACGCGCGCCTTCATGCGTACCGGTGGCCCGAAGCCGCACCGGCCCCTTCTCCTCGCCCGGCCGCCGTACCGGCCCCTTCTCCCCGTCGCCGGCCGACACCGCCCCGCATGGCGCCTCCACGTCGCCGGCTGCACGCCGCCCCGCATGGCGCCTCCTCGTCGCCGGCCGCACGACGCCCCGCATGGCGCCGCCCTGCGCTGGCCAGCCGCCCCTTGGTTTTTGGTCCCGGACCGCAGCCGCCTCTCGCCCCGACCGTCGGACCGGCTGCTCAGGCCACCGGGCACATGGAGTGAGCCGCCGCGCACTTCACCCCGCACCGCGTGCCCGCCGTGCCCGCGCTCTCCCGGCCAGCAGCCGTGCTCCGGCCTGCCGCCTCCCGACCCGTGCGCGTGTGCATCTCACCCTGCCGCCACCGCCACGGTTAGGGGAAACCGTAACCGGGGGAGCCTTAAGCTGGCTCAGTGGGCCGGTTTAGGCCAGGCAGGCCAGGCAGGCCTCATGGGCCGGATGGGCCTTTTTGGCCAGGGGGAAGGAAGCGGCCCGGCCGAGGGGAGGCGTTGGGTATTTTGCAGAAAAGGCCCGGAAAACATGAGTATTACCGAAAGGCCCTAATAATTGCATACTAGTCCCAAATTTTTACAGAAAAGTCTCGGTAATTCTGAAAATTGCCGATAGGTCCTCAAATTTACGAGTAGGTCCAGAATTTTATAGAAAACCCATCGGTAAATCAGAAAATTGCGTGATTTTTTCTCTGAACTGAATATTTGCGTAAAAACCCTCTGGAATTGCAGAATTTACTGAAATTTCATATTCTTGAATAAAAGGGCCTCAGAAATTCGAATTTTGAATTATTTTTAGCATTTGAAGCTTATTTATTTATGCCATTATTATTCTCTGTATTTTCTGTATTTATTTACTGTTTTGCTTAATTGTGATTGTTTAAATTGCTTTTAATCACTGAAAATAGCAGTAAAATTATTGAAAATGCATAGAAAATTCTGAAACATTGTGAGAACCTTTTTGTACCATTTATTTACCCGCAGTGAATTATTCCGTGCATGTCTACCAGCAGTAGACTTATACACATTTAGATGACTAGCATCACGAACTGGGAATTCGAGGAGCTGGCCCATCATGTCCAAAACTATCTGACGTAGGTATCCGATGTCGAGATTGTGTTGGAGCCAAGAAGCTCCGCGCTGCTATTAGGATTGGCGGACTGAATGACGCTCAACCCAAACCTGAGGAGAATGATCAAACACTTCATTTTCTCAGGCACCACCTCTGCCTCACTCTCAAGAATGAGTATATGACGGAGAAGAGCGCGCTAGCACTCTGGACCGCACTCAAGAAGCAGGTTTGAGAGGCTAAAATACACCATTCTTCCTCAAGCAGAGTAGGAGTGGATCAGACTGAGGTTTGCCGACTTTAAGACGGTCAGGGAAAACAATTCTGCCTTGCACAAGATTTGTACCCGAAAACAGAAAATTGAGAAAATCCTTCCGCCCCAATGCAGTATAATCCGCACACAATTATCGTCAAGACGGCTATGAGGAATATGCCGAATTGATTGATATGATGCAAGTTGCGGAGGCTCAGGACGAAGTTCTCCGCAAGAACTAAGTCACTCAGCCATCTGGGAGCTCCATTGGCCGTGAAGCCAACGACGGGAGCAACAAGGTGCGAAAGCCCTTGATAGAGAAAAAGGGGAAGAAAGGGTAAGACCGTAGCCCAGAAAGGCAAATCAGATGCTCCACGTGAGAATAAGGCTAGCAAGCCAAAACGGGATGGCAAAGGGCACATGAAGCCCATTCTGCATCGGTTGAGGGGGAGCATTCTGAGCAGCTGCCTGCGCTGATGGTGTTTGAGACCATTACGACAGCAGCACCCCTCTCAACCTAGAAGCAGCCACCGTCATGATTTCTTTTGAAGAGAATGTCACCCCGAGAGAATAGCAGAAGAAGTCTAGTGCACAGAATGCATTTAGACTTTAATTGTCATTTATTTTGTGTGGAAGAATATGTTAGAATTCACATGGATGGTACTTAAGAATTGTTATTTTCTCGTGATGGTTGGATGATATTTGAAGAATTCATTCATTTATTCAGTTAATGATGGCATGATATGTTCTGATATTGGAGTATTTTATCTATGTGTTGATTGTCTTCTCATGCATATTAATAAAATACCCTATATTAGAACACGTGTAGCGCCCTATGAAGGAAGTGTGCTTAGCCAGCAGCGGCACAACGCATATCATCTTAAGAGAGATTGAGTATTTTCAGTCGATTCGTAAGAGCACTGACAGCCTTACGACAATCGCCAGAAGCGATGCATGTATAACTGGTTCGGGAAGAGCCACAATGGGCACAACTTTGGTCATTGAAGAAGCCTTATTGTACCCAGAATCGACTAGAACTCTCCAAAGTTTTAAGAATATCTGCGCAAATGGTTTCCACATTGAGACTGAAGAAGAGTACGGTAAGAAATACCTGCTCACCATGAAGCGCGAAGAGAATGGCAAAAGAATATTAGAAAAACTTCCTTCACTAGAAACTGGGCTATATTATACCAACATTAAGGCGCCTGCAGCGTACACTGTTCTGAAAACAGTGTTTAGAAGCTCTGAACTCTTCTGTCTCTGGCATGACAGATTAGGCCACCCAAGTCTTAGGATGATGAGAAACATAATAAATAACTCACATGGGCATAATATTACTGTGAAGATTTTCCCGAATCATGAAGATTTTGTGTGCCCTGCATGTGCCACCGGGAAACTAATAACTAGACCCTCCACTCTGAAAGTGAAGGATGAAGTCCCTGCATTCCTGGAACGCATCCAGGAAGACATTTGCGGTCCCATTCAGCCCGTCTCAGGGCCGTTTAAGTATTTCATGGTGCTCATTGACGCTTCTTCGAAATGGTCATATGTGGGTTTGTTGTCCACAAGAAACCACGCCTTTGCAAAATTGATCTCGCAGATCATTCGCATCAGAAATGTGTTTCCAGATCATCATATCAAGTCCATCTGAATGGACAATGCCGGAGAATTTACTTCAAAGGCATTTGATGATTATTGCATGGCGATGGGAATTGCAGTTGAGCACTCGGTACCGCATATCCATACCCAGAACGGTTTGGCAGAGGCTTTAATTAAAAGAATTAAATTTATTGCCCGACCCCTTTTGCATAAAAGTAATTTGCCAGCTACATGTTGGGGACACGCAGTCCTTCATGCAGCGAATCTCATCAACCTTAGACCTTCGGCCTACAACATCCACTCACCTATGCAACTAGCGCAAGTGTCACCACCGAAAATTTCCCAACATTAGGGGGAGGAAATCAACCCCTTGATGATGAATGTCGGGAAATTACGTGGCAAGCTTGGGGAATCCATGCAGATGACCCGCGCACTAGAGAAGTCTAGAAGACAATAGAAGTCCAGAAGACAGAATAGATTTGCAAGCATTAGCAAATCAGTTGCCTGATCATTTTAGTGATTTGAAGAGCGTGACTAAGTCGCATGTGCCTGCACGCACTGCACCGGAGAGGGTTGAAATACCAAAGAAAGCAGAAGGTATCCCTAATCTCATCCAGAGGCCTCAGAAAAAAAATGAGGACGAGAACTCTGATTCCTCGAATCCTTAGTAACCGGGGACGCCTGGTGAAAAAGGATAAAAGGGATTTATCACAGCCGATCATTGAAGTTCCCCAGAATGAGAAGGGGAGCCAGTTGAGACCTGGCACAAGTATGACACCTTCCGAAAAGGGCATACTGGATCTGAATATCCCCATCGGCATGGATGTGTGTGCACACATCGGAGCCGAAAAACTAAAGGGACTTGCCACCGCAATTGAAAGAAGCGATGCGCAAGGTGAAGCTCCAGAAGAAACAACTCATGAAGAAATAGCTATAAATTATGTGCACACGGGAGAGTCCCTGAATAGGACAACAGCTAATATCGATATCTACTTCGCAAAGAAAATTGCCACCATCATCGATCTTGATCCCGAGCCTGCATCGCTCGCTGAATGTAAGAAAAGATCAGATTGGGAAGATTGGAAGAAGGTAATAGCAACTGAATTGCTATCTCTGAATAAAAGAGAGGTATTTGGGCCCGTATGCCGCACACCTCCCCACATACACCCCGTTGGGCACAAGTGGGTATTTGTTCGAAAGAGAAATGAAAGAAATGAAGTAGTGAGATACAAAGCAAGGCTGGTAGCCCAAGGTTTCACTCAACGTCCTGAAGTTGATTATGAAGAAACCTACTCCCCGGTCATGAGTGGAATCACCTTTAAATACTTGATCTCAATGGCAGTGAACTTGAATTTAGAAATAAAATTGATGTATGTTGTGACTGCATACCTTTACGGTAACTTGGATTCGGAGATTTATATGAAACTCCATGAAGGAATATCTCTCCCGAACCAAGACAGAGCAAATAGAAATCTGTACAGTGTGAAACTCAGAAAGTCACTGTATGGAGTGAATCAATCTGGAAGAATGTGGTATAATCGCTTAAGTGACTTTCTCTGCAACAAAGGCTATACGAATAATGAAGACTGTCCTTGTGTATTTATACGGCGATCCTAGAATGGATTCTGTATAATCTCTGTGTATGTAGATGATCTGAATATCATCGGGGCAGCCGAAGACATAAGAGAAGCAAGCTCCTACTTGGAGTCAGAATTTGAAATAAAAGATTTGGGCAAGACCAAGTTTTGCTTAGGCCTGCAGCTTGAGCATCAGTCTACCTACACCCAGAAGGTGCTTGAAAGGTTTGACTTTGAGAAGGCATTCCCATCGAAAGTACCGATGATCGGGAAGTCTTTACTTTAAGAAAAAGATCCTTTCCGACCTAGGGAAGAGGGGGAGGAAGTCCTGGGACCGAAATTCCCATACTTGAGTGCAGTGGTAGCACTCATGTACTTAGCAAACTGCACTAGATCGGGCATTGCATTTGCCGTGTACTGTTAGCAAGGTACAGTGCAGAGCCCACCAAAAGGCATTGGCGAGGCATAAAGGACACCTTCCGATACCTGCAAGGAATGAAGGACCTTGGATTGTTTTATAGAAATAATCAAGATCTGAACTTGATTGACTATGCAGATGCTGGGTACCTGTTAAACCCGCATACTGTAAGGTCACAAACAGGCTATGTATCTTCTGTGTGGTTGAACTGCAATTTTCTGGAAATCGTCTGAGCAAAGCCTTGTAGCTACTTCGACGAACCACTCAGAAATTATAGCACTGTATGAAGCCGCACGAATGTGCGCTTGGTTCCGATGAACGATTCACCACATCCAGCAGTCATGTGGAATGAACATTGTGCAAACCTCCACAATTATCCATGAAGATAATGCAGCTTGCGTTGCACAAGTGCAGACGGGCTATGTAAGCATATCAACCCCAAGTTCCTCTATGCTCATGAATTGCAGAGATGGACAACATTAAAGTACTGTACACTAAGTTATGTAGACTTGTTCACTAAGTCACTCCCCGCATCTAGCTTTGAAAGGTGCGTGCGTGGAATTGGAATGACGAGACTTAGAGAAGTGCAGAATTCAGGGGGAGAATTCTCACAAGCCTGCTAATAAATCTTGATCATGAAGATTAAGTACCCAAAAATAAAGTCCTGCAGACCAAATGAATTTGGATGAATTGCACTTTTTTTCCCTTGACGAGTTTTCCATGAAGTTTCTCGACCAAGGTTTTTAATGAGGCAATTCGTGCATCGCAGTATCACATGTATCATGTGCTCTTTCTCCAAAATTTTCCCACTGGGTTTTATGGAGTTTTAGTGAGGCATGAATGTGTCGGATGAGTGCCCAAGGGGGAGTGTTAAGAAACCTGGGTCTGGGCCGGCAGCCCAGAGCCCATGGTGGGCACCTCATTGTAGTCTATAAATAGAGAGCCATACCTCCTCATTATGTACGCATGAATGAAAGCAATAAAGAAAGATCAGGAGTTCTCTCTACCTCTCTCTGTGTTCAATCTATTCTCTCTGTGATTCTGTGATTGATTCGTTCTTGTTCTAAGCAGAGAAATCGCTCGGACTGGTCGCCAGCGACGGTTTCTCAACATAAAACACTTGTCGTCGTCGTCGTCTTCTTTGGAGAATCGATTGTGTTGTGTGTTCGAATCTTGTCTTCTTTTTATTGACGGCCAATTAGGCTTAGCAACCAACCGCGCTGGCAGGGGCTCCGAGCCGTGTAAACGTCATTGTTACAAAAAAATGTTATGCTAGACGTTTCACCATAAATAGTTTTCTAAATCTATCAGTGTCGTAATTATCACAAACAGTTTTTACATGAGTGACCATCTATATTAGTAGCGATAGATAAAATTGTCTGTGATACATAATTATTATAGATGATTCTTTATCACAGACGGTTTTCATAAAGAACTGTTTGTGAAGTCTCCCATATCACAGACGATTCTTGTTAAAAACTGGTTGTGATAATTCACAGATAATTCTAATAAAGAATTGTTCGTGATAAATAATTATTATTATAGATGGTTTGTAGTTGGAAGTATCTCTGATACGTCGCATTATTAAATACCTCGCTAGGCTAGTCCTAATAGATCTGTCTGCAGTACACTGCTTTGAAGGAGGCGGATGACTTAGGGAATTTGGTGAAAGTATACCGCAGACTTGCAAGTGTGCTTGTGGATCGATTTGTTCTTGGTAATTTGATGTTAGTGTTAATTTGTTTCTAATTGTATGCATTATAATCATGAGAGATGATAGCTAGATTTAGATCTAGCTTGGCAGTTTGCTCTAATTTAATAATAGGTCTCACTATTCCTAGTCTACTTCAATATATATATAAATATAAATATAAATATAAATATAAATATAAATATAAATATATATATATATATATGTGTGTGTGTGTGTGTGTGTTTGTGTAAAATGCACGCTGAAAAGATACTGTCGTTTGTGAGTTAAGATATTGCCAAAAACATGTAGAGTTACTGTCAGTTGTGACAGTAAATTCACTCACACACGACAGTAACTTTTCAGCGCGCACAGTGCACGCAGGCACAGAATAGTGCAACCATATGTGTGTGTATTGCTTCATAAATAGTATATAGCTAACTACTTTAGATGGATAATTTAAGATGAATGGCAAATATGTGTAAGTATTAGGCTAGCTAGCTATAGGAGCATTGTCGTAGGGGTGGCCCCCACCTAAACCCAGCATGCCTGGTAGGAGATTATAAGGCCCAGAATAGGCCATGTGTAATGACATAACTGCCCCCAGAGGGGATAACCAGATGTAAGGGTATAACTGTAAAAGCATTCCTCATGTGTATATATATATGAATACAGGCCATGGGGAGGGGGAAAGCCATTATACTCATCTCCATCACTCTCCACTACCATCTCTCTCTCTGTTTGGCCTGTAGCCACAACAGTTGGCGCCGTCCGTGGGGAGGACAAGGACAAGCCCGAAGACCGAAGAAGAAGGATGGCACCGAAAAAAGCTTCATAAGCGGCGGCGAAGGGAAAGAAGACGGCTGGGTCGGAGCGGCGCGTGAATACCAGGGCTTCGGCATCGGCCGCCGAAGGAGCTGGCGGCGGCGCAGGCGCAGTGGTCGCGGACGTCGACGCTCGCACTACAGCGACCGACCCCGCCAGCGCCGCTACAACGACACCCAACCCCGTCGCCGGCACTACAGCGACCGACCCCGCCAGCGCCGCTACAACGACACCCAACCCCGTCGCTGGCACCACAGCGACCGACCCCGCCAGCGCCGCTACAACGACACCCAACCCCGTCGCTGGCACTGCAACGACCGCCACCCTCGCCGGCAGCGCGGATCAGGCGGCCGGGGGTAGCCGCAATGAAGCATCCGGCGGATCTGGAGATCGTGAAGCGATGGTTCCTGCACCGACCCGTCCGCTGGGTGTTCCGGCGGCCCCGACAGCGCCTGCGGTGGAAAGCGTCATACTAGCAGCCCTCAACGCGTTCCAGCGGGAGCTAGGGGACCTTCGCGGAGCCGTCCGCGATATGCAAGAGGCTCGGAGCCAGCAGGCCGCGCCAGTAATCGCGCCCGAGCCCACGCCGGAGAGGGCGGACAGTCGCGAAGCCCCCACGTCTAGCCGTGCGCCGCTGCGGCGCGTAGATCCGGAGTCCCCGCTTTCGGCAGGGCTGCAGCAGGCGGCATGGCCTGAAGACTTCAAGTTTCCTAGCGCCATCGACCCGTACAAAGGCGACACGGACCCCCGCGAGTTCGTGCGCGTGTACGAAACCGCGATCGAAGCCGCGGGCGGAGACGACACCACGAAGGTGAAGGGACTCCCTCTCGCGCTGCAAGGAGAGGCGCTCTCTTGGTTCTTTACCACAGAGCCAGGCTCCATCTACGCGTGGGAGCAGCTTCGCGACCGCCTTCACAACAACTTCCAAGGAAACTATGTCGAGCGAGTCGACGCGGACCAACTCTTCGCTGTGAACCAAAAACCCTCGGAGAAGCTCCGGGACTACTTCAAACGCTTCGCCAAGATTCGATGCCAAGTGAAGGACGTTAATGAAACCACCATCGTTAATGCAGCCATACAGGGCCTTCGTCCGGGCCCGATGGCCGAGTACAATGCGCGAAAGCCAATCAAGACGGTGGCGAAGCTCTTCGACAAAATGGAGGAATACGCCAGGGCGGAAGAGGACGCGCGGCGAAGGCAAGGTGACGACTCCGACACCAACCAGCCCGGAGCCTCGGCAAAAGCCGAAGATCCACCGAAGGACGGTTCTTCGAAGGGAAAACGTAAGCAGGAGTCGTCCAGGGATACGCCCGACCGCAGGGACGCCTCGCACAAGGAGTCGTCCGATCGGCCCAAGCGCGGCCAGCAGAGGTCGAGGCGAAACCGGTACGTCCTCGACATTGAAGGCGGTTCCGACGAGGGCGCTCCCGCGGGCCGAGGCGGTCGGGGGCGCCGTGGCCGGGGCCGCGACGATAAAAGTCGTGGAGATTACGACGACCAGCACCAGGAACTCTGGTGCGTAGTCCACGACCGCGGCAACCACGATACCCGCACCTGCACCTCCATCGCGGCGCTCCGCGATAGCGTCGCTAGGGACAGGAACCCGGAGACACGTCCGCCTGCGGTGGCCCACGTCCAATTCTCGTACGAGGCCCCCATGCAGGTACAGGCGCACGGGATGCAACCCCAGGAAGGCCCCTTACGGATCCAAGCTCACGTACAACAGCCTCGGGAGGGCCTCCTGTCGCAGCAGGCCCCGGAGGCAACCCACCGCAGGGTCATTAACGTCATATCCGGAGGCTCCGCGCTGGAATTCGCCTCAGCACGGCAGCAGAAGGCCTATGCGCGAAGACTACATCACGTGGCGGCATACCCAGCGCAAGCACCGCCGGACTGGGCGCAGCACGAAGTCACATTCACACCCGACGACGCCCAAGGCGTGGACTTCCCTCATCAGGACCCCCTGGTCATCTGGGTCACTATCGCGGGATGCGACGTGGGGCGTGCCTTGGTGGACGGCGGTAGCTCCGTGAACATATTGTTTGCGGCGGCCTTCGACCAGATGGGGATCCCTCAAAGCCGCCTAGGGCCCTCAGGAATCCCACTGCAGGGCTTCGGGGGACAGCCCCTGCGGGCGCTGGGCCAAATAGGTCTTCAAGTCTCCTTCGGCCAAGATAACAATGTGCGGGCCGAAGATGCCACCTTCGACGTGGTCGACCTTCCGTACCCCTACAATGCCATATTAGGGCGCCCAATCCTCAACTCCTTCGACGCGGTACCACATCACGGCTATCTATGCATGAAGATCCCGGGTCCCCGGACCATCATCACCGTCCGAGGCGACCAGGATATGGCCCGGCGCATCGAGCCAGGTACCAGGTACCCGCGTCGCGAAGCCCAACGGCGCTCTTAGAGCTGGCGTCACAGCGCGGGGGTCCGCGGGGCCATTCAGAGGCGCCTTGGCGGGCCCTGCAGATGTCTAGCGACTAGAGGCTTCGGCCGCACCAAGGACAAACGGTTAGTATATCCACCCCCTGTAATTGCTTACCCACGCAAACGGGTATGTAATGAAGATCGCCGTTTGCCAACAATCTTTCTTCATCACGCGCAAGTACACGGCGGAGGCGCGCGCAGGCTTGGCCAGCGCGCGCGTTCCCGCAGTACAAATTGAAGTCGCACGTTCGCGTGTGCACTCGCCGTAGCCAAAGGTGACGGGCCTGAGTATAAACAAAGACGCACGTTCGCGTGTGCACTCGCCGTAGCCAGGGGTACGGGACTGAGTATAAATCGAAGTCGCACGTTCGCGTGTGCACTCGCCGTAGCCAAAGGTGACGGGCCTGAGCATAAACAAAGACGCACGTTCGCGTGTGCACTCGCCGTAGCCAGGGGTACGGGACTGAGTATAAATCGAAGTCGCACGTTCGCGTGTGCACTCGCCGTAGCCAAAGGTGAAGGGCCTGAGTATAAACAAAGACGCACGTTCGCGTGTGCACTCGCCGTAGCCAGGGGTACGAGACTGAGTATAAATTGAAGTCGCACGTTCGCGTGTGCACTCGCCGTAGCCAAAGATGACGGGCCTGAGTATAAACAAAGACGCACGTTCGCGTGTGCACTCGCCATAGCCAGGGGTACGGGACTGAGTATAAATCAAAGTCGCACGTCCACGTGTGCACTCGCCGTAGCCAAGGGTGACGGGCCTGAGTATAAACAAAAGACGCAACGGGGGAACGCCCTCGCGCGCAGCAGTCCACGGACTCTAAATAAGACGTAGCGTCGAGGTCTGCCTCCGCACGCGCGAGTCTCCGGACTATAAAGGAAGTCGTAGCGTCGAGGTCCGCCTCCGCACGCGCGAGTCTCCGGACTATAAAGGAAGTCGTAGCGTCGAGGTCTGCCTCCGCACGCACTAGTCCACGGACTCTAAATAAGACGTAGCGTTGAGGTCTGCCTCCGCACGCGCGAGTCTCCGGACTATAAAGGAAGTCGTAGCGTCGAGGTCTGCCTCCGCACGCACTAGTCCACGGACTCTAAATAAGACGCGCATGTTCTCCCTGCGCACTCTACGGAGTCTAAACAAGACGCGGATTCCACGCATGTCGGGAACCTCGTCCCTGTGCATACTCTGCAGAGCATAAATAAGGCTACGGAGGCCCCCCACGCGTTTCGCAACGCGGGCGGAGGACACGAGTATTAATCGCAGCGGAGCGAGGCTCACCCTCGTGTACTGCGGGAGGTGAGCGTAGCGCGCGTTGACGAAGACACAGCGCGCCAGAGGCTACCCCCGCCATGAGGAGCAAGAGGAATGGAACGTGCGCGCATTTCCACCCTCGCCCGCGCCAGTCTAAGGACTATAAAAAGGCGAAGCGTCGAGGTCCGCCTCTGCACACGCCAGTCCACGGACTATAAAAAGGCGAAGTGCCGAGGTCCGCCTCCACACACGCCAGTCTAAGGACTATAAAAAGGCGAAGTGCCGAGGTCCGCCTCCGCACACGCCAGTCTACGGACTATAAAAAGGCGAAGCGTCGAGGTCCGCCTCCGCACCCGCCCGTCTATGGATGGTAAAAAGGCGAGGCGCCAAGGACTGCCCCCGCAAGCGCCGTTCTAAGGAACCCTTGCGCGACTACTTCGCCAACGGCGCGCGTCGAGCGTGGAGAGCCCGTCCCCCCGCAGCATGTGGCGTACCGGTGAACCCGAAGCGGCATCAACACACAGCGCATATCTTAAGATGGCAGAAAATTTGCATATCGGAAAAATCACACAAGTACAAAGGTCCGGCAGCATCCTTGCCGTTCTAAGCCGCTATCCCGCGGGCTCGTCCTTAACGCGCGCTAAAGCTGGGGCCTCGCTCGAAGAAGGCCGGCTTGCCCAAAAGTTCAATGACTCCTCGGCCCTATGCCAGCGTCGAAGGCGCCGCCGGGTCGCAAGGCCAGACGCGAGCAGTCGCCCCCAGCAAGGAAGCTGCCCGGGATGAAGGCAAGTAATCAGTTCGTGAAGCAAACACGCACTTTATTCATTCAATTAAGGGGCAGACGCTACAACGCACGCCCACACCTAGCCACGTTGGCGCCGCACCTGTGAGCCTTCGGCATCTTCGGAGGCCTCCGCAACACCCTCGTCGTGTCGCGGGACCTCAGCGCCGCCCTCGTCGCGCCGCGGGACTTCATCCAGAAATTGGCCGAGGCTCCCCCCACCATGAAGGGACTTCCGAAGCTCGACCTTCGTGGCGGCTATCCCGGTGTAGTCCCAGATGCGCTCGTAGAAGAATTGGACGAGGCCGCGAACGGCACGGACTTCACCGGACATCACTCCGGCCCCACCGGGCATCTCCAGCTGAGGGTTCTCCAGCTCGGCGATGTGCGTGCAACCACGGTGCCGAAGGAGGGCGCACACCAGGCACGACGCCACATAGGCACAGTGGTCGCCAAAGGTCATTGCAGCCCCGCGCGCAACGTCGGCGGCGTCATGGATCCAGCGAAGGGCCCGCAGCAACTCCTCCGGGCCGAAGGCGTGGTCCGGCACTCCAGCCACAAGCCTTTGGAGGTGGACTTCCAGCATTTGCAGGGCGTCCCACGCAACCACCGAGGCGTTGCCAAGCGTCTGGTTACGCTCCGCTAGAGTCAAGGCAAGCTCGTCTTTTTCCTTCTCTAGCGAGGCGACCTGTTCCAGGAGCCCGTCGCGCTCCGCCGCAAACTTCTGTTGCGCAGCTTCCGCGGCCGACTCCCGCGCCGACGCAACAAGTCCCTCGGCGTGGGCCCTCGCTTCGGCGCATTCCGTTTCCAGCTGGCGGATGCGGGCGTCCTGGGCAGAGCGGGCTTCAGAAGCTTCGCGTAGCTCCTCCTCGGCGGCCCGCAGCCTATCCTCGAGCGCCTTTCGGCCACGAGCATAGGCCATTTGCAAGGCCTGCCCCAGCACAAGTGTCTGCAGAAGGGAAAGACTTAGCAAGATCAGCCAGCACAGGCGTTGTCGCATGAGTACTTACCCTCACCCCAGACACCTCGAAGGCGTCTTCGAGGCGCCCTGCCCCATAGGCCTGCAGCACTTGCGGGTCGACGCTGGTGGCCGCGTCATTCACAATCCCACGCCACTCCCTCAGCGTCTCCGGGGGCGGCACGAAGTCCGCGGGGCTTACGCGCGCGGAGGTCCCGTGGTCCGCCAAGTGCTCCCCCTCCGGAATGAGCAGCGCTGCAAACAAGGCTGCAGGTGAGCACCGCAAGGCATGAAAGAATACACCGGAGTAAGCTAAGCCACCCTACCTTCGGTAGCAGAAGGAGGGTCTCGGGGACTCGCCCCCTCATCCCCGGGCGGGGCGGCGGTGGCATAAGCCCCCGCAGAAGGAATGGTCCCGCCGCGGGCAGAAGCCTCTGCGTTCGGGACAGGTGACGGCTGTCCCTGCGCGACGGGCAGCGTGGCCAGAGGGGCGGAGGGCGCATATGCCACAGGGTCTCCGGCATTTGCACTGGAGTCCCACAAGCTTCTGACGCCCGTGGCCACGACGAATCCGCGCGGTGTCCGGTGGAGCTCCGGCCGCACACACGGCCGTTTAGCCGGGGCAGCCAGCTGCGATACTGCCCCCGCAGTCGCGGCTGGGGAAGCCCCCGCGGTTGCAGCGCCCAGGGGCGAAGGTTCCGCGGTGGCAATTGTCGCAGGGGGCACCTCGGTTTCTGCCGCTGTCGGTAAAGGCAGCATGGCTCCGTGCGCCCCCGTGGAGGGCGCCTCTTGCACCACAGCGGCCACGGCCGGAGGCTCCACCTCAGCATCGCCGGTCCGCACGGGTTCCGCCTCGGCGACTTCGGTGGGCGGCAAGACTTCCCCCCTCCGGCTGCTCGCAGCAAACCTGCCGTCCGGGGCGCTTGCCGAAGATACCTCGCCTTCGGCGTCCGCGCCACCCAAGCCTGAATCGGCATACCTCGCCGCGCCCTCGGGAGCACTAGCAGCAGCAGTAGCAGCTGCCGCGCCAAGCGCGGCAGGCGCCCCGCTGCGGCCCCTCTTCCGAGACGGCGCCTTCTTCTTCGCCGCACCGTCGTCTGGAGCGACACGGTCCGGCACGGCAAGGTCCAGGGCCTCGCACACGCGGTTTATTCGCCCCAGCCCCGCCTCGGCGATAGCAGACGTGCGCTGCTCGTGCTCCCTGCCGGTGTACGGCCCTAGGAATACGCGCGCGGCTTGCTCCGCCTCCTCCAAGCAAATCCCTGAAGCAACGGAGATAGAATCAGCATATAGTGCATTTCGCGTGAACAAAGGAGAGACGCGGTCGAGGCTTACGAAGACTGGGGGGTGCCGGCAGCAAGCAGATCGATGGCAAAACATTGTCGTCTCGACGCCTCTCGGTGGCAAGACGCCAGTCGCGGGCAAGCGGGGCCACGCCGTACATCACGTACTCTTCGGCGAGGTCGCGCATGTTGAGGCGGGCGGCCACGCCTACGAGCCGCTGAGCCCTCCGCCTGTCCTCGTCACCGAGCGTCCGGCCGGGCGAGGGCTTGAACGCGATCGGTCGGCCTGTGCACTCAAGGCCGCTCCCGCTCTCCACACGGTGGTAGAACCACCGCTTCATCCAGTAAGACTCCCACTTCCCGCGAGTTGAGTTCGCAGGGAAGAGCTTCTTGCACGACGGACGAAGAATAAAAGTGACGCTACCGAAGCTCGACAGCGTCCCGTCCTTCCGGTCCTTGGGCTGGCACCGTGCCTCGTGAAGATAGGCGAACAGCGAGGCGCTGGGCCAACACGCCCCCGAGCGCAAGGCCCAGCTGTACACCGCAAGCCAGGCCACGGCGTTCGGAGTCAGTTGCGCCAGCTCCAGCCCAAAGGTCCGCAGCACGTCGCCCACGATAGCCGCCGCGGGGATGCGGAGCTCCGCGTCGAAAAAGGCAACGAACACGACCGCCTCTGACCTCTCGGGATGCGGTTCCGTCTCATCGGCGGCGGGCAATCACACCTCCTGGCGCTCGGACAACTTCCCCGCGCGCAGAAGCCCTTGGATCGTCTTCTCGGTCACGAGCGAGGGGCCTAGCTCGCCGAAGAACGTGCCTTCCTCCTCCCCCACCAACCACTCCTTGTTCGCCGCCGCCGGGTCGCGCTCTTGGAGCGTGTATTTCACCTCCAACAGCGAAGACCGCCGGCGAATGCCGCAGACACCACCCGCCTGACCAAGCTTGCCATCAGACGCCATTGCTTCTCCGGGAAGGAGGCCAGCGGCAAAAAATACTACGTGAGTATGGAAGGCGGCGCAAGCAAGAAGGGGGCGTACAACTGCGGGGGCGCGGTCGCGGGGGCTACTTTAAGCCACCTCACCCCAGTACCGAAGCGTCGCGATGGCCCGCGTGCGGGACGCGACCGCAGTCGTACAAACGCCTGTCCAGCGCTGTTCCCCATACCCAAAGCTGAAAGGCCACGACCACGAGCGCCAAGGGTCATCACAGCACGACGCTCCCTAGCCGCTATTAAAGGCGGACTAATGGGCCAGGGGATCACAACAGCATCGGCGCTGCGCCATTCGTCGCCCGCCCCGTGTCCCCCTTGCCTAGGGAAGAGGTGAGCGGCTGCGAGCACGCAACCGTCCACACCCCGCCGCGCACCAGTCATAAGCCGCCACGTGCCCCGTGCGCGCCGAGGCGGGTCGCACGGTATAGGCACCTTTACAGCGCAAGACCGCATCGCGAGATCTCAAGTCATCGCACGCGTGGCGATGTTCGCGACGTAAGGTCGCCAGCTCCGCTGCCACCCGTTCGAAGGGTAGGGGACGGAGCGCGCGCGTCTACTTCGGCTGAGCGCCAGCTCCGCTGCCACCCGTTCGAAGGGCGGGGACGGAGCGCACGCGTCTACTTCGGCTGGGCGCCAGCTCCGCGGCCACCCGTTCGAAGGGCGGGGACGGAGCGCGCGCGTCTACTTCGGCTGGGCGTCAGCTCCGCTGCCACCCGTTCGAAGGGTAGGGGACGGAGCGCGCGCGTCTACTTCGGCTGGGCGCCAGCTCCGCTGCCACCCCTTCGAAGGGTAGGGGACGGAGCGCGCGCGTCTACTTCGGCTGGGCGCCAGCTCCGCTGCCACCCGTTCGAAGGGCGGGGACGGAGCGCGCGCGTCTACTTCGGCTGAGCTGCCAGCTCCGCTGCCACCCGTTCGAAGGGTGGGGACGGAGCGCGCGCGTCTACTTCGGCTGAGCGCCAGCTCCGCTGCCACCCGTGCGAAGGGCGGGGGACGGAGCGCGCGCGTCTACTTCGGCTGGGCGCCAGCTCCGCCGCCACCCGTCCGAAGGGTAGGGGACGGAGCGCGCATGTCTACTTCGGCTGGGCGCCAACTCCGCCGCCACCTGTCCGAAGGGTAGGGGACAGAGCGCGCGCGTCTACTTCGGCTGGGCGCCAGCTCCGCCGCCACCCGTCCGAAGGGTGGGGGACGGAGCGCGTGCGCCTACTTCGGCGGGGCGCCGCAAAGGCGGGGGCCTTGTCCCGCAAAGTCTGCCTCGTTTTCCTTAACAGGCCACCTACAGTGCATCAACATAAAAGGTAATGCCGGCGGGCTCCATCAGGAACGCCGACTGTAGGTAGGCCTGTTAAGAAAAACAGGGCAGACCTTGTTGTCGCCTGCGGAAGCACGGTGCGGGGGCAGGAAGCGCGGCTGGCATTTTAGGGAAGCAGCTTCTATCACAATATACGCAGGAGCAACGCCGCACCAGCGCCATATATATACCCCATCAGCAGGGGAGCCAACCGGCAGAAGTCCAACTACCGGGAGTCCGCCGTCATATTAATGGACACGACGCCTCAAACGCCCGCACCGCGCCAAGCACGCTTCACCACGTGGACGACCGGAAGACCGAGCGTTGCAGCACGTCCCTTATCACTTAAGGCTCATGCGGCGGCTCAGGGGCCCGCTACGCTGACCTGTGCCAGTGCAACGCCCCCGGCGCGCGTCTACTTTGGCTAGGGCCACCTCCGCCGCCGCCTGTTTGAAGGGTGAGGGACAGAGCGCGCGCGTCTGCTTCGGCTGCAGCGCAACCCCGGGTCAAGTTTGGAAAAGTTCACAGGCCGCGGGGACGGAGGGGGCCAAAGGACTCGGCAACATGGCTTCGGCCTCGTGAAGCCCTTTACCATGAGAGGCTCCTGTCGTAGGGGTGGCCCCCACCTAAACCCAGCAGGCCTGGTAGGAGATTATAAGGCCCAGAATAGGCCATGTGTAATGACATAACTGCCCCCAGAGGGGATAACCAGATGTAAGGGTATAACTGTAAAAGCACTCCTCATGTGTATATATATATATATGAATACAGGCCATGGGGAGGGGGAAAGCCATTATACTCATCTCCATCACTCTCCACTACCTTCTCTCTCTCTCTGTTTGGCCTGTAGCCACAACAAGCATTAATCTAATTTAACATTAATTTGTTACATACGTAGCGTAGATGGATCAAAACTAGATGTCGTTGAGAATTGTGTAAGTGAAGAGTATATTAATAACTACTTTTAGAAGAGCGACTGAGCAGGATATGTTGAAGAAGGGAATGGGATATATTTACTGTCCATGTATTGATTGCAATAATCTAATGATGTTTACCAACTCAGCGTAGATCGAAACTTACTTGATTCGAAGGGGTTTCAAAAAAGGGTATACATGTTGGAAAAGTCATGGTAAAGAGAAAATTATATAGAAAGATAGTTATAACATCGTCGAGAGAGACAAAGATATGCTGAATGTGGACTGTACTTTCGATGAGGATAGGTCACAAGAGGATAATCTGGATCATATACTACACAATATAGAAGGGACTATAATGAGAGAAAGTTTGGTAAATTCGAGGGCTTGCTGGAAGACCCAGAGAAACCTTTCTTCCCGAGTTGCAAGTGACAATACACAAGGTTATCATCCATTCTTGAATTGCTGAAATTGAATGTAAGTAATAGTTGGTACGATAAGAGTTTCATAGTATTATTAGGTCTCCTAACGACCATCCTTCTGGAGGAAAACATGTTGTCGAGAACCATCTACTAAGCAAAGAAAATTCTTTGTCCATGGAAAATAGAAGAAAGAATACATACATGTCCGAACGATTGTATCCTCTACCACAAAGAGTATGCAAACTTACATGTGTTGTCTAGTGTGCAAAGCATCCCAATATAAGTGTAAGAATGACTCCGATGATGGTAAGGGTATCGAGGTTAAGCAAGGACCTCATGTTAAGGTGTTGTGGTATCTACCTATAATTTCCCGTTCGAAACGTTTATTCATGAACCAAAATGATGCAAGATTGCGCGTTGGCACTAGGAGGAGCGTAAGAAAGAGAGAAAGATAAGACACCCTGTTGATTTTGCCCAGTAGAGGAACATCAATAGGATATTTGTAGACTTCGGTGTGGAACTAAGGAATATAAGGTTTGGGTTAAGTATAGATGGAATGAATTCTTTCGGTAACTTGAGCAGCCGACATATCACTTGGCCCGTGAATGTATGCATGTACAACCTTCCTCCTTGACTGTGTATGATGTGAAAGTAAATTTTGATGTCACTACTTATTCAAGGGCTGAAGTAATATGGGAACGACATTGATGTGTACCTAGCATCATTGCTAGAAGATCTTGCGACACTATAGAACGAAAGGATACATGTATAGGATGCGGACAAACGAGAGAACTTCACTCTGCATGCCATGTTGTTCTGCACCATCAATGATTTGTTTTGCCCTTGGTAACTATCAGGGCTGAGTACAAAAGGAGCTAAAGCCTGTCCACACTACTTAGATTATATTGAAAGTGTGTGGTTGAATAACTCAAGCAAAACTGTATACATGAGTCACCGTAGGTTTCTTCCAAGATATCACCCATTTCTCAAGATGAAGAAGCAATTTGATAGAAAAAAGGAGGACGACTTAGCTATAAGGCCTTTTAGCAGGAAAAAGGTCTACGATATGGTTAAGAATATCGATGTTGTACTTAGAAAGGAACGTAAGTTGAGGACCCAATAGAAAAGTATGTGAAAAAAGAGATCATTATTTTAGCACTTGCAACAAATATTGACTACTGAATCTTCCTAAAGCTCATTTGAAGTAGTTAGGGAGAGGGATATACTATCCACGGCCCTCGGAAACACGAAGCACCAGGGTCCACACGAGGCCTTGGTATTTACATACCTTGGAGGAAAGGATTCCCAGACGACTTTGAGGCATATAGGAGTAGAAAGAGATCCAATGCCAAGTGCAAGGAACAGTGGAAATAAGATATTCGTGTAGAGTTTCAAGAAGAGATAACATCGTTGAGGGAAAAATATGTGTACATGCAGTTAGGGGTGGCAGCTCGCGGGCTAGCTTGGCTCGTTATAGGCTCGGCTTTGCTCAACTCATGGCATAAATGAGCTGAGCTGAGCTGAGCCAGAGGTTTAGCTCGGCCGCAATAACAGGTTGAGCCGAGCCAGTTTGTGAGCCGCATGCGAGCTCATGAGGCTCGGCTAGCCCGGTGCCAGCCTAATATTGCTCGGCCCAACTAGGCTAACACACACAGTAACCAGCCATCCATCACTCCGTCCTCGCTTCTTTCTCCTCCTCACAACATGATCGCGGAGCTGCTCGAAGCGGTGTGGCGATGGCGATCGACGACGAGGTACACTCTATACCATCGATAGTCGTTTCAATAGTATACCGTCCGGTAAGTTCTCTCAAAAAAATAGTTGCACATGGGGAGTCGGATTGCCAACGCACGCGTCATGCGATGCAACTCACGGATGGATTCAGTGCTGTCACATCCCAAAATTTGGCTTTTTGAAAAAATTAAATTCAAATTAATTATTTTAAGGTAATTGGATTTTACTTGGCTTTTATTTGCCTTTCTGGATTTTCTGGAATTTAAAAACTATTTTTAGAGTTTAAAAAGTAATTCAAAATATGAAAATTAAATATCAACAATAGTTGGAAATAATTTTATTAAGTCCTAAATATCTCCAGGAGCTTCTGTGAGTTTTTCTGGAATTTTTGGAGGTATTTTCTTATTTTTCTGAGGCCTAAATAATTTTCTAGCCTTTTCTGAAAATCAAAATCAAATTCTGAAAATAAAATCCCTCCCTTTTTCCTCCAGCCGACGCGTGGACGGCCCAGATCCGCCCACGTCGCCGCCCGGCCTGATCCCGGCCGCACCTCCCTCCCCCTCGCTGTCCAGCGGGCCTGGCCCGTCAGCCGGCGGCCCCGCCTTCCCCTCCTCCTCGCCCGACGCGTGGACGGCTCGGAGGAGCCGCGTCTTCGCGCCCGGCCTCAATCCACCGCCCGATCTTTTCCCCGAGCCGCGTGGCAGCCATCCGCACCGCCCGCCCGCTCTCTCCTCTCTCTCACTGCACGCGGGGCCCACCTATCGGATCCGTCGTCCCCGCGGAGCCGCCTCTTTCCTTTTCCTTCCCCCTCTTTCCTTTTTCGCCGGCCAACCGAGACCGCGCCGGATCCCGCCTTGCCTTACCCGGCCCCCTCGGTTTTGGAAGTCCCGGATGCCGCCGCGACCGAATCCCCGATCTCCCGGGCTCCCCTTCCATCGGCGCCCCCTCTTTCCCGTTTCTCCCCTTTCCTTCCTTTTTCCGGCCGACACACCGGCGAGCAATTGCGCACCCGTGTCCTTTCCTCCGCCCCTATAAATAGCTCCCCCGGCTCCGCCTCCTCCCGCACCACCTCCCAGAGCACTCCACCTCTCACCCTAAGCCCCGAGCGCCGTCGCACCGCAAGTTTCCCGTGCGCCCACGGTAGGTACTCCGGCGAGCCTTCGCCGCCGCCTCGGTCGTCTCCGGAGCCCGCCGTCGCCACCTCGAGCTTCCTCGCGCCCGGGCGAACCTCCCCGACACCTCAGCCGCCCCTCCCCGCCGCCGGAGCGCCGTCGCGCCGGAGGACCCGAGCCAGCTCCGCCACCTCCTTGTCGCCGGCCTTCTCCGCTCGTCGCCGCACCTCGTCGACCCCTCCAACCGAACCCCCTTCGCTCAAGGATTGCATTTCACGCGTCACCCGAACCCCTCCGACCCTCCCTCGCCGCCGACGACCCTGCCTCCGGTCACCTTCCCCGGCCTCCCCTCTGGCAGGTAACTCAAAAGGTTTGATTGCCCTATATGGGTAGGCAAAGCCTCCCCGCTCACTTGGCTATCACCGCTCGCTCTCCCCTCCCCCGACTCCCTCGGCGCGCGTTCGAGCCCTCGGTTCCGCGCGCGGAGGTTGAGTTTTTCGTTTATTTTCCGGGCTGACAAGTGGGTCCCACCCGTCAGCGGCCGCCGGTCTGCACTGGCCACTGCCGCCTGGGCCCCACCTCTCTGTGCTATCTCTGACAAGTGGGCCCGGAGTCCAGTGGGTCCCATGTGTCAGAGGCTGAGCCGTGGGCTCACTGTCCAGTGGGTCCCATGTGTCAGAGGCTGAGCCGTGGGCTCACTGTCCAGTGGGTCCCACATGTCAGTGACCGCCAGTGGTTACTGTTCAGTGGGCCCCACCTGTCAGTCTCTCAAAATAAAAATAGAAATTAAAATTTAATTCTCCAGTGGGTCCCACCTGTCAGAAATTTCCGAATTTCTCGATTTATTCAAATATGAGATTTTCAAATGAGCATAACTTTCTCATTTTAGCTCCAAATCCAGCCATTCAAATTTCTAAATTCATCTAAAATCATAATCTATCCAGCTATGGCCTTTGTTGAATTTTTGGATTTTATTTGAATTTTATTTGTATTTATTTGTTTTGTTGCTTCGTCTTTCCTCGCGTAGATTCCAACGTTGTCGACGATCCCTCTTCACAGCAGCAAGAAGACCCAGAAACCCTGCAAGAAGGCAAGTCTCCTTTGATCATTTTGAGCCTATGCTTTCGAAATGTTTTTAAAATATTTTAAATTATGTGCATTGCTATTTACATAAAGTCACTAGTTCAAGTCTTTAGGAATTAGTTATTCCAACCTTGTTATGCCCTCATTTGACTTTGATTGCCATGTACCTTGTCACCCTAGAACTTCCTTTGTCTCAATAATGAGATTACTATTAATCTTTGTGAATATTAGAATGGTAGGTTAATGCTTAGTCTTGCTATCTAATAACTTTGGAAAATCTTGAAAATGGGAAATTATGATTTATTATTGAACCCTTGTGTTTGAAAGTGAAGTGGCAATTGGAGTTGTCACTGTGATTTTTAAAATAAAATAAAAATGTGAAAGTTGGTTTAGATTAGGGTGGATGGCTGTTTGGGTTGGTGCAGTAAGCACGAGAACTTGTTAAGTGTATGTTCCACCCTAGTCAATTAAGGACCGACGCTTGTGTTTGTCCAAACTGAGCATTAACCGTACAACCACAAGTCTATATGGGTACGACCTAGCTGACTAACTTATGATAGTCTAGTATAGGTGCCACCAGTGGAAAGTGGATGCCAGGGATGGACTGGTTATTCACAGTGAGGGACAGGGATTTACTGTACTCATATGGCGCAAGAGGGGGCTTCAGATTGGGCGGATTTAACCCTTCTGCGGTGAAACCTCAGCGGGTGGTATCTAGCTAGATTAGAGTAAGGTAAAGGCTTTGTGGTATTTTATCTGGGTCTCATGCCAAAGGAAGCGTGTTGACTTTTAGGATAATTTATCTCTTGTGGGTAAAGTTGTACAACCTCTGCAGAGTGTAAAACTATTCGAATAGCCGTGCCCACGGTCAAGGGCGGGCAAGGAATGCATTCACATGGTAGATTTCTGGCTTTGATTTTAAAATCAAAAGTTTTGTATTCCGAGGGTGGAGGGAACTCTCGGAAGGGAATCCTGGCGGATGGAGCCAGAGAGGGTGGATGGAACCCGCAGTTTAAAACTTGACCAATGGTAATTGGTTAGCTAGTGCTGGTAGTTGGAACCTTCACTAGAAAGTTAATTCGGTAAAAACATTTACTTCATTAATTGTTGCCCTCGAAAATAACTAGTAGTAATTGAGTTTTCAAATATTGCTTTGTGCAAAAGAACCATATGGCCCTCCTTTGTTAAGCCTTGCATCTATGCATTTTTCCCAAGACTTGCGGAGTACTTTATGTACTCACATGCTACACTTAAAAATAACATCTCAGAGGAAGTTGAAGCTCAAGAAGGTGACTACGACTACTGCTTCGCGTGTGGCTGTGATGGATTCTTCCCGGAGGACTAGGTCGCGCTTCCCCAGTCAGTTGCCTATGGCGAATTGATGGGTCGTCCTCGAGTTTTATTTGCTTCCGCTTTATTTCTTGTGTGCGAGGTCTTGAACCTCCATTGTAATAATGAGACCCTGTGGTCAGTACTCTTATTTACTGTAATAAATTGTTGTTGGTGATGTTTTCCATTCTGTTTGACTGTGTGCACTAGCTTTGATCTGGGACTAGTGCTGTAATACACAGAGGGTCCGGGTTTGATAATCCGGGGGCCCGACAGAGATGGTATCAGAGCCAATTTGACTGTAGGACGTGACCTAGATCAGGAATGGCAAACCATAAGGACTTATATTTATAAAAAGAGTATATTAAAAATGTGTAAGCTTCTTTGCTTCTACTCTCTTCCTACTTAGAATCTCGTTCTTGTCTCCAACTCCATTTGTTAAAACTTTTACTAATATTTTCTTTCACTCAACTCTGTAGATGGCTGGTTCATCCTCCGCTGCCCCGTGGGACTACTACTCACATGGAGAGGATGCTGGAGCATTCGCTAGCCTTCTCCGGCAGCTGATGCAGTGTTTGGAGTACCGTCAGTCGCCCATCTTCAGGGGTCGGAAGACGCGGATCCTGGATCGAGACTCTTGGACGATGGAGGTATTCCTGTATGCACGGGAAGAGGAATTCAAGTCCCACACCTACCCCATCAAGCACCCTCGGTCCCGCTGTTTCGACGCTGTCCAGGACGCAGCACGCCTCGCCATTGACGAGTTGTGCCACCTGCACAAGGATGCTGTACATCAGTCCCCTTTTTGCTTCTTCATCAACCCCAGGGTAGGACAGAGGTATCCAGATCCCTTTGATATTCCAGCTGACGATCCTCGACTGTCACATCAGGTGCAGCTCACCCAGGCGATGGCAGTCACTTATGCTAGAGCTCAGGAGGAGATTGGACAACTTCGGATGCTTCTCACTTCCAGCTACCAGCATTCAGACACGCTTCGCGCGCAGCTTCTCCAGAGCCAGGCAGCTGAGTTTGAGTTGGGACGTCTCCGGGCCGCAGTCGACTACGCGCCGTCTTCACCCATAGTTGATTACACGCCGTCTTCCCCAGTACCAGCTGTCATCCCCAACAACCCGGCACCAGCTCGACTTTCAGGACTCCACATCAGACTTACCGCACGTAAGAAGGTGCGACGCCCCAGTCCGCCACCTGTCATCACTCTCAAGAAGCGCAAGCCTTCTCCTTCGCGTTCTCGGTCGACTGCCTCCAGTCGTAACCGTGCCTCAGCCGAGTGTGACTGTTCACGTCACCACGTGAGAGAGCGCCAGGAAGACCCGGAGGAGGATCCAGAAGAGGACCCGGAAGAAGACCCTGAGGAGCGCGTCTTTGGAGAGGATTAGTAGTCTTTTGAGTCAGTAGTACCCAAATAAAATGTCCGTGTCCTTAGAACGCTTATTGTTATGTTTTGGTGTGCTAGATGGACTGTACCAGGCCTATGTGCACTTGTGGTGCAGCCATCCTTGGAGTTATCTTGATTTTAATAAAAGTTTTCCCCTAAGTGGTTGCTAGTTCTTTCTTGTGTGTTGGCTTGGGATGTGATTTAGTTCCCCTAATCTCTTACCTTTGCTAATTCCCTCTTACCTTCTGCTAACCTAAACCGCTTCAGATGGTGAACACGAGGAGCAACCCTGGCAGCAGCCGTGACGCCAACAATCAGCCAGAAGACAACATTCCACCACCTCCCGCTCAGGCCCCCAACTTGGAGCAAATGATGGCTATGCAGCTGCAGTTACTTCAAGCTCTCGCCCAGAACCAAGTGCAGCCAGCCCAGCATGCACCCAACCAGGCACCTCAGTCTAAGTTGGGAGAATTCATGAGGACAAGGCCTCCCACTTTTGCTGGATCAGTGGATCCCCTGGAGGCAGATGATTGGATCAAGGATGTGGAAAGAAAATTGGTCCTAGCTCAGTGCAACGATAATGAAAAGGTGTTGTATGCTGCTCACCAGCTCAAGGGAATGGCTGCCAACTGGTGGGAAAACTACCGCGCCGCCCATCAAAATGCACAAGCCATCACTTGGGAGGAGTTTGTCGAAGCTTTCCGCACTGCCCATATTCCCACGAGAATAATGGAAATGAAGAAGAGAGAATTTTACCAACTACAACAGGGAAACCTCAGTGTTTCCGAATACCTGAACAAGTTCACCCAACTGTCCAGGTATGCATCTGAAGAGGTCACATCGGATGCGACCAAGATTTGGAGGTTCACGCAGGGACTTGACCCCAACCTTAAGGTGCAGCTGGTATCCAATGACTTCCCAACCTTCCAGCACCTAGTGAACAAGGCCTTTGTCCAAGAAGATGCTCAGCGCCAGCTGTACGAAAATCGGAAGAGGAAGTTTCAAGCACAGCAAGGAGCAAGCAGCTCTCGATTCCGCCCCAACGCACCTCACTATCACAAGCTCTCAGAGTCAAGCGTGCCGAGGACTCCCTTTTCAGGACCCCGCCCAAATCCACAAACTCCCCGGGCAAACAATGGTGGCCAACCCCCGCAGAACAAGACTTCAGCAGCAGGAGTGCAGTGCTTTAACTGCAAGAACATGGGGCACTATGCCAGCAACTGTCCCCAGAAACGCCCAGCAATGACTCCAGTTCGTTTCAATCTGGGGACTACGCCAGCAAGAGCTCCGACTGCAGGTCAAGGCCGTGGGGCACCACAGACCCCAAGGACTCCACAAGTGGTGAGCAGAGGGCATCTCAACCATGTGACCGCGGAAGCAGCCCAGGATGCACCTGACGTAGTTCTGGGTAAGTTTCTTGTCAACTCAGTAATTGCATCAGCATTATTTGATTCTGGAGCTTCGCATTCTTTTGTGTCAAAAGATGTGGTGGAAAGGTATAATTGGGATGTGAGTAAACTACAGAACCCCATGCTAGTCCAGTCCCCTGGAAAGGAAATGAGGACTAACACAGTTTGCCTTGACGCAACTGTGGATATAAATGGAGTTAAGTTCTTAGCGAATCTTATTATAATAGACTCCAAGGGTTTAGATGTAATACTTGGAATGGATTGGTTAACCAAGTATAAAGGACAGATAGATTGTGCTGACCGAGCTGTTACAATCACTAACTCTGATGGGATTCAAGTAAGGTATAAGTCAAACTCCCTTACCCAGAGCAGGTGTAGTTTGAACAGCGTAAAGGGAGTGACTCTGGAAAAAGTACCTATAGTGAGTGAGTACCCAGATGTATTCCCTAAAGATTTGCCTGGAATGCCGCCAGACAGGGAAGTAGAATTTGTCATCAACCTAGTACCTGGAACAGCTCCAATTTCCAAGAGACCTTATCGGATGTCTGCAAATGATTTGGCGGAAGTTAAGAAACAAATTGAAGAGCTACAGGATAAAGGATTTGTAAGGCCAAGCTCGTCACCTTGGGGAGCACCAGTACTGCTAGTAAAGAAGAAAGATGGTAGTCTTCGCATGTGTGTGGACTATCGATCATTGAATGATGTGACTATTAAGAACAAGTACCCTTTACCCAGAATAGATGATCTGTTTGATCAGTTGAAAGGATCATGTGTATTCTCTAAGATTGACCTTCGATCAGGATATCACCAATTGAAGTTAAGACCAGAGGACATACCCAAGACCGCATTTGCCACCCGTTATGGATTGTATGAGTATACAATGATGTCTTTCGATCTAACCAATGCCCCAGCATACTTCATGAATCTGATGAATAAGGTGTTCATGGAATATTTGGATAAGTTTGTGGTTGTATTCATCGACGATATTTTGATATATTCCAAGAATGAGGAAGAACATGCCGAACATTTGAGGATAGTTTTGGAAAAGCTCCGAGAAAATCAGTTGTATGCCAAGTTCAGTAAGTGTGAGTTTTGGTTGAAGAAAGTAGCTTTCTTGGGCCATGTGATTTCGGCAGGAGGAGTATCCGTAGACCCGGAGAAAGTCAATGATGTGCTCAATTGGACACAACCAAAGTCAGTATCCGAGATCAGAAGTTTTCTTGGATTGGCTGGTTACTATCGTCGATTTATTGAAGGTTTCTCCAAGCTTGCAAGACCTCTCACCCAGTTGCTGAAGAAGGAAAAGAAGTTTGAATGGAGTAAACCATGCGAGGATAGTTTCCAAGAGCTGAAGAAGAGGTTAACTTCTGCACCAGTGTTGACGCTTCCGGACATTAGGAAGGATTTCGAAGTCTTCTGTGATGCGTCAAGGCAGGGACTAGGCTGTGTACTGATGCAAGAAAGAAAGGTAGTAGCATATGCCTCAAGGCAGCTGCGACCCCATGAAGGAAATTACCCAACGCATGATTTAGAGCTCGCTGCCGTAGTGCATGCACTGAAAATATGGAGGCATTACTTGATTGGTAACCGTTGTGAAATTTACACGGATCACAAGAGTTTGAAATATATATTCACTCAACCCGATCTCAACATGAGGCAAAGGAGATGGCTTGAGTTAATAAAGGATTATGATATTGGAATACATTATCACCCAGGAAAGGCTAATGTGGTAGCAGATGCCTTGAGCAGAAAGAGTTCTTGTGCCAAGCTGAGGATTAAGGACAGTATGCCTGCCCTTCAAGAAGAGTTCCAACGGCTCAACCTAGAAGTAGTGGAGGAAGGATTTCTAGCCACTTTGGAAGTTCAACCAACCTTAGAAGATCAAATCAGAGCAGCTCAAAAGGAGGACAAGTATGTCCAGGAGATCAAGGATAATATGAAGAAAGGGAAAGCCTCGGGATTTTCAGAGTATGAAGAAGGTACCCTTTGGTTTGGGAAAAGAATTATTGTACCTGAAAAGAAAGAGGTAAAGGAGTTAATATTGAAGGAAGCCCATGAATCTGGATATTCAATTCATCCTGGGAGTACCAAGATGTACCAAGATCTCAAGGAGAGGTATTGGTGGTCAAGTATGAAACGAGAAATTGCAGAATACGTAGCCTTGTGCGATGTATGCCTACGGATTAAAGCTGAACACCAGAGACCTGCTGGACTTCTGCAGCCATTGCAAATCCCTGAGTGGAAATGGGAAGAAATTGGTATGGATTTTATAACTGGATTACCAAGAACCAAAACAGGGCACGATTCAATTTGGGTTATAGTGGATCGTTTGACAAAAGTCGCCCATTTCATTCCAGTAAAGACCACATACTCCGGGGATAGACTTGCAGAGTTGTACATGTCAAGAATTGTGTGCTTGCATGGGATTCCAAAGAAGATTGTGTCAGATCAAGGAACCCAGTTCACTTCGAGATTTTGGCAAAAGCTACATGAACTTTTGGGCACAAACTTAAACTTCAGTACAGCTTATCATCCACAGACAGATGGTCAAACAGAAAGAGTAAATCAAATCCTGGAAGACATGTTGAGAGCTTGTGTACTGGCAAACAAGAGTAATTGGGATCAGAGTTTGCCCTATGCAGAGTTCTCCTACAACAATAGTTATCAATCCAGTTTGCAAATGTCTCCGTTCGAAGCCCTATACGGCAGGAAGTGTAGGACTCCATTGTATTGGAAGGAAACAGGAGAAGGACAAGTGTTTGGACCAGATGTGCTGAAGCAAGCAGAAGAACAGGTTCGTCTAATCCAAGACAGATTAAAAACAGCACAAACCAGACAGAAGAGCTATGCGGACAATCACCGTAGAAGCTTAGAATTCGTACCTGGGGATCATGTTTATTTGAAGGTGTCACCTCTCAAAGGAATGAGACGTTTTGGAGTCAGTGGAAAGCTAGCTCCCAGATTCATTGGACCTTATCCTGTTGTGGCGAAACGAGGAGAAGTTGCTTACCAGTTGGAGCTTTCACCTCAGCTGTCAAAGGTGCATGACGTCTTCCATGTGTCTCAGCTAAGAAAGTGTCTTAGAGTTCCAGAAGAGCAGATGCCTCTAGATGAAATAAATGTAAAGGAGGACCTCACCTATCCAGAATATCCAGTCAAGATATTGGAGGAAGTAGAGCGCCGTACGCGCAGCAAGGTTATCAAGTTCTGTAAAGTGCAGTGGAGCAACCATTCAGAATCGGAAGCAACTTGGGAGCGTGAAGAGGATCTAAGAGAAGAGTTCCCCGATCTTTTTCCCAGTCCATCCGAATCTCGGGGTCGAGATTCTTTCTAAGGGGGGTAGGTTTGTCACATCCCAAAATTTGGCTTTTTGAAAAAATTAAATTCAAATTAATTATTTTAAGGTAATTGGATTTTACTTGGCTTTTATTTGCCTTTCTGAATTTTCTGGAATTTAAAAACTATTTTTAGAGTTTAAAAAGTAATTCAAAATATGAAAATTAAATATCAACAATAGTTGGAAATAATTTTATTAAGTCCTAAATATCTCCAGGAGCTTCTGTGAATTTTTCTGGAATTTTTGGAGGTATTTTCTTATTTTTCTGAGGCCTAAATAATTTTCTAGCCTTTTCTGAAAATCAAAATCAAATTCTGAAAATAAAATCCCTCCCTTTTTCCTCCAGCCGACGCGTGGACGGCCCAGATCCGCCCACGTCGCCGCCCGGCCTGATCCCGGCCGCACCTCCCTCCCCCTCGCTGTCCAGCGGGCCCGGCCCGTCAGCCGGCGCCCCGCCTTCCCCTCCTCCTCGCCCGACGCGTGGACGGCTCGGAGGAGCCGCGTCTTCGCGCCCGGCCTCAATCCACCGCCCGATCTTTTCCCCGAGCCGCGTGGCAGCCATCCGCACCGCCCGCCCGCTCTCTCCTCTCTCTCACTGCACGCGGGGCCCACCTGTCGGATCCGTCGTCCCCGCGGAGCCGCCTCTTTCCTTTTCCTTCCCCCTCTTTCCTTTTTCGCCGGCCGACCGAGACCGCGCCGGATCCCGCCTTGCCTTACCCGGCCCCCTCGGTTTTGGAAGTCCCGGACGCCGCCGCGACCGAATCCCCGATCTCCCGGGCTCCCCTTCCATCGGCGCCCCCTCTTTCCCGTTTCTCCCCTTTCCTTCCTTTTTCTGGCCGACACACCGGCGAGCAATTGCGCGCCCGTGTCCTTTCCTCCGCCCCTATAAATAGCTCCCCCGGCTCCGCCTTTTCCCGCACCACCTCCCAGAGCACTCCACCTCTCACCCTAAGCCCCGAGCGCCGTCGCACCGCAAGTTTCCCGTGCGCCCACGGTAGGTACTCCGGCGAGCCTTCGCCGCCGCCTCGGTCATCTCCGGAGCCCGCCGTCGCCACCTCGAGCTTCCTCGCGCCCGGGCGAACCTCCCCGATACCTCAGCCGCTCCTCCCCGCCGCCGGAGCGCCGTCGCGCCGGAGGACCCGAGCCAGCTCCGCCACCTCCTCGTCGCCGGCCTTCTCCGCTCGTCGCCGCACCTCGTCGACCCCTCCAACCGAACCCCCTTCGCTCAAGGATTGCATTTCACGCGTCACCCGAACCCCTCCGACCCTCCCTCGCCGCCGACGACCCTGCCTCCGGTCACCTTCCCCGGCCTCCCCTCTGGCAGGTAACTCAAAAGGTTTGATTGCCCTATATGGGTAGGCAAAGCCTCCCCGCTCACTTGGCTATCACCGCTCGCTCTCCCCTCCCCCGACTCCCTCGGCGCGCGTTCGAGCCCTCGGTTCCGCGCGCGGAGGTTGAGTTTTTCGTTTATTTTCCGGGCTGACAAGTGGGTCCCACCCGTCAGCGGCCGCCGGTCTGCGCTGGCCACTGCTGCCTGGGCCCCACCTCTCTGTGCTATCTCTGACAAGTGGGCCCGGAGTCCAGTGGGTCCCATGTGTCAGAGGCTGAGCCGTGGGCTCACTGTCCAGTGGGTCCCATGTGTCAGAGGCTGAGCCGTGGGCTCACTCTCCAGTGGGTCCCACATGTCAGTGACCGCCAGTGGTTACTGTTCAGTGGGCCCCACCTGTCAGTCTCTCAAAATAAAAATAGAAATTAAAATTTAATTCTCCAGTGGGTCCCACCTGTCAGAAATTTCCGAATTTCTCGATTTATTCAAATATGAGATTTTCAAATGAGCATAACTTTCTCATTTTAGCTCCAATCCAGCCATTCAAATTTCTAAATTCATCTAAAATCATAATCTATCCAGCTATGGCCTCTGTTGAATTTTTGGATTTTATTTGAATTTTATTTGTATTTATTTGTTTTGTTGCTTCGTCTTTCCTCGCGTAGATTCCAACGTTGTCGACGATCCCTCTTCACAGCAGCAAGAAGACCCAGAAACCCTGCAAGAAGGCAAGTCTCCTTTGATCATTTTGAGCCTATGCTTTCGAAATGTTTTTAAAATATTTTAAATTATGTGCATTGCTATTTACATAAAGTCACTAGTTCAAGTCTTTAGGAATTAGTTATTCCAACCTTGTTATGCCCTCATTTGACTTTGATTGCCATGTACCTTGTCACCCTAGAACTTCCTTTGTCTCAATAATGAGATTACTATTAATCTTTGTGAATATTAGAATGGTAGGTTAATGCTTAGTCTTGCTATCTAATAACTTTGGAAAATCTTGAAAATGGGAAATTATGATTTATTATTGAACCCTTGTGTTTGAAAGTGAAGTGGCAATTGGAGTTGTCACTGTGATTTTTAAAATAAAATAAAAATGTGAAAGTTGGTTTAGATTAGGGTGGATGGCTGTTTGGGTTGGTGCAGTAAGCACGAGAACTTGTTAAGTGTATGTTCCACCCTAGTCAATTAAGGACCGACGCTTGTGTTTGTCCAAACTGAGCATTAACCGTACAACCACAAGTCTATATGGGTACGACCTAGCTGACTAACTTATGATAGTCTAGTATAGGTGCCACCAGTGGAAAGTGGATGCCAGGGATGGACTGGTTATTCACAGTGAGGGACAGGGATTTACTGTACTCATATGGCGCAAGAGGGGGCTTCAGATTGGGCGGATTTAACCCTTCTGCGGTGAAACCTCAGCGGGTGGTATCTAGCTAGATTAGAGTAAGGTAAAGGCTTTGTGGTATTTTATCTGGGTCTCATGCCAAAGGAAGCGTGTTGACTTTTAGGATAATTTATCTCTTGTGGGTAAAGTTGTACAACCTCTGCAGAGTGTAAAACTATTCGAATAGCCGTGCCCACGGTCAAGGGCGGGCAAGGAATGCATTCACATGGTAGATTTCTGGCTTTGATTTTAAAATCAAAAGTTTTGTATTCCGAGGGTGGAGGGAACTCTCGGAAGGGAATCCTGGCGGATGGAGCCAGAGAGGGTGGATGGAACCCGCAGTTTAAAACTTGACCAATGGTAATTGGTTAGCTAGTGCTGGTAGTTGGAACCTTCACTAGAAAGTTAATTCGGTAAAAACATTTACTTCATTAATTGTTGCCCTCGAAAATAACTAGTAGTAATTGAGTTTTCAAATATTGCTTTGTGCAAAAGAACCATATGGCCCTCCTTTGTTAAGCCTTGCATCTATGCATTTTTCCCAAGACTTGCGGAGTACTTTATGTACTCACATGCTACACTTAAAAATAACATCTCAGAGGAAGTTGAAGCTCAAGAAGGTGACTACGACTACTGCTTCGCGTGTGGCTGTGATGGATTCTTCCCGGAGGACTAGGTCGCGCTTCCCCAGTCAGTTGCCTGTGGCGAATTGATGGGTCGTCCTCGAGTTTTATTTGCTTCCGCTTTATTTCTTGTGTGCGAGGTCTTGAACCTCCATTGTAATAATGAGACCCTGTGGTCAGTACTCTTATTTACTGTAATAAATCGTTGTTGGTGATGTTTTCCATTCTGTTTGACTGTGTGCACTAGCTTTGATCTGGGACTAGTGCTGTAATACACAGAGGGTCCGGGTTTGATAATCCGGGGGCCCGACAAGTGCCCTTGATACGGCAGCTTGATTTGGAAAACCTTGTACGGCCACTACCCACTAGCCGTGGGTTTTTACCTGACTTTATAGAGCTCATACCGTTAAAATCTTTAAAATTTAACTACTAATAGATTTAAAATTATTTAGATTGGTTACATAAAAATTATGTCATTAGTTTTATTGTTAAAAATATTTTTATTAGTATATCTTAATATAAAGTTATAAAAGTAACGGTGAAAGTCATATTTTGAAGACCATAAAAATTTAAAAATGTTAAGTAAAAGGGAATGAAGGAAGTATTTGTCTACCTTAATTTCTAAAAAAATTGAAGTCTCCATTTGGAGCGTAAAAAATTTTATAGAAACTTTAGAGCATGTATATTGTTTCTTATAAATTTCCTACGTTCCAAATGATCAACAAATAATCATGAAGATCATTATGGGTTTAGATTACGATAAGCTTCGGAATTACGGAGTGTTAAGTACGTACGGATGCTAATATATGAAGAAGATTAATCAATCCCAGGAAGTGCACACCTTGCAGAGGCTCATGAAGGGGTAGTCGGAGCGGCGGTCGCCGAGGCCGACGTCCGGCACGTCGCCGCCGAAGATCTCCCGGAGCGCCTCGGCCTTGCGTCGTCCTACGAGCACGCCGCGGCGGGGTTCCACCAATCCTGTGGCGCGCCCGCGCCACGTGGCGAGCTCGGTCCCGGCGACGGCGTCAGCGCCTAGGCACTCCCTGAGGAACGGCTCCGCCATGACCCGCAGCGTGGACGTGAGCACCACGCGCCTGCGGGAGCACGCCGAGAACACCCGCCACGCGCCCGGGTGCACATCGGCGGCGTAGAACCGCGGCAGCACGGCGCGCGCCGCCGACTCGACGCGCCCCCGCCGTCGCCGCGAACACGAGCACCCGCACCGCCACGGCCTCCGAGACGAGGTACCCCAGCGCGGCGGCCACCGGCGCGAGGAGCAGCAGCAGAAGCAGCCGTGGCACCCCGCCGGCCTCGAACGCCAGCAGCGCGTAGTACGGGAACGCGCTGCGCGACCGGATCAGCGTCCCCTCCAGGTTGGCCGCCACGGCGTGCGCGCCCCGCCCCGACGAGTCGCACTTGTCCACCGTCCGGAACGGCTCCACCCCCGCCTCCATCGCTCTCGCTGCTGCTAAGCTGAGTGTCTGCGCGCTCGGGCTCGAGCCGGTGGCTGTGTGTGTGTCTCTGCGCGCGCGTGCGGGGTATACCGTATATATATGGTGCAGCGCGCGGCTGCGAGGGTGGCGGCGTTTGTGGTTGGTTGGTGGGCGGTATGGCAAGGGCATTACATTACATATCGAGGTTGGCTAATCTCAGTTATTACTAGTACAAATAATGGCTAATCTCAGTTTCTACTGGTACAAGTAATGGTTACGTATTTTAGATTGTGGCTGATGGTTTATGATAGATGATTTTTAATTACGTTTTTTAAGATGATGATGAATTTGAAAAACTATTAGGAGAATTTGCTGGTAGAAATCACCTTATTTATTTTAACTTCTGAAAATACCGAAACTTAGATCACCTGAAAAATCCAAAAAAAAGAGACCAATGGCTAATCTCAGTTACTAGTACAAATAATGGCTAATCTCAGTTACTACTACTTAGTCTAAACTAATAAACCACCAGTTAAAATTATCCTACATCCACCCAACAATTACCTGCTCTACAGTCATAACCTTAACTACGTCCACACCACAATATGCACCCAGAAATACACCATCATAAAAACGTGCGCACCAGATTAACTCTCCTCCATTCTCTCTCCTTACTCAACCATATCTGACGGTCATCCTTCAATGGATCTGCAGTACCCCTATGCACATCCCCCTCCACCCCGCGCCCCCGCTCGACCTGCGCTGCCCCCTCCCTCCGCCTCCCCCGCGCCTCCTCCGCTCCCCCTCCTCCCCCGCGCCTCCCCTCCCTCCGCCTCCCCCATCCTCCCCCTCCTCCCCCGCGCCTCCCCTCCCTCCGCCTCCCCCATCCTCCCCCGCGCCTCTCCCCATCCTCCCCGCGCCTCCCCTCCCTCCGCCTCCCCCATCCTCCACCGCGCCTCCCCCCATCCTCCAACGTGCCACCCCCCATCCTCCCCCATCTCCGCCTCCCCCGCGCCTCCGCTCCCGCCGCTCCCCCGTTCTCCGTGCCGCCTCCTCCCCTCCCTCATCCGCCGCTCCGCCCTTCTATGCGGCGATCGCCGGCGATCGGTAGGCTGTAGCGGCGACGCCGGGGGGATTTTTCGGGCGATTTCTCCAGCGATGGCCGCCGACGCGCACTCCATCATCCCTATCCCGATGCGGCGGGGGTGAGGAAGGAGGCGACGGCGGGGGCGCCGCCGGTTAGGGGCGGAGGAGAGGAAGGAGGCGACGGCGGGGGCGATGATCCTCCGCATCCGCAGCCGCGACGGCATGGACCGCATCACGGTGCCCGACGCTGCCTCCGCCACGGTCGGCGACCTGCAGCGCCTCATCGCGGAGCGCGTCACCGTGCCCGTCCATCTCCAGCGCCTCTCCCTCGACCCGGCCCTCCTCCTGCCCCTCCTCGTCGCCGCCGGCGAGGGGGTCTGCTCGAGGCCGCCCGCCGCCGCCGCACTGCGCCAGGCGTCGGACTCCTGCCCGCGGCAGACACGCCGGGGCTCCGGAGCCAGCACGTGGGCGTTGTGGAGGTTAGCGTGGCTTGTCAGTGTTCGCGTTAGGATTGCGTGAATTAATGATGTCTTGCTTCCATTTTGCCTTTGGATTTGATCATAACATAGTCTTCATAACTGTATGATCTGATCTAAGTTGCCCTGTCTAAGATAATTTTGTTAATACAATTCAATTTTATGGCATCATTGGGTTAAATTTGTATTGGTCTACTGGAGCTTTGTAAGTATCTCAATGAAGCGGGGGACTATGGGGGGAAGGCCAGAAGGGTTCTATGGCTTCCTGGCACAATTCGGATTGTTGGATTGAATGACATGGTTTTTCCAAGTCGAAAGGAGAACACGAATGGTAGGTGGCAGGCATGAAAACTCAAGCATTAGTGTCGCTCACCTGTTTGAAGTTGTTGAATTTGGATGCAATCTAAGCTTGTCTTGGTATGATATTCTTTTGACATGATAGTACACGCTAATTGTGTGGATTATGGTGTTGTTCTTTTAGGCTAACATTATGAACATGATGCAATTTTATGCTAATCGTGTTTGCTTCAGCTTTGGATTTGATAATATGGTATTTTGGGTTCTACCCTTAGGATATGCTTAATGTCTTGGATTTTGAATGATTGTTATGATGGTATTTAGAAATTTGAAGGTACAGGAAATTGGCTGTCATTTGTTGTGCACTAGAAATTCTTTTGTTGCCGTTTTTCTGGACGCTGATATTGTAACTGTGGTAGGAGCCTAGGACAGTTGTCCCTGATTTGATTATAAGTAATTGGCACTGATTTTCATATGAGAATGATTTGTCTAATCTTCGTGTGGACCACCATTATGGCTTGACTTTCATTTCTTATGTTATACACATCCCTGCTGAAAAAGTACAACTCTACCAACGAGGTCGGAATTCTCTTCGCTTCTGGCTTCTGGTGTTGCACATGTTACAATCGAGATGCTAATGATTCGTGGTTTTGTGGTTGATGTAGAGCTTGGACGAGGCTCACATAGTAGTCCGGGGCTGCATGTAGCGGTGTGGCCAGGGCTCGCCGAGGAGTGCGCCACCTTGGTACGGTTTGGCTTTGGGGTTGCTGTTTTAGGGGCGCATTTGGACTTAGCTGTTGTTTGTCTTTTTTCTCTCTTAACACGACTGTCTGGCTAGCATGATTGGAATGTTGCAGGAAGTATGAAGAAATCGACCCTCCGAATGTGAACAAATTCAGTGACATCACTGATGGCACTTACACCAAGCAGCAGGTAGCCTTTTCTTCTGCTAAACTTTCCATTTCTGAGTAATTTTTCCAGGATTGTGAACGGTAGAGACACATTTGTTGTTTGTATGCACTGCAGGATTGCGATCCCCCACCTCGCGAAAGTCCCCCCCCCCCCGGCGCCGCACTCCTCCCGCTCCGCCCTCGCTTCTCCTCCAACGCCGCCTCCCCCGCTCCTCCTCCTCCGCCTCCTCGCCCGCTCCGCCGCCGCCTCCTCCTCCCCCCACCCCCTGCGCCACCGCCTCCTCCTCCTCCCCGCGCTGGTGAGAGAGGCCTCACATACAGACGGCAGAGCTAGGGTTTGGCGCGGCGCGGCATGGAGAGCCTGATCCTCGCTTCCTGCTCCGCCTCTCCCCGCCTCCTCCTCTCCGCCGCCCGCCGCCGCCTCCTTCCCCAAGAAGACAAGAGAAACAACGCAGCAAACCTCTCAAGAAAAAGAGAGAAAAGGAGAGAGAGAAAAAAATTCCTTCCCCTCCTCCTCCTTCTCTTCTCCGCCGATGTCGCCAGCGACCTCCACCTCCCCCATACCGCGACCACCGATCCTGTTCCCCGGCAGCGTTCATCGGCAATGGCGCCGGACCTCCCCACTGGGACCTTTGCCTCCAGCCCTCCCGAGCCCCAAGCCCTACCCTTCTTCCTATCCCCTCCCCCGCCTACGCCGCCTCTTCCCGCGGGGCACCCTCTCCTTCAGCCGCTGCCTCCTCCCCCGGGTCCGATCATCTTCCGGCTCCACCCAGCCTTCATTGCCGAAATGGACTACCGTCGGAGCCAATCCCTCGCCCGGGTGAGCCCCCAAGAGTTTAATCTCGATCGGACTGATGTAGTATTCTGATCGCGTTTGACTAATTTGTGTGCTCTGAACCATGTACGCTTGTGGGGATACAGTTCTTGAAGGATGAGGGGGCCGTCCCGCCGCCGGAGGAGGACAAGAAGAGAGAGCAGGTGATCCGCAAGCTCAAGAAGGTAACGGGCCGGGGATTTTGTCTTAAAGGTTGAATTTTGCAGCGTGTGGTTTCTGATCTTGTATTGTTTTCGCTGCTGTCGCAGATAGTGACGGATTGGGCCAAGGTGGTGGCATATGAGCAGGGGGTGCCCCCAAGGCGAGCCACGGCCACGGTCTTGACCTATGGATCTTACACGTTAGGGGTAAGAGAGATACATGCAAATTTAGAGTTATGATTTGTTCGAATTGTTCATTGTGATGTGCGGTTTATGCTGCCTAGCATATGGTGTTGGTTGGGTTATCCCCAATTTCATGTGGCGAATTCGGGTTGTGTAATATGTTTTGGTAATGCCTTAGGTTCAATGCTTCACACGTTTTGCCAATTAAGCAGGCCTATATCCTAAGGGAGGTGGATTTCGTAGTTATTACTGAGACAATACAGGAGCAGAAATGGTCTGTTGTTTAGAGTGTCTCCTCTGAGGAAACTATGTCCAAACAGCTTTCCTGTATCGTTAATAATTGTGGGTGTTGCATTGTAAAGTTCACTACCCTGTTGCATTTATTTTTAGCCTTTTATTTTAACCTAGCTGCCACTTACGATGCAAATAAATTCCATGACAATATTTGGTTGAAGATATGGAAAGCGTGAAGGCCCTTTGCTTTCTCCCGCATTGATATTGCCCTTTATCATATCGTGTGGTAATTCTTGTGGAGGAGATGAGTTGCCCCCTTTGATCTTCAAGGCCAATGCCTGCAGAGGCTGTTAGAGAGATTAGGGTGTGTTATGCTCGTCGCCATTGCCGAGATTTCGTGACTTTAAGTACCTAAGTCCTGGTGTACACAAAAAGTGCTAAGATCAAAACCCCTTATTTTCTATTTAAGTGCTTAAAGTATTGATATCTGCTAAGTCATATGATGTTGGTTCTTATGGCCATCTTTCTGTATATGTTGAACACACCTTGCTCTAAAATGCAGCCCGGCTGGAAGCCCTGCTGTTTGAAGCAAAGGGTGAATGGGTTGAAGCTGAAAGAGCATATGCGCTTATCCTGGAAAACAATCCATTTGATCAGGTACGATAATTTGTTGTTTTGGCTTCTTTTGGAACTAGAGGCTGGAGGGTGGATGGTTCCTCCTTGTGGTTCTGATGATGATACTGGTTTTCATGTTGTGAACTTGGTGCACAAGAGGAATCTGATATCCTTGGTATCTAGAACTGTTCAGATGCTAAGAGTGATAGTTCTGCAAACCTTAATATTATGCCATTTTACACTATATTGAATATTTTACTTGTGTATTTGGCAGATTGTCCACAAGAGAAAAATTGCTATTGCAAAGGCACGAGGCGACATGTCATTAGCTGTCGATTTTCTCAAAAAGTATTTGGAATTGTAAGTTTCTGCATCCACTTTGTCATTATTTGCTTTTTTCTTTTTCTTTTTTACTTAAGAAGGGAACCACCATCGTTTCAAGTGAGGGTACAAGAATGTAATAGAGGAGGCTATTCATCTGGTTAGTTTGCACTTTCTGTGTAAGTCAGATAGTCCTGTGTAATTTAGATAGTCCTGAAGCAGGACGGAATGTAAGTTATTGACAGCCTTTCAGAATTCTGTCATTCATTGAACTTTTCAAACCGTGCAATTATACGGGAACTGGACAACCCATATTGGCATTTCATGCATAAGGCAAGTGCCCTTTTGTTACCTGATCAAGATGGTTAAATACAGCAGATTTGCATGCACCGGTTACATTTGATCTGAAAAATCTATCTATCCCTATTCTGAGGATAACTTCTCCTTGTTAGAATAACTTCAAGGTAACATAGTGTCTTAATTTTTGATGTGCTGTATTTCATTTGACCTGGTTTTATGGAAAACTGGAACATCTTAATTCTTTACAAGACTACCTTCAGACTTATCTATTTTGTTGATCGAAAGATAAATGTTTATTCTTTGTTAGTCAGGATGATTTTGTCTATCGTCATAGCTTATATATTGCCCAGAAATGAAAATTCTCGAAATATTGCGGTTCATAGATAGATCCTATATTTTTTCCAGGTTATGGATTGGTAGGTCTTACGTGTACAAAATAAAGTGAGATGATTGCAGAGCTACGCTCCGGTGTTTGGTTTACCTGTACGAAGATTCCATGAGCCACAAAAAACAAGTGATTCTCTGCCAATTTTTCTTTCATTGTTATGTTCTATTGTTTCTACTCCTTTTATATCTACTAATACATTCAAACTCTTATATGTAATTTTAGATTGAGCTTGACCACAACTAATTTATGCTTTACCCTTTTATCAACTGATTTCTGAAATGGAATTGTTATCTGTATGGTTTCCGCCCCCTTGATTCTGAGCCCTGCTCTGCATTGCCGGTCTGTACCGGTTTCATTCCTATCTAATGCTAATGGCGATTTGGCTTCGCGGCCTGTGTTTCTCGGTCGTTTTGGGTGTTCCTATTGTTTGATTGTTCCTTTGCCTTGTCGGTCCGTGCTTACTGCATCTGCATCTTGTGTCAAGGCCAGATTGGTTCATTGCGTTCTTTCATCGCCTATTTGGTTCCATTTGGATTTGGTTCTGCTTCGTGTTGTTCGATTGTTGCTTTGTTTTGTCGGGCCATGTTTACTGATTCCGTATGGTCGGACGAGGCCACATTGGTCCCTCTATGTGTTCTTTATTTGCCTTGGTTTCATTTCGATTGGGTCCTGGTTTGTACTGTGTGTTCACGGCCTATGCTTTCTCGCTGATTTCCTTGCTCCTGTTGCTCGGTACGTGCTTTCCTCAGCCGACATGAAATTGCAGCCGGGCTAGCCCCATGCTTTCTGCCCTCAAATCATGCTATCTGATTTTATCTGCTCTGCGCATTCGTCTTTGTTGGCCAAGCTGATCAGGGATGTGAGGACCAAGGAGCTGTTCGCCGTCAAGTTAATCGAGAGGGAGCACAAGGTGAGTTGGAATGAATTTCCCTCCGTTTATCCTTCTGCCGTCAAGTTTGATCTTAGAGTGTGTTTCGTTGATTAGGTTGATGCTTAGACCCAATTTTGGCAGGCGGATTATGATCGGCATCTTAATTTGTGAACTTCCTAGGTTTCGTTTGGGTTTGGGTTGGTGCATAAAAATAGCTCATTTCTTTGGGTTGTTAGTTGTTACTATTTAGCTGGTACTTGGGTGGTTTTTCTAATTTGATCAGTTCCTCCCTCGATATAGTTTACTCGAGACATCGGAAGAGTTCATAAACCAAATGTACCAAACCACAGGACATACTTACACACACATCTGGAGCTACAGGACCAATAAATATAACAGCCCTGCAATACATCTGCGCTTACAAGATAACGACATCAAGGTGATTACGAGGAAGTTCGTCGGCTATTGAAAGTTATGGAACATCTATATAATGAGCATCCTGGAATGGAGAAATACGCACGGTTGCCACCAGCCTGGGCATACAGGCCTGGAGTGGGCATGTTGTCCTGCTCGTCATGAACCCAACACCAGCTATGACCAATATGCTACGTTGTATTTTTTTTTCTTTTGGCTGTATAGGTGGTTGACCTTTAAGCTATAGTGTTTGAAGCATCACCTGTTATTTTACTGGTGTGCCAGGAACATAGTTGTGATATTATCCTCTTGTTGACAGTAGCAGAGTTCAGCAGCAGTTGGGAATTGCAGCGCCCGACCACACCCAATTTTCTGAGATGATGACTTGTCAGTGGAAGCCACTTGTTTTCAGATTTTCACACGCATATGAATACGAGACGTTTTCAGCTGTCAAACTGATGTGTCCAGCAACATGAGAGGTGGTTTCTTCAAATTCTTTTTGTCTTTTTCATGGATTGTTCATGATGTTGGAGAAAATGAGGATCTTTCTTTCTTAATTAAGATGATAAGTTGTTGGAGGATGAGTTTTAGTGACCAGTCTGCACTTTTTTCTGCCTGATAATTTTATTTGTAGAATTAATATCTTCTCAAGTGTTGTTAGATAACCAGAAGCTTTGCAATCTTATGTTTTGTTGCTCTTTGTGTTGCAGATAATTTGAATGGAGTTAAAATTCTTGGAAGGATCATAAGAATTATGCTACCTTTCAAAGGGAAGACATCAAAAAATTATTCCAGCTTGTCTTTTACATAGCTCACTCATCACATAATTTCTTGGTCCTTCATATATAATGTTGATATATGTAAAGCGAAGATTGGGGATTCGCTTGGAGATTTTGCCAAGAATTGAAGTGGCGAATCGATGGTCTTGGCTTGATATACTGGTAGTCCTTAGTCCCAACATTAGTGACTTATGATATCTCCATTTCACTTTGGTTCTCTTACGTTGTCTTTGCTGTTGGCGACTTGTATTTAATTTACTTTACTTTTCCTAACCGTAGAGAATGCAGTTAGTTGCAGCAATTTTGTATTGCTTCTTAAATAGAAACGAATTTAACTTGTAGGACTTTCCTTTGGGTAACAGGTGTGTGAGGTGATCTGCAGATGACACTTCCCTGCAAGCATGTATACCATGCCAGCTGCGTGACAAGATGGCTTAGCATTAACAAGGTCAGTAATCAGAAAATGAAACGATCCATGTATGCTTCCCAATTCCCTCTTGCTTTTTTTTTTGCTTACAGGAGTATACATTTCTTCTGCAGGTATGCCCTGTTTGCTTTGCTGAAGTTCCTGGCGAGGAGCCCAAGAGGCAATGAGTTATGGCCGCCATGAAGTTCTTGCGCTCGGACGCTCGCTCCTGCTGTGCCCCAACTGATGCATGATTTCTGCTTGACGGCGAAATGCCGCCGTGACGTTAGCACGGACACTATACTAGTACAAATAAAAGAGAGCGGATGGAGTAGAGTTGGTTATCAATCACGATCAATCCTAACTTTGATCGCCGCTGCCTGCGATCCTAATTAAGGGGCGGCTACTGGCGCTATCCAGTACGACTGTACGAGGTGAATTAGCACGACTTTTTTTTAATGTGACTGACGAGACGGGGTCGCCTGATTTGCACAACTGGGTTGTGGTGTAATGCAAGCGGAGATAATTTAATTCGGCCTATTCCGGTTGATGTGGTGGTGCTAATTAGCGGGAGCGTACGCTTTAGGTTCTGGACTTCGCTGCGCGCGCAAGAGAGGTAAAAATGCGGCCATCTGTCTGCTAAACGGATGAAATGAACGTGTTAAATTCTACTCTTGTTGCGTTTTGACAATCCTAGCGCTAAGGGGGTGTTTTAATCAGCGGAAACTATGGTTTTTGGCTGGATTTTTAGCTTTTAGCTAATATAAAATAGTAACGGTTAGAAGTAATTATTATAACAAAATTTGAAGAATGGTTTTTCAAAAGATATGGACACGGAGGAGATGTCGAAGACTGATCGACAACTTTTGAAAATGGTTTAAAGAAATCACATTTAGAAATAGCTTGAAGATGCCGCTTTTAAAAGTTAAGGTATTCAAATCAACTTCTGACTTCTCTAAATAGAAACTGAAAGTCGAAGCCGATGTGAGCACCCCAACCTTAATTGCACCACGAGTCCGATTAATTAAGGGGTGTGGCTGGTGCCTACGACGTCGTGAACTGGTTCTAGCAGTTTATTAGGGCATATATAATGGTATAGACAACTGTTATTTATAATATCCTCTATATCTTTTATAGACACGGCACTAAAGACAGCTCATATAATAGGTTATATTTTGCATGTCTCTATAGACAGCTTTTATATGATACAATATATCTTGTTTATCATGTTACAGTCGACTACTGTATGAGAAATAGGCTAATTCTTTATGCTCCCTCACTCCGTCACACCATCTTATGTCCTACGTTGTAAGATCTATAGATAACTGATATCACGCTATTGTACATGAATGGTTGCCGTCTCTAGTCTGCAGTATATAGTTTTTTTAATATGATTTATTAGTCTAATAGGCAGTGATGGTTAAAAAAATTGAATTCAAAATTAGTTATAAAAGCCAGAAAAGGGGTCTAACTTTATTTACTTCCCTGTTTGATTCGACCGGTCGGCTGCTATTCGTGTCGCAAGTCAGTAATTTCATGGCTATTTATTGGTCTGGCCTGTATTTAGAGGTGCAATCGAGTCAAATTCAGATAGATATTATTCATATTATATTTTAATTCATATTTTTTTTCTGAATTTAAAATTGGATATGGTAAAACCGGATAACACGAATTCGGATTATTCAGAGTTTCATATATAGTATCATCGAGATGGATACATGATGGTTTCAGATTGGAAACGAATAAAATAGACGAATAGTATGTCATACATAAAGGAATATATATTAAACCATACCACCATCACTTCAAGTCTACAATTAGCAATAAATTCATCTAGATTACTTAAGTATGATAGCCAACATAACACAAGTTCAATATAGCGATAAATTCATATATAAGTTCAAAAACCCATAAATTCGTACATTAGTTGAAAAACCAATAAATTTGCACATAAGTTCAAAATCCCATAAATTCATACATTAGTTCAAAAACCGATAAATTCATACGTAATTTCAACATAAGAGGGAGGATTGGTAGCGACTGGCTATAGTGGCTAGACTCTGGAGTTAGGTTAGGATTTTGATAAAATCTAGGCTGATTGGTGTCAATAATGGTTGATGGGCTGTGTCGGTTAGAGTACTAACTTGTTGTCGGATATTCGGTCGGATAGTATTAGGTCTACCATTTACCGACGCTATTCGGTCGGATTTTAGCTCTCATATTTTCACTATCTTATCCGACAACAACTATCCGGTACTGGATGCTAAATTACCTTCCCGTATTCAGTATCAACCGGATTCGGTACCGAATCGATCAGGATTAACTCGTACAGTTTGCACCCCTACTGCACTAATTAACACCAATGGTCCTAATCGCCGTAATTCTACCAGGTTTACTATTTGCATGTTATATTTATGTTTGATTTTAAATTGATCCAACGGTTAAAAAAACGTGACTTGTACAATAAAAAGACATCACCCAATTCTATTGGTGTGGCTTGCTACCAGTAGCAATTCATCGGTGAACCTCATGAGAGGGGATTCATTTCGTACGAATTTCACATGAAAAAAATGATTCATTTCACATGATATTTTTCAGCCTAATAGATCTAAGTTTGAGCTTACAATTATTAGTGAACAAGGTTCGAGTTTTCTATATTGAGTATATGGAATTTCATGCCGTAGGAAAACCGAGCCTATTCGAGCCAGCTTAATGTTGCCTATACGGAAGCAATCTCACCTCTTGGTTAATAATTTTCCATCGTTGGCCTAATATCAGATACTTTTAGCTCAAAGCCTGATTCGAACCTATCTCGAGAGTTCTCTCGAATGACACGTCATCCGTCGGTCATCCACCTACGCACGCCGTTCACGTGTACGCTAGATTGATCGTCCAGCATGGGCGAAGTCCTCGAGCAAGCATCCCCTATTATTGCCACTAAATACGCTACAGTTGAGCGAGTAAAGCCGGGGATGGATAACGATGAATAGCACGCGCTTCGGTACTCGTGCTTTTTATAGCACCACGTACGTAACATGCCTATCGCTTGTCCACCCTTAATTGTGTTAAGGGGGTGTCTGGGACTGCTCCACTCCACGTTTTTCAGCTTCGCTCTATGTTTTTTAGCCAAACAGGTTCAGCTTCACGTACTCTGTTCGAGGAAAAAAAGGTGGAGTTGTGAGAGCACCTAAAAGGGTGCTCCACAAACTTTAGGTTTTTTGTGGAGCTGCTCCAGGTAGAATTCGTGGAGCAGAGTTTGTGGAGCAGTCCCTAACACCCCCTAAGAAATAACAAACGCCGATACGATGCACGTGATCAATCAACGGATAATCAACATAGAACAATTGAAAGGCGTCAATAAACCAAGTCTTTATTAATCTACAGATTGATTTCTTGTATATGAAGTTACCTATTTATAAAAAAAAATCCCTAAAGATTATATTCAGTATTTACCTTCAAGGTGTCGTAATCTTTTAGGTTTCGTAATACTCCCTTTTAGACGAATACCACGATATGCATATGTCTTATTAAAAACTTCTCGCAAAACCTAGTGGAAAAAAGGATAGAGAAAAATACATCACATACGTTTCTCATGTCGTATTTGTTGCCTCATTAAAAACCTTCACGTGAAAAAACTTTAGAAAAACTTACAAAGAGAAAAAGTACAATACTTATCTTCATAATTTATTATGATCTTCAAGACCTTTATCGTATCTATTGATTGGATTTAAACCGATAGGTGCTAAAACCTTCAAAGTAGTGATTATCAAATCAATACCTTCTAGATTAGACTAAAGTTAAGATTTTCTGAATCTCGTGTGTCACTATAAAGGTTTAGCATATGCCCCCTGAAGACAACTTCCGGTGAAGTCTTATTATTCCATGCCTTTAATATATTTTATGAAATGAATACAAACCAGTATATTGTGAGTATATCTACTAGATTACTACAATGTATAGTCTTCTAGATATGTTTCTCACGATTTATCTAGATAAAGAGACGATAAAATAATTTACGAAGAATATACTTAACTTTCTAAAATACCACTTATCTATATGTTCAACACAAGCAAAGTTTATCCTAATTAGGATGTAGGGGTAATCAATTCCAGTGCCACATTTCTTCTGGATGTGACTTATCGAAACCTTTCAGGGTTTTAATATTTAGCAATAATCATCTCTAAGTAGTACTATACAACCAAAAGTCTGTTCTGCAGAACTAAAAGCATGGTCATACCACCACAGAGTCGATGTAACCATTCTTAATTTTTACATTTAGGGGATTAATAAATTTGCTATTAACACCAATGTATATGATACTTTTATGGTAATAAAGGATATTGCCACTCCATCAGCTTCTGGTAGGAGATGCACTTCATATGTGCTTATGTGGCGTACTTCTGGTTTTTTGTTTTCTCTTCCATTCTCTCGGGTCTTGGATGGACCTTTATCCACTTCCAGGGATTACATAATCGTTGGTGTATTTTCGATCAACTGGTGAGTTAATTTCTCTTTAGAGAGATATTCTCTCTTCTAGGAGATACTCTTTCTTCGAGCAAGAGTTTTATTAGATATGAGCTTTATATACATATATACATGTTACAATCTCCTTTCTTGTTGAAAGCACCGAGTCCTTCAAGGATAAAGCTTTGAGTTCTTTCAAAGATCCCATCAAAAATTTATAGAATCCGATAACTATATATTTGTAACATCCTAATTTTCAAAGCCTTTTTGAAACTTTTAAAATAAAATTCACCATATGATTTTTTCTGAAATTAATTAAAGCTTAAATAGAATTTTTGTTAATTCAAAGGATTTAATATGACTAAATTAAACTTTAACTTTTGCTGAAAGTATTTTATTTGGGTTCCTTGTGCTTCAAGGAATTTTCTAGTTTGTTTTGGATTTTATCCAGATTTATTTGCTATTTTCTAGAGCTCAAAAGGTTTACTTCAAATTTTGAATTAAGAAAATCCCGTAGAAAGTCCTAAAAGCCTTTGGGCCAAGGCCCACCCCTCTGTCCCATTCCCCGCTGGTCCAGGCCGCTTCACCCTGCTCTCGACACGCGTTGCGCATCCGACCGTTGCCCTCGCTGCTGATGGTCGCCACATATGAATCATCAGTCGTCTTTCCTTGCCTGCGCCCCTGCATCTCGACCGTCCACTTGTCGCCACACACGTTGTTGTCTTTTAGCCGGACTCCATCCGCCGCCATAGCTGCCTCCGAGACCGTCCTAGACTCTCGACCGTCTCCATCTCAAACTCTTAGCGTCCGTGCTATAAATAGCCGCGGCGCCCTGCCTCTCCTCCATGTCCCGAGTTTCCGCCCTCGCTGAGCTTGCTCGTGCATCGATGCCTTCATAGTCGTTGCTATCGCCATCATTCTGACCACCTTTGGTGAGCCCTCAGTTCGCCATGATTTCATTGTCACCATAAGATGGTTATTTATCTAGTGATATAATATTAGTTATCACATGGGTTGTACGTTTAGTATGTTTAGCTGTACTTGTAGTACGTTGGATTATCATCGCATACGATCAATTAATTACTTTTGACTTCATAAGATGTTAAGTCATGGTGGTCAGTCACAGTTATGAAATTTGTGCACCTTAGCATGGGTAGTGTCATTGGTAGTGGTTATACAAAATATTTTTCACTTGGCCGAATGATTGTGCAATAAAGGGGGGAAGTGTGGTTAGCATTTCAGGGATGTGGATTTTCACCTGGGTAATGTCTAAGGATTTAACTTTGTGCGCCATTGATCTGAGTCTTATCGTACAACCACATGTCTAGTATGGAATAGACTTAGCATAATGATTCCACTTCGCAAAGATGGATATACTATTCAACCCAGGTATTCCAAACTTAGCATTGTCTTTACTTTAATTAAATACTATATAACTCCTCTATGCAATGGAAAAAGAAATCTGGCAGTCTCCCCACTTCTAGCGTACAAGACTATTAGCTAAACTTAAATTTAGGTTGGTTAGGGCATGAATCTTATACTAAAGATATTTCTCCAAGAAAAATATAATGACATTCAAAGATTTTGGGCATTTCTCTCCCCCTGATACCGAGATTTGATCTTGCTTAATAGCATACTTCAAAATCCCCTTAATATGGACACATGATAGATGGTATTCCAGATCCAATATGAATCTAGCTACTAGTGGTGGCCCAAATGGTGTACGCTATAGTGGTGATATTATATGAGAAATGATTGATTCTTCTAATATGCACTAATTCTTGATGGGGTTTTGCTTTAATGCAGTGAGCTAGACATTTATTAATGCAGTGGCATGAAAACTGCACATCTCTACTACTAGTAGATTATTCTAAACATCTGGTGGATTATTAATCTGCGACAATAGAAATATTCTAGCTTCTTATATATTGCCCAATATTATGATCCAATTAATCAATACTATTATTTAAGATTTGAATCACTCAAACTTCAAGTTTTATGTTAATGCAACATGTTTGACTTGGTCAAGAGAATTATGTTTTGATAGCATGATATACATCTACAGGATGCTATCAAGAGCATAAATATAATATTGCCACATAAAACATGGCCATCGATTAATCTGCATGGAATATAATATATTCTGCTATAATATAATTCTAGTTTAACCACCCAGATGGAACAATTATTCGCTAGGAATATATGTGATTAATTGGGAGGTAATTTATATGCCTGTTTATAATTTATGATACCAAATAAGTATGATAAATTTAGATCATTCAGGATCATTAAAATCAAATAGGTCATCTAGTATTTTGAGAGTTATATTTTCTTCAGGCAAATGGCTATAGCTTTCGGTGGCATTATATTGCAGACTGCATTTGCCAATATGCATGTGTAATATCAGATGGGGTATGCTTCAATGTGTACCAATTTGGCATATGTGCGGTAGCTTCGTGCTACCATATAATCCCCATGTATGTGGTTGCATGCTGGCGATTAACATATTACCGGGGACAAATCAGTTACCCTTCGAAGGTTGTAATGATTTTTGTTTGCCAAAAGTGTAGATAACAGTTTTCATTATCTCTCAAATAAACTAGATTATTTATAGCTTAAAGCTTATTTGCTTCTGGATTTGACCTAGGATATGCCACTATGTTTGTCATGACTTTTAATTTCAATATTTTCTTATGTGTTGAAGGTTCCAATATTCCTCATATGCCCCAAATTACACCCCCTTTTCAGGCCAACCATAAAATTCCAAGTGAAAGCACCTACTTCTAGCATTTGCTTTGAATTGACCTGGAATTTTAGCAATAAATTGCTATTATACTACTTCAAGAGTAATATTTTATTAGTGTGAAACTGACACATACTTTGTAATATGGAAGATGGGGGTTATATATATAGACTTCAAGACTTTTGGTGTAAGTTATCCCATGCTTGTTTGAGTTTCATAGTGTTTTCTAGTCAAGGTGATCTTCTGAGATTTAACATTCGACTAGATGACTTGTGCCTTTAAGAAGGACAATTTTTCTATTGCCATCTGGGCATTAATGCACAAAGAACTAGTGAACTGAGGCATATCATTCCTTTTAAATGTCAAGCATAATATTTACGAATTTAATTCCATGCATGATTAAGTATTTTACTGCAGGTAAGATATGCTATTAGCAATGTGTTCTATTAAGCAATTGTTCAACAGAGGTAAAGCTTTAACAGAATAACTTAGATTAAATATATTTATGGCATCTAGGAAAATAATTATCTAATGCACAACTTTAGATTAAAGCAAAAGATAAGAGGTGCTCTTCATGATCAAGATCAAGCTCGACAGGAATTGTTCTATGTGAAGCATAATGTAATTAAACAATAATTGAAGGATCGGAAACGGCGACAGAGGGGGGGTGAATGGAGCCCTTTAAAAATTACCCCGAGTATCCACACGATTTCTCTATTCTCCGATAGCTATGTAAGCCATGAAGAAGAAGAAAGTTTCTACACTGGAACCTAAACAACAGACCGACAAAACGAAAAAGATCAAGCAGGGAAATAGAGCAACAGACTGACAAAAAGAAACTAAACTATACATGCACATAGGACTGCAACCTGAAACCAAAGAACCAAAAAAAATTGAAGACTGAGATTTCAGCCAAAGAGATTAAAAAAGGAAACCAAACTGCAGCTAGGCAAGAGACAAAACTAAATTTAATGCTGGTCGAAAGCTGTCCTTCTCAAATCTGAAAGAAAAACATATACTCAGTTCATACTCGGCAGCTGCACTAAGTAGACAAAAGCTGCAAGCAAAGAGATCAAAAAGAAGGAAACAAGGTGCATGCAGTTTACTGCCGTTTGCTGCCCAGTACAGCACAAAAAGAACACCCAAGAGGAGTTCCCATGCAGCAGCAAAAGAAGTAAAACAAAAGGCAAGTTTACTGCTGTTTGCTGCCCAATTCAGCACAAAAAGAACACCCGAGAGGAGCCTCTCTTGCTGAAAGCATGCAGCAGCAAAAGAAGTAAAACAAAAGGCACATAAACTGCAGATGGAACCAGCAAACAAGCAAACTGAAAGCAAATGAGAAGAGATAGACCAAAAAGAAAAGGGTAGGCAGCAAAAGAAAACTGTTCCTGCTCTCCTCATGCCACTAGAACCAAGTTTTTAAAACACAATAGCCGATCCATCTCATCAAGAAGAACACATCAATAAAAGACATAGATCTGCAGAAAATAGACCTAACAGAGAAACTAGAAATAAGAAGAGACTAGCTGAACCAAAAAGAAAACATGCTGCAGGGAAGAACTTCTACCAAAAGGATGAGCATGCGGCAAGAACTCCTCTCCATAAATGAGTTAAAATGAGAGATTAATCTGAGAGAGACACAGAACTCAAACAAAAACTCTCATATTGAAATTGATACGGAGAGATACGCGATTACAAAGAGAGTTCTACAGCCTTCTCACGCACACAAGAAAATCAAGAACACTACACATGAGCCAACTGCTCTCCTAACTCACATCAGAACAAAAGGAGAGATACTCACACACACACTTGGAGAGCAACACATAGAAAACCCTTACACACTCTCTCAAGCCATCTCCCCTAAATCCCTACTCATTTTTCATCCTATCATTTCATGAAAACTACTAGAGAACACCCTCTCTATTTATAGCCTCCACTAATGGGTTTGCAACACACTTTACCCATTAGCTCTCAACAACTCATGGCGCTTTATCCACAATCCACTTCCTTTAGTGCAGCTTTGCGTATTCACCAAAACGTCCCTCGCACACCTTCCAGGAAGCTTCCTCATTCCTTGCCCTCCAAGCCACGCAGCCACCTCGAGTTCTCGCCGTCTTCGGCACACCTCGACCGTTCTGACCTCGGCACCGCCCGCGCCTAGTCCGGTCATCCCGTGCCTCGCCACAACTCCACCTCGACGTCCTGCAGCCATCACAGACAAGAAACAAATCACATAGCACCGCTCGAAATATTTGTAACCATACAATAACATCAGAAGAAATACTCAAAGCCAAACCGATCGAACCGAAAAATAAACGACTTAAGCACGTTCGACCTAGTTCGACAAGGTCCGACCGAAACCGATTGCATCGCGCAACGACATGGTCCGAGCCACACAAACCAAACTCGACTTTCCTAAAACAGATGTCAATTACTCATCACACACACGGGGCACCTCCACATGGTCTATCACAATAATTCAATAGGAGTATAGCTCAAAAGAATAGGCAACCCAATTTATTCATCTAGAATAATATTTAAATCCTAAACAATTAATGTTCAAAAGAGCATAAAGAATCCATTATTCTTCTAGAATAACTTAAACTCATAAAGCAATCCTAAGGAAAAATATGACATCTTGAGTTGCCCAGGGAAACTACCTACAGACTATTGCAGGTCACCATATATGTCATGGGAGTCCATCTCTATGTGATCATCCCCTGATGTAGTGTCGAGCTCCATTTTTGCATTCGGTGTATCACTCTTGTCAGCACCAGGCTGATCGACAAAGTGTGACTCTTCCTACTTTCCTAGCGTCTTCTTGCCCTTGCCAATGGAATCCTGGTAGAGGTCTACCAGGTGCTTCGGGGTGCAGCAAATGCGGGACCAATGATCCATACAACCACACCTATAGCAAGGTGCGGGGGCGTAGGCCATCTTGTTGCCCTAGTTTGGCTTTTGTTGCTTTCCTCTCCCTTTCCCCATCCAATAGGGTTTACCATTCTCCTTTTGCACATTTAGCTTCTTCCACTTTCCACCCTTTTGCTTGGGTCCCTTTCCATGGCCCTGGCCACATTTGATCTTCTAGGAATTCTTATCTGCGATCCAGTGGGGCGAGTTTGATAGTTCTTCATCAGTAACTTGCCATTCTTGTCTACCTCGAGAAGAGTGCTAATCAGTTCTGAGTACTTGTACTTGTTATGGCAGTACTACTGCTGGAGTGTCCTGTGGGTGGGGTGGAAAGCGTTCAAAGTCTTCTCTATCATCTCAATGTCTGTAACATTCTGGTTGTAGAACTTGAGTCTGGCGACAAGGTTATGAATGGCATAATTATATGTTGACACCTTCTTAAAGTTCTGGAACCTTATGTTGGTCCATTCATGCTATGCTTTAGGCAACATGATAGAACTTTGTTGGTCATACCTTTCTTTCAAGAAATTCCACAACGCCAATGAGTCCTCTTCTAGCAGGTATTCAGACTTTAGGTCTTGATGGATATGGTGCCTCAAGAAGTGTAGTGCCGGGCATTTGTCAGCCTCACGAATGGCGGGAGCCCCAGCTGCTGGCAGGGTAATGGCAGTGCCAAACGACTGAGGTGTCAACTTGATCTTAACATTCATTGCCAACGTAAGGTAGCTACTACCGTCCAGGGTGAGCTCAACAAAATCTTTCTTAGTGATGTCAAATATTTCCTACATTATTCATGCACATTTCTAAATTTATGATAGGTAAAAAGCATGAATGTTGCTAAATCAGTAAGGTATGGATTTTATCTATTCAGTAGTGTAGGATCGTATACCGTAATTAGAGGGGGGGTGAACGATTGCCTTTGCTTTCTTGGTACCTAAAAACAAATATCAAACCAAAAAGAAAATAATCTAACTTACTAGATGTGGATTTCGACCACAAGAAGCTTGACCGCTCGCTCGACCGCTCACTTGACCCCTTTGTACATGCTCGATAAAGGTTTCAACTGCTTCGGAGTAGAACTTCTCGATCACTTGCGCTCGACTGCTCTCCTTGCTGATACTGTTGGCGACGATTGAGTAGACGACTCGGCGTATGATCATGTTGATGGAGGGACACTGTCTCGCCATGCGCAACACTGCTTGGAAAAAGGACAAGTTGAAGACAATGCCAAGAAAAACACGCCACTGGCGCCAACAAACTTTTCAGGAATAGATATAATCTTTTATTTCTAAAACATATTTTATGGCTTTAAAGTACCCTCATGACACCCCTCAAAGCTTTACCGATGAAAGCCCTCAAAAACCTCTGAAAGCTTTCTCCCCGAAAGCCCTATAAAAACTTTTGAAAGCCTTGCGTTAATCCATAGCCTCTCCCTGCTTTTATAGGCTAACTCTCAAACCCATGTCCAACTCAAACATGGACACCTAACTCTGTCTATTCCGAAATCAATGGACTCGAAACCTTCCAAACACGGGTTTTACCATATCTCTAAATCTTCCTAGTTATGGACTCCCTCCACAATCCTAACTCAACATGTGATAAAGCCTCCAGGGCAGTACCTCCTATATCTTCATCACACCTCATCAACTTCCGTGTCAAAGCCTCTAGGACTACACCTCCTGTAGCTTCTCCACGTCAACTTGCACGTGCAAAGACCAAAAAATATTTTCTAAACACAAGTTCTCCCAACTTGACCGTCATTAGACGACACACATAAACCACAACCTCAACCATCAGTAACTACTAACCAGATTATCCACGACCACACATTCTATTGCTTTCCAGAAAGCCTTAGACCACTCATCATGACCATCAATTCTATCGCTCCACTCAGAACACTCAGAAATCATACGCATCATAGCACTCCTAGTCTACGACTACCGATCATCAACAAATCACCATTCCATCGACCACCAACTAGGTACTTAAGCACATACTACAATCAATAAGTAATGTAGTACCAACCACCGAGTACCTACCTGGTACTTTAGCAACGACCACCGACCAGTAATTGTAGAACAGACTATTGACCGAGTGCTGTAGCACAAGAATTAAAGCTCTCGAAGACTATGATTACCGACCGTGAAGCCTACATCAACCGATCGAAAAAGCCTATGATTATCGATCAACAAAGTCTACGGCTACTGATCACAAAGTCTATGACTACAGATCATAAAGTCTTAGAATATTGACTAGCAAAGTCTACAACCATGACAACAGTCCGTGAAGTCTACGACTACGACAAAGCACGATCAGTTCACTATTCAAGGTCAAATTCTATGATTACCTGCCATGATCGAAATGTCATAGTCAAAATACTGTGATCGACATGCTATCGTCAAAATGCCATGGCCGACCTATCATGGTCAAAATGCTATGGTCAACGCCTTGATCATCTACCGTGGTCGGCTGCCACCTTGAAAGCTCTAAGTTTAGATGAGCCTAAAAGTGAAGTAAACTTTAAGTTTAGATGAGCTACTGTTCTTATATAGCAACATATTGCTCCACACTCACTTCTTACGCATGTGGCATGCTTGTAGCATACTTCTTTTCATGATACCATCTTTGTACCAAAATGTTTTTAAATGGTTGCATGCTTGAAGCATACTTCTTTTCATTCGATCATGTTTTGTGCTTTTTCTTTTGTTTACCCATGGCATGTTTGAAGCATACATCTTTTCAATCTTCTCTTTTTTATTTACATAACATGCCAACTTGAGTGAACATAAAATGATTGCTGTTGTGGCTACAGGCCAAACAGTAAAGAAGGGGGACTAGTAGAAGAGGAAGAGGAGAGCCAGATCTATGGGAGAGTTGGTAAGAATGAGAGGATGTCCCCTTTCCTGCCCCTCCTGGGGGTTTATATATATGAGTGGGGTAGAATGCCCCTCCTGGGGGTTTATATATATGAGTGGGGTAGAATGGGAAATCCCCATTCTACCCCTTAGTAATTACAAAGGATGAGGGTACATTGGTATATTTACGTGAATATATTCCTCTACATTATTGGGCCTATTACATATACGAGGCCAGTTGTAAGGCCCAGTCGCGGGGGGTTGGGCCACCCCCACAACAATTACAATATGAAACATACGAGTCTCATAGCCAAGTTTTAAAATAAGACTCACGACTAAACTAATCCTTTTAGATGAATATCACAAAGTGCTATCTACAATCAATCTAGTCAAAGTCTTCCTCCATGTCATGTTTTAGTTCAATTATAGCACATTGATAATAACCTGTCAAGATCAAAGCTACAAAGTAAATGAGTAAATATGATATAGACAGTTCTATTACTAATCTGAAATTTTTAACCAACAAGCTCTCCCTTAGAATAACACCAAAGAAAGCAACACACCCAACTCACTTCTCAACCGAGCACAAAGAGAATAATTAAGCAGTCAAGAGTGGAAACGAGCAATCTGAAAAAGAACTCAAAGACCACTTGTAGGACAACATCACCTTTTCCACATGGTCTAACCAGAAGGTGAAACTCTTGAAAGCCATCAAAGGGAGTGAAGAACCATCAAGTATTCCAATCAAGCAATGATGTAAAGTACTGGAACCCACTCAAGCGCATGCTCTTCATCCTGCATTAGTTGGTCTTACATCACAGAAAATGTCGATCTCATAGTACTAGGGTTAGTGAGATAAGATTTAGGAATTCAGTACTGAGCTACTTGACGAATAAGAGCAACAGTAGGCAATAATAAAGGTTTAAGTGAAGTGTTGGTCTTTGTCAAATCATGATCGGACGGTCATTCAAAAGCTAGTTCGACCACAGGGTGGTCTGACCTCCTTAGCAGAGCTAGTCTGACCACCAATCGGTTGGATCACATGGACATCACTGGTCAAAGATGGACTACCTGAGTAAAGCTGGTCTGACTCTTGACCAGTCTAAGCGACTAGATAACACTGGTCGAAAGTCTCTTGAGAAGTTGGTCTGACCATAGAAAATAACTGGTCAAAAATCTTGTCCAACCACGCTGGTTCAACCATGGGAAACAACTAGTCGAACGTTTGGTCCAACCACGAGGCGATTTGGCCACGTCTGCAAAACTAGTCTGACACCATGAGTAGAAAATGCTAATCTGACTACGCTATTCCGACCACGAGAAAATGCTGGTCTAACTAGTCTTGTTGCACAAACTCCTAACCCTGTAGAAGATTGATTAGAGGGAGCAAAGCAACAACCTGCATACAATTGATTAAAGGAAACAAAGCGACAATCTGCAGACGATTGAGTAGAAGGAGCAAAGCGACAGTTAAAGATTTGCACAGACTCCATTCGAATATGATTCCTTAACCTGTCTTTCTTTTCTTTCTTTGTTTTTTGAAAGCAAAATTGAACCAAATGACCATATCTACCACAATGAGTGCATTGATATTTGACTTGATGAGTGGTCGTATTAGATGATTTTACATCATCCACTTTGATAGAGAACTCTTTTGAAATACCAGCAGATTTAAACACAATTTATTTTGGTTCATATTTTACTTCAATTTTCTAGGTTCAATAAAATTTTAGTTGCATTATCTCCATCAGTAGGAATAACACTAACTCTATGTAAGTTACTTGACGAGTACTCTTTTTGATAAAGATTCTTACGCACTTTCTTAATCTTAGTCGTTCCTCCATGATAATCGGATAGAGTTTCCATATTTAGTGGATAGAATTAATATGAGCTCTTTGATCAAATTCTTTACGAGAAATTCTTTGAAAAAAGCAAGTTATTAGCACAAGCATTTAAATCAACATCTGTTTTTTTCGATAGTAACATTAGTAGGAACAACATAAGGTTGAAAAAATTTATTCCAAACATCACTACCTTGAGCCTCAATGTAAGCTTGCATACGACAATTCCAAAAGGCAAAATCAGTACCATCTAGCATGGGGGATGATTCACACACTTCTCTAATTCCATCACTACCTGCTCTGATACCACTTGTAGGATCATATACCACGATCAGAGGGGAGGATGAATGATTGCCTCCGCTTTCTTGGTACCTGAAAACAAATCTCAATCCAAAAAGAAAATAATCTAACTTACCAAATGTGGATTTCGACCACAAGAAGCTCGACCACTCGCTTGACCATTTTGCACGTGCTCGATGAAGGTTTTGATTGCTTGGGAGCAGAACTTCTCGATCACTTGTGCTCAACTGCTCTCCCTACCGACACTATTAGTGATAATCGAGTAGATGACTCTGCGTGTGATCAAGTCAATGAAGGGATGTTGTCTTGCCACACGCAAGTATGTTGGAACAAGAACAAGTTGAAGACAATGCCAAGAAAAATACGTTGCTGGCATCGATGAACTTTTCAGGAATAGATCTGATCTTTTATTTCTAAAACATATTATGTGGCTAGAAAGTGCTCTCACAGCACCCCTCAAACCTTTCCTGATGAAATCCCTCCAAAACCTCTAAAAGCGTTCTCCCCAAAAGCCCTATGAAAACCTTCCAAAGCCTTGTGTTAACCCATAGTTTTTCCTTGCTTTTATAGGCTAACGCTCCAACTCGTGTCCAACTCAAACACGAACACTTAACTCTCTTTGTTTAGAAATCAAGGGACCTGAAACCCTTCCAAACACAGGTTTTACCATATCTCTAAATCTTCCCATTTATGGACTCCCTCCACAACTTCTAACTCAACTCGTGTTGAAGCCTCTAGGACAACAGCTCTTGTATCTTCATCATGCCTCATCAACTTTTGTGTCAAAGCCTCTAGGACTACATCTCTTGTAGCTTCTCCATGCATCATCACCTCACGTGTTGAAGCCTCCTAGAACACACTGCCCATAGCTTCTTCACAAATCACCACCATTGATCTCCACGTACTCCAGCGTGAGCTTGACCACCTCGTGTGACATCCTCGATTGCTTGGACTCAGACTTCTCCATCCTAACCCGGTCCTCCTCGTCACCAACCATGATTATCTCCATGCCAAACTGCACATGCAAATACCAAAGAATATTTTTTCGGCACAAGTTCTCCAAACTTGACTGTCATCAGACGACGCACACAAACTACAACCTCATCCATCAGTAACTACCAACCAATCATCGACACGCTATGGTCCAAATGCCATGGTTGACATGTTGTGGTCAAAATGCTATGGTCGACTCAATGCCTTGGTCATCTGTCGTGGTCGACTACCACCCTGAAAGCTCCAGCAGCACGAATGCATTGACCAGAACTTTTACAAATGCAAATTCAATGAAACCCAAATATAAATTATTCATCATCACTAAATACACGATCGCCACATGGTCTAATAAGTAGACATTATTAAGGATTTTCTGGAATTTTCTAGTAATTGTTTAATGAATTTTTGCAGAAATAATATACTAAAGAAAATAAATCCAGAAAACACATAATAATACCAAAGTGCTAAAAAAGATTATAATAAAGCTCATATAATCTAAAAATTAATTTCTTTAGAGAGAAATTTAGTCTGCTAGACTTATTTACTCTTTTGACAAACATCGGTGTTAAATTTATAATTATTTTAATATTTTTAGCAAATTTTCTTAATTTACTGGAATTTTAATGGCTTATTTGCAAAAACCACCAGCCAAAAATATTTCTTTCTAATTTAACTAAACTCCAGGGGCTAATTTGCAAAATGGTGGTGCCGGTCAGTTTCTCTTTTATTTGGGCCAAATTTGGCCCGTGTGGCCCATGGCCTTGTGGCCCATTACGGTTGGTGGCTAGGGTAACCCTAGCCACTGGGCTCCTGGCTTGCGGCGGTGTGAGGGGAAAATGAGGTGATCGGGTGGGTTGGGTGCGATGGCGAAGCAGCAGCGGTCGGGCGTCAAAGGCGCAAGGCGGCAGTGACGGCGATTAGGCGGCCAAGCGGCTACCATGGGCGGAGGTGGCAGCTTCGGGTGGCTGCAGTGTGCCTCAGGTGGCTGTGGTGCTCCTAGGTGACGATGGGTCAGCTTCGAGTGATCGACGCAGGGAGTGGTCATGGGCGTACGGTGAGGGAACTGGCGCAGCTTTGGGCAGCCACGACGCACCTTGGGTGACCGTGGAGGCTTGACGGTAGCAGCCTACGGTGGCCTCTGTGGCCGAATCAAAATTTTTTATCATTGCATTGCATCACATGATTGTTTGAATCTAAACCCGATTTCAAACTATCTATGCCCATCGATCTAGGTCTTAGGTATTTAATGTACCGGACTAGGTAGCAATAGATCTAATCATGGCATTACAAACAATTGAATTTCAATCTAGATTAATCTACGAGCTTGCAATGCACAATACATTGGTTTGTGATTTCCATATCTTGCACCTTGTAGAGCGATTCGTGCTGATAATGTGTTGAGAAATAATAAACGCCAATGCAATCCACTTAACCAATCAACAAAGAACAATTGGAGAAGACGCCAATAAACCAAGTCTTTACAAACAATTGGAGAAGATGCCAATAGTAATAACCCATTAGGGGTAGATTCGGTATTTGCCCACAATGTAACTTCTAGGTCTCATAACCTTCTAGGTTTCGTACTAGGTTTCGTAACAAATTCATCAAGCAATACTACTGTTCGGTTGGGTTAAGGCGTCTTTCTAGAGTGTTGTGCCTTTTGATTTGAGATAATTGATTGTTTGCCCTAAAGCTTGTGGGCCATTGATAAAATGTCATCGAACATATTGATACAGATAAAAGCCCCAAAATTTATAAGACAATTGAAAATTTGCCTGTTTTGCATTTAAATAATTTTATAAATAATTTAATCCATAAATGACCCAAATGCCCTTGGCTCTTTCCTCTCATTCCTTGTTTTCTTTCTTCCCCTCGCCGATCAGCCTACCTCTGGTGCTATAGTAGGTGGTGAGGGTGGCGACAATGCCATTGATGGGGGTGGGTGGTGGAGTGTAACATCCTTATTTTCAGTGCCCTTTTGAATTTTTTAAAATAAAAATAACCATTTAGATTTTTCTTGAATTAATTAAAGCTTAATTTAAATATGTAGAAATTAAACAAATTTAATGTGAATAAAAAATTCATCTGTTTTTATTTGGGTTCCTTGTGTTACAAGGAATTTTTTGTATTTTCTTGGATTTTTGGGGTGTATTTGCTATTTGTTTGAGCTCAATTTGATTTAATCCAAATTTTGAAATTTAGAAATCCTGGAAAACATAGAAAATCCCTCAGGACAAATTCCCAAACTCTGGCCCATCTGGTGCCAAGCAGCCTTCCTTCATCCTATTGCTAGCCCAGGCCCATATGTCAGCCAGCCTGCCCTGCACCACATGACACCTCCACGTGTGCCCCACGTGCCTTTTCCACATCGATGTTGTCATGTGTGACCTTCGTGTCAGCCGTCTCGTCTCTGCTTTGTACTCTGTAACATTCCAAATTTCGTATGTTCGAAAAGGTGAGAAATTTAAAACTTTTTGTTGTGTTTTGCTGGCATTCGAATTTCTTCTAAAAGTTTATTTGGGATCCTCCATATTTTGTGCTATGCAAATTAAAAATAGGGAATAATCCCCAAATGCAAGTAATAACAATAACAAATAAAAGATATGGAAATTAGAAGTAATGGATCGATTATGAATTCAAAATCTAAAAGCTCAAATTTAAATTTAAGTCAATAAAACAAAACCTAAATTCAAATTTAACTCATTAACGCATATATGAGCTTAACCAAAAACCGAAAGAATGAAATTATGATCGAAAAGTTAGCGGATTCAAAACTTGAAAAATACAAACTATGAACCAATTTTAAATTAATCTTAAATTCAACCTGAAATACAAAATTTGAATTCACACCAAAGAAGAAAATTAAATTAAAAAAGAAAGTCAAAAATCTAAAATCGAGTTGGGCTCAGCCCATTCCCTTTTGCCCCACTTTCTCCTTTCTTTTCCCCTGGGCCTGGCCCATTCCTTCTCTCTGCAATTGCCTTGCTTTTGGCTTGGTCAGGTTGCACTTGTGCCATGCGCACACCATGGCCACGCCGGTGCTACGCCAGCATCTGCACGCCATGCACCCAAGCATGGCTGTGCCTGACTTGCACCCATGCACCATGGGCCGCATGCACGTTGTGCCATGCCCTGAGCCAGTGTGCCGCACCCTAGCCCAACATGCCTGCTAGCCAATTGTGTGTCAAGCCCGTCTATGGACTGTGCTGCCGTGCATCATGTTGTGCTGAGCTACACCACACTTGACTATGCCTGGTCGTGTGCCCGCCTACGTGCTGTTCCCATCATCATGCCCGCATCCAACAAACCCGGCCGTAGTTCTTGGCCACGAGCTAAGCGCTGCAATTCTTGACCTCTACACATTGTCACGTTGCCATCACCATCCCCTACCTTCACCCATGCCCTTCCACCGGCCATCTCGGTGCCCGAGCCACGACTGACCTGTGTCACAGCCACACCATTGCCATCCCATGCCCTATTGCCCGGTCATCCACTACAGCATGCTATAGTACTCCCTCTGCCACTATAGATAGCCCTTGGCCTCCTCCATTTCCCCCTGCACTTCCCCTTTCTCTCCCCTTCTTCCTCCTGAGCACAGCTCAAGCGAGCTCATGCACCGGTCGTCATTCCCCTCAACCGTTCCGGCAATTCTTTTCCATAGGTGGTCGTATCACGTCGCATTTCACATTCCCTATTGAAATTCACCTCAAATAATTTGGAGAATTATGCCACCGAAGCTCACCACGCTCTTTTCTCCCTCACCGCCGACCAACGCCGTCGCCACCTCTCTGGAAAGTTCCTCTATGATTCCTTTGGGCCAGAGCTTCTCTTTATCGTTTCTTAGCTCTCCCAACTTCCAGTAAGTGCTTTCATCCACCCAAGTACTTTGACACCACGAAGCTCCCTACGTCGCCGTCCGCTCCAACTGCCAGGCCACCTCAGCTTCTCCTAGCCACCGCCAACCACCTTGGTAAGTCCCCCTTGGCCACCTCCAGCTCGTGCGCACCCAACCTTACCCCCTCTTCCCCTCTGGTTCCATCGCTCCATTCTTCCCGTGCGTTTTGGCCGCTGTGAGCCATATCTGGCCGCCCTCGGCGCTGCCTCCCTTGGCTGCCCTCCCACTCCAGTAACCCATTTTTGGGTTTGCCTTAGCCTTCCCGCCATTCTCCTATTACCGGTGAGCCCTCCCCTACCACTGTGAGTAGTGTTGTCGAATGGGCCATGCCGGGCCGGCACGGCCCGTTAAGGCCCGCTTAATAAATGGGCCATGCCGTGGTGGCCCGCGGGCCACGGTCTGAGCCCAGGCACGGCTCACGATGGTGCCATGCCGGCACGGGCACGGTTATGACTTAACGGGCCGTGCCGGCTCGGTCGGCCCGTTAAGCCAAGAAAAAGAGAAAAAAATAAAAAAAAATTATAGAAAATTAAGAAAAATTGTAGAAAATTAAGAAAAAATACAAGAAATTATAGAAAATTGTAGACATTGTTAATCATCGAAATAATTATTTTCAATGTCATAATGAGCTTTATTAACTTGTTAAATTACATGGGATGGCTGCCTTATTAAAAAACTTTACCAAGTAAAACTCAACTTCAGAAAATCTTGGTAAAGAAAAAAGAGTACAGCCTATCAAGCTCATTAGTGACTACATGTGAAGAAAAATATTAAAAATCTTATTCATTGCTATCTAGATATAAATTCTCAAAAGATTCTTCTAAATCTCTATTATCTGTAGTATGTTGGAGTCTTGATTCAGCTTGTTTCCAGTCTTTGACGGTCAGAAGGATTTCGACCATCTCATTTGATAGACTTGTTCATCGCTCCTCGATTATTCTTCCAGATAGACTGAAGGCTGACTCCGAGGAGACTGTAGAGACAGGAACAGTCAACACATCCCGCGCTAATATGGATAGCACTGGATATATTACTTTCTGGGTTTACCACCATGAGAGGATGTTCAACTCTTGCTTGAATCTAACGCTATCACTTTTGAGATAGCTTGGTAGGTCTCTAGTGCTTTGTCACATTCCTCCTCCTAACTGGTGTGTACCTGTACCTGCACGAAAATCTCTAGAGGAAAAACCAAAAATCTTGCCCCATTGCATAGTCCCCCTAGAGGTGCTAGGGGCTATCGGGGGTCTTTCCAAACGCATGGACCCAAATTTATTTTCATATTTCTCATATACCCCATATAATTTATCCTTAACTACTCTATACTATGTACAATAGTCTAAACCGGTAGCATCACTTAAAAGTTGTAATACATTTATAAATCCTTGGAGTTTGGCCCTCAGACCTAAAATAAAGGTGAATGCATATAAAATAGGAATTTCCCTCTAATATTTTAAAAACTTAATTTTCATGGTGACTACAACATCCCGTAGTATAGGATCATTTTCAAAAGCCTTTAGGTGAGTGGCAATTTCAAGAATGTTATGAACAATTAGAGGAGAGGTTGGATACTATACTCCAGAAAGACAAAGTATAGCTTTATGAAAAAGTTCTAAAAAGGAAAATATTTTTTCACCAACAACCCAATCATCCTCAGTAAGTTCAAGGTCTCTAACTTGGGTTCTACTGGAGGAGCTATGAGATTGATGACCTTGGGTGTGAAGGAAAACAGATAAGGTGCTCTTATATGACAATATATGTTTAAGCATAAGGTAAGTAGAGTTCCATCTAACAGGCATGTCTAAACTAAATTTTCTAGGACGGACGTTCATTGCTATGCAAAAGCTCTTATATGCAGCTATTCATTGGTTAGAACAATTAATATATGAAATTGCATCCCTAAAAGAATCAATACAAGCATTTAATATTTTTAAACCAGATTTAACAATAAGATTAATAATATGGCAAGCACAACATTGATGCAGTTAGAAAGATTGTGCATAAGTATTAAACAAAGGAGTAAGAATTTTCATGGCCCTAATGTTTACAGCTGCATTATCTAAAGTTATAGAAAAAATCTTATCCGTAAGGCCAAAATCTTTTACAACTTTAATAATACTTTCTGCAATATTTTTAACAATATGCGAAACATTAATTAATTTAAATCCTATAATTTTTTTCCATTACCCAATCATCATTAACATAATGAGCAACAACACTAATATAATCCTCTCTAGCCCTAACACTCCATATGTCTAATGTCAAAGCAATAGAGAATGTACAAGTATGAAACATTTCATTCAATTTTTCACGAGAATTGCTATAATATTTAATTAAATCTCTAGTTGTGGTTTGCCTAGATACAACACTAAATCAAGGGCTATGAGCAGTCCTAATATATTTTTGAAAAGCATAAGACTCACCAAAATTTAAAGGTAAATCTTGAGAAGCAATTAATCTACAAAGATATTCTTAGGCTAGCTCTAGTTGTACTTCCAAGTAGGTACCGAGCCGTTAGGGTTATATTGCAGCTGCGTTTGGTGCATTTGTATTCTTTGCCTTCTTTTGTAGCTTGCAGCATACCGTTGTAGGTGACCCGTCCCACCAAAAGATTTTGCAAACAATTCATTACCACAAAATTTACAAACAGCATACCTCACCGAATTCCCATCATCGTCGGTCTTGAACTTCTTGTCGAAATCGTTCCAGACTCCTGATGTATTAGCTCTTATTCTTTTTGCACCCGTGCTATGAGTTGTTGATGCACTTGTTGAGCCAGCAGAAGATGGATCAATTGGACCTTGCACCACCGGGGCCGTCGCTTCATCTGGCTCTCCAGTTTGTTGTGGATGTGGATCTTCCACGGATGGATATCCTTCTTGAAAGGATTGCATATCCGCTGCCGAGAGGCTAAATTCAGAGAGTTCAAAATCGTAGTTCTCCATTGAATTAACTACAAATTGAAATAGTAAAGAATAATTAACTTACTATTGAATCAACAAATAATAGCAAAAAATTAAAATAAGATAGCACTATTACCTCTTTTGCAACTCTCAGAAAATTCTTTGAAGATTTTTGAATTTTCTGAATTTTGCACGAATTTCTCACTAATTTTGCCAAATTTGCGCAAACACTACTAGATTTTTCACAGCTAAATAGATAGATGAGAGTGAGGTTTGAGGTGTGGAAAATATAAGTCAGATGCCCCCTATTTATAGAAAAAAATTTCAGAATTTTTTTTGATTTTTTGCTATTTTTTCTGAATTTTTTAGTTCCCAACAGTCAAAAAATGGCTATATTTAGCTGGGCTGGGCCATGCCGTGCCGGCCTGGCATGCTCGGGCTGGGCCAACAGTACCGGGTCGCGGGCCGGCACGGTTGGACCCGGCCTACTTGGATAGCACTAATTGTGAGTGCCCACTCCTCCTATTTCAAAACAGAGGAGCTTCTCTGTGTTGATATGTATGTATGCATGTGGGCCCGCTTTTAACTAAATGACGAATTGGCTAATTGAACTAGTTAGTAGCTAGTAGGAAAATAAGATGGGAAAATTATATTTAGACTAATGTCCCACATAAAATAAGGATTTGATAAGTTGGAATTTACCTAAAGAATAAATCTTAAAATTATTTGCCCATTAAAATGAGTTATAAAATTAATTAATATAAGGTTAAACCATATAAAATATGTTTATAATTGTTATTTTTATATCTCAAAAAGTCATGAGAACCCTTTTATGAATAATGATTGAATAATTAGGGTAAATAATGCTGACATAACCTAATGGTTCCTATAAGAATATATGCATGTACACATGTATATTGATAGAGCAAAAATCATTAGATGGCATGATGTCGTGTCATGTATTGGAAAGCTGCTAGGCGTTATTAGGGTATTTAAAAGTAGCAAAGCCACTGATAAAAACTATCTTAATCCTCCAATTGTCGATTAAAAGAAGAAAATGCTGATAACTGGAAGTAATAGTCATGCTCATTAAAATTAGCCTTAAAATAGAAACCTAATTAGTACATGTATATATATATATATATATATATATATATATATATATATATATATATATATATATATATATATATATATATATATATATATATATATATATAAGTCATCTTTAAAGAAATAGTTCATATAAAGAGCCATGCAATAAAAAGTAATCGAAGATACTTAGGACAAATAACGACCAATTAGGGCAAGCAAATTACTTACTATGCTACAAGGATTTAAATTGAAGTATCCACTCTAATTAGTAATCTTTTCCTGGAAGATATATTAGTGAGAACTGGAGGTTATATAAGGCCAACCAATGTTTCTCTTAGAAACTTGTATGTTAGTCGAAGGCTTTATTAAATATAATCCTTTTCATTAGTATGCCACCGATAATTAAATCTTAATGGTAGGAGTAATTAAAAATAATATTGAAATATAATCATGTCAACAAGCTAGGCCCACATAAATAGATTTTTTAAAAACCTAAACTATGCCAGATAAGAACTAAAGGCGCATAAAATATCAATGACAGTTAATTGAAAGAGCATTTTTAAATAAAAGATCATGTTAAAATATAACTTTGTGCATCTATTAAAATATAATGACGCCTTGGCATTGGTCATTAAAAATAATCTCACTGATATACACTTTGATGAACAATGTGGTGGTAGGACCAATTAATTATACCTTAATTAAGACAGCTAGCTAACACACCACTAGGTGTTAATTTGAAGTAATACCCAGGCCAAGTTACGAGTTGATTTTGTCCAAAATGTATTTAGACCCTAGGACTGTTTATCAGCCACAACTATTAGCAAGTAGTGGTCTAATTAAAATTTATCATTAAATAGCAGTGATCTAATTAAAATTTATCATTAAATAGCAGTGATTAAACGAATAATCCCATGCTTTAATAAAATTATCGATACAATCATTCGATTAATTGATAATTAGAACCCCATAATATACTACTTCTTGAACTACAAGAAATCTAAACTCTAAGATTAATTTGATAAACTAAATATTTACACATCGTATGTAAAACTCATACCCAAATTCTTAAATGTTAGCACTCGATAAATAATACTCAGTACCCTAGCTAAACCCTTATATTTGTCCATAAGTCTAACCTAACTCGTAGAACTTACTTAATAAATATAAAATTATAAAAAAGTTATTAAATTAAAGGTCAAGTCATGGTATTCTACAATCAGCTACGCCTAGCCATCTTCAAATTAGTCATTCATCACATAACTAGAAATTGGAGTCTTGAAGAAGCAATAGATAGAGTGAGATAAAGACAAAGACCAAGAGTTCAAAACTATCAACTGAGAAGGCTTTGAGTAAGATCAAGGCCATTGTTATTGAGTAAGGCAAGTCATTGGTTTGCCATGTCAGCGGACCTGAAACTCCAGATCCCTCTCAATGACATGTGGGCCCCACCTGCTATTCACATTACCAGGTGCACTGAGTCTACCATAGACCAGTTCGCCCCATGGACTCAGTCCATGAGCCATTGTCCCACTTGTCAGTATCTAAGCCTATTTTCAAGAATTTTCTTTATTTTGGAAAATCCAAAAATAAGTAGGTTCTTCCTATCAGTCTCTAGCCTTTTATTAAATAAATTCTAAAGGGAATATTCTATAGAATATTCTCCTTTCTCTCTCAATTTCTAGGAATTTATTTTCCTAACAAATCTTCTAAGAGTCCATTCTCCTCCGTCCAAACTCCGATGGACCCAACTCTTCTTCCTAAATTCATCTAAAATTGAGTTTTATCTTTTTGTTCTAGTTTTGTTGTTTTTCATTTTATTTGAAATCTATTTTGAGTTTATTTTGTTTTGCTCACTTTATTTCTCGTTAGATAACACCTTCGAAGGAGTAAATGCGGGATCTAATGATCAAGAGGTGGTAAATGAGCAAAGCCAAGGCAAGTCATGACCTTTGATCATGTTGAACCTATTATTTCAAATCTAAGTGTTATTACTTTGTTTCAAATTAACATGCATTGCTTATTTATTACAAACCTTTGTACTCGGTAGTTACCAACCAATTTTGATCAATTCCCTCCTTTGATAATTTGAATACTGTGATCCTATTATCACCATAGGATAGTGATGTAATACTAGTATCCACTTGGGTTGTACATCTAGTATGCTTAACCATGTGTATTGTTACGTTAGGCTCATTATTACGTTTGTTAATTAATTAATTATGACTTAATAAGATACTAAATCGTAGTGGTCAGTCATAGTTATAAATTTATGTACCATGATATGGGTAGCGTCATTGGTGTTGGTTAAATAAAATAGTTTTCACTTGAGAAAGTGATTGTGCAATAAAGGGGAAAGTATGGTTAGCACTTTGTGATGTGGATGCCTCACTCAGGTAATTATTAAGCACTTAACATTGTGCACCATTGATCTGAGCCTTATCATATAACAACAAGTCTAGTATAGGATGGATCTGACAAATTAATTTGAGATGTTTCAACCTTGATTTTGTCATTGAGGTGATGTGAATGGTTCATTCATTTTTGAGTAACTTTTCCACATGGTGGTTAGCATACTCGATAGCAAAACCTTAGTGGGTGAAATCAATTTGAGTTTGAGCATTGTAACAGCCTTGTGATAATCACTTTGTCAGACGCCTAAGGAAAAGTGTATTGGCCGACATGATAATTCGATTATCTCTCGTGGGTAAAGTTATACAACCTTTGTAAAGTGTAAAACTAATTGAATAGCCATATCCCTGGTTATGAATAATGCTTAGTGATTTCACATGAGGGGTAGAATTTTGTAAAACTTTGGTTGGATTTAGTTAGGGAAGTGGATGGTCAGTTCACTTGTAGTTTATTCAATTCCTTTGAATTAATTATTTAATAATCAATTTCGAAGTGCATTTCAATCTATTTACTATATTTACTCTAAATTATTACTGTCTGCAAAATAACTACTCAGCCATCATTTGATAAGCCTTGAATAATTATATATTGCATCTTGTTACAAACGACTTGCTGAGTACTCTATATAATCACATCTATATTTTTTGTTGCTCAGTTACAGGATGTGAATCATATCAGATAAATGTATTTGAGGAGGAATTCTTTGATGATTTCCTAGGCTAGGACTTTGCTTCCTAGCAGATTACTTGTGGGCATGTCCAATGGCCACTTTGGTTATCGTTGTTTCCCGCTGCTAGTTCTTATTAGGCCTTTCAAGTTATTATTTGTATGCTTGACCATAAGCTCACTACTCTGACAAATAATAATAATATTTGCCTTTTTATTGTTAATCATGATCATAGTTCATATTTCATTTATGTTTTCACTATATGCACTAGTGTGATTCTAGACTGGTGCAGAATACACATAGTCCAGATTTGCATATTTGAGTCTCGACAAATATGGTATTAGAGCCATATCGATTGTAGGACGAAGCCTAGTTAGAATAAAAAGGCCTTAAGGACCTATAAACTTATAAAAATGCTAAATTATAAAATTCTTAAGCTTTTTTGCTTCTTTCTTTTTCTCTTAGCATATTGATCTTACATCTATCTGAATTGCCAAAGCTTTTGCTGACCTCTTCCTGTCTCAAAATTTTGTAGATGCTATTCAACAATTCGTTCACCAATGATGGAAGTGGTTTTTCATGAGGAGTTGTGGCTCATGCTCCAGGACTTGGGTTACACTCGTTGCCCTCAGTTGCATTGTTCACTACCACCAGGAATGGTAGGGAGGTCGGGAGGGTATCAGAATCGCCATCTTCTCCAAGAGTGGACAAGATAGTCGCCCTCACCACTTTACCGTGGACCAAGAAACTTTCAAGCTGGGATGTCAAGAAGCTGCCCAAGTAGCTCTCATGCGGTTGAGTTTCACTTATTGTTGTCTGTTGGTTGGCATTCCTAATCGCTACTTTCTATGTTGCAAGAAGGGGAAAGTCTTTAGCATGTTTAGGAGTTCAGAAGGAGAGTCAGACCCCACTGTTGTTCACATGGCTTCTCTCATCAAAGCGCAAGATGATGCCTACAACCACTTGAATCCTGATTTGGAGAGCACTTATGCAAGGTTAAGGGATGCCCAATTGGAGTTGTCATAATTGAAGGAGCTACATCAAGACTAGCAACAACTTCAAGGATTGCATCATGAGCTGGTACGATAGCAGGAGCTTGAACACTTGGAAGAGTACCAACCTCAGACACCATAGGAGCAGCATGTAACATCCAGGTTTTCAGAGTCTTTTTGGAGCTTTCAAAAATAAAATTAACCATTTGGATTTTCTTGAATTAATTAAAGCTTAATTAAATTTTCAAAAATTAAAAAGATTTAATGTGACTAAATTAAAACTTTAATTAATTCAAAATCTATTTTAATTGGATTCCATGTGTTACATGGAATAGTTTTATATTTTCTTGGATTTTTGGAATTTATTTGTTGTTTTCTAGAGCTCAAATTCCTTTTTCTCATTTCTAAAATTGGAAAATGTTGGAAAATCCTTGAAAAGCCTTTGGGCCAAACCCTAAGGTCCATCCCATTTCATTTCCACCATGGCCAACCCGCCATCTTAGCCCAGTCCACCTTAGCCCAGCGCGTGTAGCCCAGCGCATTAGCCCTTGTCACCTTGGCGTCCAATCCACCCCGTTGTCATGCGCCCCGATCGCAACCATTCCTTCCTTCTTTCTTACTACCAAGTGGGTCTGCCTTGTCAGCTTCTTCATCTCTGTTCAAGAGTCCACCGCCATGTTCTATTTGGATGGCTTTGTCGCCCGTTGTGTTTACCTGAGCCCTCTTGTTTTCAGTGTTCCTGAGCCACTTCACTTTCTCGCCTTGCATCACCATCGCAACTGCCACCATCCTCACTAAAGCATCAAGTCACCGAGTGTTCGCCATCGTGTTTCACGATGTTCATCTTCCACGATGCACTTCTCCACCTCCATTTGTCTTCTCTGTCGGTGAGCCGTCGGTCCATCGCGTCGTCTTCCTCCACCATCCACCCTCTCCACCAACTAGCCAAGCCGCCCATCCCTTGCGTCGCCTTACATGTCTCGCCCGTCGTTTTGCCCGCCACACTAATCGTTCGATTTGCATAGGCTGCCTTGCATCATCCCAGACATCACCACAAGCCACATCACCCATAGAATTGTTCGTGAGCTTCATCCACTGTGAGGCATGTCTATGGAACCTAGGTCCCATGTGTCAACCCTATTCCATGAACCCAGTGCACCATAGACCCAAGAGCCATACCTGTGGATTTGGTCCATAGACCGATGGCCCACATGTTAGTGAGCCAAGTCAATTTTCTTTAGAAAAATAATTCAGTCAAAAACCAAAAAAACCTTGCTGATGTCATAAATCTAATTTTCCTTTAGAAAATAGTTCCAGAAAAGCCAAATAGTGCATTTTTCCTTTTTCTAGAATTAAATCTTCTGAGAGCCTGTTCCTTTCTGTCTGAACTTCGATTGACTTAATTTTTCTTTCTAAATTCATCTAAAATTAAGCTCTATCTTTTAGTTCTAGTTTTGTAGTTTTTGGAATTTTATTTGGATATATTTGTATTTTATTCACTTTCTCTCTCATTTGATGACGTCTTTGAAGGAGCAGAAGTAGGACCTGAAGTTGAAGAGTTGGTAACTGAGCAATGCCAAGGTAAGTCATGACATTTGATCATGTTGAACCTATTGTTTTAAATTTAATATTTATTATTTCCTTTTAAATTACCATTCATTGGTAATTTATTGAAAACACTTGTAATTGGTAGTTATTAAGCAATTTAATTAATTCCTCAATTGATAATTTGATTGCCATAATTCTATTGTTACCATAGGATAGGTAATTATCTTGTAATACAATACTAATATATACTTGGGTTGTATGTTTAGTATGCTTATCCATACTTATTGTTATGTTGGGCTCATCATCACATGTTGATTAATTAATTAATTTTGACTTAATAAAATATTGAATCGTTGTGGTCAACCACAGTTATAAATTTATGTACCATAATATGGGTAGTGTCATTAGTCTTGGTTAAACAAAATGGTTTCCACTTGGACGAGTGATCGTACAACGAAGGGGGAAGTGTGGTTAACACTTTTGGGATGTGGATGCCTCGCCTGGTTAATGTCTAAGGTCTTAACTTTGTAGCCATTGATATGAACCTTATTGTATAATCACATATCCAGTATGTGATGGATCTGGCTGATTAATTTGTAATGTTTTAACCTTGATTTTGCCTTTGAGATGTTCTGTTGGCGCAACAGGGGCTTTTACTGATAGGACTGTCATCTTACTCGGCAGTGAATCCTTAGCGAGTATGATCAGTTTGAGATTGAACATTGTAAAGTTCTTGTTGAGATCTTTTTGGTCAGCATGCTTAAGGAAGTGTGTTGTACTTGTGACACCACAAGATGATCATATCATGTGGGTGAAGTTGTGCAACCCCTGTAGAGTGTGAAATTATTTAAATAGCCATGTCCCTAGTTGTGGACAATGTGAGAGACCATGTGGAGGTCATCCCGTGTTTATGATGAGTAATTGAAATCGCTTTAGGTAAGTCGAGTTTGGTTGGGGTGATTTGGACCTTGACGTTGCATGGTGCAACAGGCTCGGTCGGACTTGGTCAGACTTTGTCGTATGGGATTAGGATACTTATTCCGATGATTCGACAGGTTTTGACTTCAGTGTGTGTAAGTATGGTGTGTTTATACCATTTACGCTTTCATGCATCGAGCGGTGCTATTTGACGTGTTTCTTGTCTGTGTGGCTGCAGGACATCGAGACGGAGTCGTGGCGAGACACGGAGGACCGGACTAGGCGCAGGTGGCGCTGAGGTCAGAACGGTCGGGATGTGTCGAAGACGACGTGGACTCGAGGTGGAGTCGTGGCGAGGCACGGTGGACCGGACTAGGCGCAGGTGGCGCTGAGGTCAGAACGGTCGAGGTGTGCCGAAGACGGCGAAGCTGCGTGGCTTGCAGGGCAAGGAATGAGGAAGCTTCCTGGAAGGTGCGCGAGGGGCGTTTCGGTAAAAACACAAAGCTGCACTAAAGGAAGTGGATTGTGGGTAAAGCGTAAAAGCTAAATGGGTAAAGCACTTGGTGAACCCATTAGTGGAGGCTATAAATAGAGAGGGAGATGGTGTGCTGAAATTTGAGAGAGTGAGTGTAAAAGTTAGGGTTTCATTTGGGTCTCTCCATGTGTGTATGTGTGTGTTCCTCCCAAGAAGCATGTGTAGCTCTTGGTGTTCTTGAGGATTGAGAGGGAGAGGATGGATTGAGATGTAAACACTCTATATCAATCATGTATGTCCCCGTATCGTGTTCAAGATTTCTTGTGTTGAGCTGATTATGAGTTCTTGCACTTCTTTATGTTCTCTTTGTGCTTGAGTTGTTCTTGGCCTTCTTGTTGCTTCTAGTAGCTTTTTGCTGAAATTATCTCATCTCTGTTCAGCATTAAGTGTTAAAGCTTCTCTCAGTTTTAGTTAGCATTCTTGCTCCTTCTCTTTGTTTTCTAGCTTGAACTCTCAGCCAACATTAAATGATTGGAAAAGTACTCATTTCTTGGCCAAAGAGGTTGTGTTTGGCAGCTGCAGATTGCAGCTAGCAACCTATTCTTCTCACGGCAGCAAGCTGCAGCAGTGCTCTTCTTGGGTTATTTCGGCCAACATGCTCTCAATTGTGCTCTCGGGCAAGCTTTTCTTCATGTGGTTTTGGCTGATTGCAGCTTTACCTTTTTAGATTTTCTTTTTGCTCTTTCTTGGTCTGCCAGCAGAAGTTTTCAAAAAAAATTCTGCAAAGTAGTACTCATCTGGGCAGCACCTTTCTCTGAAAGGTCTCGGGTAAAAGAATCACATGCAGTTCTTGCTTTCCCTTCTTGTGCCATCCGAGAGGGAGTTTTAATTTCTGGTTCCAGCAATCCGTGGCAGCAAAATCAGCGAAAAACCTTGCCGTGGCAGCCCGCTTTCCTTGCCGTGGTAGCTTTTCGCTGCTGTTTCTTGCCGTGTCTGCCGTAGCCATATTTTGTGTTCTCTGCTGTTCGCCGTGGCAGCCAAATCAGCGAAAAACCTTGCCGTGGCAGCCGTGGTAGCCTACTTTCTTTGCCGTGGTAGCAATTCCAGTTGATTTCTTGCCGTGGCCAATTTTTGCAGTCTCTTTCTCTTGATTCATTTCAGTCTCTTGTCAGTTTGGTTTTCGGCTTGAGTGAGCAATGATCTCTTCTCGTTCATAGCTTTTATACCCATCGGAGAGTAGAGATTTTTGCGAATATTCTTGGGGCGATTTTAAAAGTCGACATTCCCCCCCTGTCGCCATTTCGGTCCTACACAATGCTTGGTGATTTCACATGAAGGGTAGAGATTTTATAAAACATGGATTTGGTTGATTTGGGAAGTGAATAGGCAATTCACTTGTGGTTATTTAATTCCTTTGAATTTATTACTTATGGTATAGAATGTGCCCTCGTAAAAATTAAAAAGACCAAACACTGACGATTGGGGCCTTGCTCAATGGACCAGATTCACAGATGAGCTTGGTTTCATGATGAGCCGAGACAATAGCATACTGCCTTTAACGGGTAGGATCCACTTGTTAAATGGTTTTTCAATTTCTTTATAAACCAAAAATAGCTAGGGACCACCTGTCATTGAAGCAGAGTTGGAATTCGATTTTAAAAAGAATAAACCGGAGCTGAACCCACAGTCGCGCACAGGGATGCAGCGAACAATTTATTTTGGTTCTTTAGAGAACTGACGTGTATGGCCACACCGTCAGCGACACAGAGAAAGCTGGGGGAGCAGACGCACGGGCTCGGCGGCTCTATATGGCACCGGCGCCGGCGTAAGGCGGCGTGGGAGGCTTAGGAGAAAGCAAAAACGGGTTGATAGCAGCTCGGGGAGGCGAAAAGGCGAGGCCATCATGGTGTAGAACGTGACATAGGGAAGGCGATGGTGTGATTCATGGTGATAGGGGCTCACTGTATACAATGAATTCGGCGACTGCGACACTCGAACTGAGGTGACAAAGATATATTGGATTTCCGCAAATGGCTGTGATAAAACAAAATAAAATTAGGAGGGTGATATAGGATGCTTGGAACACAAAGTGACGTGAACGAAATTACAAGAAACTCCCCCGAGAGAGAGATTGGGCGACAGCGGAGTGAGAGAGCATGACCATGGCATTGATGGTTCCGGATTCTTATACAGCGAAAGAAGAAAAAGAAATGGGCCAAGGATAGATGGGCTTCGGTCCAAGAGAGTGGTGGAAGAATAAATGATTTCGAATTGATTTGGATTTGGAGAGATTTGATTGGAATTTCAATTCGAATTTAGATTTGAAAATTCAGAGAAAACACCAAATAAGATCCAATTTCTTTTAAATAAATAATTTGAAAATTAAATTTACAAAAAGCTAAAAATGAGGATGCTAGAGAGCTACCCCTTAGAAGGAATCTCTACCCGTGATTCGGATGGACTAGTAAAAAGATCGAGAAACTCGTCTCAGATATTCTCCCGCCTGCAAGTTGTAGCTGATTGGGCTGAAAAGCTGTGGCTGATAGCTGAAATTGCACGCGGCTGAAATTTTACTATAGCTGAATATGGCTTATTTAACATAATTAAATTTAAAAAATTTAAAAATAGAAAATATGTTAGCTCATTACGGACAGCACGAATGAATACGGGAAAAAACCGGCAAAAAAGCTCAAAAAAGCTAAAAGTTCAGAAAAAGACGAAATTTATGAATAGTGAAAAATAAGCCAGAAACTAGAAGCTGAAACTGAAATGAGTGGGGGCATTCCTTAACATCTTGTAGTCATAGGCTCATAGAATTGTGCGTCAAACGGACCCGGTCGCTGTGCAGTCGGTAGGATGACTGCAACTGGCTTGTTTCGGCTTCAGTTTCTGGCTTCTGGCTTATTTTCCACTATTCATAAATTTCGTCTTTTTTTTGAACTTTTGGCTTTTTTGAGCTTTTTTGCCGGTTCTTTTTTCCCATATTCGTTTGCGTTGTCCGTGATGAGCTAGGATATTTTTTTTATTTTTATTTTTTTAAATTTAATTACGCCAAATAAACCACCTTCAGCTACAGTGAAATTTTAGCCGCTACAGTGTAATTTTAGCCATAAGCCACATCTTTTCAGCCCAATCGAGCGGGGTAAGCAGTTGCAGAACTAGTTGCGGGATTCGAATACAAGGTATTCATGCACTGCAGCGAAAGCAAATTTAATGTAGCCAGTATACTGTAGCAGAAAATCTGAACCATTGATCATAAAAATGGACGGCCTCAGGTGCAGCCCCAAGGGCATCCACAGTGTAAGGTGCACATACCAGCGCTAAGGAATACTACATTACAGCGGTGCTAAGTTTGTTTTTGTCCTTCAGTATTTACTATTTCCTTCTCTCTGCTAGACACTCCTACGGTATTTACTATTTCCTTTTCTCTTCTAGACACCACTAAATGAAACATATCTCCTTCTCTCCCACCTCTCTCCTCCCTCTGTATCATCACCATCTATTACGCCCCGTGGATTCCCCGCGCGAGGAGGCCCTCCACGTCGCCCCCAGCACTCACTCGGCCGGCGCGTGGCAGCAGAATTTGCGTACGGTCGGGGGAGCAGTTTTGCGAAAAAGTCCCCGCGTTTTTCCGAAATTACGTAAAGGTCCTTGGTTCTCGCGAAAAGGTCCCTACCAGTTTTTTCAAGTCCCTCCACTGTGCAGGATAGCGCCCCGCGGTTTCTAAATTACGTACGGGTCCTTGTTTATTACGTACAGGCCCTCGGTTTTTTACGGAAAAGACCTTCGACTTTTTTGAAAATACACATGTGCCCTCGATTTTTTTAAAATTTTTTTAAAAAAACTCTTCACGAATTATCGCCTCTTTCACTTCGGTACACACGGTGGCTGGCGCAGCGTGGCGCCGCGCCTATGAGGCTAGTCACTAAAACAAAGCCGGGGGAGTTCCCGGCCTACCACCTATGCCATGTCATCTTTCTTGCAAAAAGGGCCCTATATTTTTTGAAATCACGTAAAGGTCCTCGGTTCCTGCAAAAAGGCCCTGCCAGGTTTTTTTCCTAAAAACCCCCTCCACTTCACCGAAATTGCGTATCCTTTTGCAGGATAGCACCCCACGGTTTTCCAAAATTACATACGGATCCTCATTTAGTTACGTACAGGTGCTTATAGGTTCTCGGTTTTTTTATGAAAAAGGCCTTTGGTTTTTCCGAAATTATGCATGTGTCCTCGATTTTTTAAAAAAAAAACCTTCCCGCGAATTGTCGTCTCTTTTATTTCGGTCCACACGGTAGCTAGCGCGGCGTGCCGCTATGCTTACGCCGCTAGTTTCTATTACATGTGGGCGCATTATTAGTTTGGGGGTTTGGGACCGGAACCAAGCATCTTTCCCTGGGTACCGACCCATCCAATCTAATATAATTCTATTTTAACCGTTCAATCGAGGTAAAAGAAGGCATTAAATCTAATATATTTGCAGGAGTTGATTCCAACAAAAAATATACATAGAATGGACTCTACTTAGGAGTCGATTCAAATCATTAAACAATTTAAATGAGCATTAAACAATTACATAGGAAAGAGTGTGGTTAAGAGAGAACTCTACTTAGGGCATCTCCAATGGTCTGAGTCAGCTAGCTATATGCATGTACACATCAGCATATATCCTATGTGGAGGAAAGAGAGTATAAAAAAAATCGAGCCAGCTCTTCCTTAAGCACTAGTCTATAACGCCAAACGAGGCAGCCTCTATAAATTATGTGTGTACATGTAAGAGCATCTCCAATAGTGACTTATGAGCTAACTCTAAGCATATTATTTCATATTTTAATGGAACAGAGAGAAAAGCTATCTCTTAATCAAGAGCTAGTCTCATACACACATTCCAAGATTATGTGAGAGTATCATGTGAGGCTATTTATGTTATGAGCTATGTGCTAAAAGTTAGTACTATTGGAGAAGTTGTCTTAGAGTTAGTAACTAGCTCATACTGTTGGAGATGCTCTAAGCATCAAATAGCTATCCTTATAGATAGTTCTTTAGAATGCTAGCTTTAGTGTATACTATATAAATGATGTGGAAGTCTTATAGTTAGTTGCCAGCTATAACTATTGGAGATGCCCTTAGAGCATCTCCAATAGTGACTTATGAGCTAGCTCTAAACATATTATTTCATATTTTAATAGAAGAGAGAGAAAAGCTATCTCTTGATCAAGAGCTAGTTTCATACACACATTCCAAGATTATGTGAGAGTGTCATGTGAGGCTATTTATGTTATGAGCTATGTGCTAAAAGTTAGTGCTATTAGAGAAGTTGTCTTAGAGTTAGTAACTAGCTCATACTGTTGGAGATGCCCTTAGGAGTAGATTTAAAGCATTAAACAATTCAAATGAGTATTAAACAACTACATAGAAAAGAGTGTGGTTGAGAGAGGATATTATTATTTTATGGTTTTTTAATGTAACAAGAGTCAGTTATTAGTAGGAATCGATTCAATACATTAGAGAAAAACAACTTTAATTTCTAAAGTGATTATGTGGCATAACTTTAAATTGACATTGGTTAAATACACTAGGTGCTCCAAGTCATCTGGCACGGCAAAACCAACACACTGGAAATGGCCTAAGGTGTAGGGGATCCCAATCGGTATCGGACAACTGCTTTCCCAAGCTTCAGGATCCTTAGGCCCTGTTTGGAATGCGGGAATTTTTTCCGATTCCTGCGGGAATTGAACTGTTTCCTGCAAAATTCCTGTGAAATTCCTCTGTTCCAAACAGGCCCTTAGCAAGCACGTTCAATTCGGTTTTTTATTTTCTAAGACATTTATTTAAAAAAAATAAGAAAAAGAGAGGGAAAATATAAAACGTGTTATATCTCTAGATAATACAAAGCGAGAAAAAAATCGTATTAAGAAGCTAACTTCAGAAAGCTAGAAGACTGTAGCTGTTTGAAACAGGCCACAATTGCATATACAGTTTTTTCCTTCCTTTGCAATTTTCAATTTTTTCCAGCTCATTTCTTTCTCGCGGATCAAGAGTTTTATTAAAAAAACCATTAGTTCTCTTTACGGGAAAATTGCACATATACCCTATAGTTAATAGGCACTTGTAGATTTGCCCTACACTTGAGTGGCCTTGTAATTTTGCCCCATATTTGACATGCCCCCTTATTATTTTGCCCCATTGCCCATTTAGCTACTATTTTAATTTCATTTTTCACTTTTTGGGGCAGGAAATGACAGATCTAACCTTCACAACACCACATCGCACCGCCGTGCTGGGCCGTCGAAGGCTGCCTCCGTCGCGTTCTTCCCGCGGGACCTCACGGGCACACCATCGCACATCACCCTCATCACCCTTCGGCGTGTACGCCAGCCCCCTCGATCGAACACGGCCACGGCGACGAGCCTCACCTTGACCTCCAGCGTGCCTGCACCCCCGCTCTTGAGTGGGGCCGCCTCATCAGGCCCCACGTAGGACCCGTCGACCTCGAGGCGGAAGGCAAGCGTGGTGGTGTTGCCTGGCCCCTGCGAGAAGGGCGGCAGGGATGCAACGGCGATGGGGGAGGAGGGGGCGAGGGCGACAGAGGCGAGCGCAGAGAAGTAGGGGACGGAGAGCTTGGAGTTGGGGTTGTCGGCGAGGAGGGAGGCGTCGAAGGAGGCGGAGAGGGTGGAGTTGGTGTCGGAGTAGGCGACGCGGGAGAGGGAGGCGAGGGAGAAGGCGGGAGCGCGCGGGCGGAGGAGGAGCCAGACGATGAAGGTGCCGGCGCCGAGGAGGAGGAAGGCGGCGACGACGAGCGCGAGGAGGCGGCGGAGGCAGGTGGGCGGCGGTGGAGGGGGCGGGTACGGGTGGTGGTGGTGGGGCGGGTACGGGTGGTAGTGGTGCGGCGGCGGGGGCGGAGGCGGGTGGTGGTGGGGAGGGGGAGCGGGATATGGGTACGCGAAGCCGAAGGCGGCCACGGCGCCGGCGTTGCCGTTGGCGGGGGGAGGCGCGGCGAAGTAGGCGGCGCCGCCGGGGGCGGGAGGGGGCGGGGACTTGGAGTTGGGCTGGTCCGACGGGTGGGACGAGGAGGAGGGGTGCATCGCGAGGAGCGATGGCGGCGACGGGAGGTTGGTGGCACTGGCAGGAGCGTTCTTGCTTGGAGGGGGAGAGGGGACGTGATGGTGATTCCGTCCGACGTTGAAACGGCGGAGGAGGGGAAGGGAGCGATGGCGCGTCGCCGTCGCCTCCAACCGCCCGCTCTTATGTGTTAAAAGGGTAGATCTGTCATTTCCTGCCCCAAAAAGTGAAAAACGAAATTAAAATAGCAGCTAAATAGGTAATGGGGCAAAATAATAAGGGGGCATGTAAGTATGGGGCAAAATTACAAAGTCACTCAAGTATGGCGTAAATCTACAAGTGCCTACTAACTATGGGGTATATATGCAATTTTTCCTCTCTTTACTGCTAAGAAATCTGTCCAGAATGTCACAAACAAATTTCTCATCCTGTTTTGAGTTGTATTCATGTTTTAGGTTTATTCACAAACAAATTTCCTTTTCACTATCGGGGGCTGGCGTCACCAATAGCTGCTGAAGAGTGAAAGACGCATTCTCTCAATAGAGACGTTCATTGCAGTTGCCGCTGTTAAAAAGGTGCCAAGCTGCCTACAAAATTCCAGAGGAAAAAATGGAAACGAGAGAAAATTGAATCGACGGCGAAACTACCATAGGAAATACAGAGTAACAACACAGACAAATGCCAGATTGAATTGGGAGCAGGAATTGCAAGTTTGCAACAGATGGAAAGAACATTTTAACAGAACGACCACCAAATAGGGGACAGAGTTTAGAGATCAGGCAACCGATAGCAGAATCGCCAAATCTTGCAGGCAAATTCGGGAGTGACAGCACGGGTACTGATGAGCCAATCAGTCCCGAAAAATGATACTTTTGACAGAGGTTATCATCACAGGTCTCCATCGCAAATCCATAGCAACAATGCAGCAAAAACCCTAGATCGAAACATAATGCTAATTTATGAGTTAACGAACAAATTGATGTCAAGAGAAACATCGTTGTTGGATTGGCCTCAGAATTGCAGAATGGCAACATGGCTACATAGGAGCCAATCAGTCCCGAAAGACGGTATTTTGTTGGAGATTCTCATCACCGGCCAAACATGCCCATCGAATGCATCGCTCGAGTCTAATGTAACAATGATGCAAGAGAACAGTCTATTCAGAAATCAGAAACCAGCAATCCTACATTGCAGATCAAACCTGAACCATGAAAACGCAAGCAACTTTTTTGGAGATCTGGTGGCAAGGACATCAGAATTGCAGAATTGGCAGCATGGCACGCGGGCGCGCCAATCAGCCCCGAAAGATGGTGTGTTTTGATTGTGTTTTTTCATCACAGTCCAGACAGATCACCGTTCACACTTATCACAGACGAAACAAAGAACGAAACCATCAAGAAAAAAAAAAGAAGAGGCGAAACGAAAAAACCAAGAGCCCAACTCATCATGATATGAAAAACAAACCAAAAGGGCGAAAAAAACAACAGCAAGAACAGCGGCACACCACGCTCAGGTCCGAGGAGTAGCAGTATCAGGCGGTGGATGCATACATAGGGAGGCGGAGACCTGGCGTTGCTGCGGCGGCGGAAACCCTAATTAGCCATGGATGGCGTAGGGAAGGGGAGGTGGCTTCTTAATAGGAGACGGGGTTCAGGTTCTGGCCGTCGGATTTGGATCGTGCGGCTGACCACGGGGATGAGAGAATCATGGTCCAGCCCAGCCCGTTTAATTCCGTCTGTGTGCCGGCCCATGTCAGTTAGGTTCCAGACAAAAGTATGAACAACCCAGCCCACACAAAACCGCCCGCATACGCTTCCGATTGACCAAACAGCCAACGGCAATTAATTTCAAAAGATTAAATTGCACTACAGGACATTAAGCTTGTTACTTTGGTTCAAGTAGATTCCAAAACTCCAAAAATGCATGTTTAGGTTACTAAACTTGTTTAAATAAGTGAAGGTCATTAGCAGGCCGGCCTGGTTACAATAATGACATGGCAACTCCACCGTGGCAAAGCGGGTATGTGTTAACTTGTGGCCACTGTAGTTTTCATTGAACCAAAAATGCATGTTTAGGTTACTAAACATGTTTAAATAAGTCAGTGAAGATCATTAGCAGGCCGGCCTGGTTATAACAATGACATGGCAACGCCACCGTGGCAAAGCGGGTATGTGTTAACTTGTGGCCAGTGTAGTTTTCATTGAACCCCAACATTAGACACCCTTCATACTTGCACCTACCCAATCGTAATACTGGCAACTAGAGGTGGCCAAAGGGCCATGCCTGCCAGCCAGATACACAGCCCGCTAGTGCAGGCAGGCACGAGCCAGGCATGGCACGGCCCACGACAGTTTCATGTCAGGCTAGCACGACACAAGATGCTGGGTCGTGCCTAGGCCGTCGCCCGGCCCAACATGTTGGCATGGGCATAGTAGGCATGGCATGGCCGGGTTGGCACAGGAGCTCGTTAGGCATGTTAAGCACGATTAGCCCGTTAGGCACAGCCTGCTAGGCATGAAAATCCGATCGTTAGGCATGCTTAGCCTGATACGGCACGGTGAGCATGACCCGTTTGGCACAAATGTGGCCTATTTAGCCTGAGAAATGCTGAATTTTTGAAATTGTTAACCATTTTATAGTCGTTTGGGAGTTTAAAATACAAAAAATTCAAAAAAATTTAATTTTTTTTCTATAAATAGGAAGCATGCCCCCTCATTAAGCTACACTCAAACCTACAATCTCTTCTCTAAATTCTCTTGTGAAAATTTCGATACACGTTGTGATAATTTGGCAAAATTCAAAATATTTTTGCCAAAAATATGAAAATTTGAAATCCGGCTACAGTTAAGAAAAGAGATAACAATACTAATTTCATATATTTATGTTGTTCTTACATTTCTTTGTTGTGATGTAAAATAGGTAATAGTGTAAACTGCTATTTACATTTTGCAGTTTTCCACAATTCTCCATATAAAGTTTTGATAATTTTCCTATAAGTGAATATGGAATTGATCTGGAAGATCTTTCATCCCTCGGGAATGAAACATCTCTGCCTCTGCCTCCACTTCAAACGGGAGAGCAGACCCTGACTATACCATCGTCGGGCTCTACGAGTGTCACCGCACCATATCAGTCATCCTTTAGAATAAGCCTTGCATGTATGTGTAATTGCATCTGCATGCACAACTTGATGAGTACTCCATGTGCTCACTCTTGCTATGACAATGCTACTCAGTTGCTGGAGGACAAGGTTACATCATCACAGATGAGCTATTTTCTTAAGGGGTATCTTGAAGATCGTGGAAACTAGGTCAGGCTACCCCCAGTCGATTGTTTGTGGGCATATAGATAGGCTACATTTGAAGTTATCTTTATTCCTTCCACCATAGTTTAGTTGAGTTATTTAGCCATTGAGGCTATTAGTTGCAAGCTTTGACCCTAATGTCACTACTCTGATAATAAAAGTATTTGTTTATTTCTTAGTCATTCATGTGTATGGAATGATATTTCATCTATGTTGCCACTGTGTACACTAGCGTGATCTTGGACTAGTGCAGTTTACACGGAGGGTCCAGATTTCCATATTCGGGTCCTAACAAAGAAATGTAATACCCTAGCCCGTTAGTGTGAAGGCCCACATGGTCCATGTGGAGTGGAGGTGGGATTAGTCCTACATTGCTTGTCTAATATAAGTTGTAGTAGCATATAATGCCTATTGGGTCTAAACGTAGCACCTACGAGTTTACCCTTTTACATGAAGTGAGGACAAAAGTTTAAGTAGGGTGCTATGCATGTGTGGACTCACCCCACGGTGGGCTGGGCTTTGAGCAAATTTTGGGGCCAAGGTGTTACAAATGTCATTTACAGCACCAACCTTCGTTGCACGGGCGCGTGTGGGACAAGGGTGCATGCATATGGTGCATGACACGTATGGGCCAAGAGTGGACACACGACATGGCATATGTGCTGGCACTAGATGCTCGGACGTGCACCAAGGGTTGGTTCTGGGCATTTTCCATGTATACGGTGCACTGCTAAGGGCATCAGCCCTTAAGGGGGTGAATATAATACTACAGCCCATTAGTGTGTAGGTCCATGAAGCCCATGTGGAGTGGTGATTGAATTAGTCCCATATTGCTTGTCTAATGTGAGTTGTAGTAGTATATAATACATGTTGGGTCTAAACGTAGCACCTCCAGATTAACCCTTGTACATGAAGTGAGGACAGAAGTGTAAGTAGGGAGCAATGCATGTGTGGGCCCGCCCCGCAGTGGTTGAGCTTTGCGGATTTTGGGCAAGGGTGTTTAGCCATTGAGCCCAATCTTCCTCCTCGGTAATCCATTTCCAAATTATTCTAGACCAGAGCTATCAGAGCCCAAATTAGCAAATCCAGCCCTCTATGTATACCACTCTAGTCCAGGATTACGCTAGTTCACAAAGTGGCAGCATAGATGAAATATCATTCCATACACATGAATGACTAAAAAACAAATAAATACCTTTATTATCAAAGTAGCAACAAAGCTTGCAATAATAGCCTCAACGGCTAAACAACCTGATTAAACTATAGCGGAAAGAATAAAATAATCTTCAAGTGAAGCCCATCCATGTGCCCAATCCATGTGCCCACATGCAATCGACTGGGGTAGCACGACCTTGTCCTTCTCAATCCTTGACATAGTAGTCTTCATTGAATAGTGACTGGTGTCTTCAACAACTGAGCAGCATTTTTGTATAGCAAGGGTAAGCACATGGAGTACTCAGCAAGTTCTGCATGTAAATACAATATATAGATGCAAAGCTTGAACAAAGGGAATAGCTAACTTGGCTAGTTTTGCAAAAAGCTAAATTTAACATGTAAATACAATAAATAGATTGAAAACATAATTTGGTAAAATAGGCAAAACGGTAACAATATCTCACATAGCTCATCCATCAATTTCACCTAGCTTTCCTTCCCAAGTTTTTTGTTATGAAAATATAACCATCATGTGTAATCCTTGAGCACGTCCATGATTGTGGACATGCCTATTCGAATAGATTGATTTAACACTCTACAAAGGTTGTATAATTTTTTTCACATAATATGTTCAACTTATAGTGTCCGTACACACGCTTCCTTAGGCGTGCAACTAAGAGGATCATAACGAAACCTTTCAAAAACTTCGCCCTAATACTGACTCCTCCCAATGATCCTAATCCTCTCCACCCACACCCCTTTACCCAGCACTGATGGGCAAAGAGGGGAAACCATCCATATGATGTAACCCCTACCACAGTGGATCACACCATCCACCCCTTCACCAAGCCTATCCTACAACCTGAGGAGTCAATATCAAAACTAGGCCCATTCCATACTAGGCATGTGGTTGTATGATTATGGCTTAGTTCAATGGCATACAAAGTTAAGTCCTTAAATGATCAGGGCGATGCTATACAAATTCTCTAACCATTCCACAATTCATGAACTTTCCACAAACCACAAGTACACAGTTCTTTCAATCGCCTTAGTCTAAACCATTTATTCGCCCTTGATGTTAAAGTGCAACATATGTCATCAAAGATAACACATAGTGTACAAAGTTATTCACAAAGCCATTCCATATATCATTAATCAAATTTAATTTGATTCCAAAACAATATTCCATAATTCCCAGCATGGCTAAGCAAACTAAACCAACCCATGTTGGTTGTACAATAATGGCCAACAATAATAACCATCCTATGGTGATAATGGATCATGGCATACAAATGACAAGGTAGATAAATAGCAATTGGGACGATAACTACATCCCAGGGTATTTTTAATAAAAAGCAATGCATGATAATTTAAATGCAAAATAATTTTATGAAACAAGGATCAACCTAATCAATGTTGCACAACTTGCCGTGCTCTAATGTTGCTATTCTTCACTCCCATTCTTTGTCCTTTGGCTTCCTTGCTGACGATGTCTAATGAGAGAAAATCCAAATAAAAACGAAACTAGAGAGCAAACAAATTACAAAAATTAATTAAAATTCACCACAAATGAATCATGCTTTTAGATGAATTTAGAGACTTGAACAGGCTCAATCGAATTCACATGAGAGAGAACTGGCTCTTGAAAGTTGGATCAGCTAAGAAATTCGAGAAAAAGAAAGAAGAGTGAGAAAACAGAGGCTGATAAGTGGGGCCAAGGAATATTTTGGGAATATTTCTTTTTCTAGATTTTGGAAAATCAGATGAGGATGACAAGTGGGCTCACGCTCCATGGACCAAGTCCACAAACTGAGATATGGGTTCACTATGGGCTAGGTTCACATAATAGGAACCTGACATGTGGGGTCCACAAGTCAAGGGGTTGGCTCATGGTGGACCAAGTCCACAGATGATTTAGATCTGGGTTTGGATCTACCACACAAGTGCTAACAAGGCTGCACACATAGGCATTTGCGCTGAGGTGATAGCCACGTGGATGACAGCGGGCACAAAAGTTAACATGGCAGGATTGATGGTGGCGATGGGACAATGATGGCAATAGTGAATGACAATGATTAGCAATGGTTCAAGGACACTAGAACGATCCTGAGGCCATGGCAAACTAATCCATCAACTTGGATTGGTTAGAGGGGCTCAACGCGGTGGTCAACAGTGAAGTGAGCGGTGATGCTAGCTCGACTCGATGGCACAATGGCAAAGAGGAATTTGGTTTTCAATTTATAAGTGCGCATTAGCATCCTGGGGTCTTGGCAATCCTAGAGGGCTATGCAAGGAGACTAATGGTCACTGGCGGCAAAGACATGGTGGTAGCGATGGCGGAGCTGGCTCGATGAGGGTGGCAGGGCTACGGGGCTTCTCCCGTGAAAGTAGTGAGTGCATGGAAGAGAACATGGAATTGAGAAGATAGGGGACGAGATGGTGGAGATGAAGACTCACCGATGATTGCAAATTTGGGCGGTGAAGAGACATGGCCACTAAGGAAGATGATGAGCTCGATCTCAACGATAGATGCTCCTCGCTTCGTTTCGTTGGGGGTTCTCGATGAGAGGGATCAGGAACACATCATGACGTGGACAGATTCAACAGAGACATAGTGAATCCATGAGGTGGCGAGCTCCTTCCTTTGGCTCCAATGGTGGTGACTTCTTCTTCAGTAGATTTTGATGGCTATAGCTAGGGTTTTAAGGCAGCACCTTGGGGTAACGAGAACGGAACAAGGTGACGCTATTTATAGCCTTGACTAGGGTTGGGTAGCGTGGCATGCACATCAAGGAGATGAAGACGGCGATGAAGTCTAGCACGAGCATGATATGGCTACAATGTCTAGGATGGAGACGGCGAAGCTGACAAGCAGGACCCACCTATCGACAATAGTATGTGAGCGCATGGGCCAGCTAGGCTGCGGGTGAGCGTGGACGAAGGTAGCTAGGCCAGGAATTGGGTTGACACGAGGGCAGATAAATATAAAGGAGACTGGGCTGGCACAAATTCGGTTCGAAAGATTTTCTAGAGTTTTAAATAGCTTTTCTTTTTAGAAAATACATAGAATTTACATAAGCCAAGAAAATAGCAAATGAACTCAGAAAATTCCAAAGAAATTCAGATAAATAATTTGGAACCTCATAAACTCAAATAAAACTATTTTGGATTTATTTGATGTTGTAGGAGTGGCCCCCACCTAAGCCCAGCAGGCCTGTTAAGGGAGTGTAAGGCCCAGAGTGGGACATGTATAGTGACATAGGTACCCCTAAGGGAAGTACTCATGTGTAAGGGTATAATTGTAAAGGCACTCCCATGTGGATGTATATATGTAAGACATAGGCCACGGGGAAAGGGGCCTAAGCCATTCATTTACTCAACTCTACACTACTACACACTCTCTCTCTGTTTGGTCTGTAACCACAACAGTTGGCGCCGTCCGTGGGGAGGACAAGAGCAAGCCTCCAGGTCTGAAGGAGGATGGCACCAAAGAAAGCTTCACCGTCGGTGGCGAAGAAGAAGAAGGCGGAGGCGGCGAAGTCTCGAGTCAGCACTAGGGCTTCGGCTTTAGCAGCCGCAGGTACGAGCGGTGGTGCAGGTGCGACCGCCAACCCCGCCATCGGCGCGACGACCGACCCCGCCATCGACGCGACGACTGACCCCAGCACCGCCCCGACGACCAACCCCGATGACGGCAGCGCAGGCGCACCCGTTTTTTCACCCGACGCAGAGGCGGCGAATGGCCCCAGCGGCGACGCGAACCTCGTCACCGGCTCCAGGGTCCTCCAGGACAACGCGGCGGGCAGCCCGGCCGCGCAGGCCGTGGTCACCACCGCGCCGGTAGCACCGCCAAGCACATTGACGGCCCCAGCCACGCCCGCGATGGAGGCTGCCCTGCTGGCGGCCCTCAGCACGTTTCAGCGGGAGCTAACAGACCTCCGCGGAGCCGTGCGGGACATGCAAGAGGCTCAGAGTCAACACGCCCCCCCCGGCAGTGGCATCCGAACCCGCCCCGGAGAGGGCGGATAGTCACGACGCCCCTACGTCTAGCCGCGTCCCACTACGACGCATAGATCCGGAGTCCCCGCTCTCGGCGGGCCTACAGCAGGCGGCATGGCCTGAAGATTTCAAGTTCTCGAGCGTCATCGAGGCCTACAAAGGCGACTCCAACCCGCGGGAGTTCGTGCGCGTGTATGAGACAGCTATCGAAGCCGCTGGCGGAGACGACACTACGAAGGCAAAAGGACTCCCTCTCGCGTTACAAGGGGTGGCGCTGTCCTGGTTCTTCACCATTGAACCACAGTCCATCTACGCGTGGGAACAGATCCACGACCGGCTCTACAACAGCTTCCAGGGAAACTACGTCGAGCGTGTCGATGCGGACCAGCTCTTCGCAGTCAAGCAAAAACCCGAGGAAAGGCTTCGGGACTACTTCAAGCGCTTCGCGAAAGTGCGCTGCCAGGTCAAGGACGTCAACGAAACAACCGTTATCAACGCAGCAATACAAGGCCTCCGACCGGGACCAATGGCCGAATACAACGCGCGCAAGCCCATTAAGACGGTCGAGAAGCTCTTCGACAAGATGGAAGAGTACGCCAGAGCGAAGGAGGACGCGCGGAGACAACACGGTGATGACTCCGACACCAACAAGGCGGAAGGCTCGGCAAAGAGCGAAGGCTCGCCGAAGCGGAGCCCTTCGAAAGGTAAGCGCAAGCAAGAGCAGCCGAAGGGCGCCTCCGAATGCAAGGACCCCCAACACAATGACCAGCCAGGCGACGGGCCCAAGCGCGACCAACGCAAGTCTAGAAAACCTCGTTATGTCTTTGACATCGAGGGCGGCTCCGAAGCCAACGCCTCCGCGGGTCGCGGAGGCAGAGGGCGCCGAGGCCGAGGACGGGGACGTGGCCGAGGTCGAGACTACCGAACCCACAAGAGTACGGCAACCAGCACCACGGGCAGTGGTGCGAAATCCATGGCCGAGGCAACCATGACACGCGTGCTTGCGCCACTATCGAGCACTACGGCAGAACGTCGCCAGGGATAAAAACCCGGATGCACGTGCGCCCGTTGTGGCCCACGTCCAACACCCCCAGGACCAGGGAATGCAGCCCCAAGAAGGCCTCCTGCGAATTCAGGCACATGTGCAACAACCTCGGGAGGGCCTCCTACAGTTACAAGCCCCGGAAGGAGCCCAGCGCAGGATCATCAACGTCATCTCCAGAGGCTCCTCGCTAGAGTTCTCCTCGGCGCGGCAAAGGAAGGCTTACGCGAGGAGGCTGCACCACATCGCAGCATACCCGGTGCAGGCGCCGCCGGAATGGGCACAGCACGAAGTCACCTTCACGCCCGCCGACGCCGAGGGCGTGGAATTTCCCCACCAAGACCCTTTGGTTGTCCGAGTCCTCGTAGCCGGATGCGAAGTCAGGCGCGTCCTAATCGATGGAGGAAGCTCCGCGAACATCCTGTTCGCCGCGACCTTCGACCAAATGGGGATCCCTCGGAGTCGATTGGGGCCGTCAGGCATCCCGCTGCAAGGATTTGGAGGGCAGCCTTTGCGCGCTTTGGGCCAGATATGCCTCCAAGTCTCCTTCGGCCAAAACGACAACGTCAGGAGCGAGGACGCCATCTTCGACGTGGTCGACATTGCATACCCCTACAACGCCATAATAGGGCGGCCGCTCCTAAATACTCTCGGGGCAGTCCCGCATCACGGCTTCTTGTGCATGAAGCTTCCCGGGCCGAGGGCTATCATCATCATCCATGGCGACCAGGACATGGCTCGGCGCATAGAGCTTGGCGCCAGAGGTCCGTGCCACGCGGCTCGCCAGGGCACCTGAGCCGGGAGCGCAGATGCGGAGCCCTCAGGCGCCCCCCGAGAGCGTCTCGCGTTCCTCGCGCACAAGGTTGCCCCGGCAGCAGCGGCTCGTCTGCAGTCGCCCCGCCCTCAGCGGTTAGTGGTCGGTATCCCCCCTCCTCTTTTGTAATTGCTCGCCCACGCAAACGGGAATTTAATAAAGTTCACCGTTTGCACAAATTCCTGTTCTTCGCAACAAAGACACGCGTTCGCGCGCGCACTCTCTTTCAAAGATACGGGTATGAGTATAAACAAAGACTTGCGTTCGCGCGCGCACTCTTTGTCAAAGATATGGGTATGAGTATAAACAAAGACACGCGTTTGCGCGCGCTCTCTCAGTCAAAGATACGGGTATGAGTATAAACAAAGACACGCGTTCGCGCGCGCACTCTCAGTCAAAGATTCGGGTATGAGTATAAACAAAGACACGCGTTCGCGCGCGCACTCTCTGTTAAAGATACGGGCATGAGTATAAACCAAGACGCGCGGGGGACACCTCTGCACGCACTCTACGGAGTATAAATAAGACGTAGCGTCGAGGTCCGCCTCCGCACGCACCTCACCGCCCGCAATGCGTGGAGGCTCGCCCTCGCACGCAGTCCACGAACTCTAAATAAGACGTAGCGTCGAGGTCCGCCTCCGCACACACTCTACAGAGTATAAATAAGACGTAGCGTTGAGGTTCGCCTCCGCACGCACTCTACGGAGTATAAATAAGACATAGCGTCGAGGTCCACCTCCGCACGCACTCTACGGAGTATAAATAAGACGTAGCGTCGAGGTCCGCCTCCGCACGCACCTCACCGCCCGCAACGCGTGGAGGCTCGCCCCCGCGCGCAGTCCACGGACTCTAAATAAGACGTAGCGTCGAGGTCCGCCTCCGCACGCACTCTACGGAGTACAAATAAGACGTAGCGTCGAGGTTCGCCTTCGCACGCACTCTGCGGAGTATAAATAAGACGTAGCATCGAGGTCCGCCTCCGCACGCACTCCTTGGAGTATAAATAAGGCATGGATGTTGATCTCACGCACTCTACGGAGTATAAATAAGACGTGGACGCTATCCCTGCGCACTCTACGGAGTATAAACAAGACGCGAACCCCGCGCACGCATGGGCGTCGCCCCAGAGCGTACTCCTTGGAGTATAAATAAGACGCGGATGCTATCCCTACGCACTCTACGGAGTATAAACAAGACGGGTATTGGCCCCACGTGCTTAGGGGACAGCGTACCCCGCTTAATTCCATGGAGTGCAAAGGGCATCGCGGGGGCATACCCCCACGCACAGCCCGTAAAGTACCAAGGCAACGTACCAGAAGCTAGCCCCGGCGCGAGCGCACCCGCGAGCGAGAAACACCAGATGCTATTTTGGCATATTCTTGGGAAGGAGCGCTCGCACGTCTATCTCGACTAGAGGCGTGGGACGGAGCGCACTTCAACTAGGCGCCAGCTCCGCTGCCACCCGCTTCGAAGGGTAGGGGACGGAGCGCTCGCGTGTCTACTTCGACTAGGCGCCAGCTCCGCTGCCACCAATTCGAAGGGTAGGAGACGGAGCGCTCGCGCGTCTACTTCGACTAGGCGCCAGCTCCGCTGCCACCGCTTCGAAGGGTAGGGGACGGAGCGCTCGCGCGTCTACTTCGACTAGGCGCCAGCTCCGCTGCCACCGCTTCGAAGGGTAGGGGACGGAGCGCTCGCGCGTCTACTTCGACTAGGCGCCAGCTCCGCTGCCACCGCTTCGAAGGGTAGGGGACGGAGCGCTCGCGCGTCTACTTCGACTAGGCTCCAGCTCCGCTGCCACCGCTTCGAAGGGTAGGGGACGGAGCGCTCGCGCGTCTACTTCGACTAGGCTCCAGCTCCGCTGCCACCGCTTCGAAGGGTAGGGGACGGAGCGCTCGCGCGTCTACTTCGACTAGGCGCCAGCTCCGTTGCCACCGCTTCGAAGGGTAGGGGACGGAGCGCTCGCGCGTCTAATTCGACTAGGCGCCAGCTCCGCTGCCACCACTGCAAACTGTAGGGGACGGAGCGCTCGCGCGTCTACTTCGACTAGGGGCCAGCTCCGTTGCAGCCGCTTCGAACGGATATCGGACTAGGTGTGTATGCGGTTATTGCAACTCCGCGTATACCTCGATCACACCACCCCCGCAAGGCGCAAATCATCGCATATGGGCGCGCGTAGTAACCCTCCGAGTTCACCATGGGACAGCGCACTGGAGGGCGGCGAGGCACTTCGCAGGATCTAATCAAGACTGTTCTTTGCATTCGCTAAGGATGCTTACAAAGGCGCACAAACACCTCCGGCGCACCAGGCCGCTACTCGGCAGGCTCATCTTTAACATGCATCCGTACCGAAGCTCCACTCGAGGACGCCCGACCCGCCCAGAAATCTAGCGCTTCCTCGGCCCTTTGCCAGCGCCGAAGACGCCGTCGGGTTGCAAGGTCGGAGATTAGCAGCCGGCCCTGGCTGTGTAGCTGCTCGGGACAAGGGGGCAGGAATCGGAACAGCGGGAAACAACTCTGTACTTTACCAGTAACAAAAAAAGAGAGAAGGCAACCCGGGCTCCGGTTACAACGCACACCAACACGCGACAACCTCCCGTCACATCTGTAGGTTCGCGGGGTCCTCTGGGGCCGCGGCGCCAACCTCGTCACGCCGGGGAACCTCGTCCAGAAACTGGCCAAGATTTCCCTCACCGCGCAAGTTGTTCCGCAGCTCGACTATGGCTGCGGCTTCGTCGCAGTATTCCCATATCCGCTCGTGGAAGAACTTCACGGCGCAGTGTACGGCTCGCACGGCGCCGGACATTACCCCGCCCCCGGCAGGCATCTCCAGTCGGGGATCGACTAGCCCCGCAACGTGTTCACAACCGCGGTGTCGCAGGAGCGCGCACATCAGGCACGACGCCACGTAGGCGCAGTGATTGCCGAAGATTGCCGCGGCGCCACGTGCAACGCCGGCCGCTTCCCCAATCCACCGGAGTGACCGCGACAGGTCCTCGGGCCCGAAGGAGCGCGCCGGCACTTCGGCGACAAGCCCCTTGAGGGTATCTTCCAGGGCCAGCATGGCGTCCCAGGCGGCTACCGAAACGTTGCCCAGGGCTCGATCTCGCTCCGCGAGAGAGGAGAGGCAGCAAGCTCGCTATTCCTCCCCTCTAGAGCAGCGATCTGTTGCAGAAGGCCGTCTCGTTCTGCAGTAGCTTCTTGCCGCACCGCCTCCGCTGCAGACGCCCGCGCTGCGGCAACGTGCCCATCGGTGCGCGTCTTCATCTCCGCGCACTCCAACTCCAGGTGGTGTATGCGAGCATCCTGGGCGGAGCGCCCTCCTGCAGCTCCCTGCAGCTCCTCTTCGGCGGCCTGCAGCCTGCTCCGTAGCGCTGCTCCCTCGCGAACGTGGGCACCTCGCAGGGCCTGGGTCAGCACGAGTGTCTGCGCGGCACAGGAGTTAGCAAACGCTAAGCGGCGGCAAGTGAGCTGAAAGACGGACGCTTACCCTCACTCCCGACACCTCCAATGCATCTCCAAGGCGCCCCGACCCGTAGGTCTGCAACGCCTGTTGACCGACATTGGCGGTCGCGTCCTCTGCAATCCCACGCCATGCCCTCAGAGCGTCTGACGGAGGGACGAAGTCCGCCGGGCTCGGGCGCGCGACTCCAGTGTCGCCAGCACTTGGACCCCCGCGCTCAAGGAACGGCTCCTCCTCTGGGATAAGTGCCGCTGCAAGGAGGAATTACACGCTTGTCACGAGGCATGCAACATATATATATATATATATATATATATATATATATATATATATATATATATTTGTCGAAGGAGTGCCGTCGTAACCTACCTTCGGTGGCGGACGGGGGACTTCGCGGAGACGTCTCCCTAGCCGCGGGCGGGACCGCTTCTACTTCGGCCCCAACGGACGGCGTCGTCTCGCAAGGCCTGGGGACCTCCGACTCCGAGTCGAGACCTAGCGCCAACAGATCTTGCGCCACGGTCACCGTGGCCCGAGAGGCCGGGAGGGCGCGGGGTGGAGGGACCTCGCTGCTCGAAGCGGGGTCCCACAGGCTCCCAACACCGGTCGTCACAACGAACCCTCGCGAAGTCCGCGGAAGGGGGGACTGCAGGCGTTGCCGCTTCGCTTGAGCGGAAGATACCACCGCGGTACCCGCCGTGGAAGGAGCTGCTGCGGCAGCAACACTCGTCGAAGGGGTCTCCACAGCCACAACGACAGCGGTCGGGGGCTTTGCCCCCACGACCTCTGTGGAAGATACCCTCACCTCTGCGGGAGACACCCCCACCTCCGCGGGGGACACCTCAGCCCCGGCCGCCGCTGTTAGCAAAGGCTGTGCTCCACACACTCCCGCGAAGGGCAGCCCCACCACAGTCATGGCCGGAGACGAGGACTCCGCACCAGTGCCGCCAGCCGGCACCACCACCTCGGTGACGGTCGCGGGCAGCGAGACCTCTGCGGCGCGCCCTCTAAATCTGAATCGGCATACTTCGCCGAACTCGACTCCGGGCTCGCCGCTCCGACAGGAACAGCGGCAACCGCTGTACGAGGCGTTGTCGTAGTGCTCTGGGCCCTCTTGCGGGATGGCGCCTTCGTCTTCACGGCACCGTCATCCTCATGCTGCTGGTCCGGAGGGGGCCGATCCGGCACAGGAAGCCCTAAGGCCTCACACACGCGGTTTATTCGCCCCAGTCCGGCCTCCGCAGTCGCAGCGGGGCGCTGCCCGTGCTCTCTACCAGTGTATGGCCCGAGGAACACGCGCGCGGCGCGCTCCACGTCCTCAAGGCCAGTCCCTGCCCCAGACAGAGCATATTTACACAATGCGACACGTACAAACAGAGAGGAAGGCATGGTCGAGACTTACGAAGGCCAATCGGCACGGGCAGCGAGCAAACGGACGGGCGAACGTTATCATCCCGACGTTCACCGGCTGTGAAGTGCCAACCGTGGGAAAGCGGCGTCGCACCGAGCATCATGTACTCCTCGGCGAGGTCGCGCATATTGAAGCGGGCGGCGACCCCCACAAGTCTCCGCGCCCTCAATCTATCTTCCTGATCAAGCGTTAAGCCGGGGGTGGTCTTGAATGTAATTGGCCCGCCTGCGCACTCGAGGCCGCTGCCACTCGTCACACGATGGTAGAACCACCGCCTCACCCAGTGGACCTCCCACTTCCCTCGGGTCGCGTTCGCGGGGAAAAGCTTCCCACATGACGCCCGCAGGACGAAGTTGACGCTGCCAAATTTCGACAACGTACCGTCCTTCCGCTCCTTTGGCTGGCACCGGGCCTCATGCAAATACGCGAATAGGGAGGCGCTGGGCCAACACCCATCCGAGCGCAGGGCCCAGCTGTACACGGCGAGGCGAGCCACCGCGTTCTGAGTCAATTGTGACAACTCCAACTTGAAGGTCTGCAGCACGGCCCCAACAATTGCTGCGGACGGGATGCGAAGTCCGGCTTCGAAGTAGGCGACGAAGACGATCACCTCCGACTTCTCAGGGCGCGGCTCCGTCTCGTCATCGGCGGGCAACCGCACCGCGCGGCGGTCCGATAGCTTCCCCTCTCGCAGCAGTGACCGAATCGTGTCTTCCGTCACGAGCGTGCGGCCCAACTCGCTGGAGTACGGACCCTGACTCTTCTTCACCGTCCACCACTTGCCTCCCGCCGCCGGATCGCGCTCCTCCAGCTTGTATTTCACCTCGAGCGGCGAAGACCGCCTGCGGATGGCGTAGCCGCCCACCAGAGTACACTCGTCGCAAGTCGCCATCAGCATCCACAGGGAACTCGGCGGCGCAAAAGGAGCGCAGGAACGGGCGAGCGAATGCGAGGAGCAGCGCGAACAACCAGAAAGCGCAAGGAGGCGTAGGTGCAACGCCACAGAGGGTACTTAAAGGCCCCCCCGCCTCCCACCGTGGGTAAGCGCAAACGGCGCGCGACAACCGCTCACCTCCCCACGCGCGAAGCCGAAGCATCGCGGCGGTACACGTAGCCGGCACGCGACCGTGGTCTTACAGAGTCCTGCCACCACACGACGCGCCGCTAGCGTCCCACCTAGTGTCGGTCAACGCAAGGAATAAACACAGGTCGCGCGACCCGGCATAACCTTCGGCGCGCGCCGGCGCGGCTCTTCGGACCCTATACCGAGATAGCCCAAATGGGGTCACCGACCCCCCGACTCAGGCCACACCTGTCCGAAGGGACAACCGCAAGTCTGCGCGTCATGGGTAACCGAGGACCGGCAAGAAGCGCAACCGCTAGCAGCCGGTGACGCGCGTTGGAAGGAGGGCAACCAGGGGGCGGCACGCCTACAGTGCCGCGTCACGTGCCCCGCCCCTCTGGGGAAGGGGCTTGACCGCAGACGACCCGTCGACACGCCAGTCATGGCCCGCCGCGTGTTCATCCCGAATGGACAAGTGCATACGGATACAGCAGCCCGCTCGTGCCAGCCCAGGGGTCGGCGCGATTTCCTGGGCCATTAAGGCGCAATACCGCGGGGTCGCGCTCACCCCAGGGATCGACTAGGCGCCAGCTCCGCTGCCACTACTTCGAAGCGTAGGGGACGGAGCGCTCGCGCATCTACTTCGACTAGGCGCCAGCTCCGCTGCCACTACTTCGAAGGGTAGGGGACGGAGCGCTTGCGCGTCTACTTTGACTAGGCGCCAGCTCCGCTGCCACCGCTTCGAAGGGTAGGGGACGGAGCGCTCGCGCGTCTACTTCGACTAGGCGCCAGCTCCGCTGCCACCGCTTCGAAGGGTAGGGGACGGAGCGCTCGCGCGTCTACTTCCACTAGGCGCCAGCTCCGCTGCCACAGCTTCGAAGTGTAGGGGACGGAGCGCTCGCGCGCCTACTTCGATTTAGCGCCGGCTCCGCTGCCACCACTTCGAAGGGTAGGGAACGGAGCGCTCGCGTGTCTACCTCGACTAGGCGCCAGCTCCGCCGCCACCACTTCGGAGATCAGGGGACGAATCGCCCGCGCGCTTACCCCCACGCACGCAGCACCCCCGGGCTACCCCGCAGACGCCTGCCCTCCGCGGCTACTATTCTCCAAGGCAGGAGACCAGTGGTTTCGGAACACCACCCCGCTGCTCGCCTTGTAGGAACCGCATCGGCGGGACGGCACATCCAACGGCATTCCCCACACATCGCACTGGCGCGGGTTATATCACGCCAAGTTTTGGCTTGTTCTCATAAACAGACCACCTTCAGTCCATCAATATTCTCTCGGAAGGCGGGCTTGATCACAAGCCCCGTCTAAAGGTGAGTCTGTCTAAGAGAACAGGGCAAACCTTGCCGTTGTACGCAGAAATACAGAGCGAGCATAGCAAGTGCGGGCAGTTGTCGTTAACAGACGCTAACCAAGCTCCCGAGAAAAATAGGCCTCCATCAGTACATCAACATTCCCCGAGCCGCGCGGTGCCGCCATGGAATGTGGATGCACTGAAGAGGCCTATTTTAGGGGAGCAGCACCTATTCGTGCACACAATGCAGGTACAAGATTACACCAGCCCGCTATATATATACCCCATCAACGGGAAAGCCAACCGACAACAGTCCAGCCGGCGGAAGTCCATCCGGCGAAAGTCCAACCGGCGACAGTCCAACGTGGCAGCATCGTACCGTCACGATGCTCCAAGATCCGCGCCGGGGAAGGAACGTCACCACATGGCATCACCGCGCCCCCCTCAAGTCTCGCGCCGCGCCAACCAAGCCCCGCTGGGTTGGCGGGCAGTCGCTTGTCGTCAAGGGCGCTCGACGCCAAAGACGCGCGGGCGCGCGAGGGCTTACGACCCGCTCCGCCTCCTATGCCGACATCTCCACTCCGGATGACGGACCCGACCCCGCCACGGAAGGACTCGGTGGGTGACAAAGCCTTCGACAAGCCGCCCGGCGCCACGCCTTCGCAATAAGGCGAACACTGCACTTCGAACGTTGAAAAAGCTCACAGGCCGCAAGGACGGAGGGGGCCAAAGGGCTCGGCAACATGGCTTCGGCCCGTGAAGCCCTTCACCATGAGAGGCTCCTGTTGTAGGGGTGGCCCCCACCTAAGCCCAGCAGGCCTGTTAAGGGAGTGTAAGGCCCAGAGAGGGACATGTATAGTGACATAGGTACCCCTAAGGGAAGTACTCATGTGTAAGGGTATAATTGTAAAGGCACTCCCCATGTGGATGTATATATGTAAGACATAGGCCACGGGGAAAGGGGCCTAAGCCATTCATTTACTCAACTCTCCACTACTACACTCTCTCTCTGTTTGGTCTGTAACCACAACATTTGACATTTCAAATAATCACATTAAATCATTTTAATTTTGAAAAAAAATCAATTTAAGCTTTATTTTACTTAAGAAAATCATGAAAATTTTATAAAACCTTAGATTTTGAAAATCGCAAATTTGGGATGTTACAAGAGCTTCATCAGGATGCCTTGATCACTTTCTCCTACTCAATTATATTGACAGAAAAGCCAACGAGCCGTTACCAACACGCCCACCTCCGCCACTTCAGGTCACCGTCGACATGCCACTCCGGTGAGTATCCTCATACACCATCACCTCAAATGGTTTCCTACCCCTAGCTATATGCTTTCCCCTCCCAATATCGCATTATCTACTTTACTTCATCGCCTTCGCCTTGATCATCGCTATCATTGCGGTCACCGTTGGCTAGCTCTAGCCAACCCCTGCCACTAGCAACCACTCCCTAAGACTCCCCACCTCACCCTCTTGCCTCCCATGCAATGCCTCTACCTCTCCTTGATCTGCCCGCCGTCGATGAGCTCAACCGAGCCGCTTGCCAGCTTCTGTGCTACTGACCTATAGGTCCTATTTGTCTGGAACCCCTTCTCTCTCTGCCTTAACTCTCTCCAACTGATACTACCCCCAGCTGTTAGTTTCTATTTTAAACTAATTTGAAATTTTGAATCATTGACATGTGGGCCCATGGGCAGCTAAGTCAATGCATGAACTCGATCCATGCACCCTGAACCCACCTATCAGCGCCTAAGAATTAAAAGAAACCTCTAATTTTAAGAAAATCGAAATAAAAAATGGCCCCACATCTCAGCACTAACATCACAATACTTTCCCTCTCAATTTCTCTGATTTTCTCTCTCAACAAAACTTTTTTTGATGGCCCATTCTCCCTCATACAGACTCTGATTGGCCTTGTTTTTGTCTCTAAATTTTTATAAATTCAATATCTTTCTTTCAGTACCAATTTTGTGATTTTTTATTAATTTTGCATTTATTTATGTTATTTGGTTTTTCTTCATTTAGAAATCGATGTACATGACGTGATCGAGATTGATCTAGGATAGGAACAAGTGTTCAATGAGAAAGGCAAGCACTCCCTTGACTGTGTTGACCCCATATTTCAAGTTCTATGTTGTTTTCATTATAAATGTTTTGTCCAACTTAATTTGAGCGAAAGTTGCTATATTGCATAGACTGAGATAATGCCAAATGTTAGCATGAACATTTCCTTGACATTGAACATCCTTATCCTTGTCACCTAGGAATAATTCCCATATATTAGAAATAAGTTAGTGGGATTTAGCATCATTTATGTAGCAAATGCTTAGCCATGCTTAGTAGAAAATTTTCAAAAATACTAGATTAGGGATTGCACATTTTGGAAATTATTCATGAGACATATAAGATATACTTGTCGTATACTTATGTTGGTAAAATGGAAACAAAATTATTTTGACATGGACGAGTGGTAAGTAAGGTGGAATTGGGTTAGTGGTAGTCTTGTGCGGGTTGATTAAGGCCTGAACTCTAGTGTCATTGATCTGAGCACACATTGTACATTCACATATTCTTATGGGTGGGACTTGGCTGAATAATTTACTAAGACCAAGCATTAAACCCACAAGTTGTAGTTGTAGGTTTATTTTGGTGTGTGAACGATGGTAAGAGGCATCCATGTCTGAGGGTATACTTGTAGTTTGCAAGACTGCCCGACACAATGATGAATACCTCATGGCGATGGTAAAGGGCATCCATGTCATGAGGAGTCATTGGATGGGTTAATGTTAGGGCTTGGTATTGTAAATACCTTGTTGTATTCGCTCAATTGCATACTAATGTATAGTGAGTCATGACATATCATGGTGGGCGGACTATATCTTGTAGGTAAAGTGTACAACCTCTATAGAGTGAAAAATCTATTCAAATAGCCATGCCCTCGGTTATGGGCATTGCAAGGAAAAGCCACATTTGATTAGATTTTGGTTTTGGAAATTGGTTTTAGAAAAATGATTTTGGACATAATTGGGTATATGTATATGGTGAACTAACAGGCTTGTGCCACCATACTGGTGTAGGTATTTGGAACTGTTGTGGTTACAGACCAAACAGAGAGAGAGTATGGTGGTGGAGAGTTAGGTGAGTAATGGCTTCTTGGTTCTCCCCATGGCTTGTGTTGTATATATACATCCATATGAGGAGTGCTTTTACAATTATACCCTTACATCTGAGTACTCCCCTCAGGGGTATTCATGTCATTACACATGTCCCATTTTGGGCCTTACATTCCTCTGACAGGCCTGCTGGGCTTAGGTGGGGCCACCCCTACAACAGGAGCCTCTCATGGTTAAGGGCTTCACGGGCCGAAGCCATGTTGCCGAGCCCTTTGGCCCCCTCCGTCCCTGCGGCCTGTGAGCTTCTTCAACATTCGTCGAAGTGTAGTGTTCGCCTTGTCGCGAAGGTGTGGCGCCGGGCGGCTTGGCGAAGTCTTCGTCATTCACAGAGTCCTGCCGTGGCGGGGTCGGGGTTGCCGTCCGAGGCGAAGGTCGAAGTCGAGGTTGGCATCGCGACTGAGGGCCGATGTCGACGTAGGGGGCCGATTGGAGGTCGAAGTCGCCTCCGATTTGGCGGGGTCGGTGGTTGCCCGGGCCGGATTGGAGGTGTTGGCGGAGTCAGATGCGTCGGCATAGGTAGGCGGAGCGAGCCCCTAAGTCGTCGTGCGCGCGTCAAGTAACAGCGGACTCCGGCGTCGAGTGCCCTTGATGATAAGCGACTGCCAGCCTGCCTAGCGAGGCTTGGTTGATGCGGCGCGAGACTTGAGGGGTCGTGGCCATACCACGTTGGGACGTTCCTTCTTCTGGCCGTCCACGTGGCGAAACATGCTTGGCGAGTCGCGGGTCTTGAAGCATCGTGGTGGTACGATGCTGCGACGCTCCTCCGCCGGTTGGACTTCTGCCGGTTGGCTCCCCCGCTGATGGGGTATATATATGGTGCTGCTGCGGCATTGTACCTGCATTGTGCACTCGGATAGATGCTGCTCCCCAAAAAGGGGCCTCTTTAGTGCATCCACATTCCATAGTGACATTACGCGGCTTGGGGGATGTTGATGCACTGATGGAGGCCTGTTTTTCTTGGGAGCTTGGTTAGCGTCTGTTATCGGTAACTGGTCGCACTTTCTGCCTTCGTGATGCGTCTCTGCATATAACGGCAAGGTTTGCCCTATTCTCCTAGACAGGCCCACCTTCAGTCGGGGTTTGTGATCGAACCCATCCGCATTATTTTGAAAGAATGTTGATGCACTGAAGGTGGCCTGTTTATGAGAACAAGCCAAAACTTGGCGTGACGTAACCCCTGCCTGTACCATATGTGGGGAATGCCGACGGACGAGTCCCTGCGCGCGAGTCCACTCCTCGACGCCGAAGCCGAGGTCGAGACCGTGGCCGCGTTGGTGGCGGACAGCGAATTCGCGCGCCGGAGCCATGCCGTCCTGCCGAGGCAATGCCTACGAGGCGAAGTCGAGCGCCGAGGACGTGTTGTCCCACCGAAGCGATGCCTACAAGGCGGACGGCGCAGTCCTGCGCCGAAGCCGTGACGTCCCGCCGAGGCGATGCCTACGAGGCGGGCGGCGAGGCGGTGCTCAGAGGCCGCTGTTCCCCTACCTTCAAAAACAGCGGCGATGCACTCCCTGGTGCCACGCGCGCGAGGGCGCTATATCCAAGTGGTGCGTCGCTTAAAGCAAGGCAGTCCCTGAGGTGAACGCGACCCTGCGGTAGTGCGCCTTAATGGCCCGGGAATCGCGCCGACCCCTGGGCTGGCACGAGCAGGCTGCTGTGGTCGTACGTGCTTGTCCACTCGGGGTGCACACGCGGCGGGCCATGATTGGCACGTCACGGGCTGTCAGCGGTCAAGCCCCTTCCATAGAGGGGCGGGGTACGTGGCACGGCGCTGTAGGCGCGCCGCGCACTGGCTGCCCACCTTCCAACGCGCGTCCCCGGCCGCTAGCGGTTGTGCTTTCTGCCGACCTTCGGTTGCCTTTGTCACGCAAGTTTGTGGTTGTCCTCCGTGCAGGATGGCGAAGTCCTCCTTGCTCTACGGTATCAGGGGCGAGGTATCTTCCCGGGCGTAAGGTCGGAGCCGATGTTGACGCCAAGGCCGGAGCCCAAATTGGTGTGGGGGGGGGCTGAGGCGGAGCTGGAGCCGCAGCCGGAGTGGGGGATACCTCGCACCCCAAACTCCGCCCCAGATGGTCCAGTCCAGCGCCTTCGTAGCGGTGTCCCTTCGGACCGGTGCGGCCAATGTCGGGGCGGCGAAGACCCCGTTTGGACTATTGCGGGTGAAGGGTCCGAAGAACCACGCCGACGCGCGCCGAAGGCTATGTCGGGTCGTGCAACCTGCATTTATTCCCTGCGCTGACCGACATGCGGTGGGACGCTAGAGGCACGTCGTGCGGTGACAGGACTCTGTACGACCACGATCATATGTGGGCTATTGTGCTCTTGCGACACTTCAACTTCGCACGTGGGGAGGTGAGCAGTTGTCGTTCGCCGTTTGCGCTTACCGATGGTGGGAGGCGAGGGGTCTTTAAGTACCCCCCGTGGTGCTGTGCCTGCCCCTCCTCCATACGCTTTCTGGTTGTTCACGCCGCCTCCTATATTTGCTCGTCCTGTTCCTGCGCTCCTTTTTGCCGTCGAGTACCCCGTGGATGCCGATGGTGACTTGCGACGAGTGTGGACAGGTTGGCGGCTACGCCATCTGCCGGCGGTCCTCACCGCTTGAGGTGAAGTACGCGCTCGAGGAGCGCGATCCGGCGGCGGCAGACAAGTGGTGGGCGGCGAAGAAGAGGGAAGGTTTGTACTCCGGCGACTTGGGCCGCACGCTCGTGACGGAGGACATGATCTGGTCGCTGTTGCGCGAGGGGAGGCTATCGGACCGCCAAGCGATGCGGCAGCCCGCCGATGATGAGACGGAGCCGCGCCCTAAGAAGTCAGAGGCGATCGTCTTTGTGGCCTACTTCGAAGCCGGACTTCGCATACCGTCCGCAACGATTGTTGGGGACGTGCTGCGGACCTTCAAGCTGGAGTTGTCGCAACTGACTCCAAACGTGGTGGCTCGCCTTGCCGTGTACAGCTGGGCCCTTCGCTCGGAAGCATGTTGGCCCAGCGCCTCATTGTTCGCATACTTGCAAGAAGCCCGGTGCCAACCGAAGGAGCGGAAGGACGGGATGCTGTCGAAGTTTGGCAGCGTCAACTTCGTTCTGCGGGCATCGTGCGGAAGGCTCTTCCCCGCGAACTCGACACGAGGGAAATGGGAGTCCAACTGGACGAGGCGGTGGTTCTATCACCGTGTGGCGAGTGGTAGCAGCCTTGAGTGCACGGGCGGGCCGATTGCATTCAAGACCACACCCGGCCTAACCCTTGACCAGGAAGATAGGCGAAGGGCGCGAAGACTTGTGGGGGTCACTGCCCGCTTCAATATGCGCGACCTCGCCGAGGAGTACATAATGTACGGTGCGACGCCGCTTGCCCGCGATTGGCGCTTCACGGCCGGGGAACGTCGGGACGACAATGTTCAACCGTCCGTTTGCTCGCTGCCCGCGCCGACTGGTCTTCGTAAGCCTCGACCGTGCCCTTCCCTCCGCGCGTACGTATTGCATCGCGTGTAACTGTGCTGTCTGCCTGGCGCAGGAACTCGCCTGGGGGACGCGGAGCGCGCAACGCGTGTGTTCCTTGGGCTATACACCGCCAGAGAGCATGGGCAACGCACAGCTGCGACTGCGGCGGCGAGATTGGGGCGGATAAACCGCGTGTGTGAGGCCTTAGGGCTTCTCGTGCCGGATCGCACCCCTCTGGACCCGCAACATCAGGGTGACAGTGCCACGAGGACGAAAGCGTCATCCCGGAAGAGGACCCGGACCGCTGCGGCCACGCCCTGTACGGTGGTTGCCGCTGCTCCCGCCGGCGCGGCGAGCCCGGAGTCGGATTCCGCGAAGTACGCCGACTCAGACTTGGAGGAAGGCGCGAGCACTGAGGGCGAAGGCGCCAGGGGCGGAGAGCGTGCCGCAGGTTACCAGGAGAGGGAGGTCTTGTCGCCTGCGACAGTCACCAAGGCGGAGCTGGCATTGGCTGGTGGCACCGGTGTGGAGGCTTCACCCACAGCCACGGCCGCGGCGGGGCTGCCTTCCGCGGGAGTATGCGGAGCGCGGTCTTCACCAACAGTGGCGACCGAGGCGGAGGTGCCCCCCGCGGAGGTCATGATGACGAAGTCCCCGGCCGCCGATGTTGTAGCTGCGGAGACCCCTTCGGTGAATATTGTTGCCACAGAGGCTCCTTTTGTCGCGGCTACCGAGGTGGGGTCTCCCCCTCAGGCGAAGCGGCCACGCCCGCGGTTCCCCTTTTCAGCGGACCTCGCGAGGGTTTGCCGTGGCGACCGGTGTTGGGAGCTTGTGGGACTTCATGTTGAGCCCCGAAATTCCTCTACCCCGCGCCCTCCCGGCCTCTCGGGCCGCAGTGATCGTGGCGCAGGATCAGTTGGCGCTGGGTCCCAACTCGGAGGTCCCGCAGCCTCGCGGGTTAGCGCCGTCCGTAGGGGCCGAAGTCGCTGCGGCCCCGCCCAAGGCTGGGGAGGCATCCCAGCAAGGTCCCCCATCTGCCACCGAGGGTAGGCTAAGACGGCATACCTTTAACACAATTTTTTTCGCGTCTTGCGCGACAATCTTATACTTCCTCTCGCAGCGGCACTTATTCCGGAGGAAGAGCCATCCCTTGAGCACGGGGGTCCTGGCGCTGTCGACACAGATGCCGCGCGCCCGAGCCCGGCAGACTTCGTCCCTCCATCGGATGCTCTGAGGGCAAGGCGCGGGATTACGAACAACGCAGCCGCCAGCATTGGCCAGCAGGCGTTGCAGACCTATGGGTCAGGACGCCTTGGGGACGCATTGAAGTGTCAGGATTGAGGGTAAGCATCTGTCTTTTGGCCCACTGACAGCCGTTTAGCGCTTGCTAATCCCTCCGCCGTGCAGACACTCGTGCTGGCCCAGAACCTGCAAGCGGCTCACGCTCGCGAGCAAGGAGCGCTACGGGGCAGGCTGCAGGTCACCGAAGGGGAGCTGCAGGGAGCTGCTGGGGCACGCTCTGCCCAGGACGCTCGTATACGCCACTTGGAAGCGGAGTGCGCGGAGATGAAGACGCACACCGAGGAGCTTGTTGCCGTGGTGTGGGAGTCGTCCGCCGAAGCGGTGCGGCAAGAAGCTGCTGCGGAGCGAGATGACCTGCTGTAACAAGTCGCTGCGTTGGAGAGGGAGAACAGCGAGCTTGCCTCCTCTCTCGCGGAGCGGAATCGAGCCTTGGGCGACGCTTCGGTAGCTGCTTGGGACGCTATGTTGGCCCTGGAAGATACCCTTAAGGGGCTTGTCGCCGAAGTGCTGGTGCGCTCCTTCGGGCCCGAGGACCTGTCGCAGTCGCTTCGGTGGATCGGAGACGTGGCCGACATTGCACGCGGTGCCGCGATGACCTTTGGCAACCACTGCGCCTACGTGGCGTCGTGTCTGATATGCGTGCTCCTGCGACTCCACTGTTGTGAACATGTTGCCGGGCTAGCCGATCCTCGACTGGAGATGCCCGCCGGAGGCGGGGTAATGTCCAGTGCCGTGCACGCCGTTCGCCGCGCCGTGAAGTTCTTCCATGAGCGGATATGGGAGTACTGCGGGGAGGCTGCAGCCATAGTCGAGCTGCGGAATAACTTACACGGCGAGGGAAACCTTGGCCAATTTCTGGACAAGGACCCACGGCGTGACGAGGATGGCGCTGCGGCCCCGGAGGACGCTGCGAACCCACAGGTGTGACGGGAGGTTGTCGCGTGTTGGCATGCGTTGTACCCGATGCCGTTTTCTTTTTTGAATAAAGTACGAAGTTGTTTCACTGCTGTTCTAATTCTTGCCCCCTTGTCCCGAGCAACTGCACAGCCAGGGCCGGCTGCTGATTTCCGACCTTGCGACCCGGCGGCGTCTTCGGTGCTGGCGAAGGGCCGAGGAAGCGTTGGATTTTTGGGCGGGTCGGGCGTCTTCGAGTGGAGCCTCGGCACGGACGCATGTTAAGGATGAGCCTGCCGAGTAGCGGCCTCGTGCGTCAGAGTTGTTTGTGCGCCTTTGTAAGCGTCCTTAGCGAATGCAAAGAATAGTCTTGATTGGAACTTGTGAAGTGCGTCTCCGCCCCTCCGGCTACGCTGTCCCATGGTAAACTCGGAAGGTTACTACATTCGCCCGTACACGACGGTTTGCGCCTCGCGAGGATAGGGTGGTTGAGGTGGATGCGTAGTTGCAGTAACCGCACAAGCGCTCCGTCCCTTATCCCTTCGAAGTGGGATCAGCGGAGCTGGTGCCCTAGTGCGAGGTAGACGCGTGAGCGCTCCGTCCCCTACCCTTTGAAGTGGTGGCAGCGGAGTTGGCTCCCTAGTCGAGGTAGACGCGCGAGCGCTCCGTCCCTTATCCCTTCGAAGTGGTGGCAGTGGAGCTGGCGCCTTAGTCGAAGTAGTGGCGCGAGCGCTCCGTCCCCTACCCTTCGAAGTGGTGGCAGCGGAGCTGGCGCCTTAGTCGAAGTAGGCGCGCGAGCGCTCCGTCCCCTACCCTTCGAAGTGGTGGCAGCGGAGCTGGCGCCTTAGTCAAAGTAGGCGAGCGAGCGCTCCGCCCCTTATCCCTTCGAAGTGGTGGCAACGGAGCTGGCGCCCTAGTCGAGGTAGGTGCGCGAGCGCTCCATCCTCTACCCTTCGAAGTGGTGACAGCGGAGCTGGTGCCTTAGTCCAAGTAGTGGCGCGAGCGCTCCGTCCCCTACCCTTCGAAGTGGTGGCAGCAGGTTTGACGCCTTAGTCGAAGTAGTGGCGCGAGCGCTCCGTCTCCTACCCTTCGAAGTGGTGGCAGTGGAGCTGGTGCCCTAGTCGAGGTAGACGCGCGAGCGCTCCGTCCCTTATCCCTTCGAAGTGGTGGCAGCGGAGCTGGCACCTTAGTCGAAGTAGTGGCGCGAGCGCTCCGTCCCCTACCCTTCGAAGTGGTGGCAGCGGAGCTGGCGCCTTAGTCAAAGTAGGCGCGCGAGCGCTCCGGCTCCTACCCTTCGAAGTGGTGGCAGCGGAGCTGGCGCCCTAGTCGAGGTAGACGCGTGAGCGCTCCGTCCCCTACCCTTCGAAGTGGTGACAGCGGAGCTGGCGCCTTAGTCCAAGTAGTGGCGCGAGCGCTCCATCCCCTACCCTTCGAAGTGGTGGCAACGGAGCTGGCGCCTTAGTCGAAGTAGGCGCGCGAGCACTCCGTCCCTTGTTCCTTCGAAGTGGTGGCAGCGGAGCTGGCGCCTTGTCGAAGTAGTGGTGCGAGTGCTCCGTCCCCTACCCTTCGAAGTGGTGGCAGCGGAGCTGGCGCCCTAGTCGAGGTAGGCGTGCGAGCGCTCCGTCCCTTAGGATTGCGCAAGGACAGCCTCTGGTGCCTTTCGTCCGCAGGTGCGCTCGTGCGGGAGCTAGCCTCTGGTGCGTCACCTTCTTCGCGGGATGCGCATAGGAGTGGGCTCCCATGGTGCGCTTTGCACTCCGTAGAGTACGTCGGGATAGCCTCCGCGTCTCTTTTATACTCTGGAGAGCGCGGGATCGACATCCACGTCTTAGTTATACTCCGAGGAGTACACACAGGAGCAACACCCATGCGTGTGCGGGGTTCGCGTCTTGTTTATACTCCGTAGAGTGCGCAGGGATAGCATCCGCGTCTTTTTTGTACTCCGGAGAGTGCGCGGGATCGACATCCACATCTTATTTATACTCCGGAGAGTGCGCGGGATCGACATCCACGTCTTATTTATACTCCGAAGAGTACGCACAGGAGCAACACCCATGTGTGCGCGGGGTTCGCATCTTGTTTATACTCCGTAGAGTGCGCAGGGATAGCATCCGCGTCTTTTTTATACTCCGGAGAGTGCGTGCGGAGGCAAACCTCAATGCTACGTCTTATTTAGAGTCCGTGGACTGCGCGCGAAGGCAAGCCTCTACGCGTTGCGGGCGGTGAGGTGCGTGCGGAGGTGGACCTCAACGCTACGTCTTATTTATACTCCGTAGAGTGCGTGCGGAGGTGTCCCTCCGCCCGTCTTTGTTTATACTCATACCCATGTCTTTGACAAAGAGTGCGCGCGCGGACGCGTGTCTTTGTTTATACTCATACCCGTGGCTTTGACAGAGAGTGCGCGCGCGGACGCGTGTCTTTGTTTATACTCATACTCGTGGCTTTGACAGAGAGTGTGCGCGCGGAGGCGTGTCTTTGTTTATACTCATACCCGTGTCTTTGACGGAGAGTGCGTGCGCGGACGCGTGTCTTTGTTTATAGTCATACCCGTGTCTTTGACAGAGAGTGCGCGCGCGGACGCGTGTCTTTGTTTATACTCATACCCGTGTCTTTGACAGAGAGTGCGCGCGCGGACGCGTGTCTTTGTTGCGGAAAACAAGAAAAATTTGTGCAAACGGTGAACTTTATTAAATTCTCGTTTGCGCGGGTGAGCAGTTACAAAAAGGGGAGGTATCGACCACTAACCGCTTTTAGGACGGGGGCGTCCGCTGATGAACCGCTGCTGCTGGGAAAACTCATGCAGGGGGAGTGCGAGACGCTTTCCGGGAGCGCCCGGGGGCTCCGCATCGGCACACCCGGCCTAGGTGCCTTGGCGAGCCGCGTGGCATGGACCCCTGGCGCCAAGCTCTATGCGCTGAACTATGTCCTGGTCTCCATGGACGATGATGATGGCCCGCGGTCCGGGGAGCTTCATGCATAGGAAGCCGTGGTGCGGAACTGCCCCGAGAGTGTTTAGAAGCGGCCGCCCCAATATGGCGTTGTAGGGGTATGCAATGTCGACCACGTCAAAGATGGCGTCTTCACTCCTCATGTTGTCGTTTTGGCCGAAGGAGACTTGGAGGCATATCTGGCCCAAAGCGCGCAAAGGTTGCCCTCCAAAGCCTTACAACGGGATGCCTGAAGGGCCCAACCGGCTCCGAGGGATCCCCATCTGGTCGAAGGCCGCGGTGAACAGGATGTTCGCGGAGCTTCCTCCATCGACCAGGACGCGCCTGACCTTGCATCCTGCTGCGAGGACCCGGATGACCAGAGGGTCTTGGTGGGGAACTCCACGCCTTCCACGTCAGCGGGCGTGAATGTGACCTCGTGTTGTGCCCACTCTGGCGGCGCCTGCGCTGGGTATGCCGTGACATGGTGCAGCCTCCTCGCGTAGGCCTTCCGTTGTCGCGCCGAGGTGAACTCCAACGATGAGCCTCCGGAAATGACGTTTATGACCCTACGCTGGGCTCCTTCCGGGGCTTGTAACTGCAGGAGGCCCTCCCGAGGTTGCTGCACATGGGCCTGAATTCGTAGGAGGCCTTCCTGGGGCTGCATTCCTTGGTCTTGGGGGTGTTGGACGTGGGCCACGATAGGCGCGCGTGCCTCCGGGTTTTTGTCCCTGGCGACGCTCTGCCGGAGCGCTGCGATAGTGGCGCAAGCACGCGTGTCATGGTTGCCTCGGCCGTGGACTTCGCACCACTGCCCGTGGTGCTAGTCGTTGTACTCTTCGCGGGTTGTATCGTCGTGACCCCGCCCACGCCCCCGTCCGCGGCCCCGGCGCCCTCTGCCTCCGCGACCTGCGGAGGCATTATCTTCGGAGCCGCCCTCGATGTCGAAGACGTAACGAGGTTTCCTGGACTTGCGTTGGTCGCGCTTGGGCCTATCGCTTGACGAGTCATTGTGTAGAGAATCTTTGCGTTCGGAGGCGCCCTTCAACTGCTCCTACTTGCGTTTGCCTTTCGAGGAGCCCTGCTTCCGCGAGCCTTCGCTCTTTGCCGAGCCTTCCGCCTTGTTGGTGTCGGAGTCATCGCCTGTCGCCGCCGCGCGTCCTCTTCCGTTCTGGCGTATTCTTCCATCTTGTCGAAGAGCTTCGCGACCGTCTTAATAGGCTTGCGCGCGTTGTACTCGGCCATCGGTCCCGGGCGGAGGCCTTGTATCGCTGCGTTGATGACGGTTGTTTCGTTGACGTCCTTGACCTGGCAACGTACTTTCGCGAAGCGTTTGAAGTAATCCCGGAGCCTCTCCTGAGTTTTTGCTTGACTGCGAAGAGCTGGTCCGCATCGACACGCTCGACGTAGTTTCCCTGGAAGTTGTTGTAGAGTCGATCGCGGATCTGTTTCCACGCGTAGATGGACTGTGGTTTGATGGTGAAGAACCAAGATAGCGCCACTCCTTGTAACGCGAGAGGGAGTCCTTTTGCCTTCGTGGTGTCGTCCCCGCCAGCGGCTTCGATAGCGGTCTCATACACGCGCACGAATTCTTGCGGGTCGGAGTCACCCTTGTACGCCTCGATGACGCTCGGGAACTTGAAGTCCTCAGGCTATGCCGCCTGCTGCAGGCCCGCGGAGAGCGGGGACTCCGGGTATACGCGCCGTAATGGGACGCGACTAGACGTAGGGGCGTCGCGGCTGTCCGCCCTCTCCGGAGCAGGTTCCGATGCCACCGCCGGGGGGGCGTGTTGGCTCCGGGCCTCTTGCATGTCGCACATAGATCCGCGGAGGTCTGTCAGCTCCCGCTGAAACGCGCTGAGGGACGCCAACAGGCCGGTCTCTACCGCGGGCGTGGCTGGGGCCGTCGGTGCACCCGGCGGCGCGATCGGCACGGCGGTGACCACGGCCTGCGTGCCCAGGCTGCCCGCCGCGTTGTCCTGGAGGACCCTGGGGCGGGTGATGAGACCCACGTCATCGCCGGGACCGCCCACCGCTCCTGCGCCGGGCAGGAAAGTGGACGTGCCGGGGTTGCCACCGTCGGGGTTGGTCGTCGGGGCGTTGGTGGCGGGGTCTGGCGGCGCGACGACAGTGGCGGGGTCGGGCGTTGTGTCGCTGGTGGCGGGGTTGTTCGTCGCGTCGCCGGTGGCGGGGTTGGGCGTCGCGTCGCCAGTGGCGGGGTTGGGCGTCGCGTCGTGAACGCCGGTGCTCACAGTCGTCACACCTGCATCACCGCCCGTACCTGCAGCTGCTAAAGCCGAAGCCCTGGTATTGACGCGAGATTTTGCCGCTTCCGCCTTCTTCTTCTTCTTCTTCGCCGCTGATGGTGAAGCTTTCTTTGGTGCCATTCTCCTTCGGATCTGGAGGCTTGCTCTTGTCCTCCCCACGGACGGCGCCAACTGTTGTGGTTACAGACCAACCAGAGAGAGAGTATGGTGGTAGAGAGTTAGGTGAGTAATGGCTTCTTGGTTCTCCCCATGGCCTGTGTTGTATATATACATCCATATGGGGAGTGCTTTTACAATTATACCCTTACATCTGAGTACTCACCTCAGGGGTATTCATGTCATTACACATGTCCCATTTTGGGCCTTACATTCCTCTGACAGGCCTGCTGGGCTTAGGTGGGGGCCACCCCTACAACAGGAACCTTGTGACGCCCCATGCTGCCACTACCTTTGGTGATGACACTAGGTTGTGGATTATTACTTGACAAATTTTGCTTTGCTGAATAATAAGCCACATCAGAAATTGCAGCAAAGGAATATCTAGAGATCTATAACTAGCATTGCAATATCATGCCACACAGAGCTTAAATCTTAAATTAGAGATTTTGGATTTTGATTGGTTTAATTCCAGGAGTCAGAAACCAGAATGAACGTGTCGGCTTTTAATTTTGGTTTTTTTTGTTTTTTTTTTTGCTTTTTTGCTTTTTGCTTTTTCCCCTTTTTCCTTTGCATTGTCCGTAGAGATATAACAATGTTTTTCATTTTTCTTATTTTTCTTTAATTAAATGGCTCAAAAAAGCTAACAATGACTATAGTGTGATTTCAGCTGAATACCAATAGCTGGAAGCCAGAAGCCGCTAAAAAAGCTAGAATGAATGGCCCCTAGTATGCACACTATTACATTTTCCTATACATAATGAGGAAAAGTCCCTAGATTGCATAGGCTAGGCACGAGATCTCCACACATCCCAACTACCATCAGAATCATACAAGTCATATGCATCAAATTCAACATCTTATACTTGCTCGTCCTCGTACAAATAGTAGCTTTTCCCTGAATGGCCTTCACTTGACATGAGCTAATATTCAGGTTGAGGCTGGCTTAGAGCAAGTATTATAAGAGGCTGTAAGCTGGCTGTATGCTGAGGTGGAGGAGAGAGAGGAGGAGAGAGAAGAGAGGTGGGCTGTAAGCTTACAGCCAGCTGAAGCACAAGAACCAAGAAACTTTGTGAGAGGAAGGGGTAGGTCATACAGCCTTCAGCTGGCTGTAACTACTATATAAGTAGGCTGATAAGTGGGCTGTAAGTATCTATACAGCCAACTGAAGGCTGTATTATAAGACTTGCTCTTACTCATAATCATGGAAGGTAATAGCAAGGATGAGTAAGCAAGCATTAATACACAATAAATGGTTCCATGATTAATCTATCTCTCCATCAACACGGCTCAACATCGATCACATGATTTTATAAAATAATGGTTTCGTAAGAAAAGACAATATGAATGTAGTAATCTACTATCACCCATATAATGAGAAAGGGCTATCTGTAGGCTTCCGTAGCCTCCTATCTAGAAGGATGGCATGAATTCACAATTTAATCTCTACAAAGGTGCATTACTTTTCCCACAGCTGCTCTGAGCTCGATCTATCAAACCTTATTCTCGTGTTTCCTTAGACACGTGACTAGACCCGAGTACAGAGCTTTCCCCCAAATCCAATCGTATCACTTGTCCACCCAGCTGGAATCACCCTGCTATTGTAGTCGGGTGTATCAACACCCTCGACTGATTGGGGTATGGGCCTGTTCTTTTCGGCTGCGGCTTATGGCTTTTGGCTGAAATTTTTGAATTTTGGCTGCTTACGGTACAGATTACAGAGAGACAAATACTCATTTACGATTTTGATGGGGTACTGTAGCAGAAGACAAAAGCCGCCGGCTTGTGAGGTAAAGAACAGGCCCACTCTGGGTGTATCTGCACCCTTGGCGTATCATCACCGTGGTGTATTAGAACCCTACTTGTACGTTACAAATATACGTTCCCATGTGGAGGTGATATTTCTTGATGGGGTAATAGGCTCAACCTTTTTATTAAGGTCTGTGGTCGACACGGATTTTTATAGTGCATCAATACGAGCTGAGAGTTGGTTGGTCCTTATATAAATAATCCTCAGTAGGAGGCATTGACTATGTCGATTCTGCATATTCGGCATCGCATCCCCTGAGCCCTCTCCACCCACGGTAATAAAATATAGATCAACCAACTACTCCATCAATCGGCTTCTTATCAAATCAATAATTGTGTCATTCATCGTGATCCAAATTAATTAGAAAAATAATGTTTTGATGCAGATATTATAAGTAACATTTTTAAAATAGTTTTTACCAAAGATTAGTATCATCATCGACAGGCATTATTAAAGGAGGGCTTGCTTGAGTTGCCAAGGTCGAATACCATTTCGGTCGCTACATCCTTTCTCTCGCTCTCTATCCGTGCCTGCAGTTTGACACGTGTATATATATATATATAGGACGCTGAAATGGGACACCTAGGTGCCCAGATACCTAGGCTCCCTGCCGTTAGATTGCTTTTAGATATGTGCTAGAGCAATGGTATGTATGGTATGTAATATATTAGGCATGCTAAATCAATCATGGAAGGAAAGTCTTAATCATGGATGGAAAGTCTCAATCACACTAGCACGCATCTAAAAGCAATCCAAAGGTAGAGAGACTAGGTGTCCAGACACCTAGGTGCCCCTGTTATTTATACTATATATATATAGACACACACACTTAATTGAATCAAAAATATATTATGTAAAGTGTTTTAAATCTGTGGCAAAGTGGTCGATCCTACTACCAAGCTAGCTTGATCATTTCTTTTTATGCAAGAATTCCTCTTTAGGTGTCAAAGAACTAAGTTCAAACAAATTCATTACTAAAATTTAGTTCTAGATTAGCCTCAATTTTATTTGTGTGATTGTTCATATTATTTATCTAGAGTTTATCCTTCCATCCTATCTTTTGTTTCTTTCTAATTCTATTAGGCTGACCCCACCTGTCATTCTCCCTCTCCTTCCTCATCTCTTCTTCTCCATCTCCAATGACGAGTTTTTTGCTATTATGGTACCCTCTAAGTTGGGCTTCGATGAAACGGTATCTACGTCGTGAGCTTCTCTAAAATAGTACTCTTGTACTTAAGACTTCTCTCAAATAGTATTCTCAGGGATTTTAACTCAAATAATTTGATTTTCGAATTTGTACTCCCCCAATTGACTGAACTGCCCCTGCTCATTTTGCCCCTGAATAGCAAAACATTAAATAGCAAAAGGTTTCAAATAAATGAAAATAATTATTTAAGCAACCAAACATCATATTTCATCTGATGTTGCTTAGTTTTTCCTTCAATGTCATTGTCACCATACAATAATAGTTTGCTGTATCCTGACAGAGATTACTCCAAAAAATATAACGAGGAATCTAAACTCGTGCACTAGTGACTTGCCTGTGGTTTCTCACATCAACAGCAGGTGATGGCTGCTGTAGCATTTGAACAATCCAAGTCAGATTTTCACGTATCATTTTGGCTGCGTCAGCAGCTATGTGAAAAGCATTATCACCATCATCATCCTGATTAACCAAATAGCAAAACATTAAATACACAGAATCTCTTGGTGCTGACATACACAGTATCTACGTCGCACGTCGGTAGGGGCAACCCGACCACGTACGCGGAGGATGGAGGAGCTGCCGCCAGACAAAAAGAAATGGAAGAGTTCGTTCGTGCTACTGGAACTGGAAGAAACAAAATGAGCAGGGGCAGTTTAGTCATATGAAGGAGTTAAAATTCAAAAATCAAATGAAAATTAGTTCAAATCCCTGAGAATACTATTTTGGAGAGGTGTTAACAACAAGGGTACTATTTGGGAGAAGCCCACGGTATAAGTACCGTTTCAGCGAAGCCCAACTTAAACGGTACCATAATAGCAAAAAACTCTCCAATGACCCCCCCTATTCTTAGACTTAAGACGCCCCCAAATTCCCCTACATCTCTTCCAAATCTTCTTCTCCAGTGAGACACTGATTATCTTCTGCTTCACCCAAGCTCTCTCTCACACACACAAAGATCATCTCACTCGCCCTCGTCTATCGCACTCTCCCACTAGCGTCTCTCTCTCTGTGCCAATGTTCGTGGGGCTGCTGCTGCAGTCCCACCACCCATGGGCACAAGGTGAGCTCATTATTTCCTATCTATCTCTCCTACTACTCTTCTCCCCCAATCCCAAACCCAAAATTGTCAATATTACAAGTGATGCTCTTTGATTATTGCTCAATTAGGAATGGTTTATGAAATGTTGCTTTACTAATTCCTCTATTCTACTGCCCTGATGATTCATGGTTGATTTACATGAATTGGCAGCCTTTGTGTGTGAATGGTGGGGAAGCAGCATGCATGGAAGTGTGTACGCGTGTGTGCTTTAAGCCTGTATTCTTGTGTTTGTGTACTAGCATGTGTAGGGGTGAAAATGGAACGAATATGAACCAGATAGTGCTCAAACCATATTTGTATCCATATTTTTCAAATTTGAATATGAATAAGATAAACGATGAATACGAGTACAGATAGGACAAATGTCATTACGAATTTGGATTAGATTATATTCAAAATCGGATCGGATTTGGCTATTTTTCATATTTGAATAATTACTCGTGGCCTTTACACTGATGATGACAATCCACAACCACAGCCCACAGCAGGTCATGATTCATGACTATAGCAGATCATTCAAGTTCCTTTCCCAGTAGATCTGTGGGGAGCTAGCCCACCCACCAGGATCTTGACCGATTGAGGGGGGGCCCACCAACATGCATAGTACAATTTGATTGGGTAGTGTCTGCATTTGCATGGACCGATGTACGTACACCATACTGAGTCAACGCATGCATTGCATGGTGGCCTTGGGAGCAGCACACATTCAGGGTGGCAGGCAGGGAGGACGATGAGGGTGACGTGACGCTACCATTGCTTGCTTGCTACTCATGCGAGGGCTATGCTGGGGAACGCCCAGCTACAGTCGGCTGTGGCTGGGTGGGCTAGTTGTGCTGTACTAATGTGTAGCCTGTGTTATTAAGTCAGATGTTATTCGGATATTTAGATCCAAATCCGTGTTAGCCTATGCCAGATTTGTATCCGCATTCAGGATTTTTGCCACTTCAGCATCCATAATTGTATTCAATTTGCATTTGGATCCAGATATTAGGTATCTAGATAACATCCCAAATTCTAGGGCATGCAAAAATGAGAAAAATTTTAAATTTTTTCAATGCATTTTGTTTCTTTTGCTCTTTATTGGAGTTTCTTTAGAAAATTTGATTTTCAAAAATCAAAAGTGTGTGTAATGCAAATAAAAAATTGAGATCAAGTTATAAAAACTAAATTAAAAGTTTGTATGAGAAGATGTATGGTGGAAATCATTTCAAAAAGTCATAAATATAATCATGGCATTGGAAATAAATATTTGACTAATTTTTGAACATGATATAAGAATTTAATTAAATTAGGAATCAACTTTATATGGGATAGTAGCCTTCCTAGAATTTTTGAGACAAATCTAGAGAATATAAAATTTTGAAAATCTATACAATAATTTGAACTATGTTAGGAGCATCCACAAAAAGTTTTAAAATTTTTGGAGCTCCTTTTCAAGGTCTAGAAATTCCTCAAAGCTGTCAGCCGAGTGAAACCATTTTTTTACTTAACCTATTACATCTTCCCAGTTGTGAAAGGGCATTTCATTGTTTTATGCCTTCTCTCTATCACTTAGAGTCTTGACACTGATGAGTGGAACCAGACCCCACCCATTAGGCCACCTCTCTTTGCTCCCTGACACATTAGGCCTGTTGGTAGGGTTTGTCTTCCACCTTCGCGCGCCCGCACCAGCTCTACCATGGCCGCGCTGCCCCCGATTTCTAACGCTGCACCCACCATTCCTCTCTGCTACTACTAACCCCTGCCTACCCGTCACCTCAACATGACGCATATCTTCCCCCTTGTCTTCTTTTGTGCCTCGCATTTCATAGCAAGAAATCGAGCCACGCCATTCTATTGTGTTTCATGAGAACTTGTGCTCTGCCCTCATCCATTCTGTACCTACAAAGCCCCCCAACCACGCCTTTGCTCTTTAAAAACACCAAGAAACTGAAGTTGTTCGTGATGCCGATGAGCACACCATCGCGTTCTAGTAACTCTGGTGAGCTTCTCTCTTCCCAACTCTGTCACAATGCTTCTTACCTCTCCCTTAAGTACCCTCCTCATTTAATTGACCTTTCGCGCAGTGGACCACTTGGGTTAGGCTTTCTTCTTTATCTCTGGCTAGGACATCACCGTAAGCTTCCTCTCTCTCTCTCTGGTGAGCCGTACCTCGATTCCATTCACCCATACCTCCACACGCATGCATGCAAGCAAGCTCATGTGAACCCTTTTGTAGCTTCACTATTGCCGAAATTCGTTGTCACCATGGGCCTCCTCTTCGTCGCCGACAAGGTCTCCGACACCAGCCTCCTTTGCTCCTCCTCAAGTGCCGCCATCATCTCCCGTGTGCTCCTCCTCCCCCGTAGATCCTCTCCTACCAATTAATTGAGTTTTAGTAGCCCATAGCTCCATCGAGCTATGCTCAACCGCGCGTCGCCGCAGGACCTCGTTGCCGACTACCCTAACCTCCAAGTCAGGCCACAATACTTCGCCTAGGCGTGCGGGCTGAGATCTCAACTCCGTTTTGGCCCATGCCCCATCCATCGAGGAGTCCCTCGCTAGTGATGAGTCATATCTCACTTAGTGTAGTCGAAAAGAGCACTGTAATAGTTGTAGAGTGTGTGTAGTCAAAAAGAGCATTGAAGTAGTCATAGAGTGTGTGTAGTCGAAAAGAGCACTGAAGCAGTCGTAGAGTGTGTGTAGTCAAAAAGATAACTATAATAGTAAAAAATGAGTATTGTATCAATTGAAAAGAGTACTGTAGCAATCGGAAGAGAGTACTGTATCAGTCAACAAGAGTACCATAGCTGAAAAAAGCACTATAGTAGTCAGAAAAGAGTACCGTAGTCAATTGGAAAGAGTACTGTAGCAGTTGTGAGAAGAGTATTGTAGTAGTCGTAGAAGGAGTCAGAGTACTATAGCACTCGAAAAGAGATAATTCAAACCTAGCCAAAACTCAAACATTTATAACATTTGCATATGAACTCCAAATTTAGTGATCCTTATTTCTAAATTTTTCTAAAAATCATTATCTTTCTAAATATACAAAAATATTTAAGTTTTGTCTCTGTTCAAATTTATTTAGCTCTGATTTGCATTTATCTAGATTTTATCGAATAGACGACGTCACGCTAGACAATTTTGAGAACGCGTCCGAATCATTCTCCAAGCAACAAGAGCAAGGCAAGCACCCCCTTTGACCATGTTGATCCTAATATTTTAATTATTGCATATTATTTGCAAAATCTATTATGCATGCGTGTATGTTTCATCAAAATTGCTATACTGTGGGTATCAGTAGTTATGTCCACTTGAATGTATTGAACCACCTTGAAAATTTGCATCCTCACTGTTGTAACCATTAGGATATGGTTAGATAGTAGCTAGTGTCAACATTTGGGTATATTACATTGAGTACATGTTTTAGATACTTAGCCATGCAATAGTTTCTGCTAAGTTTAAACTTTCGACCAAATTTGCACGTAGACTTGGTGGTTTCAAGATGTTGGACTAGAGGAGAAACCTCTGTTAGTTTGGTATGAAACAAAATAAAAAAAATCTAGTTTTTGGATGCAGACAAGTTATATGATAAACTGTCAAATGTGAGAGAATATCTCGCACGTAGATAGGGGAAATTCTCGCCTAGGTCAATTAAGGACTGAACGCTATTGCCGCACGTCTAAGTCACACCGTACAACCACTGTGCTATATGGGCTCTAGTGTTAGCTGATTAAGTTGTCTAGATCTAGCCTTATATTGTGGAGGCGCAGATATAGTGAGAGCATTCTGGGTAGGTTTGCACGTAGGGGCTCCCTTCAACAAGGTGTTAGGGTCAAAACTTACTAATACAACGGTGAATACTCACTTGGGGGATGGATCTAAGTGAGGGTCTTCGCTTAAGGGATGGACCTAAGTGAACATTCGAATGCTCTCTTAGGGTATAGACCTAAGACAGGTTCGATGTTCATTGGGCTGGTGCAAGGTTAGGACTAGATGATCTAAAGGCTACATGATAATCACTTTTGTCACACGCCAAAGGAAGCGTGAAGTTGTCTGATAGTGTATTTGATTATCTCATGTGGGTAAAGTTGTACAACCTCTCGAAAGTGATAAAAACTATTCAAATAACCATGCTCACGTCATGAGCAAGCTTGGATACAACCATAATGGGTATAGTTTTCATTTGTAAAACTATTTCACTGTACATGATGGGGTGGCATGTACGCATCTTCTGCATGCCATGCCCATGCGACAGGAGGGCTGTGAATGGATGTGATTTACTGTTATCAAAGTTATATAAATGTTATTTTATTACATGTCGAATGCTCTTTACAATTCCGTTTGTAAATTATTACTTATTGATATTGCAAATGAAATTTGCTTCATGCTAATAATAACTTAGTATAGAGCTTCATCTTTTGATAGCCTTGCATATATGTATAATTTTGTGATATACTACAAGTCTTGTTAAGTACATAATGTACTCAATCTTGCTTAAGTTATTGTTGATCAAAGAATGAAGAAGGATATGTGCCTAACGATGCGTACTTTGCCCCTAGCACTAGGTAATTCAATGATGGGTCTTCGTAGGGTCTAACTCTAGTCAGTTTCCTATGGGCTATGATGGCATACCACTGGATGTTTTTGCTTATTTACTAGTCTTCCGCTGTATTTTGTTCTAGACTCTGATGTTTATCTAGCCGGTCGGCCCTATGATGTAAACTCTACTATGCATCGCTTATGATTCACCTCTTTGTCATAAATTAAATATATACAATGTGTATGGATGTGATCTCAATGTTATGAATGTGTGTACTAGCTATTGATTATGGGACTAGTATAGAACACATATAGTGATTTCGAGTATTCCACGCCCAGGGTCCCCATAGCGTTGGTATCAGAGTCATACTTACTGTAGGTTAAGCCCTAGATAGAATGGTCGTTAGAATATGGACTAAGAATTAACAATGAAACCTAATCTAATCATAGGGTTGATTCTGAAAAAAAATAGGAGTATTGCTAATTCTTACCTCTCTTAGCATTCTCCTCTTACCTAAAAGTCTTCTTTTGATTATCGGCTCTCACCTAATTCAAAATAACTCTAGTTTGAGAAAAGGGATGCTCTCCAAAAATTTAAAGTTTTTGATCACTTTTAGGACTTTAAAATAGAGCCAAAATGATTCCAAAAAATTATTAAAACATCCCACCCAAAGATCTTTTGGAAGTTTCTCTTTGAACTGCTAAGGATACTACTCTAGATACTTCCTTTTTCCCGAAAATTTCAGAACACATACTTGCAAAAATTAATGTGATGTAATATCCTATAAACCTATCCTACCCTCATTTGGAGTTAAATTGATTGTTATTGTGAAGGTTTAATAATATAGAAAGACCAAGGGGTAGTATAACCTAGAAATAAGCCATAGGGATTAGTTAAATAAACTAGAGAGTGGACAAGAACTTGTACAAAAATTCTTATCCCATCTAATGCCATTTCTTATCCTAGCCCTTCACAAAACAAATTAGTAACTAACTATCCTTCCTCGCTAAGCCTTGATGCCACCATGCCACGCACTGCCCTATGCATGCTTACCACTTTTATCGACATCCTTGGTGCATCCTCCGGCCCCGCCGTCTAAAACAATAGAATTCCCATCCTTGGCGACACATTTTGCTCACCCCATATCCGTACCCCCACTGGAATTCGTCGCTTCCCTGTTTTGCCATTGGCCTCGCCACTACTCCCGACGACCCACCATCTTAGGCCACCTCTCTTGAGATGAGTGTGTCATGAGGTCTGCCTCCATAGCCCTCCCCGTCCATGCTCAATGCCACAAATGGGTTCCCTGTTCTCAAGAACACACCTTTCTCATGTCCACCTCTCTGTTCCACCATCGAAACGCCATCACTGCCTGCACCCTAGCCCCCTTCCTCTGCAGCACAATGGGGAAGAAGGAAACTATTCTCCCGACCCATACTGTAGCGGAACGACTCAACCGAGCCCAGGTGTAGCACTATACTGTGCCTAATTGGTCAAGCCAAACCATTGGGTCGGGTCCAACTCGAATCCGATCGAGCCATGCCCAGTTGATCAATCCCAACCAAGTGGATCGCACCGGACTTAAACTTGACTCAAATTCGACCAAACCATACGAGCCTTGCCTAAGTCAAACTACACCGAAACCGAACTAGGCCGAGCCCACCCGAATGAGAGCTAGTTTAATCCCTATTCAGCCTAATTCCAACTGGTTTATGGTTGAATCTCACTGTTTTAGCCCCAGTTCAACTAGTTTTTCACTAGTTCTTGCCATTTTGATTCTGGTTCACAATTGAAGACTAACTCTAGCCAAATGTAGATCCTTCAATCACCACTGTTCATCATCCTTAATTGATCCCAAGCATTTTGAAGCCATCCGATCGTGGTTTTCTCTCTTGGGAGTGTTTCAGCTCCGTTCTTTTTTCTCCTTATGCATTCTTTCTTTGCACGAGTTTGTACCTGTCCTAGTTGTCTTATTTGGTGTTGTGGTCGTGTGTGTCGTTAGATTATGCAAGAAGAGAAGTAGAAGCTGGAGCTAAGATGGATCCTGAAGATTATGTGGAGCTGGAATTGAGACGAATTAAGAAGGATTCTATGGAAAGGATGGAGTTGGTGTGGATCCCGATGATTGTAATGAAGTGGATCTAGAATGTTATTCCAGAGTGAATGACAACTTCAAACCAAAAGGCAAGCCACAATCCTTATCATATTGATCTCCTATTAGTTGGGTATATTATATATGGGTTATTTTCTGTATTATTTATTTGTCAATGCTATTTATTATAAATTAAAATTTAATAATCCTGCTTAAGTAGTTAGTTCCTTTAATTACATTGTTTACATGCTATATGTGAGAACTAGTATTTTCTAATCCGCTTTAATTAACAAATTAAGACAAATGGAAATTAATTAATCACTTGATTAAGCAAAGTGTGCAAGGATTTTTAAAATGCAAGAATAGAATGAATAAATAAATGTTTTCCACTAGACAAATCTAACTAAAAATTTACAAGCCATCTCAAATTTCAAATTCATGAATATGAAATCATCTCAACATGATCCCAAGCAACATAGGTCAAGTAAAATATTCATAGTCTGTTTACAACAAATAATTCCATCCATCAAGAAATAATTTAAATCATTCCTCAAATCAAATAAAAATATTAACAGTCCATGTTACATCAATATAGCAATCCAAATTACATCTTTTTACACTTCAAACAACATCCTTTTATAATTCTCTATCTCAATTTAAATTACATCAATTATATTCAAAATTACATCAAATTACAATCTCGATCTCAACAAAGTCCATCATCTCCAAAATAATTACATTATGATTTTATTTACATAAATATTTGCTAGTCTAGAATAACTGGCATTATTTTAATTATGAAGAAAACCATTAACAGAAGAGCGAAAAAGACTGAACAAAATAAATAAATGAAAGTCAAGTTGCCGTCAGAACTTGTCTGGTTTTTAGAATACTGAAACCTTTAGCGCTCATCTAAATACTATGACTGTCTGGGGTCAGCCGACACCTTCACTTAAGTGGGTTTCATCATCCGACAAAATATTGAGCCCACACCAACTTTATTTTCCACTGACTTATCTCAAGCAGTAGAAAAACCGAGTTATAGTGCCAAAACCACCATATGGACCAATGGTCCATAAGGGTTACCCAAAAAATTACCACTTCACAACAATATCAGTGAGATGAGGGGATAAGACCAAATATCTCGACAGAGGATAGGCAAACACTCCCTTCCCATTTTAAGCAACCAGAGATAGTCAATGCCACTCCATCTCCATTCTCATTCCTTCTCTCTACAAAGACCAAGAGCAAGTCCAATGCACACAACCAACCACAATCAAGCACACCCACAAAGCCAACCTATGTCAAGCACTCCAACAAAGCCAACCGAAGAAGACAATGTAGAGGGAGCAATGAGGAGGAAGCCAGGAGGAGGGGAGCCCAAAAAGGAGTTGAGGAAGACCATAGGAGCAAGGACTACAACCACAATGTCCTAGGAACCAATACTACTACAGAAAACCGTATTACAGACGGTTCAAAAATATCATCACAGACGGTTTTTTTGAGCCGTCTGAATTTATGGGTCAGTAATGATACGAGGTCATCACAGACTAAGCCAAGACCAGGGGTAGCTAAGAAAAAGCGAGCCGAACCCCGGGAGAGCCGCGAAGGAACCGTAACCCTCGGCACCAATCTCATTTACATCAAAGCATCCAACCATCAACGGCAAGCAAGGTGCCCCAATATGCTCTCTATTTCCATCATTCCCACCCAAAACCCACATCACAGAGGTAGGAGTACCAGTATGCATTCCCAAAACCCCATTCACACATGCTCCCATGCCCTCATTCACAGTAGCGTCGCCGCCATAGAGCCAGTAATTTGCATCGCTAAAATGAATATAGAGATTAGAGGAGCGTAGATTACACCAGTGAGAAGCCTGCCATGGCGTCGGCAAGCTCAGCATGGCCACCATGCGCACCTGGCAGCATTCCACTGTGCTCCCTGGCACACAGGGTGGCTCCAAGCCTTATTGTAGTGGACAATGGTTGAGGCACCGCACCACCATCAGCATCACACAAATCACCAAGCAAATCAAGAATAAAATCCATATCTGGAATCAAATCAAAGGAATAAAAGGCGTAAAAAAGTAAATTAGAGAGGGAGAGCTGAGGTTAAGGCCGAGGCCAAGCCGAGAAACGGGCAGAGGCTGACCTAGAGGAGCCGAATAGAGGCAGTGTAGAGGAGGCCAGCAACCTGCCTAGGCTGGAATTTGAGGCGGCGCAAGGAAGGCGCCGGGAATGATCCTCAATCGGTTGACTGTGGGTAATGCCAAACCACGCGGGGTGGTATCTCTTATGTACTTTCTGCTGTAAGACTTGTTATTTCCTTTTGTCCCATACAGCCGAGTAATTACGTGTGCTAGTCATTAATCATGAGATTAGTATAAAAACACATAGGAGGGTCTGAATCACATGATCTCATGTCCTAACGAAACGCATCGAATCTTCATGAAATTTTGAAGTAAATCTTAATGAAGTTTTAGTGGATCAAAGTTAATACGCCTAAAAATCTTCCATTTCAAAGAGGCAAAGTTCCGATCGGACTGCTCTGACAGCACGGTAACGCGCACGTGCGTTAACTCAAGTTACTGAACCAGCCAAGACGACGCAGGTTGCCTTTGCCACGCGCCAGCATGGGCGAGCCCCCACCCAACGTCCCCACCTCCGCCTCTGCCGCCCGCGCCGGCGCCGCCGCGACGTCATGGCCGGAGCTGCTTGCCCCGTTCGACCTCTCCCGCATCCGCTCCACCCTTTCCTCCCGCCCGCTCACCCCGCGCCGCCTCGCCCGCCTCCTCGCGCTCCCGCTCTCCCCGGCCACCTCTCTCCTCCTCCTCCAGTGGTACGCCACCTCCCACCCCGCCCTCTCCTCCCTCGCGCTCCGCCCCCTCCTCGCCGCCGACCCCACGCGCGCCCTCTCCCTCCTCGAGTCCCTCCCCGCCTCCTCCGGCCTGCCCCCTATCCGCGAGTCCCTGCTCCTCCCGCTCCTCCACTCCCTGCCCCCCGGCCGCGCCCTCCACCTGCTCGACCAATTGCCCCGCCGCTTCGCCATCTCCCCCTCCTTCCGCTCCTACAACGCCGTCCTCTCCGTTCTTGCGAGGGCCGACTGCCACGCCGACGCGCTCGCGCTCTACCGCCGGATGGTCCACAGGGACCGCGTCCCGCCCACCACCTTCACCTTCGGCGTCGCCGCGCGCGCGCTCTGCCGCCTCGGCCGCACAGACGAGGCGCTCGCGCTGCTCCGCGGGATGGCGCGCCACGGGTGCGTGCCCGACGCGGTGCTCTACCAGACGGTCATCCACGCGCTGTGCGCCCAGGGCGGGGTCGCTGAGGCCGCCGCACTCCTCGATGAGATGTTCCTCATGGGGTGCGCTGCGGACGTCAACACGTTCGACGATGTCATCCACGGGCTGTGCGGTCTCGGGCGGGTGCGCGAGGCGGCAAGGCTCGTGGACAGGATGATGATGAGGGGCTGCGCGCCGAGCGCCATGACGTACGGGTTCCTCCTCCAGGGCCTGTGCCGAGGGAGGCAGGTGGACGAGGCACGCTCAATGCTCGGGAGGGTGCCGGAGTTGAATGTTGTATTGTTTAACACGGTGATTGGCGGGTGTCTTACGGAGGGGAAGCTAGCAGAGGCTACGGAGCTGTATGAGACAATGGGTTTGAAGGGCTGCCAACCCGATGTGCGCACGTACAGTATATTGATACATGGGCTTTGCAAGCTTGGGAGGCTTGGTTCGGCGGTGTGGTTGCTTAGAGAGATGGAGGAGAAGAATTGTACTCCAAACGTTGTAACCTACACGATCTTGCTGCATTCCTTTTGCAGGAATGGCATGTGGGATGACACAAGAGCAATGCTGGAGGAGATGGCAGCGAAGGGCTTGAGTATGAATTCACAAGGGTACAATGGAATAATGAATGCGATATGCAAGGATGGCAGGATGGATGAGGCGATGAGGCTCATCCAAGAGATGAAGAGTCAAGGGTGCAAGCCTGATATTTGCACATATAATACGATAATTTATCATCTGTGCAACAATGACCAGATGGAGGAGGCTGAGCATCTATTTGAAAATTTGCTTGAGGAGGGTGTTGTCGCCAATGGAATAACTTATAATACGCTCATTCATGCACTATTGTGCAACGGAAGATTGCAGGATGCCATAAGGCTTGCAAATGATATGGTACTTCATGGTTGCTCACTTGATGTTGTTAGCTACAATGGGCTGATAAAAGCCCTGTGCAAACATGGGAGTGTTGATCGGGCCATGGTGCTGCTTGAGGAAATGACAGAAAAGGGTATTAAGCCAAATAATGTGTCATACAACCTCGTGATCAGTGAGCTCTGCAAAACAAGAAGGGTGCGTGATGCACTAGAGCTCTCGAAGGAGATGTTGAATCAAGGGCTTACTCCTGATATTGTCACGTATAATACGCTCATAAATGGATTGTGCAAAATGGGATGGATGCATGCTGCTCTGAATCTCCTAGAGAAGCTACACAATGAAAATGTGCATCCCGATATTATTACTTACAATATTCTCATTAGTTGGCACTGCAAAGCTAGATTGCTTGATGATGCTGCCATGCTTCTAAACAAAGCAGTGATTGGTGGATTAAAACCTAATGAGCGCACATGGGGAATTATGGTGCAAAATTTTGTCAGGCAGCCACTTAGTTTTTTAGCTGACCAGCTTGAAGGGTACTAGAAAAGATTTGCTTCTGTGTGTTGTATTTTATGGTTGGTTGTTACTACTTTTGGAATTGCCACAGCTTCAGATGTTGTAAAGATCAAAATGGGCAGATCATGGCGTCCATCATAGTTTTCACCATGCTTGGTGACCTGGTATGTGTTTCTCCCCCTGTTAGAAGTTTGTACCGTTATCTGCTGACCATTTAACATTATCCAATTCTTTTGTTGTATGTGTAGTGCATGATCGATACACTAACGCACATCCTTCTTGGCATATTTTGAGTTGTACTTACAAGGAAATCACAAAAGGTAATATCTTTTATTAACTATGCTTCTCCAAGTTAACAGTTTTGTGCCAAAATATTCTTGTATCTAAATATAAACTTTTTCATCTAAAGTCGGCTATTTTTCAGAAAGTTTCTTTGGCTAAAGCAAAAACAAAATTTAGGATAAGGTTATGTTCTCGGGAACTCTTGAAATCAGGAGATCTTATTTTGGCATTCACAAACTGTATTTTCTTTAGGTTCTTTTAATTTTTTTATCTCTATAGCCAAGATGCAAAACAAGATCACCAGCTCAATTGGAACATTAACTATCCCTATCTTTATATAATTAATTTATGTCAATCTGTTGCATAATTAAACAATTAGGGAATGTTTAAATATAAAACTTCGAATTGTAAACAATCTTAGCTCCGATGAACATGCTGCAATTTTCATTGAAAAAAATGAATTCTGCTTATCTTCTCATTCTGTTAAGCTGAATTTTATCAGAAAATTTATAACTCTAAAGTTTACTCTGCCGCTTTTCTTATAGTGGTACATGTTTGTTCTGTGAATACTTAATATTTACATCTCTTAGGATTGGTCGGCATTTGCTTCTGATACTGTTGTCTGCAATACTGAGGCCCATGTTTGGACTCCTGTTGAGCTTGCCTTGTGATTTTGTCAATAAACACTTCCTCATGCCTTTTCCATCTCATATGATAGGACTTGTTTCAGTTTCTTACATATTTGCTTGATATCATAAATATTGGCATATTTTATTGTCCTAGTGTCGTGAACCTTAGTTCATAGGGGGTAAACATCACCGAGAGGATGGCCGGGCGGCGTCGGTGTAGAGGGAGAGAGAGAGGAGACTATAGATGAGAATGACTTTGTTATTTCTTTGCTTGGTTCCAATAGCATGCAGCAGCCCCTTATATAGATAGGTTCCCCCTAACAGATAGAATCTAATCTCAATCATATCTCTAACAAATATAGAAACTAATATCATATCCTTAACCATATCTCTAACAAAAAGAAACTAATCTTTAACTCAAATAGAAACTAATCTCTACTTCCTAATAATGAACCGGTTGAGTCCAAGGCCCACGCCCATGACATTACATTCCTCCTGGACATGCAGCTCGTCCTCTAGTTGCCAGGCGGCGGCCATGGTGGTAGTTCTTTGTTGACGAAGTGTAGCGCTTTCGGCTACACGATGCCTGGAAAAGAAGTTTTTTTCCTTTCTTTTTTGTTTTACTTTGGTCGGTCAACCGTTTACAAAAGCCACTGACCTCTCACTTCTCCACACACGAATCGACCGAACGCACGCGAACCGATCGCGACGTCTGGCCTCACCGACAGCGGCCGGCCTCACCGGCGTTGGCGACCAGGTGACGAGTGGCGGCGGTTAGCGGAAGCTGAAGCAGGACAACTCCAGCGGCCTCGGGAGTTCGACGACCGGGAACGGCGACGTCAGCTGCGACCTGCATGGATCCGGGCGGCGGATGGCGACCAATGATAGGGGACGGTGACGTCGGCAGTAACTTGTGTAGATTTGGGTGGCAGATGGCGACCGGCGACCGAGGACGGCAACAGTTGTGGATCCAGGCGGCATTAGCTGCGTAGATCGGCGAAACAAAGCAGGCGGCGGATGAGCGCAGCGGCGTCGATCTCGGTGAAGGGGACGAGCTCCCGGAAGCAGACGGCGACCTTGGTGCGCACGGCGTCGAGGCCACCAGGAGCAGCGTTGCCGCCGGTGGCGGCCGAGGAGGATCCCGGTGAGGTCTTGCGTTGTTAGAGGGAGGCAAGTCGATGTCGGCCGTTTTTGAAGGCTTGGGTTTGGACGCGGTGTTGGAGGGCTTGGCCTTGGACGCCGGTGATACGGCTCCAATCACCCTTGGTGTTGTATCAGGATGCGCCTCTGCTCTACGAGCGCTCACTTGTTGCGCCTTCTACTGATTTGCGACCATCTTCTCCAAGATAGCATGCATGTTGAGGAAGACGTCTGCCATCTCTTTGTTGATACTGGCCATCTTGTTGGCGTTAGCCTTTATTGTGGCCAACAACTCGGCAGCAGAAACCATAGTAGCAGAAGTCGTGGGAAGGGATTGACTACTCTGATACCAAGTTGTCGTGAACCTTAGTTTATACGGGATAAACATAACCGAGAGGATGGTCGGGCGGCGTCGGCGTAGAGGGAGAGAGAGGAGACTATAGATGAGAATGACTTTGTTATTTCTCTGCTTGGTGCCAATAGCATGCGATAGCCTCTTTATATAGATGGGCTTCCCTTAACAGATAGAATATAATCTCAATCATATCTCTAACAAATATAAAAACTAATATCATATCCCTAATCATATTTCTAACAAAAGAAAACTAATATCTAACTCAAATAGAAACTAATATCTACTTTCTAATAATGAACCGGTTGGGCCCACGCCTATGACATTTTAAGATACATCCTAATGAATTTTCCCTAATTTTTTTAGAAACTTCTAGGTGTACTACATTGTTTCATAGATCATTACTCTGGTGTATGTATATTCTGTAGCATGCACGAACGTGATAATAGCCCTTCTTAAAATACCATATTTTGGGACTGATTGGTGGACAACCATGTCCTCTTTCTAATATATAAGGTATTTTGATAAAATCAGTCTATGCCTGATAAGTGTGCAGTGTCCACTGTCTCTCTGATATCTCTCTTGCTACTGACATTTTCTCTCTGGTTTATTTAAGTACCTTTGGTCCCGACCCTTGTGACATCCCTTTTGTTTTATTTTGTTTGGGCTTATAATTCTCTTCATCGTTCTTTTCATTGCTTTCTCCTTTTCTTTTCCTAACTTGGGAAATTTCTTTCCCTTAGTATGCTCATTTTTATATGATCTGATTTTTTCATAGCTATTTGGTTAGTGTTGATTATTCTGTGCAGTTGGGTATAAAACCATTTTCAGAACACTTTGTACTTGTTTTCTCATGTGGTAATTTTTTCACTTTTAGTATTCTTTGGTTTGGTTTGCACAATTTCATCATTCTTTAGTGTACGCATAGTTAGTAACCACTTACTAATTGTTTCTGCCTCAATAAATATTTGTTGTTTTTTTCTGCCTTAAATTTGGGTAGAGGTGTGTTTACCTTGTACCTTTGTTATTAGTTGAAGGGTAAAGGTTCGTAACCAGTGCCGGACCCAGGATTTTTGAGATCGGTGTTCGGAGTTAATAAAATATTGCTTAAAGGAAAAAGGAAAAGCCCTCGATGGGAAAAAAATCGAAGTATAAATTGTCAAAACCAAAAACATCTCAAAATAATGTAGGAAAATTACAAAATAATTAAGAAAAATACAATTTTTAACTCTACGACTCTTCATGCAATGTTAGAGGCAGCCATTTCATTGTTCCTTAGAACTACCTTATTAACTTGTTCAAATTTTTATGCTAACCAATTTAAAAGTTGAAGGAAATTTTCTTTATTATGTTAATCTAACAAGCACTATCTACGAAGATTTAAATATGCAAAGTTCTTCATGTTTGAAGGATATACGATCTACATTTCACAAAGGCATAATCATTGAACGAACTATTTGGGATTTGCCGATTTCGGAATTGGGAGGGAGAGTGGGAGACCGAACGTAACTCACTTGGGAATGAAACCTCGCCGCAGCACTGTGTGTTTCATATCTCCCTGCTCGACATGTTGTCACCCAACTCGTCGCGTTACTTTACTACTCACCCGCACTGCCTCGCGCTCTCACTTCACTCCTAGAGCACACCTGTGGCCTTGATTTAGTAATTGGTTTGTCTTCTCGCTGGCTCGTCGTCGCTAGCTGCCACTGCACATCACGTGCTCCCTCTCCCATTCCTTGGCCGTCATCGTGTGCGGCCATTGTGGGCTTGCGCCACTGTGGCACTACCTCATGCTTCTCGTCTGGCCAGCTCCCTCACCCTCTACGTGCGCGCCGCCGCCGCGTTGAGAGATAGATGAGCCAATTAGGGTTAGCACTTGGGCGGCTGGTTAGGGCCTTAGGGAATTTAGGCTATGGTTAGTCTGGTGGGCGTAGAGGGCGTTCTAGTGGGCTGAGAGAGAGGTGTGGGTTGGATTAGGCTAATTTATATTCTTTGCGTAAATATATGTATTATTTTGGCTTAATTAAGAGTATATATGTGTAATATACATAATATATACAATATTTTTTTGCAAAAAATAATGGGTATTCAACTGAACACCCATGAACTCAAGAGGGTCCGCTCCTGCTTGCAGCTAGGGCACTCTAATTCCTTAGTCTTAATTTGGTACACAAATATCATTTAAAAAAATGGTGAACAAGCATCCTCCTTTGCTGCAAAAGCAGAAAACCAAGTTCACAACATAGGAAATATTCCAACGACTCGAGGTAAGTCTCTTGTATCTGTGTCTATTTCAAACTTCTCGAGTACTCCCTCCGTAGAAATATATGGGGTGGGTTCTTTTGGGCTATGGCTTAGCTTTTGGTTTATGGTTTTTGAATTCTAGATGTTCGTGAGAGACAGTACGCAGAGGAAATAGTCGCATGCGATTTTTGCTGGTATAGCTGAATTTGGTATAGTGTCTACTACAATTTACCTATAGATCCTGTCTTGAAAAACGCACCGTTTAAAAGCTAGTTACTGTAGCCACAAAAGCCAAAGCCTAAGCCCAACTGAAGGCAGCCATGATTTTTAGATTTTGGGTGGTCAAACTTCCTTCATTTTGACTGCTAATATGTACAAAACTGTTTAGATTAATCATATGAAAATAGTGCAATTAGATTTGTTATGAAAAATACTTTCAGGATATAATGTTTTTATAATTTTAACTAACATATTACTATGGAAATGGCCAAAGTTACTTACTGGAGACGGTGTCTTATCCAAAGCATCGAATATTCTTGAACAGAGGGAGTATTAATCTTTCTTAAGCATTTGTTAATTTGTCACAACAGATCATGGCTGTTTAGAAGAGCTTCTTTGCTCCAAGCATTGCAAAGAAGTTCACTAAAGAAGTTGTTAACGGAACGTTGATATGCTGTAGCTGCTATGTCAGAGAAAAAGCAAACAGCGAGTGCTGGCGCCGTGTCTACTGTAGCTGCTAAGGAGATTAGTAAGTGCATGTTACTGCAGCAGCTTGCCAAAGGAGTTCCAACCTTCCGATAGTCGACTACTGGATTCATTGTGCTGCAGTGCTGGTGTATCCATTCAGAGCCATCAAGTGTTTCTCTTGGAGCCATCCGACAGGTATTTGAGATCACCAGTTTTAGATCAACAAGTCATGGTTGAGCACTCATCCAATGGCACTGTGGCAATCTAGAACCATGCCCCAGTCGTGCCATATCTATTCAACCATATGGTAGCATGGCTGACTATTATGGATGGCAACATATAAGTGCAATCGCTCTTTGTGGTGTACTCATTCAACCAACTTTTGGTTTGGGCACCAAATTAATATGGGAAACACTGGAAAGAATTTGATGATGTAGTCTATATAAGTGTCTAGTACCTTTTAAAATTTCAGCTTCAAATTCAAATGTGTGTTTCATCAAAAATTCAAAATGTGTTAGAAGAAACAAAAAAAAAAGAAGATAAGTTTCTGGGGATAGTAGCATTGGTCCTTTATTTTTTCTTTTCCTTTTGATTTATCATTTATTAGTTTTTTCATTTTTGTTACTCAAAAACATAGAATGAATTTGATCTTAAAATTTTATGCATTGGTGGATCGGAGTAAATTGAGAAGTGTTTCTAGATTTTTTCTGGGAATTTTTTAAAAAATTTTTGTTTGGTGTCCAAATCAAAAGCGATTGCATGAATGCTCCACAAATGGTGGTTGTATAAGATGTGTTGCCTGGATGGATTGGCTTCCTCAGGATGTCATGCGAATTTGTGATGTGATATTCCTCTGCCTATGTGGTTCTTGGGTCACAGCTTTGTTCTGCGAATTGCGTTGCGGCTTTCTACCGAGTGTCCTAGTGAGTTTCTTTTTAACCTTCCCGTTGTTGTAATGGTATCAGAAGTTGGTTCTGGATTTGGGTCAGCTTATGAAATTTCTATACCATTTGAATTTTGAGTTTCGAGCGTAATGTTGCCGAACCTGTTGTTTGGCAGGGTTAAGCTCGAAGCCAATGCTTTCTGTTCATGCTGAAAAAAGTTGAGAATTTGCCACTCGACTTCTTTGTGAATCATACATTTTTTTACAATAGGAAAAGGTAATTTGTTTATATATACAACTCTATCTGCAAATTTTTTTTCTGTTTGTGTATGTACGGTAAAGATATAATCACAGATGCTAAGGCATATGAGAATGTTTTCAGTTTATCTGAAGCATGTAGTTTAGGATGTTGTTCTGCGTATCAAAGTATCAAACCATATTGGCACCTACCATATGGTGTTCTGCGCCAGAAGCATATTATAAGTTAAGCATGTCAGTATAACAAAAACATGGCGTGATTTGGATGCCACAAAAACATGAAGTGTGGTACTTTTTTTTTTGGCATGCATGGTGACATTCTTGTGTTCTTGAAATTTTGTGGAGCGCTGAAACTCGGGTAGCTTTTGCATGAATGGAAGGACGCCGTCGTGCCGTGGATAGGAACGGCAGTTGTGTGGAGATGGACGCCTGGTGAGGATTACTCGGCGAAGACAGCTTACTTTTTTTGAGAACACACGGGAGGATTGTGCCATTGTATCAAGATAGAAAAGGTTCGACACGGTAACAGGAGCAGGATCGGCGGGGAACCTGTTGATCCGCCAAAAGAAAACCGAATAGACAACTGTTAGGGCTTGTTTGGGATGCCTGGGATTGGCAGGGATCCCAGTTGAATCACATCCACCGTAGGGGAGAAATCCATGTGGGAATCCCGGCCTGGATGTGCATTTGGGTAAGGGGAATAGAAAATCCCAGCCAAATACCTAGGGATCCATGGGGGCGTACCTTTTCTATTTTAGCCCTTTTTTTGAAAAATATTCACATTTAGACCCCTGGTAGTTTTAATTCTGATTTTGGACCCAGGGGGTCGGAGCCGTGACCCACGGCGCCGAGGTAACACATCTCGGCGCAGTGGTCCACGGCGCTGAGGTGCCAGGCCCGCACCAGCGTGGTGGCCTGCGTGGCGCCGACGTGGCAGCACCTCGGCGCTGTGGGTCGTGGCTCCGAGCTCGGAGCCGTGGATCGTGGCGCCGAGCTCGGAGCCGTGGATCGTGGCGCCGAGCTCGGAGCCGTGGATCTTGGCGCCGAGCTCCCTGCCACCGGGCCGCACGTGGCCTTCTCCTTTCCCTCTGTCTCTTTCGTTCATTCGCCTTCATTTCTCCCTCTCTGCCTCCCTGCCGCCGCCCCCTGGTGTCGCCGCCTCCCCTCCCCGCCCGCGTCCCCAGCCGCCCGGCCCCTGGTTCCGCCGCCTCCCCTCCCCGCGTGCGTCCCCGGCCGCCCGCCTCCCGCCGCCGTCCCCTGGTGCCGCGCGCGTCCCCGCCCGCCCGCCTCCCCGCCACCGCCCCCTGGTGCCGCCGCCTCCCCTCCCCGCACGCGTCCCCGGCCGCCCGCCTCCCCGCCTGCGTCCCCGGGCGGAAGTACATGCAATTAAGCCGAAGAAATTTTTGGTAGAACAGGTAAAATTTATGGGATATTGTTTTTGGATACCTAGCTTTGTACATGCAATTTGCATTGCTGGTATAGATCTTGTGTGTGTTACGTTAAGCATTTTTTTTATTGCTGGTATAGCGCTTATGCACACACGTCTGCCTGGGCTTTGTATGGACTACAAATATTTCGATATCGTGTGCTATTCATAAGGAAATGGAAGATGAGTAAAATAAAGAGTGAGTATGCACAAGCGATTGTTGACTGCTGATGCTGCCTGTTGACAGACAAAATATACTAGTGCCGTCCCCTGGTGCCGCCGCCTCCCCTCCCCACCTGCGTCCCCGGCCGCCCGCCTCCCCGCCGCCGCCGGTTGCTCCTTGTTGATTTTGATCAGGTATATTTTCACAGTTGGTTGCTTCTTAGTCAATAATATATGAAGTATATGCTTACTTCTTACGTAGGAGTAGCATTGTGTATGATATGTGTTGCTGATGAGGAGGTTTACAATTGTGGGAAATGTGATCTTTGCAGCCTTGATTTGGATTATGATGGGCTTGCATTAGGTTTTGCTTGATGCCCTTGCTTGTGCGTGCTATGTGTTCATGGTTAGATAGTGTGTTTGGTCGTTGAAATGGGACAGAGAAAACGATGCTGTGGCCTGTAGGATGGGCCAGTGTGATAGAGAAATCACTGTGTTCAAGTCTTAGTGTAGTGTTGAAGTCAAATGTCAACGGGGGTGGTAGACTGTGAGTATGGTACTAATATCCTAAGGCGATACCGCAATGGAAAACCTGGCAAACCTATAATTATATTAAATTATTCATTTTACCATGTTGACGTTAACTTGTTGGTAATTTGCTTTTTACAATGTTGACGTTAACTTGTTGGTAATTTGCTTTTTACAATGTTGACATTAACTTGTTGGCTTGAAGTTAGGTAGCATTTAGTTAGTGACTAGGTACTTATTAGTTACTATATAGTATCCAATTTCAATTAAAGGTATTAAGTTTGATTTTCTGTATGAACTAGATGAACAACCTAGTCACCCTATATCATGGAGGCAGTGTGACAAGTGATGATTATGGAAATGTTCGATTTGTTGAAATGCAAAGGGTGCCTCTGATATTCAGTGATCGGCCGTCGTTTAGTGAGTTGGTTGCTAGGGCCCGGGAGGAGCTACATTGTCATGCAAACGAGGAGAGCATCACAGTTGAGGGGTTACTTCACTTCGGTTCGAAAGACACAATTCTAAGGCGGTTGATCTTAATTGGTTGTGAGGATCAGTGGGACAAATATGTCAAATTGGTTATGAGGAATGAGTTCCAATGTTTGGACCTTGTTGTGCGGAAGGTGTCCATTGATCCCACCCCTCATGGTTATTCACCAGAACTAGGTGATCAGACACCCTTTGACCCTCCGTTACCGGACCTTGCGGTGGATGCAGAAGAAGTGCCTGAGGTGCCTGATGCTCTATCTACCCCGAACGAGGTTCAAATTTCTCAACCAGTTCGAGTTGAATGTCGGACTGATGATGTCGTGGCGGCCCCTCAGGATCATCCCAGTAAGTGTCGAGCAACTCTTTAACCTTTTCCCGTCATTCCATTCTTTTGTCTCAATCCCATCGTTTTCGTGCTTATGATGTAGGAGACATTCCTGATAATGTGGGTGTTCCTCCCGTTGCTCCATCTGGCAACGTTGAAGAAGTCTGTAGGGACTCCAACAGTGTGGATGTTCAAATTGTGGATGATCTGGAGCCTTACGAGATCGCTAGGGCCGTTGATTCTGATGATGACCGCCCTTTTGGAGAGCTGACCGAAAGTGATATTGAGCTGATCAGGCGTTATTGCCCTGGCCGGGATCCATCAGTTCATGAATTCAGCGATCTTAGACATTCCCATGAGGCTTATGCAGAAGGAAGGGATGACGAGTTGCTAGATGCTCCTGAGGCCGGGTCAAGCATGACAATTGAGAAGGGCATGGTGTTTGAGGACTTGTCAGCATTGAAAAGGTGGCTGCAGGAGTATTCAGTGATTCGTAAAAGGCCATTCAAGGTGAGGCATTCGTATGTGGAGCGGAGGTACACAGTTGTGTGCGAGAAGGAAACATGTGAATGGGGGGTTTGTGCTAGGAAACAGAAGGACACGGGAAAATTCAAGATCACAAGAATCGTTGGCCCACATACTTGTGCCGAAGCAGAGCTCAAACAGAAGCATCGGCAGTTGACCTCTACCATTATTGCCAAGTCACTGTGTCACATAGTAAAGGGAGAGCCCAATATGAAGGTGAAGACACTTGCTGGGATTGTTAAGGAGAAATTTGGATACGAGATAAGGTATGGAAAAGCATGGAGGGCAAAGCAACACATCTAGAAGATGATATATGGGGATTGGGAAGATGGGTACTTGCAGTTGCCAGCACTCTTCGATGCAATCAAAGCGGTTAATCCAGGCATGCATTATGAGTACGTCCCGAAACCAAACGAATGGACTCAAGATGGGATGCAGATATTCTTCCGTGCTTTCTGGTGCTTTGCTCAGTCCATCGAGGCCTTTCGGCATTGTCGTCCCGTCTTCTCCATTGACGATACGTTTCTTCTTGTCAAGTACCAGGGCACACTTCTGATAGCCATTTCCTGTGACGCAGAGAACACGTTGGTTCCTTTGGCGTTTGCTTTGGTTGAGAGGGAGAACAAAGACAGCTGGGGATGGTTCTTGCGGCTCGTTCGGAGGCACGTGGTCGGCCCTGGTAGGGAGGTTGGTGTCATATCTGATAGACACCAGGGCATACTTTCTGCCGTACAGGAGCAGATACCGGGGTATCCAGCTTTGCACCACCGTTGGTGCACTCGGCATCTTGCCGAGAATCTACTCCGTAAGGATGGTACGAAGGATAACTTTCATCTGTTCGAAGAGGTCGCTCGAATGCTTGAGGTCAAGTTCTTCCAGGAGAAGTTGGAGCAGCTTAATACTGCAACAAACGCAGAAGGTAGACAGTGGTTGACGGGATTGATGAGAGATGTCGACAAATGGACAAGGGCTCATGACGATGGTGGCTGGAGGTACGAGTTTCAGACAAGCAACATGGCCGAATCCTTCAATAATTTGCTTAGGGGTATACGTGGTATGCCCGTCAATGCTATCGTATCCTTCACCTTTTACAAGCTTGTTGCCTGGTTCAACGAAAGACACGCACATGCAATGGCGCTACAGAGTAAACAAGTGAGATGGGCGCCCAAATCGAAGTGCCACCTTGAAAAGGCAAAGGCGAGGGCTGAGGCACATGAGGTACATTGTTTTGACAACGCCACGGGCACTTACGAGGTTATAGAAAGGGGTGGTACAACGACCGATGGAGAGCTCCGACCGACGAGGAGGCATAAGGTTGTCCTTATTGATTTCTCATGCACATGTGGTAAACCGAGGCAGTACCACTTTCCTTGTTCTCATTATGTGGCAGCAGCTAGGCATCGCAACTTTGACTACGAGAGCAAGATACCTCGGGAGTTCAGTGTTGACAATCTTGTGCTTACATGGTCTCCCCGTTTCGAGCCTTACCGGGATGAGGGAGAGTGGCCACCATACACCGGGCCCAAATACATTGCGGATCCGGGTAGCCGTTGGAACAAACGTGGAACCAGGAAGAGGACGAGACACAAGATGGTTATGGATCAGCTTCCAGGAAGAACGAGGCGAGGGAGAGCAACCCCCTTTCTTACTGACCCCGAGCAGAACCAATGTAGCAGATGTGGTAGACTTGGCCACAATTCACGCACATGCCATTGGCCACTTAGTTAGGTGCGAGTGCTAGTTGTTCGTTATGTTTCATAGTTCGTCTAGTTGTTTTCCCATATGCAATTTGCTATATTTCTTGTTTAATTTCTTATTATTTCCATATTTTATGCATGTTCAAATTTTTGTTTACTTCTATGTTGGACTGACAAATTCAATTTTTTTGTAGGATGGCGCAATTGCACCTGCTAGACCCGTACTACGAGGAGAACCACCGAGGACGGCTCACCGCGGAGGGGAGGGTACTTCCTTCATCACTACTTGTGTAATTTCAGTTTATGTTGATGCATTAACTAAAAAAATTGGTGTATTCTATACAGGAGCTGCCCATCCTTCGTCCTCGAACCCATGACGGGTTCCTGGACATGCGGTACGACGAGAGGTATACTCCCTTCCTGGAGAGGGCTGGCCTAGACGCCATCTCTTACCAGGTTCGCCGTGGGTTGCCCACCTTCAACCCCCCGGGCATCACTGCACTGATTGACAGGTATTCTCCTAAACCATTGCTCCACTTGCATGTTCATTGTTTATCGGCTATGTGTGCCTCAAATTCTCTGACATGTAGTCCTCTTTTTTGTATCATGTAGGTGGAGGCCGGAGACTCACAGCTTCCACCTCCCTTTCGGGGAGATGACTATTACGCTCCAGGACACTCAGAAGATACTTGGTGTCGCCATTCACGGCCGTCCAGTGATCGGACCGTGCGTGCCTGCTGGTTGGAGAGCCCGAGTAGAGGCCTTCCTCGGGAGAGAGCTTCCTCCTGAGGCAGGCCATCACACTTCTGGAGTTCCGATCACATGGCTCCGGCAGACTTTCGCAGTGTGTCCTGCAGACGCGGACGAGCAGACAGTTGCCTACTACTGCAGGTAGGGGTGGATATCGAGCCAACTCGTCGTCTAATCGAGCTTTTTTCTAAAATTGACATAGTTTGATTTAATATCATTTTACATGTAATTGCAGGGCATGGATCCTGCACTTGTTTGGCTGCGTTCTCTTCCCCGACGGAACGGGGGACAGCGCATCGTGGATGTACATCCACTGCCTCACTGACTGGGACACGGCGGGGCAGTACAGCTGGGCTTCCGGGGTGTTGGCGTTCCTTTACCGCCACCTCTGCGGGGCGTGTCATCGGAGTTCGGCGAACTCGACAGTAGGTGGTTGCCTCTACCTCCTCCAGCTGTGGATGTGGTGTCGTCTACCAGTTGGTCGTCCCACGGTTTCGCCTCCTCGTCCGTGGTTCGCAGAGGTTCCTCTTCGTCGACGTCCGACACTTGCATATCTTTGGGACCAGGTCTCAGTTCCCTACGCCAGGACGAAGAGGGCCTACCTAGAGTACATGAACGAGCTAGATGCGCTCACGGCCTCCAATGTAAGTTAATTCCATTTCGTATCGTGATTTTCATTTGTTAGTATATGACCTTTAACGTTAAATTGTTGCTATGCAGGTTAAGTGGGAGCCGTACGCCGAGCAAGAGGTGGAGGCCGTTCAGTTCAGCGCACTGTGCAGCATAGACGAGGCCCTCTACAGGATGAGATGCCCCCTTATCTGTTTCTATGCTGTTGAGTATCACCTGCCACATAGAGTTGCACGCCAGTTTGGTATGAGGCAGCTGTGGCCAGTAGCACCGTTCTCCACGTCTGTGGCCTTGCACAAGTAAGTGGCATGCAATTTCAATTCTAACCTTGGATTCCAATTGCACAGAGCATTTTCTAATTTTAACGTTTGGTTTACGTGACATGCAGATTTGATCGTCAGCGACAGAAGAAGGTCACAGACTTCGAGCAGCACCACCACGTGTACGTTGAGGAGTGGGGACACTTTCAGGACCACGTGGACGACAACGACGAGCCGCACAGCAACGAGCACTTCCGGCGGTACCAAGTTTGGTACCAGCGTGCGACGCGGTCCAAACTTAAGGGACAATGGACTCAAGATGACTATGCTGACATTGAGTCCTCCGACGATGAAGACACGCCCTACGACTAGTCTACTCGACTTGGGACGCAGGTGGAGATAGCACCAGTCCTGGACCGTGTGGTAATGTCCAATCTCATTGCTTATTTTCCAATAGATATAAATACCACTACATATAGCAAATTATCCATTCTTTTGCTTGTTTGCAGGGCAACACTCTGAAGCAATCCGTACAGGACATAGAGCGTTTCTCCACGATAGTCGGCGACGTCAGGACGCGTAGCTTCCTAGAGGTAAGCTTCGACACAGCCACTCACAAAATTAGTACCTAATATCTTCGTATCTTGTTGGTTAACAAAATGTTGGATGACAGAGGCTGGCAGGTCGGCTACGTCGTGCGGCTGGTCGTTGTGGTTGCAGCACAGGCGCGGTGAGGGACGTAGATGTGCCTACGACACGTCTTGCAGACCCGACGCAGCTAGGGTCGTACACGGGGCAGAGCTCGTCCCCCACGAGGAGCGACACTTTCCCTGACGAGGGCGGTGAGGACAAGGTGGAGCAGCATACTTACGATGAGATAGGCCCATCTCAGCTCGTAGACGCTCCTTCGACTCAGCCTTCATAGCCTGTACCACGCAGACGCCGCCGCGAGCCTAGCCGTTACACTCCAGGCACCGACGCCCTGGGTAAGGGTAAGGGTAAGGCTAGGAGGTAGTGATACTTACGTATAGGCTTGTGGTTGGGCTTAAAAGTCGTTGTATATATGTTGTAATGAGCTAGGAGGCACTTGGTATGTGGTTGGACTGAGATGTGTTTGTAATGAGCTACTTGTTGTATATATGTGTATATGTTATATTCATGTGATATTTGTGTTCGAATCCGTAGTCTGTACTTTGTGGTTCTATAATTCCTGCAATGAATTTATGTTTCCTGCAAACGACTGCAAAGGCTACGAACTATGAATTTATTACGAGACTACAGGCTCTGAAAAGCCTACATAGGAACATTTATTGCTAAACTGGAATCCTGAAAAAGCCTACGAGCTGTTTCCTGCAAACGACTAAAAAGGCTACGAACTATGAATTTATTACGAGACTACAGGCTCTGAAAAGCCTACATAGAAACATTTATTGCTAAACTGGAATCCTGAAAAAGCCTACGAGCTGTTTCCTGCAAACGACTGAAAAGGCTACGAACTATGAATTTATTACGAGACTACAGGCTCTGAAAAGCCTACATAGGAACATTTATTGCTAAACTGGAATCCTGAAAAAGCGAAAAGATTCGTACGACCTCCTCTCCATGGACTATGCCCACTGCACCAGATAACCTGCCTACATAAAGCCCTCCTATGTCTTCCATACCACATCTTCTCCTCAAGCCATCACAATACTACTACACAACAATGTCTTCCTGGAGGTCCGACCCATTTGGAGTGCCGGAGTGGCATGAGCGCCCGAAGTGCCATTGCGGCTTTAGGACGATGTTGGGAGTCTGGACGGATCGAGTACAACGAGCCAAATACGGCCGTAGGTTCTTCAAGTGTCCAGACCTGGATGACGACTTCGTGGTAACGATGACAACTAAATCATTTGTTTCTCGTTATCGTTTTTCAACTTGATCTATGACATCTACTACGCCACACATAGGCTTGCACGTTCATCGAATGGGTGGATCGGGTGTCGCCGGCATGGCCAGATAACCGGGCAGTGGAGGTGGAAAACAAAGGACAATACTTTGTCAAGATGACTCAGGATCGCGAGGTGGAACGACAGATGCGGCTTGAGCAAGAGCGCCGCGTGAGGGTGGACCAAATCCGTCTGAAGGGTAAGCAGGATGAGCTGCAAAGGAGGCGGGAGCAGTTAAGTCTGCGTGAAGCATCCATCAAGCGTCAGGAGGAAGAGCTTCAAGCTCGTGAGGCAGCTCTCAAGACCAAGAGTGACAGGAAAAATGATGCAGCGGAGCCATCCTCAGGGCCCAATAAAAAGGGGAAACAACCACGCTACACCCAGTAGAATAGACCCACGCTATCTACGGTCTATGTAATCCTATTATTATGCACTGTATTGTGTTTGCCTAGCTGTATCGACTGCACTTGAGACTACCGGTATGACGGTATTGCGTATCGGTGCTTCACAAAACTACAATTTAATAGAGTGCATAATGTTGCCCACCCATGCTTGCTCCAAAGAATGTCTGCATAATGGATTAGTTTGCATATAGAAAAGAACAGGGAAATCATGCCTACTCAGTTCAAAATTGTAAATCATTACATGGAAAATTCACATTTTCAAGCACATAAATGTCTGCAAAAGAACAACAAGACATTAAACTATATCCTCAACTTCGCAGATTATACCATGTGATTTGAGGTAGCAACATAATTACTTATGGACAATATAATGGAAAAGTCTAAGGCACATAGGTTCTTACCTTGCCCCATTTTAGCTCTTTTGAATTCCATGAATAAGCACCACCATTATCCCCTTCTCTAACAATTAGTGTTTGACCATTGGAGTTCCCTGCTTAGGAAAAAAGTTACAAACATTATTACCTTACTAGCACCCGAAATTTTCAGATTGAACATGACATCATCAAAAAATGTAGCAGGAAACAAAAATTGTGTTTCACACAGTTCATCAATTTTCTGAATGTTTGCAAAAGCTACGGATTATTTTGAAGGCATCGAGCTGGAGCGCCACCGGTCACGGTGGCTTGTCTGAATTTTCACAGCTCGGCGCCACGATTGACGGCTCCGAGGTCGGCGCCACTGACCACGGCGCCGAGGTGCTGCCACGTCGGCACCACGCTGGTGCGGGCCTGGCTCCTCGGCGCCGTGGACCACGGCGCCGAGATGTGTTACCTCGACGCCGTGGGTCACGGCTCCGACCCCCTGGGTCCAAAATCGGAATTAAAACTACCAGGGGTCTAAATGTGAATATTTTTCAAAAAAAGTGCTAAAATAGAAAAAATTCGGTCCATGGGGCGATGAAAAAAATGCTCCACACATCGTGATTACTCATCCGTCCACTGTTGCTCACTCTGTGTAACATCCCATTTTAGGGCTTGTTGCTTTATATTGTATTTTGCTGTTACTTGCTAAAAATGTTTCTAAATTCAAATCTTGAGTTTAAATTTCAGTCAAAAATCTCGTTTGCCTTGCTAATTTCTTCTTTTGCTCCTTTTCAGGCCAAAAGGATTTTACCTCCTCTTCCTTCCCGGGTGAGCCAGCCTCCTCTTTTCTCCTTTCGGCCCAGCCCGCTTTCCCCGGCTCTTTTTCTTTTTTTGCCCCTGGCCTCCTGGGCCTTTCGGCCGGCCCAGCCAGCCCGGCTCCCTCGTCTTCCTCCTCGCTCCTCTCTGCTCCGTTCCATCGTTGACTGAATGCTACACAGCGTCGTCGCCCCCAGTTTTCCCTCCTCCGCAAGCGCCATACCTCCCCATGGCAGCTCCGCCGCCTCTCTGTGCGCCTCCTCCAGGCCTAGGCACCCACCCCCGCCCTGTAGCTCCTCCGCGCGTCACCCCTCCGCTCTCTGCCGCGGTCGACTGCCGAAACCACCCTCGGTTTTGCGGTCACCTCCGAGTCAGTACTCGCCAACTGCAGCATTGACTCCTCACCGCCTTGATGGCTACATTGAGTTCGCGTCATTTCCCGCCTAACCTTGTGACGTCTCCGCGTGTAGCCTTGCCCCGTGGCTTCGCCGCCGTGCCGCCGTACCTGAGCTGCAAATGCTAGGTCAATCTCGCTACTTCCCCGCATGCCTTCACTCCTCAGAGCACCGTGAATGCGCGGCACCCTCTTTCCCTCCCCTCCACCCTAGCCCGGCGCTAGCCCAGCCACGTCCGCCCCACTTGAGCACGCTACAGGAGGTATATTGTCCGCGCTTTAACTCGCCATCTCCCCCCACAGCTATAAAAGCTCGGCCAAACTGCCAGGAATCCCTCACCCATTCCCCACTGTGCTCCCCGAACAAAAATTGTTGCCGCTGGAGGTTCCTTCGGCCGCCACCGTCGCCAGCTCGCTCCAGAGGATCCCGAGCGACATTGTCCCTTTCCCCGAGCTCCTTGCATTCCCCGAATGCTCCCAGCGAGCCTAATTGGCTTCTCCTTTCTTACAGCTTACCGGCAATCGTCTCCTCCCCAACTTCGGCCACATCTAATTGCCGCTAACCCCGAAGGTTTCCAGCCAATTCCTCGCGACCGGAGCACCCTTGCCACCCCGTGAAGCTATCCGTGATAGCAATTTGAAGCTTCGCCATCTTGTCATTTGAGCTCACCGTCGCCAGCCCACTCCAGGCCTCCCTAAGCCCTACTCTCCGCTCCGGTGAGCCTCAGACAACCCCTAGTAGCTTCCCTGTTGTTTTATTGGCCTCCTATTGTTGGAATCGCCACCGCAACCAATCCCTATTTCCGCCGCTGCCCCGCTCACCGCTGGCATCCCTCTGGCCTATCTCAGTCTGATTTGGCCCACCGTCGGGTCCGTGCGGAGCCGAGCTTCCCATTTTGGAAGTCTCCCCGCGCGTTCGTGGACTCCTTCACCGCTGACAGGTCTCGTCGCCGCTCTGCCGGGAGGAGCTCTACTCCCGCGACATAAAGCGTAAACCCCCCAATTAACCATTAACCTCCCTCCCCGGTCCAAACCCTAGCTGGGAGGCGGGCCAAGCTGGAGACTGAGGTAGCGGCATCGCTCAGAGGCTGAGTGAGGTAGTCTAGGCCGGAGGCGGAGCCGCGGCGTCAGCAGGAGACTTGGCCGGAGGCAGTGGAGGCCGAAGAGGGGGCGACGGACGGCGAGAGGCGCGGGGGTCGGAGCGAGGCGGCGGCGCGCAAACCCTAGAAGGCGGCGGCGACACGGGGGGGGGGGGGGGGGGCGGCGCCGGTGACCGGGGTGGGAGGTGGCGAGAGGGAGAGGGAGATGGAGCGGCGCCGCCGGGGAGGGAGGCGAGAGGGAAATGGAGCGGCGCCGCTGGTTGGGGAGGCGAGATGGAGAGGAGGTGAGTCGGATCGATCTGAGGGGGAGAGAGAGGAGTGGATGAGGGATTATCATGAAAAAAATTCGTGCGGGAGGTTTTCTGAAAAATGGATTAAGTGAGTGGGAGCCTTCCACCCTCCTTGATCTGAGCCGCACGGACCAGATCAGACGGATCTGGTGAGTTTTAGCACTTTAGCACTGAATAGAGCTTTAGCACTAGATATGCTCCCTATATATATATATATATATATATATATATATATATATATATATATATATATATATATATATATATATATATATATATATATATATATATATATATATATATACTCCTAAAAGAACGAGTTGGAGCCCCCGCCTCGCTCTCCCCCGCCGCCACGCCTCGCTCTCCCCGCGCCCCAACCCCCCGCGCTCTCCCTCCACCGCCTCCCCCTCGCTCTCCCCGCGCCCCCGCCTCGCTCTCCCCCGCCGCCCCCCTTGCTCTCCCCGCGCCCCCACCTCGCTCTCCCCCGCCGCCCCCCTCGCTCTCCCCGCCCCCCCCCGCCTCCTAATCCCCCGCCGCCGCCCCTCGCTCTCACCGCGCCGCCGCCTCCTCCCCACCTCCCGGGCGCCTCCTCCACCTCCCCACCCCGCGCCGCCGCCGCCTCCTCCCCACCTCCCGGGCGCCTCCTCCCTCTCCCCACCCCGCGCCGCCGCCTCCTCCCCACCTCGGGCGCCTCCTCCCCCTCCCCACCCCCGCGCCGCCGCCGCCGCCCCCCTCGCTCTCCCCGCGCCCCCGCCTCGCTCTCCCCCGCCGCCCCCCCTCGCTCTCCCCGCGCCCCCCACCTCCTAATCCCCCGCCGCCGCCCCTCGCTCTCACCGCGCCGCCGCCTCCTCCCCACCTCCCGGGCGCCTCCTCCCCCTCCCCACCCCGCGCCGCCGCCGCCTCCCCACCCCTCGGGCGCCTCCTCCCCCTCCCCACCCCGCGCCGCCGCCTCCTCCCCACCTCGGGCGCCTCCTCCCCCTCCCCACCCCGTGCCGCCGCCGCCGCCCCCCTCGCTCTCCCCCGCCGCCCCCCCTCGCTCTCCCCGCGCCCCCCGCCTCCTAATCCCCCGCCGCCGCCCCTCGCTCTCACCGCGCCGCCGCCTCCTCCCCACCTCCCGGGCGCCTCCTCCCCCTCCCCGCCTCCCCACCCCTCGGCCGCCTCCTCCCCTCCCTCCCACCCTGCGTCGCTGCCCCACCGCCTCCCCCTTGCTCTCCCCCCGCCTCGGGTCAGGGCCAGGTCGCCGCCGCCCCCGATCCCGCAAGATCCGCCGCCGCTAGGGGTAGAGGGACCAGGGGCGGCCGACGGTGCGCGGCTGCGGCGGTCGGCGGCGACTCGGCGAGTGCTGCGGGCTTGCGGCGGTCAGCGGCAACTCGGCGGCGACTGGGCTACTGGGCGCCCGCGGCTCCGCCCTCCGCTCTCGCGGCTCCGCCCTCCGCTCTCGCGTCTGCGCCAGTCCGCCGGCCGGCCGGCAGGCCCGGCACCGAGGGGCGAGGGCCAAGGCACTGAGGCGCCCGTGACTCCGTGAGCGCGAGGCAGTGAGGGGTGAGGCCGCCGTGCGCCTGTGCCCGCCTGGCCGCCTGCCCGGTGCCCGCTGCCGCCGCTCCTGCACTTCGCCCTCGCCTTCTCCTCCCCACGCCGCGCTGCCGTCTCCGCCTCCTCCTCGGCTCCTTTGCCGCCCCGCTTCTCCCCCCACCCTGTGCCTGTTCTTCTGGAAGAGAGGAGCTGCTTGGTGGGGAGATTTGGTTGGAAGCTTAGTGCCTGTATTATAAGCTACAGCTCCAGTTTTTCTATTGATGCAAGAATTGAAGGTGGGAGATGTTGGTGTGGAGGTCTGAGATTGAATTTTGAGTGAGAGATCAAATATTGTGCTTGGTCCTGTTGGAGGCTGAATGCTTATTGGTAAGCTAAATTTCCATTTTGGTTGATGTAAATACTGGAAGTGGAGGGCTTGGTTCCTGGGGCTGTGTTGGTGTGAGGATTTGAGGAGCTGTGGCTGAGGTCAAAAGAGATCCATGGCGTCGCTATCAGAGAGTGAGGGCACAAATAGGGGGAGCATGTGGGAACTAGATCAGAACCTTGATCAGCCCATGGATGAGGAAGCAGGCAGACTGAAGAATATGTACACAGAAAAGGTCTGAAGTTTCTCTTCTTCTTCAATTAGTTACATGTTAAATTTGTTTTATTGCCAAGAATTAAATGTTTTCAGAATTCAGAATAATCGCAATAGATGTAAAATTGGTGACTGCATGTGACATTCATCTCATTGTACAGTTTGTATTTTGAGCACATCTAGAACAGATGCACTACTTTGAGATGAATTGTACTGCACGAACATGTACTGTCATTTGTAGGGCATGAAGTAAACTGGTTTGATTCATATAATGGAATTACCAATTTCCTAAAGGAGTGATGTTTTAGTTTTATACGGTTTTCGGCTCATTCCACCTTGATGAAACGACTTGCAGAAAATCTTTAGTCCTAAAAACGGATGTTTGTTATTTATTGAAGTAACTAGACTGCTAAATCAATAATTTCTATTGATTATGATTTCCCTTCATGCATAATCAAATGTGTAGATCTACCTATGCTCCATATATACATTAGTTCTTGTTCCAGGTAATTGGGCATGAACAAAATTATGTGATACATTTAGCAAGTTGATTTGTTATCATTAATGTTCTGTGTAGTAAGGAGTGGATCAAAACTTCTAAAGCCTTGATAACAACACATTCCATGGGGCTTCATCCTTGAATTCATTTTGTTGTATAGATCAATCATTTTGTGTTTGCCTGTAAGATAGGACATTTATTAGAACTTGAGATGGTCTGAATTCTTGCACAGTTTCATATGTGCCTGAAGAACCTCAGTAAACACTTGAATATGTACAATTCTCAATTCTAAGGGTAGTTTACCTTTGCAAAAATGACTCAATGTATCTCATTTCTGTATTGCTGCTTATTGCAGCATGTCAGCTATAGACTTCTACTGTTCAGTTGACAAGGTTCAAGGTGCTGATGGGAAAGATCGTGCGGTGGTCACATTTGATATGAAGTATCTTCCTTACACTGAACAGGTTTGCATTTGCTTCCAGTGTTTAATTACCTGCTTCCCTGTTTCTGATAAGCTCAAATGTGTGATTTCTACACATTAACCAACACATTAGAAGTTTATACGTGACAATGATTTGTGAACAGTGCATTTTATATGTAGCAGAATGCCTCTATAGTCAGGAGAGATGCCTGATTGACTGCTAAATTTTATTCTTCAGATGACGAAACTTTTAGCCTTAGATCACTTTACTGTTGATCAATGTTGCAAACACTGTTGCTTGTGCAATTCTGCTTCTTCTTCACTTAACTTGTTTGCATATTTTGAGAGATGACAACTTACTGTTTTTTTTCTCACAGGTGGTACATTTGCCCTTTATTCCCTACTATGCCGTCATGCAAAGATCAGCACCATACCCAACCAACACAAGACTGATGAGGACCTAACGACATATAGTCGGCAAACTTATGAGGAGAATTCACTAGCAGCAAAAATAAAGATATGGCTAGAGGCACACACGTATAAAAGGAATTGTATTCTTATTCTTGTTCTCATTGGTACTTGTACAGCTATTGGAGATGGAATCCTTACTCCTGCTATATCATGTACTCAGCTTAATTTCTTCTAAATCAATACTCAGCATCATATTCTTCTTAGTAAATCCAATGGATCTTGGAATCTGATTTATGATTTCGTGTTTTTCACAGTTCTTTCTGCATCAGGTGGAATAAAAGTTCAAAATCCGAATATGAGTACTGGTAATGTCATTTGTTCAATATGGTTTATTCAGATCCTTGCATACTGTAACTTCTGTAAATTGTTTAGGTAGTGTTAGTAAGTAGAGGAATGTTCTTGCTGCAATGATGAAGGAATCCAGTGCATGTGTATCTGTTTTATGTGTTATGTTCTGATATGCATCAGTCTTGCTTCTTGATCTTAATACAAGTATCCCAAAATCCAATCTAATAATCTATCTTTTACATTAATTTATGTTGTAAAATCGTTTGATCTTTGGTTTCCTCTGCATCTGACAGATGTTGTTGTACTTGTTGCTGTGGTCATCTTAATTGGATTATTTAGCATGCAACACTACAGTTCAGACAAAGTTGGATGGCTCTTTGCACCTATAGTGCTCCTCTGGTTCATTCTAATTGGAAGTGTTGGAGCATTAAACATACACAAGTATGACAACTCTGTGTTAAAAGCATACAATCCAGTCTATATATACCGGTATTTCCGACGGCGAGGGAATTCTGACAGCTGGACCTCTCTAGGAGGAATCATGCTTAGCATCACAGGTCAGGCCTTTTTATATATTGTTAACAACAGTGTTTACCTTCGATCGACTTATTGTAGATCCGTTGTAACATAAAGCAAAATATTTCTCTCTTCAGGAACTGAAGCATTATTTGCTGATCTATGTCATTTTCCTGTATTGGCCATTCAGGTAACATGTTTGCAGCCATAGTTGGATGTATAAATTGAGGTTCCTGCTTTGTATATGGCACTAATTTTATATGGATGTATAAAATGACTAATTTTAAGTGTTAAGTGTGTGCCATAATTTATGTCTGTTTAATTTAAAAGTCTAGGCTCTCTGAGTGAACTGCACATGGTACTAATTTTAAGTGTTTCACCTTAACCCTTGACATGGTTTCCTATAAACTCTCAGTGAGAGATACAGTTTGTTAGTCATTTGTGTAACCTTTGCTATTTTAAATTGGTTTACATTAGCATCTCAAAATCCATTTGGATATCAAAGAATTATAATGTTGGGATATTGCAGATTCACCTTGTTCTTATGCTGATTGGCTATATTATTCTTGGCAGTGAAGGTAATGTTAAAAATTTTGCAAGTTTCTGCCTTGCAAACATAATTTAGTAATATCCCTTTCATTTTGGCAGCTATCATGGTATACAGCGTACTTCCTACGTGGAATCATGACACAACTAAGCTGATCCATCTAATTCTCCACGCAATTGCGCTTGTGCTTGGTGCGGTTGGGATATACTGTGCTTTCAAATATCACAATGAAAATGGGATTGCCAACCTTTACAGTCTGCATTCTTGGCTTGGGATCAGAACAATTTGTTTATATGGTATTCATGTTAGACTTCACATATGATTGCAATTCTATTCCATATAGTGACCACTGATCAGCTTCATTTATTGCTATAATTTGATATATTTGCAAATAACTGCAATCATTATGAACTGACTGATACAGTTGACATACAGTAGAACCAATATAGAATATTTTAAGCATTTTAATCAAGTATGCGTATAGAAGATTTTGAACATTTTATTCAAGTATGCTGTAGCATGCCATTTCTGAATAGTTTTGGGTGAATTGATATCCTTGTGTAGTTGTTGTGTGGTTGTCACAAACCTGAAATATGTTATTGGTAGCTGGTGAGCTTTCATACTTCTTCTTTTTATCTTATTACTAATACATATTGGTGGTCACCAAAAGACATGAAAAAGGTGTGCTCTTCCTTGGCACATACTTTTTCCCTGGCTACTTCAGAACTTGGGTTTCTGGAGAAACTAACTTTCCTCCAAAGCTTTGGCCTCAACAAATATGGTGCAGAGGTATTTTTGGTGAACTTCACAGCATTGGTAGCTGGAAGAACCACAGGGTTATGCTCCAATCCCAGAAAATTAGTATGTATGAAGTGTGTACTGCATATACAAGAAGAAGCTCCTGGCATGGCATCATCAGAGTAAGAAAATGCTATGTCTTCCTTGTGTATATATACATTATGTGATAATTGAAATTTATATGTATGCATCTACTTTACAAGCTGGGTATTTTGCTTGATCAATGTGTCGTTTAAAATGTTGTGTTGGTTATCTTTGCCCAAAAAAAATGTCATTCCACAAGGTGTGATCGACGGCTTTTGACTTGATAGATTTAAAAATTTTTAGAACATGTTTGTATGCACCCGTGAGTTTTAAAACATGTAGTATGATAAATTTTAAAAATCCGTAGCAACGCACGGGCATTCAACTATATATATATATATATATATATATATATATATATATATATATATATATATATATATATATATATATATATATATATATATATATATATATATATATATATATGGCAAATTCTAGAATCTTAATTTCTAATGTTTGCCGAATCGGGCACTCGAATCCGAGTCGAACTCCGACATGTCGAGTCCTGGTAATATTGATCATTGTTGCTTAAGGTAAAATTTTCTTCATCTAAACATTTTATATATATATATATATATATATATATATATATATATATATATATATATATATATATATATATATATATATATATATATATATATATATATATATATATATATATATATATATATACATAATTGTTTATTTTCGCCTGTTGTCCTCATTTTTAATTCGGCCACTTAGACCTCCTAGGTGCTAGGCCCTACTTCGCCGCTCGCCTAACGTCTAACCCCTTCTTGAACACTGTTATGACAATATGGCCATATTTCATAATTATATGAGATTGATATGCCTACTGAAGTAAAATCAGTTTGCGTTGTGGTTCCTACATAGTGTTGAATCGTTCATCTAGAATACAATGCTACTTCTACGTTCGTATGTGGGTTCTTTATTCATTCTAAGGAAGCAATTACCGAGATTAGAGCAACTCCAAGAGTCTTGTTAAAATGGAGACACCCATAATGTATTTTGAAGAGTCATCCCAACCTTTTTTTTATATTTTGTTCCTCCAACTCTAGCAGACTCTTTATTTTAGCTATCTTTGAATACAGGGGCACATATATGTGCCGTGAATTGTCATCGCGGCACATAGCATTGCCGGTTTTCATTAGGAAATAAAGGCACATATAACTGTCGTGGTTATCTATGTGCCCTCGAAAAGCATTCCAAGGCACTTACTTAGATAAAGGGCAAAATATATGTGCCGTTTATATTGGTCTGTACTGTAGTGTTTTACACATCACAAGCTTGCGGAGCAAACGAATGTCAGTGGAGCAAACGAAGAATGGGATGTGACCCGCCGGGAGCTTGCGGGGCCGGCCGGGCACCGCCGGGCGCGCGGGTAGGGCCGGGCGCCACCGGGACCACGCAGAGGCGTGCGGGCGCCTCCAATCCTGCGCCCGTAGGGGGGAGGGGGAAAGGGCGCCGCGGGAGGCTTCGACGCGGGAGAGGTCCGCGCGGGAGGGGGCGCGAGTGGGAGGGATTCCGCGTGGGAAGACGACCGACTAGCGCGGGAAAATGGAAAAATGAGCGGGAGGAAAGCAGCTAGCGAGCCGCGATGCCTCGCCAGGTTTCGCGAGCGAGACGGTGGAATTCGGCTCCATTGCAAAATAGATAAGAGGATAAAAGAGCTGTTGGAGGGTGTTTTTTTTCCTTGGGTCATCTAATTTGGAGAAAAAATGCAAGATAAAGAGTCTCTTGGAGATGCTCTGTAGGCACATAGCATGTGAACAGTACCAGCGCACCGTGAAAAGTACCACGTCAGATGAACAGTACTGTTCACGGTACATCAATATGCTATGGCGATCAGTTGCATACTTGCATATCATTTTTGTATATCAGCAATAATCTAGGCCATTATTAATATTGTTCCGGTGCCATGCTAATTAAATTATTCTTTCTTTTTCCAAGGTAACTCATTAGAACAAGAAAATTAATCGAAAATGACTCAAAAGTCAATCAAAGAAATTTGCCGATCTACCTTTCATTCTCACTGGAGAATAAATGAGTCAGCACTTGCTTTCTGTATGAGGGGGTGTAACATCACGGAACATGGCAATATTTGTTCCGCTGCTCTCCCACGGAGTGACTAAAAAAAAAACTCGACCTGCGGGGGGAAGAATCCCCCCGGGTATTGCTTTAAAAAGGTCTTCTCACGCAGACCGAGAAAACCCCCGAACCCCTGCTCCACCCTTACACAGCGGCACCATCGCCCGACCTTGTGAGACTACCGGCGGATCCTTTGGATCAACGCCTTGGCGGGGCCTTAGACCTGTGCTTTGGTGTGGTAGCAGGCGAGGGGATTTTTTTCCCCGAGCCTGAAATTCGCTCCCACTAGGAGTCGAACCCAGGACCTGGGGGGTGCTACTCAAGCCTCTAACCATGGGGCTAGAGACCCTTTCGCCCCCACGGAGTGACTGAAGGCCACCAATGCAAAAGATGGCAGTTATTGCCAAATTTGTTATTCTATTCTGTAAAGGAATTATTCTTAAGAAAATGTTTAATATATTTAACATATTTCAAGTTAGTCAACATCAGACTGTTTTGGATTTTGCATATGCTCTGGATCATATTCTTTTTTTCATTTTGGGTTGCAAGTGGTTAGGCAGCATTGATGCCTGCAGTGCGCTAAACCTGCCTTCACTAATATTCTTTGTGCTGTAGCCAAGTTTCGTTGCCACCTTTGGATCTTTATAACTTTCGCAAGTGCAAGTTTATCCTTCCATTTTTACCAATTTCATCATCATATTGCGAATAACTGAATACCTCATTTACATGTTTGCAAATAACTATGTTGTATTGTTAGCTTAGTATGATAGGCGTGATGGTCAGTCCCTCAGTGCAGAATCATAAGCTAGAATTAAAGGGTATACCCAATCTTATTTATTCTTCCACACTACTACTGTTTTAGTCCTTTTCTGGTTCTCTTAAGCCCAGGTTGTTAGCAGCTCATGGATCTATTTTACAAACCCTGTTTATCCATGAAATGTAAGATGCGTCATCTTTCTCATATGCTTCGATCTTTCTCATAAACTAGGTGCACCACAAGCAATGTTCCATAGCTGTGCCACCATCACGGCGTTCTCCTGCATAATGGACGGGCTCAACAAGCAGCAGGCTGCCATGGCACACACGCTTACCGGGAATCCTTTGACCGTCAGGCATCAGGAGGGCGGCGTTCTCCCCGTTCACCCTTCCGCCACTTCTGGATGCTTCAGACGCCCTAGATTCATGCTGCCAGGCCTTGCTCAAGCCTGAGCACTAGGCTGTGCTGAAGACAGATCACCAAGAAAAGCTAGCTCCATAGTTTTATCTGTCTTTGCTCCCTTTCGCATCCTGAATTTCTGATCGGTTACGTAGCTGCATTTTGGTAATGAACTTGCTCAACTATGGTTCTAGCGCCATAATGGATACACCCAAATTTTTACATCTAGTGTTCTTCGCCAAGATACAGTTTGTAGCAAGCTTAATGAAGAGAATAGCCATGTGATTGTTTGTCAGCAAAATTTACTCGTTCTGTCTGTCCGGCGTTCTTGTTAAGTCTGCTGAATAATATGGATAACTTTCTTAACGAATTATACAAAACAGTTACAAATTCAATGAAGTTTTAGCCTCAGTTTGAGTCTAAGATGAAGACAGTTGAATCTGATTTTTGCTAACTTAGTTCTGTCCTCTCTTATAATCAATTCACCATTGTACATCCTGAAACAAACAAAAAATTTGCAAAATTTTGAATTTTCAGCTAAATTCGTAAACTTGCCCAATTTGGAAGTTTTCCGGCCAAACTCACTTTCCTTAATTGACTATTCGCCTTTCCCAACCGTTTGCGCCTTTCCCAACCGTTTGCACCTTTCCCATTACTGTTTTCTCCCCTGAGCCTTAGTGCCACCCTGCATAATTCAATTCGCCGCCGCTGTCATTTGCGACCGCCGTTGCCACCCCGTCAACAACCGTACAAAGGCTACCAAGCCTCTGCCACGGTCGCCCAAGCCTTGCTTCACTGCTGCCGCCAAGCAGTGCCTCTCCAACCGATGCACATGTCCACCATTTGACCACTGCCTTTTGCCAGCCGCTACCACCAAGGGAGCGTTGAGGCCAAGGTGCCAACGCAACTGCCAACTTCACCACCACGACCACCGAATGCTCTTGTCTGCCACCTCGCTGACCACACGCCACCACCCGAAGGAATTTGCTATTGCTCCCACCGCCTCCCAAGGGCTATAAAGCCTTGCCAGTCCACCATTCTCCTGCATTGGTGCCCAGTGACCCCACTTACCTCCTCTCTTCCACCTCCGGTCAAGTCTCTGCCGCCACCACCGGAAATCTAACGATGAACCCAAATACCCTATCCTATTAATATCTCCGCCAATTCCCAAATGCCTTCACCTATAGCATCATTGAGACCCCACGAATCCAACTGTAGCCTTACCTTAGCCTTTTCGAGTCCCTAGAGCTCCGGTGGTGAGCTCCTCTACCCAACCCAACCTAACCGAACCACCTTACCATGGACAGCCTTCCTCAAAGCTTCCGAGCCTAAGCCACCATAGCCCTAGCCTTACCCTTGCGCCTGAGATGCTCAAAACCGTCTGGCCCTCACCACTAAGCCTGTAGAACTCTGCTATGCCATGGGAAAGCTCCAAGGAGCTCTTTCCACCCCTGGCCACCATCATTGATCCCCGAACCTCCCAAATCCCAAAAATGAAACCCTCTCACTCCCTAGAACCCAGCCATGCACTCAATTGTTGTCAGTGACCTTCGCTAGTGCCGCAATTGGCCACCATTGCCATCACTCTGTTCTGGTGCCCTATAGCACCAGACCAAGGAAGAGGATGACCAAGTTGGCCCTAGGCCAAGCTATTACAGCCCAAAGGCCAAAACTTGTAGAGCCAAACCATGGGCTGAGCCCATTACTATAGCAAAAGATTATTCACAACTCGAATCTATACTCTTCAAACCCAAACCTGAATACCATTCCAAACCCGGTACTATTCCTACTCAACCTGTGTGAACAATACAAACCAGTTATTGCTCATAGATCACGCTAAACATATAGATACCCATTTCGACCGTCTCAAGCCTATCTAACCAATTTCCAACTCCGTTTAGCCAAACCAAATACCGCTTAAACCCTATTCAACCAAACCCTTTTCCTTTTCGTGTTTTTTTGTTATTTTATTGCATTTTATTCCTATCTTGTATTCTGCAAATTAGGAACTTATTTGAATCTATTCTTCTGCATTAGCATCTAGATTGGACTAGTTGGCCAACAGAGAAGTTGTTGGAACAATTATGGTAGATGGTGTGAACATAAATCTTATAGTGAAATAATCAGAGACATTGGATAAAGAAGCAAATCCTCATAATTGATCATGCTGAATCTAGTTTTCAAATGCAAATATTTCACTTTCAAATACAAGTGCATGCTTGCCATTGTTGTTTATGTAGATTGCTTATCTATGTTATGAATAACATTTGTATTCATCATGAGGCCAATGGGCCAGTATATATACATATACAAATTTAACATATATGTAGATAACCCCTTATACAATAGGGAAAATATACAGGTATAATGCACATCTAACACCCCCCTCAAACTTATAGTGGATCAACACTATGAAGTTTGGAGAGATAGATGTTGTGCTGGGCCTTGGTCTGTGCCTTTGTAAAGAAGTCTGCTAACTGAAGCTCGGAAGGCACATACTAAAAACAACAACCTGGTCCTACACCTGTGTCTGCATGTAGGAAGCATCAACACCAATATGCTTTATAAGCTCGTGCTTCATTGGATCTTTAGCAATACTAATAGCACTTGTACTGTCAGACAAAAGAGAAGTTCGTGAAGAAACAAAAACACCAAAATCCTCAAGTAACCATCGTAGCCAAGTAACCTCCGCAGTTAACAAAGCCATAGCTCATAACTCAGCCTCAGCACTCAAACGAGAAACTACTGTCTGCTTCTTAGTCTTCCAAGCAATGAGAGAATCACCAAGAAAAACGCAATAAGCAGAGAGAGATCGATGATCAGAAAGATCACTAGCCTAGGTGGCATCAGAATATGCCTGTAGTTGTAATTGGCTGGAGCGAGGGAAAAAGAGACAACGAGAGATAGTTCCACGAAGGTATTATAGAACACGAGGAAGATGACTATAGTGGAGCTGAGTATGAGTAGAAACAAATTGACTCAAGATATACACATGATATGAAATGTCAGGATGGATGACACCAAGATAAACAAAGCTCCAAACAAGGTGACGATAGCGAGTAGGATCAGTAAGAGGCTCATCATCAGTGGGACGAAGATGAACATCAAAGATCACCGGGCAATGGGGAACAAAAATGGTACCTGAAAAGGATGACATTTTTCCTTTTCTTTCTTTTTTTATTTTTTCTTTCTTTTTTTGGTTCGGTCAAGAAGATAAGTCCGACTCAGTTGGTCAAGCCGACTAGATTTCACTAGGGGAGGCCACTGGGCGACGGCGAGGCGCTGATGATCAGTGGGCGACGGCGACCGGCTGGCGGGTGGCGGCGATCGATGTCAGCAGCTATCACTCCCGATCTAGCAGTGTCCGTCGATGGTAGGCCACGGGAAGTAACCAGCTTCAGCAGCGATCGCTCTTGATTCAACGACGAGCTACTACTCCAAGATCCAAGTGACGATGATGATGACCAGTGTTGGGGAGAGCCGACAGCGATGGCACCTCTGGCGAAAGATGGCCCTAGCTCCAATGGCTCTAGCGACCTCAACATTGGATGTTAGGCGGCGAACCTCGAGCAACCCGAAGTAGGTGACGGCTGGTGCATGGATCTCAAGCGGTGCCAACGACACAAGCGACCTGGCTGGGTGAGTTCAATCTAGCTAGATCTAGTGAAGAGTCCAATGGCAGGTGAGCCAAATCCGTCACGAAGGAGTCCAGATCTAGGTGGAAGAAGGACGTGCACAAGAAGAGCCGGTCGGAGCCGACAATCCAGGCGGTGAAGAAGGACCAAGCAGCAGCGGCGACAAGCACGGTGACTAGGTGAAACCCTAGGTATGACAAAACCCTAGATTTGGTTCTGATACCATGTTATGAATAGCGCTTGTATTCATTATGAGGCCAATGGGCCAGTATATATACATGTATAGGTGTAACATATATGCAGATAACCCCTCATACAATAGAAAAAATACATAGGCATAATACACATATAACAAGTTACACCATACAATTGATACCTTTTATTTCCCTTCTTTGATAATACCTTTCTCTTATTGCCATAGGATCCTCATAATTGTAATAACGCCAGATTATGGTTGTGTTTAGATATGCTCTAGTGGTAAAGTCAAATATAACATGAATATTGCTAACAGAACCTTGAAACATGATAATAGAATGGTAACATGGGTTACCACTAGAAACAAGGAATGTTTTATAAAACGGTGGAGACTTAGATGAGTGGTTGATATGAGACTGGTTCAGGGATGTCACCAAGTTTGGGTTTGTTGGTTTTGTCTCACCTGAGTCAATTAAGGATCGAATTCGTGTGATATTTTTTTAACCCAATCGTGCAACCACATGTCTAATATAGGATGGACTTGGCTAACTAATTTGGTTAGTTTCAATGTGGACTCCTAGCAATTGTAACAAAGTTGGGAATGGCCCGCAGGGTCATTGCTCGAGTGGAATGTGATGGGAGTAAACCTGAAGGGTCGCTACCCCTATAAAGAGTGCACTGATGATGAGGGAGAGACTCCATAATAACGGGGTCCTCGGCACTGAGAGGTTATACCTCTAAAGTGGGGCAAAGCTTAGAAACGAAGTATTGTAAAAGTCCTGTCATGATTTATCAATCGCATGTCTATAGAAGCGTGTAATGGCCGATATTATGAGTTAATCATATCTTGTGGGTAAAGTTATACAAGCTCTGTAGAATGTTATAATCTATTTGAATAGTCATACCCTGGTCATGGACAAAGTATAAAAATACCACAGTTGTGTAGTTTTTACAAAAATGGTTATTGGTTAATGGTGCTTATGGACATGGTATGGTAGTATGGAATGGTGTCCATGGACTGGACATGGTAAATAAGTGTGAAGGGAGTTGTCCTTACGAATTCAATTGAAATTGGACATTTTGATTTTAGTTAAAAATGGCTAAGTCATAGGTTTGAAAAATTAGCTATAGTATGTTATTTGACAAATTAGCTTCACGCTAAAGAAACATAATGTTTTCCTTCGACTAAGCCTTGCATATAGTTAATAACTTCTATAAATATATTCTGCTATAGGGATTTACTGAATACCTAGTGTACCTAATCTTACTTTATTTTCATTAGAACATATATCTAAAGAAAAAGGGTGCTTCAGCTTTTATGTTAGGATTGCGACCGTACTTAAGCATTCTCGTGGGGATTTATTCCATTCTTCTGAATGTAAGTCTTGGGTTTGGACGTCTGCAAAGTTGCTAAAGTTGACCGTTAGGTCATATTTTTTAATCAAGCCAATTATTTTTAAATGATCGTGAGTAGGTATGATATTTTTTGTCCACAACTAAATTCCTAAGTCGTTACGAGAAATATGACGGAGCTATTCCTAAAAATAGGGTCGTTGCACATTCAACTAAACCTCACACATGAAGCAGATATGCAGATAACATTATCATTACCATCATCACCAGTCTAACAAGATCGATGATTCTGGTACAATTATAGAACCACACTGGCACACTGTTCAAGTTGACCTGACATTACTGCTCATACACTACAGAAGTAGATACAGATAGACATCCAAAATGCATCAAATAATTGCGAAATCAATCATCTGAATTCTGATCCTAACGCCTCCAAAACCCCAGTGGAAGTCGTTTTTTGCCCATCCTGCTGGCGCACCACCATGTACTGCCTTTTCACCCTCCACTTGGAAAAAGTTCAGCAGCTTCACTGTGCCAAAGCAACACAAAGGCAAACCCATGGATAGATTGATATGATATCCACTTCCTAGCTCTTCAATAATTAAGCCATTTAAAAAAGCGAAGAGCCCGTTTGTATTGGTTTTGACTTTTGATTTCTGTTTAGAGAATCTAAAGCTAATACGAACGTCCCAGCTTCTATAAACCATTTCTACCAGGCACTACTATTCATCAGCCACTACTTTGCGCTTTCACATATTGTAATGCGCTTTGTATTTTATTGTGTTCCAATTTCGTAAGTTACATAGCGATCCAAATATTATAGTGTCTTTTTTGCACCGTTTTTCTTACATAATACACTTAGCAAAAACCATAAGCCAATACGAACACCCTAACTTTTATCAGTTACTACTATTCATCAGTCACAGTCAAAAACTATCAAGTAAAAGCTACTATGAACGGCTCTTAAAGCTTATCTCTTGCTTGCTCTAGGAACCGAGAGAATATTATCTCCCAATCGCTGTCCGCAGCAAAAGTACATAAGGGGTTACTAGATGGAGATAAATAGGTTTAAGTCACTGTTCTTTGATTAGAAATATTAAACCATACCAAGTCCAACTCTGTTTTGCATATGATCCATGAAAATGTATTCAAACTGCATCTGAAAAAGGTTCATTCAGTTCAGGATTCAGAATCACACATCTGATTAATAACTATTTTGGTCGCTCATAGTGGTACTGCTTTTCAGTCAAATACAGCTTTCATATTTCTTTGCCTAGAAGCAAAGTATCAGTATGCGTCATTTTAGAACAAAGGTTCTATAAAATATTGCCACAGTCCAAACAAGCCTGATACTCTTCAATGGTATTACCCACAGAATCACACATCGCGCTTTCTTTTTCTAGAAACGACACACGGTTCCATTGCATTGGCAACAGAATTATTTCGTTTCCAACGATAGCTCTTCCCCATAATCTCCACATACTAGGTAGGCAGCCATTCCAGGTAAGCCAAAGGCCAACCCTCGAACCCAAATCCCAAACCCTACACTTCGCCCACAGGTATTCCACAACAATCCCCCAACCCACATTCAATGATTGATGCCTCCAAAACCTCCCCCTCATGACACCTAGCGGCTGCCACCAAAGAAGATAAGTCCGTAAAAATATCAAGAACTCGGTACACCCCAATAATTCCAACTCCCGCCTATAAATAGACAGATGTATGCACACACAAACCTCTATCCAATACACAAAGAAGCATCCCTGCATCTTTCTAGTTCCTCTAATCAACATGACTTCCATGGGGTTCAGCTATGCACAGATTCATGTGAGGCAAGAGAAGTGCAGGAGGAGGATCAATGAAGAGGAGACCATGATGAAGTTGATGGCTGATGAAGAGAAGAAGAACAAGAATTTTATGGGTGGAGAAGAGAAGTCCATGATTAAAGACGAGAAGAAAGAGAAGAAGAAGGCTTCCTACTTATGGACCACCGAGAGGGTGCATCCATGCATATCTCCCACTGCGACGGCGACAAAGGGTGGCCGGTGAGGTTGGCCATGAAGCAAGTACAGCAGTGCAGGAGTCATCTTTAGGTCATGAGGGTCGAGAGTGAGAGTTTAGTTTGTTTTAGATTTCCTTTCTTTGTTGTCTCAGTAAGGATATAAGCTGTGTATGTCAGTATGTTTAATCTGTTTTAGCTCTGCACTTGGTGTCCTTCTGAGGGAATAAAATTTCGGCCGAATTTCAGTAAATTTGGAGGGGTCCGAAAAATGAAAAAAAAGCCCGTCAATTTCGGTTTAAAATTTAGAGTTTAATTAAATTCTTTAACCAATTTAACGTAAGAAGTACCTAGCTAGCCTAGTGGTAAAGATTGTGGTTGGTGAGTAGTAGGCCATGAGAACAAACCCCAAGACCAACACTGTATTTTTGTTTTTTCATTTCTACTCAAAAATTCAGATTTAAAATTTAAAAATTTTAATGATTTTTTTTGAAAATTTCCAAAAATTCGGAATTTCGGTGGGGGCCGAAAAATTTTTCCCCAGAAATGTTCTCCCTGGTCCTTCATTATGAGGAACGAAGAACCGAAGAACAGGCTGTTGGAACTAAGACGTGTTATGCGTGGAAATTAATTTGGATGGCAGAACAATACTGTTGAATATTACTATTTTATGTAGCTTTATGTTATAGAATGAATGCATCCATATGGCCTTACATGCTTTTTGTAATATCATGCAAGCTTTTTTCTCTCCAATCTTTGACAAATTACATAAATCTGAAATGATGAATTTTCGAATATACACCACTGCTGTTTTTGTACTTTCAGGGATCACTTGTTGGAAACAGACACTCCAAGATAAAAGCTATGCAAATCAACTATGCAAAATTTTGTTTCAGGAATGATTGTTTATTAGCAAAACGCGCTGTGGTAGTGGAAAGCCATGGACTAAATTGGTTAGTGGGTACTAGGATATCGATCTTATCAGGGCCGGTCCTAGGATTTTAGAGGCCCGGGGCGAAACTAGAAATAGGGGCCTTAGTATAAATATCTAAATATAAATCTACATACACACACACACACACACACATATATATATATATATCTAATTTTACCAACAAACACTTAATTAAAGAAAAATTCACATCAAAGAGTTCATAGATATTATCTTAAAATTTCTTCTAACATTTCTAGATGCGAAGTCATTGATGATGGTATTGATATCAATCTCATCCAATAATTTCTTCTCAATACATAAAGTTGTCAAACCGTTTAACCTCTCTTGAGACATTGTTGACCTTAAATGATTCTTCAACAATTTCAACTTCGAAAAGCTTCTTTCAGCTGATGGCACGGTCACAGGCATAGTAAATAAAATCCGATAAGCAATAGAAATATTAGGATAACAATCCGCTTCTCTGACAAACTCAAAGATCTCCATAGCAGACATTGGTTTATCTGATAAAGTCAATTGCATAACACTTAACTCAGAAATTAGATCATTTAACTCAACATTAGAGGAACCATCTAGAGAGAAAGTTTCTGCAAATTTTGTACAACATTCTTTTAATTCAGTTCGATCCAATGACTTCAATGTTGTTGAACTCATTAAAAATCCAAATATACTTCCGAATGTTTGGAGTTCTTGAAATCTACTTTTCAATGAATTGATTGCCATATCAACCATAACAAAAAAATAATTAACTTCAAATTTCTTCTCAGCTTGCAAAACTGCTTCATCACAATCAATTTCATCAAACTGTTTCTTCCTAAGAACACGCCGCTTAACTGGAAATGATGGCTCTACATTCATTTGAGCTGCAATATCTTTGGCAATGATCATACTCAAAGCAAACCCTTCATTTCTATAAGTATTAAAGTATTTAATTATGCCTTCTATTTGTTGCATGTATATACTCTACATAGTATATGGGGGGCCCCTGGATTTTGGGGGCCCAGGGCGACCGCCCCTCTCGCCCCCCCTCAGGGCCGGCCCTGGATCTTATGTCGACCAATTGCTATATTGCACTATTGTGGCCACAATAATTGAGATTGCTCAAATGTACTTCCAAAGTGCCAGTACCTACCAAATCTAAGTTTTCCTTTTCTATCCAGAAACTGTGGGAGAAAGAGGTGGTATTCTAGTAGTTAAAAGTCAAAAGACAGAAATGCAAATCCAGAATATGGGTTAGCACTTGGAAAGCATGGTGCAACATGTGAGTGATACATGCAGTGGATTGCACTTTCGGGCAGTAAGCCTGGCCGTACTGGTGGTGCCTTATCACGCGCGCACACCACTGACAAGCTTCAGTTCATGTGGCAGTGGCAAGCTTGATCACTAGCTCAAATTTATTCAAAATTCGGAGTATAATTAGCCAACTGCAGATAGTAAAACACATAAAAGCATAAACAATTTTGAAGAAACAACAAGGAGCTCGAAACATGGTGTTATGAGTAAAACTGGGTCCGAAAACATACCATGAAAAATGCCATCCCTATTGAACATTTGTTGCTACACTAGAGAAAAATCAATTTGATAAACTTATGTTATTTGTATAACTGAAGACCAGTATTTACCTTTGCAAATTGTTCACACACACATCCGGGAAGCCTTTTTCGTACTCTCGAGAGTACATACTCCAACTTTAATATACCATTTAAATGAACATGTCATACCTCCTTATCACTTTCAGTATACATAAATACTAATTCTAAGGTATTTCAATAGACTTGGTTAAAAAAATTTATTGGAGCCCTTTATTTTTTCTATATAACTTTTCCATATATAAAATGAGTATATACATAAATTATGCTATAAAAAGTGGACATTGATAAAATTTTTTTTTTATGGAACTCACTTTGGAATATCTAACAATCATTATTAGAGTATGCTCAAAAGGATAAAGAGATATAATAATATCATTTAAGCGGTATATTAAAAGTGGGAATACATACTCCCAGAAGTATATAATCATTTTCCTATATGATAGGAAGCCTTTTTCGTACACCCAAAAGTACATACTCTCACATTTAATATACCATTTAAACGAACATGTTATACCTCTTTAACTTTTTCGGTATACTTAAATACTAATTTTAAGATATTCCAATACCACTTGGTTCAAAAATTTTATCAGAGCCTTTTATTTTTTATATACCTTTTTTCAATATATAAAATGAGTATATACACAAATTATGCTATAAAAAGTGGACATTAAATTTTTTTATGGAACTCACTTTGAAGTATCTAACTATCATTATTAGAGTATGCTCAAAAGGATAAAGATGTATAATAATATCATTGAAGTGGACATTAAATGAGAGTACATACTCCTAGTAGTATAGAATCATGGAAGTCTTTTCCGTATTCCCGACAGAACATACTCACACTTTCAATATACCTCTTAAACGAATATGTTATACCTCCTTATCATTTTCGGTATATTTAAATACTAATGGTAAGATATTCTAATACTATTTGGTTAAAAAAAATTTATCTGAGCCCTTTATTTTTTCTATATACCTTTTTCCTTATATAAAATGAGTATATGAAATAGCATTTAGGTTGTCTGTCTATGAATATCGAGAACATGTAACAGTTTAGTTGTGCTACCTGTACTGCTGCCGGTGTTGTTTCTAAGATGTGTTTTTCATGGGCAGCTGCTTGGATATATTATATATGTTTTGTAGAGCTTGTCAGGTGGGTCTGTTGTATACCATGAATTGGTTGTACCTCTGTTGATTCAATATTGAGTATGGTAGAGATTGGATTTCCTGATCCAGTGGCTGTTGTAGTGTCCTTCACTACTACAGAAAACCTAATACTAGACGGCCAATCACAGATGGTTTGACAAAACCGTCTGTGGTCGACACTAACACAGATGGTTTTAATTTGGACACCGTCTGTGTTGGTGACGTCGGAGAAAACGAGTATCACAGACGGTTTGTGTTAAAAACCGTATGTGATAATCTGTAATTATCACAGACAATTTTTTTTTATTAAAAACCGTCTGTGTTGTGTAGACTATCACAGACGGTTGTTGTTAAGAACCATTTGTGAATGTTCACAAACCGTCTGTGATGTCCCATCTGTCATATTTTGTACATGATCAAAGGTTAATATATAAGTACACATTGCTTCTAATAACTTAACTACAGAACTACTGAGACAAGAGATCACAAATTAAAGCAAATTTATTAATTTCAATTAGAGGCAAATTTATTACAAAAGTCGCATAGGCAAAGAGTTTCCCAGATTGTAATCTTTTGGGCTTCGTACGCTTCTTCTTCGACTTTGGGACTTGGAGGATCAGCCACTGACTTCTTGAACGCCGTTAAGATTGTCCTTGTCCTCAGCACTTCCTCCTCCAGCCTGGGCAAATGATCAGTAGCATAGCCCATAATCTCGTAGAGGATAGCATTATAAGATTCCTCAGAATCTGCCGTGTCTGCTTGATCGGCAATGCTATCCATCAGTCTCTCCAATGCCTGTAGAGCTTCTTCTGCTTTGTGCACATCGTGGAGAAGAACCAGGGTGAGGGCTGTTTCCTTTTCTTGAGCGGCAGCGAGACGCCTCCGTCGACGGCGGATGATCAGGTCGAGCTGACGGATGTAAGAAAGTCGGGGAAGGAGAGCAGGGCGTGTGCGGAGAAGCTGCTCCAGATGTAAATTGCTGGCCGCCTGTGTAAGGTTCCGGCCGAACAACTCTTGATGAACAGATGAGAGGAAGGAGATGATCACAAGAATAGTAGAAGCCATATTGTACGTACGTAGAAGAGACCTGGATTAGGCGCGCATATTTAACCTTTAGCACAAACGGTTCATATACCAAACATTAATGATATAGACGCTTCGTATAATGATCGAGATACGTTTAGACGATCGAAACACAAGAGATACGTTCTGACTTTGCATTATCACAGACGATTCTTAATACAAAACCGTCTATGATAATCTAATCACAGACAATTTTTAATACAAAACCGTCTGTGATAATGGCACTAGGCATTTATTGCGCTGCTCAGAATCGCATCTGTCTTCATTTCGATCCAGATCTAGCCGATGCTGCACTCTTTCGCTCAGGCGGCAAGCTAGGCGATTTCAGGCCAATTAATTTGGTGGGAGGAGATAGAGATTGAGGTTTGAAGATTCATACTTTCCTGGTTGCTCTAGATATGGTTAGTAACGAAATTTATTTTTCTTTGCATTACAATTTAGATGTATGTAATTGGTGAGTGTTATTGAAGATGGTTTGCAAAATTGTTGGTTATATAATAGCTGTTGTGTTTATAATATGAATTAAGCTAGCAAAGCCTGAATGCATGTGGTATATATATATATATGTAGTAATAATTAATTATTAATACTAAGTTGTTATATATATATATATATACATAACGTAGGACCGAAGCTGGATGTATGCCGTGAGTCGTGTGAGTGAAGAGTATATTAATGGCGTGTCTGCTTTTGCAAGAGCTGCCGAGGAGGATATGCTGAATAAGGGGGGTAGAATATATGTACTGTACATGCACTGACTGCGAGAATTTAAAGATGTTTAAGAACCGAGGGCAAATTGAAGCGCACTTGATTCGGAGGGGTTTTAAAAAGGGTTATATGTGTTGGACCAGTCATGGCGAAGTCAATGATCATATGCCGCCGGATGACATCGCCGGTGAAGTGAATGATATGCCGCCATATGACATCACCGGTGAAGTGAATGACATGCCGCCGGATGATATCGATTGTGGTTCAGATTCGGATAGGTTGCACGATGACAATCTAGATCAGATGCTTCGCGATGTAGAAGAGAACTATGATGAGAGAGAGTATGTTAAATTTCGGGGCTTGATGGAGGACTCGGAGAAACCTTTGTTCACGTGCTGCAAGTCAAAGTACACGAGGTTGTCGGCCGTGCTTGAACTGTTGAAATTGAAGGCAAGCAACGGTTGGTCCGACAAGAGTTTCACGGCGCTGCTAGGTCTTTTAGCGGACATGCTTCCGGAGGGAAATGAGTTGCCTAAAACCACGTATAAAGCCAAGAAGGTTCTTTGTCCGTTGGGAATGGAAGTAGAAAGAATATATGCATGTCCGAACGACTGTATCCTGTACCATAAAGAGTATGAAAACATGCATGTATGTCCGGTGTGCAACGCATCCCGATACAAACGTAACAATCAATCAGATGACGGCGAGGGAACAGAGGCGAAGAAAGGACCTCCAGCTAAGGTGGCATGATATTTTCCTATAATTCCCCGTTTGAAAAGGTTTTTTGCAAATCCAAAGGAGGCAAAACTGCTACGTTGGCACTCGAAGGAGCACAAGAAGGATAGAATGCTAAGACACATTGCTGATTCCGCCAAGTGGAGAAACATCGATAGGAGTTTTGCAGAATTTGATGCAGAACCAAGAAATATAAGGTTTGGACTGAGTACAGATGGAATGAATCCTTTCAGTAGCATGAGCAGCCGACATAGCACATGGCCCGTGACTCTCTGCATCTATAACCTTCCTCCTTGGTTGTGTATGAAACGAAAGTATATTTTGTTGTCGATACTTATCCAAGGGCCAAAGCAATCTGGGAATAATATCGATGTGTACCTAGCACCATTGGTGGAAGATCTAAAAGTACTATGGAACGAAGGGGTACAGGTATGGGATGTATACAAACGAGAGAACTTCACTGTGCGCTCCTTATTGTTCTGCACCATAAATGATTATCCTGCCCTTGCTAACCTATCGGCCAGAGTACAAAAGGTGCCAAAGCTTGTACCCACTGTTTAGATGATACCGAGAGTGTGTGGCTGAAACACTCACGCAAAACTGTCTACATGCGTCACCGCCGGTTCCTTCGGAGGGCTCACCCATACCACAAGATGAAGAAACAATTTGACAGAGAGAAGGAAGACAGTTCAGCTCCAAGGCATTTAAGGGGACACGAGGTTTATGATATGGTTAAGGATTTAGATGTTGTCCTCGGAAAGAGACGTAAAATGAGGGCTCATGAGAAGAACACCTGGAAGAAGAGATCAATATTGGGACTTACCTTATCGGGAATACCTAGATGTGCGACACTGCATCGACGTCATACACGTAGAAAAGAACGTATGTGACAGCTTGATTGGTCTCTTACTGAACATTCGTGATAAAACAAAGGACGGCGTCAACGCACGGCTTGACTTGGCTGATATGGACATCAGGCCTGAGTTAGCACCGACAATAACAGATAATGGACGAACGTACCTTTCCCCTGCGTGTTACACTCTGTCCAAGGTCGAGAAAACAGAACTGTGCCAGTGCTTGAATGGTGTCAAAGTTCCGTCCGGTTGCTCCGGCAACGTGAAGAAACTTGTTTCGATGCAAGATTTGAAGTTAAATGGCATGAAGTCTCATGATTGTCATGTGCTGATGACACAGATGCTTCCTATTGCAATTATAAATATTTTGCCGATCAAAGTCCGAGAGACAATCATGAAGCTATGTTATTTCTTTAACACAATTGCTTAGAAGGCCATCGATCCCGAAGGACTAGATGCTCTGCAGGACGAGGTGGTGATGACTCTATGTCATCTTGAAATATATTTTCCTCCTTTGTTTTTCGATATCATGGTCCATCTCATTGTTCACGTTGTGTGGGAGATAAAAATATGCGGGCCTGTATTCCTACGTAGCATGTACCTATTTGAGAGGTTCATGGGAATTCTCAAGTCCTACATACGGAATCGATCTCGGCCGGAGGGCAGCATCGTCGAAGGTTATGCAAGCGAAGAGGTCATTGAGTTTTATGTCGATTATATGGCTCAGATTCAACTGATAGGTGTGCCTCAATCTCATCATGAGGGGAGGCTGAAGGGTATCGGAATTATCGGAAGGAAAGCAATCACTGCAGATATTGACACGTATACTCAAGCCCATTTCACGGTCTTGCAACACATGACTGAAGTGGCGTCTTATGTCGACCAGCACAAGGATGTACTTTGGCAATAGAATCCAGAGCGGCCAGATGTTTGGATCAAGAGGCAACACAACAGTCGGTTCAACCAATGGTAGAAGGAGCAAATTACTAGGAGCTCGCCAAGTGAGACGCTGACATGGTTGGCCAAAAGGCCAACATTTACAGTTGTGACATGGCAAGGATATGACATAAATGGGTATACATTCTATACACAGTCTCAGGATGTAAAGAGCACTAACCAGAACAGCGGTGTCCGCATAGATGCGTTCAGTACCGATGGGTTGAGAAGCTCATACTATGGGTTCATAGAAGAGATTTGGGAGCTCGACTATGTGGTTTTCAAGATCACCTTATTTCGCTGCCATTGGGTGCATCTCCCACAGGTGAAGGTTGACAAGTACGGTGTCAACTACCGTGGACCTCCAACGTGTCGGGTACAAAGACGAACCATTCGTACTCGCCAACCAAGTTGTTCAAGTTTTCTATGTAACCGACCCGGCAAATAAGAAACGCCATGTAGTTCTTCATGGAAAAAGGAGAATTGTCGGAGTAGAGAATGTAGTGGACGAGGAAGAATACAATCAATTTGATGAGTTACCTCCGTTTGAAAATAGCATAAGGGTCGACGACGAACAACGTGACGAAACTAGTTACGTATGCATTGATCATCATGAAGAGCTAATTTTTAAAGGAAATATGCAAGTGGAATGAGAATGTGTGACATATATGTGGGCATTTGCATTTATGTATATAACAATGCATGTATGTGATGTATATGTGAACTGGCATTTATGTATAGAACAATGCATGTGTGTGATGTATTTGTGAATTTGCATTTACTTATATGTGAAAATGTGGGATATATAGGTGAATTTTGAAAATGAGTCATACAAATGTATCTCTATGTTCATTGGGCTGTTGTAAAGAAATACACCCAGCTGTTGTCAATGCTGGTTGGTATTATTGAATGCTGGTTGGTGGGTGAAGGCTTATTACAGACAGTTCTAAACTTAGAACCGTCTGTGATATCAATATCACAGATGGTTCTCAGTTTATAACCGTCTGTGATAATAAATATCACAGACGGTTCTAAGTTTAGAACTGTTTATGATAGTATAACTATCACAGACACTTCTTTGTTTATAACCATCTATGATATTTATTATCACAGACAGTTCTCAACTTAGAACCGTATGTGATATTGATATATATAACCCCCGCTAGGGTTTTGCGCGTACACTGCAGCTATTACTAGTCGCTCTCTCGAAGTCTAGATCTAGCCCGTCTCGCCTCCTGTCGCCGTCGACCCGAGCCCACACCGTCGCCGTCGACCCGAGCCCACGCCGTCGTAGTCACCGTTGACCCGAGCCCACGCAGTCGCCGTCGACCCGAGCCCACGCCGTCGCAGTTGCCGTTGACCCGAGCCCAAGCCGTCGCCGTCGTCCCGAGCCCATGCCGCCATCGCCACTGCCTACACAACGCCGCCGAACCCTAAGGTGCGCAATTAAAAAATATTAGATTGTATAAATCTGTGATGAATATAGATGTTCCTTTATATATATTCTTTCATATGCTAACTGCCAGCAATCATCACAAATTTCCTTAGCATTATCTTTAGCATTGTCTCTTTTAATCTTGTAAAACAAATGAAATAACTGCATAGTTTGCTTACCTCTTTTTAATCTTGTAAAACACAATATCCAAAGATTTAATTTCACAAATCTTAAACCATTATTCAAACCAGAGCATAACATCATACATGTGTATATATGGCCCATTAACATGTACTCTAGAGTTGTATATTATCCTATCCTTATCTTATCTTAGCATGTACTCTGGCTGCATAGTATGGCACTTTCTTATCTTATGGTATAACACTTTCTTATCTTATCCTAATAGACCCACAAATCGAGCAACATGTCATCCGTGCATTGTTCAACATCATCGCTGGATGCGTCCGCTCCAAAATCAAAACGCCGAGGAAGAGGGCTATCGAAGAAGCCTGAGGGCCAATTTACCATCACAGAGGTCGATGAATCTAGGACCCCTCTCCTTCCTCCCAAAGCAGTAAGCGCATTTCGAAGAATGGTCGGAATAGTTGCACGAGAACGAATTGAGATCACATTCAATTCGTGGAAGAGCGTGCCTGAGACTCGGAAACGTGAGCTGCTGACCGAAATCTTGGCATCGTTCGAGATCCCAGAAGAACACCAAGACGCCGTGCAACGACAAACCATGCTAGCGGCGTGCAAAGCATGGAAGAACTTCAAGAGCACGCTTGTCAAGAAATACGTGGAGACGGACGAAACGCCCTTTCATAAATACCCATTCCTGGAACCACAATGAGAAGAGTTCAAGGCGATGAAGACGACCGAAGATTTCAAAAGTACAAGTACGGCGCACAAGGCCCTCCAGGCAAAAAACACACACCCCCACAGACTTGGCACAACTGGGTATGCGGGTAAAATCCTACAGTGGAGGAAGGAGGATGAACTGGCAGCCCTGCAGGACATCGCTCCGCCATTTGCCAATATCCCGAATGACCGCGCTCGAAATTAGATTAGAGCAAGGTCATCTACAACGACACCGGGGGACGTCTCCTTTCAAAACCCTGCAGACCAGCAAGTGTCCCAGCGCCTGGTAAGATATCGATCGAACAATGTAGCTTGTAATTACTCCACAACTTCGTACGAAGTGAAATGACATGTCGTGCTCTTGTAGGAAGAGCTAAGTTTTGAATCTACCCTGGGATCATTCCAGAGAACAAGGGAGAATGATATGCTCTCCGCGGCCCTGGGAAACGAGAAGCACCCGGGTCGTACGAGAGGCCTTGGGCTTTACGTTCCTTGGAAACATGGTTTCCAAGATGACTCCGAAATGTATCAGCGTAGGAAGCGAACCAAAGCCGAGCGTGAGGCACGGCTACGAGAAGAGATCAAGGCATCTCTTAGAGAGGAGCTAAGAGATGAGCTGGCTGATTATGTCAGAGATAAGGTGCGAAAACATACAGAAAATCAGCAGGCCGCCGCCGCCGCTCCTGTGCTAGCTAGCCCGCACAACCGTCCGAGTAGTTGTGCATCCAATCCGACGGAAAGCGAGGCCAGATTTCCTGTGGACGACATCCTGGTAATAATTATTATCTCTCGAATGCTTGCTCCATTGATAGGCCTATTAATTGGAGTAGCTAATTTTGTATCGTTATGTAGGAGCCTACAAAGTGCAAGCTCCAAGTGAGATATGCCTCCGTTGCCTTGTGCGCTGCTTGGGGCATGGCATATCCGTCTGCTCAAGGGGTCATGCTGCACCATCAAGCTTTAGCAACAGGCTTCGGAAAAGTGTCAGTAGATGGTGTACACGCCAATTTCGAGGTCGTTCGGCTACCCAAGCCCACCAACGACGAGCTCGTGACTCTAAGGCAAGCCATTGGATCCTTCATCCAGTGGCCTAAAAGCGATATCTGCTTGGAGGCTTCTTCACCGGTGGCAGATCAGCTACGTGCACTGGTGCCATCTCCACAAGGGCAACCTGAACCAGATCAGCTACCTGCACTGGTTTCATGTTCACGTGCGCTATTCCCAGTGCAGCAACTTCCACCAGTGCAACTTCCACCATCGGTGCTACCTTTAAAGTCGACCTACAGCCGAGGCAGCAAGGGTAGCAAGGGCAAAGCAAAGAAGACCAATGATGATATCCCGTACCTGCCATTGGCCCGCAAATTCGTGCTTGGAGAGCCGTTGCTCGAGAAAAAGGGCCTCCAAACCCTAGCAATCAGTTGCCAGCAATTGCACAACTGGTATATGGAACAGTCCAATAAGCCAGAGAGAGAATGGAGCTCAGGTATCACTGTCAAATTCGCGCCGGATCATTTAGAGCACAATGTTCACGAGTGTGTCTTCGTGGTCACCTTTGAGGATTTATTCGATCTTTTCACGCTCAACGCTCTTGACGTCTCACTCATTCGATACTGGACGCTGTAAGTGTATACAATCACAGTCTTCGTTCATGTCATACCGATAAATGTCATATATAATTTGTTGCTTTCGTGTGTATATATATACACATGCTGTAACATCCTGAAAATTTAAATTTGAAAAATATGAAGCTTTTGAATTATCTTGCAATATATTTTATTTGAATTTGGAGTTTATGATATTTTTCTGAAATATTTGGTGAAGGTTTCAAAAGTTAAAAGAATAAAGAAAGGGACAGACATGTTCAAATAATAGAGAATTAAAATTTAAATACGAATCTGAAAACATGATCCAGTATAAAGAGGGAAAAACTTGAATTAGGTCATAAAATATCTTTTTAGAGATAATAGCATAAATAGCAACAAGAGTAAATGGATAAAATACAAACATAAATATGCATATACAAATTGTGCAAGTGAGAGCTTAGAAATAAAATATACAAAATGAAATAAGCCAGCAAAATAACAATGAATGAAATATTATATATATATGTATATATATACACAAAAAAGGAAAGGGAAACCAGGCCGGCCGAGCAGCCCGGCACAGCTTCCCCTTCCCGCGCGCCAGCTCGCCTCCACCCGCGCCCTCTCCTCCTGCCAGGCGGACCCGCGCCCCGGCTGCGCCTCCCCTGCCGCCGCGTGGCCCGAGTGCCACCTCCTTTCTCTGGCCCCGCGGGCCCGAGCACCCGCCCGTGCCTCCTCTCTCTGCTGCTGGACCCGCCCCGCGCCAGCTCCTTCTCCCCCTCCCCTCCTTCCTTCTCTCCCGAGCGCTGCGCATGCTCGCCCGCTCAGTTTTCTTCCGCCCCGTGGCGTCCATGCATCCGGCTTCGCTACTGCCCGCTGCCTGGCACTGACCGCTCGCGTGCGTGGCGCAAAAGGCCTGAGTGGTCAGCACGCCAGCCGGGATTCCCGCTGCAGCCCCCGTCGCGTGCTATCGCCGCCGCCTGACGTGACCGCACGGTGCTGCCCGTTGCCAGCCCCGCGCCGGTCTTGTCCCGCAGTCCACCCCCGCCGTTCGGTCCTCCGCGCCTCTCCCGCCCCTCTGCGGCCATAAAAGCCACCTGGTCTTTCCCATAGCTCCCGCGCCCCTTCCGAGTCCTTCCCCGTTTCCGCCCATGCGCAGGCCGCCGCGCCTCCACGCCGCCCCGGTCGTTCCGGCCGTCTCCTCCAAAGACCACCGCGTCACGGCATGTCTGCACCTTCCCTCTGCTCCCTCTTCAAGCCAATCGAAGATTCATCCACCAGAGCCCGCACGCCGGCCATCTTCCCCGACACCGGTCAAAACCATCGCCGCCAACGCTGCTCCCTCGTCGGCGAGTATCCCGTCGATTCCTCGCCATTGGAGCTACTCATGGCCGCCACGGACCTCCCCCAACCGCCACCGGAGGCCCCCCTTTTCCCCAGCTTGCCGGCGACGTGGACCTCCCCGCGCCGCCCATGGACCTCGCCGCCGGCTCACCACGGCCCCTCCCCGGCTCAACCGCCGGCGCGGTAAGCCTCCGTCCACCTTCCTCCCGCTCATGCGCGCGCTATTCCCTCCCCTTCTCTTCCTGGTCGCCGGCGCATCACTCCCACCTCGTCGCCGGCCGCCCCGCGCCGCCACCCGCCCACCTCACCGCCGCTCCGTCCGACTCGCCGCAACCCATAGCTTCCTTATCCCCGAGTCAACCCATTTTGGCGGTCTCCGGCGCCTCACCGGCCGCTCCTTGCCGTGCGACGCCGCCCCCTATCCCGCACAATCCCCTGCCCTGATTCCGGCTGTCAGCCCATTCTGTTTGCCCCAGCCAGCGCCCACCTCTTCAAAGTTTAACTCCCTCCCTCCAATCAGTCAAGGGGCAATATCCCAGTGGTTAGCCGAGCCATGCAATACTCAGCAGATATTGGGTTCGATTTCCCCCAGCGGCCCTGCTAGTTTATTATTCTGTTGATTTTGCCGACCGACTTCCAGATCATCGCTTACATAACCACCTTTTCCACCCCTAACTAATCGGGTAACACTGAGATCCCCGATGGCTAGCTGAGCGCGCTTTAAGGCTCCCAAACCTTCAGGTCTTGTGTTCAAACCAGCCGGCAGCACTTTATTTCCCACATGTTTACTCGATTTTTTTTGTAGCTCTTGTTAATTGATAAAAATCATGAGAAATTTAGGAATAGTTTAGAGAGGCTAATAAAATTTAAACAGAACTTAACTGAGATTATTTGAAGATTTAAATTTGAATTAGCTCATATAGGATTAACTATATGATTTGAATAATTATTTAAAAGAGTTATTATAAATTGAAGATATTGATGAAGGCATTATAATTTTGATTAAATATCCAAATGTAACAGAGACTACCCTTAATTAAAATGTAAACACACATGCCCTAATAATTATCTTACCACGAAATAAATTTTTAATGGTAGGCGTTTGCTAAATAGCAAATATTGAAATATAACCTTATATACCAAGTTTTGCCCAGGTAACTAAGTTTAAACAAAAACTATGGATAAAGGTAAGCCGAACGATAGTTAAAGTAAATGCAAGATAATGAAAGTGACATTAATTAAATTTTAATATTGGTTTTAAATGAATAATGATACTGAACATAAATTTATATAACCAGCTAGGACTCGTATAAATAAACCGTAATTAAAATTAAACCTTAGCCTCGTGATTAATGGAGGTACATAAAATATCATACCACAGAATGCTAAAAACATAGGCTATAAGATTAACTCGGTAAGACAAAATTTGCAAACATCACTTATATATAGATATCATATGCCCTGAATGTTAGCACTCGACAAAATACACCAATTTATATGATTAACCTAACTCATGGAACTTCCTTGATAAATATAAAAAGGATAAAAGAAATTGTTAATAAAAAGATCAAGTCATCGTACCCTACCGCAGACCTTGCCTCAAATCATCCGAATCACCCATTAACTCATAATAAAACTAAAATTGAGTTCATTTGGATTTATTTGGATCTTTTGAGTTACTTGCTTTTATTTGGATTCAGTTGTTTGTCGCGTAATTAGAAATTGGGAGTCGTGAAGATTCAGTGGATTCGGCAAGATTAAGCTTGAAGTGAAGATAGAGACCAAAAGCTCAATAGAAAGCCTTGTGTGAGCTCAAGACCATGGTAAACCGCGTCAGGTGAGTCAATACTTTGATCATGTTGAACCTACATTTTTGCAAATTACTTTGGTTTAAATTATCAAATTGCATGCTATTATTTTATATGCAAATACATGTTAATTTAAGATTTTAGTTATATGCCCATTGTTTGCTTGATTAATATTACACCTCCTTTGGAACGCTTGAATATGTGAACCTTGTCGCCTTAGCAAAATTATAATGGTAACTTTTCAAAAGTAAGTCCGTAATTATATGCTATGCTTAGCTTTGCTTAGATACTCATGGGCGCAAGAGCGTCCAAGCATCACTTTTAATCCTGAGAAAAATTGGTTGGGTAGTCGTGGTGGTAATGACTGGTGTATGTTGAAAATGGTTATTTTATATTCCCAAAAAACCTCAAATTGCTTATTTATCTGGGCGGATGGTTCGGGGGTATGGTGCAGGTGTGCACGAGAGTGTGGTTTTGTGGTAGAACCGCCCAGATACCACTAAGGACTGAATCTTGTCATGTCAACCCGTATAAAACAGTACAACCACAAGTCTTTAAAATATAACTTGGCTTAGTAGATTTACCGGACCCTGAAAGTCATCCTTCCAGGAGGAGGTGTGGGGTAGTGCAAGCGGCAGTCTGTGTGACGGCTTGAATGGGACACTCGCAGAGGGTGAAGTTCTGCTGTGGCGGGCTAGCAGGGGACGTAGCCAGCTGCTAGACGTTCAGAAGGAGAACATCCCGCACAACGTATGGGACCCACCGCAAGTGGGAGCGACCCATAGGGTGAAATGATGGAAGGGGCGAGGTACTTTGAAAAGTCACTGTGATGGTCTGCTCAACCACATGACTAAGGAATCGTGTGGGGCAACGAGTTGATTGTCTCTTGTGGTGAAAGTGTACAAACTCTGCAGAGTCAAAACTATTCGAATAGCCGTGCCCACGGTCAAGGGCGGACATGGGAACTTAACTAGATATAGTTCTATTTCAAAAACTTTGTGGGTGGTAATGGAAAAAGTGGAGGGCAGTGGAAAGCCCTGGTTTGAATTGTCCTGGGTGTCGTCCTAGTGGTAAGTTAAGCGGCTATAACGCTGAAAGATGCTATATGGTGCGGATGCCATGTAACGGTGGATGGAATCTGGATCGCTATTATTATTGCATTTTCTTGAACATTATGTTTTTTGTTCAAAACTGCTAGGTCTCAGGAAAATTTTATGTATCATATTGCAAAAGTAAAATATTTTCTCTTCTCGCAAAGTAAAATATATGAGGAAATAAGTAAAGTCGTGAGTAAAGGAGATGGATATTTGTGGTAAAAACATAAAGATATTGGTGGACTCATGTCGATCATAAAAGAAAACGATAGTGTAGATTCTGGTAGAAATAAATTGGTGGAGTCTAAATAAGTGTATAGGTTAGATAGATGATTTAAATGATGTTTGGAGAATTAGGGAGTGTGAAAGTAATTATTGGATTACAACACTGATAACTAATATAAATTCCTAGAAGATGATGGCAATAATGGGATTAATAGGATTGGATCAAATACTAGATGGACGAATTGAATTTATGGAAATAATGGAGGAATGATAACAATTATTGGATTATAAAATTGATCAATGATATTATTGGTGGATGTATACTAGTGAGTCGTAGATTTGATCATCGAAATTCTTGGTGGATGTGTACTAGTGAATTAGAAAGTAAAATTCATTATTGGAAGAGCAAATTATGATTGTGGATCAATAACGAAAGGATTGGATTGTTAGTATTGAGATTATAGAAGATATTGGTGGATCAGTTAAATGATAATAGATAAGTGATGACACTAGCTGTTCGGAGTTTTAGGCAGCAATTGATTGGTGGATTGCATAATTGATGTTATCTGCTGTTTGGAGTTTTAGACAGCATTGAATATAGAAAGTGTGAGTTTGGTGGATTAAGTCAATTATAGTAGTCGCTAGGTAGAGTTTAGACAGCAACAATAACACTATGATTAAATGATAATAATGCTACCAAAAGCGATTTTTGGCAAATAAAATAACCCGAGCCTCTACTTTGTTAAGCCATGCATACTATTTATTTGCATTCTGTGTATTGGCTCGCGGAGCACGGGGTTGGAGTGCTCACACTCACTTTTGCGACAAAATTCAGCATCAGGAATCAAATCACCTCGCCTCAGCAACAAGATTGGACAAGCTGGCAGAGAAGATGAAGATGTCAAGGGCTAGGTCGCGTACCTCCAGTTGGCTGCCTGTGGGCATATCCTGAAGGTCCCACCTGTGTGCTTCCTTCTTCCGCTGCTGCAATTTATTGATTTCGGCCTAATCGGCCCATGAGTAAGTTTACTATTATATTTACGCTTCCGCATGATATGTACCTTGATATTCAGAACTGTAATCTGTGAGCACTATCTACTGATCCAGGGAATAGTGCGATGGAATCACAGAAGATTCCGGATTGTAAAATCTGGGTCTGACACATGCTGACTAAAGCTAGATCATCCAAATCATCATCGGTTGGTTTCTTGGACCCACACTTGGTCGCCAAGTATACCATCGACGAGAATACACCCTTCGTCGAGAGGTGCATTGCATCAGGATTGCTGGCTTACCGCCATAAGGATTATGTACTTATGCCCTACAATCAGAACTATCATTGAATTTTAATAATAATTGTACCAAAATGGAACAAGGTATATTACCTTGATTCCCTAAGTAAGAATAAAATGGATTTAACAGTTGTCAGCCAAGTAATCGATAGGTAAGTACATTTTCTCCATACATACCTATATTGTACTCTTTCTTTCCTTCTGAATGATAATGTTAACTTGTTCGAATCACGTAGGGCGTTCGCGGTGTACGTTGCAAAGGGAGGTGACTCGGCGCCAGGGGCCAAAGGCCAGCTAACACATGCTCGAGATTTTAAGGTATTCGCTATTACACATTAATTAATCCTATGGAACAGTTGGTGGTAATGCCTCTTGAATTAACACATTCTATTTTTTGCAGTGCCACCAGCAGCAGCCGGGCAACACATGTGGATTCTACGTTTGCCACCATATGAAACTACTCCTCGATTCCTCGAGAATCACTAATTCCAAGGTTTGTCAATCTTCCCATAATTATTTTGTACTTATCAATTATATGTATACGCACATTGATATTCCTATCGACAGGCTGCGTCCATCCCGTTAACTGCATTGAAACAATGCGACCTTACGAATTCGAGCACAGTTGGCGTACTTTCTTGTGGCTGCAATCATAAACTCAAATGGAGAGTTCCACTGCACACAATGATTTTTATTGCTCTTATCACTCCGGAATCGAGGTTTCGCGAAAGGAACGGATCCATAATCAACGAACTTGTCAGCTGCACAAGCAATACTTGAATGGCAATCATGCACCATGCAAGTATAGCTTGTGCAGCCTGACAAGTTCGTTGATTATGGATCTGTTCCTTTCGCGAGATCTCGATTCCAGAGTGATAGAGCAATAAAAAATGCAATGTTACCATCTAAGTGCAAATGCAATATAGATCTTTTGTAATTGTGTATTTGTTAATGGATATTTTATTTCATTTCAATTAATTGATTTGCGAAATGGATACTTTATGTTTGTGAAATGAAGTGCGATGTGAATTCGATGTTTTAGGTTTGTGAAATGAATTGAGATGTGAAATTAAGTGCGATGTGAATTCGATGTTTTATGTTTGTGAAATGAAGTGCAATGTGAATTCGATGTTTTATGCTTGTTTCAGAGGGCATGGCTAGCATTTTCTGAGGCTAGCCAATAAACAGGAATAGATTTAGGGGTACAAAAGAATATCACAGACGGTTTGTAACTAAAAATCGTCTGTCATAGCTGATAATCACAGACGGTTTTAAAAACCGTCTGTGATTACCATGTTTTTAGTCTGTGACATATCAATATCACAGACGGTTTTTAACAAAAAAACCGTCTGTGATATTGATACATCACAGACGGTTTTTAGTTAAAAACCGTCTGTGATTATCACCTATCACAGACGGTTTTTAGTTACAAACCGTCTGTGATATTTACACCACAGATGGTTCGAAAACCATCTATGATAACCTTCGATTATCACTGACACATAAATTCAGACGGTTCAAAAAATCGTCTGTGATGACGTTTTTGAACCGTCTGTAATACGGTTTTCTGTAGTAGTGCTTGTATGTATCTCTTTCTGGTGTAACGGCAAGGTCACTTGAAACAGCGATTGTTTCATGTTGTTTACCTTTACTGGTAGAGGCAGGTGGTAATGTAGGCAATAGACTCGATATGGTGTCAACTTGGTAGGATATCTTGGTTCTTTGTAGAGCTCTTCGTGTAACGGAGACCTTTAAATGGTATCGTCTTCCATAAAGCCTTGTTAATAGCCAATAATTTCTTCGGCTACCTCAGTAAAGAAAATGAATTCTGCTACGTTTGCCTCTGGGTTGTTCATTTCATTTGGGTCGATGCTGTGTACAGTACCTGTTATGTTAAGTGGGCAATCAGTTATGTTGAACAATTATAGTGTATATGAAGGGCCTATTATAACCAATTTATGATAACGAACCGTGCATCTGCTGTTGTGGCGCCACATATAGGGCATCTATAGGATTCTCCTTCGCTAGTGATCGCTCTTTTGCAGGTACGACATTCTAAGTACCACCACGGTTGTTCTGGAGCAAGTTGTTTAAGAATGATATCCACTATGTAGTTGTTGCCCTACATATGTGAAAATGCAGTTAGTCATAAATAGAAAGCGCATTTTTTGAGGTAGATCGTACATAACATATAGCATGGAGAGTGAGGAAAATGGGCTTACCAAGTACATCATGTGGGTTAAGGTTACAGATTTCGGAGACCGTAGCATACATAGGTTTTCTTTGTATTGGTGGGTGGCCAACCTATTTTGTAAAGTAGCACTTCTGGGAGTAGCGCGTTGATGTTCCATTTACTAATAATGCTTCCTTGAAGAGACAATCGGTCTGTAGTTCACAAGAAAATATGGTTGTTATGATGAGCATGCATAGCATGTATAATGCTGAATAAATATGTAAGGTGTAAGTCAGGTAGTAAATGGATGACCTAATAGTAAATATGAAATGCATTAGACCTAAAAGTATCCCTACCTCAGGTGGGGAATATGTACCGTTGTGTAGTTTAACCGTCAATCCAGCTAAGAGTAGGACAGTTGGACCTCGTTGTGATTCAGCCTGGATAGCGTCAGCATCAAATTGGTTCGCATGTGGCCCCCATAATGTTACTTCTGCATTTTCTCTATAATACAGAGGATACTGTTATAGTCTAGAAGGAAATAAAGTATATGTAATGTATGTTGATCACAGTATTGTTTTATTTTACTGGCTGTTAAATCAATCTAGGGTGATAGAAATATACCCGCCATCTGTTATTTCAATGTTTCGTGTTGGCTTTGGAGCGCCTTTGACAGTTACTGTTTTGATATGGGACACGCCGATAACAAGGCCTATAGTATCTGTATCATAGTAGTTTGTAGTAAGAATCATACAATAATAGTATCAGAACAATTGTTTTGTTGTAGGGGTGGCCTCCACCTAAATCCAGCCGGCCTGTTAGAAGGTTGTAAGGCCCAAAGTGGGACATGTATAATGGCATGAATGCCCCTGAGAGGGATACTAAAATGTAAGGGTATCACTGTAAAAACACTCCCCATGTGGATATATATATATATATATATATATATATATATATATATATATATATATATATATATATATATATATATATATATACACGATGCAGGCTATGGGGAAACCCTAAGTATTGCTCACCTAACTCTCCACTACCATATCCTCTCTCTCTGTTTGGTCTGTAGCTGAGAGACCAGGTGGTCGTGATCCCATGAGAGTGATGAGTAATTGACAAGGGTTTAGGATAGTCGAGTTTGGTTTGGGTGGTCTGGACCATGTCGTTGCGTGGTGCAATGGGCTCGGTCGGTTTGGTCAAACTTGGTCGTATAGGCTTAGGATGCATATTCTAATATTTCGACAGGTTTGGACTTCATCATGGGTAAGCATGATGTGTTTATGATATTTACGCTTTCATGTATCGAGCGGTGCTATTTGACGTGTTTCTTGTCTGTGTGACTGCAGGACGTCGAGACGGAGTCGTGGTGAGACACGGAGGACTGGACTAGGCGCAGGTGGCGCTGAGGTCAGAACAGTCAGGAGGTGTCGAAGACGACGTGAACTCGAGGTGGTTGTGAGGCGTGCGAGGCAAGGAGCGCGGAAGCTTCCCGGAAGGTGCAGGAGGGGCGAATCGGGAATTTCGCGAGGCTGCACAAGTGAGAGACGGTTCCGTTCGGGTATAGCGGGCGTAACGGGGTGGAAACCCGTTAGCCGTAGGCTATAAATATGAGGTGGTGGCTGCATGCCCACTTGAACACTTGTAGGGATTTTAGGGTTTCCTTTAGTCAAAATAGGCTTTAGAGTTTGTTTTGGCTTTAGGATTTAGTTGTTGAGAGTTGTTGGTGGAGGCAGAGTAGTGTTCCCTCTGTGTCTCCCTGTGTCTGTACGTTGTGTTTATCCACTCCAAGCATGTATGGTTGAGGGATTGAGAGGGAGAGGGAGAGGGAGAGGATGGAGTAGAGAGTCTTGTAATCCTTCATGTTCTAATGTCCATGCGTATCGGGACTCCTATGTAATCCTTTTGCTTCAATGAATGGAAATCTGAAGTTTATTCCTCTCTGTTTATGCTCTCTGTTCTTCGTTCTTCTTTTGGTGGATTTCTGAGCTTTCTGAGTTTTGAGTTCTTTCTTGTTGGGAAGGCCCAAAATGGGTTGCTCTAGGTTGGGATGATGCCTCAAGATCATTTGATCAAAGGTTCCTAAGAGCAAACTTCGTTTCATCTCAGATTTCATGTTTGAGACTTCCTCTGTTCTTCACTTGCTTTTCTAGGGTTTGGTGCTATTTTAATTTCCCTTCACGAGATGGCGTGAAACCTGGCATGAGAGGTCCAGAGGCTATTGCTAACCTATCCTCAAAGTTTCATAGCCAAATGATCAAAGATGAAACGGGAATTTGAGTTTTTGCGCAGCTCTCTGAATATTTTCGGTTTTGGGCATGAATCTGAAATCCTTTTGATTTTCTAGTGGATTCTTGATTTTGGCTCTTGGCTTATTCTTCTGGGAGTGTTCCCTAGGTATCCTCAAAGCTTCCCAAGCCAAGAATGCAAGAATCTTTGCGAATTTCTCAGATTTCTGAAAATCCTGTTTGCTGAAATTCTTCGTGCGGTACTACCGCTCCTGGAGAGGTACTACCGCTCAGAGGTACTACCGCTCGGCTCAGCCGTACTACCGCCCACGTTCGGACCAGTCCGATCGGCAGCGATGAAACATTCGAACGGTCCGAACGTCTCCGGCAAGAGGTACTACCGCTCGGCATAGCGGTACTACCGCCCAGCGGTACTACCGCTCGTCTCAGCGGTACTACCGCTTGCAGTCTGACTTGCTCTGAAATTATTTTTCTTGATTGTCTTTTTCCGGATCTGGTTTATCCATGTTGCTGTGATTTCCAGTAGTGTCTATCTTCTTTCTTTATAGCTTCCATAGCTATTAGAGAAGAAGTATAAGTGTGGATTCTTGAGGGGCGAATTTATTTTAGAAAGCGACATTCACCCCCCCCCCTCTGTCGCCATTTCGGTCCAACAATTGGTATCAGAGCCGGTTAGCTCTAATCAATAGATCTTAACCGGTCTCAAGAGCCATGGCGACGGACAAGTACTCCACCAAGCCGCCCATTTTCGATGGCATCGATTACCCCTTCTGGAAGAGCCGAATGGAGACATACATCCAGGCTCAGGGGTACGCCATCTGGCGGAAGGTGAAGGTGCGATATGTTGTTTCTGCCGATGAGAACATCAACGTGGCGAACATGCCCGATGTTGAGGCAAATGCGAAGGCAAGGAACATCATTATTCAGGGCTTGAGCAGAAGCGAATTCGATCGCATCTCTCACCTGTCGTCCGCCTACGATATCTGGGTGACCCTCGACACATACCATGAGGGCACCACCCATATCAAGACGGTTCGACAGGACCAGTTCAAGCGAGAATACAACAAATTCGAGATGCTTGCTGGTGAGTCCGTCTCCAATCATCTCCTCGGAAGGATGGTCTTTCTGGATATGTCGGGGAGGTCCTGGATGAGAAGAAGAAGTGGCCTCTACCTCATGAGCTGATGAGGTCGGAACAGGGCCACTAGCTCCAGAAGAAGCAGAAGGCATGAGCTGATCGCCTGGAGGTGCAGTGGAAGAAGGCACCTCAAGAGAAGGATGAGGAACTGGATCGGGTAGACAACCCTCATCTCCATCATCCTCATCATCCACAAAGATGGGCTCGGACTGCTCTAAAGAACTTGAGATATCAGGCCTAGTCCCTGGAATGGCCTCGTCGAAGGTCATCTCACAGGTCTCTACCAACTTATTAGACTCGCAGTTCCAAACCCTACCACCTTATGAACAGCTTGTATCTCATAAGGTCAAATTTAGTACTTCATCTTCAATGATTTTTTACATGATGTTATTTGAGGTAAGATACCATTTGTGGGAAGAAACCACTTGAAATACCACTTAAGAGAGGATGATGATGATATCATTTGGAAGATACTACTTGAAAGAGTAGATACCACTTGTAAAAAGATGATATCGTATAGGTGAAAGAGCTTGGTTAAGAAATATTTATTCGGCAAGAGGGAAAACGATATCATTTCAAATGACACCACTTGGAGGAACAAGGATACCACATATTTTCTACAAGTAAGGGATATCACTTGAAGAAAATAAATGATATCACTTGTGGGGATAAAACTCATGCCGAGGTCAAGATGACAAAAAGTCTACCACTCTTTTATATATTGTCATTTTAATAAAAAGAATCAAATTAAGAGCAAAATGGCATATAGAGTCAAGAAATACTTGAGGGTAGCTAACAAGAATCAACTTGACTTGAGAAGCAAAAGGAATGGCTGAGAGAAATTGGAATCAACAAGTTTTGAATCAAATCAGCCATTTGCCAAAAATATCGGAAGTACCGTAGTCTGCTCATGGTAGTTCCAGAAAACGAAAGTACCACACAAAGATTGCTGGTAGTTCCGATTTTTCTGAAGGCATGCCAAGGACACTACACCATGACCCACTTTTCCCTACAATTATGTGTTGGTAAATCAAGGGTTTTAACTACACATTGTGTGTTGGCAATTGTATAACTTTTTAGTGTCAAATAAACTGTCGCCAATAATACTGTAAGGCTACACGTTATGTGTCGGCGTTTCTACTTTTAACAGAAAAAGTGTCGGCGAAAGTTGCTAGACAAAACAAGTGTCGTTGTAGCCTAAACAAGCCACTATCTAAGTGTCGTTAAAGGAGTACACCCAGCACCAAAATAGACGCCAAGTACTGTACATGTGCGCAGGAGACAGAAGGACCAAAATAGAACAGGCGGGAGCTAAATTTGGGCCCACTAAAATACTGCCTCCGTAAAACCTCAACCCTAATTCCTCAACTCGCACAGCCGGCGCCACCCATTCAACTCTTCACTCCCCCAGTCGCTCGGTCCTCAGCGCCAACACCCGTGACCCGTCTCCCACTCTCCTCCGCTCCGCCGCCGCCCCCCGCGCCGCCCCAACCGGCCGCCCCCCGGCGCCCCCACCTACGTCGTCCTCCGATCTGCCGCCTCCCCCATTCACCGAGCCGCCGCCCCCACCCACCACCGTCTTCGGATCTGCCGGCGCCCGCACCCGCCGAGCCGCTGCCCGCACCCGCCGCCCCCACTCACCGAGCGCCTCCCGCACCCGCCACCGTCTTCGGATCTGCCGCCGCCCGCACCCGCTGCCCCCACCTGTCGAGCCGCCCCCACCCGCCACCGTCGTCGGATCTGCCGCCGCCCGCACCCGCCGCCCCCACCTGCCGAGCCGGCACCCCCACTCACCGAGCCGCCGCCCCCACCCGCCACCGTCTTCGGATCTGCCGCCACCCGCACCCGTCGAGCCGCCGCCCCCACCCACCGCCCCCACCCGCCGCCGTCCTCCGATCTGCCGCCGCCCCCATCCGCCGAGCCGCCGCTGGTGATTTTCTGGTAATTTCTCAATTGACCCTTCTACTCATTTTTTGGTAATTTCTCAATTGACCCGCCGCCGTCCTCTGGTCTGGAGCCATGCTCCACCCAATTTTCTACCACGTTTGTGCTGTTTCTACAGGAGTCTTGATGCCCTATGCATGTTTGTTTTTATGCCTAGAAGGCCAGGGAGAGGCATGTACATCTATTGTAAATAAACTCATCCTTTTTATGATCCAGTGGAAATTTATTAAGATGCAATTTATTTCTTCACTATGAAATATTGATATTGCTTCGCTGCAATGTTGTAGATCTATAGCTATTGTAAGTTGTCACTGCTCATTCCATGTATATACATGCAACAACTAGTTTCTTATGCTACTTTCTACTTCTGTTTGTTATGGAGTAAGATGATCGGGCTTCTCTGTAAATTAGACAGTGTAGGGTTGGTGGCATTCTGCCGATAGCAACACATAAATGGGACTTACTGAAAACTGTGAAGCAAAGCAATTGCATACTCATATAGAGATAAGCTCTAGTAGCATAACAATTTTTAGGACATTTCATGAATTAGTATATTCATCAGAAAATAAAGATATATAATGTGAAAAATAGTATTCAGCGTTATGTCCAAACTGCATGAGCTTTCAAGTTCATACATAAATGACAATTTTATTATGCCAATATTGCAATGAGTACTAAGCTTGTCGTACTAGGATCTTCCATGGCAAGACAAATAGATTAATTGACAATTATTCTTCCTTCCTAGAGCTCATAATCAGGCTTCTTGAGTTATTCATATTTAACTACACAGTATTTGTTTTTTTTCACCACTCCTTGTAGAGGGAAAATGAAGACATTTTTTTAAGACCATGCAACTCAAGGTCTGCAATGATGTCTCAACAGTTGCTTCCTCACATATAGAAAATCTGAAACCTCTCCATGCTTGGGAGGGCAGCCTTCAACATTTTCTCACTACAGCTCAAGGGTGTTGCTTGGGAAGCTTCTCTTACCGATTTTGTGCTTCCTTTGAAGTAGGCTTAGCTCCCTTATGTATTGTTGCTGGGGTAAAGGTACACTTTCCCCACTTTAGAAAGTGTCGGCAAAGGTTGGTCGTGTTATAGTGAGATTGGATTTTAGAGGAGATGTTAGATATGATGTTGTACTTGCCTCGTTTGCGTGGTGAGACGCCACGCAGGCTAGTTTGTGTAAAAAGTTGATTAGTATTAGTATATTTATATTGGTGTTGTTTTGTTGTTTAATTTAGTGAATTTAATATAGAGAGATAATATATATTGTGATGTATTTTGTTATGTTTATTCTTTTTATATTACTAATGGAAATAGCGTAGATAATAAATGGTATTAAGAACTGTAGAGGAAAACGTAATGGTTAGGTAAAGTTAGAATAGGTAAGTAACATATGTTTTGTTTGTAGAAGACAGTATACATTTTAGAGTACGAGAAAAGTGAAGGATTTATTTAGTATGTTTACATTTGCTAGAGTAGTGTATTTTTTATTTTAGTGTAGCTAAATAGTAATAGATGTAGTAGTAGAAACCGGTATATTTTTATTTTGGGAGAACATGTAGTGTATTGTATTTGAATCTGTACTAATAAACATGATAATAAATAGAATGATAGTTGATGTGCGGTGGGAAGCAGTAAGTGTTTATATGGTATGAAACACTGTAGTAATAATGATTTGTTAATGTTACGGTTGTTGCTTGGCTGTAACCATGTGAATTAAAAGCGAACAGATAAGAAAGGTAAAGCACCAGGATTTTCAAAAGATGAAGAAGGAATCGTCTGGTTTGGAAAAAGGATTGTTGTACCTGAAAAGAAAGAAATAAAGGAGTTAATTTTGAACGAAGCTCATGAATCTGGATATTCGATTCACCCTGGAAGTACAAAGATGTACCAAGATCTCAAAGAAAGGTATTGGTGGTCAAGTATGAAAAGAGAAATTGCGGAGTATGTAGCTTTGTGTGATGTGTGCCAACGGATCAAGGCTGAACATCAGAGACCCGCGGGACTTTTGCAACCTTTGCAGATACCTGAGTGGAAATGGGAAGACATTGGTATGGATTTCATAACTGGATTACCAAGAACAAAATCAGGGCATGATTCTATTTGGGTTATTGTGGATCGTTTGACAAAAGTTGCACATTTCATTCTAGTAAAGACCACTTACTCTGGAGATAGACTTGCAGAGCTATACATGTCAAGAATCGTGTGTTTACGTGGAGTTCCAAAGAAGATTGTGTCAGATCGAGGATCTCAATTCACTTTGAGATTTTGGCAGAAGCTGCATGGACTTTTGGGCACAAATCTAAATTTCAGCACAGCATATCATCCGCAGACAGATGGACAAACAGAAAGAGTAAATCAAATTTTGGAAGACATGTTGAGAGCTTGTGTCTTAGCAAATAAGACTAGTTGGGATCAAAGCTTGCCCTATGCAGAGTTTTCCTATAACAACAGTTATCAATCCAGCTTACAAATGTCTCCATTTGAAGCTTTGTATGGCCGAAAATGCAGGACACCGTTGTATTGGAAAGAAACAGGAGAAGGACAAGTGTTTGGACCAGATGTTTTGAAGCAAGAAGAAGAACAAGTTCCACTAATTCGGGATAGATTAAAAACGGCACAAACTAGACAGAAAAGTTATGCGGACAATCGTCGAAGAGCGTTAGAATTTGTACCTAGAGATCATGTATATCTGAAAGTTTCACCTCTCAAAGGAATGCGACGTTTCGGAGTCAGTGGAAAGCTTGCTCCTAGATTCATTGGACCATTTCCTGTTATAGCAAAAAGAGGAGAAGTTGCTTACCAGTTGAAGCTCCTGCCTCAGTTGTCAAATGTGCACGACGTCTTCCATGTGTCTCAGCTAAGGAAATATCTCAGAGTGCCAGAAGAGCAGATGCCTCTAGATGAAGTGAACTTGAAGGAGGACTTAACATATCCGGAGTATCCAGTCAAGATATTGGATGAAGCAGAGCGTCGTACGCGAAGCAAGGTCATCAAATTCTGTAAAGTGCAGTGGAGCAACCATTCTGAATCAGAAGCAACTTGGGAGCGCGAAGAGGATTTAAGAGCAGAGTTCCCTAGTCTTTTTCCCAGTCCGTCGGAATCTCGGGGTTGAGATTCTTTCTAAGGGGGTAGGTTTGTAACATCCCAAAAATCCTATTTCTGAAAAATTTAATTTCAAATTAATTATTTTAAGGTATTTGAATTTTATTTGGATTTATTTGGCTTTTATTTGGTTTTCTGAGTTTCTGGAGTTTAAAACCTATTTTTAAAATTTAAAAAGTATTTTAAATTTAAAAATTAAATACCAACCTTAGTTGGAAATATTTTTATTAAGTCTAAAATGTCACCAGGAGCTTCTGTGAATTTTCCTGGAATTGTTTGAAGTATTTTCATATTTTTTCTGAGGCTTAAATAATTTCCTAGCCCTTTCTGAAAATCAAAATCAAATTCTAAAAATAAAAATTCCACCCCTGCCCCTCCGGCTGACGCGTGGACGGCCCAGCTCTGCCCACGTCGCCGCCCGGCCTAATCCCGGCCGCTTTCCCCCTCTCCCTTCGCCAAGCGGGCCTGGCCCGTCAGCCTTCCCGCCTAACCCTCCTCCTCGCCCGACGCGTGGACGGCTCGGATGAGCCGAGTCCCCGCGCCGGCCCATTCCGCCATCCGCACCCCGCTCCCTCTCTTCTCTCACAGCACCGCGGGCCCCGCCCGTCAGCCGCTTGCGACCCCGCTCTCGCTGCCACCCGGGCCCGCCTGTCAGGCCGTTCTTCCCCTCCCGCGTGCCTCCTTCCTTTCTTCTCTCCCCCGCTTTCCTTCTTTGCTCTGGCCGACCATTTTCGCGCCGAATCTGGCCCTATTCCGCTGCCTCCTCTCTGGTTTGGAAACCCGCGACCAAATCCCCAAACTGTCGCCCCCCTCTTTCCTTCCTTCTTTGCCCCTTCCTTAATTTCTCCGCCGTATCCGCGCCGATCGAGAAATCCGGCGAGCAATTGCCGCGCCCGTGCTCCCCCTCCGGCCCCTATAAAATCCCCCGCGGCTTCGTCTCCCTTCGCACAACCTCCCGCTGCTCTCCCCCTCCATCCCCGAGCACCCTAGCGCTCCGCCACCGTGCTCTCTCCCTCTCCGAGCTCCGCCACACTCCGGCGAGCAATCGCCGCCGCCCCAGTCCTCCCTAGAGCCCGCCGCCGCCACCCCGAGCATCCCCGCGCTCGTGCGAAGCTCCCCAACCCCTTGGAAGTTTTCTGGTTTTGGTTTTAAAATAAAGTTTTGTATTCCGAGAGTGGAGGGAACTCTTGGAAGGGATCCTGGCGGTTGGAGCCAGTGTGGGTGGATGTAACCCGTAATTGTAAACTTTATCAATTAGAATTGGTTAATTAGTGTTGGTGGTTAGAACCTTCACTATAAACTGCTTAATAGTTTCAATTAAAGCAATTACTTTGTCGAATTAATGCCTTAAAAAATATTTAGTAGTAATTGAAATAAAACATTGCTTTGTGCAAAAGAACCATATAGCCTTCCTTTGTCAAGCCTTGCATCTATTGCATTTTTCCCAAGACTTGCGGAGTACTTTATGTACTCACATGCTGCACTTAAAATCAACTCAGAAGAATATGAAGCTCAAGATGAAGACTACGACTACTTCGCTTGTGGATTCGACGAAGGATTCCTGGAGTATTAGGTCGCGCTTCCCCAGTCAATTGCCTGTGGCGTATTGATGGGTCTTCATTGGATTTATCTTCTGCTTCCGCTGTGTTTCGTGTGTGCGAGGTCTTGAAACCTCATTTGTAATAATGAGACCTTTCGGTCAGTACTCTATTATTGTAATAAAGCGTACTTGGTGATGTAATCATTTCTGTTTGACTGTGTGCACTAGCTTTGATCAGGGACTAGTGATGTAATACACAGAGGGTCCGGGTTCGGAAATCCGGGGTCCCGGCACCCGGCTTCAAAGTAAGCAATGAAGACGATCGCCTTTAACTTCTCAGGGCACAGTTTGTATCGTCGCTGGCGGGCAGCCGTACCTCCCGGCGGTCCTATAGCTTCCCCTCGCGCAGCTACGTGCGGATCGTCTCCTCCGTCGCAAGCGTCGGGCCCAAGACGCGGGAGCACGGACCTTCCATCTTCTTCGTCGCCACCCACCATTTGCCCACCAGCGTTGAATCGCGCCTCTCGAGCGTGTACTCCACCTCGAGCGGCAAGGACCGCCGGGAGATGGCGCTATCACCGACCTTCTGAGCGTGTTCTTCGCTGTGTGCCATCGCTCTCCGGGAACTAGACGACGGGGGCAGCGCGGTGGCAAGGAAGGCAAGGGAGCAGGGCACAGGAAGAGGGACCAGAAGGCGTGCGGAGGAGACGCAGAGGTGGTGCCACAGGGGGTATTTAAAGGCCCTTCATCTCCTGCACCGCCGGTAAGCGGAATCGACGGGAAACGAACCGCTCGCCTCCCCACGATCGAAGCCGAAGCGCCGTAGCTGCCCACGCGCGTCGCACATGACCGTAGTCGTGCAAGGGCCTGACAACGCACGACGCGCCAATAGCGCCCCGCCACGCGTCTGCTCCCTCAGGAATAAATACAGATCACATGATGTGGCACATCCTCCAGCACATGTCGGCGCAATTCTCAGGGCCATCAATGTAGCAGCGGCAGGCCGTGGGCCAGTCCACCTCAACAGCAACTTAGACGGGGTCTCTGCTTCAGCAGGGAGACTCCGGCTCCGACTTCGGTCCCGTCTCGTCCCCGCGAAGGGGCACCTCGCTATGCCACCATAGCCCGGTGCAATCTGGCTTTCTCTTGATAGGACACCCCCGGTGGGCGGAGTGCGGAGATGAGCAGGCGTTGGTCTAACCTACAACGCCATCCAATCACCGTCCTCGAGCCGCGGGATACCATTTGGGTCTGCGCGAAGACTCCGGAGTCCACCCTGATCAAGCCCGCACAACACCGCCGGAAACCACCGCGACTCCTAAGTTCGCAACAACTTCCCGCCCCCGGCCAGTGGGGGTCCAACCCCTGCGCCCCCCATAATCGGGGAGCGCGACTGCCGATCTACAACAAGTTTTGACGTGTTCTCGTAAATAGGCCGCCTTTTTGTTCATCAACACTCGCTGATATTAGCGTCAGTAGACGCAATCATCAAACGCAGATGAACAAAAGTAGGCCTACTTGTGAGAAGATAACCGCGTGCAGGAACAAGGTGAGCAACTAGGGGTGAGCAAGGAACAAGCCGTGGTACCGACATGTAATACCTATGCTCACCCGGCGGGGAGTCGTCAGGCTGACGGAAGGTCAACCGGCAGCACCCCTGTCAGCGGGACTGCAACCGGTGGGTGCCTAGCGGTTCGGCTCCCCGTGATCGAGGAGTGCAATCGCTCGCCGGCGAAGAAGCACGGAGGTAGGCCGCTCGGCAGCGCACAACACGCCAATAGCGTCCCGCCACGCGTCCCACCTCTCTCGGGAAGGGACGCATGACAACGGTCGTGCGACCACTGACAGACCACGACGCACCAATCGTGCCTGGCCACGTGTACCCCTCTATTGGGACAGCATGCATGATCACGGCTGCCCGCCCCTGACATCCCAGGGGTTGGCGCGATTCGCGCCGGCATTCAGACAGCGACTCCAAGCCACGAGTCGGTTGGGCTACATGCCGGCCCCACGCCTATAAGCGTGACCTCGAACACCACTCCCACGTCTCCGCTGCGACTTCGACTTCGACCCCGCCACCGAAGGGCCCTGCGGGCGAGCACGGCTTTGGCAACCCGCCCAGCACTATACCCTCGCTGCGGGGCGGAGACTACACCGGGCAATAAGGCTCCATCAAACAATACAGACGTTCACACGCCGTAGGGACGGAGGGGGCCAAATGGCTCGGCAACATGGCTTCGGCCTGTGAAGCCCTTCACCATGAGAGGCTCCTGTTGTAGGGGTGGCCCCCACCTAAGCCCAGCCGGCTTGTTAGAAGGCTGTAAGGCCCAAAGTGGGACATGTATAATGGCATGAATGCCCCTGAGAGGGATACTAAAATGTAAGGGTGTCACTGTAAAAACACTCCACATGTGGATATATATATATATATATATATATATATATATATATATATATATATATATATATATATATATATATATATATATATATATATATATATATATATATATATATATATATATATATATATATATATATATATATATATATATATATGCAGGCCATGGGGAAACCCTAAGCATTGCTCACCTAATTCTTCACTACCATATCCTCTCTCTCTGTTTGATCTGTAGCCACAACATATTTGTAACATGAAGTGTTATTATGAATAATCTTAGCAAGTATGTAATCTTACCTGATAACAGTTGCCTTTCATTTGCTCTTGCTCTGAGATTCTCAAATGTACTAAAGGGTACAGGCATACATTGGGAAATTCTCTGGAACAGGGCTGATCGATCTCCTTAACCTTGGTGTGAGTAGTGAACCGAGCCATAATAAAGTTGTTAACAGGGCGATAATTCGGTCTTGCATTGGTAGCTTCAAAGTATTCCATATAATGTACGCAATTTTCTTTTAACGTTGGAGCAAATAATGGTATGTGACGTTCTGGGATTTGTGCTTCCAACATAGTACCCTGTCATTATTAGGAAACTATTTTAAGGTGATTGTGGGGTATACAACAAGAGGCATGAATAAAAGAATAGGTAATAGGTAGTGGACAGGTTTCGGACAAAACCATGTCAAGGCGTAGGATTCGGACAGGTTTGCTCTCATCGAGATATTCTGAAAAATGGGTCGATCTAACACGGACAAGCCAACGATGTGATTCGTGAGTGATGTCCTTTAGAAGTGTGTATTCCATGATTCCATCTATACATAAAAAGAGAGAGGGTTAGTTTTGTTGAACTCAAGACCTGTTATTTGAGCTATAATAATGGGAAGATAGGTAGGTTTAAGAAATTTGTGCAGCCAAATGAAAGTGCATGCTGTTCGATAGAGTAAGACATTGTAGAAGGCTAACATTATTAAGAACAATGTAGAGCATGGGGAAATGTAGGGATATTTGTAGGTATGGAACAAATGTATGTAAAGTAAAAGTAATAGAGTGCAACATATGGAAAGTACGTAGTACAGTAAATGATCTGCAGTATGAAATTGTTTGTGCTAAGCTGAGAAGATCGAATAAGATAATATAGGGGTCTAATACTATTAAGGATAATGAAGAGCATGGGGAATATAGGAACAGTTGCAGGTACAGAAGAAATGTATGTAAAGCAAAAGTAACAGATTGTAGGACATGGAAAGTTGTGCAGAAAAGGATTCGCAGTACAAAATCATGTATGGTAAGTTAAGAAAAATTGAGTATTTGAAGAGCAAACTGGTGCAGTCGTAGCATAGATATATGTTAAGGAAGGTAAACAAAGTGTACCATATGGAGAGCATTACAAAGGAAGATAGGGAACAGTAGGTAACTAGGTAATCAGTAGAGGAATGCAAAAAAAGTGGATCTGCAGAATATAAATTGAGGCACATTCATGTAGCACATTATTGATCTATTTCTGACTGTTTAGAGAGGGCATCGTTGCACGCACGTTCCAGTTTTGTATATTTTTACAGAGGGTAAGGTAAGAGCAACTCCTACAGCCTGGCTAAATACATCTGTGAAACTCATTGTAGCTATTATACCCAAAAAAAGCAGTCCAACAGTCTCGCTATGTCATTTTCTATTTTTGCTCGCTCGGTATCCCGTTCTACTCGCTGCCCATCTTTCCCGAGCGAGAACTACGTGCTACCCGCGGCGCCAATCCCCTCCCGCGCGTGGGCTTTGCCTCTCTCTCCGCGCGCCAGACTCTCCCGCGCAGCGGCGGAGCGCTCGATAGAGAAGCCCTCGACTTCGCCGACCCAGCCGCCCCTCGCCTCCTTCACCTCCGCTCCGACCGCCGCCTCCCCCTCGCCCCTCTCGCCGCCTCTGCTCCACCCGCCGCCGTCCTCGACTTCGCCGACCCAGCCGCCCCTCGCCTCCTTCACCTCCGCTCCACCCGCCGCCTCCCCCTCGCGGCCTCGCCCCTCTCGCCGCCTCCGCTCCACCCGCCGCCGCCCTCGACTTCGCCGACCCAGCCGCCCCTCGCCTCCTTCACCTCCGCTCCACCCGCCGCCTCCCCCTCGCGGCCTCGCCCCTCTCGCCGCCTCCGCTCCACCCGCCGCCGCCCTCGACTTCGCCGACCCAGCCGCCCCTCGCCTCCTTCACCTCCGCTCCACCCGCCGCCTCCCCCTCGCGGCCTCGCCCCTCTCGCCGCCTCCGCTCCACCCGCCGCCACCCTCGACTTCGCCGACCCAGCCGCCCCTCGCCTCTTTTTTTTCCCGTCCTCCGCCACTGCTCCCGCGTGCGCCCCCTTCCTATGCTCCCCTTTTCCTTCCCATCCGGCGCAGCTTCTTCTCGCGGCCGAGGGACCATGTCGCAGGCGCCATCAGAAGGGGATCCACTGTCCTCGAGCCACGGCGACGGGGACCCCAATTCTTCTGCGCTGTACTCGTTGCCCATCTTCCCGGCGGCCGGCGGGTGGGAGCAACAGTAGTTGGCGTCGTTGCCTTGGTTAGAAAATGTGGGGGTACCTGGGCTGCGGCGTCGAGTCCTTCCTCCCAATGCTGCAGCTGCTGCATCGGCCCCCTTGTGTGGCATGTACTCCGGTGAGTTCGAAATACCCAGATGCAATTTTTATATTTAATAGTCAGGCCAATTCCAAATGTACATGTGAGCTGAGATGCAATTTGTGAATAGCTATCTATTGCGATCTGTTTGAAGGTTCTTCTGAGTACAAGTCCTTCCTTTGTGAGCTGTGAAGAAATTATCTGAGTTGTCTGCTTTACTAATTTGCTGTTGTTGTTTGGTTCTCTTGTCTCGTGGTATGTTAAGGTCTTCTGTCAGATTTTGGTATACTGTTTTGGTCCAATTACCATGACCCTCTCCGATGACATAGTCTTCACTAGTTTGTGGGTTGTAATTCATGTTGTAGAGTGTTGTTAATTAAGCATCTTCTCTGATGTTGGAAAGTATACTTGTTAAATGATATAAGGATGCCCTGATTTAGTCTGGAAAGATTTGTTGTATCCTCTCTGCGTTTTTGGTATTTGTGGATCCACAAGTGTGTTAAGGGCATTCCCAATGGAATGTTTCCATACCAATGTCTATGAGGAGTGTGTATTAAATGGGTGTTTAGATACAGTTATCCCCATGGATAATGTCTGTGGTTTTATTCCAATACCATTATTGTTGCATGTATTGTGATCTACTCTATCTTTTAATCTTGTAGCCTACAAGATGTGCTTCAATTAGATAAATTTTCTAGAAAAGGTGGTTTTTGAAGTTAAATGCAAGTCTGATCAATTTGACATAGATGTGCTATTGGACTTCAATGTGAGTTAGATGATCTGGGTGGGTTAGAGCATGACTCAGACTAATTTTCTAGAGGACAAGTTTTTCATAGTTGCATAGAGCTGGATGATCTAAGTCTAGCGGATAAACCATCTTGAATCAGACAACCCAGGTCAATGCAATCGCTATATTTTCCATTTCAGCTCTCTTGGCACCTAGGAAGGATAGCTATATCTAGGGGGAGTGCAAGGGAACTTACGAGTATTAAGTTGAGAGTTTGATAGAGTAGTTTAGGCCTAGTTATGTGCATCACTTTTAGTTGCTTGACCTTGGTGTTGGCTCAGAGATCTTTGATGTATTACTGTGTGGTGGCACATTAGGTGTATTTGTAGCTACTGAGTTATAAAGGCCATAACCAAAGGGGTAAGTCAGCCCTATCTGGCTATTCCTGAGTTATCCCAGTAAAACTAAACTGAATTATATGAAGTGTATACCCCATATCTGCTAAACAAAGGGAACAAGAGTGGAATATTTTGAGAAAGGAGCTTATGGAAATTATGGGAATTAGCATCCTGTCAGAAGGGGAGGTTGAACAGATAATTTCAAGTGATTTCAATCCTGTAAGGTCTTTCAGATAACAAATTGACATCAATCAAGGGACATTTAATTGTATTGTTATTCAACTAAGTCTTGCTGGCTAACTAATTGCACATTCATTTATTTTTACTTTGCAGAATAGATGTGAATTTTAGAATAAATGTGAAATTTGGGTGGAGAACATTCTTAATCCTTGAATTTCGTAAGATATTGCCTGATGCAACATATAGAGCAGCTTTGGTCAGTTGGTATTGTTAACTTGAAGTGTATGATCTTGATTGTCCATGTGTTATGTTTTCACAGGCGCCATGGATTCCGAAAGATCTTTTACCGACATGATTACAAGGGGTTGTAATCCTGCTGCTTTGTCTGATAATGTCCCACCTCGTAATGAAACACCAGCAATTGATGATGCCCCTGCAAGTGTGAAAGGGAATCAGAAAAGGACCAAGAATTTCAGCATCGAGGAGGACGAAATGTTGGTCTCAGCATGGCTAAATGTGAGTTTGGATCCGGTGCATGGAGTTGATCAATCATGTTCGACATATTGGAAAAGAATATATGATTATTTTCATGGCAACAAGACATTCGATTCGGATCGAACACAAAGCTCCCTAATGAGCCGGTGGTCCGGTATTCAACATGATGTGAACATATTTGCTGGTTGTGTTTCAAAGATAGAGGCTAGAAATCAAAGTGGCTTATCTATCGACGATAAGGTTAGATAACATACCTTACCCTTCCAATTGTATATGATGTTTGTCTATCTCATTCAGTCTCTATGTTTTTCTAATTTGTAGCAAGCAAATGCATTAAGGTTGTTCAAGGCTGAGGACAAGATGCACCGGAATTTCCCGTACATCCATTGCTGGAAAATATTGAAAGACCAGCCCAAGTGGATGACTAGGAGCAATCAGAGTGGAACTCAGAAACTAGCAAGCAAAAAGCAAAAGACCACGGCGAATTCAAGTCCTGCAACGGCTGCACAATTAGTTGTCACTACTAATGGTGATGATAGTCAGGTTGCAATGCCTACACTGGACAGACCTACAGGGAAGAAGAAGGAGAAAGACAAATTACGACAACGTTCCAGCATCGAAGCATTGGATTATCTGTTGGCAAAGAAGAAAGAGGCCGACACGGAGAAGGATTTGAAGAAAGAGGAGAGGTGCAAAAAAGCCTTCGCATTGCAGGAAGAAAGGATAAGAATTGAGGAAGAAAGGATCAGAATTGAGAAAGAGAAATTTGAGTTCAAGAGGAACCTCGAAGAAGAGAGAATTATGAATGTCGATACGAGTACCATGTCCACCAAACAGCAGCTGTTCTATGACCAGCTTCAGAATGACATACTTGCAAGGCGGCTCAAAAATTAGATACAACATCGATTTTATGTTCTATTTTACTTAGGGTCGGATTGATACATTGATTTTGGTTGGATTTAATGTTTTTCTTAAATGTTTTACTGCTGTGGATGTTACTGCAGACTTATTGACAAATTGGAATAGTAGTTATTGAAAACATATGGTTGTATCATGAATTTGCCTCTGTATTTATTTCTTATTAGCACTTATATACGTTTTTGCAACATTATATCTATGTAACGTTTTTGCAACATTATATCTATGTACTGATACCTCTTGTAATGTATCTTCTTTTCTTGCTTTATTAGATGCTCAACTACCAATAATGTTGATTTTTCCTTATCCTGGAATTTTGTTGCTCAGTTGTATCATGCAAGGAGCGATTTGGTGCACTGGGATCTCTTCAATTTATAGTATCAATGTTGTTCTATACGTACGGGAATAGGAATCGGAGACCAAAATTCTGAATGGAATCGGAAACAGGAAAATGAATAAAACTCCCAAACGCTTTCGGAAACACAACGATGATCCTTCAGTAGTTATAAAACGTACAGCTCTGTTCCCGTTTTGATGATGTGGCCCATTTAAATATAGACAAGAAAATTTTTTTAGCTAGGCTGATGTAGCACTCTTCTTTTTTGGGGAGTTTTCTATTTTACATGATGGCTAAATTAAGAGATTTAGCATTTATTTTTAGCAAACCTCTTGGAGTTGCTCTAACAACTCAAAAACGTTTTGGTATAGTTGCTTTTTTGTAGGTACAGAAAGATGATAAGGATAGTTATCAATATCTATCCTTAGGTATTATATTTTTTTATCTATCATAGAATCGTTGCGCATCTGGTTCTGTCCTATTTTAGGGCGTGGTAAGACAGCTGGGTTAGAGTTGTTCTGTGTGAAGGCAAAGATAGCACTGTCCTGTTGCCATTTCTCTGTTGGAGTGTACAGCGAAGATCTGCAATATTAATGTATGTGGTCTATATAGTTTTAAAACAACATACACTCTATCATAACATAACTGAACATAATATACAGTACTCTAACATAACATAGCTGAAAATATTTTTCTATGTAATGTTGTGGGTCGTCTTCAGTTTCAGGTTGATATTGGCTGCTCTCTTTTAGCAAGAAGAGACATTCTATTGAAAAATTGTAGGGTAAATGAGAAGATCGATAAAGCTGGCTGTGTGTAGGCTAACAAAAGTTGGGAATGCAGACCTCTCTGTATATCCACAAGATGCCCATTTTCACGATAATCTTAGCTGGTGTATGTGTTATTCCTGTCTTTCGTTGTAACCCTTTTAGCCTGCCATTAGGTTAGCAGCACAATGTAAGATCTTTAAGAGAACACTACATTAATACAATCTATGTATTTGTTTCTGAAGGCACACAATTCTGGTACATGCTATATTCTTATTTGTTTCTAAAGATAGGCTCTCTTTGTGGATGAAATACGTCGAGCATTCGTCCATATAAAAGCAATCGATAGTACAGAATCTATGTAAGGAAAATTGGGAGGCATCCAAACAAGGGCAGTGCTGTCACAGAATTTGTTGCGCAGCAACAAAAAAAGCAGAGTCTAAAGGAGATTAAAAAGAGGCATCGATATCTATCCTCATCCATTCCATGTTATCTGTTCTATGATAAAAGAGTGTTGCATGTAAGTCTTGTTAAGAAACCTGGGCCTAGCCCTTGGCCTATAGTGGGCACCTCACCACTAGGCTATAAATAGGGAGTACTGTTGGCTGTTTTGTATACGAAATCAGAAAGAAGGCAATAAAGAAAGGCCAGAAGTTCTCTCTATCTCTCTGTGTTTTCAATCTACTATTTGATGTCTTCTGTGATTGATCTGATTTGGAATAAGCAAAGGAACCGATCGGACTAGTCGCCAATGATGGTTCCTCAACACGTTATCAGCACGAATCACTTTGGTGAATTGAAAGGTAATCATCGAAGCATCAGTAGATTGAATTGTATGTATCTAGATCGCTCTAAATTCGCAGATTTTGCTTTCTAGATTATTTTTCTACGGTGCAAATCCGCTCTAATCTACCACGAGCAGACTTGAAGTTGCCGGCACAATGTCGATCGGTAGATTACATGAAAGAGTAGATGTTGATTGTACTGTATATTGAAAAAAGAAAAAAATCCATGCACGGCTGGCCCCGTACGGCCACCGTGCATGAATCTGGCCGCCAGCCCCCTCCCCATGCACCGCCGCAAGCGCCGCCAAGCTGGACTGGCCACCGACCGCCCGCCGCATGAAGCCACCGCCAGCTACCACCCGAAGTACCGTCCACCGGCTCCGCAGCCTGAAGTGTTGCCGGATCCGCACGAAGCCGCCGTCGGCCGCCACCCGAAGTGCCGCCCGTCGGTTCCACAGCCCAAAGCATCACCGGATCCGCCTGAAGCGCCGCTCGCCAGCTCCGCAGCCCGAAGCGTCACCGGATCTGCCCGAAGCACCACTCGCTTGCTCCGCAGCCCGAAGCATCGCCGGATCCGCCCGAAGCGCCGCCGCTCCGCTCGGCCGCCACCCGGCCCGAAGCCGAGGCCACCCGCCGGTTCCGCCGCCTAACGCCAGCACCAGAGTGCCGCCCGGCCCGAAGCTGAGGCCGACAGCCGACACCCGAGCTCCGCTCGACCGGCAGCAGCTTGTGCCGGCTGGCCCCGCTGCTCGCTCGGCTTGAAGCCGCCCACCACAGCGTCGCCAGCCCCGTTGATTAGTTGGCCCTGCCGTCGAGACCGGCCGCCGTCGCCACACCTTGCCCGAAGAACGGCCGTCGGATTTCACGAGCTTGCGGGACATGCGAAGTCGGCCCCCGATGCTTGCGCCGGCACCACCGCCCGCTTCTCCACAGGCCGCCTTGTCGTGCGTGCCGCCCGAGCTGGCCGCTCGGGCTACCGCCGCCACTGAGAGAACAGGGATAGGGGAAACCCTACCCCGTGCTGCCTTGATGCCAGCCGAGCGAGCCGAATGGGCCGTGAGTAAACGGGCCAAGAGACGGCCTGGCCGAGGCCCCCAGAACTCTAAAATTTGCAGAAAGGCCCTCAATTTTGTAGTAGGGTCCCGAATTTTGTAGAAAGGTCCTCAAAAAATCTGAAAATTACGTAAAAATTTTCTCTGAATTGAAATTTTGTGTGTAGGCCATCAGAAATTGCAGAATTCTCTGAAAATTCATACTCCGGCATAAAAGGGCCTCGGGAATTCAAATTTGAATTATATTTAGCATTTGAAGCATGTTTATTTCTGTCGTTATTATTTTCTATATTTTCTTTATTTATTTACTATTTTGATTAATCATAATTATTTAAATTGCCTTTAATCACCAAAATTAACAATAAATTTATAGAAAATGCATAGAAAATTTTGGAACATTACGAGAATCTTTTGTACTATTATCAAATTTATTTACCTGAAGTAAATTTATCCCATACATGTTTACCGGCAGTAAACTTATATATTCCTTTCATGCACATGTAGATGACTAGCATCACGAACTGGGAGTTTGAAGAGCTGGCCGATCATGGCCAAAACTACTTGACTTGGGCTTCCAATGTCGAGATAGTACTTCGAACTAAGAAGCTCTGCGCTGCCATTGGGATTGGCACACCGCAGGATGCCCAACCCACCCCTGAGGAAAATGATCAGGTACTTCACTTTCTCAAGCACCATCTCTGTCTCACTCCCAAGAATGAGTACATGGTAGAGAAGAGCGCACTAGCACTATGGACTGCACTTAAGAAGCGGTTCGAGAGGCTAAAAAACATCATTCTTCCTCGGGCAGAGCAAGAATGGATTTGATTGAGATTTGCCGACTTCAAAACGGTCAGGAAGTACAATTCTACCTTACACAGAATTTGTACCAATCTTCAACTTTGTGGTAAGCAGACCACGGATGAGCAGAAGATTGAGAAGACTCTATCCACCTTCCACCCCAATGTAGTGCAATCCGCGCGCAATTATCGCCAAGATGGCTACAAGGAGTATGCCAAATTGATCGATATGATGTAGGTTGCAGAGACTCAGGATGAAGTTCTCTGCAAGAACTATGTCACGCAGCTTCCTAGGAGCTCCGCTAGCCGTGAAGCCAACGCCGGAAGCTACAAGGTGCGAAAGCCCATGTTGAAGAGAAGGGGAAGGAAGGGTAAGGCCGCAGCCCAGAAAGGCGAGTCAGATGCTCCACGTGAGAATAAGGCAAGCAAGCCAAAGCGGGATGGCAAGACCAATCCTGCTACAAGTGTGGCAAGTAGGGGCACTGGTCGCGGATTTGTAAACAGCCAAGCCCAGAAGAAGGATGGCAAAGAGCAGCATGAAACCCACTTTGTATCTGTTGAGGGATGAGTTCTAAGCAGCTGTCTGCGCTGATGGAGGTTGAAACCATCCCGACAGCACCATCCTCTTTTGACCTAGCAGCTGCCACCGCCATGATTTCTCTCGAAGAGCATATCACCCCTGAGAAAATAGCAGACGAAGTCTCTGATTTCTTAGCAGATTCAGTGTAATGCACGTAATGCATTTAGACTTTAATTATCATTTATTTTGCATGGAAGAATAAGTTAGAACTTGCATGGATGGTACTTAAGCAATTTTATTTTCTCGTGATGGTTGGATGATATTTGAATAACTCATTCATTTATTCAGTTTATAATGGCATGATATGTTCTGATATTGAAGTGTTTTATTTATGTGTTGATTGTCTTCTAATGTATATTAATAAAATACTTTATATTAGAGCACGTGTGGCGTCTTATGGAGGAAGTGTGCTTAGCCGGCAGCGGTACAATGAATATCATCTTAAGAGAGACAAAGTATTTTCAGTCGATCAGTAAGAATGCTAGCAGCCTTATAACAATCACCAGTAGCGATGCATGTATAATAGGTTCAGGAAGAGCCACAATTATACTCCCAATGGGCACAACTTTGGTCATTCAAGAAGCCTTATTGTACCCAGAATCAACTAGAACTCTCCTAATTTTTAAGGATATTCGGGCCAACAGTTTCCATATTGAGACTACTGAAGAGCACGGTAAGGAATACCTACTCATCACGAAGCGCGAAGCAAATGAAAAAAGGGTATTAGAAAAACTTTCTTCATTAAAAACTGGGCTATACTATGCTAACATCAAGGCACCTGTAGCCTATACTACCCTGAAAATAGTATTTAGAAGCTCTGAACTTTTCTGTCTCTAGCATGATAGATTAGGCCACCCCGGTCTTAGAATGATGAGAAATATAATTAACAATTTACAAGGGCATAATATTAATGTAAAGAATTTGTCGAATCATGAAGATTTTGTGTGCCTTGCATGTGCCACCGAGAAATTAATTACTAGACCTTCTACTTTGAAAGTGCAGGATGAAGTCCCTGCATTCTTGGAACGCATCCAAGGAGACATTTGCGGTCCCATTTAGCCACTTTAAGGTCCATTTAAATATTTCATGGTGCCCATCGTTGCTTCCTCAAAATGGTCGAACATATGTTTATTGTCTACGAGAAACCATGCTTTCGCAAAGCTAATCTTGCAGATAATTCGCATTAGAAATATTTTTCTTGATCATCACATAAAGTCCATCAGAATGGACAACGCTGGAGAATTTACTTCAAAGGTATTTGATGATTATTGCATGGCAATGGAAATTATAGTTGAGCATTCTGTACCGCATGTCCAAACTCAGAATGGACTAGCAGAGGCATTAATTAAGAGAATTAAATTTATTGCCTGACCACTTTTGCAGAATTGTAATTTACCAGCTACATATTGGGGACACGCAGTCCTACATGCAGCAAATCTCATCAACTTTAGACTATCGGCCTACAACATCTATTCACCTATGCAACTAGCGCAAGGGTCAACATCAAAAATTTCTCATTTTCGAAGGTTTGGATGCAAGGTTTATGACATTGATGCAATTGTGAACCTCTAAGTGCTCCTAATAAGGCAAGTCCCAAAATATACCTCTTCTTCCACATGTTCTTCCAACAGGTCCTCAATTTACATCCCTTTCTAAGCACAACGTCGATATCCTTGACCATATCATACACCTCTTTCCCACTAAAAGGCCTTGGTACTGAGTCATCCTCTTTTTTCCATCAAATTGTTTCTTCATCTTGCGGTATGGGTGATACTTTGGAAGGAACCTACGGTGATGCATGTACACAATTTTGTGCAAGTTGTTCAACCACAACTCTCGGTATAATCTAAGCAGTGCGGACAGGCTTTGGCTCCTTTTGTACTCAACCCAGACAGGTTACCAAGAACAAAAAAAATCATTAATGCTGTAGAACAACATGGCGCGTAGAGTGAAGTTTTCTCGTTTGTCCGCATCCCATACATGTACCCCTTCGTTCCACAGTATTGCAAGATCTTCCACTAATGGTGCTAGGTACACATCAATATTGTTCTCAAGTTACTTTGGCCCTTCAATAAGTAGTGACATCAAAATATACTTCCAGTTCATACACAACCAACAAGGAAGGTTGTATATGCACAGAGTCATGGGCCAGGTGCTATGTCGGTTGCTCATGTTACCAAAAGGATTCATTCCATCTGTACTCAACCCAAAACTTATATTCCTCAGTTCCACACCGAAATCTACAAACATCCTATCGATGTTCCTTCACTGGGTAGAATCAGCAACATGTCTTATCATTCTGTGTTTCTGACGCTGCTCCTAGTGCCAACGCATCAATCTTGTATCCTTGTGATTTGCAAATAAACGCTTCAAATAGGGAATTACAGGAAGATACCACAACACCTTAGAAGGAGGTCCTTGCTTCACCTCGATGTCCTTCCCATCATCAGAGTCATTTTTACACTTGTTCGGGATGCTTTGCACACCGGACAAACATGTAAGCTAGCATACCCTTTATGGTACAGGATACAATCATTCAGACATGCATTTATTCTTTCTACTTCCATTCCCAATGGGCAAAGAATCTTTTTGGCTTGGTAGGTGGTTCTCGGCAACACATTTCCCTTTGGAAGCATGTCCGCTAGGAGACCTAACAATGCCGTGAAACTTTTGTCAGACCAACCATTACTTGCCTTCAATTTTAGCACTTTTAGAACTGATGGCAACCTCGTGTATTACGCCTTGCAGCCCGGGAACAAAGGTTTCTCTGAGTCCTCTATCAAGCCCTCAAATTTACCAAACTCACTCTCACTATAGTTCCCTTCTACATCACGTAGCATCTGATCTAGATTGTCATCCTGTGACCTATCTTCATGATCGAAAGCACAGTCCATAACCGACATATCGTTGTCTCCCTCGACGATGTCGTAACTACCTTTTTGTGTACTCTTCTCTTCACCGTGACTGGTCCAACATTTGTACCCCTTTTTGAAACCCCTTCGAATCAAATGAGCTTTGATCTGCACTGAGTTGCTAAACATCTTTAGATTATCACAATCAATGCATGGACAGTACATATATTCCATCCCCTTCTTCAACATATCTAGCTCAGCCTCTCTTCTAAAAGTAGACATGCCATTAATGTACTCTTCACTCACACGGTTCTCAATGTACATCCAGCTTCGGTCCATCTACGCTACACATGTAACAAATGAGTGTCAAAAATGATTATTAGCGCTACTATATAGCAAATCAGACTAGCTATACTTACTTACATGACATCGATCTATATATATTACGTAGGTAGTTAGCTAGCCACGTATTCATGATATAATAATGTTAAGCAAGAATATATTGAAGTGAACTACGAGTACTTACCCATTCTAATCAAATTGAGCAAACTAACATTATCTTTCTAAACCTAGCTAGCTAGATCTAAACAAAAACTTATCTATAAAACTCAAATACATGCATATAAAGCCGTCTATAAAGCATGCATATAAGTTATTAAAAGCAATTGAGTACTAACCTCTGATCAGTAAGAAGATGGCGATATGTTTTCACCGAACTCCCTAAAGCCGGCCGCTGCCTCGCTCCACTGATGTAGCGCAATGAAGACATATCTATGTCGAGATCAACCACGTATGCCTAGTATTTAATAGGGCAGATTATCACAGACAGTTCCAACCATAAACGGTCTGTGATACCAATAAATCACAGACAGTTCGTATTAATAACCATCTGTGAATTATCATAGACGGTTATTAATATGAACCGTCTGTGATGTCCGTAATATCACAGACTGTTTGTTATAAGAACCGTCTGTAATGTCCAGAATATCAGAGACGGTTTTTATAAGAACCGTCTATGATATTTGCAACTTTCACAGACGGTTCTTAACACGAACCGTCTATAATGTCTCACTTATCACAGACGGCTCATGATAAGAACCGTCTATGAAAGTTCACAGACAGTTATTAACACGAACCGTCTGTGATGTCTTAATTATCATAAATGGTTCGTATTAATAACTGTCTATAAAAATATCACAGACAGTTGCTACTATAAATCGTCTGTGATAATTTAAGCACAGACGGTTCTGTATGAACGTCTGTGATGTAGCCATCTAGTATAATCTCTTTTGTAGTAGTGGGTCTAGTAGAGACGGGGGGAAGGAAGTGGGTGCGACCGTGAGGAGAGAGGAGACAGCCGGCTGAGAGGAAGAAGAGGGGAGGGAGGGGGACTCGACTGGGAGGGCTAGCCGAAGAAGAGAGGGAAGGAAGAAAAGAAAAGAAGAGGAAGGAGAGGTTGTTGCCCATGAGGAAAGAGAAGAATAAAGGAAGAAAATAAAGAGAGGAAGAGAAGGAAGAAAGAAGGGGCTCGGCTGTGAAGAAAAGAAGAGAAGAGGAGAAGAAAAAGAGGAGAAAGAAGAAGGTGCAAAACCGATCCAGATCGGCCAGATCCGACCAACATAAGAAAAAAGGAGCCCCGATCCAGTTATCCGGAGCTAGGGTAATGCCCTGGTCCCTTCTCCTTACTTGGTTATTGAGTTATGTGGAGGTCGAATTGTCGAATAAACACAGCTAGTAGGCATAATTCATGTGGAGTGCGGTGGTTTTATGGCCATGTGTGAGTAGAGCTAGTGAAGTGTGCTGGCCGTGTGGTATTGTGTCGGTGCATGCGTGACCAACTAGTGTTTAGTGAGTGATTAGTGAATCGATAATTAGTACTAGGCTAATTAGTGATTGATTAGAGTAAGCAATTAATTAGTGTCTGTGATTAATGAGATGAGCAAATGATTTGTATGGATTAATTAGTACATACTAATTAGTATAGACTAACTAATAGAAGTAATTGCTAAAGCTGTATAGAAGGCTGGAATGCCACTTTTGGCAAATCGGATTGCAAGTTGGCGTCCGAGTCGGATGCTACCTAGTATGGGACATCATGTCCTTTGGGACTAAAATAGAGGATGTTTGTGCCAGGTTTGCATGTAGGAGCGATGCCATTTGTATGCGTGCATGTATAGCTATGATGTGTTGAGGTGGCTGAATGCTTGTACAAGTGGGGGTTCAAGTTTGGTACCATCTATGCATCGTCCACAAGGTTGAACAGGCAAGTGTATGGTAAAATAGAAAATTCAGGTAGTGATTGCTATGAAGTGGATTTTTATGCACTACCTACCATGTTGTTGTGTCGAGACCCGAATCTACTGATCCAGACTCTCCTATGTATTCTGCACTAGTTCAGGATCACGTTAGTGCACACAATATAAACAAAGATGAAATATTGACCATATCACGATTTACTAAGGAAAAACTCAAATATTATTAATAATTATAAGAGTTGCGACCTTATGGCCAAACTTACATATAATAGCCTGAATGGCTTAAGAAACTTGTAGCAGAAAATAGAAATAAGCATAGTAGCCATTTGACATACCCACAAGTAATCGATTGGGGTGCAAGTCCTAATCCGCGAAGTCGTCGAAGTATCCTCCTTCTGGTACCTCTGCTGATCTGGTCCTTCTTTCTCAACTGAGCAAATATGGATATAATCGTGCGTACATAGAGTACTCAGTAAGTCGTTTGTAATAAAGATGCAATATAATATGCAAGGCTTACCAAAGAATAGCTGAAGGCTTATTTTGCAGAAAGCAACAATTTAAAGTAAATACAATAAATAGATTGAAAGCGAACTTTGAAAATGATTAATAAGTAAATAATCAAAGGAATTGAGAGTAACCATAAGTGAACTGACTATTCACTCCAATGAACCACCCGTGAACTACAATTCATGTAATGAACCACCAGTGAATTAACCATTCACTTCCCAACTTAACCTATCCAGATTTTTATGAAAACTCTACCCCTGTGTGAAATCACCGAGTGTTGTAGGGGTGGCCCAACCCCCCGCGACTAGGCCGTGCAACTAGTCCAACATGTAATAGGCCCAATAGTGTAGAGGAATATAACAGTGTAAATATACCAGTGTACCCCCATCCTTTGTAAATACTAAAGGGGAGAATGGGGATTTCCCATTCTACCCCACTCACATATATATAAGCCCCCAGGAGGGGCAAAGGGGGACCTCTCCCTCATTCTTACTCAACTCCCCCACACAGACCTGGCTCCTCTCCTCCTCTACTTCCACTAGTCCCCTCTCTCTCTGTTTGGCCCGTAGCCACAACAGATGGCGCCGTCCATGGGGACGACTAGAAGTTACGTATGGAAGAGATTCCTCCGAGATTCAGCGGAAGCAGCGGCTATGCGGAGATAAGTAGTTCGCTTGCTTTGTGTTGTAGATGCAGTAGTGGATAGATCTAATCGAATCACCTACTTCTACGCTCCTACTGTCTCTGCTCTGCTGGGGGGCGGTTGTGCAGGGAAGCAAGGTCTTAGTTGGTCTGGTGGCGTGACCTTTTCTGGCCAAGGTGATACGCGTGTCTTTGCCTTGTCCACGCCGGAGTCCGCACGGCCCGTCGCGCAGTCCGCGAAGGCGCAGGGCGCGGAGATGGGCGCGGAGCCCGCGGAGTCTCATATCCATTGAACCATGCATGTGTGTTATCCACATACCCATTCAATCCATGCATGCATGTTAACCATTCGTAGAAGCAAGTTGTTCATGCACGTACCACCCAGGCATGCACTTAAAAGTCCCTTCCAAGCGCTCGCGAAGTCTCCATGCATGCAGAGTTCCGCCAAGGCGTCGAGGCGGAAGTCCGAGCTCCCGGCGAAGTCCCAGCGAGCCATCGCCACATGGGAGCGGCGTGTCGAACCGTAGGGAGAGCTAACTTCGCACGCTGTCGAAGTCTACGTCGCAACTTCGGGTTCCGTGCCCCAGGCGTCTGCACGCAGGACTCCATGCGTGCGCGAAGTCTCCCTGGCGTGAAGTCTCTGTACACTGCATGCAGGCGCGGAGTGCACGCAATTACGTACCCACCTATACACTTGTACGGGAGCCATGCACCGTCCACCCATGCATACATGCATGAACTCCTTTTTTCTCTCTCCGCGGTTGCTAATGCGAAGCGTGAGGCGACCTCGTCTCGCCCGGGCGAGCACTCGCTGTCCATCCAGGCATGCCGCGCCAGGCTCCGCTCGCCTGGACTCCGCGTCGCCGAGCACCTCCAAAGTCCTCTGCGGCGATGAGCGCCGCTCGGTGTTGGCACTGTGGCTTCGCTGCTCCTAATGTACACGCCCGTGATGCCACGCGCGTCGGCGAGGTCCCGGCGAGGCTCTCTCCGAGGCAGTCCGAGCTTCCCCGCCTTCGAAGCGGCCCCGACGAAGCCTCCTCTGAGCTCCACGTCGACAATGCTCTGGCGAGGTCCCGGCGAAGTCTCCGCGCACCACGTCGGCGACACATTGGTGAAGTTCCGGCCTGGCCGAGGTGGTCTTCGCATGCATGGGCTCACGCCTCTGGTTTCAGTGAGGTCTCGGGGGTGGCGGCAAATTTGGACGCGGAAGGCTTGCGGAGCTGTGCCGAAGGCTACGAACGGAGTCGATGGAGGCAGACGCATGCGGCGGAAAGCTGGCGAAGCTGGGCGAGGTAGTAGCTGACGGAGCTGTCTTCACCGAGAGCGACCTCTTCACGCCGTATGGCTTCGAGCCCGCCATCGAGACCCCCCGCTCGGCGAATAACATCCCGCCGTTGACGGTGACGTTGACGACTCTCCAGCTGAAGCGCCGCGGCCCGAAGTGGTACAAATTTCAATGATGCCAAGGGCACTCGCAGGCGGCTGACTCCCCGGTGTCTTATGTGTCGACGCAACGGCCAGGGCCTCCGCGCAGGCGGGGACCACCTCGGTCGACAGCTCCGCCGAGGCGGAGACTTCCTCGGCGGGACTTCTTCGTCAACCCTGCCTCGATCCCTCCAAGACTTCGCCGGCCTTCGACTCGGCTTCGGGACGACCGCGCTGCCCTTCGCTTGGCTCCGTGATGGCTTCGCCGCCCTCCGCCTCAGCCCCGCGCCTGGATGGCACGGACTCCGCGTCGGCGGCGTCAACCCACTGCGTGTGCTACGCGCGTCCACCAGCCGTAGGCACTACGGTGGCCTCGCGCAACTTTGGCGGCTTCGAAGCATCTGCACGTACGTCGCGTGGGCTGCGTGGTCTACACGCCATCCACGAAGCCGAGGGCTACGCTAAGAGGAGTCCTCCGGATGGTAGCCCCGCATCATCGGCGAGGCCCGTCCGTTGTGCTGGCCTCCGCATCTTCGACGAGGTGCGTCCAGGCGCTGGCCTCCGCGTCTTCGACGAAACCCGTCCGGGTGGTCTCCACGTCTGCGCCGACCCTTCCGGAGTCTACGCCAGCACCGCGCCGCCGGGCCCCCCATGGTCGTCGAACCTCACAGCGGCCACGCCTCAGCGACGATGCTTTCGGCCTTCGCCTCCGCACCTCGGACCTTGCCTCCGGGCTTCTCCCGCACAACCCGGGCCTCCGATCATGACGGACTGCGGGCGCTGTGACCTCGCCTCCAACCTGGGCTTCGACAGCAAGACACCTGTCAAGCATGCATACATGGATACAACGTGCGGCGCCAGGGTCTCCGCACCTGCGGAGTATACTCCGCGTCGCACCATCCACCCCGGTACGCATTACATGTGATTACGTGCGAGGCCTTAATAATCCCTGCTGCATCTTTTGCTTGCATAGCATCAAGAAAACGGTTATACAGCATATCAATTATTGCGGCTACAGTTACATTCTAAGAGCGTTTTATTTGGCCGTATTTGCTTTTTCGGTTTGGCCTGTTTTGGGCTGCCGTAGCATCTAATGCTTTCCTGGTACTCCAGTCTGGAGCTGTTGTTAGCGCAAGTCTTCGGCCATTTCTTTCGCGCCCTTGTTTTGGCTCTTGGGGATTTAAATCGCACGACGGCCTGGCGCCTCGGCGTAGTCTACGGACTTTAAATAAGACGTAGCGTCGAGGTACGCCTCCGCACGCACCAGTCTACGGACTTTAAATAAGACGCAACGGGGGGACGCCTCCGCGCGCACTCTACGGAGTATAAATAAGACGTAGCATTGAGCCTAGCTCCGCACGCACCAGTCTACGGACTTTAAAAAAGACGTGACCGTCGAGGCATTCCTCCGCACGCGAGAGTCCGCGGACTATAAATAAGACGTAGCATTGAGCCTAGCTCCGCACGCACCAGTCTACGGACTTTAAAAAATACGTGACCATCGAGGCATTCCTCCGCACGCGCGAGTCCACGGACTATAAATAAGACGTAGCGTTGAGCCTAGCTCCGCACGCACCAGTCTACGGACTTTAAAAAAGACGTGACCGTCGAGGCATTCCTCCGCACGCGCGAGTCCACGGACTATAAATAAGACGTAGCGTTGAGCCTAGCTCCGCACGCACTAGTTTACGGACTTTAAAAAAGACGTGACCGTCGAGGCATTCCTCCGCACGCGCGAGTCCACGGACTATAAATAAGACGTAGCGTTGAGCCTAGCTCTGCACGTGCCAGTCTACGGACTCTAAAAAAGACGTGACCGTCGAGGCATTCCTCCGCACGCGCGAGTCCACGGACTATAAATAAGACGTAGCGTTGAGCCTAGCTCCGCACGCGCCAGTCCACGGACTCTAAAAAAGTCGTGCGCCGAGGTCCGCCTCCACACGCACCAGTCTGCGGACTATAAATTAAGTCGTGCGCCGAGGTCTGCCTCTGCACGCGAGAGTCCGCGGACTATAAATTAAGTCGTGCGCCGAGGTCTGCCTCCGCACGCGAGAGTCCGCGGACTATAAATTAAGTCGTGCGCCGAGGTCTGCCTCCGCACGCGAGAGTCCGCGGACTATAAATTAAGTCGTGCGCCGAGGTCTGGCTCTGCACGCGAGAGTCCGCGGACTATAAATCAAGTCGTGCGCCGAGGTCCGCCTCCGCACGCACCAGTTATCCTCACGCACTCTACGGAGTATAAAAAGTGCGCAATGGCCGAGACACTAGGGAGTGCCTCGCCTTAGTGATGCAGGACCTGGATGTCGCACCTTCGAGCGCGTTACACCAGGGAGTGTATCGCCCTTCCTTTTTGAAGGTAGGGGAACGGCGGTCTCGCCTCCCTACCTCGGCGTGCGTAGTGCGTTCGGCCTACGCTCCAAGCGCCCGCTCCCCGCGGGCACTCCTTTTTGAAGGTAGGGGAACGGCGGTCTCGCCTCCCTACCTCGGCGTGCGTAGTGCGTTCGGCCTACGCTCCAAGCGCCCCCTCCCCGCGGGCACTCCTTTTTGAAGGTAGGGGAACGGCGGTCTGGCCTCCCTACCTCGGCGTGCGTAGTGCGTTCGGCCTACGCTCCAAGCGCCTGCTCCCCGCGGGCACTCCTTTTTGAAGGTAGGGGAACGGCGGTCTCGCCTCCCTACCTCGGCGTGCGTAGTGCCTTCGGCCTACGCTCCAAGCGCCTGCTCCCCGTGGGCACTCCTTTTTGAAGGTAGGGGAACGGCGGTCTCGCCTCCCTACCTCGGCGTGCGTAGTGCCTTCGGCCTACGCTCCAAGCGCCCGCTCCCCGCGGGCACTCCTTTTTGAAGGTAGGGGAACGGCGGTCTCGCCTCCCTACCTCGGCGTGCGTAGTGCCTTCGGCCTACGCTCCAAGCGCCCGCTCCCCGCGGGCACTCCTTTTTGAAGGTAGGGGAACGGCGGTCTCGCCTCCCTACCTCGGCGTGCGTAGTGCCTTCGGCCTACGCTCCAAGCGCCCGCTCCCCGCGGGCACTCCTTTTTGAAGGTAGGGGAGCGGCGGTCTCGCCTCCCTACCTCGGCGTGCGTAGTGCCTTCGGCCTACGCTCCAAGCGCCCGCTCCCCGCGGGCACTCCTTTTTGAAGGTAGGGGAGCGGCAGTCTCGCCTCCCTACCTCGTCGTGCGTAGTGCGTTCGGCCTACGCTCCAAGCGCCCGCTCCCCGCGGGCACTCCTTTTTGAAGGTAGGGGACCGGCGGTCTGGCCTCCCTACCTCGGCGTGCGTAGTGCGTTCGGCCTACGCTCCAAGCGCCCGCTCCCCGCGGGGCACTCCTTTTTGAAGGTAGGGGAACGGCGGTCTGGCCTCCCTACCTCGGCGTGCGTAGTGCATTCGGCCTACGCTCCAAGCGCCCGCTCCCCGCGGGCACTCCTTTTTGAAGGTAGGGGAACGACGGTCTCGCCTCCCTACCTCGGCGTGCGTAGTGCCTTCGGCCTACGCTCCAAGCGCCCGCTCCCCGCGGGCACTCCTTTTTGAAGGTAGGGGAACGGCGGTCTTGCCTCCCTACCTCGGCGTGCGTAGTGCCTTCGGCCTACGCTCCAAGCGCCCGCTCTCCGCGGGCACTCTTTTCGAAGGTAGAAGAACAACAGTGTCGGCGCGTCTTCGGCGCTCAACTTCGCCGTCCGCCTCGTAGGCATCGCCTCGGCGGGACGGCACGTCTTGGGCACTCGACGGCACGTCTTCGGCGCTCGACTCCGCCGTCCACCTCGTAGGCATCGCCTCGGCGGGACGGCACATCTGGGCACTCGACGGCACGGCTTCGGCGCTCGACTCCACCGTCCGCCTCGTAGGCATCGCCTCGGCGGGACGGCACGTCTTCGGCTCTCGACGACATGCCTTCGGCCTCGACTCCGCCGTCCACCTCGTAGGCATCGCCTCGGTGGGATGGCACGTCTTCGGCGCTCGACTCCGTCGTCCGCCTTGTAGGCATCGCCTCGGCGGGACGGCACGTCTTGGGCGCTCAACGACACGCCTTCGGCCTCGACTCCGCCGTCCGCCTCGTAGGCATCGCCTCAGCGGGACGGCACGTCTTCGGCGCTCGACGACGCGCCTTCGGCCTCGACTCCGCCGTCCGCCTCGTAGGCATCGCCTCGGTGGGACGGCACGTCTTCGGCGCTCGACGACGCGCCTTTGGCCTCGACTCCGCCGTCCGCCTCGTAGGCATCGCCTCGGTGGGACGGCACGTCTTCGGCGCTCGACTCCGTCGTCCGCCTTGTAGGCATCGCCTCGGCGGGACGGCACGTCTTCGGTGCTCGATGACACGTCTTCGGCGCTCAACGACGTCTCCAGCGCTTCACCGATTCCTTCATAAGCATTGCCTCTAGGGTCTGCGAGCTATCAATTGCATCGGCACCCTCGTGCTTGCTGTCAGGGAACGGGGGGCTGGGGTGGTTGATCGCGTCAGCTCGCCCATCGGGACCTCAGTGCTTGCTGTCGAGGGAGTACTGTTGTAGGGGTGGCCCAACCCCCCGTGACTGGGCCGTGCAATTAGTCCAACATGTAATAGGCCCAATAGTGTAGAGGAATATAACAGTGTAAATATACCAGTGTACCCTCATCCTTTGTAAATACTAAAGGAGAGAATGGAGATTTCCCATTCTACCCCACTCACATATATATAAGCCCCCAGGAGGGGCAAAGGGGGACCTCTCCCTCATTCTTACTCAACTCCCCCACACAGACCTGGCTCCTCTCCTCCTCTACTTCCACTAGTCCCCTCTCTCTCTGTTTGGCCCGTAGCCACAACACCGAGCATTGTCCATAACTGGGGACACGCCTATTCGAATAGTTTTACACTCTACAAAGGTTGCACAACTTTACCCACATTATATATCCTTCTTGTAGTGTCACTAGTATAACACACTTCCTTAAGCGTGCCGACCAAGAAAATCACAATAAGACTTTTACAATGTTCAATCACAATAAGAAAGGATCAGAATTGAGAAAGAGAAATTTGAGTTCAAGAGGAACCTCGAAGAAGAGAGAATTATGAATGTCGATACGAGTACCATGTCCACCAAACAGCAGCTGTTCTATGACCAGCTTCAGAATGACATACTTGCAAGGCGGCTCAAAAATTAGATACAACATCGATTTTATGTTCTATTTTACTTAGGGTCGGATTGATACATTGATTTTGGTTGGATTTAATGTTTTTCTTAAATGTTTTACTGCTGTGGATGTTACTGCAGACTTATTGACAAATTGGAATAGTAGTTATTGAAAACATATGGTTGTATCATGAATTTGCCTCTGTATTTATTTCTTATTAGCACTTATATACGTTTTTGCAACATTATATCTATGTAACGTTTTTGCAACATTATATCTATGTACTGATACCTCTTGTAATGTATCTTCTTTTCTTGCTTTATTAGATGCTCAACTACCAATAATGTTGATTTTTCCTTATCCTGGAATTTTGTTGCTCAGTTGTATCATGCAAGGAGCGATTTGGTGCACTGGGATCTCTTCAATTTATAGTATCAATGTTGTTCTATACGTACGGGAATAGGAATCGGAGACCAAAATTCTGAATGGAATCGGAAACAGGAAAATGAATAAAACTCCCAAACGCTTTCGGAAACACAACGATGATCCTTCAGTAGTTATAAAACGTACAGCTCTGTTCCCGTTTTGATGATGTGGCCCATTTAAATATAGACAAGAAAATTTTTTTAGCTAGGCTGATGTAGCACTCTTCTTTTTTGGGGAGTTTTCTATTTTACATGATGGCTAAATTAAGAGATTTAGCATTTATTTTTAGCAAACCTCTTGGAGTTGCTCTAACAACTCAAAAACGTTTTGGTATAGTTGCTTTTTTGTAGGTACAGAAAGATGATAAGGATAGTTATCAATATCTATCCTTAGGTATTATATTTTTTTATCTATCATAGAATCGTTGCGCATCTGGTTCTGTCCTATTTTAGGGCGTGGTAAGACAGCTGGGTTAGAGTTGTTCTGTGTGAAGGCAAAGATAGCACTGTCCTGTTGCCATTTCTCTGTTGGAGTGTACAGCGAAGATCTGCAATATTAATGTATGTGGTCTATATAGTTTTAAAACAACATACACTCTATCATAACATAACTGAACATAATATACAGTACTCTAACATAACATAGCTGAAAATATTTTTCTATGTAATGTTGTGGGTCGTCTTCAGTTTCAGGTTGATATTGGCTGCTCTCTTTTAGCAAGAAGAGACATTCTATTGAAAAATTGTAGGGTAAATGAGAAGATCGATAAAGCTGGCTGTGTGTAGGCTAACAAAAGTTGGGAATGCAGACCTCTCTGTATATCCACAAGATGCCCATTTTCACGATAATCTTAGCTGGTGTATGTGTTATTCCTGTCTTTCGTTGTAACCCTTTTAGCCTGCCATTAGGTTAGCAGCACAATGTAAGATCTTTAAGAGAACACTACATTAATACAATCTATGTATTTGTTTCTGAAGGCACACAATTCTGGTACATGCTATATTCTTATTTGTTTCTAAAGATAGGCTCTCTTTGTGGATGAAATACGTCGAGCATTCGTCCATATAAAAGCAATCGATAGTACAGAATCTATGTAAGGAAAATTGGGAGGCATCCAAACAAGGGCAGTGCTGTCACAGAATTTGTTGCGCAGCAACAAAAAAAGCAGAGTCTAAAGGAGATTAAAAAGAGGCATCGATATCTATCCTCATCCATTCCATGTTATCTGTTCTATGATAAAAGAGTGTTGCATGTAAGTCTTGTTAAGAAACCTGGGCCTAGCCCTTGGCCTATAGTGGGCACCTCACCACTAGGCTATAAATAGGGAGTACTGTTGGCTGTTTTGTATACGAAATCAGAAAGAAGGCAATAAAGAAAGGCCAGAAGTTCTCTCTATCTCTCTGTGTTTTCAATCTACTATTTGATGTCTTCTGTGATTGATCTGATTTGGAATAAGCAAAGGAACCGATCGGACTAGTCGCCAATGATGGTTCCTCAACACGTTATCAGCACGAATCACTTTGGTGAATTGAAAGGTAATCATCGAAGCATCAGTAGATTGAATTGTATGTATCTAGATCGCTCTAAATTCGCAGATTTTGCTTTCTAGATTATTTTTCTACGGTGCAAATCCGCTCTAATCTACCACGAGCAGACTTGAAGTTGCCGGCACAATGTCGATCGGTAGATTACATGAAAGAGTAGATGTTGATTGTACTGTATATTGAAAAAAGAAAAAAATCCATGCACGGCTGGCCCCGTACGGCCACCGTGCATGAATCTGGCCGCCAGCCCCCTCCCCATGCACCGCCGCAAGCGCCGCCAAGCTGGACTGGCCACCGACCGCCCGCCGCATGAAGCCACCGCCAGCTACCACCCGAAGTACCGTCCACCGGCTCCGCAGCCTGAAGTGTTGCCGGATCCGCACGAAGCCGCCGTCGGCCGCCACCCGAAGTGCCGCCCGTCGGTTCCACAGCCCAAAGCATCACCGGATCCGCCTGAAGCGCCGCTCGCCAGCTCCGCAGCCCGAAGCGTCACCGGATCTGCCCGAAGCACCACTCGCTTGCTCCGCAGCCCGAAGCGTCGCCGGATCCGCCCGAAGCGCCGCCGCTCCGCTCGGCCGCCACCCGGCCCGAAGCCGAGGCCACCCGCCGGTTCCGCCGCCTAACGCCAGCACCAGAGTGCCGCCCGGCCCGAAGCTGAGGCCGACAGCCGACACCCGAGCTCCGCTCGACCGGCAGCAGCTTGTGCCGGCTGGCCCCGCTGCTCGCTCGGCTTGAAGCCGCCCACCACAGCGTCGCCAGCCCCGTTGATTAGTTGGCCCTGCCGTCGAGACCGGCCGCCGTCGCCACACCTTGCCCGAAGAACGGCCGTCGGATTTCACGAGCTTGCGGGACATGCGAAGTCGGCCCCCGATGCTTGCGCCGGCACCACCGCCCGCTTCTCCACAGGCCGCCTTGTCGTGCGTGCCGCCCGAGCTGGCCGCTCGGGCTACCGCCGCCACTGAGAGAACAGGGATAGGGGAAACCCTACCCCGTGCTGCCTTGATGCCAGCCGAGCGAGCCGAATGGGCCGTGAGTAAACGGGCCAAGAGACGGCCTGGCCGAGGCCCCCAGAACTCTAAAATTTGCAGAAAGGCCCTCAATTTTGTAGTAGGGTCCCGAATTTTGTAGAAAGGTCCTCAAAAAATCTGAAAATTACGTAAAAATTTTCTCTGAATTGAAATTTTGTGTGTAGGCCATCAGAAATTGCAGAATTCTCTGAAAATTCATACTCCGGCATAAAAGGGCCTCGGGAATTCAAATTTGAATTATATTTAGCATTTGAAGCATGTTTATTTCTGTCGTTATTATTTTCTATATTTTCTTTATTTATTTACTATTTTGATTAATCATAATTATTTAAATTGCCTTTAATCACCAAAATTAACAATAAATTTATAGAAAATGCATAGAAAATTTTGGAACATTACGAGAATCTTTTGTACTATTATCAAATTTATTTACCTGAAGTAAATTTATCCCATACATGTTTACCGGCAGTAAACTTATATATTCCTTTCATGCACATGTAGATGACTAGCATCACGAACTGGGAGTTTGAAGAGCTGGCCGATCATGGCCAAAACTACTTGACTTGGGCTTCCAATGTCGAGATAGTACTTCGAACTAAGAAGCTCTGCGCTGCCATTGGGATTGGCACACCGCAGGATGCCCAACCCACCCCTGAGGAAAATGATCAGGTACTTCACTTTCTCAAGCACCATCTCTGTCTCACTCCCAAGAATGAGTACATGGTAGAGAAGAGCGCACTAGCACTATGGACTGCACTTAAGAAGCGGTTCGAGAGGCTAAAAAACATCATTCTTCCTCGGGCAGAGCAAGAATGGATTTGATTGAGATTTGCCGACTTCAAAACGGTCAGGAAGTACAATTCTACCTTACACAGAATTTGTACCAATCTTCAACTTTGTGGTAAGCAGACCACGGATGAGCAGAAGATTGAGAAGACTCTATCCACCTTCCACCCCAATGTAGTGCAATCCGCGCGCAATTATCGCCAAGATGGCTACAAGGAGTATGCCAAATTGATCGATATGATGTAGGTTGCAGAGACTCAGGATGAAGTTCTCTGCAAGAACTATGTCACGCAGCTTCCTAGGAGCTCCGCTAGCCGTGAAGCCAACGCCGGAAGCTACAAGGTGCGAAAGCCCATGTTGAAGAGAAGGGGAAGGAAGGGTAAGGCCGCAGCCCAGAAAGGCGAGTCAGATGCTCCACGTGAGAATAAGGCAAGCAAGCCAAAGCGGGATGGCAAGACCAATCCTGCTACAAGTGTGGCAAGTAGGGGCACTGGTCGCGGATTTGTAAACAGCCAAGCCCAGAAGAAGGATGGCAAAGAGCAGCATGAAACCCACTTTGTATCTGTTGAGGGATGAGTTCTAAGCAGCTGTCTGCGCTGATGGAGGTTGAAACCATCCCGACAGCACCATCCTCTTTTGACCTAGCAGCTGCCACCGCCATGATTTCTCTCGAAGAGCATATCACCCCTGAGAAAATAGCAGACGAAGTCTCTGATTTCTTAGCAGATTCAGTGTAATGCACGTAATGCATTTAGACTTTAATTATCATTTATTTTGCATGGAAGAATAAGTTAGAACTTGCATGGATGGTACTTAAGCAATTTTATTTTCTCGTGATGGTTGGATGATATTTGAATAACTCATTCATTTATTCAGTTTATAATGGCATGATATGTTCTGATATTGAAGTGTTTTATTTATGTGTTGATTGTCTTCTAATGTATATTAATAAAATACTTTATATTAGAGCACGTGTGGCGTCTTATGGAGGAAGTGTGCTTAGCCGGCAGCGGTACAATGAATATCATCTTAAGAGAGACAAAGTATTTTCAGTCGATCAGTAAGAATGCTAGCAGCCTTATAACAATCACCAGTAGCGATGCATGTATAATAGGTTCAGGAAGAGCCACAATTATACTCCCAATGGGCACAACTTTGGTCATTCAAGAAGCCTTATTGTACCCAGAATCAACTAGAACTCTCCTAATTTTTAAGGATATTCGGGCCAACAGTTTCCATATTGAGACTACTGAAGAGCACGGTAAGGAATACCTACTCATCACGAAGCGCGAAGCAAATGAAAAAAGGGTATTAGAAAAACTTTCTTCATTAAAAACTGAGCTATACTATGCTAACATCAAGGCACCTGTAGCCTATACTACCCTGAAAATAGTATTTAGAAGCTCTGAACTTTTCTGTCTCTAGCATGATAGATTAGGCCACCCCGGTCTTAGAATGATGAGAAATATAATTAACAATTTACAAGGGCATAATATTAATGTAAAGAATTTGTCGAATCATGAAGATTTTGTGTGCCTTGCATGTGCCACCGAGAAATTAATTACTAGACCTTCTACTTTGAAAGTGCAGGATGAAGTCCCTGCATTCTTGGAACGCATCCAAGGAGACATTTGCGGTCCCATTTAGCCACTTTAAGGTCCATTTAAATATTTCATGGTGCCCATCGTTGCTTCCTCAAAATGGTCGAACATATGTTTATTGTCTACGAGAAACCATGCTTTCGCAAAGCTAATCTTGCAGATAATTCGCATTAGAAATATTTTTCTTGATCATCACATAAAGTCCATCAGAATGGACAACGCTGGAGAATTTACTTCAAAGGTATTTGATGATTATTGCATGGCAATGGAAATTATAGTTGAGCATTCTGTACCGCATGTCCAAACTCAGAATGGACTAGCAGAGGCATTAATTAAGAGAATTAAATTTATTGCCTGACCACTTTTGCAGAATTGTAATTTACCAGCTACATATTGGGGACACGCAGTCCTACATGCAGCAAATCTCATCAACTTTAGACTATCGGCCTACAACATCTATTCACCTATGCAACTAGCGCAAGGGTCAACATCAAAAATTTCTCATTTTCGAAGGTTTGGATGCAAGGTTTATGACATTGATGCAATTGTGAACCTCTAAGTGCTCCTAATAAGGCAAGTCCCAAAATATACCTCTTCTTCCACATGTTCTTCCAACAGGTCCTCAATTTACATCCCTTTCTAAGCACAACGTCGATATCCTTGACCATATCATACACCTCTTTCCCACTAAAAGGCCTTGGTACTGAGTCATCCTCTTTTTTCCATCAAATTGTTTCTTCATCTTGCGGTATGGGTGATACTTTGGAAGGAACCTACGGTGATGCATGTACACAATTTTGTGCAAGTTGTTCAACCACAACTCTCGGTATAATCTAAGCAGTGCGGACAGGCTTTGGCTCCTTTTATACTCAACCCAGACAGGTTACCAAGAACAAAAAAAATCATTAATGCTGTAGAACAACATGGCGCGTAGAGTGAAGTTTTCTCGTTTGTCCGCATCCCATACATGTACCCCTTCGTTCCACAGTATTGCAAGATCTTCCACTAATGGTGCTAGGTACACATCAATATTGTTCTCAAGTTACTTTGGCCCTTCAATAAGTAGTGACATCAAAATATACTTCCAGTTCATACACAACCAACAAGGAAGGTTGTATATGCACAGAGTCATGGGCCAGGTGCTATGTCGGTTGCTCATGTTACCAAAAGGATTCATTCCATCTGTACTCAACCCAAAACTTATATTCCTCAGTTCCACACCGAAATCTACAAACATCCTATCGATGTTCCTTCACTGGGTAGAATCAGCAACATGTCTTATCATTCTGTGTTTCTGACGCTGCTCCTAGTGCCAACGCATCAATCTTGTATCCTTGTGATTTGCAAATAAACGCTTCAAATAGGGAATTACAGGAAGATACCACAACACCTTAGAAGGAGGTCCTTGCTTCACCTCGATGTCCTTCCCATCATCAGAGTCATTTTTACACTTGTTCGGGATGCTTTGCACACCGGACAAACATGTAAGCTAGCATACCCTTTATGGTACAGGATACAATCATTCAGACATGCATTTATTCTTTCTACTTCCATTCCCAATGGGCAAAGAATCTTTTTGGCTTGGTAGGTGGTTCTCGGCAACACATTTCCCTTTGGAAGCATGTCCGCTAGGAGACCTAACAATGCCGTGAAACTTTTGTCAGACCAACCATTACTTGCCTTCAATTTTAGCACTTTTAGAACTGATGGCAACCTCGTGTATTACGCCTTGCAGCCCGGGAACAAAGGTTTCTCTGAGTCCTCTATCAAGCCCTCAAATTTACCAAACTCACTCTCACTATAGTTCCCTTCTACATCACGTAGCATCTGATCTAGATTGTCATCCTGTGACCTATCTTCATGATCGAAAGCACAGTCCATAACCGACATATCGTTGTCTCCCTCGACGATGTCGTAACTACCTTTTTGTGTACTCTTCTCTTCACCGTGACTGGTCCAACATTTGTACCCCTTTTTGAAACCCCTTCGAATCAAATGAGCTTTGATCTGCACTGAGTTGCTAAACATCTTTAGATTATCACAATCAATGCATGGACAGTACATATATTCCATCCCCTTCTTCAACATATCTAGCTCAGCCTCTCTTCTAAAAGTAGACATGCCATTAATGTACTCTTCACTCACACGGTTCTCAATGTACATCCAGCTTCGGTCCATCTACGCTACACATGTAACAAATGAGTGTCAAAAATGATTATTAGCGCTACTATATAGCAAATCAGACTAGCTATACTTACTTACATGACATCGATCTATATATATTACGTAGGTAGTTAGCTAGCCACGTATTCATGATATAATAATGTTAAGCAAGAATATATTGAAGTGAACTACGAGTACTTACCCATTCTAATCAAATTGAGCAAACTAACATTATCTTTCTAAACCTAGCTAGCTAGATCTAAACAAAAACTTATCTATAAAACTCAAATACATGCATATAAAGCCGTCTATAAAGCATGCATATAAGTTATTAAAAGCAATTGAGTACTAACCTCTGATCAGTAAGAAGATGGCGATATGTTTTCACCGAACTCCCTAAAGCCGGCCGCTGCCTCGCTCCACTGATGTAGCGCAATGAAGACATATCTATGTCGAGATCAACCACGTATGCCTAGTATTTAATAGGGCAGATTATCACAGACAGTTCCAACCATAAACGGTCTGTGATACCAATAAATCACAGACAGTTCGTATTAATAACCATCTGTGAATTATCATAGACGGTTATTAATATGAACCGTCTGTGATGTCCGTAATATCACAGACTGTTTGTTATAAGAACCGTCTGTAATGTCCAGAATATCAGAGACGGTTTTTATAAGAACCGTCTATGATATTTGCAACTTTCACAGACGGTTCTTAACACGAACCGTCTATAATGTCTCACTTATCACAGACGGCTCATGATAAGAACCGTCTATGAAAGTTCACAGACAGTTATTAACACGAACCGTCTGTGATGTCTTAATTATCATAAATGGTTCGTATTAATAACTGTCTATAAAAATATCACAGACGGTTGCTACTATAAATCGTCTGTGATAATTTAAGCACAGACGGTTCTGTATGAACGTCTGTGATGTAGCCATCTAGTATAATCTCTTTTGTAGTAGTGGGTCTAGTAGAGACGGGGGGAAGGAAGTGGGTGCGACCGTGAGGAGAGAGGAGACAGCCGGCTGAGAGGAAGAAGAGGGGAGGGAGGGGGACTCGACTGGGAGGGCTAGCCGAAGAAGAGAGGGAAGGAAGAAAAGAAAAGAAGAGGAAGGAGAGGTTGTTGCCCATGAGGAAAGAGAAGAATAAAGGAAGAAAATAAAGAGAGGAAGAGAAGGAAGAAAGAAGGGGCTCGGCTGTGAAGAAAAGAAGAGAAGAGGAGAAGAAAAAGAGGAGAAAGAAGAAGGTGCAAAACCGATCCAGATCGGCCAGATCCGACCAACATAAGAAAAAAGGAGCCCCGATCCAGTTATCCGGAGCTAGGGTAATGCCCTGGTCCCTTCTCCTTACTTGGTTATTGAGTTATGTGGAGGTCGAATTGTCGAATAAACACAGCTAGTAGGCATAATTCATGTGGAGTGCGGTGGTTTTATGGCCATGTGTGAGTAGAGCTAGTGAAGTGTGCTGGCCGTGTGGTATTGTGTCGGTGCATGCGTGACCAACTAGTGTTTAGTGAGTGATTAGTGAATCGATAATTAGTACTAGGCTAATTAGTGATTGATTAGAGTAAGCAATTAATTAGTGTCTGTGATTAATGAGATGAGCAAATGATTTGTATGGATTAATTAGTACATACTAATTAGTATAGACTAACTAATAGAAGTAATTGCTAAAGCTGTATAGAAGGCTGGAATGCCACTTTTGGCAAATCGGATTGCAAGTTGGCGTCCGAGTCGGATGCTACCTAGTATGGGACATCATGTCCTTTGGGACTAAAATAGAGGATGTTTGTGCCAGGTTTGCATGTAGGAGCGATGCCATTTGTATGCGTGCATGTATAGCTATGATGTGTTGAGGTGGCTGAATGCTTGTACAAGTGGGGGTTCAAGTTTGGTACCATCTATGCATCGTCCACAAGGTTGAACAGGCAAGTGTATGGTAAAATAGAAAATTCAGGTAGTGATTGCTATGAAGTGGATTTTTATGCACTACCTACCATGTTGTTGTGTCGAGACCCGAATCTACTGATCCAGACTCTCCTATGTATTCTGCACTAGTTCAGGATCACGTTAGTGCACACAATATAAACAAAGATGAAATATTGACCATATCACGATTTACTAAGGAAAAACTCAAATATTATTAATAATTATAAGAGTTGCGACCTTATGGCCAAACTTACATATAATAGCCTGAATGGCTTAAGAAACTTGTAGCAGAAAATAGAAATAAGCATAGTAGCCATTTGACATACCCACAAGTAATCGATTGGGGTGCAAGTCCTAATCCGCGAAGTCGTCGAAGTATCCTCCTTCTGGTACCTCTGCTGATCTGGTCCTTCTTTCTCAACTGAGCAAATATGGATATAATCGTGCGTACATAGAGTACTCAGTAAGTCGTTTGTAATAAAGATGCAATATAATATGCAAGGCTTACCAAAGAATAGCTGAAGGCTTATTTTGCAGAAAGCAACAATTTAAAGTAAATACAATAAATAGATTGAAAGCGAACTTTGAAAATGATTAATAAGTAAATAATCAAAGGAATTGAGAGTAACCATAAGTGAACTGACTATTCACTCCAATGAACCACCCGTGAACTACAATTCATGTAATGAACCACCAGTGAATTAACCATTCACTTCCCAACTTAACCTATCCAGATTTTTATGAAAACTCTACCCCTGTGTGAAATCACCGAGTGTTGTAGGGGTGGCCCAACCCCCCGCGACTAGGCCGTGCAACTAGTCCAACATGTAATAGGCCCAATAGTGTAGAGGAATATAACAGTGTAAATATACCAGTGTACCCCCATCCTTTGTAAATACTAAAGGGGAGAATGGGGATTTCCCATTCTACCCCACTCACATATATATAAGCCCCCAGGAGGGGCAAAGGGGGACCTCTCCCTCATTCTTACTCAACTCCCCCACACAGACCTGGCTCCTCTCCTCCTCTACTTCCACTAGTCCCCTCTCTCTCTGTTTGGCCCGTAGCCACAACAGATGGCGCCGTCCATGGGGACGACTAGAAGTTACGTATGGAAGAGATTCCTCCGAGATTCAGCGGAAGCAGCGGCTATGCGGAGATAAGTAGTTCGCTTGCTTTGTGTTGTAGATGCAGTAGTGGATAGATCTAATCGAATCACCTACTTCTACGCTCCTACTGTCTCTGCTCTGCTGGGGGGCGGTTGTGCAGGGAAGCAAGGTCTTAGTTGGTCTGGTGGCGTGACCTTTTCTGGCCAAGGTGATACGCGTGTCTTTGCCTTGTCCACGCCGGAGTCCGCACGGCCCGTCGCGCAGTCCGCGAAGGCGCAGGGCGCGGAGATGGGCGCGGAGCCCGCGGAGTCTCATATCCATTGAACCATGCATGTGTGTTATCCACATACCCATTCAATCCATGCATGCATGTTAACCATTCGTAGAAGCAAGTTGTTCATGCACGTACCACCCAGGCATGCACTTAAAAGTCCCTTCCAAGCGCTCGCGAAGTCTCCATGCATGCAGAGTTCCGCCAAGGCGTCGAGGCGGAAGTCCGAGCTCCCGGCGAAGTCCCAGCGAGCCATCGCCACATGGGAGCGGCGTGTCGAACCGTAGGGAGAGCTAACTTCGCACGCTGTCGAAGTCTACGTCGCAACTTCGGGTTCCGTGCCCCAGGCGTCTGCACGCAGGACTCCATGCGTGCGCGAAGTCTCCCTGGCGTGAAGTCTCTGTACACTGCATGCAGGCGCGGAGTGCACGCAATTACGTACCCACCTATACACTTGTACGGGAGCCATGCACCGTCCACCCATGCATACATGCATGAACTCCTTTTTTCTCTCTCCGCGGTTGCTAATGCGAAGCGTGAGGCGACCTCGTCTCGCCCGGGCGAGCACTCGCTGTCCATCCAGGCATGCCGCGCCAGGCTCCGCTCGCCTGGACTCCGCGTCGCCGAGCACCTCCAAAGTCCTCTGCGGCGATGAGCGCCGCTCGGTGTTGGCACTGTGGCTTCGCTGCTCCTAATGTACACGCCCGTGATGCCACGCGCGTCGGCGAGGTCCCGGCGAGGCTCTCTCCGAGGCAGTCCGAGCTTCCCCGCCTTCGAAGCGGCCCCGACGAAGCCTCCTCTGAGCTCCACGTCGACAATGCTCTGGCGAGGTCCCGGCGAAGTCTCCGCGCACCACGTCGGCGACACATTGGTGAAGTTCCGGCCTGGCCGAGGTGGTCTTCGCATGCATGGGCTCACGCCTCTGGTTTCAGTGAGGTCTCGGGGGTGGCGGCAAATTTGGACGCGGAAGGCTTGCGGAGCTGTGCCGAAGGCTACGAACGGAGTCGATGGAGGCAGACGCATGCGGCGGAAAGCTGGCGAAGCTGGGCGAGGTAGTAGCTGACGGAGCTGTCTTCACCGAGAGCGACCTCTTCACGCCGTATGGCTTCGAGCCCGCCATCGAGACCCCCCGCTCGGCGAATAACATCCCGCCGTTGACGGTGACGTTGACGACTCTCCAGCTGAAGCGCCGCGGCCCGAAGTGGTACAAATTTCAATGATGCCAAGGGCACTCGCAGGCGGCTGACTCCCCGGTGTCTTATGTGTCGACGCAACGGCCAGGGCCTCCGCGCAGGCGGGGACCACCTCGGTCGACAGCTCCGCCCAGGCGGAGACTTCCTCGGCGGGACTTCTTCGTCAACCCTGCCTCGATCCCTCCAAGACTTCGCCGGCCTTCGACTCGGCTTCGGGACGACCGCGCTGCCCTTCGCTTGGCTCCGTGATGGCTTCGCCGCCCTCCGCCTCAGCCCCGCGCCTGGATGGCACGGACTCCGCGTCGGCGGCGTCAACCCACTGCGTGTGCTACGCGCGTCCACCAGCCGTAGGCACTACGGTGGCCTCGCGCAACTTTGGCGGCTTCGAAGCATCTGCACGTACGTCGCGTGGGCTGCGTGGTCTACACGCCATCCACGAAGCCGAGGGCTACGCTAAGAGGAGTCCTCCGGATGGTAGCCCCGCATCATCGGCGAGGCCCGTCCGTTGTGCTGGCCTCCGCATCTTCGACGAGGTGCGTCCAGGCGCTGGCCTCCGCGTCTTCGACGAAACCCGTCCGGGTGGTCTCCACGTCTGCGCCGACCCTTCCGGAGTCTACGCCAGCACCGCGCCGCCGGGCCCCCCATGGTCGTCGAACCTCACAGCGGCCACGCCTCAGCGACGATGCTTTCGGCCTTCGCCTCCGCACCTCGGACCTTGCCTCCGGGCTTCTCCCGCACAACCCGGGCCTCCGATCATGACGGACTGCGGGCGCTGTGACCTCGCCTCCAACCTGGGCTTCGACAGCAAGACACCTGTCAAGCATGCATACATGGATACAACGTGCGGCGCCAGGGTCTCCGCACCTGCGGAGTATACTCCGCGTCGCACCATCCACCCCGGTACGCATTACATGTGATTACGTGCGAGGCCTTAATAATCCCTGCTGCATCTTTTGCTTGCATAGCATCAAGAAAACGGTTATACAGCATATCAATTATTGCGGCTACAGTTACATTCTAAGAGCGTTTTATTTGGCCGTATTTGCTTCTTCGGTTTGGCCTGTTTTGGGCTGCCGTAGCATCTAATGCTTTCCTGGTACTCCAGTCTGGAGCTGTTGTTAGCGCAAGTCTTCGGCCATTTCTTTCGCGCCCTTGTTTTGGCTCTTGGGGATTTAAATCGCACGACGGCCTGGCGCCTCGGCGTAGTCTACGGACTTTAAATAAGACGTAGCGTCGAGGTACGCCTCCGCACGCACCAGTCTACGGACTTTAAATAAGACGCAACGGGGGGACGCCTCCGCGCGCACTCTACGGAGTATAAATAAGACGTAGCATTGAGCCTAGCTCCGCACGCACCAGTCTACGGACTTTAAAAAAGACGTGACCGTCGAGGCATTCCTCCGCACGCGAGAGTCCGCGGACTATAAATAAGACGTAGCATTGAGCCTAGCTCCGCACGCACCAGTCTACGGACTTTAAAAAATACGTGACCATCGAGGCATTCCTCCGCACGCGCGAGTCCACGGACTATAAATAAGACGTAGCGTTGAGCCTAGCTCCGCACGCACCAGTCTACGGACTTTAAAAAAGACGTGACCGTCGAGGCATTCCTCCGCACGCGCGAGTCCACGGACTATAAATAAGACGTAGCGTTGAGCCTAGCTCCGCACGCACTAGTTTACGGACTTTAAAAAAGACGTGACCGTCGAGGCATTCCTCCGCACGCGCGAGTCCACGGACTATAAATAAGACGTAGCGTTGAGCCTAGCTCTGCACGTGCCAGTCTACGGACTCTAAAAAAGACGTGACCGTCGAGGCATTCCTCCGCACGCGCGAGTCCACGGACTATAAATAAGACGTAGCGTTGAGCCTAGCTCCGCACGCGCCAGTCCACGGACTCTAAAAAAGTCGTGCGCCGAGGTCCGCCTCCACACGCACCAGTCTGCGGACTATAAATTAAGTCGTGCGCCGAGGTCTGCCTCTGCACGCGAGAGTCCGCGGACTATAAATTAAGTCGTGCGCCGAGGTCTGCCTCCGCACGCGAGAGTCCGCGGACTATAAATTAAGTCGTGCGCCGAGGTCTGCCTCCGCACGCGAGAGTCCGCGGACTATAAATTAAGTCGTGCGCCGAGGTCTGGCTCTGCACGCGAGAGTCCGCGGACTATAAATCAAGTCGTGCGCCGAGGTCCGCCTCCGCACGCACCAGTTATCCTCACGCACTCTACGGAGTATAAAAAGTGCGCAATGGCCGAGACACTAGGGAGTGCCTCGCCTTAGTGATGCAGGACCTGGATGTCGCACCTTCGAGCGCGTTACACCAGGGAGTGTATCGCCCTTCCTTTTTGAAGGTAGGGGAACGGCGGTCTCGCCTCCCTACCTCGGCGTGCGTAGTGCGTTCGGCCTACGCTCCAAGCGCCCGCTCCCCGCGGGCACTCCTTTTTGAAGGTAGGGGAACGGCGGTCTCGCCTCCCTACCTCGGCGTGCGTAGTGCGTTCGGCCTACGCTCCAAGCGCCCCCTCCCCGCGGGCACTCCTTTTTGAAGGTAGGGGAACGGCGGTCTGGCCTCCCTACCTCGGCGTGCGTAGTGCGTTCGGCCTACGCTCCAAGCGCCTGCTCCCCGCGGGCACTCCTTTTTGAAGGTAGGGGAACGGCGGTCTCGCCTCCCTACCTCGGCGTGCGTAGTGCCTTCGGCCTACGCTCCAAGCGCCTGCTCCCCGTGGGCACTCCTTTTTGAAGGTAGGGGAACGGCGGTCTCGCCTCCCTACCTCGGCGTGCGTAGTGCCTTCGGCCTACGCTCCAAGCGCCCGCTCCCCGCGGGCACTCCTTTTTGAAGGTAGGGGAACGGCGGTCTCGCCTCCCTACCTCGGCGTGCGTAGTGCCTTCGGCCTACGCTCCAAGCGCCCGCTCCCCGCGGGCACTCCTTTTTGAAGGTAGGGGAACGGCGGTCTCGCCTCCCTACCTCGGCGTGCGTAGTGCCTTCGGCCTACGCTCCAAGCGCCCGCTCCCCGCGGGCACTCCTTTTTGAAGGTAGGGGAGCGGCGGTCTCGCCTCCCTACCTCGGCGTGCGTAGTGCCTTCGGCCTACGCTCCAAGCGCCCGCTCCCCGCGGGCACTCCTTTTTGAAGGTAGGGGAGCGGCAGTCTCGCCTCCCTACCTCGTCGTGCGTAGTGCGTTCGGCCTACGCTCCAAGCGCCCGCTCCCCGCGGGCACTCCTTTTTGAAGGTAGGGGACCGGCGGTCTGGCCTCCCTACCTCGACGTGCGTAGTGCGTTCGGCCTACGCTCCAAGCGCCCGCTCCCCGCGGGGCACTCCTTTTTGAAGGTAGGGGAACGGCGGTCTGGCCTCCCTACCTCGGCGTGCGTAGTGCATTCGGCCTACGCTCCAAGCGCCCGCTCCCCGCGGGCACTCCTTTTTGAAGGTAGGGGAACGGCGGTCTCGCCTCCCTACCTCGGCGTGCGTAGTGCCTTCGGCCTACGCTCCAAGCGCCCGCTCCCCGCGGGCACTCCTTTTTGAAGGTAGGGGAACGGCGGTCTTGCCTCCCTACCTCGGCGTGCGTAGTGCCTTCGGCCTACGCTCCAAGCGCCCGCTCTCCGCGGGCACTCTTTTCGAAGGTAGAAGAACAACAGTGTCGGCGCGTCTTCGGCGCTCAACTTCGCCGTCCGCCTCGTAGGCATCGCCTCGGCGGGACGGCACGTCTTGGGCACTCGACGGCACGTCTTCGGCGCTCGACTCCGCCGTCCACCTCGTAGGCATCGCCTCGGCGGGACGGCACATCTTGGGCACTCGACGGCACGGCTTCGGCGCTCGACTCCACCGTCCGCCTCGTAGGCATCGCCTCGGCGGGACGGCACGTCTTCGGCTCTCGACGACATGCCTTCGGCCTCGACTCCGCCGTCCACCTCGTAGGCATCGCCTCGGTGGGATGGCACGTCTTCGGCGCTCGACTCCGTCGTCCGCCTTGTAGGCATCGCCTCGGCGGGACGGCACGTCTTGGGCGCTCAACGACACGCCTTCGGCCTCGACTCCGCCGTCCGCCTCGTAGGCATCGCCTCAGCGGGACGGCACGTCTTCGGCGCTCGACGACGCGCCTTCGGCCTCGACTCCGCCGTCCGCCTCGTAGGCATCGCCTCGGTGGGACGGCACGTCTTCGGCGCTCGACGACGCGCCTTTGGCCTCGACTCCGCCGTCCGCCTCGTAGGCATCGCCTCGGTGGGACGGCACGTCTTCGGCGCTCGACTCCGTCGTCCGCCTTGTAGGCATCGCCTCGGCGGGACGGCACGTCTTCGGTGCTCGATGACACGTCTTCGGCGCTCAACGACGTCTCCAGCGCTTCACCGATTCCTTCATAAGCATTGCCTCTAGGGTCTGCGAGCTATCAGTTGCATCGGCACCCTCGTGCTTGCTGTCAGGGAACGGGGGGCTGGGGTGGTTGATCGCGTCAGCTCGCCCATCGGGACCTCAGTGCTTGCTGTCGAGGGAGTACTGTTGTAGGGGTGGCCCAACCCCCCGTGACTGGGCCGTGCAATTAGTCCAACATGTAATAGGCCCAATAGTGTAGAGGAATATAACAGTGTAAATATACCAGTGTACCCCCATCCTTTGTAAATACTAAAGGAGAGAATGGAGATTTCCCATTCTACCCCACTCACATATATATAAGCCCCCAGGAGGGGCAAAGGGGGACCTCTCCCTCATTCTTACTCAACTCCCCCACACAGACCTGGCTCCTCTCCTCCTCTACTTCCACTAGTCCCCTCTCTCTCTGTTTGGCCCGTAGCCACAACACCGAGCATTGTCCATAACTGGGGACACGCCTATTCGAATAGTTTTACACTCTACAAAGGTTGCACAACTTTACCCACATTATATATCCTTCTTGTAGTGTCACTAGTATAACACACTTCCTTAAGCGTGCCGACCAAGAAAATCACAATAAGACTTTTACAATGTTCAATCTCAACCCAGTTCCACCACGCTAAGATTTCACCATCCTAGCCCCCTCTTGCACCAATGTGGATCCATGGCTATGACCACACCACATTCATCTCAACGACGGAACCGAAATTGAAACATCACAAATTAATCAGCCAGGTCTATCCCATACTAGACATGTGGTTGTACAGTAAGGCTTAGATTAATGGCACACAAAGTTAAGTCCTTAGCATTACCCAAGCGAGACATCCACATCCTTCAAAATGAATCCACACTTACTCCTTTACTACCCAATCACTCGCTCAAGTGAAAACCATTTTGTATAACCAACAACAATGACACACCAATGTCATGGCACACAAATTTTATTACTATGGCTATAACCACAATTCAATATCTCATTAAGTCAAAATTAATTATTTGATCACATGTGATGATAAATCCAACGTTACTACAAACATGATTAGGGAATTTAAATGTACAACCCATCCGACAACTAACATTGCATCACTAGATAATTACCCATCCTATGGTGACAATGGAATCATGGCATTCAAATTATCAAGGAGGAATTACTCAATTTGGTCATTAACTACCAAGTACGAAGGTTTGTAATAAAATAGCAATGCATCATAATTTAAAACAAAATAATAAATAATAGATTTAAAAATTGGGTTCAATATAATCAAAGGACACTACTTGCCTTGGCCTTGCTCAATTACCAATTTTTGGTCTTTAGATTTTGCTTCTTCTCCTTCGAAGATGTGATCTAACAAGAGAGAAAATGAACGATGCACAAAATAAATTTAAATGAACTTCAAAAACTTCAAAACTAGAACCAAAAGGTAGAGCTCAATTTTAGATGAATTTGGGAAAAAGAATCGGGTCAATCGGAGTTAGGACAGAGAAGAACAGGCTCTCGGAAAATCTAATCTAAAGGAAAAGGCTAAAAATTCAGAAAAGCTACTGTTGTATGAACATGGTGCACAGAAAGGCTTGTTTACGATAGACTCGGTGTATGGAATAGTGCACATGTGACTAGGCATGCTGACATGGCGATGATGTGGCACTGACGAGGCACAACACGTGGTGACACGTCAGATCTAGGGCTGAGGTGGCAGCTGACTTGGTTAGGGTTGATGAGGCTCGGTCCACTGGTCTATGGCATAATGCATTTGATGTGTGGCCCCCACAGTCAGCAACACAGTGCACAGTGGACTGAGCCTACGAAGAAGATGAAACGACCCCGGAGCGCGGGTAAGGGCATGTGGACCAAGGAGCGGCGCGGTGGGTTGACCGACAAGGGCAGCGGTAGAGCAGAACGAAGGTGCGGTGAGCTTGACTGGTGAGGACGGCAAGGCATGGCAGCACTGAACTCACCGGCGGTGGCGAAGATGGGCGTAGCGGACGGTGGCGATGACTCCTGAGACGGCGGCACTCCGCAAGCTCGGCGGTGAGGTGAATTCCGACGAGGATGGTGAGCTTGACGAGAATGGGGCAGCTCAGGATAGGAAAAACGAGAGGGACAGCCAGGCTTTATATACAGACGCCGAGGATGCGAGGTTGGGTACGGCGGCGAGTTCGACTCGGAGACGGCAGCGGAGAGATCGGCTTGGGCACGAACGCCAAGGCGTAGCTGAGACAGGCACAACGGTGTCTCCGGGAAGGAGATGAATAGCAACTTGGGGTAACGGATGGATGACGCATGGTAGGAGATGAATCGAACGGTTGGGTTTGGATGGCACAGATGAACAGTAACCGATGGTCCTGATGGCTACCACGAGTACAACGACGAAAACCAATGGTTCTGAAAAAGCGACACATGGCCAGCATCCGGCGGTGCGAGATAGTTGCGGACTGGGCCAGATGAACAGTGGTGGTTTTGGCCCATCTGGGTTTAGGGATTTTTAAAGAGTTTTCTTTTTTAGAAATTCAGATAAAATCAAATGAGCTTTAGAAAATAGCAAATGAACCCGGAAAATTTAAGAAACTTCCAGAAAAATCCTTAAGACACATGAAACCCAAATAAAATACTTCCACCAGATGTTAATGTTTAATTTAGTCATGTTAAATCATTTTAATTAATAAAAATTCATTTTAAGCTTGAATTAATTCCAGAAAATCCAGATGGTGAATTTTATTTTTAAAAGCTTCAAAAATGCTCTGAAAATCATGATGTTACATGTTGTGTGTTGATTATTTCTGTTTGCATATCGATATAATGATGAATGATGAGTAATGGTACATGAGATGGACTATTATGCTGATATGTTGCCAAATAATGGTTATTGGAACATGACATGTTAATATGCTTAAATAGAGAAATTGCATTGCATGTATTCATGTTATGGAAATATATGGTCTCTGTGACATCTATGATCCACTTTGTATGGACACTCCACTAGAGTGAAGACTGAGGTCCCCGTATGAAAAAGAATGGGCTATTGAGATCTCTGCATGAAAAAAAACGGACTAAGGTGAGCATCGGCTGGTGCTCACTCCGCTATTCTAGTATAATTTAAAGAGATGAAAATGATGTGCATATACATTTGCATTGTGTCAGAGATGAGGTGCAATTGCATAAGGAATGGCTGATGAAATGAGAGAGGAGACCGTGATGGGTAATGAATTATGCGTATATCTGTTGTTTACTGTTTTACTTTGTACTTACTGAGTCTTTGAACTCACGCTTGTTTTATTGATTTTTTTAGATGATCTTGATTGACGACATGTATAGAATAGGAGTAGACCTTTTGCACAATACATAATAAATAACAACTTAGCCAATCACTTCGCATTCAGGTTTAATCTCTTGTTAACCTCTTGTTAAGTTGCTTTAGTTAATTCTTGATTATACTACGGAAATGTTAAAGGTTGATATTGGACACGATCAGTCCATTTTTTTTTGCTTGAAATAGAGGATGAGATTCTCTTGTCAGTACGGAATCCATATGTAGGTCTCATGTGGTTAGGTCTTATGTGGTTCGCCGTTGGTTATAGTGTGTTCTTGCGCTCATGATTATGAGCCTTCATATGTGCAGAGCCCTAAGTTTATTCATGTTATGGTGAGCTATGATATGATATCAGTTATCTTAATATAGTTATTCTATACATGTTTATTGCTCCTGTCTGTAGTTATATAAACAGGGATGGTGCTACCAAAATTTTGAATAGTAAAGTCTATTTGAGATAGTAAGTGTGTGTATTGGTAATATCCTGGACTAAAAGGTTAGGCCAGAGTGTTACAACGCGCTTATGTGCAACAATGTGTTTAGTCTTCCATCACATCCTGTAGCTCGCCAGGCACGTAAAACTTCAATCTCGTCCGCGCTTCTGTTTTCTCTACCGAAGACGTTACTTGGTTGCAGCGACTATGTTTATGCTGGATGCCTAAATGCCTTTGATCAACCCAGAAGCTGCCTGAGGCCATCAAGAACCTGCTCCTTCTTTGAAGGATTCATCTGTACAAAGTATTCAGTAATCAACAAATCAGAGACATACATGAACGTACAAACAGAAAAATATGCCAATTTGGGCCAAGTTAAAAGAAAAAAAAAGGAAAAAAAAAGCAAAGCTTACCTTGCCAAGAAGGATCGAAAGACCGTTCGGTAAGGCTTTCACGTCTGAACTTGCAGCAAGTTGCGAAAAACATTTGGATACTCTTTCAGCTTTCAAATCCTCAAGATGGTTCTCATAGTTCTTGGGATTATCTTTCCAAGCAAAGAAAGCTTCATCATCATTCCACTGTCCGCTATCTCCTTCAGATTCCTTGGAAGCCAGATACCAATTCTTGATAGACTCCAGCGCTGATTTCTGGGACAGCTGCTCACCAGCAGCTTCTCTAACTTCCTTGGCAAGTGCATCCTCAGCAAGCCTCCTTCGCAATCTCCTATAGAAGAAGGCCCGAGACTCCTCCCAATTCTGGCAGAGGTGTCGTGCAATTCAGCAAACCTTGTAGCAACCTGAGTATATATAGGCATCAGCTGCTTCATCCGAGCGGTCATACTCCTCCGAATGGTCTCCATTTCAGGGAGGCTAGCATTTTCTTTCTTCATTTCTTTGAGCCTAGCATTAAGGCCGATCAACTCAGGGTCAAGCCTTAGCATGCAATCTTCCAGTTCCTTTGGCCTAAATTTGATCTCAACCAATCCTTCTGGCTCAAGCACATTCCCTTTTGCGGTCCTCTCAGCACACATCTCAATGTGCTCAGGATTGATCTTGCGTCCACCACAACCCATGCACCTCCGTGTAGCTCTCCAGCCAATGGGACATACACAAAAGCAGGCTGCTTATATGTCGTCAGATTCTCAACAATCGTAGAACCAGCCTGAAGGATTCCTTCAAACATCCCTTTGCCCACCAGAAAAGCCTCTCCAGTTAGCAAGGATGAACAGTGGGAGCTCTTCACGGTTGAAATCCAGCAATGCCTGAGCTGTTTTTGTGGCAGAATCTGGGAACCACACCTGTCCTGCTTGAGGGACTACACGCTCAGCAGAATCAAGCTGACCTGGATCAGCAGGAATGACTTGCATCATTGTCTGGGTTTCCACAGCTATGATACCTACTGGAATTCCACCAAGCTTTGCTCGTCCGGTGATAACAGTTTTTGCCCAACCTTCTAATGTTTCCACAAAGCTTTCTTTGTCAAACATACCACCCAACCACTTGCCTTGACTGTCCTGAATGCCACAGATGGCTGCACGGGCATCACATGAATTCTCGGGGAAGTATGTTACAGGTCTATCCGGTGGGTCAAGAGTTTTCATAATAGGAAGAGGACCACCAACATAGGGTGGAACATAGCTGAGCCATTTCAAAATAGCAGAAACACCTTCAAGATCATCTGATACAGTCAAATGGACGACTCCATTTGTAGCCATGATTTTGGGGCCACCCAGTTGCATATGAGAGCTGTATACTTCCCGCCCCAGCAGCTTGTTCAGCGCAGAAAACCCAGTTAAAATAATTGGTTGATCAAGACGTTGTATACACCTCATGCCTAACCGAGCAAGATAAGCCCCAATGCCAACAGCTCGTCCAGTCACGAACGTCAGAGTAAAGGTCTCCCTATATGCCTTAGAATAAGCACTGGCTATGGCACCACTTCCATGTAGATTCTCACAACCGAGTCCATCCTCTTTCCCAACAATGGTATCAACAACCCATCTGGTTTCTCCGCTTTCTAGTTTCAGCTCATGGGCTATAACTGAAGACCTTAGACGTGAATAATCTTGCTCAGTGAGGTAAATGTAGTGAAAACCACGTTCAGGACTCTGATCATCAAACCACCCAACATGGAAGCATGACTTTATTTCCTCTGCTACACCGAGCCTAGCACCAGCAGTTGCTGACAAGTAGATAAGAGGAAGTTTCCTCTCACAAGCAAGATTAGTAACAGCATCAAAGAATGCGTCTTCTCTAGGACCAAAGGACCCAGCTTTAAATGTCACATCATTTGCAACAACTATAATCTCCCGGCCACCTGGAAATTCTGGTGTGGAGAGCTTCATGCTCCAAGCAACAATGCCAATATCATTGAAACCTGGAGGACGCTCAACTGGAACCAAAGGAGTACCCCATGCTCCAGTTGAATCAGCAAATATAAGCTCTCACTTTAGCATACCACTGATTATGCTCATTTGCTTCTGCAACACCAGAGATACTTGATTTCCATGACTTCTTCAATGCAGTTTCAAATGCCTGCGGACAGAGTATTACAAATCTCAGTAGATCTGATCAATCATGATAACCAATGTTAGAGAAAAAATAAGAAAATGGAAGAGACTCACCAATGGGAAATCATAGCAGTACGTAGTTTCATTTTTCCTAGCAGAGTAACGCTTGAGGTCAACAGCATCCAAAGGCTTGTATGGCTCATGCAATGCAACGCCATGCAAAGGACCAGCTGTGGATGTGACAGAGTGGTTGAAAAGCTGATGTGTATTGGAGTCCTCCACTTCTCGGTAATTCTGGAAGCCAAAAGAAATTGAGCATAAGAGTATTAAAGTGTAAACGATATTTAAAAATTCTTCATAAAACATTTTTAAAAGAAATAATTGAGATAGTAGCCATGGCATTCATGACGAGTGATGGAGCATTTTCTATCCACTAAGCTAAAGAAAATGGAGCATTTTCTATCCACGAAGTAAGCTAAAGAAAACATGTATGATGGTCTGTGAGGCTGTGATGGCTGTCAACTTATATTCGTATCAGAGGTATTTGTATGAGGTAGCATTCTTTATAATATTTACTGAATTGTAAATGCTATTGCTCATATAGTAGTGAAATAGCTAAAGAACTTACATCAACAGTGCAGCTGTGACCAGTTACATTGGTAACAACAACTCTCCAAGCACCATGAGCTTGCCCATCACCTATGTAGCACGGACACGTCTCAAAACCGTCATATCCGTGTCCGACACGTGTCGGACACGGATACGACACAGACACGTCTTGGACACGTGTCAGCGACGTATCGGCCGATTTCAGAATTAATTTTAATTATTAAAATTCTTGACACGTGTCGGACACACTAAATATACGAGTCAGACACAGCCTGAACACAGCTGGCCCAGGAATGGCTCAGGACACTACCGGCCCATAACGCACGCACGGGCGTTGCCCTAACCCTAACCTCCAGCCCCGGATACCGAGCGCCTCATTCCCATCGCGCTCGCACGCTCGCGCTTCTTCGCTTCTCCGCATCAGCCGTTCGCGCCGCCGCCCGCTAGCGCTGCCGCCTGTTCCCGCATCTCGCCGCTGCCCGCTCCCGCCAGCTCCCGCACCTCGCCGCCGCCTGCTCCCGCACGTCACCGCTGCCCTCGGCTCCTGCACCTTCCCGCCGCCCGCTCCCGCACCTTGCCGCCGCCTACTCCCGCCGGCTCCCGCACCTCGCCACTGCCCGCCGGCTCCTGCACCTCGCTGCCGCCCATCGGCTTTTTCCCGTGCGCCGCCGACTTTCTCCCGCGCGCCGCCGGCGTCCCCGCTCCACCGAGGTATCATCTTCCCGCTTCTCTGTTTTAGCATTTAGGGTTGAGATGCAGACTGCAGTAAGCCAGCAATATATATTTAGGCATTTAGCAAACTTGTGCTTGATTGCTTGTTTCATCATTCTAGAAAAATAGAAGATGCTAATTCTAGTGCTAGAGAGGAAATTACACTTTATAAAGAGTAAAGTCCATTACCGGTCCTTAAACTTTTTATGCTGTGTCATCCCGGTCCATAAACTTTTAAAGTGTGTCATCCCGGTCCTTAAACTTTCAAAGTGTGGCAATTTCTTTTGAAAGTCTATGGACCGGGATGACACAGCATAAAAAGTTCACTGCTACAACTACATAGGATATTGCTACACTTTGAAAGTTTAAGGACCGGGATGACATACTTTAAAAGTTTATGAACCGGAATGACACAGCATAAAAAGTTTAAGGACCGGTAATGGACTTTACTCCTTTATAAATTACAAGTTTACAATTTACATTATTTCAATTTAATAAGCATGTGGAAACATAAAAAATAATATATATATATACAATTTATTTATTATTTAAATATATATAGCCGTGTCGTTGTATCGGTATTTTTGGGAAAATGGCGAATTCCCGTGTCGGTGTCGTATCGTGTCGACGTATCCGTGTCCGTGTATCATAGCCCATCACAATCCAACCATAGCTTCACTTCCCACTGGCACACAGAAAGGCGATGCATCCTGACCCCAACATGTTCATATATATTCAAAACCATATGCTTCAAAAGTGTGCATGCAGTTGCTTCATCTTGACCAACTTCATCCATCATCCAGGCACAATGAGAAAGCATGAACGAAGTGAACATCTATGAGTAAATTTAATGCAATATATTTGTTTGAGCAACATAAAGAAGTAAGATGTTTTGACTGACCTTGAAAATGGAATTAGATCAAACAACTGTTGTTCTCTCAATATGCACAGATACATGTGTGAATGGCCTGACCTCACAGCCTCATTATGAGCGTGTAGCTCTATTTCTTCTAGCGCTGCCATCAATGATCTGAGTATGCTGTTTGATGTGAATGATGATGAGGCTTGAGCACAGCCTACTTCCTTGTCAATACCTCCTGACAAAAAACCATTGGTCGCACTTGGTTTTCTGACTATGGTACAAAGAAACATCCTCTGGTCATTTGATCTCTGATCTTTTTTGTTCTTGACAAGTGTGTAAATATGCCACTGGCGATCACGTGATGGAGTGTATTTCACTTCATTGTAACCTTCCAAATTCACTTTGTCCTGTATATACAGACGAGTTGTTAGAGGTACTGGTATTGTTGAAGAGAACTTTACAATTTTGTTTTAAAAAAAATGAATATAGCTACATACCAACTCAAGGAATGCGGACAAAGGAGGTTCCACATGGCGGAGCATTGGGTCCTCCTCATAATATAGCTTGTCAACTGACCATTGGAAGGAGTGGCGCATTGGCGGCCGCCCTTCATCTCTTTGGATAATGCAGCTGACAACCCTAACACCAGCACCATTGAGATGTGATGTTACAGTGTTATCTTTCAAAATCTTGGAAAGTTTGTTGATCCTTTCTTGAGCTTGATCCTCATCACCACTACAAAGAGAAAACAGAGTGAAAGAGGTAAGTAAGCAAAATCATGAAATTCACTACCAGTTCATAGAATCACTCTTGTGATATCTTATGTTTTCATCAAAATATTCACATAAGGATACAGAGAGTAAACGAACCTGTCTTGAAGAGTACTCATCTGATTGTTGATACCAACCAAAGCAATATGAAGCATGTTGCCATTGTTAGAACCTATGGGATTGCCATTTGAGGCATTTCCAACACCTGCTCTGTAATGTGAAGTCTCCTTCAATGCAGCTTCAATTGCAGTTGATAGAAATTGAAGAGACTTGATTACAACCATGACACCCCATCGCTTGTCAATGGTACTATCTACTTGCTGCTTTAGAGACATCACATCTTGCGCATTTCTTTGCTCCATATGCTCTTCAGAGAACTCCCATAAGGCAATTAGACCAGACCTGTGCCATTGCATCCGGATACTGCCCCTTACGAGATAAGGCTGGAGGATGACTGTGAGTTAACCGACATAAATTTGTTTTTATCAAGACAAGAGTTAAGTAGTTGGTAAATTCAGTGATACCTGATACAATCTACGTATGTATGTCTCAACCACTCTCCGCTGAAGAGTAAGATCGCTGTGATCAAACAAAGCCACAAGGGCATCTTCAACTGCAAGTGGGGCACATACTAAGTCTTCCATCCTCTCATTGATGGCCATCTTCTTCCTAGGTGTTGACACCCGCTCTCCTTCCTCAGTAAACATCTCCAGCTCTGAAAGGCTTCTTGCTATGCTTGTGCGGAGTTCACTCAATTTAGTGTGCTCAAGAAGTTGGCTTGCTTTAAGAGCTAGCTGAATCAATTACAATATATCATATCATTTCTCTAGACTATAACTGACATGAACCTTAGTTCATAAGGGGTGAAAACCATCAAGAGGATGGCCGGATGGCGGCGGCGTAGAAGGAGAGATAGACTATAGATGAGGAAGACTTTGTTATTTCTCTGATTGATTCCAATAACATGCGGTAGCCCTCTTATATAGATGGCTCCCCCTAACAGATAGAATCTAATCTCAATTATATCTATAACAAATATAGAAACTAATATTATATCTCTAACAAAAGGAAACTATTTTTTAGCTCAAATAGAAACTAATTTCTACTTTCTAATAATGATCCGGCTGGGCCCAGAGGGGGCTACGCCTAGCGACGAGGAGGACGAGGCTGACCTCGCCCCCGTCGACTTGCTTCCCTCTAACGGCGAGGAGGACAAGGAGGAAGAGGCCGCTCGTATAGCAGAGGAGATAGTAGATATCAACTTGCTGGCTGTTGACGATAAGGAGGATGAAGGCAACATCGCCCTCCTCGCCGAGATCGCTGGCCACGACGGGGATGCGTCTTCCCCACCGCCGCGCTCTTCCCGACCGGCGACCGGAGAAGAAGGTTTGACCCCTATGAACTCGGCGGTCAGACCGGGAGAAGGGCGGTCAGACTGGGAGAAGGCCGGTCAAACCGGGAGATTAGGGCTTGCAACCACCGCCGTTGGCATCGCCGTCCTCGGTCGCCGTCTGCTGCCCGGATCCACGCAGGTCATCGCCCCCGCCGCCGTCCGGGGTGCGGTCGCCCAGGCCGCCTTCGCCGCACCTGCCCGCACCGCCGTCGTCGAGATCTATTCGGCTTGCCTTGCCGCCGAGCGAACGGTGGACCAGGCCGCCCTTGCCGCAGTCGTCCGCGTCGCCGTCGCCGAGGTCTGCATCGGATATGGCATCACAGCCTCACTTCGGGTCCTTTCTGTGGCTAGAGTCCCGTCGCTGCTACCTCGCGTCATCTTCCCGGTGAAGCCGTCGCAGTCGACGACGTTGCCGAGTTTCCGAGGCCGCCGGAGACGTCCTGCTTCAACATCCGCCGCCTGCCGCCATCGGATCCACCGCCGGATCTGCTGGAGTCGACGCTCTCGACCCTCTGGCTTGGTGATGCATTCGTGGGTTTCCGCCGGCCGCCGCTCCTCCGACCGAGAGCGATCGATGCCGTGGGCCGCCCGAAGCCGCCACCGAGCTGTCGCCGCCGCCCGGGCCATCTCTGGCCGTCCGCGCCGCCACTGCCGGCCCGCCTCCGCCCGTGCCGCCGCTGCCGCCCAGCACACCTCCGCCCGTGTCGTAGCCGCCGCCACCCGGTCCGCCTCCGCCGCCCGAGCCACCGCTGCAGCCGCTCCTCCGGCCGCCGCTATGCCGGCCGCCCGCTCCGCCTCTGCTTCCGCGCGGAGACTTCAGTAGGAACCAGGGGAGTCTTTAATAGAAGCCACGAGCGGTGAAAGGAAAAGGAAAGAAAGAAAAAAAAGGAGAAAAACTTATATTTATTATTTTTTTGCATGCGTAAAAAAAAACAAAAAAATCCCCCAAAAAAATTCAAAAAAAATTATTTTGCAGGCATCGTTTAGCCTTGTTTCGCTTGGATCTGGCCGGCCGTCTCCACCCGCTGTAGGACCCCGCCACCGTTCGCCGAATCTCCACCGGGCGGTTGCTATATGGGTCGCTCGTCTTCCACCCCAGCGTCAGAGATCTTCCATTGGCGCCATGACCACAGCCTAACAGCTCGAGGACGAGCTACATATCCGAGAGGAGTGTAATGTCATAGGGGTGGGCCTTGGGGCTAGTCGGTTCATTATTAGGAAATATATATTGGTTTCTATTTGAGTTAGAGATTATTTTCCTTTTATTAGAGATATAATTAGAGATATGATATGAGTTTCTATATTGTTAGAGATATGATTGGAATTAGACTCTATCTGCTAGGGGGAGCCTATCTATATAAAGAGGGCTACCGCATGCTATTGAAATCAATCAGAGTAATATCAAAGTCTTCCCCGTCTAAATCTCTCTCTCCTTCTACGCCGACACCATCCGACCATCTTATTGGTGGTGTTACCCCTTATGAACTAAGGTTCATGACAATAGCATGTGCATGATAAATAGAATTTAGATCATTCAAACTCTTCAATTTTACCTCAGAGTATGTTGTATGGTTCAGGGCAGAGAAGCGAATCAACTGGTCCCTGTAAGCAGATGGATTTGGATAGACCAATGCTTCAATAAGTCGTAGTATTAATTTATTTTTGTTTCTCACACCCTTCAAAGAAACACATATTGTCAGCCGCACAATGCCGTTGCATATTAAGTAAATCAACAAATCACACCACATAGACATTACCTGGTGGGAGAACACAATGTATACGACCTTCTCAAGGTCTTTTGCATGTTGAAGTCGTAGATGTTCTATCACATCAGACTGAAAATGCAAAACGAGAAAACACAAATATGTTTAGCACATTTTGGTGAGCAAGTCAGCACGGAGCAATCCTTACGAAGTTATTAACTTATTATAAAGAGTTACCTGAATGTTATCACTGAAGAGTTCTTCAACAGACAGATACTCCTCAAATAGAGACTTAACAACAACACGAGCATGGCTTTCTCTTCCACCCTCATACGACTTCACCAGGCTCATAAGCGGCTCCACAAGCCTCTCATAGGTAACCCTATCCTTCTCAGAACAGTACGCAAGATTTGCCTGCAGTAATGGTTTTGTAAGGAAACAACGTAATACCCAAAAAGAAATGATGTCAATTAACAGTCTCAAACTGACCTCAGTAACTCCCCTTAGCAACTTGGCAGGGAAGTCCTTGCTCTTCCGGAAGTCAGGATTCAACTCATAGTCCTTGTACTTACCATCCAACTGCGTATATGCAAATTAGTTAGATATTTGATATGCAGATAAAATGAAAGAGTAATAAATAACATGGCATGTAACATATGTTAGAGATATATGTATAGTTTGTTATTCCCCATTGTTATGAGGGGTTCTTTGCATATTTACCACTTGTACTTTGTGTATATATACTGGCTCATTGGCCTCATATGAATACAAGCGCTATTCATAACATGGTATCAGAGCCAAAACTAGGGTTTTGGCTTACCTAGGGTTCCGCGCGCCCGTGTGCCGCCTCCGCCGCCGTCGCCGATTTCCGGCCTCCGCCGCCGCCGGCCTCGGCGCCTCCCCCGCCCGGCCTCGGCGTCTCCGCCTCCAGCCCGGCGCCTCCCCGCCTACCCGGTCGCCTCTGCCGGCCTCCCGTCGACTCCCCTGCCGCTGTCCTCAAGATCTCGCCGTCGCAGGTCCCAAGCGCCGTCGCGGTTCTCCGTCGCCGGTGCCGCCGCGAGAGTCGGCTCCCGTTGTCATCACGTCCCCGCGCCAGATCTGGCCGCGGTGAAGATCGGGACGCCGCAGATCGGGACGCCGCCGCCGCTCCTCAAGATCGCGCCGTCGCTGGCCCCTTCGCGCCGTCGCCGATCCCGCTGCGCCGTCGCCTGCCCGCCCGCACCGTCGCCTGCTCGCCCGCGCCGTCGTCGGTCCCGCCGCGTCGTCGCCGGCCTGCCGTCGCCGGTTTCGCCGCGCCGTCGCCGGCCCACCGTCGCCTGAGTCGCTTGGGGACTCCTCCCTGACTTGGTCGGTTGGGTGGCTTGTGCTCTGGCCTGATTGGTTTGTAAACCGATCGGAAGAAGAAAAAAAAGCAAAAAAAAAGCAAAAAAAAAACGTCGTTCTAACCGCCGCGCCGTTCAGCGCCGCCTGTTAGACTTCGTTGTCTTGGTCGCCGCGCCGTCCAGCGCCGCCTACCAATGGGCACTGTTTCCCTCCCTCGCTGCCCGGTGATCTTTGATGGTGTTAATTACACCGACTTCGTGTCTCACATGCGCATCCACATGCGTGGTCTTCGTCTCTGGGGCGTCCTCTCTGGCGATGTCACCTGCCCGCCTTGCCCTATTCCTCCGACGGAGCCTACGCCTGTTGCATTGCCTTCGACAGCCGATAAGGCTGCTACTGAGGCCGCTCGCCTTGCTGATGATGACGCTGCCTCTACCTACCAGGAGGATCTGGATTCCTACAAGGATCGTCTGACCGTCTACACTCAGTGGTACGATGACGACGCTCGGGCTGCTACTGTCTTCATCGCCAGTGTCCAGCCTCAGTTCTCTTCTGAGGTGGTGGGACTCTCTTCGGCTTTCCAGATGTGGACTCATCTTCGTCAGCGCTACGAGCCTTCTGGTGATGCCCTGTACCTGTCCGTGGTCCGCCAGGAGCACTCTCTTCAGCAGGGTGATGCTACTGTTGACGCCTTTTACGCTCAGAGCTCTGCTGTTTGGCGTCAATTGGACTCTCTCCGCACTGCTGGCTGTCGTACCTGTCCGTGCTGCCTGGATGTACGTGCTGACCTGGAGTTTCAGCGGGTTTACGAGTTCCTTACTCGCCTTCGTCCTGAGTTCGAGCAAAGGCGTGCCCAGCTTCTTGCACGCCACCCTCGTGTCACTCTCCTGGAGGCTCTTACCGAGATACGCGCAGAGGAGACTCGTTTGAGTGGTGCTGGTCTGATGCCACTCCCCTCTGTGCTCGCCGCTCGTCCGCCTGCTACACTGCCTCCTCCAGCGGCTACCACAGGTGGTGGTGGCCGTCCTCCGTCTGGAGGTGGTCGTCCTCACTGTTCCTACTGCGACAAGGATGGCCACACTGAGTCCCATGCTACAAGAAGAAGCGGCATCTTTCACGCCGTTCTTCTACTGGCACTAGTGCTTCTACGACGACGTCTGCCTCGACTTCTTCAGCAGCTTCTCTCACCGAGCAGGAGATAGCCAGACTTCGACGCCTACTTGCCGCTTCAGGTTCTCCCTCGACAGGTTCTGCAGGTTCTGCTACTGACTCTTCGGGCACTGAGAGACCACCTCCTACACAGTCAGGTACCTCCCCGTGGATTCTTGATTCTGGAGCATCTTTTCACATGACTCCTGATCCTTCCACTCTGTCTTCTATTACACCTCTTGATTCTCCTGTCAGTGTTCTTACTGCTGATGGTACATCTCTTTCTGTCTCTGGTCGAGGATCTCTTAGCAACTCATCTTTTCATGTTCCTTCTGTTGCTCATGTTCCTCGCCTTACCTTGCAGCTTCTTTCTGCTGGGCAGATTACTGACTTTGGTTATCGGGTTATTCTCGACTCTGACTCTTGTTGTGTTCAGGACTGCCACACGGGAGCTCTGGTTGGTTCTGACCCTCGGCGCCGTGACTCACAGCGTCTCTGGGAGCTTGACTGGCTTCATCTTCCTTCCGCTGCCACCACCGCCGCCAGTCTCTCCGCTTCTGCCACTTCGTCTACCGGCTCTTTCCAGCAGTGGCATCACCGTCTTGGCCATTTGTGTGGATCTCGTCTGTCGTCCTTAGTTCGTCGTGGTCTTCTGGGGTCTGTCTCAGGAGACGTGTCTTTAGATTGTCAGGGCTGTAAGTTAGGTAAACAGATTCAGCTTCCTTATCCTCATAGTGAGACTGTGTCTCAGCGTCCTTTTGATCTTGTTCATTCAGATGTTTGGGGTCCGGCTCCCTTCGTTTCGAAAGGGGGTCATCGTTATTATATTATTTTTATAGATGATTTCTCTCACCACACTTGGATATATTTCATGTCTTCTCGTAGTGAGGCCTTGCCTATCTATAAACAATTTGCCACTATGATACACACACAGTTCTCCACTCCTATTCGTGTCTTTCGTGCTGATTCTGCTGGCGAGTACCTCTCTCGTCACCTGCGCAGCTTCCTTGCTGAGCAGGGCACTCTCGCTCAGTTTTCTTGTCCTGTTGCTCATGCTCAGAATGGTGTCGCTGAGCGCAAGCATCGTCACCTCCTTGAGACGGCTCGTGCTCTGATGATCGCCGCCTCTATTCCACGTCACTTTTGGGCCGAGGCTGTTTCCACTGTCACCTATCTCGTCAACATCCAGCCCTCTTCTGCTCTTAAGGGTGCGATCCCTGTTGAGCGTCTCTGTGGTTGTCTTCCTGACTACTCTGCCCTTCATCTGTTTGGCTGCGTTTGCTACGTTCTCCTTGCCCCTCGAGAACGCACCAAACTGACCGCTCAGTCTGTTGAGTGTGTCTTTCTGGGGTACAGTGCCGAGCACAAGGGATATCGGTGCTGGGATCCTGTTGGTCGTCGGATACGGGTTTCTCGGGATGTGACTTTCGACGAGTCTCGTCCATTCTACCCACGTCCTGCCTCTCCTTCAGTTTCCTCTGTGGAGTCTCTGTCTTTTTTGACCTTTCCAGATACTCCTATATCTGTGTTGTCTCCTACGACTCCCCAGGCTCCTCCCACTATCGTCTACACTCGTCGACCTCGTATTGAGAATATTTCCGATGAGCCATCTTCTCCTGATGTTCCATCTTCTTCTGATGCTCCATCTTCCCCTGATGGGTCATCTTCTCCTCGCTACGCTCTCCGCGATCGCCAGTCGATTCGGCCTCCTGCCCGTTTTGCCTTTGCTGGCGCAGCTACTCGTGAGCCTGTCTCCTACCGGGATGCTGTTACTCACCCTGAGTGGCAGCTTGCCATGGCCGAGGAGATTGCTGCCCTCGAGCGTACTGGTACTTGGGATCTTGTTCCTTTTCCATCTCATTCTCATCCCATCACGTGTAAGTGGGTCTATAAGATTAAGACTCGCTCTGATGGCTCTCTTGAGCGCTATAAGGCGCGTCTTGTTGCTCGTGGTTTCCAGCAGCAGCATGGTGTTGACTACGACGAGACTTTTGCTCCTGTGGCCCACATGACCACTGTTCGCACTCTTCTTTCGGTGGCGTCTGTTCGCCACTGGTCTGTTTCTCAGCTTGATGTCAAGAATGCCTTTCTTAATGGCGAGTTGCGTGAGGAGGTCTACATGCATCCGCCACCTGGGTATTCTGTTCCTGAGGGCATGGTCTGTCGCCTTCGTCGCTCTCTCTATGGCCTTAAGCAAGCCCCTCGTGCTTGGTTTGAGCGCTTCTCCTCTGTGGTCACTACTGCTGGTTTTTCAGCTAGTGATCATGATCCTGCGCTCTTTGTCCACACTTCGTCTCGTGGTCGGACTCTTCTTCTCCTGTATGTTGATGATATGACCATTACGGGAGATGATTCTGAGTACATTGCCTTTGTCAAGGCTCGTCTTAGTGAGCAGTTCCTTATGTCGGATCTTGGTCCTCTTCGTTACTTCCTTGGGATTGAGGTTACTTCCACTCCAGATGGTTTCTTTATGTCCCAAGAGAAATATATTCAGGATCTTCTTGATCGCGCCTCTCTCACTGATCAGCGTACTGTTGAGACTCCCATGGAGCTCAATGTTCACCTCCGACTCTCTGATGGCGAGCCTCTTTCTGATCCGACTCGCTATCGTCACCTTGTTGGGAGTCTTGTCTACCTTGCTGTTACTCGTCCGGATATCACTTATCCAGTTCATATTCTGAGTCAGTTTGTTTCAGCTCCCACTCAGGTTCACTACAGCCACCTTCTTCGAGTTCTGCGATACCTTCGTGGGACTATCTCTCGCCGTCTCTTCTTTCCACGTTCCAGCTCATTACAGCTTCAGGCCTATTCGGATGCTACTTGGGCCAGCGATCCCTCTGATCGCCGGTCTATCTCTGCTTACTGTGTTTTTCTTGGTGGTTCTCTTATTGCCTGGAAGACGAAGAAACAGACTGCAGTGTCCCGTTCGAGTGCAGAGGCTGAGTTGCGAGTTATGACTCTCTTGACAGCAGAGATTACTTGGCTACGGTGGTTACTTGAGGATTTTGGTGTTTCTGTCACTACACCGACCCCTCTCTTGTCAGACAGTACAGGTGCTATCAGTATTGCTCGTGATCCTGTGAAGCATGAGCTCACCAAGCACATTGGTGTTGATGCTTCTTTCATGAGGACTGGTGTGCATGATCAGGTGATTACTCTTCAGTATGTGCCTTCAGAGCTTCAGATAGCGGATTTCTTCACGAAGGCCCAGACTCGAGCACAGCACAGCTTCTATCTCTCCAAACTCAGTGTTGTTGATCCACCATGAGTTTGAGGGGGGGTGTTAGAGATATATGTATAGTTTGTTATTCCCCATTGTTATGAAGGGTTCTTTGCATATTTACCACTTGTACTTTGTGTATATATACTGGCCCATTGGCCTCATATGAATACAAGCGCTATTCATAACAACATAAAAACAAATAACTAGAACACTTAATCACCTCATTCCTAAGATCTTTCGGGAGCCGTGTCACCAAAACAGACATAAGTTCTTGCCACTGTAGAAAAGGGAGCTTAGGGCTGTCTAGGCAGTTTAGCAAATCTTGTACAACCTGAAAAAAGGCATAGTCAGGAAGATATTGATTGAAGATAACACAAATACCAGATCATTTTCCAAGGAGATGGAATAGTTAGCCAGAAACTACAAAATTAGTTTTTCTTCGTAGATGAGAATAATGACAAGGAGATAGAGAGGGGGAAAGAAATTGGAAGTACAAGTATATTCTGAAAGTTTGCAATGTCTTGCTTCATTAATATTATGTTCATATCCTGCAAGGATCATGTGTGCAGAATTCACACTTGCAGCAAATTTTTGGTGAACTTTGCCAGAAACAGCAGTAGGAGGCCCCAGTTTTGGAAAGGTGCCATCAAATGGTTCAGTTCTCCTCACAGAAGAGGGGTCATCAAGATCCAACCTTGCTATCAGGTCATTTGCCTGCAAAAAAACAGAAATGTTTTTTTTCTCGAACGACGCAGGAGAGCTGCGTTGTCATTTCATTAAGGAAGAACAAAAGTACAAAAAGCTGGGGAAAAGAAACCCAGCCTAAGAACAAACTCACACCACCACACTCCAGAACCTAAATTGCTAGAGCTAACGACCAAGAGAGAAAACAACTCCAAGCTTAGATGCCCCTACCATACACCAGAGACTGCACTCATCCTTAATGGTCTGAAGCAACCTGTGGACATTAGGTAGAGAACCTTCAAACACACAAGAATTCCGATGCTTCCAAACCTCCCAGGCCACTAGGATGATAAGGGAATTTAGTCCCTTACGCATGTCCTTAGGCACTCCCTTGATGGTCTTGATCCACCAACTAGAGAAACGAGAGGAAGTCGTTGGAGGCGCTGCAGCAGTCAGATGAAGATGTTGGAAAATCAATGTCCAAAGTTGCCGCGTGAAGACACAGGCAAGAAGAACGTGCTGGATGGTCTCCTCCGCCTGATCACAAAAGGGACAAGCAGCCGGGTGAGGCAGACCACGTTTTGCAAGGCGGTCCGCCGTCCAGCACCGATTGTTGATAGCTAGCCAAATGAAAAATTTGCAACGCAGCGGGGCCCACGACTTCCAAAGCCGCCTCCAGGGAGCAAATTTGATAGTCCCCACAAAGAATGCCGCATAAGCTGATTTACTGCTATAATCTCCCGATGCTGTCAGCTTCCAGCGGTGTTGGTCCTGAACATCTTGCTGAAGAATCATACCATCCACTAGGTCCCAAAGAAAAAGATATTCCACCAACACCTGTACAGTAAGAGCCCCCTCGATGTCAAATACCCAGCTATGGTTATGTAAAGCTTGAGCAACTGTTCGGCTTTTGACAATTCGTTTTGGAACCTTTTTGAATAGGTTCGGGGCAATCTCAGCGATGGTCTTACCATTCAGCCATCGGTCAGACCAAAAGCAAGTGGATTCCCCATCTCCAACTATAGTTTCCACTGCCATATTAAAGAAAGCTTGAGCATTTGGAGGCACTTGAATTGGAAGACCAGCCCAAGGTCTAGCAGGGTCAGATTTTTGAGCCCATAACCACCGAATCCTCAGTGCCCAACCAAGCTTTTCCAGATTGTGAATTCCCAGACCTCCATATTCAAAAGGCCTCTGCACCCGCTCCCAAGAAATGAGACAATTACCCCCATTCGCCTGTTCTTGACCTCTCCAAAGGAAACCTTGGCATTTCTTATCAATGGTTGTAATTACCCATTTCGGGAGATCGAGGCTGATCATACTATAGATGGGAGTAGCGGTCATGACCACTCTGACCATCACCAGACGACCAGCCCTATTCATAAGTGATGCCTTCCAACCTGGCAGGTGATCAGCAATCTTGTCAATTAGGGGCAGAAGTTCAGCCTTTCTAGGTTTACGGATTGTAAGCGGAAGCCCAAGATAAGTGCACGGGAAGTCCTTGATTGCACAAGACAGATTCTGAAGTACGCTGCAGATCTTCATCATTACAATGGATAAATGTCAGTTATTAGTTTTTAAAAGATTCATGCATATTACTTGCCTAAAGTAATTATAACCAGAATATACACACAGTGATGAGTATTTGCAACCAAAGGAGAGAAAGGAATAGAGAGAAATGAGTAAAACCTGCATGGCCTGACCCTCAGGCATGCCAAAGTGAATGACACCAGAGGCAGGCAGTAATAGTGGCATGCACATCTTCATGACTTCCACCTCAGCATATGGTGTATCAGCATCCACATGAGAGCCATCCGCGACCAAGAACCGAAGAAGTTTGCAAGGTGTATTAGCCAACAACTTGGAAGGATCGTGTTCTTTCTGTAAAGTACCATTAAAAGGAAATTCTAATTTATGTATTTTCATACAATCCTATACTACTTAGTCCTTCAATTAAAATTTCCCATAGTGAGGATTTCTTTAATGAGGTCTAATAGTATAACTTTTGTCTAGATCTATGGTAATTTGGACATAAAAAGTATTCTTTTTTAGTATAAACATGACAGCACCCTTGATGGGGAACAAGGTTATTAAGGCGGTAAGGCGAAGTAAGACGACCCACCCCCCTCACACCTTTTAAGCGTTAAGGTGTGAGGCAAGGCGACGCCTTACATATATCATAAGGCGAAGAAAATGGAGTTTTGAAGGACTAAATCAGAAGAAATCTAAAGAAAAGGACCTAGAAGAACCTAATTGTAATTTCGTAAACCTCTGAGAACTAAACTGTAAAAATACCAAACACACCCTTTTAACCCTAGCCGGCCGCCCCAGCCCCCATATCGAGTCGACTGCCCCCAGATTCTCTTCTCTCTCTCTCTTTCTTCGCTCGCCGGCCTCTCCTCTCTCTCTTTCTTCGCCAGTAGCCACTTTGGCACTCCGCTCCACGTCTCCCCTGCTGCCGCGCTGCCGTCTCCAGGCCGCCACACTTGCGCCGCCTTCCCCTATCGCGACGCCACCGCTCGCCACCGGCGGCCTGGAGACGGCGGCGCAGGCGCGGCGGGCGCCTTAGTCACGAGCGGCAAGGCGGGGGCGACGCCTTGCCACGCCGGACCGCCTTACCGCTTAGGCGACGCGACGCCTTAATAAGCCTGATGGGGAAAATGGAGTTAAGTTTTATAGTTAGAGACCAAGAAGAGAATAGGAACATAGCTATCTTCACCTGTAATAAGCATGTTCTCCCATTGATGAGAAGGCATGTACCAGCAGCCTCTGTCTCCGCATAAATTACATGACTGTTTCCATCCAACTGAAGAATTTACAATTAAAGATTGATCAGATCCTTTTCAAATAAAAAAAAAGCATACTCATATATCATCTTTGTATAAAAACTTGTAGAGTGGGAAATATTTACCTGCATTAAGAGCCCGCCATCTCGCAATGAATGTATCTCTGCTTCAATCTCTGATCCATTCATTCTTAATTTGTAGCTACGGGGTCCACCTCTTACTGTCTCAATCTACAGCAAAAATTTAATCATGAGCAAGTGTGATGAGAACACCAACTGGATTCGATGGCTATGGCATGGATGAGATTTAAAAAGAGAATAAATCATAGATAATTACCGTGTATTTGCTCCCATCTATATTTAGAGTAACAATCAAATTGACGAGAGAGATGTGCTGCAAAGGGAAAACAGTTAGACAGGTGCCAAGCTTTTTTATTCAAATAGTAACAAGCATATCTGCAGTAAGGGCATTCATCATACAGTATGATACCTTTGGTGGTATTTGACCTTTGCTGAGATAACCGACATAATCGGTAACAACGCTTGAGCTCCTGCTTGATGCTTCCTGTAACATAAGAAACACAATATTTGAATTTAGCAATGTTATCTGGCAGCTCATAACTAGCTAATACAACATAGTTCTGCAGTCCAAAAAATCATACATATAGAGCTCCTCCAACAACTGAAAGGTACCATGGGGGTCTCTCTGCTCTAACGCGCATAGCTATTCTGCTGTCTAGCGCGAAAGGGCCTCTAGCCTAGCGGTTAGAGCGCCTCAGTAGCACCCCCCAGGTCCTGGGTTCGACTCCCAGTGGGAGCGAATTTCAGGCTTGGGGGAAAAAAATCCCCTCGCTTGCTACCACACCAAAGCACAGGTCTAAGGACCCGCCAGAGCGTTGATCCAAAGGATCCGCCGGTCGTCTCACAAAGGTCGGGCGTTGGTGCCGCTGTGTAAGGGTGGAGCAGGGGTTCGGGGGTTTTCTCGGTCTGCGTGAGAAGACCTTCTTCTTAAGCATGATGCCCGGGGGGTTTCTCCCCCCTCCCCCCCGCAGGTCGAGTTTTTTTTATTCTGCTGTCTAGCCAACCAGTGTGGATCTTATTTTCTCGGTATTCCGTAGCCTGTAAATATAAAAAATGCAACATAAATTACACAAAGATAGTAAGTGTACCACGTAAACAGAGATCAATTACTGTGGGGTTATCTTACATTCAAGAGATCCACTGTGTAATCAACATTTGTGCATATCTCTCCACGAATTTGGATTTCTTTTAACCCAAGTACCATATTGGCTATAGCCAACGACCTAGATTCCCCAAATGCAAAAACATGTCCTGCAATAAAACGATACTGTATTTAAACAAAAGCATCAAGAGATATTGAGAGGAAAGGAAACAGCAAATTATGTGATATTACTTACCAAACTGAGAATCCGAAAATTCATGAATTGCTCCTCCAGACTGAAAATAAGAAGAGGACAATTCACATCAGTTTGCCTCGCGACAAGATATATATTTTAGCCAGGAAATTTATCGAAAGCAGAAGCAGAAAAACTCAAAGAGAAATAATAAGCTGCGCCTGCTGATCGTGCAAAAATAGCACACCCGCAAGTGCACGGGTTGCCACTGAAATAGCGGCGAGTGTCGTGTTCTCCACAGGGACTAGACTGAGGTTACTGGTGCTCAGCTAAAGCTAGGTCAATCAAAACGGGGGAGTAACTCGCACAAACGAAACTACGAACGAACTAAAGACGACAGAATGAACGACCGTACGAATGGAAGTCGTACGACCGAACGAACAACACGACGAGAGACTAAACGAACGACGCACAAACGACACTAACGACAACACGAACGAACACAACTACCGACCGACGATCTGACTAACTACCGACCGCAAGGCAGAAAGAGGTAGTCGAGAAGCATTGGGGGAGTCTAGAAGCAAGGAGGGAGTTGAGAGAGAATGAGGGAGAAGACAGTCGATGGCTAACTAGACGACGACGGCACACTACAACACAAGCACAGAACTGCGACAGACTGCATGACCTCGCTAGCGACCAACCACGCAAAGAAGAAAAGGGGGAGGTCGAGAAGCACAAGGGAGGATCAGAAGCAAGGAGGGGGAGTCGAGAGAGAACGAGGGAGAGGAAGCGATCGCCGGCTAGCTAATCCGCACAACTCAAACACTACGGCACAAATCAATTTACCTAACAATAACACCTGACAGGGATACCAACAAGCTAACACAACTAAAATCACAGAAACTAGCCATACTCACTGACTAACACAGACCACACACCTCTACAGATCACAAACAAATTCTAGAAATTAAACTACTGACAATATGAACATTGAGTAATTATGGAACCAATTAACAGGGCATAATCACAAATTCACTGAACACATGCATACATCACATATCACATATCACAAGTAAACATCCACTGGCAATAGAAATTAATAATCACTAAAAGTAATTCAGTAGAACAGCAAGTAGAAAAAGGAAGAAGGATTTGGGATGAACCGAAGTGAAGGGGGAGCAGTGAAGAGGAAGGTGTCGGTGGAGTGGAGCCGAGAAAGGAGGGGTCGCCGGACTCGGTGGAGAGGCGATGTGCCGGTGGATGGAGTAGCGTCGGCAGTGAGGGAGGCGTTGAGGTGGACGGCGGCGGCGCTGAAGATGACTGTCGTGGAGATGTCGCCGCTACAGAGGACATCGGTGCGGTCGGTTGGAGTAGCCGGTGAAGCGATGGCGCTGAGGGAGAGGCTCGGCCTCGGGTGGAGAAGTAGAAGGGCACAGGGGCTGCCGGAGAAGGGCGGTGAGAAACGGCGCAGTAGGGGATGAAGCTTGATGGAGGGAGAGCAGAGGGGCGGCCGATGAAGGGAGGCGGCCGTGGCGGAATAGAGGTGGCGGCCGAGATGGGAGACGCGGTGGCGAGCCAGAGAAGGGGCGGCGCAGTGGATGCAGACGGGAGTAGGCGGGCGACCGGTGGAGGTGTTGGTGGCGCGGATGGAGGAACGACGGCGGTGCTACGAGGTGAGAGGCTGCGCCGAGGTGGGAAGAGGAGAGCTGTAGAGGGAGATGGGTGGTACGGCGGAGAAGCAACGGGGGAAGAGCAAGGAGGAGAAGGGAGGCGGCCGGTGAGGTAAGAGAAGCGGTGGCAGAGAATGGAGATGCTGGTGGCGCGCCGAGGTGCGCAGTGAGGAGTGGCGAGGAGAGGCGGCGCACGGGTGGAGAAGTGGTGTGATGGAGTACCCAGGTGGAGAAGGGGCGGCCGCCGGCGAGATGGCCTGGCCTCGCCGGCGCCGTGGCTGGAGAAGAAGGGGGAGAAGCAAAGTGGGGGCAAAGGGAGAAGAAAACCGGGCTCTAAGGATTGCAATGGCGGCGGCTGGCTTTAGGAGTTGGGGAATTTTGTCTATTTTGCGATTTAGTCCTTGGAAAATATAGGGTTTACAATTAGGTCCTTCCCCAATTTCTTTCTTGCGTTCTGGCCCTTGGAAACTCCGATTTAATCGCAGAAAGATCCTACGGATTCGTGTCGATGCGCACATTTGTACGGGGCAGCCGCAGAATGCAAATTTTGTCGTTTATGCGCCTCGATCGCGCCGCCCTGCGAAAAAATACAGAAAAATGTAAAATGGTCCATTTCGAGCAATTAAATATAGAAAAGCGTGTAAATGATGATAAATGGTCCCAAAATGCGAAAAATAATGGGGTAAAATGACATGTAAACATATGTAAAAATGACGCATGTCATACCCCCAAGCTTTAAACGTTTACTTGTCCTCAAGTAAATGGCATGATATTATCGAACCCGGACAACAAGTCATGATGGTAAAAGACTGATTTCATGCATGTAATAAGTCAAAAGGCATACAACAATGTAAAATGAGATCATCTAACTTAAGTTTTGAGGATCATCCAAGATGAGAATGAATATTCAAGCAAAGATGCCAAAGTGATAACTATAGCATTTGACCAAATCAAGTTACACACAAAAGTGTTAAAATACACTCAAGTGATCACATGAATCTAACCAAAATTGTAAAGCATCAGAACTAGGTATAACATCAAGAATGAACATAGCAAAGAGTCATGCTAAGGCATTTTCTATTTGAGACAAAGAGACTAATACTTGCATGATATTTATGAAAAAGCCTACACTTGAGCCATGATACCTAATTTTTGTTGATTTTTAGCAAATTTAAAACACAATGGGCACTTGTGCCACTTATTCACACCCTTGGGCAAACTTTGCCACTTATTCAACACATTTCCGAACCAATGTGACATAGTCACTTATTTCACACTCACACATTGCATCACATTTTTTTAGTTTTGATTAAGCATCTTTAACCGGTTTTCATTAATGCTAAGTAACGCGTGTCCCGAGACATGGATACCTAGAGATAGGTCTTGTACCAGGAACAAGATCAATTCTGAACTCCACATCTCTCTTGGGTGGCATACCCGGAAGCTCTTCAGGAAACACATCGGGATACTCACGCACCATAGGAATATCCTCAATGTGCAACTGCGCACTTGTCTTCTCCGTAAGGGCTAGAAGTAGCCCAGACTTCATTGTACGTTGGCCAGGGAACAGGCTGGCCAACACGAAGAGGGAACACGTGGGTGCATTCCCCTGAAAGATTATCTCCTTCCCCGAAGGAGCTTGCAAAGTGACTATCCTCCAGAAGCAGGAAATCACGGCTTGGTAGCGATGCAACCAATCCATGCCGAGGATAACATCAAATGGCTCTAACTGAGCCACCATAAGGTTGGCAATAAACTCCTCGCCATCTATTGCAACCACACAGCCAGGGCATACTGTGGAGCTAGTAAGGATTCCCTTTGGTGTACTAACCACAACCGATCGGGAAATTTGCTGAACACTCAGCTTGGCCTTCCTAACAAACTCCCGGGACACAAAAGAATAGGTAGCACCAGAGTCGAAAAGAACAAGGGCTTCACATGAGTCCACTTACAGGGTACCTGTCACAACGTCAGGCCGACCTGTGGACTCAGCAGCAGGCAGTGAGTAGACTCCGGGTGGTGTCGGGGCGGCGAGAGCCCCAACGCTCTACTGTGGCGGCAACGGGCCTGGAGGTGGTGTAGCATGCTGGAATGGAGTCGGTGTAGGATGCCAGTAATACTCGGCGGGTGGAGCCCAAGTTAAGGGAGGCTGCAGCACAGGGGCAGCCGCCATCATTTGGACTAACCCCCGAGGTGACGTATTTGAGGAAGAGGAAGATACTGGCTCCCACTTGATGATGCTAGCAGGATTTTGTCGGCAAACCCGCTCCATATGGCCCGATCGGCCACAATGCCGACACTCCCCCATCCAAGTGCACTCGGCAGCCCGGTGCCCACCTCCACACTTGAAACAAATCATGCCCTGCCCTGGGGCCGGACGGTAAGCTGGGGTCGTCGATGAAGAACGAGGCGCGGAAGAAGACGGCCCCGAAGTCTTGGACTTGGAGGACTGTGGGGGACGCTGGCCCCACTTGGACTTTTTAGGAGCGGGCCGCTGCGACGACCCACCCCCTTCAGCGAAGCTTCGCTTCTGGTCACCACCAAAAGCGCTCGGACCACCAGAGGGTTGTAACCCTTTAGTGAGCTGCATCTCCAGCTCCATCCCTCTAGCCTGCTCCACCACAGACCTAAAGTCGCGCGGTGCAGTAGCTCCCAAGACATGCCAGAACTCAGAGTTGAGCCCTCGGCGGAACCTTTTGGCCTTCTCAAGGTCATTATTCGCGACCGATGGCACGAAGCGGATCAGGTTGTTGAATCCCGCCTCGTACTCCGCTACGGTCATCTTCCCCTGTACGAAGGTCGACAAGGCGACCTCCATACTCTCCACAAAAGAATCTGGGTAAAACTTCGCTTTGAACTGCTCGGCGAAAATTTCCCAGGTAGCGGGACCCTGGGCAGGAGTCCTAGCTGAAAGAACGCCTTCCCACCAGATGTCCGCCTGACCCTTCAACTGGAATGCCACAAAGCGAGCTTTCATCAAAGAGCTCATCTCTAGGGCTTCAAACTGCCTCTCCATATAACGCAACCCATCCGCAGCTTGGACTGGTGTGCCCGAACCGTCAAAAGTATCTAGGCGCAGGGCCAACCACTCACGAAGGCCCATTCTTGCCTCCGGTACGACTGGAACGGCAACAGGGGCAACAGCGGGTACAGCCGTAGCAGCGGCTGCCGGCGCTTGACGACGAAGCGCACGGACTTCCTCTATGAACTCCTGCAGCAAGGCTGAAGACCTTGCCGGATCTCTAGCTACGGAATGTTCAGCAGAAGCAACCTCCGCACCAGGTGCCTCCTACTGAATCTCAAGCGGTGGCTCCGCTTGGGCATGGCCACGGCCCCGGCCTCCACGGCCACGTCCACGTCCTCTACCTCTCGGCATATATGTCCACGACAGACAGCCAGTCACACAACTAGCCCACACACATTCATTTCAACAGCACAAATCATCGACAAAGCTAGCGAAAGCGTAAATACAATGTAAGACCCACCCCCATCCTATGGTGCACCAGTGTGTCAAATTTTAATTTTTATTAGGCTTAAGTCAAATTTTAGTTGAATAATTAAGCTAAGTTATCAAATTTTCTTTACCACGGACCTAACGCCCGCTCTGATACCAACTGTAACACCCCGCCCACTCTCTGGGCCAAGATGCTACCACCTCTGCATAATCATACCCTTTCATCAACACTAAAGAAATTTAAGCCAACATTAAATTTATTCATACTACTGCGTTCAGATACAACATAGCATTCTTAGCAATTACTTTAGCATACTGGTAAGGCTAAGATACACTGAAAGGTGATACAAAAGTGCTGCTAGTTCGTGCCAATTATTCATGTGCTACTCCCGCCCGTGCTTGGCTTCCTCAACGGTCACCTAAAAACATCAACAAAGCAAGGGTGAGTCCACCGACTGAGCAAATACATAATAGAACGATAAACACTTCCTGAACATGGCAACAATTCATCTAGCCATAGCATTCCCCACATGCATCATCCGGTTCATATTCTCATTTCAAGTTCCTCCATTAACATACCATTAGTGCAATGCAGCACTACTCTACATGCTCATTTGCTCATCTCATTGCATATACTGGTATTGCCGAGTGAACACCCGTCGATGTTCACCCAAAATCTTGGGCCCGCCCATATCGGCACGGGGGTCACTCCACTCCCGTGGAGGCCTACCGAAGTAGGACTTACTCAAGAGCGCTCTGGATTAGTCAACTAGCTTTACTCGTAGCTAGAGACTTTCTCACCGCCCTAACTCTTGAGTGCACATGATGCACATGCATATGTCCATTATCATAATCATGTTCATCATTAACATCATTAGCAGGTGAGCATCGCTGCTTACCTTACTCCATCATCATTACCATCATTTTCATGCAACATCATGCCATGTAAACATCACATTTTCATATAAGCATCATCGTATCATGAAAGCATAACATATTTTATGAAACCCACGGTCTACCGTTCTACCATGCACTTGCCTGTTAACCGAGCGGAGCGGAACGACGTGTGGACAGCGTCGACTCGCGACCTCCACCTGGACAAACAAACAGTCCAATTTAACGCATCACAACAAACCAGAAATTAAATGGGAGACGTCGATGCTATATGCATAAACTGGTTCGGGCGTAAAACGCACGGGTTTTCAGGGGTCTGCCGCGCGACACCAAACCCCCAAATTTTCTTTTTTTTCTTTTTTTTTTCTTTTTCTCCTCTTTTCTTTTCTCTTCTCTTCTTTTCCTTTCTCTTTTTTTCCCTTCTTTTCCTTCCCTTCTTACCCGGCCGGCCCCTTCCCTTTTTTCCTCCCTCACCTACCCATCTCTCTCTCTCCCCCCCCAATTTCTTCCGGCCGAATTGGCCTCCTCCTCTTCTCCGCCCGGGGTGGCGCGGCGGCGCCGGCGGCTCTCCCGCCGCCCCTTCCTCTCCTCCCCTCCCCCGCTCTCTCTCTCTCTCTCCCCCCCACCGGCTCTCCTCCAGGTGGCGTGGGGCGCCCGGGATTGCATACGGCCGAGCTCGGGCTCGCCGGCCCCGAGCTCGCCGCCGCCAGCCTCAGGTTCTCCGCACCGGTTCCCCCCTGCTCGCCCCCGCCTACCTCGCCTCAGATCCGGCCGGCTCCGACCGGATCCACGCCTCCCCTTGCGCATGCGGCGATGGGGCGCTGGGGCGCCGCCGCCCGGTCGGCTCGGCCAGCGGCCTGGCCGCCGTCCTCGGCTCCGGCCTGCGCCACCATGCCCCCCTCGGCTTGCACAAGGTACTCTCTCTCTTAAGGCTACGGTGAGGAGACCTATCCGGGTGATGGCTTGGACGAAGAAGGGGTGTGGCGATGACTTTCGGTTTGGGTTGATTTAAGAAGGGGTTGGGTATTGACTTCTGCAAGCTTCGTGGCCAAGGTGGCATGCATGCACGCTAGGGCAAGCCTGCGGCTGCCACATCCCCTGGCAGGGGAAAGGTGTAGGTGAGGTATTACAATTATTGCCCCCTTCTAATCTTCAGACTTGCTGGGAAAATCATAGAAAAAGAAAATTAGCACACCAATTCGAATCAGCGAAGGACCACAAGAATATTGATAGATCGCTACTATGTATTGGAAATTTGCATATGCAACTATTTCTTTTTTTGAAATACATGTTCAAATGACAGAAACAGAAAAGTGACTATGTAACCAGATCATCAAACTTCCCCGGCAACATCAATTCCGGCAAGCAAAACAAACACATGAATATTGATAAATCACAACTACCACTCCCAGTTATCATCAGATATATATTTGAAATTTGCATATGCAACTATTTATTTCTGAAATACTACTATAAGTTAAATTGACAGAAACAGAAATGTGACTATTTAACCATATGATCAAATTTCCCTAGCAACAGTTGTAAGAAAAGTCTGTAATTGTAATAGTGAGATTAGCCAACAACAAGCAGAATTAGAACAGCAAGAGCACAGATTGTGAATCTCTTTCTAAGCAAGTGAAAAACAGGTTGACTATGTGATCACAAAAGAGTCCACAGTAGAGGTGAGTCCAAGCAGGAGAGATGAATACAGCCCGAACAAAGGGGACCCCGATTGCGGCATGGCAACAAACCAGACAGCAAGCATCCAAAAGTCAAAACCAGACTAAAAAGGGAAGCTATGACCTTTCCTTGGCAACTATGCTAGCTAACAGGCAGGAGAAGCCAGGATCCCCTCCGCCCAATCGCATGCGCTCGCAACCCGCTCGACGGAATGCCGAGCCGAGCGCAGCACGCGGCCACGAACAAGATGTGGAAGCGATCTAGGACCAGTCGTACTGCACGGGAGGAGCAAGGGAAAATTGCTCCTTTGTTGGAGCTAGATTAGGGTGGGAATTTCAGCTCGGAATGGCCTCGAGCTGCATAAAAAATCGAACACACACGCGCGCGCGCACGGGCAGCGTTGAAAATTCGATGACTCGAGCAGAGACACCAGCAAGGAACAGAGGAAAGACAGAGAGAAGGGGGACCGTACGTCCGTCCGTGCAGAGGCGCGCCGCCCGTTCGACGGAATGCCGCGCCGAGCGCCGTCGAGGAAGAGGAGGAAGGCTCCCACGGCGGCCGGGCCAGATCAAGATCCAAGGAACGCCCCAGCGGCGCGCGCGGGGGAAGGCCCTTAAATGCGCGCAGTTCCCTCCTCGTCCAAGAGAAGCTACAGGCAGAGCTCGGTGCACTCTCTCTCTCCCCTGGTCATGGAGGAGAGACAAGGGAAGGTGGTGGTGGTGGTGTGTCCTGCGACGCTACGCTGGTGGCCGCGCGCGCCCGGGGGCGCCTTTTAACTGCCGCTGCGGTGGCCGCGACGATGATCCCATGCGGGCCGGGGGGACCAGGGCCGGGGAGGGGGAGGGGGTAGAGGGAGAAGCCTATGATGTTGCAGGTATTGTTGCCGCTCGGGTACTGTAGCACTTGGCTGTGGCGTCTGATTTGACGGAGACCATCTTTCTTCGTCCCACGGCTAGGCTTTGCTCGAAACGGCTTGGGTTCTGAGTCCACTTTTTGACTTTAAAAAAACTAATAACCGGTATAATGCATTTGCAGCCAACAGCTGAAACCAGAAGCCGTTTTAAGCTAGTTAAAGTGACCCTTAAAAATCTTATAAAACTAATGTCACTATCCTTCTCTGACTTTGGGGGCGTTCTTTTGTATTACGATTGATGGTTTTTGGCTATATCTGATAGTTTTTGTTTGTGTTTTTTAACGCGGCAGTGGACGACGAAGACATCGACATAGATGACACATATAATTTTGTGCTTAAAACGCTATTTAGGAAATCTATTTTAAGAGACCGCTTCATTTAACGTTTATCTTTTTTGCTTACGGTGAAGCCAAAAATAAAAAACAACCGGACCTTTACTTCCCAGGGCTAGAGGATCTCAATCCAAAGGATGGATAGTTGGGAGTTGGATCAACTAACCCCCAACCCCAGCCCAGCCAAGCAGCATCAATGGCGAAAGACAGCAAATGTACTTGCAGTTGTACTCTCTCTACTTACTAGTAAGATGCTTATGTGTTGCAACGGAATTTTAAACCTTACACGAGCATGCATGAAGAACATAACCAGGATTTTTTTAAATGTTAGATGAAACAAAGATAACATTTATTGACACTTCTATGCATTCCAAACATTTTAAAATTCCAGGTAAGTATGAAAATATAGCTTCCAAAGAACAAATCATTTTTTGTCTTGGTTTATAAAGAAGTACAGCGTTTACATATACAACTTAGCAGGTAGAGGTAGCCTTTTTCAGCGAGATGAACAACACACATCTAACATATCATCAAACGTGATCCTAGTAGAGCAGCTTCCAGCTCCTTAAAGTCAACGCAATCCTCTTCAAATACCCTATAAACCGGACCAGAGTTTATTCTAAAAACATATACCATTTCTTTCTTTCTAAACACACCATCACAGCAGTAGGGATCATATTCAATGCCCTTTGATTTTTGTAACAAATCCACCATTTAGCAATAGACTCAAAAGTTAAGCCCACATCCTTTCCAACAATCTCATAAATTTCCTCCCAGACCTGCTTAGAGACAACATAATCAAAGAAAGGTGGTGCACTATTTCATTTTCGTCACAAAACAAGCACGTTTTATCAGTAACATTTTACCTTTTTACAAAATTATCTCTAGTCAATATGTATTTCACATATCTAGATAAGGCCCTAATAACATAAATATGCATTTTTGCTCTAATTCAGATAGCCAACCAACAGAGGATCACCACATGTCTCCTTTATACGCAAGATCTAGCTTCTTATACCGTTCCTAACATTCATAGTAAAATTATGTAGTATATATACTGAGGAACCTAGTGCTAATAAGCATAGTATCATATACACAAAGATGATTTTCTTAGTCTAATTAGCTGTAATTCTGGCACCATGCATAGTGCAAACTAGTAAAATTTTGTAAATCCCACTAACCCTCCCATTATTTAAATTAAGAAACCATTGGGCAAAAGGATCATTTTCCCCTAACAAATTCAAAACCGTAACGTTTCATTGAACATTCGCCTAAAATCGATGTGCCTTACCAGCCATCTTGGCGACTTTGGAATGAAGAGAAGCCCGGCTAATAGGAGAACACAAGACACTATACCTGCACAAAAAAATGTATTTATTTCCATGCAACATGAATGTGAAGCATAGCCATGTTAATTATATGCATGTGAAGACAAATTATCAACAAATACTAAATTGCGCCATGCAACCAGCGCCCCTATTATGTAAGTAGCTGAACTCCCCAGACAGATCAACAACTGCACATGCAGCACAACAGCTGGTTAAAACTATTAAAACTTACTAAACTAAATGTGCATTATGGGGCTTTCTTCCTCTCGTTTACAAATCTAGTTTGAAGTTGCAAGGCCTCCTCTAAGATTCTTTGGTGCTATTTCAGCTATGAACACTAGCACCTACCGCATCCAGTGCAACATCAGCACACTAAAACATGAAGGTGATCAAGGGTAAAACATGAACTTTACAACTGATACAAGATGGGAAGACAGAAGAGAATCAGCAGTGAATAAAAGATACATACCACATATAAAAAAAGTCAAGTACTAAAGCTAAGCCAGGTTCTTCCAAAGTAGAGCATAATAGCACCCTTTACATTAGAATTCCAAGGTAAGATATCAATAGGAAATGCATAAGAACTCAGGTCAGATCACTTTACCAAATAATGAACCTTAGCAAAATGTATAGAAAACCAACCAAAAATGCAAATAGGAGCTGATATCCGCATGGTCTATGACAAATGAAAAAAGAAGACACAATAGAAGATGAATCTGAAGTTAAAAAAATACATAATTAGCCTAATTGATAATTGGGCCATTTTACTATTTTACATCCAAGAAAGTCTGCTAAGTGTTGGGACTGAATCACTCAATCCTCTCTTTTGTCACTCTGATAAACACACAAAGAGGGAGACTAATAGAATTTTGGGATTGAATTACTCAATCTTTTCTCATTTTTCAACTCGCTTCACTTAATAGGATTTACACGGCTTAAATAAGCCTCATGCATACACACACAACCACCCACCAACTTGGGCTAATTCTTATGCCTCTTGGAATATCTCCGTGATCTGCATGAGACCACTTCTCATGGCTACAACTACTTCTCACGGCTACGATCACTTCACACAACTACGACCGCTTCTCACAGTTACGACTTCCCCTGGCACTCAAGAGCTCCGACTGCACTCGGCCTCGTCCAACTTCTAAACACAATACACACTCAGACGCTTCTGACTGCTACAGTGTTCTTTCAACTGCAACAGTGTTTTTCGATTGCAACAGTGCTCTTCTGACTACTACAGTGTTCTTCCATGGTGCCTTACGACCATGGCTGCCTTATGACCATGGTGTCTTCGACCTTGGCACATCATCTCGATGCTACGACCATGGCTTCTTGCATACTCGGAGTCTTCGACTGCCTTCGTGCTCGATGTCTTCGACTACCTTCATGCTCGGAGTCTTCGACAGCCTCGTACTCGGAGCTATAGTACTCGATGCACAATACTCGGTTTATAGTACTTAGAGCCTCCAACTTCGACTTCTGCAGTTTTGACTGCTA